>CM046841.1:14157809-15497809 GCA_025618425.1 Heliocidaris tuberculata
CAGTCTAAAGTTTTACCATTAACATTAATTAAGCCAGGTTATAGGCAACTACTAGACCTAAGTTAGATCTAGATAGATCTAAATGAGATCCAGATCCAGGGCAGTGAACGGTGACTAGTGTCACGAGTGTCACTGTGAGTGTAACTGTCACTCACTGACTCAGTAATGAAATGAATGCAGATTACTTATGGCAGATGAGTGGTCTATTTCACGATTAACCCATTTATTAAAATTTAATCAATCTTTAGTTTCTATACATACCTTAGAATAAATGCAGAGGTGCTGCTGACCCTGGCCTGAGACTGTGAGAAGCCCCACACCCATCATGGGTGATGCAGTCATGGCTCCTTGGACCTAGCTGTAGAGCTGGACCCTGGGCTAGCTGAGGGGCGGGAGGCCGTCGGGAGCGGGTGGGCGGTCGATCGGTTCCTCGATCCAAGTTGCCAAGAGCCTGGCCAGCTAACTAGCTGTCCACTTTTTGGATGGTTCCTGTACGTACTAAAATCGTAATGGAGCGCCATTCACAAAATGCTACTCGCTCTTCTGCAGTTCTGACTTGTATTATCAAGGCTCTCCGGCTCCCGTCCTATTTCTACGGTAATAAAGAGCACGATCATTTAGCACCGAAAAGCCTTGACAAAATGCTGATCTAGGTATCGATCGTAGCACTGCCGGTTAACCATGCCGCTAACGCGAGCTGACTTGCGTACGCATTTCCGCTGGCCAGCTAGGCCGCACTGCTTGCTCCCCTAGTGTTTAAACATGTAATTTTTTTCACAATCATGCGGCTGGTATGGAAGTCTATATAATATGACACCAGGGTAAAACGGGTAACACAGCGTTCAGTGCCCACTGGACTCAAACCTAACACACCTTGGATGTGTTGTAAATTAGTCCCTTGTCCATTGTACCTTTTTTCCAACATATGTCATTGGTCATTGTGGATGGATTCTGTATCGGGTGGTTTTATTCACGTCACCTTTTAATCAAAGCGCTATCTTACATCCTTCTGGATGTGACCCAACCTTCACAATGCCATTACTTTATCATGCGTCCAGTGTATATCACCAGAACCGTTTCCAGTGTTATTCTGTAAGAATGCTTTTGGAAATTTGTATATTGTACTCTTCACTTAAACCTTGTCATTTTATTGTAATACATGCTGTAATACATGCCTTTATACTGTATAGCACTATACGACAACTATGTTTTGATCAATAACGACCTCGATCAAGTACATGTAGTTGACCATGTGATGGATTAATATTGAGAGTCACTTATGTTTTTAGAATGTTGTTCTTCGTCTGCTTTTGGCTGCATGCCAAGTACATGAAAGTATCAATATACATCTTGATAGAAGGAAATGTATCTGCATAAGTTTCATGCTTATCTATTGACATGTATACATGTATCCATGTATACACACCCAAAATATAATGGAATCTGTAGAACACGACAGAATGTGTCAGTCGATGTATTATAAAGTGCACACTCTCCGCTTCTTCGCTGCACTCCATGCTCTCTGGAGTAATATTCTTCATTTTTTTGTATTTACATGAGCTAGATAACGATATTTCCAAGGGGACCTGTATATTGAAAAATGCTCAATCAACATGATCAAATGAAGAAAAGTGTTTAAAAATTCACAATCATAGCCGATGTATGCCTTTAACCAGTGTCGCCAGCGTAAAAAAACAAAATACTGTTCTGTTAGGGAGCAGCGAAAATTCTGCTAAATCAAATTTTACTGCTAAACCAAATTTTTACTCAAAAATTCTCTGACAAGCAAAAAAAAAAAAAAAACCCCAACCAAACAAACACCAGAATTTTGCTAAAATTACGCTAAATTTTGTCAAATTATGTCTAGCATAATGCTAAATGCTAAAGCGGTCAAAATATTGCCAGAAAGCAGAATTCTGCCAGAAAAAGTTGTAATCGGCTCTTGTGAATGTTTTCGATAGTGTTTGACAGAGAAATGTATTTCAATGGCAAATTATTTATCTATGACACAATTTATTCAATAGGCCTACTCTATTCTTAAAATAAAGAGTTCAGTGGAATGACAAAAAACACCAAACTAAAGACGCCGATTCTTGTTGGGTTTTTTTTAAATTGAAACATGTACACATCAGGGCCCCTCCAATAAAGAGTTGGCATTGGTTTGCAGTGGGATTCAGGACTTGCAATCCATTTGGATCAATCGCAACTCTTTATAACATTGGGCCCAGATGGGTAAAAATATGGACAAATGATGTGTAACAAGATTAACACTGATCTATACCAACACTCATCTTCTTCATGATATGTTTTTTTAGAATTCAAGTTGATTTTTCTCCCTCCTCTAATGTGTATAAATGTTTATCAAAATTATTTATGAATGAAAATATGAACAATTCCTTAATTCAATATAATAATATATATTTGAGATATTTTCTACACTGTAAAAAATATCTGTATTTTTACAGGAAAAAGAAATACAGATTAGTTCTGTATTTACTCATTACAGCTAATCTGATGTTATTTGTACATCAATGTAACAGGAAAAAGTAACAACTAATCTGTATTTTTACATCAGAAGTTATGGCGACTCTGCTGACGCCAGATTTGCTGTAAAATTACGGCCATTTTTTTTTACAGTGTAACAAACCGTAATATAGCGTAAAGGCATCAAAACCATATTACGCAGTTTGTATTTTCATATTCTATGCGATGTCACTGCAAGTCATGTCATGTAATTCAATACAGCTAATGTTTCGTTTTTTAAAACATAATCCCGTAAATCGATTTCCAAATAAAAGTTCAAGAATCCTATTCATATTGAGCTTCTTCTTCATGCCCCACTTTGGGTTGTACTGTATAGAATGTTACATAAAACATTGCCATATTTCCCAGTTGTTTAACATAATGTGTTACCTGTCTTTGCTTTGTGTTGTCTCTATGTTTTAGTCACCTTATTATTGTATATGTTTTTATGTGCATATTAAGTAAAATGAAAGTAAAAATGAACCTGAACTTGAACTTGAACTTGAACTTTATCACATGTCTTTGTATGGGATAATGCTGCATTGCCTTTGAAGAGTAAGTAGCACCACCTATTTCACTTAAATATATATTTTTTTCTGGGGGTATTGTGTTTGAGGATATTTTTTGAATTCATATAAACTGAACATTTCAATCAGTCCATTAATAATGTCTTGGATCACCAGTGTCCTGTTTCAGTCCGGACCATGAAAATGAGACCGTGTGGACCTTGGTATAATGAACATATCCATTCACTCAGGAGACATCGGAAGAGATTAGAAAGGAAATGGATGAAGTCTAAAGCCGAAAGTGATCATAAAGCTTACATAAGTCAAAAGAACACAGTAAACATGGCAATACTGGAGGCGAAATGCAATCACTTCAATGATCAACTGCTAGATGCTGACTCAAAAACAATGTATGTTATTATACATTCATTGTTGGGAAATTCACAGACAAGTCTTCCATTTTGTGATAATGATAAAGAATTAGCAAACCGTTTCGTACAGTTCTTTAGTGAAAAGGTTTCTAATATTCGGTATTCCCTGGATGTGCAAGATTTGAATCTGTCACATGTTATATTACCTAAACCTCATGTTCAAAGTTTTTCAGTATTTGCTGAAGTTGGTGAAGCAGACGTAAGAAAACTTGTTGCAAAATCATCTAATAAGTCATGTTCACTTGACCCCATGCCAACCTGGCTTGTAAAGCGTAATTCAGATGTTCTTCTGCCTTCTATCACAAAGATTATTAATTGTTCATTACAATCTGGTCAGTTTCCTTGCAGATTCAAGGAGGCTATTATCGTACCCCTTATAAAGAAACGTACCTTAGATGTTGCTGAATTGAGCAATTACAGGCCTGTCTCAAACCTTGCCTATGTCTCCAAACTTATTGAGACAGTTGTTTCTAAACATTTACTCTCTTATTTGGATATGTGGAATTTTCAAGAGGAGTTTCAATCAGCATATAGATGTAATCATAGTACCGAAACTGCTTTGTTACGCATAAAATATGACTTTCATAAGGCATTCGATGGTAAACAGGGTGTTATACTCAAGTCAGCATTCGATACAGTTGACCACAACATATTGTTGGAAAGATTGTACTCTGATTTTTCTGTCTCTGGTACGGCACTGCAATGGTTTCGGTCCTGCCTTACTGGCCGTCATTTCAGTGTTTGTGTTAGGAATGAAAACTCAGATAGATATCCATTAGAATATGGTGTTCCGCGGGGGTCCGTTTTCGGACCCCTGTTATTTACATTGTATATCAAACCACTAGGCGATATCATCAGGAATCACAATATACAATTTCACATTTATGCTGATGATATTCAAATGTACCTAAGTTTCAATAATAAAAATGCAGATAGTTTGCACCGTGCAATATCGGTGATGGAAAGTTGCATTCATGATGTAAGGCAGTGGATGGTGATGAACAAGTTACAGTTAAATGATGCAAAAACAGATGCATTGTTACTTGTTTCATTTAATCATCACCTTCTAGAAAGAGTGTCGGTGTCTGTCGGTAATGCTTCCATTGTCCCCTCCGATTCTGTTAAGACTCTTGGTGTATATATTGATGCTTCATTATCCATGTCTAACCAAGTAACTTCACTTTGTAAATCTCTCAACTTTCATTTGCATAACATAATATGTAGGGTAAGAAAAATGCTCACAAAAGAAGCTTGTAGCCATGCTATTCGATCGCTTGTGCTCAGTAGGTTAGATTACTCAAACTCCCTATTAATCAATGTTAATAAAACAGATATTGAGAGGTTGCAGCGCATCCAAAATCGTGCCGCCAGGATTGTTTTGAAAGCAAGGAAACAGGATAGGGCAACTCCTTTGTTGAAGCAGTTACATTGGTTACCAGTTGAGAAGAGAATCTCTTACAAGGCTGCTTTGATTGTTTATAAGTGCATACACAAATCGGCACCCGAGCACCTTTTTATTTTACTGTCCTCACCTCACCGGTCAAATTACAGACTTCGCTCTAATGAAGATACTTCAATTTTACATGTTCCTAGAGTTGATTAGAAGAAGGGTGAAGCTAGCTTTGATTTTTGTGGTCCAAAACTGTGGAATAGTTTGCCAGCATTTACGGTCGTGTGCATCTACAGAATCTTTTAAGCAAAATCTAAACACATATTTGTTTGTATCGTAGTTAAGTAATCTTGGAGAGCTGCATGTAAAGCGAAAAGAGCAGTTTTAATTGATTATGCGCTATATAAGTCACAGTTTATCATTATTATTATATTATTAAACCATATTTTCTCTTTTAGCAAAAATGTTCTGCATGCGGGGGGGGGGGGGGGGGGATCGGTCCCCCTTTTCTATTATAATATTTGACTGTTTTACCAGTCCTATAATTTGATGGAAATATATAAGTTATCATGACAGCATAATGGGTTTTTATAAGGAATTGGTTCTTGAGATACTAAGGGTTGAATGTGGATTTCCTTTGAATTGAATTAGACACATTGATATAAATACAGATGCAAATGTTCATGTATTTTCAACTTTAATCATTAGTAAATGTTTCTTTATCTTAAACAGGACATGAACGTTTGTCTTGTTTGTTTAAGGAGGTTGAATGTGTAGTATGTTAAAATGATGTATATTGTCAGGTTTTGGAATGATCAAAATGAAAATATTGTGATTCAGTCTTGCTTAAAAAATATTACGCACTACATATAAAAAATAGTATGCACTACACATAGAAATGGATATATGATACCATACAAACACAAAGACGTGGCATGAAAGTTGTTCCAAACTCTTGAGCTATTTCTCGTCATATACTAGAGCATTTGAAGAGCAATCCTTTTCAGGGGACATTTCTATTATGATCTTCCTCCAAACTCATTTCAAAAGAATGAAAAAGCTTACAAATTATTTTTCACTTTTACCAGAACTCAATCTTCTCTTTAAAAGATATACCGCTGACATTGCTCAAAACTTATGACATTACCCATCCGTGTTTTGGAAGTGGTTGCGTTTAAAAACAATTCTAATAATCATAACAAAGCTTCATTAAAAACACACTTACATGTCCTAGGAAGCAGCTTATTGTTTACGGAAATGTTATTCACTAAGTTACGTTTCAGTTTCCTTCCTTTATACTTCTATTTCTTTGTGCTTACATTCTGTTTGGATTTAAGGGTATTAACCCATAGACTACGGGAAGCGAGTGGCTCCAGTATTAAACGTATGAGGGTTACATAATTCAGTAGCCAACGGGTTGAATTGGTTTCTAGTCCGGTCTAGTTTCAAAACAATTTTTTCTATAGAAATCTGGGATACATTCTTCTATTCTGATTTTTTTACAATGTAATAAAGAAAGCAGAATCCTATATATATCTTATAAGTGGGCACCCTGCAGTATGTATTTCTTTCTTATTATATCACTGTAATGATAATGCAAAAAAACAACAAAACAAAACAACAACAACAAAACGTGTTTGAAAACATAATACACTTGTACTCCTTTCCTTTCAACCTGTACAGCTCATCATTTTCTATTATACCAATACATTAATAACTAGATGGGGGGAAATAACTATAGGCATGTATTACACTCACTTCCTGCTTATGACTACAAGTAAAGTTCGTAGCATTACTCTGGATTTAAAATCATTTGAGTTCCTTGTACTCTGATCCTTTAACATGTACTGCTGATCATCTTCTGTACACAAATTAATAGATAGTTAGAAAGGTAGATAGACATAAATCACAAAGTCCATGTATTGTACTCAATTCCTAATTATTACTTCAATTAAAGGTCCTAGCATTACTCTCAATTTCAAATCAGTAGGAAAATTAATGCCATACTCTATAGAAGACTCGGTTGGTTTACCACACTGTATGAAACACAGATTTTTTTTTGTGTGTGTGTGTGTGTGTGTTATTAAGGATGCTTTTACAGTCAGACGCAACTCCGGAAAACCGAGCACAGGTTTATACTCCGAAAAAGGCGTATAGAGCAAGATGAATATAGAGCCCTCATCGTTCATTGCAAGACAGTGTGTACAAAAGGCATGGATGAAATCGTGCAATGTCAACCTGTTGTTGATAATATTTATATTTGTTTTAATGCTGCGATAGATTTATTCTAAATGTTAGTCATTTGAAAGTCATTTCATATGAAGAATCATTCAAGGATTTCGAAGATAATTGACACGCAGCATTATTCTTAAAAATATATTTATTTTTGGTAGGTTGACTTTGCAAGATTTTGACCATGCCTTTTGTACACACTGCCTCGCACTGATCGATTAGGGCTCTATATTAATACGCCGTTTTCGGAGTATATACCTGTGATCAGTTTTCCGAAGATGGGTTTGACTGTTCTATGCAAAACTAAAAATATATACACCGCCCTCCAACAGTTTTGGTACACCTGTAATGTGCCTTCTATGCCTTCTGAAGATTCCTACAGATGAGGCTCACTCGAACGTTCCTGCCCAGCTTTCACATAGCAAGATTATCAGGACCCCTTACTCTTCTGTTTTCTAGAGGGAGTTTTTGGATAGTCTTGAGGAATGTTTGGGGTAATTTTTTCTGCTGGAAGAAAACTTGTAGAGGTAGTTGTGGAGGTAGTAAATGGAAATGCCTTTCAATGCCATCTGAAGATAAAGCTCACTTCCTGGGCATTTTTCCTGAAACCTTCCTGTCAAGCTCTTCCCATATCAACTCTATCGGATTCAGATCTGAGGACTGTGCGACCAAACCATGATTTTCAGGACCCCTTTCTCTCTTTTTTCATCTCCAGGTTCTTTTAGCACAGTCTTAAGAAATATTTGGGGTCATTGTACTGCTGGAGGACAAACCTTTTTCATCTTCAGGTGGCACAGAAAGACATTTCCAGTGACTACCTCTACAAGTTTGTCTTCCAGCAACTTGAGCAGGCGGATTCCCAGGATGTGCTGTGCTGTGATCGCTGCCAGGGGTTGTTAGAAGAGATGATTGTCTCTATGATTCGAAACATGATAAGCTAAAACTGTGAAAAATAAATAAACGTGTATTTCATGACATTCATGACATTGTTCATTTAGTCATTGTTTTCCTTATAAGGGTATACAAAATGCAAATAAGATGACTTCCCATGTAAAAAAGAACAACAAAACAATAGAGCGATTAAGGTGTTCCCAAACTGTTGATGTGTTTCTTAGATGATAATACTACTATATGCATGAGTATATGAATGCTTATTGTTTAGCAGTCAACAAATATGTAATATTAATTAGTACAAACGCGGGTCAGATTTTGTGGAATGCCAAAGGGCTAAAATGCTGGTAACACCTGACCAAACGAATGACCTCATATTTTCCACTAGAAATGATTTTTTTTTTTTTTTTGGGGGGGGGGATGAGTTGCCTTTTTAACGCAGGACTGCCTGCTGAAACGTTTTACATTATGTTAAACGGGTGTCAACTTGAAGGCTGGAGTCTACTCCTAAGTTTTATACCATATTATTGCAGTGCCACAAAACTGATGATAAATGATCTGTGGGTGATTGTGAGAAATCAGTTCGTATTACAGGTGTACCCAAACTTTTAGAGGGAAGCGTATATATATATACGCATATTTCTCTATTTCTCTTCACATCTCTAATACTAGACAATAAATAAAGAGCAATTGTTCCCATGGGACAGTTCTGTCATGATTTTTCCTCCAAACTGATTTCAAAAGAATGAGAAATCTCACAATTTTTTTTTTTCCAGTTTTACCAGAACTTAACTTTCTCTTTAAAAGAAGTGCCGGTGACTTTGCTCAAAACTTATGACATGACATTACGCCAGAAGTGGCGCTCCCAAGGACATTCTTCTATTCTAAGCTTTTTACAAAGTAATAAATAATGTAAGGGGAAGAACTGTGTCTCCTACAAGTGGGCAACTTTCAGTTCCTATCTTCTTCAGGTTGTTATTATTACATCTTTGTATAGTGTGAAAAAAGGCGTTTGTAAGCATTATATTTCAGTTTATTTCCTTGTACTCTGGTCCTTTCAACCTGTGTTTTTATAAAAGTGTAAAAATGTATCTCTCATCTAATCTGCATTCATGCAATTTTAGGTCAAACATGCAAGTTAGAATTGTTTACACAATTCAGATAATATGACTATGCTGATATAATTTGACCAACAGAATGAGCTAGAATGCAAAAATGTATCAATATCCATCCAGTAATCTCTGGTCCTCTTGATGCTCTTGTGTTTGTGTGTTTTCACCCAAACAACAATAATCTCTCATTTTGTTTAATCTAGTAATTTTATAGGACTGGATATTAGTGCATGCGTTTATTTACAAAGATTTTTTTTTTTTTAAATATAAAAATGGTAGATTGTAAGTAAGGAAAGATACATTGGTCAATGTTGGTGGAAGTTTCAGAAAAAATAATGGAGGAAAACTATTAAGAAAGCAATGAATTACTAAAGCATTTTTTTTCCAAAGCAAGGATTGAGAAACGATTTTTGTAGTGACTTCCTGAATATAAGGAAACACAGCACTTGAAATGAAAACACTTTCTTTATGATGGAAATCACGCTGACATCACATTAACGTTATTTTCTATTGTTCTAAATGTAATGAAAAAAAAGGAAACTTTGACATGTCATTGAGTGAATTCCGTGTGTGGGATGAGCACAGTAAAGGGTTGGTCACATTTGTCCGATGATGATAACGATAATCAGGGGCCGCGAAGCGTTTTTGTAAGGGGGGGGGGGGGGGAGGCTGATTTGATTTCACTCATTAATGACAATTTTCGAACCTTTTTGTACGAGATTTTATGAAACTTGTCTACTTCTAAAAAATGGGGGGGGGGGGAGGCTGCAGCCACCAGCCCCCCCCCCCCCGGTTCCGCGGCCCTTGATAATGCATATCAAATGTACCTAGTAAGGGTAACGATAAAAGTGGTCACCCCTGAGCAATACAATCGGCGTGGTTCTGTCCTGTTCTGCAAGACGGACCCTGTCCACATGAAACTTCTGAACTAACGTCAATTTGAACTGTTAAGGGAGCCAAAACGATTGGCTCTGGTATTTCTGAAAAAAAAAAAAATCGGTGGACGGACGAATGATTCAACCAAGACGATAAAATTCGAATGCTCACTACCAATACTCTATGGGAGAATTATGACCTATAATAAATATTTCATATTCAATTTTCACATAGACAACGCTTTAGCGATTAGGCAACGATATGGTTATCATCATCGTTATTAAACAAATGTGACCTAACCCTTTAATAACCAAAAGGATCAAATGGCAACATTCATTCCTGTATGTCTACATCATACTCCATATACCATGACGCAGAACAACAGAAAAAAACATATTGAAAGCAAAAATGTGGTCTAAGAAACACTTCAAACATATATGTAGAATTCCACTTGCCTCCAGAACTCATTTCCTTGTGAGAAGTAGAATAACATTTGTATGGACCCAAAACTCTCAAATAAACTTATGATAGCCGAGGAGGAAGTTATGAGGTAGAATGCGATAATAGAGAAAATCAATACAAAGTGAAGCTGAAACTTGACACAATACTTTGTCTTGGGATTATGTCAGTGTCATACTTTTGCTGTCTTTAATTCGCCTCGTGATTTTACAGTTTTTCTTTATAACTTCTGAGAGTTACGATCACATTCTGGACATATCTCCTTGTTAAAAATCTTCCTACCTAACCATGGATTTATACAAGACAAATATGACTGGAATATTCTTCTGGATCTATGCCCTCATTATTTTCGTGAACGTGAACAACATATTGGCGGAACAGAGAAGTAAGTGAAATTCCCCACTTGGTACACTTTTGTTTCATCATGATATTATTATGCAATATAATTATATCAAAATGTCGAGAGGAAGAGGATTTTAGACATTGACTTTCCAGCAGTTTTGATCGTATGAAAGCTATAAAAAAAAATGATGTTATAGTACACGAAGGAAAAAGCTTGAAGATAGGGGGATAAGATGATTATGCTATCCAAGTAGTTCGGGTATATGACAAAGCTCAAAATATTGATTATCCATAATGCTTATAGAAATCGCGGAGAGAATAACTAGCTTCATTTCATTCATAATAGCACACATTGATTTGAATCCTGAAGCTAAAAGAAAGATTTTTAATAGAAAGGGCCGTCGATTTAATTGACGTGTACATATCTATTTGTAACAATTAATAATCATACATAAAATCGTCAAAATACTTCAGAAACTTATGTTTGACTGAGCGATATCTCTTCTTTTATGTACTGTTGTAATATGATTTCTTACCCTTCTTAGAGCCTGATCATTTCCCTTTTCAATGATGCCCCCTTTGTCGTGATAAAGAAATATGAAGGTATGCTGTATACCTGAATATTGGGTCACGTGCTAAAAAAAAGAAAGAAAGGATGTTCTCTGTTCATGACCAGCATGATGAGGTGCCATGATGTCCTAGACGTACAGATATACCTATCTGCATCCCCCTCTTTTTTTTTTCTTCTTTTTTTTTGAGGCTCCAACTAAATATTTCTCAAAAATGAAGAACAGTTCAAAGTTTTTCTTTAAGAAAAATTCAATGCCATAACGAAAAACTTTCATCTATACTTGTAGGCCCAGAATGATAATTCTGGTTATTTCTTAACTAACATGACATTGTGTCCATGTCCTGAAACTGCCTTAGAGGTACTTTTCTAAGTTTAAGTTAATAATTAAAACATGATACTTTACATTTGTCAATTAAAATACTCCAACTGTCCCCACATCAATATCTTGATAATAATTCCTACTACTTTTCATAGGGGGCATTACTTGGAACGATATTAGACAGGCCATGCCAACGGTAGATAACGAAACAAATTTCCAAAATTGCTTGTACCGTGTGAGTCAATACAAATGCAACATCTTTTCAATTGTTCTTTTTTTTTTTTTACAAATTAGAGTGTAAATACAGATGTATGTGTGTCAGGATCAAACTTGGGTTTTCGTTTAACTAATGTTTTGGCTACCAATACCCAAAATCACATAGACGACCTCACATACCCCAAGCATCCTTCTTTATAGTGAAGAGAGCTATGACATGGTCAAAGTACACGAACGTAATTGCACTGTACAAATGAATTTTAAGGTTTCAAGCTGTTTATTACAACTGTATCAAATTTGGTTCAAAGAGCATTCAATCAAATAATCAAAACTTCTCATTCAAAAGAATTTATGTTTTAACTGGTTGCTGTGAAAATTATTGTCAGATATTCACAACTCTATTACAGATCGAACAACATTTCTCATGGGCAGAATTAATTATAATGATTATTGTATTATAATGAATTGTAAGAATTAATCATTTGGTTACTGATAGTTATTATTAAAGGGTCATGAATTAAAGGACTTCCCTGTTTAAATGGATTCAGTCCACTGAAAGTTCTGTCGATGAGGATTGACGACAGGGCCCTGTCGCTGTCAACGACGTGGTGCTATCGCGAGTCCTCAAACGGTTGAAGGTGTACCAAATAGCTGGCGAAATCTTGGATGACCATCGTCATTGAAGAGTAGGCGTGGTCATCGATACGAAGTTGCGTGACGTTTCAGAGTCCAACTGGAAACTCAAGATGGAAACTCAGGATACAAATTCTGAAGATAAAAGCTTCACCGCCATGGTTCAGGAAATCAAATTACTGAAGCCTTTGTAGCAGTAGCTCCATATTCGAGGTGCTGTCCCAGTGACAACAGCTCCCTGACCAAAGGACCCTTTTACAAATTGAATAAATTCCCATTATCCAAAAATGCATATCCTTATTTTATTAATCAACTTTCTCACAGATCATATTATTTACAGTAATTTATTCTTTAATATTTGTCCACCTTATTAATTAGCAAGTACAGACAAATATCTAAACTTTATTAATTTGTCTGTGAAATTCTTACTAGCCATATATTAAAAGTAAGCATAAATTCACATCAATCTGAGCAATATTGAACTACTCATATTATCTTAAATATCACTTTAATAAATGACTGAATTAAAAGCCTTCACAAATAATCAGAACTTCACAGCATAACATGTACATGTATAGCTGACTGACTTTAAAACAAACATTAATTTTTCTTTCAAAGTTTTTGACATGCACAAACTCTTGTTTAAAAAATTCATGTTGAAAACTGGTTTTAGCACTGAAATAAAACTTGGTAGAAAATTTACTAAACTCACCAACATGGTGGGTAGGAATCTCCTCCAGAATTAACACAAACTGAGGGTCATTGCTTGCTGGCTCCTCAGAACACAACCTCACTCAAAGAGCAAACTATTAAACTAAAAATGAGCCCACTCACTCTGTACAGCAATAGGGTACACTACACACACAATCACCCTTGGGTGGGTCTTGGAATCTGAAGTGTTTTTCCCCACCTGTTACAAGAATTTAATCAGAGCTATATACATACATTCAATTAGCTCTGAATTTAATGAATTATCGCCCTCTCTTGATCAAGTGGCAGAACACATATAATTAAGAAAAAAATAGTGTAACTCATCTATTACCAAAATAGCAATACCGCCATCACAAGGTTGAAATGAGTAATTTCACACTATTATTTCTCTCCTTTTCCTTCATGAATTTACCTACATGTACAAAATAGTCATAAGTCATCTTTTCCCTGTAAGGATTTCTTCTTTGTATAATTCACACAAATTTTAGAATTTTGCTGTCAGAACAAAAAATGAAATGCTTGTGACAAACTTCCCCCTCCTTTAAGACGACAGCTATAATTCAAAAATTTAAGGACATCTACTTAAATAATCTGCACCTACATTCTCTGATCCCTTTATTACCTGAATGCGGTAATCATACACTTGCAAAGCGAGCGCCCAACGCAGAACTCTTGGATTCTTTAGTTGCGCTTTTGATAGATAGGCCAGAGGATAGTGATCGGTTTGATATGTGAATTTCTTTCCGTACAAGTAGTAGGAAAACTTCTTGACAGACCATGCCAGAGCTAAACACTCGCGCTCAACTACTGAGTATCTCTGTTCGCGATCTAGCAGCTTCCGACTTGCATAATTGATCGGAAACAAATCTCCATCTTGCTCTTGCATTAAGACAGCTCCTATGCCTGTGTCTGACGCATCGGTTCTGACCACATACTCTTTGTCACAGTTGGGTAAGTGTAAGATTGGATACTTACACAGTCTTTCCTGCAATGTGCAGAATGCACGTTCGTGTATTTCTTCCCATCTTACCTTCTCAGGATTGTTCTTTTTCGTCAGATCAGTCAAAGGTGCGGCTAGTACGGACATGTTAGGAATGAATTTCCTATAATAACCTACCAATCCTAAGAAAGATCTCACCTCTTTTTTCGTTGTCGGTCTTGACATCGACATCACCTTGGTCAACTTCTCAGGTGTCGGCTTCACTATGCCTCCTTCCACAATGTGACCTAGAAACTCTACAGATCGACAACCAAGTCGACACTTACTCGGTCGTGCTGTCAGATGAGCTTCTCGTAGTCGTTGGAAGACTCGTCGAAGATCGTCCATATGCTCGTCCCAAGTTTGACTATACACCAATATATCATCGATGTAGTGAATGACATGAGGTAAACCTGCTAGTAACTTCCTCATCATACGTGTGAATACTGCGGGAGCATTTACCATGCCAAAAGGTAATACTCGAAATTGATACTGACCTTCTGGTGTTACGAAAGCTGTCTTCTCTCGATCCTTTTCCTCTACCGGGATTTGCCAGTATCCTTTAGACAAATCTATTTTGGAAAAGTATCTGGCTTCTCCAATATCAGACATAATCTGTTCGATGTTGGGTATTGGCTCATTATCGATAACTGTAACAGTGTTAAGTTTACGATAATCCACACAAAATCTTACCTTGCCATCTTTCTTTGGAACAAGGACTACCGGTGATGCGTAAGGCGATGTAGAGGGTTCTATCACTCTCATCTCCATCATCTGATTCACTTCCTCTCTTATGGTCTCTTTCATACTCTGTGGGACTGGGTATGGTCTAGAATGAATAGGTTCATTGGTTTTCAATTGAACAGTGTGTCGAGCAAGATTAGTATGACCCGGTACATCGGTCAACACATCAGAAAAATCACTGACCAAACCTACCAACTCTTCACGTTCCACAGCATCAATCTCATCACTAATGTGTACATCATTTATACCTTCAGTTTGTGTAACAGATGGACACTCGATGGACACTGATTCATCATCACTTACCTGTTCTGCTGCTACACTCACAGAGTTAGCCTGCGTAATTGTTGACTCCACTCTATCTCTCTCTACATATTTCTTTAGCAAGTTTGCATGATAAGTCTTCTCCTTACCTTTTACCTGCAGTTTGTAATTGTGTCGAGCTACACGTTCAAGTACTTCAAATGGTCCCTGCCATTGCATTTGAAGTTTGTTGGAGCTTGTGGGTAACAATAGTAATACTTTGTCACCCTTCTCAAACCTTCTATCCCTGGCTTTGACATCAAAGTGTTTCTTGTACCTAAGAGATGACTTCTCGAGTACATTCCTAGCTACCTCACAAGTAGACTGTAATCTATCCTTAAGATCTAAGACATACTGATACGTTGTCTTTACCTCTTCTTCGGGAATTTCCTCCGTCCATAGTTCCCTAAGTATTGTCATAGGCCCTCTCACTACTCTACCATACATCAACTCAAAAGGTGAGTGACCAGTACTCTCATGTGGTACTTCGCGATATGAGAATAACAACGCAGGCAAATAGCGATCCCAGTCTTTGGGTATCTCTTGGCACATACGTCTGAGCATTTGTTTGAGCGTCCCATTGAAACGCTCGCATGCGCCGTTCGCCATAGGATGATAAGGCGTGGTATAAAATTGCCTAATTCCTACCAAACGCGCTGCCTCTCTCATGACACCCGCAGTGAACTGAGTGCCATTATCAGAAAGCATCTCATTCGGAAAGCCTAGTCTTGAGAACACTTCCATTAAACCCTCAGCTACGCGCTCAGCTTCGATAGAAGGAAGTGCAATCGCTTCTGGATAGCGAGTAGCAAGATCTACAAGTGTTAATATGTAACGATTGCCCTTGTCAGTAATTGGTTGAATTGGACCAATTAAGTCAACCGCTACGCGACGAAAACATGTGTCAATCAGTTTAGGGGAAACTAATGGTACCTTACCTATCCGTCCCTTTGGCGTCGTACGCTGACATGAATCACATGATGCACAATATCTCTTCACGTCAGACTGGATTCCTGGCCAATAAAACTGAGACATTACCCTATCCAAAGTCTTTTTGGTTTTCAAATGTCCAGCCAAAGGCATATCATGTGCAAGATGTAAAACAGAATTACGAAGTGGCTTAGGTACTACAAGCTGTTTGAATTCTTTACCATTGTCCACATATGGTGACGTATAACGTCGATACAAGAGCGAGTTATCGTAGAAGTAACACACTTCTCCCCCACTACCTACAGACTTACTTGTTCCACTGTCTGCCAGTTTCTTTACCTTGTCCAAAGTCGCATCCTGTTGCTGTTCCCTCAGCATCTCGTCCCTGGTCGCCGAGATCTCGATACCACCTGGTGTTTTCAATCTCCTCCAAGGCTGCTCCTTTTTCTTCTTCATCCCTCTGGTTTCCACGCTCGCCCCTACATTTGCTTTCGTGTTTGAGTTCATTACCTCTTTCGACTCCTTGATGTGGCCTCCATCTGTTTCTGTCTGAGTTGCTGCGTCGACCGTATCTCCGAATTCCGGCCTCCTTGCCCCTTTTATGTTACCTATTATTAAATCGTATAGAGGGTTATCCATACAAAGCACTTTGACATTTCCTGAAAAGTATGGTGTACTTACGTCTATGAATGCAGTGGGTATCCTCCGAACACTATGATCCATGAGCAGACATAACTGATACTCTCCAGTCATCTGTGATTTTAATACAAGATTAGTACGCACTATTACAGCATTACATCCTGAATCTCTTAAGACAGTTATAGTCTTTCCGTTTACCTCGCCATCACATGTAGGCATATCCGATCCTAACTCATCATATCCACTATTCAACACAAACAACTCGTGCCCGCACATGAGCTTAACAGTCTGAATTGCATCTGCTTTATCAGCCTTCAATTCATGGTTTTCAGACTCAGTACATATGCCTGCTATACAACCTCCACCTGTTTGTTTACCTTTTCCTGAAGTAGATGGGTTGGGGTAATTCTTCATGGAAGCGTCCTTTCTTGTGGGGCACTTCGGGGAAATATGTCCCCACTTGCCACATGAATGACATTTAACCTCTTTGCTTCTATCATTCGGTCTACACTTCTGCTCTTTAATGCCGCGTGCTTCAAAGTATCGCTCAGCATGCTTAACCAACTCCTGCGCATCGTGAGGGGTGTGATCACGAACAAATATCACCAAATCGCGCGAGCAGCACGAGAGTAATTGTTCTCGTATGCATAAGTCCAATAATGCTTCAAAAGAACTATCACATTCCGATAGCTCAACCCATCGGTTGGCATAACGTGATATGCGAGCAGCGAATTGAGAAAATGACTCACCGTCTTTCTGCTTTGCTTCGCGAAAGCGTTTTCGGAAGCCTTCCGCGGTTAAAGAAAAATGCTGCAACAATGCACGCTTAAGCGCGTCGTAGTCTTCTGCTTCATTACAAGGCAAACGAGTATAACATTCCAGGGCAGTGCCTGTCAAAAGATTTCCTAGAGCAGGGGCCCAAACTCCCTTTGGTCATTTGCTAAGTGCTGCATGTCTCTCAAAGCGTGAGATATAAGCATCCAAATCATCAGAGTTCGCGTCGAACGCTTGCATGCGCGGCAACGCGCTCTGAAAACCTTGTATATCATAAGTGTCCTTCTTACACTCAACAAGTTTTAAGTCTAACTGTTTCTGTTTAGTTAGCTCTTCAGCAAGTCTTTGCTGTTCTTCCCTAGACTTTTGACGCTCATCTCTAGCTGCAGTAGCTTCTAACCTATCAAGTTCCTTATCCCGTTCCTCACAGGCAAAAGTGAGCAACTTCTCACCCTGTAATCCAAATTTCTCTCCTAACTCGATAAATTTTGACAGATCCATGTTTTGAAAGTAGGCAATGTTCAAAGAATATTCACCCTAGCAAGGACCAATTGTTTGAAACACCACTTCAATATGAGATAAAATTCAACACAGAACCTGACTAACTTGACCAAGCAAATTCTTCTGTGTAAAAATGACCAGTCACCTTCTGCTCTTCACTGCGAGAGGTCCCGGGTTCGACTCCTGGACAAGCCCCCATATGTCAGGATCAAACTTGGGTTTTCGTTTAAACTAATGTTTTGGCTACCAATACCCAAAATCACATAGACGACCTCACATACCCCAAGCATCCTTTTTTATAGTGAAGAGAGCTATGACATGGTCAAAGTACACGAAAGTAATTGCACTGTACAAATGAATTTTAAGGTTTCAAGCTGTTTATTACAACTGTATCAAATTTGTTTCAAAGAGCATTCAATCAAATAATCAAAATTTCTCATTCAAAAGAATTTAT
Organism: Heliocidaris tuberculata; assembly: GCA_025618425.1. Classification (NCBI taxonomy): domain Eukaryota; kingdom Metazoa; phylum Echinodermata; class Echinoidea; order Camarodonta; family Echinometridae; genus Heliocidaris; species Heliocidaris tuberculata. The sequence continues at coordinate 14,176,343 of CM046841.1, forward strand.
GTTTTAACTGGTTGCTGTGAAAATTATTGTCAGATATTCACAACTCTATTACAGATCGAACAACATTTCTCATAGGCAGAATTAATTATAATGATTATTGTATTATAATGAATTGTAAGAATTAATCATTTGGTTACTGATAGTTATTATTAAAGGGTCATGAATTAAAGGACTTCCCTGTTTAAATGGATTCAGTCCACTGAAAGTTCTGTCGATGAGGATTGACGACAGGGCCCTGTCGCTGTCAACGACGTGGTGCTATCGCGAGTCCTCAAACGGTTGAAGGTGTACCAAATAGCTGGCGAAATCTTGGATGACCATCGTCATTGAAGAGTAGGCGTGGTCATCGATACGAAGTTGAGTGACGTTTCAGAGTCCAACTGGAAACTCAAGATGGAAACTCAGGATACAAATTCTGAAGATAAAAGCTTCACCGCCATGGTTCAGGAAATCAAATTACTGAAGCCTTTGTAGCAGTAGCTCCATATTCGAGGTGCTGTCCCAGTGACAACAGCTCCCTGACCAAAGGACCCTTTTACAAATTGAATAAATTCCCATTATCCAAAAATGCATATCCTTATTTTATTAATCAACTTTCTCACAGATCATATTATTTACAGTAATTTATTCTTTAATATTTGTCCACCTTATTAATTAGCAAGTACAGACAAATATCTAAACTTTATTAATTTGTCTGTGAAATTCTTACTAGCCATATATTAAAAGTAAGCATAAATTCACATCAATCTGAGCAATATTGAACTACTCATATTATCTTAAATATCACTTTAATAAATGACTGAATTAAAAGCCTTCACAAATAATCAGAACTTCACAGCATAACATGTACATGTATAGCTGACTGACTTTAAAACAAACATTAATTTTTCTTTCAAAGTTTTTGACATGCACAAACTCTTGTTTAAAAAATTCATGTTGAAAACTGGTTTTAGCACTGAAATAAAACTTGGTAGAAAATTTACTAAACTCACCAACATGGTGGGTAGGAATCTCCTCCAGAATTAACACAAACTGAGGGTCATTGCTTGCTGGCTCCTCAGAACACAACCTCACTCACAGAGCAAACTAACTAAAAATGAGCCCACTCACTCTGTACAGCAATAGGGTACACTACACACACAATCACCCTTGGGTGGGTCTTGGAATCTGAAGTGTTTTTCCCCACCTGTTACAAGAATTTAATCAGAGCTATATACATACATTCAATTAGCTCTGAATTTAATGAATTATCGCCCTCTCTTGATCAAGTGGCAGAACACATAGAATTAAGAAAAAAATAGTCTAACTCAATCTATTACCAAAATAGCAATACCGCCATCACAAGGTTGAAATGAGTTATTTTACACTATTATTTCTCTCCTTTTCCTTCATGAATTTACCTACATGTACAAAATAGTCATAAGTCATCTTTTCCCTGTAAGGATTTCTTCTTTGTATAATTCACACAAATTTTAGAATTTTGCTGTCAGAACAAAAAATGAAATGCTTGTGGCAATGTGAAATGGTGTGTTATAGTAACTCATTCTGATTCGCTTGATACTATTTTTTATTTTTTTTTTTTTTTTTTTATTTTTTTACTGATGACTGATAATAGGGGCATTGACTGTGACCGAGTTAACAACCGCCTTGCACCAATGTCATTAAAAGGATGAGAAACTCAAAGAAAGAAACCAATGACGTATTCTAACAAAGTGTGAATGAACTTCAAGCTTATTTAGTAAAACAATACTGCTTGCATGCCTTGTTTTTAATGTTAATAGCATGATATGCTATTCTCAAGCTTCTATTATGTTCAATCTTCCACATGGCCATCATGCCTCTCCAGGCACTTCTCGGTACGCTGAAACATTCCTCTGGCAAGGCCTTGCTAGAGTTGACACAGGTAGTTTTCGACCCGGTCTCTTTATTTGTCCGCTGTTTCTTCAATAATAAAAAGATGGTCCACAAATATGGTATCACAAAATGGTATCAAAATAATCAGAGAGAGTTTCTCTGCCAAACTATGTCACATATTTTTGTATTTGTAAATTTGTAAACATTGAAGATTTGAAAAGTGTGGATTTTTATTTTTTTTATTAGATCCCATGCTGACCTGATCTTTAAATAATATCCCCTTCAAACAATCCTATACTATCATCACATCATAACTATCATGACTGCCAGTGAGGCTATTACTCGAGTCTCGAACAGATCCTGTACTGACCTGATCCCTGACTCTACCAAACATCATTTCAAATATGCCGATCTCTCTTGTTCACACTTTAACATAAAATAAACATTTCCAGAAATTAACATCTCATTCTTGAACCGCTGGAACAAAAACTACACTTCAATAACCAAAATATCGCTTGTAAGCACTGATGCACTCGGTCTATGAAACATGACATCCTTTGGTAACAAAAATTATCCAAAGTTGTTCATCAAATGTTACAAAAGTTGTCATTCTCTCAAATGTATGCATATGTTTCAGAACATATAATATATAAAACTTATAATGTGTTGAGTTCGTGTTGGCGATTAAACTGGCTGTTTGGTGTTGTCAGAATCGTATTCAAATTAAGGCGGGTTTGCAATGTATAACTCTTTTGTTCGCTACCCTAGTAGCCAGGGCAAAGTATCAGGTGCCTTTAATAGGCAGGCCTTGCTTTCAATAGCCAGGGTGGGCGTAGATAGTAGAGTAGGTTATTTTCAGGTGTATGGTATTGTAGACTTTTTGTAAGGACATATTTTTGTTAGGTGTGGCAGCCAAATAGCTGTAGCCAGCTCACTCTGACATATGATTTTTGAGAGAGAGGAGTGAACTCCAGCAGCCTGCAATTTAGGGTGTTTTGCTAGTAGGCGAGCAAAAGGGCGTGGTATAGCCATGCAACCCAGTGCCAAGGCTGATGTTCCCCTCTTCTAAGAAGCCAATTTACGGCGGTCACCGTTTGGTCACCGTTTGGTCACCGTTTGGTCACCGTTTGATCACCGTTTGATCACCGTTTGGTCACCGTTTGGCCACCTAGGATCACCCCTTTGGTCAAGAAAAAAAATCAGCATTTGGGTTGATCTTCACAGTCAGTAGTCACTTTGTCGTCATAGTCATCATCGCAGTCGCCATCACAGCCGTCTTTCGAGACATCCTCCTTCTGCCGGCCATCGCTAGTTAGAACTAAAGACTCTCACGAATTTTGGGGGTTAGGTTTGGTAGGGTTTTTAATAATTTTTAATATTACAGAAGTCTTTGTTTTATTTTTTGACTTCTTTAAATATTGGAAAGTTGTAACCATTGTCATATTTTCTTTGTACATCCTCGGATTGAATATTTTCTTAGTAAACAGTAACCTATAATCAGTGATAACTTTTTTGAAGTATACGACCAATATTTAATTCAGAATCTTCATTTATATTCTTGAGTTCAGTGATCTTTCTTATTTGGGGTTGTTAAAGGTAACAGATAGTTTTGGGAAGCCCTCAAAAACTTTTCGTGAGATTTCTTTGATTTTACTTAATAAACAGCAGGGTACTATTAAGATGCTGTGAAGTTTTTTCCTCCTCAAGTGAAATATTTATCGAATGAGAGGTGAAAAGTAAATAAAAATCCCTGGCCCAAAAAAGAGGGGATGTAAATTCAAACAACGGCCACACACACTACTTACATGAGGATTGCTGTGTGTGTAGAATACGCTACACATAGTGCGAAGCGCTGGGTTTATTGTGCGGGGAAACTTCGGGTGGATATGGTCTTAGCGTGAGGCAGTGAAAAGCCGTTACCAAGCGTTTCTTTCAGATATTTACACTAAAATTTGTTCGAAATCGTGAATGGAATGTTTAATAATCTCGTACATGTGTCTTATGATAAAAGGAGAATAGTATGTGACTATTTCAGATAAGTTTCTTGCCAGTATGATTTTTGCTACCGAGACTGTCTATGAGCTTTAAGCAGTCCATTTTATAATAATATTTAATTCACAGAAGTATTCCGCTTCGTGACAGGTGTCTGTGAAGGTAAGTATAATGCCAACACACTCTTAACAGAACAACACCGGAAATAACTTTATCAACAATCAATCACGGGATCAATCAATTAATATTACCCAAAACACTTTCCCAATCAATTTGAACGTGAAATCAGACAAGGAAATTTTTAGATTATTTAATGGTATAATCAATTGTATATTTAGACAGGTAACAACAAATTTACAATTAATAATGACAATCGTAAGAGGTGGTCTACTTGTCATGCGGGAGACTGCCTCGAAATACAAGAAATATTGTTCTGGTTTTGAACCTAAAAATGACTAACAAATTTGTTAAAGTCAAAAAAAGATACAGACCTTTCATTGAGGCTATGTAAATACAAAACATAGCCCCTTTAATTAGGCGGTGTGTATCGATGCAAAATATATGTATAGGTCTTTATATGAGGCAGTATGTACAAATACAAAAACTATGCCTTTTTATGAGGCAGTTTTTACAAATGCAATTTATCAGTCACAAAATCTTGCCTTTTTGAAACATTTTATAAGTAAAGGTTTAAAGTCCGTAAGTCGGCAATATGACGTGACAGTATTAATACTAAAACTAAAGGGGATTAATAACGGGTGGATCTACCTCTGTTGTATGTAGTTTATGAATTTCGGAGAGCAAACTGGAGTTCCTCCTCGTCGTGGCGGAGATCACGTGATGTTTGCGATGTTGGTTGTGTGAGTCTTTGGACGTGTAGGCTTATCCTAGTTCGTTGACGGCGAGGTAGATTAAATGGCTGCGACGTCAGATGATAAAGACGAACGTGACGAGGAAGTACTTCAATGATGGAGTCGTGAAGACCAAGCTAGGATGTCGTGGAGACGACACGAGGGTGTCAACATGGTCAAGGAGATCGAACACGTTTTTTGATGGCCCGCGTGGCGTGGTGCAGTGTAGCGAGGAACCGCGACCTCAAGGTCAGGGTTCCGTGAAGAAAAGTTCACGCGTCGGCAGGAAAACAACATCAAAACGAAGATTGTCGAACCCAGTTCAAAATCAAGTTGTTTCCAAAATAAATGAACGAAGATGCCGATTATAAGTACTCTTTCGATAAATTAAATATGTAAGTAGACCCAGTCTACAATTAAATGTCGAAAAGGGATAAAGTGAAAGCACTAAATCCCCGATGTTACGAGGGAGCAAAAGAACGTGTTGATCGGCTGAAAGTAAAACGGCGACTGGTGCTATGCGTGGAAAATCTAAGGAAACGCCTAAGAGGGCTTTCGCTGATTGGTCAAAATTGTTTACCGCTATTGTAATAATTGCCGTTTTAGTACAATTAAATGTTTAATGCATATTATGATCAATTAAGACATGTTTTAAAAGAAGTAATCATTAATAAAATACTGAAGAGCGATAGTGAATTTTCCTCTATCTTATAGCATGGTTACATAATTATTATACAAGTTTTGAAATTCTGGAAATCTCTCATTGAAGGCGGCAGCAACTTGCTGCATGCTCCCAGAGCGGGCCCATTCCGTTAGATGAACACCCTTTATTCTGTGGTCACATGCATGGTCACGCAACTGAAAAAGATGGTTTGCTTAATGTTTATCCTTTTTATTACCCCCAACCATCTTTAATGTTCCTTGTCATTCCCTATGTTTGTGTAAATTCACCCAAGCATTAAGTCCATTGTCAGCTACTAGGTCAGAAAGGCTGAATGGCTTCTTACTCAACATCCACTCATTTGGGCAGAAATCAAGCATGCTTTCATTTTACTTGTTCTTTAGCATACATCATTGATTTTCTACGCATAAGCTGTCATATAAAAGAGAAAATTATGAATTTGTATATGATCTTTTCCCTTCATCAATATGATTACGCTTACTACCCTAAAAACTTACTCAAATTTGCAGTTTGTTCGTGCAAATGATATTTTGGTACCACCACTTTCCATTGTTTTAATTCAGTCATGCGTGAATTATGAATAATAAGTTGTTCATCAAATGAAAGAAGAGAAGCAGACATTTTCATTGATGTATAACTCACCAAGGATATCATTCGTTATGATAGAAAATTTCTGCAATGAAGTACAGTTTTCTTTTTTCTGGGATACACTGTATATATATGAGTTGGCTTGCGACCAAGTTTTATACACTGCAATAATCAGGGAATTTTATGGTATTGGAAGAAATTAACTTAACGAAAACAGGTTAACTAAATTAATGATGGCAAATTACCTGTAGCATGATACTTCCTCAAATTTTGCAATATCGTGCTTCTTCCCGAAAGATCAGATTCAGGATATCTGCCTTGTAAGGGTTCATTCAGTCGGCGGGTCTGTATGGTAATGAGCAAACAAGCAGGATTCATCCAGATCCTCCCGTGGCCAAATCTTCCATCCTGCAAAATCTCATGAATAGTGAGATTTTCTCGCTGTAAAAAAATTAACCACTTTATGATCAAGTGAAGTTCTTGGGTACTATACCAATGAAAAGAGGAAATGTTACACTTTTACATTTGTTCATTCTTTTTTGGGGGAGGGGGTTGCTTCAGAACACAATTTCCCTCCCCTCATTTTTTTCCCTTTCCCTTTTTTTATTTTCCTGTTCGCGTTTTGGAAGGCGACACCGTCCCCAACCGCCCCCTTGACCTACGGGCCTGTCTTTTGACACTCATATGTTTACTCTTAGGGTGGAATTTTCTCAAATAAAGAAATTGGTTGTGGTTAAAAGCATTTGATTATAATGTACTGAGTGTCATAACTTTTTTTGTACAGCTAGCAGTCAGATGGATAGGCCCTAACGCAAACAATTGTGCCATTATAACATGAATTATGTTAGAATGTATTTAATCATTATGGGACGCTTGATTAGCCAGTTCATTGTGCAGGAGAGGCATGATTAAGAAACAGAACCGATGAGAAAAACTGTATGAAAATATGGAAAATGAAACATGTGGGTCTCATTTTCATATCATACAGTTGACTTAACAAAGGGTGGTGATGGTTCTAACGACTCAGTTATCGCAACAGCTAGTTAAGTTCATATGAGATCTTAAAGCATTTTTATCACCTTGTTTATCGAGGCCTTTGTCTATGGGGGGGGGGGGGGACTTGAGATCAACAACTCCGACCCCCCCCCCCATTACCCAACAGCCATAAAGTACGAATACAGACAGGAGCAGTATAACAATTCCGCAATTCCTTTTATCTAACAGAATATTATATAAAATATAGGTCATAAACCTTGAAGGCCTATTCTTAGAAATATACTTTTAGATAATAACGACTTATACTATATTGTCTAAGAAAATTGTAGCTGAAAAAATTTATTGCAGTATTTGTGACGTGTGGAATAATATTTACATAATTGGCCTCATTATACCACTTATATATTTCTAAATTCCTACCCGAAATAATTTGCAGCAGTCGGACCGTATGAAGTCTTACTCGGGAGATATGTTGGTGGTTATTACTATTGTCTCCCCATGGTACTCTTTTTCACAGAACTGTAAAGCCTTATAATGGTATGAACAGAAAAAAAATATAAAACGATAAATATCTCATGCTCTATCTATTCTGTACAATATAGAGCTTAAACACAACAAAGGCCCTTCTCACTCGCCAGAAACATGTTTTAAACTGTTATTTTTTAAACACAAACATTATCCAAATTTTACATCTTAGCGAATAATTATATTTTTACATGAGGGTTCCCAATCATCAAGATAGTTATGATGAAAAAAGGGCCTTAACTCTACCAAAACATCAGAGGATTTACAAAGAACATAGTCATCAGCTTTGTTTTTTTCTTCTGTATTTTACTGAATGGAATAGATGAACCGTCTCCCTGTCTCGATTTGAACAGATGCCAATGCCCCTCTCGCACTCCCCCCCCCCCCCCCACACCTAGGGCGCACGCTCTGTGTGTGCGATCCAACTGCCCCTCCTAAAATAAAATCCTGTCTACGAGGGTGTAAACAGAAATCTATAAACAACTTCCACTGAATGTTTTCACTTTATGGGAGTGGGAGTACACAAAAAGATACGTATGGGATTCTTTTATGTTTTACAAATCCTGTCATATTCGCCAGAAAGGTGTTTTCAAACTTTGAATTCAGCACTCAAAATTTATCCTGGAATGCTGAAGTTTCGAACTATGGTAGTTTGTACATTCTCCTTTGTACTGAGACAAGTTTAAAGAACAATATTAGTAAAGATCACTGCATTATTGAGCAAGACTATAGGCACTTTGATGAGCCCTTATTTACAAATAATGGGCCTGAAACCTTTTTAATGGAAGCTGTATGTGCCCGCCGTGTATTATTTATTATAAATGACTATCACCGATAAGATCAACACATCGCATAGCATATGCTGCGATATGTAAGTCAGCGAAATATATGATATTTAATGCATTTTCAATTGGTCTGTAATTAATAGATTCAGGGCTCCCATGTCCTTTCAGGTGCCCCCAAAGGAGATATAATCTTGATTGATTTGATTAATACTATTTGTAGAACATATTTTCAAATATCTTTTGATAGAAAATATGTAATGCCGCTGTAGTGTAATGCTCTATAATTACTTATGTTAAATTTGGCCCTTTAAAATCCATGTTGAAAAAAAGAGTGGACACTATTTCCCATGAGGAGCCGTCTGTGCACCTGACTATATCCATAAACTGTTGGGTGCGAGCGTACTCGGTCACCACAAATACTCACTGGTCTGTAGTCAAGTAAACCATCTTGGACACTGAAGGTAACTTTATGAGCAACATGCTTTTTTGTAGGCCTAAAACCTTTGCAAAGTAAATCATTGTAACCAACATTCAATCTATGGATTATGTAATGATTCACCTGAATGCAGTGAGAACAAATTTGAGCTATTAATTTTAAACATTTCATAGAAGAGAGAGGGAGAATTGAATAGGACTTATGGAGACATTACAAACTAAAACTTGGTACCAAGCTGAATTTGACCCATTGTGTAAAAACATTGATTATTCAGCCATCCACGACCGTATTTGAATAACTGAAATATTAGTACTGGAAAGAAGAGCTCTGTTACTTTAAGGTGCTACTGTTCATTTTGTTGTAAACTACCACAATTTCCACATAATCAAAAATATATATTTGTTTCAGAATAAATTTCTGAAGAAGTCGAAAGATGAAAGCTTAAATTTCCTGCGTATCCTGGGCCATCTTTGGCTTGAATTCATCCCACTGTACATATAATGAAGAGTTTCCTTCCAAAAGGAGCTAAATCAACATTTAACGTTTTTGAGTTAATTAAGTTTTTTTTAAATTTATCACGTTCCCTTGTCCACTCTTACTCTATTATGATATATATGGTATATATGGGTTTTTTTATAGTCTAGTAATTAGTTTCAATTTTCAAGAAATTTTTATAATTTCAATTTCCATGGATTTAGCTCCTTTTGGAATGAAACCTTAGTCGAATATCTATTTCTGCACATCTAAAGACGTTTAACAATTAAAATTGAACAGGAAACACATTTATATTGCTAGCAGAATACATTTTAAATCTTTTCTGAGGTTTGTTTGTTGAGAAATTTGGAAACAAAATTTCAAAGGAATTTCTTATCTCTTCTAAAGACGGGGATACTGAGATGTTTCATTCCAAAAGGAGCTAAATCCAAAAATATTCATAAAAATATTAAAAAGTTAATTATTGTCAAAATTTTGCACCGATGATGTAGACTGGAAGCCGCAACATGTGCTTAAAAATCTTATTACATATCTTTAGGGAATGTGGTTAAATGAACAAATCCTAAATGACCATAGTGGATTGAGCTTCTTTAGGAATGAAACCGTTTTGAATTAAGCTCCTTTCGGAATGAAAACTAAATTTGTAACAATTTTTTTTTCAACTTTCCAAAAAGTTTTTTTAAAAGCGATAAGATGCATTTGATTCCCACGTCTGAGATGAACATATTTATCTTTAAAAATCAATGTCGGTCAAAAATGGATTTAGCTCTTTTTGGAATTAAGCTCTTCATATATATATATATATATATATATATATATATATATATATATATATATATAGTGGGATGAATTCAAACCAAAGATGACGCCGTAAACAGAAGTGTTGCCAAGGTCTTGTTGAATTCCTTGAATTCAAGGAATTCAACAAGACCTTGGCATCACTTCTGTTTACGACAGAATAAATTTCTGAAGAAGTCGAAAGACGAAAGCTTAAATTTCCTGAGTATCCTGCGTCATCTTTGGTTTGAATTCATCCCACTATGTTCTATATCACCCAAACCAAAGCGAATGGTAAAAGTAGACTCAACATCATCACAATATATATATATATATATAAAGTTACGACTTTATGTTTACATATTTATATATTCATATATATAACGTGTTTATTAAAAAGGAAACCCAACTTTCTCCAGCAATATTTCGTCAAATGAATGTAACTTGATTTATTGTAATACACCATAAAAAGAGGAATTTTATCCCCCTTTCATATGCTACCGCATTAGTGATGATAGAGCTTGGGATCATTGAACTAAAACAATTTTAAACCAGTAATGTAAAAGAAAAATGATTTGCACACGAGAGTGGGTCCTATTCTAGGCAATGAATAGCCATTTATGAATCTCGCTATGTTCTCTCGAGCACACGAGGCAGTCATTTGGAAGGACATTGGACCTAATTTTGGACTCATATCTCATTCAAGGTTGCATACATGTTGAAATATGAATAAGGAAACTCATGAAATATCACTTGTTTTGTTTCTTTGCATTGTACCTAAATGGAATTACTCGTTGCATTACTTCTGTGCGCAAACTACTTTTGACGTCACTCACCCAAAACCTGTAAAATTTACTCATGTATTAAAATATCATTACATATTTGGTATCATATGAAAGAGGATGAACTGAACTTTGACATGAATAATAAGAATCAATCCGGAATTAATCATTTTTCTAGGAAAATTTGGGTTTCCTTTTTTAACCCTTAATCTGCCCCCATGTACCAACCCCAGTGCCAAAGTACTAATCCCTATTGTGCCAGCCACTAGTCCCTCCTGTGCCGGGTTTAGTTTTGCGGTGCTTTAGCTCGAACAAACAGTGCGACTAAACATGTAAGTGGCACCGCTACGGAGATCAGTACACAAGGTTGTGGCATCGTATGGGTTGTAAACACACACACTATATATATATATATATATATATATGTGTGTGTGGGGGTGGGGGGGTGCGTGTGCGTGTGTGTAGGTGTGTGTGCGTGTGTGTATTACTTTAGAGGAAACGATGGAACGGGTGGTAAGTGCACCCCCTCTAACAATAAGGTTCACCATCACATAAATATTCCACCCGTTCTTCCTCAATTAACCTTTTTTTTTCTTACCCACAGTACTTTTAATCAAAATGTCTTTAAGCTAAATCTACGTATTTCCAATCTATGCAGACATATTGCGTTATCTACTCTGCAGTTGCCAGCATAATGTGATGAAATTTCGTAAAACTGGTAGCCGTATTGAATCATGAACTCTTTTAAGTGCAAAATATGATATGAATAATTTTCTTCCATCATAACAAAATTATATACATGTTTGTAAATGATTGGTGCAACATAGATGTTTAACATCACATGGGTACTCACAAAATATATTCCAAAATATATATTTCTATTTCATGTATAACTTCCTTGAAATCTTTACAAAAGTATTGTAAGTAGGTGGTTTGGTCAGGGTTTTCCGAAAGAGCAGTTATTTTTGTACCTTCAATATATTTTGCAAAGAAGAGTGAGAGAGAGAGTGGGCGGGTGTGTGTATGTGTGTGTGTGTGTGTATGTATTATCAACCAAATAGTGGTGTGTTTGATCTGACTGCAAAGCAGATTTTAGAAGCCTGCTCTTGAAAATGGAGTATTAAACTTAACAAAAAACATGCAAGAATTAAAAAAAAAATCAAAAAAGGTGAGCACACAGATTCCACAATAGCGAATATAAGGGGACCTTTGGCAAAACCCGAGCTCGGGTTCTCCAAATATTCGCATTTTATCTTTGGGGGAGGGGCAGATCACTCCATTGATTTATCTGTAAAAACATATTCTTCATATGAAACCTCTTCGAAATCCCATAAAGGTGGATCGTTGTAAGGAGACTTATTGAACCACCGAAGTGGTAGTACGTTGACAATGAACATTTTTAAACTTATCAATATGAAATAGACAAAAAGGTGTCTGCACAAGCCTAAAGTATGTTTTTTCTATTAACTAGGACCCTCAGCTATCATAATCTGCAAATTTGATGTACAGTTGGTGGTGGGTGTGGCCTCTAGGGCCGTTACTATGGTAACACATCAAAATACACTGGAATTTCAGAAAATACTGTATATTTGTAATTCAGTAGCTATAAAATATATGGTAAGAATCCTGATATGTGTATGTCAAGCTGCCCCACTGATTCCAACCACAATCTGAGCCATTTAAAGTCACGGGCGTGTCAAAAGAGGCCGTTGCTATGGAAACGGTCCAACAAAAAGCTGTTATTTGTGAAAAAATCTATAACTAACCATTACAAAATAGAAAGAAAAAGGTGTTTGCACAATCTTTAATAATGTTTTTATATTAGTTATGACCCTCGGCTATCATAATTTGCCTGTTTGACATCAAGGTGGTGGTGGGCGTGACCGCTAGAGCTGTTACTATGGTAACACATCAAGAAATACTGAAATCTGAGAAAATACCATGTATTTGATATTTAACAACCTGGAATACAAGGCAAGGATCCTAACAGATGTATTTCAAGCTTCCCGACTGATTCCAACCACATTCTGAGTAATTTGAAGTCATGGGCGTGTAAAAAAAGGGCTGTTGCTATGGAAACTGTCCCACCAAATTGCTGATATTTTTGGAAAATATATATGATTTATCAATACAAAATAAAAAACAACTGTCTGCACAATCTTAAATTATGTTGTTCTGTTAGCTAGGACCCTCAGCTCTCATATTCTTCCTGTTCAACATAAAGTTGGGAGTGGGCGTGGCCACTATGGTGGTTACCATGGTAACACACAAAGGAATTGTATTTTAGAAAGTACCATATATTTGTAATTTCAACATCACAAAAACAAATTGTAACCATCTAACTCTATGTATTTTGGGGTGCCCGTTTGATTGCAAGCAGAATCTGAGTCATTGGAAGTTACTGTCATGTCAAAACATGGCTGTTGCTATAGAAACAGTATGATGAAATTGGAATATTTCTGTAACTAATCAATAAAAAAACAAAGAACAAGTGTCTGTACAGCCTGAAATGGTGTTTATCTGTCAGCTAGGACCCTCAGCTACATGTACATGTATAATCAAAAGCTTCCTAATGGCCAGAAAGTTGGTTGTGGGTGAGACTGTCAAGGTAGATATCATGGTAAGGCACCAAGAAACATCAGAGTTTTAGAATAATAAATAATAATAAATTGATCTTACTTACCCAGGATAGCCACATCAGTAATATTACTGCCTTGCAACTATCAATCATTGTCCGGTACACATTTCATACATCTTGGTCAAGCGAAACAAATGTGGGCAAAATACCTTGCCCAGGGATGTAAGCACCGATCAAGGATCGAATCCAAGACCCCTCGTATGAGAGTGAAAGGCCTTCACCAATATAGCACAGTGCTTCTACCATGTATTTGTAATGTAAAGAAATAAAATGTAGGCATCTAATTAAACATAAATGAAGCTGCGCCTTCAATTGCAAACAAAAGCCGGGATATGTTAGGTCACAGTCATATAAAAATATGAATAGCATAATAAGAAAGCGAATATTGTTTTTGAAAAAAGGGATATTCATGTTCCTGAATCATGAATTATCATAAACAAGTGCCCGAGTTCATAAATTGGTAACTTTGCTATTGGTTCAAATCCAGATCAAGAATATTTGCTAGGTTGGAGGCCTGGTAGGACACTTGTTATGGCAAACGAAGATACAAATGTTAAAATAGATATGTATGGCTTCTGAAAATTCACTGCATAAGCCAATTCATATAATATGTACTGTACTTTTAGATACTCTCATCTACTGTGTTATCGCATTACACAGGATCCGTTACTATAACTTTGACTGATTGGTAGGTGTTGTACTGTGGCTCTGAGCACCAACATCACCTTAAGAATATTGGCATTTCAGAAAGTGGCATTGGCATTGTTGTAGTTTAAACATTTAAAACAATATAACAGTCTAGACATGCTAGATATCTCCATTGTAAGCAGCCTGAATGATTGCATTGAAAATGTTAATCATTTAAGACGATGATCATATCCAAATCGCTGCGAAGGCAGATATATGATCGAGAAATCTATTTTTAGAAAAAAGTGGCATATTTCTGTGATTTTATAACACGAAACATAATGTTGGTGATGATATTATTTTCTTAAAATGAATTTCTGTCTGGGCTGCGAACTGCAGTGTGTGTCGGTATTGAGTTCACGGTCATTTCACGGTCATCTGTGAACTAATAAGTACTAATAAGAACTAATATGTATATCCAGACCAATATATTGTGTTTTCTATTGTTAAAACAGAAATATAAGTAATTTTCAAATAATTTCCAATATTCTGATGGTGCGTTGCCACAGTAATGGTGCTGGTGCTCACACCCACCATATCGTCGTCAGTTTGAGACCAAACCGATAATAAGAATTATAATTATTTTACCTGACTGTGACCTTGAAAGCACACACACACAATATTGCACTCAAACGGGCTGCTTGAAATAGATGTAATGCCTAATAAGTATTTTCACTTTGTTGAATTACAGATGTAATGTATTTCCTATTTTATTACCATGGTAACAGCCCGAGTGGTCGCCCGACATTGGACTTTGTGGCAGTCAGGGAGGATATAATACCCAGGGTCCTAGCTAACAGAAAAAAAACATCATTTCAGGTTGTGGAGACCCTTACTTTATACAGTGTATTGAATAGTTACAGATTTTTTCACAAATATTTACTATTTCACCATACCGTTTCTATAGCAACAGCCATTTTTTGACATGAAGGTGACTTCCAGTGACTCAGATTGTGCTTGCAATCAAATGGGCACCCCAAAATACATATAGATAGATGGTTACAATTTGATTTTGTGATATTGAATTACAGATATATGGCATATTCTAAAATTCAAACCCCTGGTGTGTTTCCATAGTAACAACCCTAGTGGTCACACCCACTACCAACTTTATGTCAAATTGGAAGAATATGAGAGCTGAGGGTCCTAGCTAACAGAAAACATGATTTACGATTGTGCAGACAGTGTTTTTCCATTTTGTATTGATTAATCATAGATATTTTCCACAAATATCAACATTTTGTGGGACCGTTTCCATAGCAACGGCCTTTTTTGACACGCCCATGACTTTAAATGACTCAGATTGTGGTTGGAATCAGTGGGGCAGCCTGAAATACATATATTAGAATCCTTACCATAAATTTTTTGATGTTAAATGACAAATATACGGTATTTTCTAAATTCCAGTATTTCATTATATGTTACCATGGTAACGGCCCTAACAGTCACGCCTACCTTGAACTCTATGGAAAACAGGCAGATTATGATAGCTGAGGGTCCTAGCTAATAGAAAAATATAATCTAAGATTGTGTAGACACCTCTCTGTCTATTTTATACTGACAAGATTAGATTTTTTTCAAAAATGTCCTCTTTTTATGGTACCGTTTCCATAGTTACGGTCAATTTTTGACATGGCCCTGACTTCAAATGACCTAGATTTTGGTTTCAATCAATCGGGAAGCTCAAAATACATATAGTTAGATGCTTACCAGTAATTTTTCAAATTTCCCAATTAGAAATATTGGGTATTTTAGTAAATTCCTATATTTCCTTGATATGTTGCCATAGCAACGGCCCTGGTGGCCACACCCGCCACTAACTCTATGGCAAACAGGCAGATTCTGATAGCCGAGGGTCCTAGCTACCAGGAAAACATCACTAAAAATTGTGCCTAAGGGGGGGGGGGTCTACGGTGGCCCACAGACTATATCACAGGCCACAATATCTCTGCACACTATTGTAAAGGAAAGGAACTACTTTCTATTTCCCATGGTCCTTGAAATAGTATTGATTAAGGAAAATGTTGTGTTTTTTTTTGGGGGGGGGGGGGTTAAAATCTTTAATAAGTGAGCATTGTAAATTGTCCATCCCTCCCCATGTGTTTTCTTTAACACAGCTATTAACTTGCAACTTGGGGAACGGACAGTTCTTCAGTCTCCGAACTATCCAAACAATTACTTCAACAGTGACGACGAGCGGTGGCTGGTGGTAGCTCCTCCAGGATACCGAGTTATGCTTCATTTCGCCGATTTTAGAACCCAGGATAATTACGCCGTCGTAAAAGTCTACGAAGGATGGACGTCGGATTTCTCAAGGTCAACGTTGATGGCGTCTCTATATGGAGTGCCTGTCCGAAACAACATCACATCCAGTGGATCCTATCTCTGGATTCGTATCACCAGTACTAATTGGATCAGATATAAGAGATTCCATGCTCTACTAAGTTTGGAGTTGCGAGGTGAGTTAGACATGCCACCAAGTTTACCGTAAAAAAAAGTGATTTATTCAACAAAATTCAGTCAGACATTATCAATATATATGAATCTGGCTGATTTGAGTATGAAACATGAGACATGTATCAGTATTCAGTGTTGTTGTTGTTGTTGTTGTTGTTGTTTTTTTTTTTTTTTACAGTATTGAAATTCAGGCTTATTAATTAGGTTTATCGTAAAGAGCTACAAAGTCAAATAGAACCTTATCCAATTTGAAAACCTGCCGCCTTTTCTAAAGTAAAATAATGATAATACGAATACAAATGTCACACCTTTAAATTTGACTGATCGGAGTTTTGGGGTTTACTATTATGAGATTATTATCAA
This sequence comes from Heliocidaris tuberculata, assembly GCA_025618425.1. NCBI lineage: Eukaryota > Metazoa > Echinodermata > Echinoidea > Camarodonta > Echinometridae > Heliocidaris > Heliocidaris tuberculata. The sequence continues at coordinate 14,193,251 of CM046841.1, forward strand.
TCCACAATACTTGTAGGCCCCATATTTGTGGAAATATATATTTCAATAAGATCAAGCAAACGTATTCAACTAGGAATTTGAGAGAGTTGAATATAAACTTCAGATATGTCTGAGCAGGTTATTATTCAAGTTTTTTTGTCACAAAATTGATAAGATCGACACCTTAAGAGTGACGCAAAAAAGGCTTTGATAATAAAAATAAAGTAGTTTATCAAAAACTCATAATATTCTCAATTCTCTGCAGCTGCTGATAGCGCAAACAGACCGTTGTCAGCTGGTCAATATACAGTGCGTCCCAGAAAAAAGGTGACAGTTGAAAAAATTCTCCCCAAATAAATGTTTCAAAATATCTTTAGGAAATGTTCATATCAGTCCCGTGGACAGCGCAGATTCTCTTCTATTAAATGGCATAAATACATCTCACAATAGTTTACGCTTGAGTGAGCAAAAGCTAATTTTGTGAAAGGGTGCAAAATCCAGTCTTGACAAGAATTGATAGTGGCTCTGGCTGGTATCAGCCGAGCTAAGCTTCATGTAAAGGCTTTTAAATGTCCATATTCTGATCAATGAAAGACAATTTATGAACTAACAGGCTATGTTCTCTGTATATTCTTACACATCTCATCAACATATAATGCTTGAGTGAGCAATGAACTACTTTGCTGAGTGTTTAAAAACGTTACTTTTGGTGAGTCTTCTAATTTCATTTGGCTCGCTCACTCAACCATAAAGTTTTGATGATATAATATATCTGGAAATCTTCTAACAAAGTCTGTTCCTGCATTTAAATTAATCAGAATATAAAATTTCGAAGTCTTTTTATGACTCTCAACTTGGCTGATACCAGCCAGAACAACAACAAACATTTGTCAAGAATGGGTTTTTTTTCGCCATTTCACAAAAGTGGCTTTTGCTCACTCAAGAGTAAAATATTGTGAGAAAGTTAGTGGCATTTGGTAAAAGAGATCCTAAGCTAACCACAAGTATGAAATTTTTCCCTGAAAATATTTGAAATATTTAATTGGCATGATTGGGGATAATATTTCCAACTGCCAATATCAAACGGTTCTCAACTTTGTTCACACCAGTCAGAAAAAAAAATCCTTGTCAAGTCTGAATTTTGCACGCTTTCACAAAAGTGGTTTTAGATCACTCAATCGTACTAACTAGTCAACCTTTTTGGTGTTATTGTCCAGGAGGGACCCTAAGCTATCTATTAGGCTTTTTACACTTGATTTTTTTTTTTTTTTTGGACCCCGTACTATCCTTAACCCCGGACTAATTTTTTTTTCTGTTCCCATTGGCAGTTTTAGTCCCGTACTATCTCCCTAGCCAGAACGCTTATCCCCAATTTTTGACATTTAGCGCCACCTTTGGTGGGGCTAACCCTGCTTTTTTCCAGGGCTATGATAATCCCGTACTATCTTGGAGTTAGCCCACTTCGGTAAAATGCAATGTGAACAGAAAGTGGGCTAAGCTTAGTCCCGTATTATCGGTGGGGCTAAACGAGGACTTAGTCCCATTGATAGTACGGGACTAAGCAAATTTTTGCAAGTGTAAAAAGCCTATATAAGAAATAAAATGACTATGAAAATATTTGTAAATATTCATTTGGGGAGACTTTTCCCAACTATTAACTTTTGGGGGGAACGCACTGTAGTGGAATAGAATGCATTTTTGAGATGACTTTTGGAAATATAATGTTATGAATGAAACCATTGTTTTCACATTATAAAATGGGTCTGAAGTTACTTTTCAGGCATTTTCTATAGTGGATTTGGGCTTTTAAAAAATTATTTAGAACGATAATTCTTGACTGACATAATAACACAGTACAACATTTGTGATTTGTCGTGGCTTTATTTGTGTAAGGCGAAAAGTTAGTTCGACGCCCTGACTGCTTTTTAGTTCTTTGGACGCAATAACATGGGTGGGAGCAGGGAAGTGGTAGTTTCCCCTTCCCGCACGAAGCGCGATAGCTTTGTCGTTTTAGCAAATGTTCAGAGAAAGATAACGGCTCGTAGCACCTTATTAGGCTTTTTTTCTCTCACTTCCTCCCGATTTTTCGCTCTCGCTTTTTTATTTTATTTTTTTTATTTTTTTTTTAAGTTTGTGTGCTTGTGTTTTTTTTGGGGGGGGGGGCGACCGCTCCCTCCCCCTGGCTACGCGCCTGGATATGTTCGCTGCGCGGCTATTCTATGGTATTGCTCACAATGTACTATCCAACCAAACCCGAGTAGCGGCGATAAAAACCAACTGTTAAAGTTGTTTAGTTGGGAAAATTCCCCTACACCCCACATTTCTGCGTGCACAAAGAGCAATCTGTTTTTATGCAGAATGTGCAACCAAGCAAAATACTCTCGAATCTGGATTGGTATATAACCCCTGAGCTCTTTTCAATAAAAACGAATTACAGAAGACAAATTTGACACAATCTTTCCTAATTCAAATTCAAATTCGTATTTATTTCATTTCCAACAGAAAGAAAAGACAATGGCATTACAGATATTATTACAGAAAATATGAAAAATATATGTACAAATCCATTTTTTCTTGATAAGTGTACAAGTACACTGTACACATAAATAAATTATTATAATGAATTATTAATATAAATTCTTTAATTTCTGAGGAAATGTGGGAGATCCACTAATGATGAGATGTGCTTAGAAAAAAATAAGACTGCTAATTTTGGAAATAGTAAACGTTATTTTTTTCTTGTTACAGTTATTAGTTTGAATACGAATGGCATTGCAATCCTAAGTTCACCAAGATTTTCTTCACGATATGACGCCAAAATCAACATCGTGTGGAAGGTGACAACTCCTACAGGATACCGTGTCATGGCTCACTTCACCAAAGGTGATACATATATAAACAAAGATTTTGTAAATGTGTACGACGGAAAAACTTCAGATTACCATAGTTCAACGCTAAGGAAACGTCTACATACATGGTCTATCCCATACAGTATTACTTCAAGTGGATCTTATCTATGGATTCAATTTACCAGTTATAAATTGAACAACTACAAACAATTCTTCTACTACTACACGCCTTTCGAGGCCCAGCTAACGACTGTGGAGACGACCGGTGAGTCTCATGTCTTTTAAAGGAATAGTCCACCCTAATATCAACTTGGTTTTAAAAGAAGCAGAACAATTAAATAAACAGTTCAATAAAAGTTTGATCAAAATCTGATAAGAAATAAGAGTTATGAATGTTTGTAATCAATCAAACACGAATTGGCAACTCCATGACGTATCTTGGGAGCTCCTCTCCCCTTTGCCCTGTACTAAAAAAAAAAATCGTAAATTTTTATTTTCTTTAAAGAAAATATTTTATCATAATGCTTTTACACAAACCTGTATGATAAAAAATCTACGCCCCCATCAAAAACAAAGAAAATAAACATTTATGAATTTTTTATATAAGGAGTAAATAATTTTCTTATTTCTTAGCGGATTTTGCTCATACCTTTATTGATATGTTTCTTTAATTTTCTTCTTTTTTTAAAACCTTAAAGGTAATGTTTTGTTTTGGTAAGCCCTCGAAAACTCCCCGTCAGATTTATTGATTTTCTGTTGATAAATATCAAGATACTAGCAATACAAATATGCTGTAAATATTTCACGTCCCAAAGTGGCATATTAAACGAATGAGATGCGAAAATAATGTATGTGCCGGGTCTGGGATATAGACTCCCAACAACTTCAGCGTGCACTATACACCATACACGCGTTCAAAAACCTATACACAGTGACACACATCTCCGTGCGAAGCCTCAAGATTATTGTGCGGGGAGCCGTCGGGGTAGAAAGTTCTTTTCATAATTATATTTCCTGTAAAATTCACCGGAAATCATTGATAGAATACCAAATGATATTGTACAAACATCTTTTGATACATGGAAAACAACATTAAACTATATCTAACACGTTTCTTTCCAATTTTCTTTTCCTACCAAAACTGTACATGAGGTTTAATATTAGGGCGGATTTTTCCCTTTAAGGCTCACTTCGTAACACTTATTGATAAAGTTGAGTTCTGGTCATGTGATTACATTGTGACAGAAACTGTCTCAAAGCAATTATCTATTTATCGTCATATTTCGAAAATGGGGGCATTTGAAGAGCAATTCTTTTCAGGGGATATTTATGATATGATAGAACAATCCTTTTCAGGGGATATTTATGATATGATGTTCTTCCAAACTGATATGAGAGGAATGGGAAAGCTCATAAATAATTTTTTCACCTTTTCCAGAACTCAAACCTCAAAACAATATTTTCGTAATACTTGAATATAGAACATAAGTAGATGAGTGATTTAATTCCTATTTCCAGAGTGATTTAAATTTTTTACTTCAGTTGTACAAGTCCATAAAGTAATAAAAGGCATCACAAAAAAAAAACATTCAACTTTCTGTAAATTATAAATTTACCCTGCGAGGTCGTTTTACATGTAGATGCGATGATTTGGTTAATCAATTTTCTTATACGAAGGTGTTTCGGTTCTTGAGTCCATCGGTATGTTTCCGATACCCACTAGAAAGAAACTTTTGCTACGCCAAACTTTCCTGCACCATATGTCAAGAACATTTACACGGTGCAACACGTGATATATATATATATATATATATAATGTGTGAGAAATTTGTCCTAATACTATAGCATCGGCAACTCTAGTGGGTAAATTTACATAATGTGAGAAATCAATTGAATTGAATGAGAGAAATAATCTGCGTAGCTAAATTCATTGTTCCTCCTTACTGACTTCCTTTTTGTGGAAATAACTGCAGGGTTTGCAAAAACTGTCTCCGCCAGGAGTCGAACCCGGGTCTTTGGCACTGTACGCCAAACGCCTTAACCACTAGACCACGGAGGCGGGTTGAGTGGTATTCGGCTACACCAGGTACAAACACCGACAGGCAGCCCTTGCAACCCCTTCGCAGTTAATTTAAGACACCTACTTTCATTCGTCGATTTGTTAATTCACAGTGATCAACTTAGACCTCGAGAATACGGAATACCTACATTCACCAAATTTTCCTGCTGAATACGACACCAACCTCGACATCATGTGGCATGTGTTGGCTCCAGAGTGCTACAGAGTCATAGTTCACTTCATATATTTTAACACCAAGATATCTCGAGATTTTTTCTATCTGTATGAAGGACGGACATCCGAGTACGAGGAGTCCATGTTGAAGGACAAAATTTCTGGATTATATAATATACCAGCTGATATTACAACTATTGGCCGCTTTCTTTGGATTCGATTCACCAGTAATGACCGACCATACAGTGGATACAGATACCATGGGTTCAGTGTTTCACTATATGCTACTCCGATGCCAGGTTAGTAATATTTCACCAAAGGTGCATCCATCTGCGTTTTTTTTTTTTATCATTTCTTAATTGCTTCCACATTTTCAATAATTCAATATTGAATAATTTCTAATGAATTATAATCAATTCACTTTAACTAATTGATATTATTTTTTCGAAAAACTAGGTACAGTATTGTACATTTCTGTTAATTCAATCCTTCTTTTACAAGATTTTATTTCTCAACTCATTCAATATATAAGTAGCACACGCATGGAAAAAAAATGTAATTTGAAAGTAACATACATTCCAAACACTTATTAACAACTACATATTCACATATTAGAAATAGATGAACGATAGTTTGGATGAGGGTTCACAGAAATTACATGTAGGTGTACTTTTAATCCAACTTTTAACAGGAAGTCTTGCATTGATATTCTTCTATAAATAAATTGAAATTGAAATTTAGATTGCTGGTTTGTGTCTAAAAGGGACATATTATTTTCCGAAAATGCATTGTAGCACAATTTTGTGACCTTTCTACTTAAAAAAAAAAACCCAAACAAACAAACAAAACTCAATCGTTCATCTAACATGTCTAATGGTTGATCAGCATTATCGGTAACATGGATGTTTTTTATTACCTTCTTCCATTCCGATGATATGGCATGTATAGCAGAGAAAAATAACATATAAATGATTCATTTCCAAACTTAAAACATATATGTTCATATGATATGAACGAGCAATCAGCATTTAACATGTTTTTGAGATATCGCATACCAGATTAATACCAGTTGCTGTATAAGATTACTTTTCACACAGTTTGAAAAAGTACATCTTTAAACTTCATCGTATTAGTATTTATAAAACGCCAATGCTTCTTGAACATCTATCCAGAATACATTGTCAAAATCTTTGGTATGTAAATCAATAGATTGTACATTACAATGATATATCATTGTAATGTACAATCTATTGATAGAAAAACCCATGGCCTAACTTGCGAAGTAATAGTTTAAAGAAATATATCATTTTCCCGTTGCTATCCGTATCTAAAGAGCGCTTCACCCACGCATTTGAAAAAAAAAATACAGAACGTGCGGCATTTTGAGGCCGCTTTCTTGATAGTAGCGGCCTTTTAATTCTGTCTGGTTTATTACTCCAAAGGAAGTGAAATAAAACTTGCTGTAATTCAATAAAAAAAAAAAAAGAATACGTTGGATCGGGTATTATACCAAAAGCGTATATAAGTTTAGGGATAATCGAGGGATGATTAGGATAAAATCGTTAAAAAAATTTTAAACATAGCTTCAGGTTTGATTCAGTCGGGTAAAGAATCATCGCAGTATCGTTGGCGTTTTGACTTAACTTTAGTTCAATAATCCTTGGCCTTGCCCACTTTCCTCCATCCACATGTTATCATCAATTATGTGACTTAATATGACGGTCTTAATGCTGGGGAGTGGAAATCCCCCTTTTTATAATCATATTAAGGATCACTTTCTTCCCTTGGAGTTAAATCCACTCCAAAGTAGTTGCTGAATTACTCTTTTGAGAGTGCATTCCACTATTTTGGGGGTGGATTTCCACTCCAAAACGAAGTGATCCCTGATATGACTCCCATAACCAGATAACAGTGGTTTTCCACTCATGTATATTTAAAGAGTACTGAAATGAAAAGTTGTTTTTTACTATTCCTAGCCTATAGCAAACTATAATCAGTACGTTTTGGGTAATGATAGCCATGAAAGTGATTCGCTTTGATTAAAGTGGTTAATAGTTGGGACTAGAATCAAGCAATCTAATTTGCTATGTCAAAACCCAACCAGTGACGATGTTTATTTGAGGGAAGTCATCGATATACACCATAATTATTCAGTTTACTAGTAAAGACAATCATTTTCTTAATTGTGATGAGTATAACGTTGAAGCTTTTCCAAAATGTTCACATGCAGTGCCCACAATGTCTTCGGCGATGTGTCCTTCTACACCACAAGAGCTACCTAATACACCTGCGACAACGCCGAGCGTTTTATATTCTCATGCGTCCCACACATCGGAATCTCCGACACAAACAGCGTTTTCGCCGCTCGTCAGTTCTTCTACTTCAACAACCGCTGAATCAGCTTTGAAAGGTAAGAAACAAAAAAATATAGTAAAGTGTGTTCCTTTGCATGTATATGCACACGGGTAGACACAAAACCTTGAATCCAGTCAATTATACCAACTTTACCTCTAAACATTGTCATTTGACTGTGAAATATTTCCGATTCTATTACGGTAATGTCGATGGTAATTCATGTTTAACATGATGAATGCAAACACTATGTTACCAATAAAAATGAATGCGTCTGAATTATAAAGTTGCTTTTACTCGGCAGCTCATGCCCTATCCTATTGCGAACGTGCATAGGGGGTGGGATGGTATTAGCTATGACAAGTGACTGGTTTGGGTTGAATTAACTTGTTTCCAAAATTTACCCAAACCTGAAGGACGTCTACTTTTCAAATGCTTGCAAGTCTTTAGATGTATTTGTACGAAAAAGTTGTTCTGTAAAACGATATAGAGAAGTTAATGTTATTTAAGATAAAACTAAACATTCTTATTTTACTAAGTTGTTTGTGTTGTAACTTTTGTAAAATGAAATAAGGTTTGAGTTGTAAGAAAAAAAAGTAACATCAATGAAGACTACATTAGATTTATTTTACGAAAATGAGAATGAAAACAGAGACCAGCTTAGAAGCAGAGCTTGCAGAAGCGCTGGTCCCTGGCAAAATATAAATCATGAATACAGTACATTAAAAAAACTAGACTGGGCAATCATGCATAAAATGCCCGATAAAAGGGAAAAAAGAAGACAGAAACATGACCATGGAAAGCAAACAAATCATAGACATAACACACTTTCCATCGAAGAGAAAGCATTGAAAAACACTGTAAACACAAAGAGCTGGAAATAGTAATAGGAAAATAGTAACGATTTAAAGGAATAAACTTTACAAAAGACGTAACGAGGAGGACAAAGTGACAGGTAGGGGTTAGGACGGGAGGGAGTTAAAGGGACAGGATCTGGATGGTTTCATTTAGTCTATAGATTTACTACACAGGTAAAGAAAAATCATCATTGAGGGATCAATGTTCATAAAAAGCACTTAGTGATTTTTTTGTGTTTTTTTTTCAATTTACGTTTGAGTGTACTCAAACTTATACTGTATACTTATATATTTAAAGGGAGGGAATTCCAAAATTTAGGAGCAGTAAATGAAAAAGTTTTCTGGGTTAATGCTGTACGAGTTCTTGGCAAGTGATTCAAATTGATTTTTCTAGTGAGATAATGATGGATTTAATTATTTACTGTAAATATATGATTGAAGACAGTGGGCAATTCATGGTTATGATACTAAAACATAAGTACAGCAAGATTGAGGCGGTAAATATCATAATTTTTTTGTACATTATTAGAGTGAAACAGACCATCAGTGTGGTGGCGATAATTAACATAACTTATAATTCGTATAGCCTTTTTCTGTAATTAAAAAAAAAACTCTGTCTATTAAACAGGCATTATTAAACAGGCTAATATTCCATAATTTAGATATGGTAAAACTAGAGTGGAGTATAGTTTGTATAGTTTGGAGTGTAATTTGCTTTTTCTAGATTTAGTGATATAGTGTGTAAGATATGTGAAATTTATGCTCAAATCCGGCAGAAAGCATGAAATTTGGCATACAGGGGCATTTTGGGGCGCTGATTTCAAAAATTGCCGGCCACAAGCGATCTGACCACCGGGTCGGCCGCCATCTTGGATTTCAAAATGGCCGCCATTGAAAATCTTTAAAAACCGTTATCTCCAGTTTCACAAGACCCGTGGCACAGAAATTTGGCAAATAGGGGTATTTTGGGGTGCTGATTTCAAAAATTGCCGGCCACAAGCGATCTGACCACTGGGTCGGCCGCCATCTTGGATTTCAAAATGGCCGCCATTGAAAATCTTTAAAAACCGTTATCTCCAGTTTCACAAGACCCGTGGCACAGAAATTTGGCAAATAGGAGTATTTTGGGATCCTGATTTCAAAAATTGCCGGCCACAAGCGATCTGACCACTGGGTCGGCCGCCATCTTGGATTTCAAAATGGCCGCCATTGAAAATCTTTAAAAACTGTTATCTCCAGTTTCACAAGACCCGTGGCACAGAAATTTGGCAAATAGGGGTATTTTGGGGTGCTGATTTCAAAAATTGCCGGCCACAAGCGATCTGACCACTGGGTCGGCCGCCATCTTGGATTTCAAAATGGCCGCCATTGAAAATCTTTAAAAACCGTTATCTCCAGTTTCACAAGACCCGTGGCACAGAAATTTGGCAAATAGGGGTATTTTGGGATCCTGATTTCAAAAATTGCCGGTCCCCAGTGATCTGACCACTGGGTCGGCCGCCATCTTGGATTTCAAAATGGCCGCCATTGAAAATCTTTAAAAACCGTTATCTCCAGTTTCACAAGACCCGTGGCACAGAAATTTGGCAAATAGGGGTATTTTGGGGTGCTGATTTCAAAAATTGCCGGTCCCCAGTGATCTGACCACTGGGTCGGCCGCCATCTTGGATTTCAAAATGGCCGCCATTGAAAATCTTTAAAAACCGTTATCTCCAGTTTCACAAGACCCGTGGCACAGAAATTTGGCAAATAGGGGTATTTTGGGGTGCTGATTTCAAAAATTGCCGGTCCCCAGTGATCTGACCACCAGGTTGGCCGCCATCTTGAATTTCAAAATGGCCGCCATTGAAAATCATGAAAAATCGTTTTCTCAAGTTTTACAAGACCTGTGGCATAGAAACTTAGCAAAAAGGGGTATTTTAGGGTGCTGCAGCCCCAGTGATCTGAACACCGGGTCGGCCGCCAGAAAAAAATAATTAAAAATTGTGATACTCCATGAGGAGTCAAAACTTACATTCTTGGAGCAGAAAATTGAAATATTTGAAATTTCATATAATGAAATAGAAAAGGAAAAGTGAGCTTATGACATCATCCACTCAATAATTTGCATACAGCCCATGTTATGCATGTCACTGTTTCATGAAACAATGCAAATTTTTTTTTTTTTTTTTTTTTGGGGGGGGGTTAATTTTACTCTTGATTCAACTCAATTTTTGGGGTGAATTTGGCCTTTAAAGTTGGTTGTGGATGTGTTCCTCATGGACGTTGTCATGGTTAATAATGAGTTACACATCACAAACTATTTGAATTTGAAAATTACCACACATTCCTAATTGAACAACATACAAGCAAATGTCAGATTCTTAATAGATATAATCTGAGCTTTCAATTCAAATCTTTCTAGATATTAGAAAGAAGTGTTTTGACTAAACAATGCCAACATTTTTGCTCGCTCACAAACTTTAAATACTGTAAAGCTAATTTTGAGCTATAAAGACATTAGCGCCCACCCCATCAAAATTTTGTCTCCATGGCTTTCATCCTTTGGTCGACCAGTCGGAAATCGGTCTCACCAAGATATCGATAATGTATCATAATCATACTGAATATTAAGAAAACTTGCCAGCATGTATGTTACAGAATGGATGGGCCAGTCACATACCAATTCCCTATCAGCGATTAGCAGCCCCAATCTGCTCCTGGTAGTGTCCAAATATTTTGTTATAGTAAATAGTGTATGTATAATACGCGCTGTGATTGGTTAGATTTGCATCACGTGACGTGCAAAACTTTTGTTACAGTGCACGATAGTGCACTATAACTTTGATTTTTTTTCACGGGGAATCCCGTACTAGACCTAGGGCCCTGCCCTAATACACAATAACAGCTATAGATCCAGGGGTCTTTTTACAGTGCATTTTCTATTTATGCACCATTACCGGACTATATGAACTCCAAATACAAAATTATCCCTCGTGCAGGTCTGTATAAACAAAACTGCACTCGGGATAATTTAGTATCTGTCCAGTATAGTGCATGATAGACAAGATGCACATGCACTATTTATATAATAGTGAACATCAATGAAGTCTGATCAAAGGGGGTACTAGTACCTCCTGGGTCCGATCGGGCCTTTACAGTCATTACTGGATTTTAACCAAACCAGTTAGGAATCATCCTTAGGCAGGAGGAATCTGGATTTGTTCCAGTAAGGTGCACATCCCTTAATGAGGCAGGGGGCAGAGCCATGAAGTGCCCCTGTGGCAATATATTACTCCTTCTCAATATTGCACTATTGAATTTTAACGCAACTTGGCAGGAATCATCCTTAAGTAAATGGAATCTTCTTCCAATTGAATACATACAGCACCCCGAAGTGCCATATTTTTTACTTATTAATATCGTAGAATTGGATTTTCACCAATACTTTGTTTTGACATCGTCCATGGGCAAAGGAAATTTTAAGTTGTTCAAAGTGGGTATGTATACCTCCTAGGGGCTGGGGACAGCGTTCCCAGCCCCCCTTGGCAAAAAACACTAAATTCTAATTATATGGTGTTGTTACCCTACACCAGCTCCTTGTCTTTTCGAATAAATGCCCTTTCCTTTGTGATAAGTGCCCACTTGCCTTTCTACATATAGTCTCAAAGCGACTAAAATGAGCAAGTTTGTTTTCTATAATCCCCCAAAGCTACCTTGGCCTCCTGCCATACATGGTCGATATAATTAGGTCTATCCAGGGCCGTCGATAAAAAGGGGGAGGGGAGATGTGGGGATGTGACATCCCCCCACCCCCCCCCCTATTTTCGACGGCCCTGGATAGACGCTTACATGCCAGTAGACCCATTAAATAAAATGTTCAAGAAATTTCAAAAGGTATGGTAGGCAGGCAGATAATTTTTCAATATGAAATGACATATTTAAGATTTCGCTCGCTCGCTACCTCGCTCGCCAGTATGAAATAATGCTTGTGTGATAATTTATATCAGTGATTAATAAAAGGCGTGGTATATATATGCAGATGCTTTTCAATATGAATTAAAAGCCTAATTTTACCCTTGCTAGCCAAAATGAATTACATAAATTATCTCCTTCAATTTGTTTGCGTCCGCCCCGCCCCGCAGCAAGAAGACCCCGTTTATGCTACAAATTATTATCAAAATTGTAATGCTCTTCTCTACAATCTACCTGAAACTCAACTGAACCGAATCCAAAGAATCCAAAATTCTGCTGCACGGCTTGTTACGAGGTCCCGTTCGAATGAATCTATCTCTCTTAGTTTGAAGAAACTACACTGGTTACCTGTTCGTGCTAGAATCGAGTTTAAGATCCTTGTCTTTAACCTTTAAGTGCCCCAAAGGATTGGCTCCTACATATTTGACTGAATTACTGATCCAATACATAACAAACAGAAACATCAGATCTTCTCAAAAGTCCCTTCTCACAATTCCACAAATAAATACAACATTTTATGGGTCACGCTCTTTTCAGGTTGCATCAGCAGAACTTTGGAACAAATTGCCAGAAAATATCAAAAATTGTGATACCGTTGACAACTTTAAGGCACGTCTTAAAACATTACCGTTTAGAAATAACTTCCAGTGTTAACTGGTAACTAGATGAAGTACATGTATCTTGAGCATACCTCACTCATCTCAAGCTTCTCTATGCACTTTTCCTTTTTCCTCCTCAGAGCGCATAGGGACATATTGTGATATGCGCTATATAAATATGGTATATTATTATTATTATTATCATTATTATTATTATTATTATTATTATCATTATTATTATTATTATTATTATTATTATTATTATCAAAAGAGAAGTGGTCAGATCGCTTGTGGCCGGCAATTTTTGAAATCAGCACCCCAAAATACCCCTATTTGCCAAATTTCTGTGCCACGGGTCTTGTGAAACTGGAGATAACGGTTTTTAAAGATTTTCAATGGCGGCCATTTTGAAATCCAAGATGGCGGCCGACCCGGTGGTCAGATCGCTTGTGGCCGGCAATTTTTGAAATCAGCGCCCCAAAATACCCCTGTATGCCAAATTTCATGCTTTCTGCCGGATCCGAGCAACTTGACCATTTTTTGTTACATATCTGCCCTACTAATAGCTTGCTAACCTGAATCCATATTGGAACTGAATCCAGTTCAGAATTAATCACATTACATAAAGTTTCTAGGCTTTTATGCGAAAAAAAATCATAAGTGTCATCTGCATACATAATGAAAGTCAATGAATTTGATGATATATGAAAGTCATTTATATAAAAAATGAAATTCTTGATCGTCATGAGTAATAATGTAACATATGCTACAGAGCAAAAACGCTGTTTAAAATTTCGCTGTTTGAAATTGTGTTGTTTAAATTTTAAGCAATATTGTTTAAAACACGGACCCTGTATTTTAAACGACCACTGTTTAAGACATCAATGATAATCTTTTTAACAACGTTGTTTTAAAAGATTGAAAATTCGCGCTAGACGGGTTTCCTTCTCCGCCAAACACGGCCGGCTTCATCATGGCGGATGACTTTGTGGTTGCAATGTTGCAGAAGTTTCCAAATGCCGGAGCTGATTGATACATTCAGAGGTAAGCATTTAGACTAAATATATTGTAATCTGATCGAGTTTATACTCAAGACATATTCGTGCTGCCATGAAATCTATATGATGTCTAGATCTAAGCCACAGTCACATAATTAATTATGATCCTATACTGTAAGTGTGCAACTAACTTAAACTGTGCTGCGCTGCAAAGTTCCAGGTCTACATCATAATTTTGTGGATGTGGTCTAGATCTAGACATCATGTAGATGTCACGGCAGCACAAATATGTCTTGAGTATAAACTCGATCAGATTACAATATATTTAGTCTAAATGCTTACCTCTGAACGTATCAATCAGCTCTGGCATTTGGAACTTACTTGTGTACAACAGCCTTAAACAACCGTGTATGTTTAAACACATCATATCTGTATAGTATTTTTAACAATTATTTTAATCAACAACTTTGAATTTAATTTTTAAAACAATAGTTGGGCAAAAAATTTTAAACAACTTAATTTAAACAACCTAGATGTTTTAAACAATTGTTTTAAAACAACAATTTTTTTAAACAATAGTTGTGAAAAAAAGGTTTAAACAACTGTGTGTTTTTAAACAACTTAATTTAAACAACCTAGTTGTTTAAAAGCTGTTTTTTGTGTGTGTTTTTTTTTTAATTTCAAACAAGAGGCTGTTTAAAGTTTAAACAACCATGGTTGTTCAACATTTTAAACAATAGTTGTTAGAGTGACCGGTTTAAACAGCGTTGTTTAAAAAATTTTGAAGAGTTTTTAAAAATATTTTTTACTGTGTAACATTTGCTAAATGTTCACATGCAGTGCCAACAACAATGACTTCGACGATGTATCCAACTACAACGCAAGGGCCGTCGACTACATCTGCGACAACGAGCGTCATACATTTCCACGCATCCGACACATCTGAATCCACGACGCCAACATCGTTTTCGCCACTCATCAGTTCTGATACATCAACTACAGGAAGGGTCCATCTTATTAACGATCAACCTTTGCCAACCAGTGTTTCCGGTGAGTATAATCTTTCTTCAACAACCGCTGAATCAGCTTTGAAAAGTGAGAAACATTTGTTGTTTTTTTTTTTTTTTTTTTTTTTTTAGTAAAATGTGTATCTTTGCATGTACAGCCACACAGGTGGACACAAAACCTTGAATTCAGTAAATTATCCCAACTTCACCCGAACATTGTCGTTTGCCTTTGAGATATATACAATTCTAGTACGGTCATATTTGTATGAACTGGATTAGGTCATCCAAACATCTTCTTAATGGTGGTCATTCGTTTCGTTTTCTTGAAATTGTGTATATTGCACGTTGCGATTAGTACCGTATTTTGTATTATGTACATGTATAACGATGAAATTAGAAAAGGTGAAGCAGGGAAATGTAAGTGAAGTAACATAATGACAGAAACTACCATCACATATGTAATGATGTGATGAGGAGTTTAACAATTCTCATTATCAAGAAAAAAAAAACAGTAATGCAACATGTTAGACCGAATATTCTCATTGAGAAGCAGGTCCTAATATATATATATATATATACAGTATATATACGCCTATTGCCCGCACACGGGCTTGACACAGAACGTTTCTACAAATTTGCTTCAACTTTTCATTTCTACACTGAGATGCAAAATGTCAAGTTTTGATAGAAAAACACTAGAACGATAAGAACTACAAACAGTTGCATAAATCTAAACATAAAAATCATTATTAGCTACTAATGCTAAGTAGAAAAAAAAAAACGTATGTCGGCAGTAATTAATTCCTATGTCTATACTTGACACGCAATCTATTCATTTTCGTCAGCTTGTTTAATTTACACACACTGCCCTGATTCATTTGTGTATCGTATAGGGAGTATAGGGAGCACAAGGTCTGGTCAGACGGCGTTGGTAATTTCTTTAGTTTCAGTAGCAGTTCTTTTGTGCTTAGGCCTTGTTGGATACATCAGATGGAGAAAAAGGTATGATCATGATAAGGATATTGGGGACCCAGATGCATTTTATATGAATATAAATGTATAGTAGTTTTAGTTTAATATTTTCTGGTAATACGTATTTCATCCTGTTTGATTTTAATTTTTAAAAACATCAAGGCCGCAATTTTAAAACGGGGCTTTATAAGGCCGTATAAAAAAGATTCTATCTTAACGGTATATCAGTAGCATACTAATTATCGAGATACTGTTCAGCAATCTTGTTGCACCATTATTATAACTATGTTTTTGTTTTTTTTATAATAGCGTATAAATAACATAAGACTTCGTCACCTAAATTTTGTCATGTTGTAAAATCATACACGCAGGTCATCATCTAAAGGAAGTCCTCTCCAGGCGTCACACAATAACAACACCGGTAACAACCGAGTCTCCACATCAGTCAATGACACACAGCCTACTCCAGATCTTCTGGTAAGCCTCAACAACCCATCGATTAATACATACGCCGAATCTGATATCAGATACCCCAGACCCGAGCCTATTCTGAGCAACGAATATGAAGAATTCAACGCAAGTAGCAACCACGGCAATGGTGGTAGGTCTGCACCTTGGAATGAGTCCAATGACACCAACACTTATTACTCAATTCCAGGTCCATCCGATCCTCTCGCAGCAAATCAAACTCAAGCAAACAAATACGAAGATTATGTAGGCGTAGATGAAGCCATTTCCAATTATGACGCGTGCACGTCATTGAATAGAAAAGACTATAAATGCACTGTTACTCTTGGTGATGATGGGAATGAAACACCTGCATACTTCACTCTTGAATCGCGATTTGAGAGTGATGACGTTGATACACTGACTGACCATCAACAGTTTGAGGAAACTTCCTTCGACGGACCTAATGTTGCAGAGAGCTCTCCAGTGGAATTCCAGGGAAGTTATCGAAAACGTCAGAACCTTAAAAAATCACCAACACCACTTGATGGGGAGTATGGACAGACTGAGCTTGGTGATGAATTCTTCAGTCATTATCAAAATGAGGAAATAGTTTCTGAAAATAAGTGTAGGAAAGTAACCCTCCGTGATGAAGAAGAATATGATTCATTGAATTTTAGGCCACTATCTGACTTTCAACAGCGAAGATCCAGAGGATCTTTCCAAAGGTCATTCGGAAAAACTGATGATTGCGCCTTGGATGGAGAAACAGAAAGGAACGTGTATGGTGTATTGAATCTTCCAAACACCACTCTCACAGCAGATGTAACCATGTATAACGACAACGTGTACGGTACTTTGGATGAAACGGAATGTCAGCCAGACGAGTGTCAACCAGAAACGCGACTGCTGACAAATGAACAACCAGGATCTTCGAAAGATCATGGCCGAAACGACGAAGAATCGAATCGACTTGGGAGGTTTAGACTGAAAGACCGAACTGCACCACACACTGTCAACAATGACAAACATGGCAGCCGCAAATGTGCTGGAACCCGAACATTGACAAATTCGGCCTTGAATCCAGAGAAGATGGATGAGGAAGGGGACACACCCTGTTATGGAAATTACCAGAAAAGATCAACTGAACAGATCCATAAGGCTGACAGCATCTACGAAAACCAGTTTGGCCTCCAGAATGCGCGGGATGAAGAACACCCTCTGTACGAGAATACCGGTAGTGTTTCCAACGATGTCTGTAAAATTGAAAACCATTATGCCAACTTGGACCGTAGAACTGTTGGCGCATCGAGTACATCACAGCTCGATTCGAACTATAGCAACTGAACTTACTATAATAATAGGTCAACACAATCAGGTGCTCCGTTATGATCATGCTACGGCGACAATTGCTCTGGGCTTTATTTCGCAAAGAAATAGGGTTATTTTTAGATTAATTTTAGAGTTGCAATTGGGTCTTATATACGGGCTAGGGTAAAGGTCAGGTAGAATTCGGATAGTATAAGAAATCAATAAGAAATCAAGCAATAGCAGTAATCAATGAGATATTACTTACTCCATCTCCGCTAATGAATGAAGCGACCAGGTTAAGGAAATGAGAGAAGAAACCGTAGTGTATATACTGCATCAAGGGTTATAATTAATGCCCGTTAGCCACAATGCGTCATTTCTATTGTATGATCATCTACACTAACCAAGCCTATGAAATCATTTATTGTATGCGTTAGTGATTCAAACAATTTTTGCATTATCTCTATTTCGCTCTCGCTTTTGGTACGATGTCACTCTCACCGCTCGTCGAAGACGGTGAGTTGCTGAGCCAGTCCTAAAAATGGCGCCTCGTGTTCAACATGCATAATTTCTGTTGTATACTTGGAGTCATTGCGATAGGGTTATAGGCAATTAGTGCTATATGCCAGTAACACTGTTTGCACTCCTAAGCTTCCACTCAATTTTTGCATGATATCACTCATACATGACGCGTGAAAAGAGATGAGCTTGAGCGCCTCACAGGCAGCACTTTTACTTGCTCTCCTGGTATCTGTTTAATTAGAGTGTTTAGGAGATCATTACTGTTTATCTTTTGTGACATCTTGTGTATCATAACATACTGACCTTGCAAGACAATTTTGGTAAGGTGTTATGCTCTAGTTTTGTTGTAGTTATATGATTAATTTTTTGGTACTTGTCAGTTCAGTCTTGCTTGGTTTGCTCTGCCCATGGCTTCCATGTATTCTATGTACAACTACACTATTGAGAAGCTTTGGACTTATACCAGAGCACTTTTATTGTGTCTAGCACTGATAATCCTATTTCAATGTTATTCATGGCCAAGTGAACCCATTCATCCATTGTTCTCAGTGGACACCTATATAATGGGTCTGACAAGATCAGAGCTTCTTGAATTGAACTGTGATTTGAAGCTGCCTCATGATGTATGGACACACATCAAGGAATTGGGCATCTACAGGAAGCCTGCTACACGGCGTGGAACAAGAGGTGGTAGGAGGAAGAGCAAGAAGAGTGATGGACTTTCTACACCTACTGGCAGTCCTCGAAGCGATTCACATGGACAGACGACCCTGAAAGCATGTCTTTGGAATAGTCAGTCAATCCGCAACAAGAGCGACTTACTGTGTGATTCAATTATCGATAACAACTATGACATCATCTTCATAACGGAGACTTGGCTCAAGGAGGATGACCGGGTCATCCTTGGTGAGATTTGTCCACCTGGTTTCTCCGCTCTCAGTCTTCCGCGAAAAACTTCACGTAGGGGTGGAGGGATCGCTGGAGTATATGACAGCAGTCTAAAGCTGAAGGACTGTTCCGATACTCTCCCGGAAGCTAGCTCATTTGAATTTGCTTTATTTAGAAACCCCAACGTGAACTTCCTGGTTATCTACAGACCTCCTTCTGGCTCAGTGCCATCTTCTACGTTTTTTGAGGAATTCGAGGAGGTCCTCAGCTGTGCCGATTTGCTGCCGAACAGACTGGTGGTCATGGGGGATTTTAACTTCCATATGGACTGTCCTAGTAAGCCGGAGGTGAGAAATATGAACTCGTTGCTGACCTCGCTTGGCTACAAGCAGCTTGTTCAAGGGCCTACACATCGTCTTGGACATACCCTTGACCTCATCATCGTTAAGGACAGTGACACTCTCATTACGACATGCTTCGTAGATCAGATTCTGCACTCTGATCACTCCATGATAAAGTTTGATCTTGATCTGAAGAAATCAGCTCCTTCTAGTGACATTCGTGTTCTCCGGAAGTTTAAGTCAATAGATCACGAGCAGTTCTCTCAGGATCTATCCAACAGAATGAACTCAATTATGGATTGTGACAGTAGTAACATCGATGATCTTGTGCTTCGGTACAACGAAGCTTGTCGTGAAGTTCTTGACGCTCACGCCCCCGCAACTACAAGGACACTGTCAGTTCGAGTAAAGCCTAGCTGGTACACCGATAAAGTGATGGAAGCTCGACGTGCCCGACGGCGTGCAGAGAGACGCTGGCGCAAGACAAAGTCAAATACTGATCGCAGACTGTATATTGAAGCTCAACGGACTGTATGTGATGTGGTTGTCTCTGCCAAGAAAGACTATTATCATGTCAGACTTTCTTCATGTAATACCAAGGACATGTATAAGACTGTCAATGAATTGCTTAATGTCAGTAGTAATGTTCTTCCTGTATGTACAAACTCTTCTGATCTTGCTGAAGATTTTTCAAATTACTTTGTCAGTAAGGTATCTAAAATTAGGGGCGATATAGAGAGCACTGTTCCAACAAAATGTAATGTTCCTACTGTATCCTCAAACACATGTGAACCTGACTCAACTTTTTCTCAGTTTGATTTTGTGAGTGAAAATGTCTTGCAGTGTATGATTTCTAAATGTCCTTCCAAATCTTGTACTTTGGATCCCATGCCAACATGGCTGGTTAAGAAACATTTGCCAGTTCTACTTCCAGTACTGTTACGTATCGTGAATCTATCACTGTCTACCGGTGTTTTCCCAGAGAGACTTAGATCGTCTATCATTACACCAGTATTGAAGAAGTCCTCTCTGGACAAAAATGATTTAGGTAGTTACAGACCTGTTTCCAACATACCATTTTTAGGCAAATTAATCGAAAAGGCTGTTTCTAAACAGGTGTCCGACTTTGTCAACCGTAATGATTTGCTTGATCCTATGCAGTCTGCATATCGCGTGGCACATAGTACTGAGACTGCACTCATTCGACTGCAGAATGACGTACTTTGTGCAATCGACAACAGGCAAGCTGTTTTCTTATTAATGCTGGACCTCTCATCCGCCTTTGATACGGTGGACCACACAATTCTCTCTCATAGGCTGGCCGATGAATTCGGTCTACGAGATAATGTCCTTTCCTGGTTCAAATCGTATCTTAGCAACAGGTCTTGTAGAGTCCATGTCAATGGATCATTCTCCAGTGACAAAAGGTTGGAATTTGGGATACCGCAAGGGTCAATTGTTGGGCCACAGTTATTTACATATTACATTAGGTGTATTGGTAACATCATCAGCCAGCATTCAGTTCAATACCATGTGTATGCTGATGACATCCAGATGTTTACCATTTTTGATCCTACCAAGCCTGGAGATGCAGCTTGCGCATACTACCGTATCTCGAAGTGCTTAGAAGACATACAATCATGGCTCGTCAGTAATAAATTGAAGTTGAATTCCAGTAAAACTGAGTTCTTCATTGCTGCATCATCCACCGACTTGAATCGGTTCAATGATCTTTCATTTTCTATTGATGATCTAGACATCCCAATGTCTTCAACAATCAAGGATCTGGGTGTTGTCTTTGATAAGGAAATGAAAATGTCTGACCATGTAACAAACTTGTGTCGTACCCTCAATTGGCAAATTTACAACCTCAATCGCATCAGGGGGTACTTAAATAAAGACACTTGTCATAATGTTGTTAGAGCACTTGTGCTATCCAGGCTTGACTATGGTGGATGTTTGCTTGGGGTCATCAGTAAACAGGACCTGGGCAGACTTCAACGTCTTCAGAATAAGTGTGCTCGTCTAATATGTCAAAAACCAAAATGGTCCCACGTCACTCCATTACTCAATGAACTTCACTGGCTTCCCGTTTCTAAGAGAATACAATACCGTATACTGGTTCAGACTTACAAATCACTGTCAACCACACTTCCTCAATACATCTCCTCACTCTTTCAGCAACAGAGAACATCATATTCTCTTCGTTCTACTTCTGCTCCTTCCTATGTCATTCCAAAATCCCGAAAACAAGCTGGCTTCAAGTCCTTTCAGTCACTTGCTCCACAACTTTGGAACAGACTCCCCGCATCTCTCCGTAATAGCACATCACTTGACATCTTCAAGAAACATCTAAAAACTTACTTATACAATTCTTAATTTACTTGAATAGACTTTAGGTGACAGTGCCTTGTATCCTTTGGAAAAGGCGCTATATAAATCCAATTATTATTATTATTATTATTATTAAAAGGCAGCACGTCGCTGACGCAGGTCTGCTTCAGACAAACGACGCCACTTGTGCAAAAGGCCATACATCATGAATTATTCCTTGCATAAAAAGAGCTATACCCTCCCTCTTTCATCCACCTTATAAGACTGATGCCACAGCCTGAAATATGGTTGGGGACTTCGGTTTCAAGTATAGAGAGTTGATTTAAGCGCTATTAATATTTTAACGGCTTGCCTCAATTACTGCTGTCATTTATTCATGTTAGTCACCAGATTAGCATTCAGTGTCTCTAAACAAGAAAACACTAAGTCTCCCAAAGCCATTGATATTCCTTGTGCTACAGTCACACACGGCCGGGTCACAAAACGGATTTGATCCGGGTGAAAATGAGCCGGATTAGTCCCGGAATGGAGGGTAATTTACATACTGGCAGGGTAAAAACGGCGAGATGCAGTTCTTGTACGCGGATTTAAAAGCTGGCCACGGGGATATGAAAAGGGCCAGTACGGGTCGATAGGGGTCGCTGCGGGTCGAAACGGGTCAACGCGGGTGGGACCGGAATTCAGAGCGATTTCTTTTAGGTTTGCCGCTGCGGGCCGTTGCGGGTCGATACGGGTCTAATCGGGTCAAAACGGTTTACTATGCGGTCAGCATGGCGGGAATAAATACCGCAGCTGGAAGACGGTTTTCATTTTTAAAAAATAACATTATACCGCCTGCTACAGGTCCTCAGGATGTTGTGCAGACAAATGCAGGCATTCACCACCTTCTCCACTGTGGCTGGAGTCAGCTTTAGGAATCCAAGCAGGCAACGGAATCTGTGTGCCAGGATGCCGAAGGCATTCTCCACAACTCGCCTTGCACGGGAGAGACGATAGTTGAATATCCTCTCATCATGGTCAAGTGCTCTCTTGGAGAATGGCTTCATCAGCCAGGTCCTCAGCGCAAATGCATCATCAGCTACCAAGAAGAATGGCATGGGTTGGTTGTCGGCAGGTAGAGGAGTAGGGTCTGGCAGACCGGCGATGTTCCTCTCAATGGCAACCTTGAGATCAGCCTCTCTCCAGATCTGCCCATCAGAGTAGGAGCCAGGATCACCAACTTGCACCCATCTAAACCTGTAGTTTGCATCGACCATGGCCATGAGGACAATAGAGTTGTAGCCTTTGTAGTTCCAGTAGATACATCCTCCATTAGGTGGTTTTCTGATGGCTACATGCTTGCCGTCCACAGCACCGGCAAAGTAGGGGAAGTTCCATCTATGCCGAAACTCACTAGCTACCTTTATCCATTCTTGTGGTTGCATGGGCGTGTCCAGGATCTCCTCCATGTACTCTTCCACAATGGCATCACACACTTGCATCACAATGCCCGAGATAGTGTTGTGGGCCACCAGGAAGTCATAGGCGATGGAATGGTAGGAGTCACCAGTTGCCAGGAAGCGTAGGGTGAGTGCCAGCCTCAAACCAGGCCCGATGGGTTCCCTCCAGTGGGTGCATTTCTTCTGGAGTCGTGGATGCAACCTCAGAAGGAGTTCATCATAGAGGTGGGGGGCCACACGGACGTAGTTCTTGAACGTCTGGGGATCTTCTCGTCTCAGCTCTGGCATAAGACTCTCGTACTGGCCCAGAATGGGTCTCCTGAGGATCCAAAGCCGTGTCCACCACCTTCTCTGCCTTCTCTGTCGCCTTATGTCCTCTTGTCTCTGCAAGACGTGCATCAGGACATTGCCAACAACGTTTGCCACCTGTCTGTTGAGCTCCAGCAGCTCCTGCGTCAGTTCTACCTCTTTCGTGTTCATGTTTATGATGAATGAATGTAGAGTAGAGGAGCCCCTCCTATTTATATGCCCTTATGCTCTCTACCCTTATCGACCCGTATTAATTCCTTATCAACCCAGTTTGACCCGTATTGACCCGTATCGAACCGTATAAAAATCCGCTTTAAATCCTTAACTGAATCCTTTTCGACCCCTATCGACCCGTGTCAACCCGCTTCGACCCGTACCGACCCGGATGTAAACCTTGTCATCATCCGTTGCATGAAGGCAATGCGGTATACGGCAAGGGTCCATACGGTTATACGCTCCGGGTTGCAGCGGGTCGATGCGAGTCAATGCGGTTCGAACCGGGTCAATTCGGATATCAATACGGAATTGAAATCCGTGAGAAAATTTTGAACATGACCAAAAAATTTTCACCGCCGTATCGTAGCCCCCGGAATCCATCAGGAATTGACACGGGTTACGATGCGGGTCAATGCGGGTCTCTACGGCTCGAACCGGGTCGATACGGTTTTAATTCCTCATGGACCCGGTTCGAAATCCGGCCGTGTGTGACTGTAGCATTAGTGTATTTTTTATATAAGTTAAGGTGAGCATGTGTGGGTCTTTCGAGGGTGACCGTGTTTATATATATATATATATATATATATATATATATATATATATATATATATATAATATATATATATATATATACTAGGTGTTACAGAAAGCATTTCCCACTTTTGATCCTTAATAGTTAGAAAACTATATGTGACCCGGCACCACAAAACCACCAAAAAGTCGCAACCCATGATTTTGTGTAAACAGCTGAAATGGAAATTTGGGTTGGAAATTTTTATTTTGGGATTTTTGGTTTTTCTGAAAGATCGTTCTTTTCTGTACCTTATATCAAAATCTGGAAGCTGAAAACACTGTAGAAGATGAATTTGTAACAGTTTTTCTAGACCAGTTTTTTTCGCACAGCTTCGGTTTCTTCCTAATTCTTCGCCTTCCCGTATGATCTTTTTTTTTAATTGGTACCGCTCACCCTCGTAAAATAACTGCAATCTCACGGGCCTTAAATCACCTTTCCCTAATAATTTTTTTACTGATAGAAAAAATAAACTCTCAGCAATCTCATCATACTGATATTACAGTTCACCAATAGTCGCGAAAGCAAATTACAGAGCAGTTTTAAGTTCCATTTCGATGACGAAACAGAGTATGAAAAAGGACGAACGATCAAGTTTATTCATGTGAGCAAGGAAAGAGTATGTAAGTTCTATGTAAAACAAATTGCATAGGTTAATCAATGTGAACAAGGAAAAGAGTAGGTCCTATTTAAGTCAATTATAGGCTTAATTACAAGTTCAATGTATGTTAACAGAAGGACTACACAGGTAACAAACCAGTATTATGTAACAAGGAACAAAGAAAGACACCCCAAAGGAGTGAATAGGCATTGTCTAGTGCAGGTGTCAGGCCACCGAGGTGCGCTTAATCTCCCATTAGAACACTCTCATTTGCATCATAATAACTTTCGAACAACTAAAGTTCACAATTTGAAGTCTTGGCAATGGAAAGAATAAACTATGTTTAACACTCCTACCAAATATCAACCTAATCCGACAATTCATTCATAGTGGGTGCTATGTACTTTTGATTCACTCTCCATTGATTTTCTCTCTCGTTTTCTTACTCCGCACGCTTGAATAGGCCTCAACTATAGAGCTCATTTCCTCCCTATTCAATACCAGCAAACCTCTCTTACAAGCTCATTTCATTCGCTGAATTGAAAGGGTTAGAAAGTTTCAATTATAATGAGTCATATATCATTTTAAAGTTGAGACTTTGTTCTATCAAAATATGATAAAATCAGAAAAATAGCATAAATAAGTTCCATTAATTCCATGATTAATTTCAAAGTTAGGTTCCAGATTTTGGTCAAATTTTTACCCTCTGTACAAAACTTGAACTTTACACAGGAACCAATCATGTGTATGTGAGTGTGTGCTTACAATGACCCTGAACAGTGGACATGAATACCACCTTTTCAGAGCTCTGCTGACCAGGCTTCTGGTCTCTTGCTCCAAGGCACATGAATGCTTTATTAATAATTCATGATGGATTGCCCTGGGCACTGCTAGTCTGAATTCATGGTAAAGGGTAAAATGCATGCACATGAAAAAAGTAAGCACATGTTTCCATGTGCTTGCATACACTACATTTCATTCCAGCTAACAATCATTTTCATTATTATCATCATCATCATCACTGTCACTATCATGATCATCATCATTATTAGCAGCAGCAGCATTATCATCACCATCATAATCATCATCATCCTCATCATCATTGTTATCATTATCATCATAATCGTTATCATCATAATCATAATCACTATCATTGTCATCATCATTATCATCATTATCATTGTCATCATTATCATCACTATCATTGTCATCATCATTATCATCATCACTATCATCTTCGTCGTCATCATCATCATCATCAAGGACAACATTATTATTCCTATCCTCTGAATGACTTAAATCACTTCGCATTACTTTGATTGCTTCAAAATCCATTAAAATGACATTTCAGTTAAATGACTTTACACAGTTAATGCCAGAGGATGAATAAAGACTAGATGTGATAGGGGAATTCCTCATGAATAAATAATAAAGCATTCAAACCCTGGCCATTGTCCAGGACCATTGTCTGAGTGTTAACCACACACTCCAATACACACCAATTGACCCCTGTGCAAAGTTAAAGTTTTGTACAGAGGGTTGAAAAGAGAGCAAAATCCGAACCCTAACTTAAAAATTAATCTTGAATGTAATGAAACTGATTTATGCTTTCATTTTTAAATTACCTCCAACAAAATTGTGCACTATTCAGCTATTGCTCATATCAATGTCAGTGTTATCTGATATATAGTTTTTGAACTATTAAGGATCAAAAGTGGGAAATGTTTTTTGTAACACCTAGGTATATACACCTATATTCAACGAAGGGGTGAATTTCCTTTTTGTTTATTATGTACATTTATATATATATATATGTGTGTGTGTGTGTGTGTGTGTGTGTGTGAGAGAGAAATTTGTTCTAATACTATAGCATCGGCAACTCTCGTGGGTAAATTTACATAATGTGAGAAATCAATTAAATTGAATGAGAGAAATAATTTGCGTAGCTAAATTCATTGTTCCTCCTTACTGACTTCCTTTTTGTGGAAATAACTGCAGGGTTTGCAAAAACTGTCTCCGCCGGAAGTCGAACCCGGGTCTTTGGCACTGTACGCCAAACGCCTTAACCACTAGACCACGGAGGCGGGTTGAGTGGTATTCGGCTACACCAGGTACAAACACCGACAGGCAGCCCTTGCAACCCCTTCGCAGTTAATTTATTCCTTTTCTTTGAGGACATGGGAGTATTGAACAATGGAAAGCCGCATGCCTAGCTAGATCCATGGCGGATTCATGTATTAGAATTAACCCTTTCAGGACAGGGATTATTTAAAGGCTAAATTGATCACATTTTGTTCTTCAAATTGGCAACAATAGTATTTTTCTTTTAGTGCTACATGGTTCAAATAAGGTGTAATGTCTTTGTAAACAATATACATGGTTAGAAATTTGTTTAATAGTTCAAAGAAATTGCCAATTTTGATGAAAAACAATGATTTTAAACCTCTCAATGTGTTGCCAATTTAAGGATCTCAAAGCTTATTCTTGTTTTTAAAATTCCTGGCATCAAACACGATATGGTCATGCAATCAAAATGGACATAGTGTGTGTAGAAAATTTTGCTCTTTCTATTCGTGCATCTAGTATATTTTTTAGAGCTCTGGATCAAAAGTTATTGAGCCAAACCACAAAATGTGGTCAATTGTCATGAAAGAGTTAATGAATTATTTACAACATGTGAGAAATTTGTTCTAATACTATACATCGGCAACTCTTGTGGGTAAATTTACATAATGTGAGAAATCAGTTGAATTGAATGAGAGAAATAATTTGCGTAGCTAAATTCATTGTTCCTCCTTTAATACTGACTTCCTTTTTGTGGAAATAACTGCAGGGTTTGCAAAAACAAAAAGGAAGTCAGTAAGGAGGCATGCGGCTTTCCATTGTTCAATACTCCCCTGTCCCTCAAAGAAAAGGAATAAATTAACTGCGAAGGGGTTGCAAGGGCTGCCTGTCGGTGTTTGTACCTGGTGTAGCCGAATAACACTCAACCCGCCTCCGTGGTCTAGTGGTTAGGGCGTTTGGCGTACAGTGCCAAAGACCCGGGTTCGACTCCCGGCGGAGACAGTTTTTGCAACCCTGCAGTTACTTCCACAAAAAGGAAGTCAGTAAGGAGAAACAATGAATTTAGCTACGCAAATTATTTCTCTCATTCAATTCAATTGATTTCTCACATTATATATATATATATATATATATATATATATATATATATATATATGACGTTATAGAGAATTAATGGATTCAAAATGTCAGTATATGTTTAGAATTAATTTGATTCAGTTTGCATTTATGGCAAAAATAATCGTATAATAACTACCTTTTTGTGTGCGATAAGGTATTTTAATAAATCCCCAAACGATTGATATAATCAAGAAAAACTGACATCACCCTAAGTTCAACCTCAGGACGTTATTTCCGCAAGAGTTATACATATATAAATTTTCCACGTTATATTATACGAAAATGAGTTCTCCCTACCAAACAAAACTTTGTAACAATATAAGTAATTTTTCACTCTCTACGTTTAGATAGATAAAATGCTTCCTACCCCTACGGAAATGGGGAAAAAACCGAAATTCCCCCATCAGCCGATTTTTTTTTTTTTTTTTTTTTTTTGCACAGGACTTCGCCTTAAGTTGAATTTATACAGTGCGCCCCCCCCCCCCCCGAAAAGTTAACAGTGGGAAAAAAGTCTCCCCAAATTAATATTTCAAAATATTTTCCATAAATTTTTATTCCTGTTGATAGCTTAGGATATCTCCTATGCAATAACACCCCCGCCCTCAAAAAAAAAAAAAAAAATCTCACTAACTTGTTATTAAGCTTGAGTGATCAAAAACCACTTTTTGGAAAAGGTGCAAAATTCAGACTTGACAAGAATTGGTATTTGTCCTGTCCTGGCTTGTATGAACGAAGTTAAGAACCTTCTAAAATTGACAGTTAAGAAAAGTATCACCATTTAAATATTTATATAATATTGAATGGCCTTGAGTGGGATACAAGAATATATCACACGAGCTATGAGCATATTTCACGAGTCGGCACGACGAGTGAAATATTTTCAAAGCGAGTACGATATATCCTTGTGTCCCACGAAAGAAAAGCCATTCAATATTATTATTATTAATTGTATGATACCTAGTTCCTCAATTTTCACCATTACATGTCCTTATGTTTTTGTATTGACTTCGACATAAAACACAGGTAGAAAAACGTTTTAGTCCTTACCCAAGCATTTTGCAAGAGCTGCGCGCATGCATCCATTGTCTTAACCTTTGCGTTTTTAAGCGCGTATTCACTTTTTTACGCGTCACGCGCACCCCAAACCATGAGATATGGAGATATATTGCACGGTCATCCGGGTACTTTTACACAAACCATGAGATATTGTTTTAAAATTGCACGGTCATCCGGGAACTTTTGCGCAAACCATGAGATACGCCAATTTTTCTGGTCGCCTGAAAACCCTTCATACAAATAATAATTCTAAATATTTTCAGGAAATGTTCCTACCTGTGGAAAGCTTAGGGTCTCTTCTATCATATGACACTAAAATATCTCACAATATTTTACGCCTGAGTGAGCAAAAGCCAATTCTTGTGAAAGGGTGCAAAATCCATACTTCACAAATGTTTGTTTATGTTCTGGCTGGTATCAGCAAGGTTGAGAGTTATGAAAAGGCTTTAAAAATGTTATATTCTGATCATTAAAAGACAATTTATGAAAGAACAACTTTGTTCACTGTATGTCCTGATATGTCCCATCAAAATTTATTGTTGAATGAGCAGTCTAGGTGAAATGAAAAGACTCACCAAAAGTAACATTTTGAAACACTTAACAAAGTCGTTAATTGCTCACTCAAACATACAATATTGATGGAATGTGTAAAGACATACATAGAACAAAGCCTGTTATTTCATAAATTGCCTTTTATTGACCAGAATATGGAAATTTCTAAGCCCTTTCATGACTCAGCTTGGCTGATACCAGCCAGAGCCAGTATCACTTCTTGTCAAGTCTAGATTTTGTACCCTTTCACAAAATTGGCTTTTGCTCACTCAAGCGTAGAATATTGGTTGATATTTTGGTGTCATTTGATAGAAGAGACCATAAGTTATCCACAGGTATGAAAGTGTCCTTAAAATAGTTTGAAATATTTATTTGGGTAGACTTTTTCCAACTGTTAACTTTTTTTTCTGGGACGCAGTGTATATATATATATATATATATATATATATATATATATATATATATTATACGTTTCGATACACCTTGGATTTTGAGGTGGGTTTTTACTTCAGTGTCTATTCCCCACTTAATGAGCTTTTTTAGGCACTGAAAATTTGGCAAAGGTTTGGTTAATATACATTTTATATTATGTTCTGAAACATTCAGGCGTGAATTACTTTAACTGTGCTTGGTTGGATCCCCGCAACTGATGAAAATTAACATAACAATTTATGCAGTTTTAAATTACTTTTCTCTTCACAATCAAAATCAAAATAAGGTGTACATTGAATTGGTCCAAACTAGCCATCGTTTTTGTGTTTTTGTTTGTTTGTTTGTTTGTTTGTTTGTTTGTTTGTTTTATTTGAATGATCAAATGTAATGTATTCCATTAAATGTATTTCAAAAGAATTATTATTTGAAATGTCTATTCAGTATTCTAGCACAAATGTTGCTTAGACTTCGCTGTTCAACTCGTCCAAGACAAGCTGTTTAAGCTGTTTAGACAGAACATGCGAAACTATTAGATTTCTTTAACGTTATTCGTATATTTCTTTTAATGACACGTAGAATAGTCATGCTACATAATATGCAGGATCAAAAGTTATACAAACTAATTTGATATATCATGATATAACAGCCGCAATAGTGAGCTTAGTTTTTGTCCCTGCATCCAAAATTGCCTATGTGGGACGAGTTAAAAAAGTGGCAAAGAGACATATTTGGACTCTTACTGCAAGAATACAGAATGGATATTTAAAACTAATTACTAGTGTTACTAATGAAAGTAATCATGTGAACATGGTAAATATATCTCACTTACAAGGCTGTAACCAAAACAAGCTGTGGTAAATTTGAGGAATCTCTAATGTATGAGTCTGTTTTCTATCAATTTTGGACAAAAAAGATGTGTCAAACCTCACGTCGTGTCATTTATCTGCTCTTTGCCAGTTTAGATTGATCAAAACGGAGAAAGAAAAATACACCTGTAAGCATTAAATCATAAATAGATTATCTTTATATAGTATTGAACACACAACACACACACACACACACACCTGCATATTATATATATATATATATATATATATATATATATATATATATATATATATATATACTAGTATATATGAAAATGAGAGAATAACGGTTGCTTAGCTTAAATCAAAGTTCCCCAGAGCTTTCATCCTTTTTTGCATGTTTGAATACTTTGAAAAAAATGTCCCCGCCAGGAATTGAACCCGGGACCTTGACTTAGAACGTCAGTGCCTTAATCGATAGGCCACGGAGACGGGCCAGCGCTAAAAGGGAAATCGGTTTCTTCGTTATAACGTAGTTTTAATTTTAAAAAAATGGGAAGCATTAAAATCGTGCTGACGTAGTAATGACATATTTTCTGTTGTTGTGATTGTAATGTAATAAAATTAACCTTTGATAGTGCATTGCATGTGAATTCCGTAATTGAGATAAGAACAGTAAAAGGACAAACGTGATCAAATGGTAACATTCATTCCTGTATGTTTACCTCATACACTATATACCAGGAAAAGATTTGAAAGAAAACAGTCCTGTAGTTTTGGAAACACTTGAAACAGGATTATAGATAAAATGTCATTTGCCTCTGGGATTTATTACGTTGTGAGAATACGAACATTTATGTGTAGCCAAAACGCTCTACAAAACGTATGCTATAGCCGAGGAGGGGGTTATGAAGTAGTTATGAAGTTATGAAGTAGTTAGTACTTATAAACCACGGGAAAGATTTGAGAGCAAAATTGAAGTTTCGGGAACACTTGAAACATATTAATAGAATAATATTTACCTTGCAAACTTATTTCCTTGTACGAAGAAGAATGCAATTCAAAAGGAGTGTTATAGAGTTTGAGGAAGTTATATAGTAGAATACAATAAGATAATAAATCAATACATTTTATAGTAGAAGCAATACTATGTCTTGAAATTATTTTTCACGGTCATGTTTATGCTGCTTTTACTCACCTCGACATTTTACAATTAAAATTTTCAACTTTTTTTCAGAGTTAGGATCACATTTTAGACATATCTCTTTGATAAAAGTCAAACAGTTGAACCAACCATTTATATAAGACAAATATGACTGGAATATTCTGCTGGATCTATGCCACTATTCTTTCAGTGTACGTGAGCAAAACATTGGCGTAAGAGAAAAGCAAGTAAAATCTCCCGCTCGGCAAATTCATTATTTTGATATTGTTTTCAAATGTAGTCTTATTAATAGATTGGGAAACATGATTTTATACATTTGTTTTCCAGTAGTTTTGTTAGTATGACAGAAAGAGAATAATTTTATAGTGAAAGGGGAAAAATTGAATGAAGAATAATCAGTAATGACTGTTTAGCATTAGCATTAGCGTTTGGAGTAGAAATGGGATAGTGCCAAAGTTGCTCCCTACTTTCCGGCAAAACAAAGTGGCGCTATTTTGACATTCTGTAACAATCATGTGTTACGTCTTAGTAATAAAGAAAGGAGAAGAAGGGAAGACGAAAAGGAAGTGTAGTAGAAGTGATATTTGGAGCCCAGTTTGGAACAATTTTGAAAAGTGGATATAAGTTTATTTCACTGATTCTTGGCAAATGCGATAAAAAGAAATGGATTGCATTAAAAAAATCTAACAGAAACGTTTTATGCCCAGAAGATTTTCATACCAAGTTAAAAGGAAATAATAAGACCAAATGTCTAATTGTAATTAATAACTTTTTAACAGTCCTTGATAAATATTATATAGGAGGTAAATGCTTGATTTAATTTTCCGATGAGCAAGCCTTTTAAAATGCAATGTTGTGACAGCACATACATGCACAAAACTCGAAGATGTATAGGCCTACATTTCACATCGACCTTGCCTTTTCAATCGTTAAAAGGGCCCTGTGTATCTCATTACTTACTCACCCAATTTGATTGGCTAGATGGCCCCGGGATTCTCTATATTTTCTTTCAACACAGCTATTTACTTGCTACTCGGGGGACAGATAGTTATTGAGTCACTTAACCCGTTTGACTGCTGAATTATCAAATTCCCATAGGGTTAATACTTAATAAGGAATACCCGGTTCCTGTATGCAATGGGTTAATTATCCACAAAGTTACTTTACATATAATGACGTGCGCTGGCAGGTAATAGCTCCTCCAGGATATCGAGTTATACTCCATTTCAGTGATTTTAGAACAGAGGAGAATCATGACTTCTTTAATATGCGCGATGGATGGACGTCGGATTACAAACAGTCAACGTGGGGATTAACTCTATCTGGACTCTCTATCCCCAAAGTCATAACATCAAAGGGGTCATATCTCTGGAATCGATTCACCAGTGAATTAGAGGGTATGGAGGATTCCAGGCTCTGCTAAGTGCTGAAATACCTGGTGAGTTTTGATTTGCTTCCAAGTTTAGTGCATCAAACTTATTCCACCATTTCAGGCAAACGTAAACAAAATTAGATAATACTGATTTGAGTTTAAAACACTCAGTGCAACAAGCGTCATATCATAAAAATTTGTTCATAACCTAAATTCCACTGTTCACATTAACCATCGCCGTGTGATTCTATTTACCAGTAATGAGATAAATGTATATACAAGTTTCCACTCCTCCCTCAGTAGTACGGATGCAAGCGTTATGGTTGGTTTATCTTGAACTTTAACAAATCAGTCAATCGTTAAAAAAAAAAGTCTAAATGACATAATGCTTGTCTAAATGTAGAAGACGATATACAAATGATAATAACGACATCTATTTTTCTCCGTGGTTTTGTTATTTCACAGTCATGAACTTAGATATCGAGAATACGGAATACCTACATTCACCGAATTATCCTGCTGAATATGATACCAGTCTCGACATCATGTGGCTTGTGATGGCTCCCAACGGCAACCGAATCATAGTGAACTTTCTCGATTTCAACATTGCTATGTCTAGAGACTTCATCTGTCTGTATCGGGGGCGGACATCCGAGTACGAGGAGTCCATGTTAATGAGCCCAATATTTCTGGAACATAATATGTGCCAGGTGATATAGCAGCTATTGGCCCCTTTGTTTGGATCCGATTCACCAGTAATGATGGACAAAGCGGTGGGAACATATACACAGGATTCATTGTTTCGCTATGTACTACTCCGATGCCAGGTTAGTAATATTTCACCAAAGGTACATCCATTTGCGTTTTCTTTTGTTACCCACGCCGATAAAATCGGCAGGGTTATGTAAAGGGTTCTGTATGTTTGTTTGTTTGCTTGTTTGTTTGTTTTTGTTTTTTTGTTTGTTTGTTTGTTTGTGTACAAGATAACTAGAGAACGGTTGAACGGATTTGCACCAAATTTTCAGGGATTGTTTGGATAGTGACAGGAAAGAATCGATTAGATTTTGGTGATGATTGGTTGATCCCTGCAAATTCTGTGTGACCTTCTAGTTTTGACTCTATAGTATAGTATATGTAAAGATCACCGTTTCGCACGTATAAGTACGAAGCGGTTTTAGCAGCCATTGTACAATGCCTCAGTCGGACACAGGGGTCATGTTTTTTCGGTACATAAATTTCGAGTTAGGTAAAGCCATGTGTTAAGACAAAATCATCAGGGGTTAGTACACATAGTGGGTGATTTCACCCTCGGTGTTGGTGTTTGGTGTTGGTGTTTAGAGCAAAGATTCTCCTAAAATCGAGCTCCAACACCGCTGTTCAGATTTAAGGAGCCGATACCGATATCCCAACAAAGCGCATCGATAGCTTAACACTGGTAATGGCGTCAGCACCATTCTCAACGAAGAAGAAAAAAATGTTTTTAACTACTGAATTATTAGTCTAGAATATCGTAAAATTGCCCGAGTAGTCCGGTGATTCTAAAAGCAATCCTTATTTGATCTAGAGACCGGTAAGAAACTTCACAGAAA
This sequence comes from Heliocidaris tuberculata, assembly GCA_025618425.1. Lineage (NCBI taxonomy): Eukaryota > Metazoa > Echinodermata > Echinoidea > Camarodonta > Echinometridae > Heliocidaris > Heliocidaris tuberculata. Next base: position 14,228,185 of record CM046841.1, read on the forward strand.
TGGATAGTATTGACAGGAACAGTAAGTTTAGATTTAATTTCTCTCGAGTTTCTCACTTGCAGCAGAAAATGCTGCGGTAGCTAATGCAGCTAGACGCCGGATCGGACGGCCCAGCGCGTACATGGCAAACGGCCAAATTTCGGGCATCGGCTCAGATTAGCCGTGAAGTTTCATTACTTTTGCATTGTGATTGTTGATTGAGAACTCATCCTAGTTAATAATGTGGATTCTCTGGGTCTTTTACTACGGAATATTGAACATCATATTTATCAAATCTATCTGGAAAAAAAACTAGGTAGGATTTTTTATTCACTCATTCCGCCCCTTTAAAAAGCAAAGGTAGATCTAGTTCCTTTCCGTGTGCTCTAGATGGAACGTTGGACTAAATGTTGGCCTAGATTTAATTTCAGACCTATATGAACATACTACCTCATAACACCTGTAAAATTACACTTCGAATGATGCCTACTGACTTTATTTCTCACGGCTAATCCCCCAAATTTCCCGTATCTACCATACAAGTAGCAACACCAGCACCAACACCGAACGTGAAATGAAAATTTCTTAATCCCTAGGGTATAGTGTTAGTGAACGGAATTTTGTACATGAAATTAAACACCGGATGCCGAGCTCGGTTCAGCAGACAACATCTGACAAAAATTAAACACCGGCAACCGGAACTACGTACGAAAATCAGAGGTCAACACCTAACACCGACTGATTTTTTTCTCATTTCATAGTCGGTGTTAGATCATGATTTCGCGGCAAAATAAACACTAGCCACAAGCACCAGCACCGAGCGTGAAATCATCCAATGTAGATTTCAGTTTTGACCCCATAGTATAGTATTGCAACTACTCTGTAGCACCGCCAAGGCGTGGGTCTGCCGCCTTTGACGGCCCCTCTAGTTTGTTTGTTTTTTTTGTTTTTTTGTTTGTTTGTGTACAAGATAACTAGAGAACGGGTGAACGGATTTGCACCAAATTTTCAGGGATTGTTTGGATAGTGACAGGAAAGAATCGATTAGATTTTAGTGATAATCGGTTGAACCCTGCAAATTCTGTGTGACCTTCTAGTTTTGACTCCATAGTATATTATATGTAAAGATCACCGTTTCGCACGTATAAGTACGAAGCGGTTTTAGCAGCCATTGTACAATGCCTCAGTCGGACACAGGGGTCATGTTTTTTCGGTACATAAATTTCGAGTTAGGTAAAGCCATGTGTTAAGACAAAATCATCAGGGGTTAGTACACATAATGTAGATTTCAGTTTTGACCCCATAGTATAGTATTGCAACTACTCTGTAGCACCGCCAAGGCGTGGGTCTGCCGCCTTTGACGGCCTCTCTAGTTTTGTTTTGTTTTTTTGTTTGTTTGTTTGTTTGTTGTTTTTTATCGCTTCGATATATTCAATAGTCATAACTTTATATTTTTTTTAAATGATTCTAATCAATTCACTCAAACTAATTGATATTTTCGAAAAATTGGGTATAATATTTTACATTTATCGCAATTTGATAATTGATCTTGCCCACTTTACCCCCTTCCACTTGTTATCATTAATGATGTGATTTCGTAATCTATCAATGAAGCGGGTAACTTTTTGAATGTTCAGTGGACATATTTCGCCATAAGGAAAACGGGCAATGTTTTACCGATTAAATATATTTTTAAAAATACTATGCTTTTAATGCTGGGAAGAGATAATCCACTTTTTTATAGTCATATACTACTCTTTTGAATATATTCCTGAATGATATCCCCTATATTTTTGATCGAGAGAAAAGCAGTCCTGTAGAGTTGAATCCTTGAGAATCCTTAATTGTATTATGTATACAATATAGTCCTCTGTTCTTCTTCCAAATAAGGATAGAAAATTGTTTGGACCAAATGAATGAGTACTGCAAGCAATGGAAGCTGGAAATCAATCATTCTAACACCAAATTCATTGTATGTACTTTAATTCAAGGAATTTAATAAAATCACTTTCTTATTTGAAGAGTTTCATTCCAAAAGGAGCTAAATCCACATTTAACATTTTTGAGTAAATTGAGATTTTTTGATTTACCACTTTCCCTTGTCAACTGTAATTTTATTTTGATATAATATAGGGCTATTGTCTTAGATTAATTCAGTCATGTTTTTAAAAATCTAGCAATTAATTCCATTTTTAAAGAAATTTTCATAATTTTAATTTCCATGGATTTAGCTCCTTTTGGAATGAAACCTTAGTCAAATATCTATTTATGCACATTCAAAGACGTTTAACAATTAGAATTCAACAGGAAACATATCATTATTGATAGCAGAGTACATTTCACATCTTTTCTGATGTTTATTTGTTGAGAATTATTTTTTTTTTAAATAAGAGAATTTCTTATTTTTTCTAAAGACGGGGATTTTCGATGTTTCATTCCAAAAGGAGCTAAATAAAAAAATATTCTTAAAAATATTAAAACTAGATCAATTATGTCAAAAATTTGCACTGATGATGTAGACTAGTAGCCGCAACATGTGCTTAAAAATCCTATTACACAGATTTAGGGAATGTGGTTAAATGAACAAGTCCTAATTGCCCATAGTGGATTTAGCTCCTTTTGGAATGAAACCTAAATTTGTGACAAAAGTTTTTTCAACTTTCCAAAAAATATTTTTAAATGCAATGTGGAGCATTTGATTCCCATGTCTGAGATGCACATATTTATCTTTACAAATCAATTTCGGTCAAAAATGGATTTAGCTCCTTTTGGAATTAAGCTCTTCATTTGATGAATGGGCATTATTCTTGAGCATGCAAAAGAATTCAAATATATTGGGATTGTAGTATGCATTAATGGTTTTTTTTTTTTTTTTTTTTTTTAGACATATCGTTTATTCAAAACTTTCATCAAAGAAGAAAAATGTCTAAGCATTCTTATTGATAGAAACAATTGACAAAACATCTGTATACTTCGCACAAGCTCACATAACCTACCAATTGAAAAAGGAAGATATCATCGCCCTCACAAAATACTAGCGAATATGTGTTTTTGTGATGAATATAGTATGCAGATGATAAGAAGAGACGAATTCCATTATGGCAATGTGAGAACTTTAGAATAAGAAAAAACTTTTTTATAGACTTAAAGCACTCAATCATAACTGTGAAAACATATAAACAGTCTGGAGAGATTCATATTTGTCTAATGTCACTCAAAGAAGACGCTCTCGTAAAATAAACAGCCAATTTTTTGCGATATACTATTGATCAACGTGGTAACCTTTAAATTGTTTATTATCAGGCATATCAATATGCTATATAGAACAGAAATATACATGTATGTATATAATTCTTTTAATGGCTCTACTTGTACATAATCTGATAATTCAGTTTTAATGAAACAGCATGTCTAGTTGATCAATTATGAGTATTTTGTTTTTTGTTTATGTTATGAATGATATACTCACAATATATTGTTCTGTTTTTGTTTATGTTTTTGTTTTTTTTAACTATTATTATCATTATCATTATTATTATTATTGTTATTATTATTACTATTATTATTATTATTATTATTATTATTATCAATATTACTGTTCTAATTTAATAATGTTATATTCAGCTGTTGACATGGTTGATGGATATGCCAATTAAGTTAAGTCAAGGAGTTATGACTCCTTGGTTCAATGAATAAATACATGCATACGTATATATTGCGGAACACTTTCTTCCCTTGGAGTTATATGATATGACTCCCAAAACAGTGGTTTTCACTTTTGTATATTTAAAGAGTACTGAAATATAAAGCTGCTTATCCTATTCCAAGCCTATTGCAAACTATAATCAGTGTATTTTGGGTAATAATAGCAACTGAAGTGATTTGCTTCAATTAAATTGCTTAATAGTATGGACCAGGATCAAGAAATCTTCTTTTTCTTTCTAAATGCCCAAACCCGACCAGTAAAGATGTTTAATTTGACGGAAGTCATCGACTCAAACCATATTCAGTTTACAAGTATAGACAATCATTTGCTTGATTGTCGCGAGTAACGTTGTAGCATTTCCTAAATGTTCACGTGCAGTGCTCACACCAATGACTTCGACGACGTATCCAACTAAGTATAACAGATTAGAACGATATTTATGATATGACTGATGTAAATAGTAGTTTTGATGTATTTATGTCTAAATTAAGTAGTTTGTTTAACGAATCTAAGAAATCTAATTTTAATTGGAAGAAAGCTATCGACATAAACTATAATTATTCAGTGTATTAGTAAAGACAATCATTTTCTTGATTTTGGTGATAACGTTGCAACTTTAGCTTGTTTCCAAATTTCAACTAAACTTGAAGGATGTCTACTTTTCAAGTGCTTGCAAGTCTTTAGATGCACTTTGTACGAAAAGGTTCTTGTGTGAAACAGTAAAAGAGAAGTTAATGTCATTTAAGATAAAACTAATCATTTTCATTTTACTAAATTGTATGTGTTGTAACTATTGTAAAATGAAAGAGAGCTTACTCTGGGGTCATTTATACCCTGTTGTTCATTTGTTTGATTTTCTTTAAGTGTACCAGCTGGAATAAAGTAATCGAGAAAAGCTTCCCGAATATTTTCAAAACCTATCCCAGCCAGTCATCATGTTCAAAGCGAAGGAAGTTATTGACTTTAGCCATATTCAAATTACTCTTACAGAAAATGACATTCTTGATTTATGAGTAACGTTGTAAAATACGCTAAATATTCACATACAGTGCCCTCAACAATGACTTCGACGATGTATCCAACTACAACGCAAGGGCTATCGACTACATGTGCGACAACGAGCGTCATACATTTCCACGCATCCGACCCATCTGAATCCAAGACGCCGACATCGTTTTCGCCACTTGCCTGTTATTCTACATCACCTACAGGAAGGTTCCCTCTTTGTATTAACGATCACCCTTTGTCAACCAGTGTTTCTGGTGAGTATGATCTTTCTTCAACAACCGCTGAATCAGCTAGGAAAAGTGAGAAACAAAACTTTTTAGTCAAGTGTGTGCCTTTACATGTACAGGCACACAGTTAGACTCAAAACCTCCAATCAAGTAAATTATCCAAATTTCACCTGAACACTGTCGTTTCCTTTTGAGATATATCCGATTCTTTTACGGTCGTATTTGGGTTATCTCGAGAAGGTCAATCATCCAAACATCTCCTTAATGGTGGCCATTAGTTGTTGTTTTTGTTGTTGTTGTTGTTTTGTTTTTTTTATAATTGTGAATATTGCACGTTGACATTAGTACCGAATTCTGTTTTAGGTACATGTATAAGGATGAAATTAGAACATGTGAAGAACTAACATGACGGATTTTGATTTGATTTGATTTATTTGTCAAGTTCAAATATACACATACATAAAATAAAAATTCATGAAAGCTTGACAGGATGACCCATGAAAGCTCGAGAGCTTATTTACAATGGGGTCCTAAACAGAGCATTACAAGACAATTATGGAAATGTATGGCATTAGTTCTTATATACAGATGAAACATATTTACAGAAAAGTATAACAGCAACAAAACTGAATGAAGAAGAAAAAAAAAGTTAAACCCAAGAATAAAACAATACATATAAATAAGAACAAGGTATAGAGAAAAGAATATTGATCTAAAAATCTTAGCCATATCACACAAATGTGTAAATCATGTCACTTGTTTCTGTTCTCTTAGACTCAAGTGATAGGAAATCTTTTAGAACTCTCTTAAAATGTGCGAAGTTTCCTATTGCTTTAATGTGATTAGGGAGGGAATTCCAGTGTTTGATTGCATTATAATAGAAGCAGTTGCCAATACTGCCTACTCGTTCGGGCAATGTAAAGTTATATTGACTATTTCTTGTTTCGTAATTATGTAAATCAATAACAAGATTAAAGTTGTGGCCAATATAATGATTCGCCCTCGAGTGATATATTTTGTGCACGTGATGTAGTATGAGCTGTTTTGATCTTTGACTGACATCAAGTAGTCCAACTGCAGATAACTCATTATAGCCAACGTGCGTTCTTGGGCCTAAACAAAGAATAAATCTAACCATTTTATTTTGAATGATTTTTAATTTCTTTTGTTCCGACTTGCCTAAATTGGTATACCACGCGGCGTTAGCATAGTCGAATAAGCACTGAATGAGAGCAAAGCACAGTATACGTCTTGCATGTGAATTCATGCAATTTTGGTATCTGTACAAAAATTTCAAACGGGAGTTAGCTTTTTTTACTATAGAATCTACTAAGGATGAAAATGAAACCTGGCTTGTTAAGTGGACGCCTAAATATTTTACAGATTCTTTTCTCTGAATTATTTGATCTTTGTATGCTACTTTGAAACCATCAGATTTTTTAGCATTGCCTTTGCTACAAAACAAAATGCTTTCTGTTTTACCCAAGTGTAAAGAGAGCTTGTTGTCTGTCATCCAATCTACACATATTGACAGCTCTTCATTGAGTTTTTCCTCAACAGATTTTGGATTAGAATTTGAATAAAGTAATACACTGTCATCGGCATATAATAATAGCTTACAATCTTTTACACAAATACACATATCATTTATATAACTCGTAAAGAGTATTGGGCCTAAAATGCTCCCTTGTGGAACTCCACAAGTTATTGGAAGTAATTTTGAATATACATCATGGATTGCAACCAGCTGGTGTCGGTTTGATAAGTACGATCTGAACCATGCTAAATTCGCCGTACTGAATCCCATTACTTGTAGTTTTTTCAATAATATCTCGTGATTAACAGTATCGAAAGCCTTTTGTAGGTCAAGAAGCACCATACCAACGAAGTGCCCATGTGAGGTTTCGGTCCTCACGTAATCTGTTAAATGAATTAGGCTTGTTTCAGTCGAGTAGTCGTGACGAAAGCCAGACTGAAAATCATATATTAGATTTTTTTTCTTTGTAGTATTTTTCAATTTGAACAAGAACCGATTTTTCCATAATTTTCGAAACTACACTTAATACACTAATTGGTCTATAATTTCCAACATCTGTTTTGTCTTTCTTTTTATACAGCGGTGTCACTTTAGCTATTTTCATATCGTCAGGAAAAGTACTCGTCATAATAGATAGATTGATTATAAAACAAAGAGGTCTAAATAAAGTTTTTGCGCCATCTTTCAAAAATTTAGCAGGAATCAGATCTAGACTCGTACCTTTGGATACGTTTAATTTACGTAACTCATTATACACAAATTGCTCACTAACTGGTAATAGCTCAAAGCTATCTTCAGTTACACCTTTTTCTTCGTAAAACTCATGAACACTGTTATTATTATCTACACTGAACAGGTTATTCAATGGAGGTAGTTTGTTAACTAAATTGGCAGTAACATTTGTGAAATAAGAATTGAATTCATTGACTATCGCCATTTTATCATGACACAATTTTCCATTGATACTTATGACAGTCTCTTGAACTTTACTTTTCTTATTTTTTAATCCTAAGTTTTTCAAATTCTGCCAGAGTCTCCTTGAATCTTGTTTGTTTTCTTATATCTGGTTTTGCAAATGCTCGAGCTTTGCCTTTCTTACTTTCCTTTGAACTAAATTTCGTAACGCTCGATATGATTTAGACAGCGTTTCGTCTTTTATATTTTTCTTCATTTTCTTGTAAGCTGCGTTTCTCTCTCTAATAAGGGACAAAATTTCTTTGTTCATCCAGATTTCTGTTCTTTGCTTTATTCTAACCTGTTTCCGTGGAGCAAGCATGTTTAAGGTTGAAATAAATACGTTTTGAAATTTTGACCATGCTTCATTTACATCTGTACAATTAGTTATCGATGACCAGTTGACGAGAGATAGCTGGGGATTGAATGTTTCTTCGTTATAACTTTTCAACGATCTTAAAGTAGCTGTTCTGTGCTGACCAATTGCAAATTTAGTACTTTTTCGTGTGCAAAAAGTGAAGGAATGGTCACTTATACCAAGATCAATTACACCATGCTGGCTGATTTTATTTTCCTTACTACAGATTACGTGATCTAGCAGAGATGAGCAAGTCGATGTGATTCGCGTTGGTTCATCAATGAGTTGACTTAAACCATTAAGATTTAATAAGTCGATATATTTTTTGGAGAAAGGAGAATTGTGAAGGAGACATATATTCATATCCCCTAAAATGATAATTTCTTCATCTTTGCTCATATTTTCTAAAGAATTTGACAAATGCTCAATAAATTTATTATTTTTTGGAGGTCTGTATAAAACATCCACCACGATTGGTCTTGATCTTGGTAAAAGCACATTAATCCATAATGATTCAGTAACATCGGTTTGCATATCAACGTTAATGTTGAATGCGATATCATTTCTTATGTATAAACATACACCACCTCCAGGTCCTGACGATCTGTCATGGCGTACGACTTTATATCCATCTATATTAATTTCTTCATCGTTCACGGAGTCATTTAACCATGTTTCTGTGAAAGCAATGATTGCCAGACTCTTTCTTTTAAAAAGAATTCTTAGTTCCGAAATCTTATGCAGGATAGATCTTACATTGAGATGTACAAAATGAAGACCTCTTACTTCAAATCTTTTTTTCAAAATCCTGATAAAGAGCCGTTTGATCGCTTAAGCTTTTGGGCCGTAAATTTGGCTCCGAAATATTTTCGGGCGTATCTTTCGTACGTTTTTCTGTAGCTTTGCCATAGTCATCAAATAAAGAATCACAAAAAGATGGTAAACAACAGGTTAAACGAAACCAATTTTCATCTGGGTTCATGTATAGGCTAGTATATACTTCCAGAGTTACTCCTTGATTTGATTTGATTTGATTTGATTTGTTTCCACGATCGGTTTACATTTGTACATGAGAAAGCAAAATATAAGTATATAAATCAAATGGCATAATACAAAGGATAATACATAATAACAGCTCAGTATAATAAACATCTTCCAGTAGAGGTAATAAACGCATACAGTATATACACTTGTGGGGGAACCTATTAAAAGCGAGGCTTGTCGAGTTAGGTCCCCATTTAACAAAGAAAAGGAGCTGGAAAGTAGAATTATGAGATTAAGATGAGAAGAAACAAAGAGAGGACGGAAATCAGCGGATGGAAACAGAAGAGAACATAAAAGGATTAACTAATTACAGAGGGTGGAAGGGAGAGAGAGAGAGAGAAGAGAGAAAAGAGAAGAGAGAGGAGAGAAGCGAAGTGCAGATCGAGATCAGCAACCATGCAGCATTTTAGTATATGGTTTTAGCAAAAGAGATTTCAGTTCTTTTTTAAAACGGTGCAGTCTCTCTATTTCCTTAAGGTTTGGATCGAAACTGTTCCAAAATTTGGGACCTGTAAAGACGAATGTTTTGTGCGCTAAGAGCGTTCTCGTGCGGGGAAGATGGAAAAAGTTTGATCTTGGTCTTGTTGGGTAGTTGTGGAGTGTATTGTTAGTTGTGAAAAGGTCTGAGAGAGCATTTGGAAGTTCATTATTGATTAGTTGGAACATAAATTGACCCAGATTATAAAGATATAAGTCAGATACTTTGAGAACTTTATTATTATGAAAGAGCTGGTCAGTATGTGAGAGATAACCTGTAAGAAATACAATCCTCATGGCCTTTTTTTTGGAGTAGTAGTAATCTGTTTAATTGTTGTGCGGTAGAGTTGCCCCATGCTAAAATTCCATAATTAAGATATGGAAAACATAAGGTTAAGTAAAGAGACAACAAAATAAAGGATGGGAATTGATATTTCAGCTTGTTAATCACTCCTATGTTTCTCGAAATCAGTTTTGACAAGTTATCAGTATGTGGTTTCCAGGAGAGCTTATCGTCAATTATTATACCTAGGAATTTTGTAGTTTTCACTTTTTCGATAGGTATGTTATCAAAAAGAATATTACCAGGCAGGGACTGAAGAGTATTGCTGAAGAGCATGTAATTTGTTTTCTTTATGTTTAGAGACAACTTATTCGCCTTTATCCAGTCCGTAACAAGTTTCAGTTCGGAATTGACTGTTGAAAGTAAAATTGCGGGGTCTCGATGGGAGAAAAAGAGATTGGAATCATCAGCAAACAATATGTAAGATAAAATGGAAGAAGATTTATAAAAGTCATTGATGTATAAGATAAAAAGCAAGGGACCAAGGAGAGATCCCTGTGGTACTCCACAATTTACTGGTTTAATAGAAGAACTGTGCCCGTTGAGTGATACATATTGGTTTCTATTAGAAAGGTAGTTCCTGAACCACTCCAAGGCCTTTCCTCTGATCCCGTAATGGGATAATTTATATAATAAAATAGTGTGATCAATAGTGTCAAAGGCCTTGGAGAAGTCCAGGAAGATTCCAACCGTGTGTAATGCTTTATCGATGGCGCTGGCTATTGTGTTAATAAGAGTTAAGACTGCTTGGGAAGTGCTGTGTTTTTCTCTGAATCCAAATTGGAAGTTGCAAAAAATATTGTTGTCTTTAAGAAAGGATACCGTACGTTTGTATATAATTTTTTTCAAGGATTTTCGATAGTGAAGTTAGGAGTGAGATGGGTCTGTAATTACTTAAGCTGAGTTTATTTCCTTTTTTAAATATAGGGACGACTTTTGCAGTTTTCATTTTGATGGGAACCACTCCTGAGTTTAGAGACAGATTAAAAATGTGCATTAGGGGTTCTGCTATTTGAAATACTATTTGTTTTAGTATACAGTTGTCTAGACTATCGTGGCCGTGGCTTTTTTTATTTGGTAGATCATTTATTATATTACATACTTCATAAACAGTGACGGGAGTGAAAAAGATCGTGTTTGAGACTGGGTTATCCAGATAATTGAAAAATGATTTGTTTATAGGAGGAATGTTTTTGGCCAAGTTCTCTCCAATGTTTGCAAAGTATGTGTTAAAAATTTCGGCTAGACGGTTAGGTTCAGAAATAACAGAACCGCTTTGTTCAATTTGTGCGATTTGAGCTTTAGTTGAGCCTTTATTCAGTACGTTGTTGATAATTTTCCATGTTTGTTTAATGTCGTTTTTATGTTCATTAAATTTGTTTGTAAAATACTTCTTTTTTTCTAGACGGAGAATACGAGTAAGAGTGTTTCTGTAGGTTTCATACTTTTTCTTTAGTGATGGATTGGTTTTTGATTTATAAAACATGTTATTTTTTCGGTTGATTGATTTCAGTAAAGATTTTGAGAGCCAAGGCGCTCTCGGTACTTTTTTATAGCTGGAGCGATCCTTGACAGTGAATGTGATACCATTTTTTACAACTGAAGCAGAGAAGGCCGTGCTGGTTTGATTTTACTGGTTTTTCACGGAAACATGATATATATATATATATCATGTATTTAAAAAAAAAATCTAGCAATCAATTTCAATTTTTAAGAAATGGTTATGATATTAAATCCATGGATTCAGCTTCTTTTTGAATAAAACCTTAGCAGAATGTTGTTGTTTTTTTGTTTGTTTGTTTTTTTGCACATTGAAACACGTTTAACACTTGAAATTCAACAGGAAACACATTAATATTCCTAGCAGAGTACATTTTACATCTTTTCTGATGTTGATTTCTTGAGAATTGGAATTTCTTATTTTTTCTAAAGTTGGGGATTTTTCGATGTTTCATTCCAAAAGGAGCTAAAACCAAAAATATTCATACAAATATTTAACTCACTTAATTATATCAAAATTTTGCACAGATGATGTAGACTGGTAGCCTCAACATGTGCTTAAAAATCTTAGTACATATATAGCTTTAGGTAATTTGGTGAAATGAACACATCCTAAATGCCCATAATTGATTTAACTCCTTTTGGAATTCAACCGTTTTGGATTTAGCTCCTTTTGGAATTCAACCTAGATTTGTAACAAAAATTTTTCAACTTCCAAATTTTTTTTTAATGCGGTATGGTGCATTTGATTCCCATGTCTGAGATACACATATGTGACCAGGCACCACAAAACCACCCCAAAGTCGCACTGTGTGTTTTTCAGTTAGAGCTCAATCAATGTGTTTTTGGTTGTCATGGTCAAATTTTAGTTTTGGGTATTTCCTGAAAGAGTATACTTTTTCTAAGTAATCTAAAAAATTGGAAGCATCATAACAATCTAAACGTGGTACTTTTGACATTTTTTCTCTGGATTTTGTTGTATTACTTTTCATTTTTTACGACCCTGAATACTTGTCTCATTTTCATCTCCCATAACTTTTAAACAGAGTAAGTTCTTGCATTGATATTTGTGCACTATCATAAACAGGATGTGCCTAATTAGTATGCCAAGTTTTAAGACAATCTTAAAGTCTTATCCAATGCTAATGAGTTATATATCATTTTAAAGCTGAGAATCTCCTCTTTTAGAATCAGACCTTAACTAAAAATTCCTGGCGAGTTTTTGGTGGTTTTGTGGTGCCTGGTCACATATTTATCTTTAAAAATCAATTTCGGTCAAAAGTGGATTTAGCTCCTGTTGGAATTAACCTCTCCATATATGGAATACCATTTGCATTGTATGTCATCACTGAATTTAGAGTTCACCGTTGAATATAAAGAACTGGGCCTGCGTCAATACTTTAAAAATATGGGGGAAAACATTACTGACCCCCCCCCCCCCTTATATTTACCCTATATTCCAGTATTTTATCCAAATGACGCGTGCGAATGAGTTAGCTCAGAATTCATTTCAAAGAAAAATGAAATACGGTACCGTAACGTAATCCTCATCGATCGCTCTTTCGAAATTTCGTTCGGTGTACATGTACGGTGCCGGCCGCGCGCCCGCGTATCTAAATTGCCATAGCTACGCACGCGCGCGTACAAAGGCATAATTATGTGTAAATTTGCATTGTACGCGCAAGCAGAACTATGCCCGGTCAACAGTTTTCACATACCGCCCGGCAGTCGGTAATGAATGTCATGCCCGCAAATTTGACTAATCAGAGGCCTAGAATCTAGACATGCGGTATATAATGTAAACTATAGCACGCTTTTTAGCGAAAAAAAAAACAAAGCAAAACAAAACAAAAACGGGCATGACTGCGCTTCATAACCAATCATTTGATTAGGATCTAGGAGTGAGTTGAATAAATATAACACTGGCGTGCTGGTGGAGGTGGGGGGGGGGGGGCTTGGGGGCTGCAGCCCTCGAGTTCCACGACCCAAAAAAAACAAAAGAAAGGCGGGGGAAAAAAGAAAAGGAAGAAGAGGGACATAAAAAAAGAAGGATGAAAAGAAAGAAAGAAAGATAGATTAAAGAAAGATAAAAAAAGGCGTCCACTTTATATACCTGGCTAGAAAAAAATGTCTTTTTCTGATTATAGTAGACCTAATAGATCTCTACGTCTTTTAGAAAGTAAAAATGGCTGAATTTTTGTAGTATCTTCCATTTCATATGCATCTTTTGCATACAAGATATATTTGAGTATCCCTATTTTCTTATTATAAGGAGGGGAACTTTCCTCTTATACCCAAACTAGCCCCTTTACAATATGCTCACTCACTATTGTGAAATTTCTTTCGAAAGTGAGAGAAGTAAATAATGAGTCAAAGGTACAGCACACTACTCAGGCTCCGAAGTGCTTAGAATGCAAACTTTCACTATTCAAAATAGAAAATCCTCTTACTCTGTCGCTCCGCTTCCTGGGTTACACTTAAACTTAATTAACATATATATATATATATATATAAACAGGTATTACATAGGCAGAGAGGAATCGTCCCCCGAAATGGAAAGTCGAAAAAAAATAAATAATGACGATATAAGCTGCCTATCCCATAAGAGAAAAAAGAAAAGGAAGGATATTCAGCTCAGACTAAGTTACGGTACTTGTGTGCATGGAAGTGGTCTAAAATGCAATATTTCAATCTACAAAACGTAAAATATTTTGGCTCGGTCGCTACGCGACCTCGCAAAATCGAATACATTTGTATTTAATTTATCAAGGGCGTATAGGACTCTGAAAGTGCAACATTTCAATGGTACAGCAAAAGGCAAAGTCTTCTTATTTGTGGGAGGGGCGGGGATGTGTACCCCCTCCCCCATTCAAAGGATTTATATACGAGTATACTATTATGTGCTTTAGAAAATCAATCAATTCTATTGGTTTAGCCCCCTATAATTCTAGGCTCATTACGCCACTGTATAAAAACATAATTATTACGACAAATGTAAGGTTATTGTATTACTGATGGTGTGGGGCAAAAACTGCGGCAGGAGTAGGATAAGCCTTTTCTACTAGAATATTTCTTCTTCTTCTTATTATTATTATTACTATTATTATTTTTTTTTTTTTTGGGGGGGGGGTCTTTTTCTGTCTCTACATATCAAGGATTGTGATTCAAAAAGTAAACCATTGGATGCATAGTTCTATTAAACAAACATTCAATATGTATATACTTTTTTTTCAATTTTCTTAAGTTGCAAACGGATCTAACCTCGTGACGATCTTAGTCTCTGCTTTGGTAACGCTACCTGTAATTGTCACAGTGGTTATCATCTGTGTGGTGTTTCGAAAAAAAGGGTAAATACCGGTTCATAATGGCACTCATTATCTGAATAATGTTTATGGCTGTCATAAACTACTCACATATCCTGTTTACTACAACCACTAAACTATTTTGTTTTTTCATATGTTCCAGAGAAATCTACCCTTACACCACAAATTTCTAGAATGCCCATATTGTTTCATAAACTGACTTAAAATGTGATATTACAATGATTACTATTATTCCACCCAAGCATCACATTAATATTACTTTAATTAAACCCCTAATTATACCAAAGATCTCACATATCAACACCTCTTGGCATTCTTGGAGTCCAGCGGAAATCTAGAGTATCGTTTAATTCTGCATGTATTCGTGTACTTATGGCTTCTTACTTATTGAAGAATAATCATTTTCACAAACTTTGTTTGTAGTTTTAACTATTGATAAGTTCTTGACAATTCCTTAAAATGCACAATGCCATTTCACCACAATTGTGTAACCATTCATTTCAAAAGATCTAATCAGTTCGTCGCTGGCGGAAGTCAAGGAATAAGAGATAGCCCAGCATTAGATACGTTCAATGTTTTCGCGATGTCTGACGATCCAGCTGAACATCATGGTGGAAACGATGCTTACATTGCCCTCACGACTCCCTCGACATCCAGAGTATACCAGTCCCTGAACCAGTTGAATTCTCAGACGGACGACTACGGGAGACCTGTGAATGCTAGAGATGGATTAACTGGCCATGAATATGAGAGTCCCATGACCGAGCTTCAGGCTAACCCTGAGACCGACTATGGAATATCCCTTGCATTCCAGGACCCTATGAATAGTGTCGCTGGAAAGAATTGTCCACATTATGAGAGTCACATACACGAGTTTCGGGCCAGCCCTGGGACTATGGAGACAAGCTTTGGAATTGCAAATGAATACGAATACCCTGCGTTTGGCTCCATTGAAATAAATGATCCACAGTATGAGAGTCCACTTTGAGCTTAAGGTATGGTGGTTGATCCAGTGTCCGAACACTTTTCAGAAAATCAACGATAGCAAATAAAATATCAAACGAATATCTGTCAAACTTAAATTATGAATGCTCAAAGTCCTACAGAAGAAGAAGTTGATGGAATTTTAAAAAGACAACGTAGATTTAATACGATATTCCCTTTCGAGTGAACCCCTTCCCAACGACGCGGCGTTTTGGTCCCTTGAAAAAGGTACTGTATTTCCGAACGTGTGAAACCTATGGGAAAAGGACACAACCTTTGTTTCATTAGTGTGGTTTTCATACGCGTAATCCCACGCGTATGAAAACTCATTTTATGCGCTTAACTGTACACGTTCGGTAATACAATCTGTTCGGAAATACAATCCTTGACTATATACCCCGAAAAAAAAATGGAATCACTCATGAAGGGTCCAAGGATACAAGGGTCCAATATAAAGAAAACCCTCACAAAGTCGAGGTCTGCTCGCTGTTCATAAGGACCGCTATTCATTTAGTCACGCGTTATGGATAGCGGTCCTTATGAATAGCGGTCATTATGACTAGCGGTCCTTGTGACTTATCGAGGTTACACCACAAAGTCTGATTTACAGCAAAAAATGATCCTAGGTATTAATTTTGCACTAGCGTTTTTCCTAAAACCTTTACTAATTTTTTTCCAAAGGTCCAAATCTTAAATCTCAGCTGGCATCTAATATGGCCCATGACTGCATACCAGCTTCCGATAGTTTCGATAGTTTTGCCTAAATCTAAGATATAATGAAACCTTATTAGTGTTAGTTGGACACAAATTTTCTTCAAAATACTCTAAGTCCCTCAGTGAGTAATCATTTTTCTCCCTTTTATTTTTCTATTCCTCTCTTCCCTTTTTTATATTCATACTGTATTTGTGCACTTACAGGCGTGCCTGATACAAGCTTATGCTTAGTGTGATTCCTAAAACCTTTACTAATTTTTTCCAAAGGTCCAAATCATAATTCTCAGCTGGCATCTAATATGGCCCATGACTGCATACCAGCTTACGATAGTTTCGATAGCTTTACCTAAATCTAAGTATTATTCATGAAACCTTATTAGTGATAGTTGGACACAAATTTTCTTCAAGATATTCCAAGTCCCTCAGTGAGTAATCCCTTTTCTCACCTTTTAAAATGTTCTATTCCCCTCTTCTTTTCTTATATTTACATGTATATTGTATTTGTGCACTTGATACAAGTTTATGCTTAGTGTGATTCACGCCTTCTTCTTTGTATCATGTTCTTTCGGATGCATAGAATTAATGTATTAATGAGTTATTTGAATACGTTGTAAAAAGGGAAATATTACTGGAAGCAAATGAATGTCACTTTTAATTGATTCAAATTAACAATATATTTACATAAACATATTATATATCCTATTCGTTTATCATGTTTATATAGGACAGATTATCTGACTTACCTTTCCATGTCAAATTGTCAATTTCATTTTTTTTTTTTAATGAATATGTATATTTGTGGTACACATCATGCAAACCTGCCATCCGCCTTAATAAGCGATGGACCTGGTACAATTTTAACTTTCTTACTATTATGTTTATGTTAATACTCTGTCAAAGGATTTCTTTTTCTTTTTCAAACCATGTTGGATTGATAATGTTATGTTTACCTTGTGTATTGCATTCTACTTATTTGCATAAAGAAATGATATCAACAAATCTCATTTACAAAAACATGCATAGCTGGAATGGTTGATAATACAACAGCACCAGGATACTCCAATGACCTTATGTTTTTTTGATGCACAGATAATTTTCTTGCCATGCTATGTAATAATGTCTACGTGCAGGAACAGTAAGGAAATCGTATCGACCTCGATCAAGTAGTTGTGTTAGATAGATACTGAGAGTCACTTATGTTTTTAGAAGATTGTTCTTTGTCTGTTTTGGCTGCACGACAAGTATATGAAACTATCAATGTACTAAAGGATTCATAAATGGCATGCTTATCTATTTACATGACTGTATACATGTATACACACCCACAATATATTCATATTTGTACAACCTAATAGATTGTGTCTATCAATACACATTTGAACTGTCATGTTGAATCGAATTGAATTGCATCGGTTTATTGCAATTAAAAAAAAATAACATGCAGCTTGATAGCTGAAACTGCTCAGTTTACAGAGTCAAACCTATACAATACATGAACAATCAACATAAGAATGACTAGAAAATTCAACCATTGAACTTATGTAGTACATAAATCATACATAATAAGACTGAATAGAGGTGTCAAGTGTTACATTACAAAAAAGTGAGAGAAAAGGAGGTGAGAAGGGTAGGAAAAAGAAAGAAAGGGAACGGAGATTTAAGGAAGAGAGGGTTTATTAGAGAGAGAGTGAGAGAGAGAGAGAGAGAGCAGAGGCGGTGGAACGTTGGGTTCGGACAATGGAAGTGGAGGGGCACCTTTTGTTTGGAGGACAAAAGGTGGCCCTCCACTTCTGATGTCCGAGCAAGACGTTCCGCCGCCTCTGAGAGAGAGAGAGAGAGAGAGAAGAACAAAAAAGAGAACAAAACCGTGTACATAATCATGGGGAGAGAAAAGGAGATATAATATAGAAAGAAATAGAGAGAGGGAAAGAAAGAAAGAAAGCTAGGGGGAGAGAAAAGGAGGAAAAATTGAAAATTTGATCAGAAAGTGTAAGAAAAGGGGGAGAGGAGAATAGAAAGAGAAAGGAAAAGAATGAAAGGTAGACAGGATGGAGGATGGAGGATGAAGACGAATGATGTTATTCATGTGATACACTTTTAAAATGTTGGGCCAATTAAGTTGGGCAACTACTAGTTGGTTAAAGATTTACCATTTCCTGAGATTTTCTTAACCACTTCAGCTAAACCAAGCTTGACTTATTTGTGGCAGTTACCTTTACCTAATAATTGGGCATAAATTTACCAACAGTACATGATGAATTAGGGTGGTTGAAAAGTGCCCATTTTTTATACTTCTTTTATCCAGTTGGGTAAAGTTTGTTGGGAAAGTAATGGTTGGTCAAACAATAAGGGGGAAATTTTACCAAATCTGATGCATGGTCAAAAAAATACCAAAACAAGGGATAAAGATTAGTCCGTCGGTAGGTCGGTGGGATATTAAATACCAATATCAACACTCTAAATATATTAGGTAAATAAAGTTGGGTATTAAAAATACTTGCTGATTAAAGCATCGCCCAATTCTAGGTTGTTTTAACATGTTCAACCAGTAATCCCGCTCTTGAAATACTGGGTAAATTAAGTTGGGTAACTACTGGATGGTTAAAAAATACCCAGTTCTATATTCCATCACCTATTGACCTATTTATTATTAGTTGGTCAAATACTGCCAAACGATTTGGGAGAGGTTTACTCAACCTGCTACAGAGTAATTAGATAAACACACTTAGATGTTGAACATAATGAATTGTTGGGAAGCAAATAGTTTGCCAATATAACTGTATATTTTCCAATATTCTACTGGGTAGATCAATGTTGGACAAATTTGGTTGTTCTTATCCAAACCGGGTATTTATGCCATTAAAAGAAAAAAAAATGGTAAAATGAAGTTCGTCATTTTTTGTCCAACAATTGGTGATTTGTCTAAATACTGGGTAAAAACACTGGGAAAATGTATATCGGATGAACTGAACCAAGAGTTGGGTAAAATTTACCACAGAGTTGGTAAATAAAATATGAATATTCATGACATATTATTGTGTATAATTTGAGGTGGCCCGATTTACTAACTGTCACCATACGCATCATAAATTATAAGGGATATGTATATAAGAGCTTGCATTTGATTTGACTAGCTGAATAGGACAGGTATAGAATACGATAGGTTAGGGCAGGATAGGATTAGATCAGGATAAAACCCGTAAGGCCAACTGGTTGACAGGTTTTATAGAATATTCAGGGCACAACTTGGTTTTATACTTTTGACATAGGTTGGAGGGAAAAAAATTGCTCTGCTAAATTTACCCGTCCACGCAGCATTTTCTAACCCAATCAGTTGGGTAGATTTGACAAAGTTGGGCAATTACTGCCCAAAAAGTGAGCCTTTTAAGAGTTGGCCACATACCTCCTTCGAAATTAGATTTATTCAAGAATTGGGCAAATATAGAATTTGATAATGTCTTTTGGGGCAAAATTGAGTAAAAAATATAAAAGTATGAATATAAGGTTGGATAAAAAAGGGTTGGGTAATTATTGGCTGGGTAATTATTTGTTAATCAGAAGTGGAGCAAATTGGTTTAAATATTTTTACCAACCATATGGTAATTGCATTAACCAACATATTTTGATCAATAAATGCCAAGAAGTTTAATTGACAGCATACTTAGTTGGTTAAGAGTTGGTTAAAATTTTGACCAAGTATTTTACGAGTGTACAGTCTTAACTTATGTTCATTCCAAATAAAAAGTAAAGAATGCAAGGCCCTGCCAAGTGCACCTGAAGTTGAATTGCTTAATAACTACATGTACGTAATACCGTTTACAGATTTTAATGAAAATATTTATGAAACTCATGTCACTGGCAACACTGACAAAACTCTTTGTTTGCTCACGATGCTTCCTCGCATAATATGCTTGCTTTTAAAGTATTGTTGAAAATATGTAAACAGTTTACTTAAATGTAGGTATTACGCAGAAATTCAAATATGTATTTGAAAGAGCTTGAGAATGAAAATTCTCAATAGAACCTATGAAAAAAGACCCACTTGTGAGATTGAATATTCACGTCGAAGAGCATACCCCAATACTGAGTGGTAAAAGATAATGTGCCCTTAGAAATTTCTTTGTTTGTTTTCGTTTTCGCTGGCATAATTCACGGATACTGCCGTAATTTATTTGTCTATCGTCCAGGGAGCCAAAGGTCTGGTCAGCCGGCGATGGTAATTTCTTTAGCGGCAGTGGTAGTTCTTTTGTGCTTATGGTTTGCTGGATACATCAGATGGAGGAAAAGGTAACGATGATGATAATGATTTTAGTAACATAAGTAATAAATAGTAATATAAGCGAAGACTATCTTTAGTTTTTATATTGTTAATTTGTACTTAACGGCCCGTGCCATCCAAATGAAAGTTGATACCTGTTGCTGTGCAGTCCTACATACATCTCATATTTTGATCATATATTTAAACTTCTAAATATGTTTTATAGACTTTTAAATATCCTCCAGATCACTTTGCCCCTGTGACATCATCTGTCAGTCGTCAATGAGCTAGTTGCGATTTTGCAAGGGAAAGTGGTATTTAACTTTGTCAAACTGACACCTGTTACAATACAACATACAATACCAACATAGGAGTTGCTATGTCAGACATGCTGTAGCATCAGCAGGAAAACAAATGCAATGAGGAGGTATTTTATGAAAGCATGCAATTCTATTATGAACGTTTGCTGAGCTGGGGGATCACTGTATGTTGTATTGTAGAATAGATAGTGGTATGTAATTTCCCCCAGCTCAGCACAGCGTTTCATCAAGCGTTTTGTCAGTGATTTCAACCGACAAATTTGCTCTCAGCCAATCAGATGCGAGGATTTCAGTAGCTTATAACAGCTGTCGGTTGAAATCACTGACAAAACGCTTGATGAAACGCTCCCCAGCACAGCTCAACCCTTACCCTGACCCTAACCCTTTGGCATGCTTGGAGTGAAAGAGAAATATCATTTAACCCATTACGTACGGGAACCGGGTTGTCCCTGTATTAAGCCTATGGGAATTAGAGAATTCAGTAGTCAACGGGTTAATTCTGCATTATTAATTTGTACACTTATAACTTCTTTATTACTAACTCTTACTGTGCCAAGGGGTTTAGCTCTCTTCAAAATTTTACCAAAATGTGATCAATGCTTACTTTTCAAATGTCTGCACTTTATTAACTATCTATTATTTCACAAAATATTGTGTACAAAACTTGTAGGAAATTTATTACCATTTCTTATGATACCAAACATTATTACTTTACCCAATTTTATGCATAAGAATTATTGAAAAGTACATTTGAGTTTCTTTTTTGTCAATTATTTTTTGGTTTCTCATTTGTTTAGTATTGTTTAATGTTGAAATAAGGTTAATATCTTTTTAAAAATCTGCAATTTTCTCTGAAAATTTCTATGGTAGCATATAATTATAATCATATATTTAGAATGCTTGATTTATGCTCAAAATTTTGTTATGTACATTGACCACCATACATGTATACCTTTCATGTGGTCGAGCAATTGGTGAATGAAAATGACAAGTCTGTCTGTCACATATATGTGACATCGGCACTGAAAGAGTTAAAGAATAATAATTCTCACAAACATCGCTTGACGTTTCAATCCCTAAATTTAAGTTGTTGTTTTTTTAAATATTCCTAAAGATATACATTGCAATTTCTCCACAATTCTGTAACCATTCATTTCAACAGATCTAATCAGTTTGTCGCTGGTGGAAATCAAGGAATAAGAGATAGCCCTGCATTAGATATGTCAAATGTTCTCCCGATGTCAGACGATGCAGCTGAACATCATGCTGGAAACGATGCTTACATTGCCCTCACAACTCCCCCGACATCCAGAGTATACCAGTCACTGAACCAGTTGAATTTTCAGACGGACGAATACGAGGAACCTATTAATGCTAGATATGGAATAAATGGCCATGAGTATGAGAGTTCCTTAAACGAGCTTCAGGCTAACTCCGAGACCGACTATGGAATATCGCATGAATTCCAGTACCCTACGAATAGTGTAGTTGGAAATAATAGTCCACAATATGAGAGTCACATACACCAGTATCGGGCCAGCCCTAGGACTATGGAGACTAACTATGGAATTGGAAATGAATACGAATACCCTGCGTTTGGCTCCATTGAAATAAATGATCCGCAGTATGAGAGTCCACTTTGAGCTTTAGTTATACCCCGAAAAAATAATTGAATCAATCATGAATACAAGGGCCAATATTAAGAAAACCCTCGCAAAGTCTGATTTGCAGCCAAAAATGATCCTAGGTATTAATTTTGCACTAGCGTTATTCCTAAAACCTTTACTATTTTTTTTTTTCCAAACGTGCGAATCTCAGCTGGCATCTAATAATGGCCCATGACTGCATACTAAACTTACGATAGTTTCGATAATTTTACCTAAATCTAAGTGTTATTCATGAAACCTTATTTGTGTTAGTTGGGAAAAAGTTGCCCATTTTTTATACTTCTTTTATCCAGTTGGGTAAAGTTTGTTCGGAAAGCAATGGTAAGTCAAACAATAAGGGGGAAATTTTACCAAATCTGATGCATGGTCAAAAAAAAAACACCAAAACAATGGATAAAGATTAGTCCGTCGGTAGGTCGTTGGGATATTATATACCAATATGAACACTCTAAATATATTAGGTAAATAAAATTGGGTATCAAAAATTCTTGCTGATTAAAGCATCGCCCAATTCTAGGTTGTTTTAACATGTTCAACCAGTAATCCCACTCTTGAAATACTAGGTAAATTAAGTTGGGTAACTACTGGATGGCTAAAAAATACCCAATTCTATATTCCATCACCTATTGACCTATTTATTATTAGTTCGTCAAATATTGCCAAACCATTTGGGAAACCGTAACCTCGATCAAATAGATGTGTTAGATAGATACTGAGAGTCACTTATGTTTTTAGAAGATTGTTCTTTGTCTGTTTTGGCTGCACGTCAAGTATATGAAACTATCAATGTACTAAAAGGATACATAGAATTATTGGCATGCTTATCAATTTACATGACTGTATACATGTATACACACCCATAGTATATTCAAATCTGTACAACACAATAAATTTTGTCTATCAATACACATTTGAATTGTCATGTTGAATCGAATTGAATTGTATCGGTTTATTGCAATTAAAAAAATAACGTGCAGCTTGATAGCTGAAACTGCTCAGTTTACAGAGTCAAACATATACAATACATGAACAATCAACATAAGAATGACTAGAAAATTCAACCATTGAACTTATGTAGTACATAAATCATACATAATAAGACTGAATAGAGGTGTCAAGTGTTACATTAAAAAAAAGGAAGAGAAAAGGAGGTGAGAAGGGTAGGAAAAAGAAAGAAAGGGAACGAAGGTTTAAGGAAGAGAGGGTTAATCAGAGAGAGAGAGAGAGAGAGAGAGCAGAGGCGGTGGAACGTTGGGCTCGGACAATGGAAATGGAGGGGCACCTTTTGTATGGAGGACAAAAGGTGGCCCTCCACTTCTAATGTCCGAGCAATACGTTCCGCCGCCTCTGAGAGAGAGAGAGAGAGAGAGAGAAGAAGAAGAAAAAAAAAAGAGAACAAAACCGTGTACATAATCATGGGTAGAGAAAAGGAGATATAATATAGAAAGAAATAGAGAGAGGGAAAGAAAGAAAGAAAGCTAGGGGGAGAGAAGAAGGAGGAAAAATAGAAAATTTGATCAGAAAGTGTAAGAAAAGCGGGAGAGGAGAATAGAAAGAGAAAGGAAAACAATGAAAGGTAGACAGAGTGGAGGATGAAGACCAATGATGTTATTCATGTGATACACTCTTAAAATGTTGGGCCAATTAATTTGGGCAACTACTAGTTGGTTAAAGATTTACCACTTCCTGAGATTTTCTTAACCAATTCAGCTAAACCAAGCTTGACTTATTTGTGGCAGTTACCTTTACCTAATAATTGGGCATAAATTTACCAACAGTACATGATGTTAGGGTTGGGAAAAAGTTGCCCATTTTTTATACTTCTTTTATCCAGTTGGGTAAAGTTTGTTGGGAAAGTAATGGTTGGTCAAACAATAAGGGGAAAATTTACCAAATCTGATGCATGGTCAAAATAATACCAAAACAATGGATAAAGATTAGTCCGTTGGTAGGTCGGTGGGATATTAAATACCAATATCAACACTCTAAATATATTAGGTAAATAAAGTTGGGTATTAAAAATACTTGCTGATTAAAGCATCGCCCAATTCTAGGTTGTTTTAACATGTTCAACCAGTAATCCCACTCTTGAAATACTGGGTAAATTAAGTTGGGTAACTACTGGATGGCTAAAAAATACCCAATTCTATATTCCATCACCTATTGACCTATTTATTATTAGTTGGTCAAATATTGCCAAACCATTTGGGAAAGGTTCACTCAACCTGCTACAGAGTAATTAGATAAACACACTTAAATGTTGAACATAGTGAATTGTTGGGAAGCAAATAGTTTGCCAATATAACTGTATATTTTCCAATATTCTACGGGGTAGATCAATGTTGGACAAATTTGGTTGTTCTTATCCAAACCGGGTATTTATGCCATTTTAAAAAAAAAATGGTAAATTGAAGTTCGTCATTTTTTGTCCAACAATTGGCGATTTGTCTAAATACTGGGTAAAAACACTGTGAAAATGTATATCGGATGAACTGAACCAAGAGTTGGGTAAAATTTACCACAGAGTTGGTAAAGAAAATATAAATATTCATGACATATTATTGTGTATAATTTGGGGTGGCCCGATTTACTAACTGTCACCATACGCATAATAAATTATAAGGGGTATGTATATAAGAGCTTGCATTTGGTTTGACTAGCTGAATAGGACAGGTATAGAATACGATAGGTTAGGGCAGGATAATTTAAAATGGCATTAAACTGGCAAAACTTGAACAGCGCCACCTTACAGTAACGGCTAAATTGAGATCATAATTTGAAAATTAATTGCATTTTATTTTAAATTTTGACAAACAGATGTTTGGAAAATAGGCACATTTTATATTTAAAACCATTATTGTTGACGTTGCACATGTGGAAAATTGCCCACAGATACATTCTAAGCTTCTACAAACTAGAATGGGGCATGATGAGAAAATTAGAGGCACAGACAATTTTCAAATCTTGTTGAAAGATGGCGCCATTAGGAGCTTCAATTTACTGTCACTTTAAGACAGGATTAGATCAGGATAAAACCCGTAAGGCCAACTGGTTGACAGGTTTTATAGGATATTCAGGGCACAACTTGGTTTTATACTTTTGACATAGGTTGGAGGGAAAAAAATTGCTCTGCTAAATTTACCCGTCCACGCAGCATTTTCTAACCCAATCAGTTGGGTAGATTTGACAAAGTTGGGCAATTACTGCCCAAAAAGTGAGCCTTTTAAGAGTTGGCCACATACCTCCTTCGAAATTAGATTTATTCAAGAATTGGGCAAATATAGAATTTGATAATGTCTTTTGGGGCAAAATTGAGTAAAAAATATAAAAGTATGAATATAAGGTTGGATAAAAAAGGGTTGGGTAATTATTGGCTGGGTAATTATTTGTTAATCAGAAGTGGCGCAAATTGGTTAAAATAATGTTACCAAGCATATGGTAATTGCATTATAAACCAACGTATTTTGATCAATAAATGCCAAGAAGTTTAATTGACAGCATACTTAGTTGGTTAAAAGTTGGTTAAAATTTTGACCAAGTATTTTACGAGTGTAGAGTCTTAACTTATGTTTTCATTCCAAATAAACAGTAAGGAATGCAAGGCCCTGCCAAGTGCACCTGAAGTTGAATTGCAGCTTAATAACTACATGTACGTAATACTGTTTACAGATTTTAATGAAATATTTGAAACTCATGTCACCGGCAACAATGACAAAACTCTTTGCTTGCTCACGATGCTTCCTGGGATAATATGCTTGCTTTTAAAGTATTGTTGGAAATCTGTAAAGAGTTTACTTAAATGTAGGTATTACGCAGCAATTCAAATATGTGTTTAAAAGAGCTTGAAAATGAACATTCTCAATAGAACCTATGCAAAAAGACCCCAAAATGCAGGTTCTGTATATTCAATTTAATGAAGAAGAAGTGCAGAAAAATTCATAACCATAGCCAATGTAAGCCTTAACACATGTTTGTTATACGCCCTCTATGATAAGTATGTAATGTTGTAATCTGCGTTAGTGAATAGTTTTGTTAGTGTTTAACTAAGATCGAAATGCTTATCTATATAAAATTATTAATCCATGATAATATTCATTGTACAGACCTGATCTATTTTTAAAATGTGGTGTTCAATAGAGTATCAATTTAAAAAGAATAAGAAAAACAAAAACAAGAACAAACACTGAACAAGTATTGTATCTGTATTTTACTATGCATTTCACACATCAGGGCCCCTCTATAAAGAGTTCGAATTGTGTTGTCTCTATGTATTTGTCACTTCATTAACTGCACACGTTTCTATGTGTATTTTATGTATAATAATAAGAAAAAAATGAACATGAACTTAAATACCTAATGCTGCACTGTGTTTGAGGCCTAAGCAGCACGACTAATATCAGTTGTGGTTAAAGGGTCATTCTTATAAATTGTCCACTTTTCTTGTTTATATAGAAATCTTATCATTTGAGGGGGGGGGGGTGGATCAGTGGTCCCTTTTCTGTTGTCATATTTGAATAGTTTACCGGTTCTATAATTTAATGGAGTTATAAGTTAATAGACCAGTATAATGGATTTTGATATTCAAGCAATAAGCCTTGATATATAAGGGGTTTGAGGATTTCGTTTTCATTGACTCCGACACATTGATATACATACAGGTGTAAATGTTCATGTATCACCAGCTTTAAGCAATTGTATTTTGTTTCTCTATCTTAACCGGGACATTAACGTTTTTGTTTCTTAAATAGATACAATATAATATTTGTTCTTGATCCTGGTAAAGTTTCTAGTGATTTACGAAACAAATGCCTTTGCACGGAAATGTATTTACAGTTTAAAGGGGCCTTAAATAATTATATGTTGAGTATTGGTCATGTCATTACATTGTGAAGAAATTGGAAGGAAGCAACCGGGAAAGGTTAATTATGCAGTTCATTAAAAATGAATTGTATTGTGAGGTTTAGGAATGATCAAAATGATTTTTTTTTTCTTTTTTCTTTTTTACTCAGTAAATAAAATGCACTGCACAGACTTTTGAAACATTACTCGTCATATTTCCTATACTATGCTGTTGATATTGCACATCCGTATTTTGGAAGTGGTTGCGTTAATAAAAACAGTCCTTGTAATCATAAAAAGCTTCATTAGAACACGACATTTACATGTCCTAGGAAGCAGTTAAATGTTTATGAAAATATTATTCACTAATTTATGTTTTAGTTTTCCTGCCTTGATACTTCTACTACGTTATGCTTACATTCTGCAGCAGAGTATTATAGTGAAATGTAGACCGGAAATGTGTCAAATGAAGTTTTCTATGGAAACGTATGATACATTATTTATTATTCTAATCATGACTATTTACAATATGATAAACAAGTAAGGGGAATTTTCTATGTCCCCTACCAGTGGGCACTTTGCCGTATTCATTTCTTCATTATTACATATATACATCTATCTATTAATAATGTAAAAAGAAAATACGCTAGTATGCATAATCCATTTCAGTTTATTTCCTTGTATTCTGACCCTTTCAACCTATACCGCTGATCATCTTCCTGCTCATGACTTCAGAAAAAGGTCGTAGCATTACTTTAATTTCAGATCAATTGATAGTAGTGTGAAAATTGATCAGAGTATTACATGCAAGAGTAAAATAATCAATCTGTAACATGGATTGATCCAACGTTTTGATAAAGGTATCCCTATGTGTTTTTAGATGTAAGAGGACTTGTCAATAAATTTGATGATTTTCAATATATCCTATCAAAGGCTTTAATTGACGTAGGAATTATTGGCCTTAATGAAACTTTTTTGTAGTGATGACGTATCTAATGATAGCATTTTTTCTAAAAGATTTTGTGATTTTTCGCAAAGACCGCAACAATCGTGACGGTGCAGTATTAGTATATGTATCAACCGCACTTGCAGTATCTCGTAGATTTGATCTGGAATGTAAAGCGTTAGAAATGATCTGCCTTGAAGTACGTCCAAAATTTTCTACTCCTTATATATATATATATTTGTATAGACCGCCAAACGCTACAAATGATTTTTTTCTGTAAATTTGACAATATACTTAGTAATATGCCTTACATATGGTTTACAAGTGATATACGGGATATTATGATACAGCGAGATAAGAAGTTGATGAAATTCATGAAATCAAATTCTGAAGTTGATTGGGTCATGTATAAAAAACTGAGAAATGAAGTTAATAGATTAGTTAAGTCAAGGAAGACGAAATATTTCCATAAGAGAATATTCGATTGTAAAAATAATAATAGTGAATTATGGAAATGTATTGAATAAATACTACCTGCCAATGGTAAACCTTCTTTAAATAAAGTTGTAGTAGAGGGAAATGAATTTGATGACCCGGTGTATATTGCAAACCATTTTAATGATGTTATATAATTGAAGAATCTTCTGGGAGGAAGGTATTTTCCAGTTTTCTTTATGTATTTATGAACATAGAAATTTCTAAAAGAGAAATCATTATTCACATGTGAAAAGTGAATATAATCTGTAACACTGAAAGAATCATCAATTACATATTAAATAATGCACATCCAGTATAGGAACATTCTAGATCATTACATGATGTGTGATGTACTGTATGCTAGTAACAATGTGATTACATGTTGTAACCTGTTTACTATCCTGACCTTTGCATGAACTTCTTAGTAAGAGTGTAACATTGCAATGAGTCTATAAATAGATCATGGGCATCCCCTTCTTTTGTTTGTTACAACTAGAAGTATGTAAAACTTAACAG
The DNA here is from genome assembly GCA_025618425.1 of Heliocidaris tuberculata. Taxonomy (NCBI): domain Eukaryota; kingdom Metazoa; phylum Echinodermata; class Echinoidea; order Camarodonta; family Echinometridae; genus Heliocidaris; species Heliocidaris tuberculata. Next base: position 14,257,362 of record CM046841.1, read on the forward strand.
AGAGTTCTAAACCTTCATGAATGTTGTAGTAGAAGATAGACAATTCTAATTGAGGGTTGAGATTGTATATAAGCTGGGAGCTTGCACAGAAATTTCAGAATTTATACCTGACTAACATCGTGGAGCATACATTGCGTAAATTCTCAGTTATCACCATCTGATATTAATGATGATATTGAAGTCAACCTGTGGAGATCGTCTTGAACCTTATTATGTACTTAATCTTGGACATCATTCTCGACACCGTATTCGACATCGTGTTCCACATCATTATTGACACTGTGGTCGACAACATTATCGACATCGTGATCGACATTATCGAAATCGCCTTCGACATCGACATCGTCGTCGACATCGATGATTTACTGAATTCTTGGACATTCTTCGGCTAGATCTTCTGGAATCTTTTACCAGTTGGACACCATACCATGTGGATTTTCTCTTCAGATTTATCATTGTGATTTAGCAGCCAACTACACTTCATTAAGAACATTCTGGACTCATACCTTGCATTCATATTCTGTGGATTAGGAGTTTCCTAGCTGAGAAATTGTAAGTCTTCGCTAGTTTAAGTACATATACTGTGTAACTAAACTTTGTAATTTTTTAATATCATGCCATACTGAATATTTGTAAATATTGAAATTAAACCATAAATCATCTGAAGTTAAAATCTTTTGTTCGATTCTTATCTTTTTGAGGATTTTGGATCTTAACAATGATTATTTCATATCAGTCACTAAGGGCTTGATTGCTGATGGTAGTGAAATCTCTGGAAGTTAGTTTTTGGCTCAGCATAATTTTTCTCAAGAAAATGTAACTTTCACTTTACCCATTGTAAATGCTGGTACTGTTGTAAACGCCATAAAATGTTTAAACTCAAATGCTTCTTGTGGCCTTGATGGTATAATTTGTAAAATACTTAAATTATGTGGTCAAGGTGTGATTCCCTCTCTTGTGACTTTGATAAATAAATCTTTTTCATCTTGTTGTTTCCCTCGTGAATGGAAGGAAGCTAAAGTTTTACCTTTTCAATAAAGTTAATTTTGAAGAAATGAATAATTTCGACCTATCTCTGTGTTAAGTGTAATTTCTAAGATAATAGCACAGATTTTAAATGGGAACTAGATTCGTTCTTGAATGACAGTGATTTTTTTTATCTGAAAACCAATTCGGATTTGGCGAAAAAATATTCAACTGAAACTGCCTTGGTCTGTATGGTTAATGATTGGTATACAAGTATTAATAATGGGGAAATGGTTGGTGTTATTTTCATCGATTTCAAAAAGGCGTTTGACTTGGTAGACTTAGATTTGTTATGTAAGTTGAAATATCACGGTTTTTCCTCAGATGCCATCAAGTGGTTTCACTCTTATTTATCTAATCAATAGGTCACAGTGTGTTAGTGTGAATGGGGCATTGTCTGGTAGTAAAACAATTTGTAAAGGTGTTGCCTTACTTTGGGCCCAAAGTTATTTTCCATATTTATAAATGATATGCCTAAGGTACTGAAATACTCTAAAATTGTTATGTACGCGAATGATACATCGAAATTATGCGGAAGGTGCCACTTTATCTGAAATACAAAGTAAATTACAAGAAGATTTTTAGAAATGTTGTTGACTGGTTAGAAAGAAACCGCATGATGATAAATTATGAAAAACAAAGTGCATGATAATTGGTTCACGAACTAGACTATCGTAATCTGTGCAGTCTATTAATGAAACCCCCTTTTGACATAATTTGTGATAACCATGAGATTAAGCAAGTTTTTTTTTTCCTTTGAATGTTTGGGAGTAACGATAGATAATGAGCTCTCGTGGAAGGAACATGTATCCAAAGTATCTAGTAAAGTTAGCAGGAAACTTGGTGTAATAAGAAGATTAAAGGGGTGTGTTAATGAAAATACATTACTCACCTTGTATAATGCTATGGTTTTGCCTATCCTAGATTGTTGTATTGTTTGGGGGATAGACTCAAGGAAGACACTGAAATATTAAACAAGTTGCAGAAAAGGGCTGCTAGGATGATTTTAAAGCAGATCAGACTCCTTCTGATACGTTATTCGCTTCTTTAGGCTGGATGCGTTTTGAAAATAGAGTTCGTTTTTTCAGATATTTATTAATGTTTAAATGCATGAAAGGTATTGCCCCCTCATGTTTGTCGAAATTATTTACTTTTAGGAAACACCTTCATACACATGGAACTAGATCATCGTCTCATAATAAGTTACATTATCCCACATGTAATACAGAGTCCTTCAAACATTTTTTTTTCTTCACTATTTAGCAGTCAAACTTTGGAACAGTTTGGAACCCTCTTGTCAAAATATACAATCTCTTGCATCCTTCCATCAATATTTGCAGAATAATCTTTAAATGCCTTCCTTATAATTCAATTTGTTTATCAATTGCGTTTGTAATTTTAGCAAACATGTGTTATTTTATTGCTGATGTTTTAAACTTGTTTATTACACATAATGATCATTAATATGTCTTAACTTCACTTGTATGATGCTCGCATTTTATTTTTATTTTGTACAGGACCCCAAGGGAGAGCAGCATTTGTTGATTGGGTTTCCTTATTAAATATTGTGAATAAATAAATAAATAAATAAATAAATGAATAAATAAATAAATAAATATTAATTCCGTGCGAGGAGGCTCAGAATGTTTACCTCACTGTATTGTAGACTTACAGAAGCTTTTATGCAAGTTTAAACATTACATAACTCATATAATATATATTCATACATCTTTACATCACACATACATGTAAATGTATGCATTTTAACATATATCTATATATATATATATATATACGTATATTTCTTGCGCTCTAGCGCACCTTATGGGTGCGTATGTGGATATTTGACGAATCTCTGTTTTGGATGAAATTATTATGTTTCATTAAAAATAGATCCTAATTCATAAAGCCCTAAGGGCGAAAATTACTTAATTTAAGTGTAAGGAAATAGCATATACAACAGCTTTGGCAGCTGTCTTGGAAACAAAATTTATGAGAAATGAAAATGAGAGAATAATGGCTTCAAAAAAATCGAAAGGGAGGACATCTCTGGGGAACTTTGATTTAAGCTACACAACCATTATTCTCTCATTTTCATGTAAATATATTTTAAATCTATAAATTTCATGACTGTATAAGTGCAATAAATACAAATAACAGTAACGTTTAAAGCACTAGAGGAAAAACAAAAACCTTCTTATGTAACAGAACAACAACATAAACCTCCCGGTTGAAATGAACAATAAGATTTAATTTCATTTCATTTCCATTAATCTATTTGTCAAATGACCATTTAATAATTAAAGAAAATAGTTTTGTCTACGTACAGATACAAAGTTTATGTAGTTTGTGTTGCCCATTTCTGAATATCTAAAGTGTGTTTTCCATACTAAAGTCAATATCTTTATAACAGACATTCAGAATTCCTAGCAAAAAGGAGAATGAATCCTTTAGCGGTCATATAAACTGTTGATTGGAAGAAGAAAAATCGAAGAAACATATTAGTAGAAGTTGCGGGGAAGAAATAACTGACAAAGAATAATCAAATCATGAAAACACTTTCTTTATGATGGAAACCAACTTACTCTAATTGTACTGGAATAGAAGGAAATTTGAATATGTCATTGCGTGAATTCCGTGAGCGGGATAAGCACATTAAAAGCACAGACATGATCTAGTGGCAACTTTCACTTCTGGATGTTTACACCATAGTCCATAAACTAGGGAACAGAACAACAGTCAAGCATTTGAAGGCAAGATTTGACACTCGGAAACACTTGAAATATATAAATAGAGTATTAATTACCTTGCAATAATTATTTCCTTGTAGGGGGAGACCATGAACCCAATAGTTATACAAAATCAGTGTTTTAGCCGTGGAGTAAGTTATAAAGTAAATATACAACCGTTTATATAAGAAGCAAAACTTTTTCTTCACGATAGCATTTTTGATGTCCCTAATTCACCTGTGCATTTTACAGTCAAGCTATTCAGCTTTTGAGAGTTTCGATCGCGTTTTGAATAAAACTTTTTGATAGAATTCTTCCTATCTTCACAATGGATATCTACAAGACAAATATGACTGGAATATTCTTCTGGATCTATGCCACCATTCTTTCATTGTATGTGAACAGCACATTGGCGGGAGAGACAAGTAAGTGGAAGTCCCCGCTGGGTAAACGTATTATTTGATGACAGATATAGAATGATTTTATAGTGCAAAGAGGAAAATTGCATGAAGAATAAGGGGGATGGTAAGAAAGTAATACTATCCATGTAGGTCAAGAATAAACATAGCTCAAAATATTGATTATATATTAATTATCCTGATTATGATCATCAAAAGCATGACTATCGTCATCTCTTTAATAATAGCATGACAAATCATTTCAAATTGAGAAATGGTATTAAAGGATGGTTTCAGTAGTCAGTGCCGATTGTATATCCATGGTAGAAATAGCCTTCAATTTATTTGACTGGTACATATTAATTAGTAACAATAAAATATAATACATGTACTACTAAACTCTTTGAAATAGTCCGGAAAATGAAGTTTGATCCACGATATCCTGTTCATTTCCATATTAACGATTCACTTTTGTTGTGATAATGAAATATTATGAAGGCGAGATGTATACACCTGAATATCGAATCGCTGCCGAAGTAAATTCCTACAAATTTCATTACTTTTTGGAAAGAGTGTGCATGAGGAGGTGCCAAGCTTCCGTTAATTTATCTTTGATGCAATGTCATTGCAAGATCCCCTTATCTATATCGGTAGACCTTGAATGATAATTCTGGTTTGTTTCTCAACGAAGCAATCATTGTGCCCATGTCCCCAAATTGTCATAAAGCTAGGGATTGTAATACAGTACTGTTCCAAGTAATTCCACCTATGACAAATAGTTGGAACCACTATGAAAGAATTGAAGTCTGGTAAGTTGGAATATATCACTACACAATTTTAAAGATACAGTGCTTTTGATATTTTGTTTTATACCAGTATGCTTGGAACGGTACTGTATTCGCCATTTTAACCGTAGATACAATATCCAACATTCGTTGTAGTTGAGGCATAAGAGTTATTAAACGGTTGAACATTGTTACTGCTTCTTTCGTGATGAAGTCTCCGTGAATTGCCTAATCATGAAAAATAGAAAAAGTGTTACGAATAGATTTTCACTCTCTATATAATTACAAAAATGGTTCATCCACTAAATCATTTTGGGCCAAATCACTTCAAACATCAGCAACGTCTTTTCTTTAACATATTATCTATTTATGTTCAATCAAATCTACATGATTCTAATCAATTGTGCAAGTGCGATGATTTGTATTTAAATGAATACCTTATTAACTGTAGTACGCTATTAGGCATATTCATTCATCTTCAACTGAATCTACGTAGTTCTAATCCATTGTGCAAGTTTCAGGATTCTTTTAAGGGAATCATTTATTGACTATACGTCTGAAAATTTCATAAACCTGGTTGAAGAAGCTAATTTTGAATTGTTTCAAGATACGATTTTGAATATCAAATTTCATTTTTATCAAAAAGGATGGAAATGTGAATGACTGATGTATCATAGAGTTTTAACATAAAATGGTCACGTATTTAATTGAAATATATTCATCTATTTCATTTATAACTTCCTTGAAAAAATTACAAAGCATCTTAACTAAATGAATTTGTAGTGGTTTTCCATAAGAGCAATATGATACTTCCATGATATCTGTCATGTTGACTCTTGCCATTCCTGTACCTTTTATATATTTTTGCAAAGAATGAATAGAAAAGAGTGAGAGAGAGAGAGAGAGAGAAAGTGTGTGTGTGCGTGTGTGTATGCATTGTTTACCAGATAGTAGTGTGTTGGATTCTATAAGCCTACTAAACTAAGGAGACTGTTCTCATTCTGAAATCAACAGAAACATCGTACACTTTCATACGTTTCTTTTTATACGCCCCGACATTTCAAGGATAGTGATATTCTAAGAACAGACTTTATGAGCAATCAAACTTCGCAATATCGAAATTATTATGTGGTTGGGGAAGCACATTTCCAGTATTTATGATTCTTTGGGAGCAGACCCTCATTATTGGTTTATCGACTAAACACATTTTAAGAAACTTCTTCGAAATTCCACCAAACGTTGAACTTTTTTGTATTATGGGAATCTACCTAGAAATATTTTTAAAATAGAGTTTTCAATGAGCAAGCCTTATAAAAGGCAATGTCGAAAGTGTTTTTAAAAGCATAAAACGATTATTTATAACAGTTTATCGCCCCCCCCCCAACACATATCAGCCTTGTATGTGCCAATGTGAAAAAGACCCTCTGTAGCTCTTGTTATAATCACACCATTGTAACCGACTAGGATTTTTTTTTTCTTTCATTCAACATAGCTATTAACTTGCATTTGGGTGAACAGAGAGCGATTCAGTCTCCAAATTATCCAGAAAATTACTTTGACATGGCCAACGTCCTCTGGCGGGTGATAGCTCCTAAAGGCTACCGAGTTGTAGTTCGCTTTATTCATTTTGAAACCGAGGGGAATTACGATTTCTTTAGCGTGCGCGAAGGATGGACGTCATATTACGCACAGTCAACTATGAGAGTAACTCTATCTGGATCGCGTATCCCAGACAGTATAACATCCAAGGGGTCATATCTCTGGATTCGATTCACCAGTAGTTATGCGGACAATTGTAAAGGATTCCAGGCCCTGCTAAGTGCTGAGATACCCGGTGAGCTAGATATGTTACCAAAGTTTGCTGTATAAAGCTTACACTACCATTTTCAGGCAAACGCAAACAACATTTCACTGCATCTCATATTTCATATTTCGATAATATAATAAACTAGAGTTGAACAAGTACAACAAGAACAAGTACAACTGTGGAAGAGTTGAAATGCGATAGAGTAATAATACTGAAGTGTGAAGTAGGCATGTTCCTACATAAATGCTTTGACGCAGTGTATTGAAATGTCAAAATGATGCACAATCAACGTTAGAATCAATTATAGACCATTAAAAGCATTTCTACATGTTTGCGAGCATGCGGGTAATGCCCACGTGCGCGTACTAGGAGTTATAATGCACGCACCAATTGCAAATGTTCAACAATGCCCTGTAACACATGCAGTCTATTCCAGTCAATCTAAGGTATTTTTACCGTTCGCACGCGTATGCGCGTACGTACGCGTACGCGCGCGTTTAAGAAAATATTCTAGAAATCATGTAGGATCAATTAAAATGCTAAAACAGTCCAAGATAAGTCATTTTCATGCTGTATATGGAACTTAAGGCCACTGACGCGCGCGCATGTGCGCACGCGCGGAAAATTTTGAAATGTTTAAAATGGCCTTAAACATGCTCAAAATTGATTGTAGACCATTTAGAGCATTTTCAGTTTTTACGCCCGCGCCACGGTGAATCACCGACGCGCTCGTACGCGCACGCACCCTATGTTCAGTTAATTTCAGTTTTAATTAACGTGCATCATGCCAAATATTGCTATGTTATGACTTTGTATTGCAGAGATATAGCATATGTCAGAATTTTACAAAATGGCGCCTAGATGACGTCACTATGCATTGACTATGTTGAAAAAAATTCTGTGCTGAGACAATAACCATATATACCATCGTACCAAATTTGAATACATTTGAATAAGCCGTTTTGGAGATTTAGTGGACAAAAAAAAGTGGGTAGAAATAAAAATAAATGATAATAAATAATAATAATAAATAAAGAAAATTTCGTACAAAAACAGAAGGTGGTCTGTACTTGTAGTACAGCCCACCTAATAATTATAATAGTTGAAATTCATATGGCGCTGATATACTTGGGTATATATAGCTCCTAATATAAACTCAACTGTTTGTTCTGTGTAATTTAGTTGTTTACATTAAACATCGCCTTGTATAATATTTATTCTTTTTTTCTTCTTTTTAAGTTTGTACGTTAATAAGCATTACATGTCTATTTAATGTCTTTTGATTGTAAAAGCTACCATTTTAGCTCCGGAGGGGGGAAAGGTTCTAACTTCACCAAACTATCCCAGGAAATACGACAATAACATCAACAGCATGTGGCAGGTGGTAGCCCCTGCCGGTTACAGAGTTAGGCTTCATTTTAGCCACTTTGCTACCGAGAGGACGTACGACGTCGTAACTGTATACGAGGGATGGTCGTCTGAATATCAGTCATCAACGCAAAAGGGGTCTCTATCTGGATGCTCTGTACCAGACAACATCACATCCATCGGATCTTATCTCTGGATTCAATTCACAAGTAATGAACTAATCTTATATACAGGTTTCGAGGCTCTATTAAGTGCTAAGATACCAGGTGAGTTGGAAATAAGTTTGAATCGGACTGATTTCAGAGGCGATTAGTTATTCAGCACTGCTTTTCACACCAGTCATGCCAGTTTAAGAATCAGGCTGACTAAATTAGATTCAGTTAGAAAGACATTTGTTATCATGGGGTGGCAATTGGTGTCCTCGATCAAGGAGGCAAGTTTCGCATAAGTGAAGAAGAATGAGAGACGCTACTTACTAAGAAGAAAGTTTTTGATACTAACTTGTCTAATATTAATAATGAGGTTTTTATTATTATTTTGTGTGTATATATATATTATTTATATGTTTATATAAAGAAATTAAGATGTACCGTTGAATCCAGTGTAAATACACCCCTCCCAAAAAAACAACAACAAACAAACAAACAAAAAAAAACCCCAGATATCTTTCCTTTACACTTTTACCTACTTGTCGTCTTCTCCGCCCCCCCCCCCCTCAATGCATGATTATTGTCGTTTTCTTTAATTTTTATCTTATGATGCTCCAGCTATAATTTTGAATCCGGAAGCAACAGAAATTCTCACTTCACCAAACTATCCCGGGGCATACTACAATGATATCGACGCCATATGGCAGGTGGAAGCCCCTACAGGCTATCAAGTTTTGCTTCGTTTTAGCAATTTCTCAACCGAAGACTATCTCGACAATGTCACCGTGTACGAAGGATGGACATCGGATTACTCAAGGTCAACGTTGCGAGCGTCTCTATCTGGCTGGTCTATCCCAGACAATATTACATCTAACAGATCTTACCTCTGGATTCGATTCACAAGTGATTTTCAGCACGGGTATAAAGGATTCCGGGCCATGCTAAGTGCTGAGATACGAGGTTAGTTAGAAATGTCACCAAGTTTGTTGTATAATACCAGTTACTATATATATATATATATATATATATCTATATATATATATATATATATATATATATATATACATAAATATATATATACACACACACACATATATAGGTTTTTTTTTAGTTAAGGTCTGATTCTGAAAGAAGAGATTCTCAGCTTTAAAATGATATATAACTCATTAGCATTGGATATTCCTAAGAGTAGAAGGCCCAGTCCTACAGAATGTGTGAGAAATAAGGGTTTAAAGTATGCAGTCTATTGAAGCACTCTGACTTGCACTCTGCCTTGCGAGGTAGTGTGCAAAGGTGAAAAAAGAAGGATGATAACCCAACAGAAATTTTTATGAAGCGTTTATCAGATTGTCCTAACACTTGGCATACTAATTGCACACATCCTTCTCATCAGTATCAATACAATACCTTATTCTGTTTTAAAGTTATGGGAGATGAAATAGAGACAAGTATTCAGGGTCATTTTAAAACTAAATAATACAAAAAATATCCAGAGTAGACAAACATAGGTCTACTACAAATTGTCAAAAATACCACATTTAGATTGTCTGGTGCTTCCTATTACTCAGAAAAAAAAAGATGCCTTAGTACTCTTTCTGGAGATACTACAAACTTAAATGTAACCATGCCATCAAAAAAAAAAACCTTTATTGAGCTTTAACTGATTTTGGTTGTTTTGTGGTGCCTGGTCACACACACACACATCTACACACACACACGCCTACAGATATATATATTTATATATATATATATATATATATATATATATAATTGTGAGAAATGAAAATGAGAGAATAATGGTTGCGTAGCTTTAATCAAAGTTCCCCAGAGCTGTCCTCCCTTTTTAAATATTTGCAAAGGTTGAAAAAATGTCTCTGCCGGGAATCGAACCCGGGCCGTTGGCTTAGAACGCCAGTGCCTTAACCACTAGACCACGGAGACGGGTTAGTGATTTCGGCGACACCAGATTCAATTGACCGACAGATTGACAAATCTTCAACCTTATTAATTAATTCCTTTATCGGGGGCAGGTGAGTTTTGAACAAAGACAAGCCGCATGCCTCAGCTGGATCCAAGCGAATGCTTTGAGATACATGTATACATTAGAATAATAATCATTATAAACAATTGTAAGGAAATAACATATACAACAGCTTTGGCAACTCTCGTGGAAATAATTATAATTGTGAGAAATGAAAATGAGAGAATAATGGTTGCGTAGCTTAAATCAAAGTTCCCCAGAGCTGTCCTCCCTTTTTGAATATTTGCAAAGGTTGAAAAAATGTCTCCGCCGGGAATCGAACCCGGGTCGTTGGCTTAGAACGCCAATGCCTTAACCACTAGACCACGGAGACGGCCAGTGATTTCGGCGACACCATTATTCTCTCATTTTCATTTCTCACAATTATAATTATTTCCACGAGAGTTGCCAAAGCTGTTGTATATGTTATTTCCTTACAATTATATATATGTATATATATATATATATATCAGTCAACTTCGCTTAAGTCGATCTTGACGGGAATGAGTAAAATGCGTCGACTTAGGCGATTTTCGTCTTATGCGAAAGTCGAAGAAAATTCAGCTTACGCGTTGTCCCCGGCACCATGCAGCCGCGCCGTTGTCCTCGGCGCGGCTGGTGGCTTGAAAAGTGTCATTACACTACAATTTTTATCCCATACATGCCGTAGTTTTGTTGTGCAGACATCCAGAAAATGAGAACATACGAGGCCTGAGCCTTTTTTTATTTTTTTCACTTCAGACGATGCGGATACCGATATCCAATGTAAAGAAAATAAAACAAATTGTGTTAAAACTACATTTTCTTTTAAAAAGAGGAAGTATGGTTTCTTATCATCTGTCATCAAAATGTGTACTTTCCGACGGCCTATTTTCGGGTCATCGTGAGCGATATAAATTTTTTAAAAAGTACATCGAGTCTTTTCACTCTAACGATGCATACCATCTTGACGCTGGTAAAAAAAATTTATCAGATGCATGCTCTTTAACATATCTTAAATGATGTTTGAAAATCAGTGTTCATAATAAAGGACTGAAAACGTATTGTGATGTGTCTGTGATACAAGTACAATTTCTATAGCTTCACAAAGCATATCATTCTCTAAGGAGCAATAAAAATGTTGTTACCTGTTGCATGAATTTAACTCGGCAATTCTGCTATTTAAAATCTCCCGCCAAAAAAAAAAAAAAGCTCAAAAAGCTGTGAAATTTACAATTCCTACACTAATGATTATATTCAAATGTCTTTATTTTTCATACTGTTGAGCTATTATCAGAATCCCCTCTCCCCATCTTGCTAAACGATCTCTCTCTCTCTCTCTCTATTTTCTTTCTTCTTCTTCTTCTTCTTCTTCTTCTTCTTCTTCTTCTTCTTCTTCTTCTTATTTTTCTCTTCTTCTTCTTCTTATTTTTCTCTTCTTCATCAATGTCCTCTCTAAACGCCCATATGAATGATCTACAACCATTTATTCTTAGCAAGATTTAATTTTTTTATCATAATGATAATAATTATTTCCATTTGAAAGTCTTTACAGAGAAATGGATGTTAATTTTAGATTATATAGAAATGATGGGAGCCCTAAACGAAACAGGCTTAAAAACAACTAAGGTAGGTACTATAATAACAAAAGAGATAACTTCTTTGTTTTAATACATACCTATTCTATACAAATGAAAGAAGGCAAATTAATATTCATTTCGTAATGAATAGCGTGGAGTTGAAAATCATAAGAATTACATGTATTTAGATTTTGGAGAAAGTGGAGAGAGAGAGAGAGAGAGAGAGAGAGAATTAAGTGAGGTGGAAGAAGAATTCTGATAGCGCATTAAGATTTTTTTTTTAAATCTGAATATTACATTGATTTATCATATTTTCAAAGAATACGCTTTATAACATTTCCTACATTCAATCACTTCCGTAATTAAGATTAATTTCACAGCTTCTTGAGATTTGAACGGTGAGTGGTATGAGGTCCAAGAATGCAGAGCTGATGCCAAAAGCCTACATCTCAAGGGACCAAAATTCCAAGAGACCAACAGCCCAACAGGTCTCCGGCAGGCCTTCTGACAGTTTTTTTTTTTCAGGGTTCAGAGAACCCGGAAGTGACAGTGGTCGACAATAGCGGGCTATGAGTTAAGAACTCACTGCACTATTCGCAGAAGAGTAGGGGGAAACCCCGGTGTAGTGGTACACCTGCACATCCCAGTCAGTTATATCGGAAGGAGAGACCTGAGGGTTACAGTAATTCAGTTTGCTTTTCCCCTCCCTGGCACATGCGACGCCAAATCATAACAATAAAAATAAAAATAATAATAATAATAGCAAAATATTGAGAGAAAAAAGTAAAACTATGAAGAAGAGAAACATTGGGGTGTGGATCGTGTTGTATAGCACTCTTTTAGTGATAACTTTTGATTTTGACTGTCACTCAATGTGCCAACATATTTTCAAATAAATAATGAAATGATTATTATATTATATAATATTTAATTATATTTTATTATATTGCCTAACATTATAATGAATACTATGCCACTAATTTATTTTTATTTTTTTACTGATATAATATATGATTTAATGTAAATACACTGCATCGATCTCTACCACGTACACTGTCAGAAACGGACTATAATGTCTATGCCTGAGTTTTCTTATGAGATAATTTGCCGAACGAAGTTCGTGCCAGTAATGGAAACCCTTCCCAACTCAGGCTATACCGTGGTATATTGCGGCCAATAATCTGACCCAGCTAGATAGCGCATCGGTGTGCTGCAATGACTGGATTTTCAACCGGCAATTTCTTACAAAATTAGAGAGTATAAATGAAGTCTCTATTTTGAGATTGAGAGTTGTTGCAAATCTCATACATCTAGCCACGATCGAAAAGGTTTGAAGGAGATCTTATCGAGGGCCTATGGCGTGCCCTTGGTGACATTAAGGTTCGATGGAAGAAAGATCGATCGAAAAACAGTTCGATGGTAAAAACATCGATCTTTTCCCTAGCGTTTGGTGCCAAAAAGGATCGATGGCAGAAAGATCGCACATTGAAGGGTTCGGTGATCAAATCATGCATATATTTTCCATCGATGTTTGTATTGACCAATCACAGGACGTAAAACAGCGGACAAATGATCCATCCATACCTACTGAACATCTATCGAAGAATTCTTAGAGAGATCAACAGATCGACAGTGTATTTGTGCAGTGTGCCATTTTGACAAAAATGGTCGATTGGGTTAGGGGTATAGTTGAAACCTTCGTTACTGAAGATTGAATTGGAAAGATCGATGTTACCAACAAGTAAGCTAATAAACAGTCCATTGGTAGTTTGAAAGGGGAACATTTCCTCTACGAAGAAAATCATCTATGAGTTGTAACTAAACATCGATGTATCTTTTTGCAACTGGCGATTTAGTCTAAACTATCTTAGCAACGAATAATGCTTTTTTTCTTTACTTTCGCGTGTCTCGCAAGGAAGACTAGCTCTAAGAGGGCAAAGTTTCTTCTACGAAGAAAATCATCGATCGATGTGTTGTAAAGAAAGATCGAAGCCTTTTTGCAACTGGCGATTTAGTCTGAACTATCTTAGCAACGAATAATGCTTTTTTTTTTTTTACTTTCGCGTGTCTCGCAAGGAAGACTAGCTCTAAGAGGGCAAAGTTTCTTCTACGAAAAAAATCATCGATCGATGTGTTGTAAAGAAAGATCGATGTAGTCTAAACTATCTTTGCAACGAATTATGCGTTGTTTACTTTCGCGTGTCTCGCAAGCTAGACTAACATTTTGTTGTAAGAAATGTATTAACTTTATTCATCAATACCCCGTAATGAAAGGAGGACAGAGAATCAAGTTGATGATTTAGATTAGGAGAACTCCCAACATGTACAGCTCATGTTTACTATATAGTGAAAGCTAGCTAGTGCATGCAAAGTATACAAACTTCTTCTGCATGGACACTAACTCAAGCTCTTATCCTCCATCTGTTGTGTTAATTAAGGGTCATGACCTCCATGAACCCGTTGTCATGACCACTGGAAAACCGCCTGTTTATCCAAGGATTAACCAACGGGTATCCGGCGCATAACACATTAAAAGAGTGATGGCTTGCCTTGTTAGTTGCCATATTGTTGCTTTGGTTCATGACCAACCTGAAGTGAGCGCACAGCCCCAGGGCACAGTGAGATATTACCAGTGTGGGGGCTCCATAGACCCCTTTATTCCTTTCTGTGCATCAATGTGCACCCCGAATTCGATGAGATATCTATCAAAGATCATTTCTGTGAAATTTAAAGAGATTTAAAGAAAATCTGAGCTAGCGGGGCCACATCAAGCGCCCCATTGTCGAATAATTTGGAAATTCCGCCTTATCGAGTGTCAATTCGGTGAATATTTTTTACCGATTTGGGGGCTCCATATACCCCTTTATCCCATTCTGTGAATCAATGTGCACCCCCATTTCGATGAGATATCTATCAAAGATCATTTCTGTGAAATTTAAAGAGTTTTAAAGAAAATCTGAGCTAGCGGGGCCACTTCGAGCGCCCCCATGTCGAATAATTTGGAATTTCAATAGAATAAAAAACTTCAACTCGGTGAATATTTTTAGGAGTTTGGGGGCTCCATAGACCCCTTTATTCCTTTCTGTGCATCAATGTGCATCCCCAAATCGATGAGATATCTATCAAAGATCATTTCTGTGAAATTTAAAGAGATTTAAAGAAAATCTGAGCTGGCGGGGCCACTTCGAGCGCCCCCCTGTCGAATAATTTGGAATTTGAATAGAATAAAAAACTTCAATTCGGTGAACATTTTTACGAGTTTGGGGGCTCCATAGACCCCTTTATTCCTTTCTGTGCATCAATGTGCACCCAAAATGGATGAGATATCTATCAAAGATCATTTCTGTGAAATTTAAAGAGATTTAAAGAAATTCTGAGCTAGCAGGGCCACATCAAGCGCCCCCTTGTCGAATAGTTTGGAAATTCCGCCTTATCGAGTGTCAATTCGGTGAATATTTTTACGAGTTTGGCGGCTCCATAGACCCCTTTATCCCTTTCTGTGCATCAATGTGCACCCTCATTTCGATGAAATATCTATCAAAGATCATTTCTGTGAAATTTAAAGAGATTTAAAGAAAATCTGAGCTAGGGGGGCCACATCTAGCGCCCGCTTGTCCAATAATTTGGAATTTCAATAGAATAAAAAACTTCAATTCGATGAATATTTTTATCAGTTTGGGGGCTCCATAGACCCCTTTATCCCTTTCTGTGCATCAATGAGCACCCCCAAATCGATGCGATATCTATCAAAGATCATTTCTGTGAAATTTAAAGAGATTTAAAGAAAATCTGAGCTAGCGGGGCCACTTCGAGCGTCCCATGTCGAATAATTTGAAATTTAACTAGAATAAAAAACTTTAATTCGGTGAACATTTTTACGAGTTTGGGGGCTCCATAGACCCCTTTATTCCCTTCTGTGCATCAATGTGCACCCCCACATAGATGAGATATCTATCAAAGATCATTTCTGTGAAATTTAAAGAGATTGAAAGAAAATCTGAGCTAGCGGGGCCACTTCGAGCGCCCCCCTGTCGAATAATTTGGAATTTCAATAGAATAAAAAACTTCAATTCGATGAATATTTTTATCAGTTTGGGGGCTCCATAGACCCCTTTATCCCTTTCTGTGCATCAATGAGCACCCCCAAATCGATGCAATATCTATCAAAGATCATTTCTGTGAAATTTAAAGAGATTTAAAGAAAATCTGAGCTAGCGGGGCCACTTCGAGCGTTCCATGTCGAATAATTTGAAATTTCACTAGAATAAAAAACTTTAATTCGGTGAACATTTTTACGAGTTTGGGGGCTCCATAGACCCCTTTATTCCTTTCTGTGCATCAATGTGCACCCCCAAATCGATGAGATATCTATCAAAGATCATTTCTGTGAAATTTAAAGAGATTGAAAGAAAATCTAAGCTGGCGGGGCCACTTCGAGCGCCCCCTTGTCGAATAATTTGGAATTTCAATAGAATAAAAAACTTCCATTCGGTGAATATTTTTACGAGATTGGGGGCTCCATAGCCCCCTTTATCCCTTTCGGTGCATCAATGAGCAGCCCTAATTCGATGAGATATCTATCAAAGATCATTTCTGTGAAATGTAAAGAGATATAAAGAAAATCTGAGCTAGCGGGGCCACATCAAGCGCCCCCTTGTCGAATAATCTGGAAATTCCGCCTTATCAAGTGTCAATTCGGTGAATATTTTTTACCGATTTGGGGGCTCCATAGACCCCTTTATCCCTTTCTGTGCATCAATGTGCACCCCCATTTCGATGCGATATCTATCAAAGATCATTTCTGTGAAATTTAAAGAGATTTAAAGATAATCTGAGCTAGCGGGGCCACTTCGAGCGTCCCATGTCGAATAATTTAAAATTTCACTAGAATAAAAAACTTTAATTCGGTGAACATTTTTAGGAGTTTGGGGGCTCCATAGACCTCTTTATTCCTTTCTGTGCCTCAATGTGCACCCCAAATGGATGAGATATCTATCAAAGATCATTTCTGTGAAATTAAAGAGATTGAAAGAAAATCTGAGCTAGCGGGGCCACTTCGAGCGCCCCCCTGTCGAATAATTTGGAATGTCAATAGAATAAAAAACTTCAATTCGGTGAATATTTTTACCAGTTTGGGGGCTCCATAGACCCCTTTATCCCTTTCTGTGCATCAATGAGCACCCCGAATTCGATGAGATATCTATCAAAGATCATTTCTGTGAAATGTAAAGAGATTTAAAGAAAATCTGAGCTAGCGGGGCCACATCAAGCGCCCCCTTGTCGAATAATCTGGAAATTCCGCCTCATCAAGTGTCAATTCGGTGAATATTTTTTACCGATTTGGGGGCTCCATAGAACCCTTTAACCCTTTCTGTGCATCAATGAGCACCCCCATTTCGATGAGATATCTATCAAAGATCATTTCTGTGAAATTTAAAGAGATTAAAAGAAAATCTGAACTAGCGGGGCCACATCTAGCGCCCGCTTGTCGAATAATTTGGAATTTCAATGGAATACAAAACTTCAATTCGGTAAATATTTTTACCAGTTTGGGGGCTCCATAGACCCCTTTATCCCTTTCTGTGCATCAATGTGCACGCCGAATTCGATGAGATATCTAACAAAGATCATTTCTGTGAAATTTAAAGAGATTTAAAGAAAATCTGAGCTGGCGGGGCCACATCTAGCGTCCCCTTGTCGAATAATTTGTAAATTCCGCCTTATCAAGTGTTAATTCGGTGAATATTTTTACGAGTTTGGGGGCTCCATAGACCCCTTTATTCCTTTCTGTGCATCAATGTGCACCCCCAAATCGATGAGATATCTATCAAAGATCATTTCTGTGAAATTTAAAGAGATTAAAAGAAAATCTGAACTAGCGGGGCCACATCTAGCGCCCGCTTGTCGAATAATTTGGAATTTCAATGGAATAAAAAACTTTAATTCGGTGAACATTTTTACGAGTTTGGGGGCTCCATAGACCCCTTTATTCCTTTCTGTGCATCAATGAGCACCCCCAATTCGATGAGATATCTATCAAAGATCATTTCTGTGAAATTTAAAGAGATTTAAAGTAAATCTGAGCTAGCGGGGCCACATCAAGCGCCCCCTTGTCGAATAATCTGGAAATTCCGCCTTATCAAGTGTCAATTTGGTGAATATTTTTTACCGATTTGGGGGCTACATAGACCCCTTTATCCCTTTCTGTGCATCAATGAGCACCCCCATTTCGATGCGATATCTATCAAAGATCATTTCTGTGAAATTTAAAGAGATTTAAAGAAAATCTGAGCTAGCGGGGCCACTTCGAGCGTCCCATGTCGAATAATTTGGAATTTCACTAGAATAAAAAACTTTAATTCGGTGAACATTTTTATGAGTTTGGGGGCTCCATAGACCCCTTTATTCCTTTCTGTGCATCAATGTGAACCCCCAAATCGATGAAATATCTATCAAAGATCATTTCTGTGAAATTTAAAGAGATTGAAAGAAAATCTGAGCTAGCGGGGCCACTTCGAGCGCCCCCCTGTCGAATAATTTGGAATTTCACTAGAATAAAAAACTTTAATTCGGTGAACATTTTTACGAGTTTGGGGGCTCCATAGACCCCTTTATTCCTTTCTGTGCATCAATGTGCACCCCCAAATCGATGAGATATCTATCAAAGATCATTTCTGTGAAATTTAAAGAGATTTAAAGAAAATCTGAGCTAGCGGGGCCACTTCGAGCGTCCCATGTCGAATAATTTGAAATTTAACTAGAATAAAAAACTTTAATTCGGTAAATATTTTTACGAGTTTGGGGGCTTCATAGACCTCTTTATTCCTTTCTGTGCCTCAATGTGCACCCCAAATGTATGAGATATCTATCAAAGATCATTTCTGTGAAATTAAAGAGATTGAAAGAAAATCTGAGCTAGCGGGGCCACTTCGAGCGCCCCCCTGTCGAATAATTTGGAATGTCAATAGAATAAAAAACTTCAATTCGGTGAATAGTTTTACCAGTTTGGGGGCTCCATAGACCCCTTTATACCTTTCTGTGCATCAATGGGCACCCCGAATTCGATGAGATATCTATCAAAGATCATTTCTGTGAAATTTAAAGAGATTTAAAGAAAATCTGAGCTAGCGGGGCCACATCAAGCGCCCCCTTGTCGAATAATCTGGAAATTCCGCCTTATCAAGTGTCAATTCGGTGAATATTTTTTACCGATTTTGGGGCTCCATAGACCCCTTTAACGCTTTCTGTGCATCAATGAGCACCCCCGTTTTCGACGCGATATCTATCAAAGATCATTTCTGTGAAAATTAACGAGATTTAAAGAAAATCTGAGCTAGCGGGGCCACTTCGAGCGTCCCATGTCGAATAATTTGAAATTTCACTAGAATAAAAAACTTTAATTCGGTGAACATTTTTACGAGTTTGGGGGCTCCATAGACCCCTTTATTCCTTTCTGTGCATCAATGTGCACCCCCAAATCGATGAGATATCTATCAAAGATCATTTCTGTGAAATTTAAAGAGATTTAAAGAAAATCTGAGCTAGCGGGGCCACATCAAGCGCCCCCTTGTCGAATAATTTGGAATTTCAATAGAATAAAAAACTTCCATTCGGTGAATATTTTTACGAGATTGGGGGCTCCATAGACCCCTTTATTCCTTTCGGTGCATCAATGAGCAGCCCTAATTCGATGAGATATCTATCAAAGATCATTTCTCTGAAATTTAAAAATTTAAAATATGGATATGCTATACTGGGTTGGCCTACACTCTTATGTAGATGTATCTTTTTGCAACTGGTGATGTAGTCTAAACTATCTTGGCAACGAATGATGCGTTGTTTACTTTCGCGTGTCTCGCAAGCTAGACTAACATTTTGTTGTAAGAAATTAACTTTATTCATCAATACCCCGTAATGAAAGGAGGACAGAAAATCAAGTTGATGATTTAGATTAGGAGAACTCCCAACATGTACAGCTCATGTATACTATATAGTCAAAGCTAGATAGTGCATGCAAAGTATACAAACTTCTTCTGCATGGACACTAACTCAAGCTCTTATCCCCCATCTGCTGTGTTAATTAAGGGTCATGACCTCCGTGGACCCGTTGTTATGACCACTGGAAAACCGCCTGTTTACCCAAGGATTAACCAACTGGTATCCGGCGCATAATACATTAAAGGCCCGTCTTCATCAGCCCGAGTTTCCAAAATAGCCCGCTAATTCTGATCCGGGAAACTAACCCGATCAGAACTAGCTCGAGCTAGTTTGTAATGAAGACGCAATTAGCTGGCTATTTCGTGGGTTTCTAGCTCGAGCTAGAAGCCTAAGTCAACTCGGGTTTTTTGGTGAAATAGCGCGCTATTTGGCGAAATAGCCCGCTAATTCGCAGGTGAAGACGCACTCGGGTTTTGACTCGGGTTAATTTATTCATGACACCAATCCTAGAAATGTTATTTTCCTTATGTATTTCTTGATTTTCTTCTCTCTTTCCACCTTTTCCTTATGTATTTCTTTGTTTTTCCTTCTTTCTTTTCTCTCCTTTCTTTTCTCTCCTTATGTATTTATTTGTTTTCCCCATTCTTTATTCTTCTTTCTATTCTTATGTATTTCTTTGTTCTTCTTGCTATCCTATTTTCTTTATATATTTCTTGTTCTCCTTCTCTCTTTTTGTCTTTTCCTTATGTATTTCTTTGTTTTTCCCATTTTCTGTTCTTCGATCTTATCCTCTTTTCTTTGTTTATGTATTTCTTTGTTCTTTCTGTCCTCTTCTCTTTACATTTCCTTATGTATTTATTTGTTTCTTATGTATTACTTTGTTTTTCCTTCCCTCTTTTTCTCCTTGTATATATTTCTTTGTTTTCCCCATTATTTATTCCTTTTTTCTATTCTAATGTATTTCTTTGTGCTTCTTTCTATCCTCTTCTCTTCATATGTATTTCTTTATTTTTCTTTCTATTTTATCTTTTTCCTTATGTATTTCTTTGTTTTCCCAATGTTTTATTCTTCTTTCATTTCTTATGTATTTCTTTGTTCTTCTTGTTATCCTCTTTTCTTTATGATTCTTTATGTATTTCTTTGTTTTCTTCTATCTTTTTATCCTTTCCTTTTGTATTTCTTTGTTTTCTATCTTTCTCTTCTATCTATTTATATGTATTTCTTTGTTCTTCTTTTTTACCCTCTTCCATTTATATTTCTTTGTTTTCCTTCTCTATTTTTATCTTTTCCTTATGTATTTCTTTGTTTTCCCCATTTTCTGTTCTTCGTTCTTGCTATCCTCTTTTATGTATTTCTTTGTTCTTTCTGTCCTCTTCTCTTTATATTTCCTTATGTATTTCTTTGTTTTTCTTTCCATTTTATCTGTTTCCTTATGTATTTCTTTGTTTCTTATGTATTACTTTGTTTTTCCTTCTATTTTTTTCTCCTTATGTATTTCTTTGTTTTCCCCATTATTTATTCTTCTCTCTATTCTTATGTATATCTTTGTTCCTTTCTATCCAGTTTTCTTCATATTTCTTATATATTTCTTTGTTTTTTCTATTTTGTTTTTTTCCTTTGTTTCTTATGTATTACTTTGTTTTTCCTTCTCTCCTTTTGCTCCTTATATATTTCTTTGTTTTCCCAATTATCCATTCTTATTTCTATTCTTATGTATTTCTTTGTTTTTCCTTCTCTCTTTTTATCTTTTCCTTATGTATTTCTTTGCTCTTTTCTCTTCATTTATCCTATATATTTTTTTATTTTCCATCGTCGAAGTGCGCATGCTCTGAAGCTCGAGTTTATTCCAAGAACGAGCGGGAATCGCTCGACTCGGGCTGATGGAGACGGGGTTTTTCAAATTCGGACTTTTTGCTCGAGAAGCGCTGATCGGGCTAGAATCTCGAGCTTGAGCAAACTCGGGCTGATGGAGACGCACCTTAAAAGAGTGATGGCTTGCCTTGTTAGTTGCCATATTTGCTTCATGCTATAACCAATGAAACGAGATTGGAAAACGACTTCAGAATATTTTCAGAGGGTGTCTGGCCTCATCCTCCTCCTCCCTCCCCGGTGGACTAATATGAGAAATATCTCCTGCCCCCAATCCCCCATAAAAAAAGAAGAAGAAGAAGAAGAAGAAGAAGAAGAAGAAGAAGAAGAACTGCCGATGTACAGTCTAAACTATCTTAGCAACGAATAATGCTTTTTTCTTTACTTTCGCGTGTCTCGCAAGGAAGACTAGCTCTAAGAGGGCAACGTTTCTCCTACGAAGAAAATCATCGATCGATGTGTTGTAAAGAAAGATCGAAGCCTTTTTGCAACTGGCGAAGTAGTCTGAACTATCTTAGCAACGAATAATGCTTTTTTCTTTACTTTCGCGTGTCTCGCAAGGAAGACTAGCTCTAAGAGGGCAACGTTTCTTCTACGAAGAAAATCATCGATCGATGTGTTGTTAAGAAAGATCGAAGCCTTTTTGCAACTGGCGAAGTAGTCTGAACTATCTTAGCAACGAATAATGCTTTTTTCTTTACTTTCGCGTGTCTCGCAAGGAAGACTAGCTCTAAGAGGGCAACGTTTCTTCTACGAAGAAAATCATCGATCGATGTGTTGTAAAGAAAGATCGAAGTCTTTTTGCAACTGGCGAAGTAGTCTGAACTATCTTAGCAACGAATAATGCTTTTTTCTTTACTTTCGCGTGTCTCGCAAGGAAGACTAGCTCTAAGAGGGCAACGTTTCTTCTACGAAGAAAATCATCGATCGATGTGTTGTAAAGAAAGATCAAAGTCTTTTTGCAACTGGCGAAGTAGTCTGAACTATCTTAGCAACGAATAATGCTTTTTTTTTTACTTTCACGTGTCTCGCAAGGAAGACTAGCTCTACGAGGGCAACGTTTCTTCTACGAAGAAAATCATCGATCGATGTGTTGTTAAGAAAGATCGAAGCCTTTTTGCAACTGGCGAAGTAGTCTGAACTATCTTAGCAACGAATAATGCTTTTTTCTTTACTTTCGCGTGTCTCGCAAGGAAGACTAGCTCTAAGAGGACAACGTTTCTTCTAACAAAATGTTAGTCTCGCAAGCTAGACTAACATTTTGTTGTAAGAAATTAACTTTATTCATCAATACCCCGTAATGAAAGGAGGACAGAGAATCAAGTTGATGATTTAGATCGGGAGAACTCTCAACATGTACAGCTCACGTTTACTATATAGTGAAAGCTAGCTAGTGCATGCAAAGTATACAAACTTCTTCTGCATGGACACTAACTCAAGCTCTTATCCCCCATCTGTTGTGTTAATTAAGGGTCATGACCTCCGAAGACCCGTTGTCATGACCACTGAAAAACCGCCTGTTTACCTAAGGATTACCCAACTGGTATCCGGCGCATAACACATTAAAAGAGTGATGGCTTGCCTTGTTAGTTGCCATATTGTTGCTTCATGCTATAACCAATGAAACGAGATTGGAAAACGACTTCAGAATATTTTCAGAGGGTGTCTGGCCTCATCCTCCTCCTCCCTCCCCGGTGGACTAATATGAGAAATATCTCCTGCCCCCAATCCCCCATAAAAAAAGCAGAAGAAGAAGAAGAAGAAGAAGAAGAAGAAGAAGAAGAAGAAGAAGAAGAACTGCCGATGTATAGTCTAAACTATCTTAGCAACGAATAATGCTTTTTTCTTTACTTTCGCGTGTCTCGCAAGGAAGACTAGCTCTAAGAGGGCAACGTTTCTTCTACGAAGAAAATCATCGATCGATGTGTTGTAAAGAAAGATCAAAGTCTTTTTGCAACTGGCGAAGTAGTCTGAACTATCTTAGCAACGAATAATGCTTTTTTCTTTACTTTCGCGTGTCTCGCAAGGAAGACTAGCTCTAAGAGGGCAACGTTTCTTCTACGAAGAAAATCATCGATCGATGTGTTGTAAAGAAAGATCGAAGCCTTTTTGCAACTTGCGAAGTAGTCTGAACTATCTTAGCAACGAATAATGCTTTTTTCTTTACTTTCGCGTGTCTCGCAAGGAAGACTAGCTCTAAGAGGGCAACGTTTCTTCTACGAAGAAAATCATCGATCGATGTGTTGTAAAGAAAGATCAAAGTCTTTTTGCAACTGGCGAAGTAGTCTGAACTATCTTAGCAACGAATAATGCTTTTTTCTTTACTTTCGCGTGTCTCGCAAGGAAGACTAGCTCTAAGAGGGCAATGTTTCTTCTACGAAGAAAATCATCGATCGATGTGTTGTAAAGAAAGATCGAAGCCTTTTTGCAACTGGCGAAGTAGTCTGAACTATCTTAGCAACGAATAATGCTTTTTTTTTTACTTTCGCGTGTCTCGCAAGGAAGACTAGCTCTACGAGGGCAACGTTTCTTCTACGAAGAAAATCATCGATCGATGTGTTGTTAAGAAAGATCGAAGCCTTTTTGCAACTGGCGAAGTAGTCTGAACTATCTTAGCAACGAATAATGCTTTTTTATTTACTTTCGCGTGTCTCGCAAGGAAGACTAGCTCTAAGAGGACAACGTTTCTTCTAACAAAATGTTAGTCTCGCAAGCTAGACTAACATTTTGTTGTAAGAAATTAACTTTATTCATCAATACCCCGTAACGAAAGGAGGACAGAGAATCAAGTTGATGATACTGGGTTGGCCTACACTCTTATGTAGATGTATCTTTTTGCAACTGGTGATGTAGTCTAAACTATCTTGGCAACGAATGATGCGTTGTTTACTTTCGCGTGTCTCGCAAGCTAGACTAACATTTTGTTGTAAGAAATTAACTTTATTCATCAATACCCCGTAATGAAAGGAGGACAGAAAATCAAGTTGATGATTTAGATTAGGAGAACTCCCAACATGTACAGCTCATGTATACTATATAGTCAAAGCTAGATAGTGCATGCAAAGTATACAAACTTCTTCTGCATGGACACTAACTCAAGCTCTTATCCCCCATCTGTTGTGTTAATTAAGGGTCATGACCTCCGTGGACCCGTTGTCATGACCACTGGAAAACCGCCTGTTTACCTAAGGATTACCCAACTGGTATCCGGCGCATAACACATTAAAAGAGTGATGGCTTGCCTTGTTAGTTGCCATATTGTTGCTTCATGCTATAACCAATGAAACGAGATTGGAAAACGACTTCAGAATATTTTCAGAGGGTGTCTGGCCTCATCCTCCTCCTCCCTCCCCGGTGGACTAATATGAGAAATATCTCCTGCCCCCAATCACCCATAAAAAAAGCAGAAGAAGAAGAAGAAGAAGAAGAAGAAGAAGAAGAAGAAGAACTGCCGATGTATAGTCTAAACTATCTTAGCAACGAATAATGCTTTTTTCTTTACTTTCGCGTGTCTCGCAAGGAAGACTAGCTCTAAGAGGACAACGTTTCTTCATGTTCATTGTTCATGTTACTGCAGAAATATCAAATTGTGTGCAATCATTCAAAGAATGGTCTCAAGTAAATGGTTTAAAGCTCAATGATACTAAGACTGAATTTCTTCATCTTTCTTCGCGCCACAGATCAAGCAACCCAATATTAACATTGAACATAAATGGCACTCCTGTTCATGCAACTAAAACATTCAGAAATCTAGGTGTTATTTTTGACGATAAGTTTACATTTGAAAATCTTGTCTCACATAAATGTGACCGCTCACGACGAAACCAGGCGGAAGTCGCAATTGGTACTTGTCTATAAATAGCGTGTTTTAGTGTAAATGTCATTTTCCCCCCAAATTTCTTTTTTTACGCATTTGGATTCTTTAATGATTCATTTACCACTTCCTAAAATTTGAAGTCAAAATACTAAGTATAAGTACCTGAAAACTGTGTTTGTATTTACCCTTTCCAAAACGCTTCATCAGGATTTTGGTTTTCGAAAACTTACATTGCTCGCTCGCTCGATCTTTGCACACCTCTCTTTTGTTGCTAAGGCGGCGGGGCCTCGTACGCCGGATGACGTAATCCTCAGCCTGACGGATTAGCGCGCTGTGATTGGTCATTTGTGGTACACCTACTTGTCATGTAAATAGGTACCTGAATATGCATGACCGGTGGGTGCATTCAACTTGAAATCGTCGAATTACATTCTTTGTAAAATCAAACCGTCTTTTTCTGTAATGAATTCGTTTTTACCATCCATTTTTTTGTTTTACTTGTAAGACAAATAAGAAAGTCAGTCGCGGTATAAAGCTCATAATAATTGTACCCTTTCTCTTTAGTAAATTATCCATTTACTTAATAAAGCAGTAGGTATATAGTTTGTTTTGTTCATGCATTAGAGCGAGGTCGCAACGAAGCCTAGCGGAAAAACTACTATTCGGGAAATAACCATACCGGGCCCGCTTTCAAATATCTGCCAAACTTATTGGCCCCTCTTGCAGTTTTTCTTCTCCAGATGCAGCTGTGGACACGATGCTTTCCTGCCTTTTGCTCCTTTGTTTCCTTTCTCTGCGGCTTTCTATAAAGCGCAGGATTCACTTAAAATGATACTATGTTAATGGCCTTTTGTCTACTCGTCTTCATTTATTCTTCGCAATATAGTCAATCCTGGCATTTTAAAGAGTTGTGAGCTTTCCTACAAGGTGTAGGTCAAAAAGCAACACAGGCCCCCAATGTTTATTGATTTTTTTTTCTAAATCACGCACCTGTACACATTGAAGTTGATGAATTATTCCCTGCCTTTTGCTCTCTTGTTTCTTTTCGTTTTGCTTCCTAATGGTGCAGTATAAAGAGCAGGATGCACCTTAAACGGCGCTATAATAATGATCCTTTGTTTGATGATCTTTCTTTGTCACTCTAGATAACATGCTCATTTTTAAAATCAAGAGTAACAGGCCTGATACAATTTGGGGCATTAAAATTTCCCATACAAGGGGGTTCATAATTCAGAAAGTGAAATAGAGCTCAGTTCATAATTCCGAACTTTTCTTGTATTATTCCAAAGGTTCGTTATTCCGAAGCTTCGTTTATCCTGAGCTCTGAGGTTCTAATTCCAAAAATGAAGTATATAGGGTTCGTTATTCCAAAGGCTCGTGATACCGAAAATTAAATAAGAAAATGAAAAGGTTCTACTGCATTTTCGGAATTATGAACCTTCGGGGTTATGAACTTCATTTAATTTTCGGAAATAATAAACCTATTCCAATTTCGTAATAACGAACCTTCGGAATATCGAAACTTTTGGAATTATGGAACCTCGGAAAACGAACCTTCGGAATTATGCACCTAAAAAAAATCTCACCAAAATTACTGTTTTTTGTTTCCTGAATCAAACATCAGTATAAACTTTAAACTTGACATCGTGCTTCCATTCTTTTTGTCCTCTTTTTGAAGCTAAATTTTTTTTTTCACTTCACTTTCTACTTCGTGGAATAATAAAAGTGGAATGAATTTCAACAGCGCTATAATGGTCTTCGTTTTATGATCATCCTTATTTTCTTCACGCTAAATAGCCAGTTTTCATTATTCTCACCCGTTAACATTAAATCGGTCTTGACACACACAGTCACTGTTTTCGTGGATTTTGTTCTCTTTTTGAAAGCCAACTGTTTTCTTCTCTTCACATCTCCTAACTCTTTTCAGGCTAAAAAGAGAGTGGAACACAAGTTGGAACAGCGCTATGATATAAACAGATCTTTTGTTTGACGCAATATCTGCACTCTATTATAGTCAATTTCAGCTTTCTTAAAAGAGTTCCCTAGTTACCTAGTACCGTATCCGGACAACTACCCCCTGGACAATTACTCCCCGGACAACCACCCCCCGGAAAACCACCCCCTGGACGACTACCCCCCCCCCTAGGACAACTACTCCCCAGGACAACTACCCCCTAGGACAACTACCCTCCAGGACAATTACCCCCCAGGACAACTACCCCCCAGGACAATTACCCCCCAGGACAACTACCCCCCAGGACAATTACCCCCCGGACAACTACCCCCGAACAACTACCCCCTGGACAGCTACCCTCGGAAAAATTGTCCTGGGGGTAATTGTCCTGAGGGGTAGTTGTCCTGGGGGGTAATTGTCCTGGGGGGTAGTTGTCCTGGGGGGTAATTGTCCTGGGGGTAGTTGTCCTGGGGGGTAGATGTCCTGGGGGTAGATGTCCTAGGGGGGTAGTCGTCCAGGGGGTGGTTTT
Source organism: Heliocidaris tuberculata (assembly GCA_025618425.1). NCBI lineage: Eukaryota > Metazoa > Echinodermata > Echinoidea > Camarodonta > Echinometridae > Heliocidaris > Heliocidaris tuberculata. The sequence goes on from CM046841.1 coordinate 14,285,310, forward strand.
CCGGAGGGTAGTTGTCCGGAGGGTAGTTGTCTAGGGGGTAGTTGTCCTAGAATCACCTAGTACATGTCCAGACGATTCTTTTATTTTGATCTCTTTTTCAAATTACTATGCTTTCTATGACATGGAATGGTGGAATTAGTAGCCCTATAAACAGCACACTAATCAATTAGATCTTTCTTCTTTTATTTCCTTTTTTGCTCTAGACGTATTTTCATCAGGTACAGAAGATTATCTCCTCTTTATAAAATCAATTTGCTTTAATATAGAAGAGCAAAACAAAGCTTGTTTTCTTTTCATGACATGAGTGTATAATTGCAAATGACAAAGTCCAACAAAATGTTCAGAGATTGGAATTTTGGATTCTTCAGTTCAAATTTCCAAACCATTGACATTTTTTAGGATAGCCGAGCGACTCCTGTCTCACAAAAAACATGCCTATATATATCTATTTCTTAAACAAAGAGTAATTCTTGGAGGGGATGGATGTCAGAATAGGAAGGGCACCATTAACTTTCGAAAGTGGGTTTTCTTCACCAAGAATTGGCATTTAATCGGTGAAATAAAACACCTGTCTGCCTAAATTAGATAATGAAATAGTCGACCTAAACTCTCTCTCTCTCTCTCTCTCTCTCGGGCGGGGGGGGATATAAATCATTTGCTTTATATGCCAAACAATATAGTTTCTAACTCCTGAGATTTCCTTTAAAATGAAAAGGGTATTTTAAAAGCTTAGTGCGTGTTTTAAATATTTGATTTAATTTTCTTTAATCCGAAAAGTACATTATTGCTCAAAGTGACTTATGTCTTATAAAGGGGCATTTTCTTATTTTTCAGAGTGCGCCTTTTTAAAAGCATCACGAAGGTTGCTCAAACAAAATAACGGGGAATTATGTTACTTTTTAAGTGCAATAAACGCCCCCCCCCCCACACACACACACACACGATCTCTCTCTCTCTCTCTTTCTCTCTTCCCCCTTTTTTTAGGGGGGTGTATTGGACGATTGCTTCACTTGCGAAACAATGCAACATGCAGTTGTGAATGGGTAAGGTGGAATTATGGTTGAATAGAACATACCCTGACCACGCTGACGGGCCCAGTTTGAAAACAATGCCCCCTATGCCTCTCAGCGTTATTGATTCTTGGTTTAAAATTAACAAAAGGAGCTCTTTTCACCCCCACCCTCCCGCTTAAAATGCGTGTCTTGTATTGTTCTTCTCCAAGAGCAGGACAATTGATACGGATTCTTATAATGCTGGTTAAGTTTATGAAAAGAGTTTAAAGGATCTGAATTCTTTACATGGGCAATATGTATGCATTGGCTGTGATAACTCCTTGTCCTTGCCACCTGCTCGCGCTTTATCGTACAATGATTTATTGCGAAACCAGAATCAGCGTTTTGAAACAGTTATGAAACACAGTTTGAAAACGATGTATCATGATCCCTGAATTCTCTTTTCTCTATGCAAATTATAGTTCTGCTTCCTTTTTGTGACTTTTGTAATTATGTTTCTGTGAAGAAAAAAAAAAGCTCGAGGTACATCTGCGTTTTGAACTAAATGGGTATCATCATGCTGATTTGTGGGATTTTTCTGTGCATCAATGTGCACCCCCAAATCGATGAGATATCTATCAAAGATCATTTCTGTGAAATTTAAAGAGATTGAAAGAAAATCTAAGCTGGCGGGGCCACTTCGAGCGCCCCCTTGTCGAATAATTTGGAATTTCAATAGAATAAAAAACTTCCATTCGGTGAATATTTTTACGAGATTGGGGGCTCCATAGCCCCCTTTATCCCTTTCGGTGCATCAATGAGCAGCCCTAATTCGATGAGATATCTATCAAAGATCATTTCTGTGAAATGTAAAGAGATATAAAGAAAATCTGAGCTAGCGGGGCCACATCAAGCGCCCCCTTGTCGAATAATCTGGAAATTCCGCCTTATCAAGTGTTAATTCGGTGAATATTTTTACGAGTTTGGGGGCTCCATAGACCCCTTTATTCCTTTCTGTGCATCAATGTGCACCCCCAAATCGATGAGATATCTATCAAAGATCATTTCTGTGAAAATTAACGAGATTTAAAGAAAATCTGAGCTAGCGGGGCCACTTCGAGCGTCCCATGTCGAATAATTTGAAATTTCACTAGAATAAAAAACTTTAATTCGGTGAACATTTTTACGAGTTTGGGGGCTCCATAGACCCCTTTATTCCTTTCTGTGCATCAATGTGCACCCCCAAATCGATGAGATATCTATCAAAGATCATTTCTGTGAAACTTAAAGAGATTTAAAGAAAATCTGAGCTAGCGGGGCCACATGAAGCGCCCCCTTGTCGAATAATTTGGAAATTCCGCCTTATCGAGTGTCAATTCGGTGAATATTTTTACGAGTTTGGGGGCTCCATAGACCCCTTTATCCCTTTCTGTGCATCAATGTGCACCCTCATTTCGATGAAATATCTATCAAAGATCATTTCTGTGAAACTTAAAGAGATTTAAAGAAAATCTGAGCTAGCGGGGCCACATCAAGCGTCCCCTTGTCGAATAATTTGTAAATTCCGCCTTATCAAGTGTTAATTCGGTGAATATTTTTACGAGTTTGGGGGCTCCATGGACCCCTTTATTCCTTTCTGTGCATCAATGTGCACCCCAAAATCGATGAGATATCTATCAAAGATCATTTCTGTGAAATTTAAAGAGATTAAAAGAAAATCTGAACTAGCGGGGCCACATCTAGCGCCCGCTTGTCGAATAATTTGGAATTTCAATGGAATACAAAACTTCAATTCGGTAAATATTTTTACCAGTTTGGGGGCTCCATAGACCCCTTTATCCCTTTCTGTGCATCAATGTGCACCCCGAATTCGATGAGATATCTAACAAAGATCATTTCTGTGAAATTTAAAGAGATTTAAAGAAAATCTGAGCTGGCGGGGCCACATCTAGCGTCCCCTTGTCGAATAATTTGTAAATTCCGCCTTATCAAGTGTTAATTCGGTGAATATTTTTACGAGTTTGGGGGCTCCATAGACCCCTTTATTCCTTTCTGTGCATCAATGTGCACCCCCAAATCGATGAGATATCTATCAAAGATCATTTCTGTGAAATTTAAAGAGATTAAAAGAAAATCTGAACTAGCGGGGCCACATCTAGCGCCCGCTTGTCGAATAATTTGGAATTTCAATGGAATAAAAAACTTCAATTCGGTGAATATTTTTACCAGTTTGGGGGCTCCATAGACCCCTTTATTCCTTTCTGTGCATCAATGTTTTCTGTGAAATTTAAAGAGATTTATAGAAAATTTGAGCTAGAGGGGCCACTTCGAGCGTCCCATGTCTTTGTTATCATATATTTGGTAAACAAAGTCTAAGGTCAAAGGTTATAAGAGGTCATTGTATACTGGAAATGGCTTGTTTGGCTTAAGTTTAACATCCGATTAACGGATCAACTCCAGACGTGATTCATATGCATATGAAAATGAAGACGTAAGAAGATTGGGAGATCAGAGGTCTTAGACCACGGTTTCAATTCCAAATTGGAAAGTGGATCCCTCCTTCGGGGAGCGCGCTAGGGAGATCCAGGGAGGTAGAGCAATCTATCTTAGCATTCTGTGCACAGTAAACTGCAAATTGGCACGCTTTGAGGCCATTGTATATATAATTGTATACGCATATTTCCTGCATTAAGAAGAAACCTATTATCTATGTTGTTCACTTCCGCCTTAATTCACGTTTGCCTTCGCCTTAACTTAACTGTCATGACGGAAAACACAGCATTGCTAGGAGGCATCTTTATCTATATGTATATATTGCATGTATATATTGTATATATTGTATATATAACTTAATATTTTAACTTGTAAATTTCTAGGCAAGAAAAACAAGATCGTCCGGGAGCGAAGCCCCTGATCCCCCATTTGGGGCCCCAAAGCCCTATAGACTCCGCTTGTTTGAGTATCATCCCTTCCCCCTCCCCCCCCCCCCCCCCCCCCCCCCCACTCAAAAAGTGTTCCGCATCCTTTGATAGCATTGTCCCTAAGAATTCAAGCACCTTGGTATTTCAAAAAGAAATAATATTAAAATTGGGAATAACAGTAAGCAGTAATAAAAGGCCTCTCAAACTTTAATGCACATTGATTGCAGTTGATGCGCAGGATGCGCACAACTAATATGTTTCCTTTATTTTTAATTATTGCATGAAATAATTTTTCCAATTTCCTAAGCTCTTAACCATACTTTAATATTAATAATAAAATATTATTTTTATTGCATCCATGCACATAAACAAGATTGAACTTGCGGTCGGGTTGTAAAGTACCATTAAACTAAGACGTATTTTGCTATTTGTACATTAGTGAAAGTCACAAAGGTTAAATATTTTGGTTGATATTTATTTTTGAAAAAATATGTTGTGTCATATCATGTACCCTATTTTTGAACTATAAAGGATTAATGTTTGGAACTGTAAAGGATTAATGATTATAAGCATCAAGATTAAGTGAACAATGCTTGGCTAGGTAGGTATTATTTATTGATTAACCGAATGTGTTACGTTTGAAGGAAGGAAGCATTATTTCATGTCAGTAAAAACAAATCTACTTTATCTAATAAAATGTGTCCAAATTTATTTATTGTTGACATTATTTTTATTATGAAACATTACATTGAAATTAAACGAAATTCATTTCACATTTTAATCATCAAATTAACCGAGACTGAAGAGAGAAGAAGATGAGTCGGAGAGTTATGATATAGTCAAGCATTTATATGTTTTATTATTGTTACATAAATTCATGCCCTTCATATAGAAAGAGGAAATGAAGAGTAAAAAAAAGAAATAGAAAACATTCAGGGGAATATGATTAAATAGTAAGATAATGAGTTAAATATAAATATGTATGTAATTATGTATATATTTATATATATATATATATATATATATATATATATATATATGTATATATATATTATATATATATATATATATATATATATATATAAATATTTGGTAAAATTTATGCTTTTCGAATTATTTTTTTTTAAATACCGTTAATTTTTTTTTATCATATTCATTCAATTCAATTCCTTCTTTTTTTTTTTTTAAATTGTACAAGACATTGAATAAAAACATGCAATTCCATACAATACATATCATATTTCATTTCAACTCGCAAAATAAAAATATATTAAATATAATAATTGCAATAGGGATATGAATTCCCACTGTTTATATAGAAATGATATTATAGATGACTTTCGTGAAAACAAATAATGCAGAAAACATATAAACATATATAAAATATAGTCTTTTATTAATATCTCATTTTATACACCCTCTACGCTCATTATGAAGCATTGTCTTCTGCTATAAGACTGTTTCCGACAGTGTACGTGAAAGAGATCGATGCAGTGTATTTACATTAAATCGTATATCAGTAAAAAAAAATAATAAATTAGTTGCATAATATTCATTATGATATTAGACAATATGATAAAATATTATACAATATAATATGATATAATATCCATTTTATTATTCATTTGAAGTATGTTGGCACATTGAGTGACAGTCAAAATCAAAAGTTATATGTAAAAAGAATCACTACAAGAGTGCTGTACACGATCCACACTTACACCAACAGTTCTCTTTTCCATAGTTCTACTTTTTTTCTCTCTTAATATTTTTGTTATTATTATTATTATCATTATTATTATTATTATTATTATTATTATTATTATTATTATCATTATTCTTATTATTATTCTTATTAATGATTTGGCGTCACATGTGCCAGGGAGGAAAAAGCAAAGTGAATCACTGTAACCCTCAGGTCTATCCTCCCGATTTAATAATAACTGATTGGGATGTGCAGGTGTACCACACTGATCTCTGCGGGGGAATAAAAAAATCCGTAGAGATCAGTGGTGTACCACTACACCGGGGTTTCCCCTACTCTTCTACGAATAGTGCAGTGAGTTCTTAACATACAAAGGTGATTTTAAACAGCATACTCTTCCCCTCTTTTTTGCTTCTTCCAATCTCTTGCGCACCACTGCACGGTATGGCCATTATTCCATGGTTTAAAAAAATAATTAAAAAAATATTCCTCTCATTTTTCTATGTCTTTGCACTGCATACTGACGTTATGTTTCTAAACAGGGGCGGCGCTACAAGAGGATCTATGGGGGGCGACCGCCCCCCATATGATTTTTCAAGTAGTGAGAAAAGAAAAAAAAGAAAAGAAAAGGAGGAAGAAAAAGGAAGAAAAGGGAAGAAAGAAGAAAGTGGAGTATTACAAAGAGAGGTCTTGAACATATAACTCATATTACCCCTGTTATTTCATGGAGAAAAAAATATGACGTCATCTTTAGGTCGTCTTGCCCCTCCTATCAAAATACCCTGGCGCCGCCCCTGTTTCTAAATGAGAACCGGCCTTATATATCGGGTTCATATCTCAGTGACAGACAGCCCACGAGACTGACATTTACAAAAGATTCCCTAAACCGATAGCTAACGAGAACCATAAAACAAAGAAATATGGCTAAAAAAAGTAAAAGGTCTTATTGGCCATCCGTCCAGTGAACCCTGAAGAACTGTCTGAAGGCCCGGGAGACCTGGGGGGGGGGGTTTCATCAGGTGTCTTGTCAGTGATTTTTACCGACAAATTTGCTCTCAGTCAATCAGATGCAAGGAATTCAGTAGCTTATAACAGTTACTGCAACTAATGTCATTTATGACAAGTTTTATGAAACAGGGCCCCGGTGGGCTGTCGATCTCTTGGAATTTCGGTCTCTTGAGCTGTAGGCTTTTGGCATCAGCTCCTACATTCTTGGACCTCATACCACTCACCGTTAAAATATCATGAAAGCTGTGAAATAAATCTTAATTACGAAAGTGATTGAATGTAGGAAATGTTAAAGTGTACTCTTTAAAAATATAATAAATCAATGTATTATTTATAATTTTAATAAATCTTAATGCGCTATCATAATTCTCCTTCCACCTCGCTTAACTCTCTCTCTCTCTCTCTCTCTCCTTCACTCTCTCCCAAATCCAATTACATGCAATTCTTCTGTTTTTCAACTCCACGCTATTCACTATGAATTAATAAGTGCCTTCTTCCATTTGTATGAAATAGGTATATATTAAAACATAAAAGTTTATTTCTTTTTTTTTTAATAGTAATTACGTACCTTAGTTGTTTTAACCCCGTTTCGTTGGGGCTCCCATCATTTCTTATAATCTGAAATTACATGATATTCTGTAAAGACTTTTAAATGGAAATACTATCAATATGATAAATAAATCAACTCTTGATAAAAATGAATGGTAGTAGATCATGCATATGGGCATTGATGGGAGGGCACTGATGAAGAAAAGAAATATAATAATAATGATAATAATAAGAAGAAGAAGCAGAAGAAGAAGAAGAAGAATAGAGGGTGGAGATATCGTTTAGGAAGATGGGGAGAAGGAATTCTGATAATAGTTCAACAGTAACATGATATCTCAATTTGCTTTAAAAGAAATTCAGCACATTTGAATACAATCACTTGTGCAGGACAGCTTTATGAGATTCGAAAGAAATTATCAACCTAAATCTAAATATGAGATCCAAGAATTGAGGAGCTGATGTTACATATCACGATTTACCTTGATGTTTATCTCAAAGTATGACAAACATACCTCCTTTGGATCTTCTTGAATGAAAGGAAGTTTATGTTTTAATAGGGCTAATAACTTGAATTAAATTTTGAAAAAGAAGTATTATCAGGATAAATTTCAGGATTGTGGAAGTGACATCAAGAAGAATTGGAACGTTTACATCTGTACATCATGTTAATATACTTATGGAGGATATTCGGATTTCACAACTGGTAACTTATATGCATATAGTTGGTTTGCATATGTAATAGCAAAAATGAGTACATATCTAAAGATTTAATTGTACTTTCATTTCACTATAACCAAAATATCTTATTATGGTCATCTTTAATACCTTATGAGTGGTATCACTGTTAACATAAATCAAGTTAGCACTGATTCTTAATTTACTCTATATTGACCACTCATATACAAAAGACGATGATGAGGAATATCATAGTAAAACCATATATCTTATATGATCTTTCGTGTCTTTCATCGATCGTAGTATGGAGTAGATCTGCGACAAACGCTTTTGTACATCAATGGATCAGAAGAAGTGTAGCACTCTTCTAGTGATTATTTTTACATATAACTTTTGATTGTGACTGTCACTCAATGTGTAAACATATTTTCAGATAAATAATGAAATCATAATGATAATAATAATAATAATAATAATTATTCATTTTTGTATAGCGCATAACACATAGGCAAATTTGCATGTCTCTATGCACTTAAGAATAGAAAACAAGTTTATACAAGAAAAGAAAAAGAAAAAAAAAATGCACTGGGTTCATGTTTCTGACTATTCATAAGTGATGAAAAAATATGTTTTCAAGGTACTAATGAAGGTGTCATAGGTTCCTATAGTTTTGAGTTGTTCTGGCAATTTGTTCCACAAAGTGGCTGCGTATGAGAAAGACCTTTCCCCGTATGACAATTCAGTAAGATAGGAAGGAGCTAGCTTTTGTAAACATTGATAGGTTAATAACAGTATTTTGAACTGGATACGAGACTTAATCGGCAACCAATGCAGATCTCTTAAGACTGGTGATATTGACTCATGCTTCTTTGACCGTGTAACAAGTCGCGCTGCAGAATTTTGAAGGAGATGTAGTCTTTAATTTAAGAAGATGGAAGACCAAAAAGCAAACTATTACAGACATCGAAATGGCACATAACGAAAGCATTAATTCATCGTTCAGTGGTTGATTTGTCTAAAAAACTTCGGATTTTACCAATTTTATATAACCCAAATGATGCTGATCGACATTTATGTGAGACAAGATTTTCAAATGTAAATTTATCGTCAAAAATAACACCTAGATTTCTGAATGTTTTAGTTGCATGAACAGGAGTGCCATTTATGTTCAATGTTAATATTGGGTTGCTTGATCTGTGGCGCGAAGAAAGATGAAGAAATTCAGTCTTAGTATCATTGAGCTTTAAACCATTTACTTGAGACCATTCTTTGAATGATTGCACACAATTTGATATTTCTGCAGTAACATGAACAATGAACATGAAGAAACGTTGCCCTCTTAGAGCTAGTCTTCCTTGCGAGACACGCGAAAGTAAAGAAAAAAGCATTATTCGTTGCTAAGATAGTTTAGACTATACATCGGCAGTTCTTCTTCTTCTTCTTCTTCTTCTTCTTCTTCTTCTTCTTCTTCTTCTTCTTCTTCTTCTTCTTCTTCTTCTTTTTTTATGGGGGATTGGGGGCAGGAGATATTTCTCATATTAGTCCACCGGGGAGGGAGGAGGAGGATGAGGCCAGACACCCTCTGAAAATATTCTGAAGTCGTTTTCCAATCTCGTTTCATTGGTTATAGCATGAAGCAACAATATGGCAACTAACACAATGAACAAGGCAAGCCATCACTCTTTTAATGTGTTATGCGCCGGATACCAGTTGGGTAATCCTTAGGTAAACAGGCGGTTTTCCAGTGGTCATGACAACGGGTCCACGGAGGTCATGACCCTTAATTAACACAACAGATGGGGGATAAGAGCTTGAGTTAGTGTCCATGCAGAAGAAGTTTGTATACTTTGCATGCACTAGCTAGCTTTCACTATATAGTAAACGTGAGCTGTACATGTTGAGAGTTCTCCCGATCTAAATCATCAACTTGATTCTCTGTCCTCCTTTCATTACGGGGTATTGATGAATAAAGTTAATTTCTTACAACAAAATGTTAGTCTAGCTTACGAGACTAACATTTTGTTAGAAGAAACGCTGTCCTCTTAGAGCTAGTCTTCCTTCCGAGACACGCGAAAGTAAAGAAAAAAGCATTATTCGTTGCTAAGATAGTTCAGACTACTTCGCCAGTTGCAAAAAGGCTTCGATCTTTCTTAACAACACATCGATCGATGATTTTCTTCGTAGAAGAAACGTTGCCCTCGTAGAGCTAGTCTTCCTTGCGAGACACGCGAAAGTAAAAAAAAAAGCATTATTCGTTGCTAAGATAGTTCAGACTACTTCGCCAGTTGCAAAAAGGCTTCGATCTTTCTTTACAACACATCGATCGATGATTTTCTTCGTAGAAGAAACGTTGCCCTCTTAGAGCTAGTCTTCCTTGCGAGACACGCGAAAGTAAAGAAAAAAGCATTATTCGTTGCTAAGATAGTTCAGACTACTTCGCCAGTTGCAAAAAGGCTTCGATCTTTCTTTACAACACATCGATCGATGATTTTCTTCGTAGAAGAAACGTTGCCCTCTTAGAGCTAGTCTTCCTTGCGAGACACGCGAAAGTAAAGAAAAAAGCATTATTCGTTGCTAAGATAGTTCAGACTACTTCGCCAGTTGCAAAAAGGCTTCGATCTTTCTTTACAACACATCGATCGATGATTTTCTTCGTAGGAGAAACGTTGCCCTCTTAGAGCTAGTCTTCCTTGCGAGACACGCGAAAGTAAAGAAAAAAGCATTATTCGTTGCTAAGATAGTTTTAAACTGTACATCGGCAGTTCTTCTTCTTCTTCTTCTTCTTCTTCTTCTTCTTCTTCTTCTTCTTCTTTTACGGGGATTGGGGGCAGGAGATATTTCTCATATTAGTCCACCGGGGAGGGAGGAGGAGGATGAGGCCAGACACCCTCTTAGAGCTAGTCTTCCTTGCGAGACACGCGAAAGTAAAGAAAAAAGCATTATTCGTTGCTAAGATAGTTCAGACTACTTCGCAAGTTGCAAAAAGGCTTCGATCTTTCTTTACAACACATCGATCGATGATTTTCTTCGTAGAAGAAACGTTGCCCTCTTAGAGCTAGTCTTCCTTGCGAGACACGCGAAAGTAAAGAAAAAAAGCATTATTCGTTGCTAAGATAGTTCAGACTACTTCGCCAGTTGCAAAAAGGCTTCGATCTTTCTTTACAACACATCGATCGATGATTTTCTTCGTAGGAGAAACGTTGCCCTCTTAGAGCTAGTCTTCCTTGCGAGACACGCGAAAGTAAAGAAAAAAGCATTATTCGTTGCTAAGATAGTTTAGACTATACATCGGCAGTTCTTCTTCTTCTTCTTCTTCTTCTTCTTCTTCTTCTTCTTCTTCTTCTTCTTCTTTTTTTATGGGGGATTGGGGGCAGGAGATATTTCTCATATTAGTCCACCGGGAGGGAGGAGGAGGATGAGGCCAGACACCCTCTGAAAATATTCTGAAGTCGTTTTCCAATCTCGTTTCATTGGTTATAGCATGAAGCAACAATATGGCAACTAACAAGCAAGCCATCACTCTTTTAATGTATTATGCGCCGGATACCAGTTGGTTAATCCTTGGGTAAACAGGCAGTTTTCCAGTGGTCATAACAACGGGTCCACGGAGGTCATGACCCTTAATTAACACAGCAGATGGGGGATAAGAGCTTGAGTTAGTGTCCATGCAGAAGAAGTTTGTATACTTTGCATGCACTATCTAGCTTTGACTATATAGTATACATGAGCTGTACATGTTGGGAGTTCTCCTAATCTAAATCATCAACTTGATTTTCTGTCCTCCTTTCATTACGGGGTATTGATGAATAAAGTTAATTTCTTACAACAAAATGTTAGTCTAGCTTGCGAGACACGCGAAAGTAAACAACGCATCATTCGTTGCCAAGATAGTTTAGACTACATCACCAGTTGCAAAAAGATACATCTACATAAGAGTGTAGGCCAACCCAGTATAGCATATCCATATTTTAAATTTTTAAATTTCAGAGAAATGATCTTTGATAGATATCTCATCGAATTAGGGCTGCTCATTGATGCACCGAAAGGAATAAAGGGGTCTGTGGAGCCCCCAATCTCGTAAAAATATTCACCGAATGGAAGTTTTTTATTCTATTGAAATTCCAAATTATTCGACAAGGGGGCGCTTGATGTGGCCCCGCTAGCTCAGATTTTCTTTAAATCTCTTTAAATTTCACAGAAATGATCTTTGATAGATATCTCATCGAATTCAGGGTGCACATTGATGCACAGAAAGGAATAAAGGGGTCTATGGAGCCCCCAAACTCGTAAAAATGTTCACCGAATTAAAGTTTTTTATTCTAGTGAAATTTCAAATTTTTCGAGAGGGGGGCGCTCGAAGTGGCCCCGCTAGCTCAGATTTTCTTTAAATCTCTTTAAATTTCACAGAAATGATCTTTGATAGATATCTCATCGATTTGGGGGTGCACATTGATGCACAGAAAGGAATAAAGGGGTCTATGGAGCCCCCAAACTCGTAAAAATGTTCACCGAATTAAAGTTTTTTATTCTAGTGAAATTTCAAATTATTCGACATGGGACGCTCGAAGTGGCCCCGCTAGCTCAGATTTTCTTTAAATCTCGTTAATTTTCACAGAAATGATCTTTGATAGATATCGCGTCGAAAACGGGGGTGCTCATTGATGCACAGAAAGCGTTAAAGGGGTCTATGGAGCCCCCAAACTCGTAAAAATATTTACCGAATTAAAGTTTTTTATTCTAGTGAAATTTCAAATTATTCGACATGGGACGCTCGAAGTGGCCCCGCCAGCTCAGATTTTCTTTAAATCTCTTTAAATTTCACAGAAATGATCTTTGATAGATATCTCATCGATTTGGGGGTGCACATTGATGCACAGAAAGGAATAAAGGGGTCTATGGAGCCCCCAAACTCGTAAAAATGTTCACCGAATTAAAGTTTTTTATTCTAGTGAAATTCCAAATTATTCGACAGGGGGGCGCTCGAAGTGGCCCCGCTAGCTCAGATTTTCTTTAAAACTCTTTAAATTTCACAGAAATGATCTTTGATAGATATTTCATCGATTTGGGGGTGCACATTGATGCACAGAAAGGAATAAAGGGGTCTATGGAGCCCCCAAACTCATAAAAATGTTCACCGAATTAAAGTTTTTTATTCTAGTGAAATTCCAAATTATTCGACATGGGACGCTCGAAGTGGCCCCGCTAGCTCAGATTTTCTTTAAATCTCTTTAAATTTCACAGAAATGATCTTTGATAGATATCGCATCGAAATGGGGGTGCTCATTGATGCACAGAAAGGGATAAAGGGGTCTATGTAGCCCCCAAATCGGTAAAAAATATTCACCAAATTGACACTTGATAAGGCGGAATTTCCAGATTATTCGACAAGGGGGCGCTTGATGTGGCCCCGCTAGCTCAGATTTTCTTTAAATCTCTTTAAATTTCACAGAAATGATCTTTGATAGATATTTCATCGATTTGGGGGTGCACATTGATGCACAGAAAGGAATAAAGGGGTCTATGGAGCCCCCAAACTCATAAAAATGTTCACCGAATTAAAGTTTTTTATTCTAGTGAAATTCCAAATTATTCGACATGGGACGCTCGAAGTGGCCCCGCTAGCTCAGATTTTCTTTAAATCTCTTTAAATTTCACAGAAATGATCTTTGATAGATATCGCATCGAAATGGGGGTGCTCATTGATGCACAGAAAGGGATAAAGGGGTCTATGTAGCCCCCAAATCGGTAAAAAATATTCACCGAATTGACACTTGATAAGGCGGAATTTCCAGATTATTCGACAAGGGGGCGCTTGATGTGGCCCCGCTAGCTCAGATTTACTTTAAATCTCTTTAAATTTCACAGAAATGATCTTTGATAGATATCTCATCGAATTGGGGGTGCTCATTGATGCACAGAAAGGAGTAAAGGGGTCTATGGAGCCCCCAAACTCGTAAAAATGTTCACCGAATTAAAGTTTTTTATTCTATTAAAATTCCAAATTATTCGACAAGGGGGCGCTCGAAGTGGCCCCGCCAGCTCAGATTTTCTTTAAATCTCTTTAAATTTCACAGAAATGATCTTTGATAGATATCTCATCGATTTGAGGGTGCACATTGATGCACAGAAAGGAATAAAGGGGTCTATGGAGCCCCCAAACTGGTAAAAATATTCACCGAATTGAGGTTTTTTATTCTATTGAAATTCCAAATTATTGGACAAGCGGGCGCTAGATGTGGCCCCGCTAGTTCAGATTTTCTTTTAATCTCTTTAAATTTCACAGAAATGATCTTTGATAGATATCTCATCGATTTGGGGGTGCACATTGATGCACAGAAAGGAATAAAGGGGTCTATGGAGCCCCCAAACTCGTAAAAATATTCACCGAATTAACACTTGATAAGGCGGAATTTAGAAATTATTCGACAAGGGGACGCTAGATGTGGCCCCGCCAGCTCAGATTTTCTTTAAATCTCTTTAAATTTCACAGAAATGATCTTTGATAGATATCTCATCGATTTGGGGGTGCACATTGATGCACAGAAAGGAATAAAGGGGTCTATGGAGCCCCCAAACTCGTAAAAATGTTCACCGAATTAAAGTTTTTTATTCTAGTGAAATTTCAAATTATTCGACATGGGACGCTCGAAGTGGCCCCGCTAGCTCAGATTTTCTTTAAATCTCGTTAATTTTCACAGAAATGATCTTTGATAGATATCTCATCGATTTGGGGGTGCACATTGATGCACAGAAAGGAATAAAGGGGTCTATGGAGCCCCCAAACTCGTAAAAATATTCACCGAATTAACACTTGATAAGGCGGAATTTCCAGATTATTCGACAAGGGGGCGCTTGATGTGGCCCCGCTAGCTCAGATTTTCTTTAAATCTCTTTAAATTTCACAGAAATGATCTTTGTTAGATATCTCATCGAATTCGGGGTGCACATTGATGCACAGAAAGGGATAAAGGGGTCTATGGAGCCCCCAAACTGGTAAAAATATTTACCGAATTGAAGTTTTGTATTCTATTGAAATTCCAAATTATTCGACAGGGGGGCGCTCGAAGTGGCCCCGCTAGCTCAGATTTTCTTTCAATCTCTTTAATTTCACAGAAATGATCTTTGATAGATATCTCATCCATTTGGGGTGCACATTGAGGCACAGAAAGGAATAAAGAGGTCTATGGAGCCCCCAAACTCGTAAAAATATTTACCGAATTAAAGTTTTTTATTCTAGTGAAATTTCAAATTATTCGACATGGGACGCTCGAAGTGGCCCCGCTAGCTCAGATTTTCTTTAAATCTCTTTAAATTTCACAGAAATGATCTTTGATAGATATCGCATCGAAATGGGGGTGCTCATTGATGCACAGAAAGGGATAAAGGGGTCTATGTAGCCCCCAAATCGGTAAAAAATATTCACCAAATTGACACTTGATAAGGCGGAATTTCCAGATTATTCGACAAGGGGGCGCTTGATGTGGCCCCGCTAGCTCAGATTTACTTTAAATCTCTTTAAATTTCACAGAAATGATCTTTGATAGATATCTCATCGAATTGGGGGTGCTCATTGATGCACAGAAAGGAATAAAGGGGTCTATGGAGCCCCCAAACTCGTAAAAATGTTCACCGAATTAAAGTTTTTTATTCTATTGAAATTCCAAATTATTCGACAAGGGGGCGCTCGAAGTGGCCCCGCCAGCTCAGATTTTCTTTAAATCTCTTTAAATTTCACAGAAATGATCTTTGATAGATATCTCATCGAATTGAGGGTGCACATTGATGCACAGAAAGGAATAAAGGGGTCTATGGAGCCCCCAAACTGGTAAAAATATTCACCGAATTGAGGTTTTTTATTTCATTGAAATTCCAAATTATTGGACAAGCGGGCGCTAGATGTGGCCCCGCTAGTTCAGATTTTCTTTTAATCTCTTTAAATTTCACAGAAATGATCTTTGATAGATATCTCATCGATTTGGGGGTGCACATTGATGCACAGAAAGGAATAAAGGGGTCTATGGAGCCCCCAAACTCGTAAAAATATTCACCGAATTAACACTTGATAAGGCGGAATTTAGAAATTATTCGACAAGGGGACGCTAGATGTGGCCCCGCCAGCTCAGATTTTCTTTAAATCTCTTTAAATTTCACAGAAATGATCTTTGATAGATATCTCATCGATTTGGGGGTGCACATTGATGCACAGAAAGGAATAAAGGGGTCTATGGAGCCCCCAAACTCGTAAAAATATTCACCGAATTAACACTTGATAAGGCGGAATTTAGAAATTATTCGACAAGCGGGCGCTAGATGTGTCCCCGCTAGTTCAGATTTTCTTTTAATCTCTTTAAATTTCACAGAAATGATCTTTGATAGATATCTCATCGATTTGGGGGTGCACATTGATGCACAGAAAGGAATAAAGGGGTCTATGGAGCCCCCAAACTCGTAAAAATATTCACCGAATTAACATTTGATAAGGCGGAATTTACAAATTATTCGACAAGGGGACGCTTGATGTGGCCCCGCTAGCTCAGATTTTCTTTAAATCTCTTTAAGTTTCACAGAAATGATCTTTGATAGATATCGCATCGAAATGAGGGTGCACATTGATGCAGAGAAAGGGATAAAGGGGTCTATGGAGCCCCCAAACTCGTAAAAATATTCACCGAATTGACACTCGATAAGGCGGAATTTCCAAATTATTCGACAAGGGGGCGCTTCATGTGGCCCCGCTAGCTCAGATTTTCTTTAAATCTCTTTAAGTTTCACAGAAATGATCTTTGATAGATATCTCATCGATTTGGGGGTGCACATTGATGCACAGAAAGGAATAAAGGGGTCTATGGAGCCCCCAAACTCGTAAAAATGTTCACCGAATTAAAGTTTTTTATTCTAGTGAAATTTCAAATTATTCGACATGGGACGCTCGAAGTGGCCCCGCTAGCTCAGATTTTCTTTAAATCTCGTTAATTTTCACAGAAATGATCTTTGATAGATATCTCATCGATTTGGGGGTGCACATTGATGCACAGAAAGGAATAAAGGGGTCTATGGAGCCCCCAAACTCGTAAAAATATTCACCGAATTAACACTTGATAAGGCGGAATTTCCAGATTATTCGACAAGGGGGCGCTTGATGTGGCCCCGCTAGCTCAGATTTTCTTTAAATCTCTTTAAATTTCACAGAAATGATCTTTGTTAGATATCTCATCGAATTCGGGGTGCACATTGATGCACAGAAAGGGATAAAGGGGTCTATGGAGCCCCCAAACTGGTAAAAATATTCACCGAATTGAAGTTTTTTATTCTATTCAAATTCCAAATTATTCGACAAGCGGGCGCTCGAAGTGGCCCCGCTAGCTCAGATTTTCTTTAAATCTCTTTAAATTTCACAGAAATGATCTTTGATAGATATCTCATCGATTTGGGGGTGCACATTGATGCACAGAAAGGAATAAAAGGGTCTATGGAGCCCCCAAACTCCTAAAAATATTCTCCGAGTTGAAGTTTTTTATTCTATTGAAATTCCAAATTATTCGACATGGGGGCGCTCGAAGAGGCCCCGCTAGCTCAGATTTTCTTTAAAACTCTTTAAATTTCACAGAAATGATCTTTGATAGATATCTCATCGAAATGGGGGTGCACATTGATGCACAGAAAGGGATAAAGGGGTCTATGGAGCCCCCAAAGTGGTAAAAAATATTTACCGAATTGACACTTGATAAGGCGGAATTTACAAATTATTCGACAAGGGGACGCTAGATGTGGCCCCGCTAGCTCAGATTTTCTTTAAATCTCTTTAAATTTCACAGAAATGATCTTTGATAAATATCTCATCGAAATGTGGGTGCACATTGATTCACAGAATGGGATAAAGGGGTATATGGAGCCCCCAAATCGGTAAAAAATATTCACCGAATTGACACTCGATAAGGCGGAATTTCCAAATTATTCGACAAGGGGGCGCTTGATGTGGCCCCGCTAGCTCAGATTTTCTTTAAATCTCTTTAAATTTCACAGAAATGATCTTTGTTAGATATCTCATCGAATTCGGGGTGCACATTGATGCACAGAAAGGGATAAAGGGGTCTATGGAGCCCCCAAACTGGTAAAAATATTTACCGAATTGAAGTTTTGTATTCTATTGAAATTCCAAATTATTCGACAGGGGGCGCTCGAAGTGACCCCGCTAGCTCAGGTTTTCTTTAAATCTCTTTAAATTTCACAGAAATGATCTTTGATAGATATCTCATCGAATTCGGGGTGCACATTGATGCACAGAAAGGGATTAAGGGGGCTATGGAGCCCCCAAAGTCGTAAAAATATTCACCGAATGGAAGTTTTTTATTCTATTCAAATTCCAAATTATTCGACAAGCGGGCGCTCGAAGTGGCCCCGCTAGCTCAGATTTTCTTTAAATCTCTTTAAATTTCACAGAAATGATCTTTGATAGATATCTCATCGATTTGGGGGTGCACATTGATGCACAGAAAGGAATAAAAGGGTCTATGGAGCCCCCAAACTGGTAAAAATATTCACCGAATTGACACTTGATAAGGCGGAATTTACAAATTATTCGACAAGGGGACGCTAGATGTGGCCCCGCTAGCTCAGATTTTCTTTAAATCTCTTTAAATTTCACAGAAATGATCTTTGATAAATATCTCATCGAAATGTGGGTGCACATTGATTCACAGAATGGGATAAAGGGGTATATGGAGCCCCCCAAATCGGTAAAAAATATTCACCGAATTGACACTCGATAAGGCGGAATTTCCAAATTATTCGACAAGGGGGCGCTTAAAGTGGCCCCGCTAGCTCAGATTTTCTTTAAATCTCTTTAAATTTCACAGAAATGATCTTTGTTAGATATCTCATCGAATTCAGGGTGCACATTGATGCACAGAAAGGGATAAAGGGGTCTATGGAGCCCCCAAACTGGTAAAAATATTTACCGAATTGAAGTTTTGTATTCTATTGAAATTCCAAATTATTCGACAGGGGGCGCTCGAAGTGACCCCGCTAGCTCAGGTTTTCTTTAAATCTCTTTAAATTTCACAGAAATGATCTTTGATAGATATCTCATCGAATTCGGGGTGCACATTGATGCACAGAAAGGGATTAAGGGGGCTATGGAGCCCCCAAACTCGTAAAAATATTCACCGAATGGAAGTTTTTTATTCTATTCAAATTCCAAATTATTCGACAAGCGGGCGCTCGAAGTGGCCCCGCTAGCTCAGATTTTCTTTAAATCTCTTTAAATTTCACAGAAATGATCTTTGATAGATATCTCATCGATTTGGGGGTGCACATTGATGCACAGAAAGGAATAAAGGGGTCTATGGAGCCCCCAAACTGGTAAAAATATTCACCGAATTGACACTTGATGAGGCGGAATTTCCAGATTATTCGACAAGGGGGCGCTTGATGTGGCCCCGCTAGCTCAGATTTTCTTTAAATCTCTTTACATTTCACAGAAATGATCTTTGATAGATATCTCATCGAATTCGGGGTGCCCATTGATGCACAGAAAGGGATAAAGGGGTCTATGGAGCCCCCAAACTGGTAAAAATATTCACCGAATTGAAGTTTTTTATTCTATTGACATTCCAAATTATTCGACAGGGGGGCGCTCGAAGTGGCCCCGCTAGCTCAGATTTTCTTTCAATCTCTTTAATTTCACAGAAATGATCTTTGATAGATATCTCATCCATTTGGGGTGCACATTGAGGCACAGAAAGGAATAAAGAGGTCTATGGAGCCCCCAAACTCGTAAAAATGTTCACCGAATTAAAGTTTTTTATTCTATTGAAATTCCAAATTATTCGACAAGGGGGCGCTCGAAGTGGCCCCGCCAGCTTAGATTTTCTTTCAATCTCTTTAAATTTCACAGAAATGATCTTTGATAGATATCTCATCGATTTGGGGGTGCACATTGATGCACAGAAAGGAATAAAGGGGTCTATGGAGCCCCCAAACTCGTAAAAATGTTCACCGAATTAAAGTTTTTTATTCTAGTGAAATTTCAAATTATTCGACATGGAACGCTCGAAGTGGCCCCGCTAGCTCAGATTTTCTTTAAATCTCTTTAAATTTCACAGAAATGATCTTTGATAGATATTGCATCGATTTGGGGGTGCTCATTGATGCACAGAAAGGGATAAAGGGGTCTATGGAGCCCCCAAACTGATAAAAATATTCACCGAATGGAAGTTTTTTATTCTATTGAAATTCCAAATTATTCGACAAGGGGGCGCTCGAAGTGGCCCCGCCAGCTTAGATTTTCTTTCAATCTCTTTAAATTTCACAGAAATGATCTTTGATAGATATCTCATCGAATTCGGGGTGCACATTGATGCACAGAAAGGAATAAAGGGGTCTATGGAGCCCCCAAACTCGTAAAAATGTTCACCGAATTAAAGTTTTTTATTCTAGTGAAATTTCAAATTATTCGACATGGAACGCTCGAAGTGGCCCCGCTAGCTCAGATTTTCTTTAAATCTCTTTAAATTTCACAGAAATGATCTTTGATAGATATCGCATCGATTTGGGGGTGCTCATTGATGCACAGAAAGGGATAAAGGGGTCTATGGAGCCCCCAAACTGATAAAAATATTCATCGAATTGAAGTTTTTTATTCTATTGAAATTCCAAATTATTCGACAGGGGGGCGCTCGCAGTGGCCCCGCTAGCTCAGATTTTCTTTCAATCTCTTTAAATTTCACAGAAATGATCTTTGATAGATATCTCATCTATGTGGGGGTGCACATTGATGCACAGAAGGGAATAAAGGGGTCTATGGAGCCCCCAAACTCGTAAAAATGTTCACCGAATTAAAGTTTTTTATTCTAGTTAAATTTCAAATTATTCGACATGGGACGCTCGAAGTGGCCCCGCTAGCTCAGATTTTCTTTAAATCTCTTTAAATTTCACAGAAATGATCTTTGATAGATATCGCATCGATTTGGGGGTGCTCATTGATGCACAGAAAGGGATAAAGGGGTCTATGGAGCCCCCAAACTGATAAAAATATTCATCGAATTGAAGTTTTTTATTCTATTGAAATTCCAAATTATTGGACAAGCGGGCGCTAGATGTGGCCCCGCTAGCTCAGATTTTCTTTAAATCTCTTTAAATTTCACAGAAATGATCTTTGATAGATATTTCATCGAAATGAGGGCGCACATTGATGCACAGAAAGCGATAAAGGGGTCTATGGAGCCGCCAAACTCGTAAAAATATTCACCGAATTGACACTCGATAAGGCGGAATTTCCAAACTATTCGACAAGGGGGCGCTTGATGTGGCCCTGCTAGCTCAGAATTTCTTTAAATCTCTTTAAATTTCACAGAAATGACCTTTGATAGATATCTCATCCATTTTGGGTGCACATTGATGCACAGAAAGGAATAAAGGGGTCTATGGAGCCCCCAAACTCGTAAAAATGTTCACCGAATTGAAGTTTTTTATTCTATTCAAATTCAAAATTATTCGACAGGGGGGCGCTCGAAGTGGCCCCACCAGCTCAGATTTTCTTTAAATCTCTTTAAATTTCACAGAAATGATCTTTGATAGATATCTCATCGATTTGGGGATGCACATTGATGCACAGAAAGGAATAAAGGGGTCTATGGAGCCCCCAAACTCCTAAAAATATTCACCGAGTTGAAGTTTTTTATTCTATTGAAATTCCAAATTATTCGACATGGGGGCGCTCGAAGTGGCCCCGCTGGCTCAGATTTTCTTTAAAACTCTTTAAATTTCACAGAAATGATCTTTGATAGATATTTCATCGAAATGGGGGTGCTCATTGATGCACAGAAAGGGATAAAGGGGTCTATGGAGCCCCCAAAGTGGTAAAAAATATTCACCGAATTGACACTTGATAAGGCGGAATTTACAAATTATTCGACAAGGGGACGCTAGATGTGGCCCCGCTAGCTCAGATTTTCTTTAAATCTCTGTAAATTTCACAGAAATGATCTTTGATAAATATCTCATCGAAATGGGGGTGCACATTGATTCACAGAATGGGATAAAGGGGTATATGGAGCCCCCAAATCGGTAAAAAATATTCACCGAATTGACACTCGATAAGGCGGAATTTCCAAATTATTCGACAATGGGGCGCTTGATGTGGCCCCGCTAGCTCAGATTTTCTTTAAATCTCTTTAAATTTCACAGAAATGATCTTTGATAGATATCTCATCGAATTCGGGGTGCACATTGATGCACAGAAAGGGATAAAGGGGTCTATGGAGCCCCCACACTGGTAATATCTCACTGTGCCCTGGGGCTGTGCGCTCACTTCAGGTTGGTCATGAACCAAAGCAACAATATGGCAACTAACAAGGCAAGCCATCACTCTTTTAATGTGTTATGCGCCGGATACCCGTTGGTTAATCCTTGGATAAACAGGCGGTTTTCCAGTGGTCATGACAACGGGTTCATGGAGGTCATGACCCTTAATTAACACAACAGATGGGGGATAAGAGCTTGAGTTAGTGTCCATGCAGAAGAAGTTTGTATACTTTGCATGCACTAGCTAGCTTTGACTATATAGTAAACATGAGCTGTACATGTTGGGAGTTCTCCTAATCTAAATCATCAACTTGATTCTCTGTCCTCCTTTCATTACGGGGTATTGATGAATAAAGTTAATACATTTCTTACAACAAAATGTTAGTCTAGCTTGCGAGACACGCGAAAGTAAACAACGCATAATTCGTTGCAAAGATAGTTTAGACTACATCGATCTTTCTTTACAACACATCGATCGATGATTTTTTTCGTAGAAGAAACTTTGCCCTCTTAGAGCTAGTCTTCCTTGCGAGACACGCGAAAGTAAAAAAAAAAAAGCATTATTCGTTGCTAAGATAGTTCAGACTAAATCGCCAGTTGCAAAAAGGCTTCGATCTTTCTTTACAACACATCGATCGATGATTTTCTTCGTAGAAGAAACTTTGCCCTCTTAGAGCTAGTCTTCCTTGCGAGACACGCGAAAGTAAAGAAAAAAAGCATTATTCGTTGCTAAGATAGTTTAGACTATACATCGCCAGTTGCAAAAAGATACATCGATGTTTAGTTACAACACATCGATCGATGATTTTCTTCGTAGAAGTAACGTTGCCCTCTTATAGAGCTAGTCTTCCTTGCAAGACACGCAAAAGTAAAGAAAAAAGCATTATTCGTTGCTAAGATAGTTTAGACTAAATCACCAGTTGCAAAAAGATACATCGATGTTTAGTTACAACTCATAGATGATTTTCTTCGTAGAGGAAATGTTCCCCTTTCAAACTACCAATGGACTGTTTATTAGCTTACTTGTCGGTAACATCGATCTTTCCAATTCAATCTTCAGTAACGAAGGTTTCAACTATACCCCTAACCCAATCGACCATTTTTGTCAAAATGGCACACTGCACAAATACACTGTCGATCTGTTGATCTCTCTAAGAATTCTTCGATAGATGTTCAGTAGGTATGGATGGATCATTTGTCCGCTGTTTTACGTCCTGTGATTGGTCAATACAAACATCGATGGAAAATATATGCATGATTTGATCACCGAACCCTTCAATGTGCGATCTTTCTGCCATCGATCCTGTTTGGCACCAAACGCTAGGGAAAAGATCGATGTTTTTACCATCGAACTGTTTTTCGATCGATCTTTCTTCCATCGAACCTTAATGTCACCAAGGGCACGCCATAAGGGCCAGGGATAAGGGAGAGAGAGAGAGAGAGCGCGTGGAAATTATGAATGGAGGAGCACGCGTCGAGCGCCAACAAGTCAGAGTCGATAAATAAAATCGATCGGTGTTGTTTGTGATGCTTTTAACAGTGATTGGTTACACATTCGACTTGTTTTTCTTTGGAACTGTTCTGGGAATTTGATCGACATAGGCGATTAATCGACTTACAAACATCGACTTATACAAAGAATTAACACACGTAAGTCTATGAGGATAAATTGGGACTTCTTTTTCATCGACTTAAGCGACTATTCGACACATGCGACGTCGACTTAAGCGAGGTTGACTGTATATCCAAAAAGATTTAGTCTAGCATTAACAGCAATAGATTGATTTAGATATGTATTATCATGCATGACGGATTCAACTTTTTTCCCTTGAGGCCAATGGACCAAATTTTGTCAGAACGAAGAGTTATGGGTGTACCTTGCAACAATTAAAATATTAAAAAATAAAAAAAAAACTAACACAAATTTCCATCGGGAATGGGGTGTAACTTCCATATTTTGCATAATTTACTATTTAATACATGCATGTAAAATATTATGGTTACTTATTATTATTATGTAATTTGGCACACTGATACTGCATGTGAATATATTTGTATATTTTACCTTGATTATTGCGAAAATGTTATTTTGAAAAAGGAAGTAATAAAAGATTCTTAAACAAAAAACAAAAAAAACATGCCCTTGAAAAAAAAAAAACACCAAAGTGCCACTAAACCAAGCTTTGCTGCCCAAAATGCTCTTGATGTAGAGGAAAAAATGGCATTACAACCTTAATAACTCCAAAGTATCTCATTCAATTCAGCTAAAATTATAGTACAATCTTGAGTATTGTAACCTTCTTGGGGTGCAATTTGGTGTCAAATGATCATTTCAAAAATGATTCATTAAATTGTGAAAATTGTACTGTTTTCTCAAAAGTAGTCAAATGATATTGTCAGGATTATGTAAACACACCCATTGTCCATCTGCGAATATTTGGCAAGGCATAATAGAGAGCTTGCAAGGTATTTGTTTAATTAACACATGAATGGTAGATTTCCGCATGGCAGCCACATAGCCAAGATACTTAACAAGCTCCTCTATCATGTCTTGTCAAACAGGTGCAGATGGACAATGGGTGTGTTTACATAATCATGACAATATCATTTGACTACTTTTTAGAAGTCAATACTATTTTCAAAATTAAATAAATTATTATTGAAATGATCATGTGACACCAAATTTCATCCCTAGAAAGTTACAATACTCAAAATTGTATTTGGTAAATTTGACATGAATTGAATGAGACACTTTGGAGTTATTAAGGTTGTAAAGCCTGAAAATGGTTTTTCTCTACATCCAGAGAATTTTGGGCACCAAAGCTGGGTTTAGGGGCACTTTGATGTTTTTTTTTTTTTTCAGGGGCGTGTTACACCCTATTCCCGATGGAAATTTGTGTCAGTTTTTTTTTTATTTTTGTGATATACACCCATAACTCTTCTTTCTGACAAAATTTGGTCCATGGGCCTTAAGGGGGGAAATTTGACCCAATTTTTAGGAGTGGTCTGACAACCCATCCCGACGCAAAATTGTGCCAGTTTTGGTGTTTTGGTAATGTATAGTTGTACACCTTCATTCTGACAAAGCTTGGGGCATAATTATGTTAGATGGGTTGAAATCGACCCGACATTGGGCCCCTTTTGGGGGCTCTGGGGGCCAAACCGAGCGGCTTCGTTCGAGCTGAATGACTGACATGGATAAGTCTAAGTAACTTTAAGGGGTCAAATCTCATATGTAAAATGGGGCGACTATTTCGGGACAGGCTCCCAGACTATCAATTTCAAAGAAATTCTGCGAGCACTATCAAATCACCAACTTGTTTTGTGTTTGTAAATGTCATCATTTGCAGTTTTCTTACCTGCCAAAATTATGCCTATGTCCTCAAACTGCCGTGCAGCTATGAAGTTACATGTTTAAATTTTAAACTGATAATTTTTGGGGAAAAACAGAAACATTATTGGACCTATATGTAAGATCAAGTAAAATATTCTTACTAACCCAGCCCAACCCAACCACCAACAGTGGTTCCGACTATTTACATAGGCAGGATTTAATAAAAACAACTAATTTTCCAACATTGTTTTATAGACGAGTTATATGCTTAAATACAGAAGAAAGCAAAAGAAATCGTTACTGCTCCTTTGATAATGTTTCGCACTGCATGCCCAAAGGTATAAAGATAAAAGTGTTCAAAATATTCCCATTCTACCTAAGTACAAACATTTTGACAAACAGTAAGGCAATTATACAATGTTAGTCAATAAAAAGGAAACCCATATTCAAGCCCTAATATCTTTTTTTTTTTTTTAATACAAGTGAAATCGCTGAAAATTTTAACTGTATGAAAGCTGATATTTGTCTTCTTTAATTTGATAGGCTGCTCACTAAAAGGTGATAATGGATGACTGGGCACTGGCCAGTTTTAAAAATCATTTCAAAATCGTCTTTGCCCATGTTTGGGCTGAACGGTGTTGTGAGTGTATTCAACTTAGCTGAGTGGGTTAGGGTAAAAATTTGCTATTATCGTGACACGGCGGACAAAAGAAGCATTTCTGGTGTGAAGCTTCCTTATAGTATACAAAATGATTTTAGCCGATACGTCCGTAACCATGGTAATAGGCACGTTTCTAAGATGACCATTATTCATGCTGGTCTTCGGGCACTTAGGACAAAATCCTATTTAATTACACGTTATTACAGAACTACTAGTACTTTCACCTTCTGGTCAAATCATGGATGGATATTATTACTGCTTTAACAAAAGAAAAATCCAAAAAAAAATACAAAGTTGCCATGGCAATATTAATTTTCATCTCCCAGTTTTGAAGCCGGTTTCGGCAAGCAGTGCTGGTCTAATTAGCCAACATGTACACACTCAGCAGTCCTATCCAGCGTAACACGCCAGAGCTCCTCATAAATTATGCAATCCGGTCGAAACCAGCCCAGCGATTCCAGACACTGACATCGCAATACATACGGAGCGCTTGTGTGTACACTGATACAGTCTTTTGGGGGTGGTCAGATCACTCGCGTTTATCGGTTAAACACATTCAACGAATCTCCAAGGTTTCCAAGATGTAAAACCCCCTTTTTCTACTTTATTGAAAAGACTTCTTCAACCCTTGAAACAATTGATAATTAACGTCTCAAGATATGCTTTTTGTAAAGGGGGTGTTTCACAACCAAAATTTTACCTCGATCTTGTTCTCTAAATTTGCGAACTTTTTAACCTATGTCTTGTAAATGTACTGGGCATGTGTATTTATTTATTTGACAACTGGCACTCAAGTTCGGTAAAGACAGCTGACGTCATCGCGAAGTTATTAGAAAAAACCTCAATTTACTATGTATTAAATAATACTGAATAATGTGTTTCTTTAAAATGGCACGCTAATGACAGTCAGCGCAAAATGACCGCAATAAAATTCCCTTCTAAGGGATACCAGATTCTGTATTATGGTCTCACGGAAAATGTTCAGTAAATTGCCATTTAATTCAGGTCATTATTAGCCCCCTGAACGATCTGAATTTTGCAGGCACATTCTTTGAGGCAAGACGCTGGTCGATCTTCCAATCCAATCCAATCATGGTATTTATAAAACGCCAATATCTAGCTGCCTAATCAAAGGCGCTGTTGAAACTGAAAAACTACCAAATGTCTGTTCATGATTCTAACTGGGAAAGACGAGAATATATAACTAGTTGTAAGCAATCTGAAATGGGAATGTCTTGAGTTGAGTTCTGAAAGTGGATAGCTGGTCACAGGAGCTAATAATTTGAGGAAGACCGTTCCACAACCTCGATGCACAAGCAGTAAATGATCGATCACCTAGAAGAGAGCGTGTTCGAGGACTCTCAAGCAGATATTTACCTGCAGATCGCAAATTAGTTCGAGGATTATAAGGGGTCAGCAAGGCTGAAATGTACACAGGGGCAGATCCGTGCATTGCCTTCCACGTTAACAAAATTATTTTCTATTCCGATTCTCTGTTTTACAGGAAGCCAGTGCAGTGCAATAAGTGTAGGGGTTACATGTATGTGGTCAAACTTTATACCTCTTGATAGAATACGTGCAGCAGAATTCTGAGCATATTGTAATTTCTTGAAATGATGTTGAGTTATACCAAAGAGCAAAAAATTTCCACCATCTAAACGTGATGTTATTAATGTATGTACAATTACAGCAGCTGCCGTATCCGAAAGAACCTTCCTGATACTCCAGACATTTCTTATCTGGGAATACGTTTATTTGCTTAGACTTTTTTAACAGCTTAAAGAAGTATAAAATACAGGCGTCAATGCATGTACATCTTGAAGCCAACTTTTAAAAATCTATCAAGCGCTACGTTTTAAACGTCATTGTATATCCTGCATATATGCCACTATGGACAGAACTTGTGGCTGGTCATTGGCGCCGGAATTTTCATCATGACGTGTGGTTATGACTTAAAGTAGATATTCATTGATTTTTAAAACTGACTTAATTTTCATTATTGCGTAGGTGAAGCTTAGACCGGACAAGTTTGTCAAAATTCGACGCTTGCAAACATTCGAAGTAATGATTATTATCAATTACAAATTGCTAAAATACAGCCCCGACATAGCACCTGAACAGGGCAGCGTTTCATCAAACGGTCATAAGTACAAGTTCGCCGACATCCCATTGAAAAGCGTGTATTAAAATTAACACGCGTTTCAATAGGATGTCGGCGAACTTGTACTTATGACGGTTTGATGAAACGATGCCCAGCTCTCCAAAAACTGCTGAAATGTGTGACGTCAAAGGGAGGACGTTAATTGCACAAGCAGACGATGTCCCATAACATCTCACGTATTTTCAGTGCCTGTTTTGTCATCTTCTCTACAGTTATTTCGCTTCACTAGCATTAGTCTATTATGTTTAATCCATATATTGCCTCACTCGAACCCCGTGCATGGGTTTATTTGGATGGAAAATGAAGCGTTACAAGAATAAAGGAATCAGTTGCTTGTAAACAAAATAGACGCCATTGCATTCACAGCTGCATACACCGCTGGACGTTCGGCGTTGAATGAGGGATAAATACCGTCCTTGCAATCATTCAGCGGGCTTTTCAATTTGAAAGTGTGGTTTCTTTGATTGTTCATTAACCCTCATCCTATATATTTACAAACAAAAGATTTCAGTAATCAGAATCTGTTTCATTCCCATTTTAGAATGGTGTGAAATATGGGCACGTTTGAATACACTAAATTCTTTATAATTTGAGAAATAACTGCACTGCACTTATGTTCATTCTTTATTGGACGTCGTCTGCTTGGACAGGATTGTTCCCTTTATTGACGTCATCGAAACCTTGTTATTTTTTTGGCGAAGCGCTCGTATATCGCAGATGCTGGAAGGTAGTTTTATGTGTATTATTGTTTAATTACCTGATATGTAGTTGACTTTAAACTGATACGATTGCTATCTGTTAACTTGCTAGTTTCTAGTAATACATTATTTATCATATTTGTGATTTTCTTTGAATGTGTACTTTAACGTTCATATCGAGCATGTCGAGTTATGCCATGTTCTCACGTCTCATGATACATCTTATATAAGATCGTTTATTTGAGTTGACTTTTTTATCAGCTTAAAAAATACAAAATACAGGCGTCAATGCATGTACATCGTTCTGATACGACAGCAGTTCTAGTTTTTCCTCTCCTGATGCTCTGGAACAATTATATTTTTAAAATAGGGATTGAGAAAAGTGCATAATTTCTCCTCAAGTCTTTTTCGTGCGATATGTGAGGCTATATTTGCCATTCTGGAACAATCATGTGTTACATATTCCTAATAAAGAATATAAAATAAAAATTAAATTGCTTTTCTGTTTCAAATGGTCCTTGCTATTAAAATATTGAACGAGAAAAATCTTTTCCGTTAAAATGTTCAATAAATTAGCCGTGCAATGCATTTTTCGGAGGTGCTCTAAAAACACAAACCCTTTTTTGTACACAGTCTGTCTGATCATCGCCTCCCACCTCCCCCCCCCCCCCCCCCCTTATATAGATGCTGTCTTAGTTTCTGTGAAAATGCCCCATAGCTCAGTATTTGAATGTTACATCTTTCTTATAGATAGCTCTACAGCTATAACTCTAGACATTTTCATTTAACACAGCTATTTACCTTCAAGTTGGGGAACAGGAAGCTATTCATTCTCCAAACTATCCTGACCTTTACCCCCGTAATGCTGACGTCTTGTGGCTGGTGATAGCTCCTACAGGCTACCGAGTTATGCTCCAATATCGCGATTTTAGTACCCCGATGAATCATGACGTCGTTACCCTGCATGAAGGATGGTCTTCGGATTACTCAGAGTCAACACTGAAAGTAACTCTATCTGGACTGTCTATCCCCTCGGACATAACATCCAAGGGGTCATATCTCTGGATTCGATTCAGCAGTAGTTATCGGGAGGGTGAAAGAGGGTTCCAGGCCCAGCTAAGTGCTGAGATACCAGGTGAGTTAGATATGTCACCAAGTTTACCGATTTATATCATTTTAAGGCAGACGTAGACAACATTAAATTGAGTGTGAAACATCTCAATGCAACGAGCGTCATATTAAGAATACTTTGATAACATAAACTCCGCTGTTTGTTCGATGAAATTGTGTTGTTCAAATATTTTTATCAGCTTGTGATGTTTTCTTCTTCTTCTTCTTCTTCTTCTTCCTCCTCTTCTTCTTCTTCTTCTTCTTCTTCTTCTTCTTCTTTTTCTTCTTCTTCTTCTTCTTCTTCTTCTTCTTCTTCTTCTTCTTCTTCTTCTTCTTCTTCTTCTTCTTCTACCAGGATACTTCTACCATCATTAAATGTCTATTTTATACGTGTTTTAAATGTAAAAGCTATCATTCTATCTACGGAGGGGACAAAGGTTTCCACTTCGCCAAACTATCCCGGGGCATACGATAATAACATCGACGCCATATGGCAGGTGGTAGCCCCTGCAGGCTATCGAGTTCAGCTTCAATTCAACTTTTTTGCTACTGAGAAGGAATGCGATGTCGTTACTATAAACGAGGGATGGTTGTCTGAATACCAGTCATCAACGCAGAGAGCGTCTCTTTCTGGATGGTCTCTACCACACAACATCACATCCATCGGATGTTATCTTTGGATTCGATTCACAAGTGATGGACAACATGGACAAAGCGTATATACGGGTTTTCAGGCCACCCTAAGTGCTGTGATACCCTGTAAGTATATTAGGCGGAGAACCATCTAAAAAGGATACGGAATACAAGTGTTCATGCTTGTGTGTAAAAATGCATGTCACATTATCATCATTAAGACATTTAAATCAGCCCCTTTAATTCGATTATGCAATATCCAGACAAGTACAAGCGGATTGATGTTTCACACCAATTGAATTACTGCATCATAGGGTGATGTCATGAGAATAAATATTTTTATATTACCATTAATTGAAAGAATAAACGTAATTAGGAGTAATGGGATTTTTTTAACAGATTATTTTATTGTGAAAGTTTACAATTTTAATAATGGGTCGTTGCACACATATGCATACATTTTATGCCACAGTTATC
Organism: Heliocidaris tuberculata; assembly: GCA_025618425.1. NCBI lineage: Eukaryota > Metazoa > Echinodermata > Echinoidea > Camarodonta > Echinometridae > Heliocidaris > Heliocidaris tuberculata. The sequence continues at coordinate 14,316,535 of CM046841.1, forward strand.
GATTTAGATAAGAATGGGTCAGAAGTCCTCCGAACGCCACATTTCCCTGAGGGATATGATATCGACGTCATATGGCTAGTGAAAGCCCCTCCAGGCTACCGAGTCTCACTGTATTTCAGCCACTTTCAAATCCAGAATAATTACGACAACGTAACTCTTTATGAAGGATGGTCATCGGAATACTCCAGATCAACGTTGAGACCATTTTTATCTGGACGGTCTCTCCCAGGCAATATCACATCCATTGGATCTTATCTCTTTATTCGATTTACCAGTCAAGGAGTATACGGATCTATAGGTTTCGTGGCTCAACTCAGTGCTAAGATACCAGGTGGGTACATTTCACACTGTTTTCCACTTCATCCTTCATCTCTTCAATTATAAAGTATAAAATGGAAGGAAAAAGGGTAATAAAAATAAATTAAAATTAGACTTTAATGATATAAAGGAACATAAATGTAAGAAATTATACAGACCAAGCTGATCCAAGTATATGTATATATATATATATATATATATGTTTCTAGTTTGAGTAAAACTTAACAAGAAAAATAAACTTGTTATTAGACAGAAATACTGAAATGTGTTCAATACAATTTCAGTGATTATACCAATATTAAAATGTTTGAAGGAAAATAACTAGGCCTCCTTACGCTGCGAATATTCACCTTTATATTTGTTTTCCGTTGCAGTTATTACTTTACATATAAATGAGACAGAAATCCTCACTTCACCAAGCTTTCCTTCACGGTATGATAAGGATATCGATATCATATGGCAAATGTTTGCTCCCCCAGGATATCGTGTCAAGGTTCACTTCACCCAAATATATACACAGCCTGACAGGGATTTTGTACATGTGTACGACGGGAAAAGGTCAGGGGACAGGAATTCATCGTTGATAAAATCTCTGTCAGGATGGCCTACCTTAAGAAATATTACATCGATTGGATCTTATCTCTGGATTCGATTCACAAGTGATAATTATAACTCATATGGCTACACCTACACAGGATTTAAGGCCCTGCTAACGACTGTAGAGACAATTGGTAATTGTTACATGTGTCTCAAACTTAACTTTGTACCACTGAAAACAAAACTCCGAACAAGGAAAATCAGTGTATAAATGTTTATTTTCTCAAAAGAAATGTATAAACAGGTAAAATAATTGAGGACATATTATTGACACTAATACAGAAGAGATTGGTGCATAAAATGACTTGTATCATCATGAAAAAATCTCATACAATTGCGAAGACGTGTACATATCTTGAATTTATTTATAAAGATAAAGAGTACAATTATAACGAGTTAATTTCCAAGAAAGTGTTGAAGTTCTATACCATATTCTGATTAATATAGATAGATGTTTAGAAAAGCGAGAAGAGAAACCGGAAAAAATATGTTAATGTGACAAATATAGAGAAAATGTGAGTTCTACAATATTTCATTAATAGTAATATTAATATTCAGTTGTGTATGGAAAAAAGCAAAGCCTAATAACACTCAACTTTATTTTTGTTTCCCGTTACAGTTATTACTTTACATTCAAATGAGACAGGAGTCCTCACTTCACCAAAATTTCCTTCACGGTATGACAAAAACATCGACATCGTTTGGCACGTGGAGGTCCCTGAAGGATACCGTGTCATGGTTCACTTCACCCACATCAATACAGAGTATGACAGGGATTTCATATATGTTTACGATGGAAAAACTACAGAGTACCGGAATTTGAGAGCATCTTTATCCGGATCGTCTATCTCGAGCAATATAACATCCAATGGATCTCACCTTTGGGTTCGATTCACCAGTGATAATAACTTCTACTACTACTACGAAGGTTTCAGGGCCCTCGTGACACCTGTGGAGACAATCGGTAAGTTTTGTGCGTTCTAAGATTAATTGTCGTTACTGAAAATGACACTATTTTTTCTAAATACTAGCACTTTTAAATTCAGAAATAGGTAAACAGGTGATCCGATCGAAATTTCATAGTATCCAGACTGATAGGAGCATTGGTGCATAAAATAACAAGTTGCATCACAATGAGAGAACATTTACCTTCACCTTGCATTAGAAATATTACCTGCAAGGTCGTTTTACATCTTGTTGCGATACCCAGTAGGAAGAAAACCTTTGCTTCGCCAAACTTTCCTTCCCCATATGACAAGAATGTTTACATGACAAAACATGTGATTATACATTAGATTATCGAGCATGATCGAATAATGATACATTCATTGATAGTTTCAAGTTTGAAACAGATTGTGTAATTGTAAATAAACTCAGAATATTTAGATATTTAGTAATCCTTATTCGTCTTCCTTAAATCACAGCTATAATTTTGGATACGAAGGAGACCAAAGACATAACTTCGCCAAACTTTCCTGCACCCTATGACAATAACATCGACATCGCCTGGCAGGTGATAGCTCCTCCAGGATACCGAGTCCACGTTCATTTTCGTCATTTTGAAACTGAGGCTTACGACTTCGTATATATTTACGAAGGATGGATATCGCAGTATTCAAAGTCAACGTTGAGGTCATTTCTATCTGGGTGGTCTATCCCAAGCAACATTACAGCCATCGGATCATATCTCTGGATTCACTTCACTAGTAACGAAATAAACGGATACAATGGTTTCAAGGCCTCTCTCAGTGCAAAAATACCCGGTGAGTTTAATACGCCCCATAATGAACTGGTATGTGAAGTTGAATTATTATATCGAACTACAAATGTGACCAGGCACCACAAAACCACCAAAAAGTCGCACTGTGTGATTTTCAGTTAGAGCTCAATCAAGGTGTTTTTGGTTGGCTTGGTCAAATTTCAGTTTTGGATATTTCCTGAAAGAGTATACTTTTTTCTAAGTAATCTGAAAATTTGGAGGCACCAAACAATCTGAAAGTGGTATTTTTGACAGGGTTTTTTTTTATTAGACTTATGTTTGTCTTCTCTCTTTTTTATTGTATTACTTTTCTTTTTTACGACCCTGAATACTTGTCTTATTTTGATCTCCCATAACTTTAATACAGAGTAAGTTCTTACATTGATACTTGTCCACTATAATGAACAGGATGTGCCTAATTAGTTTGCCAAGTTTTAGGACAATCTGATAATCCCTTCATAGACATTACTATAGAGTTCTAATCCTCATTTTGTCACCTTAGCACAAGACCTTGCAAGTCAGGGTGCTTCAATATACTGCAAACTTTAAACCCTTATTTCTCAGAAGTAACATTCTGCGGGACTGTGCATTCTACTCTTTGTACAGTGAGTTAGGAACATCCAATTCTAATGAGTTATATATCATTTTAAAGCTGAAAATCTCTTTCAGAATCAGACCTTGACTAAAAATTCATATCTGGCGACTTTTTGGTGGTTTTGTGGAGCCTGGTCACAAATGCACATGTTATGTTTTCTACCAAAAATTTTAACAAATCAGGCAATTGCTCCGAAAAAATAGTCAAAATGACATGATTGTTGTCTAAATGTCAAAGGCGATATACTAATAACGCCACCTAATTTTATTCGTGGTTTTGTTAATTCACAGTCATCAACTTAGACATCGAGAATACGGCATACCTACATTCACCGAATTATCCTGCTGAATACGACACCAAACTTGACATCATGTGGCATGTGATGGCTCCAGAGGGCTACCGAGTAGTTGTACACTTCATCAGTTTCAACGTCGAGACGTCTAGAGACTTCTGCTATCTTTATGAGGGGTGGACATCCGAATACGATAAGGCTATTTTGAGGGCCAATATTTCTGGATCAGATATACCAGGTGATATTACAACTATTGGCCGCTTTCTTTGGATTCGATTAACCGGTAATGACGGAACACGCGTTGGATACATATACACAGGATTCAGTGTTTCGCTATGTGCTTCAGAAATAGTGGGTTAGTAATATTTCACAACTGTCTTCACTTTCCCTCCTGATGACGCTTTTTTTCTTCTTCTTTTTTTTTTTTTTTTTGGTCTTTATTTACCTGCACCCAATCAAATGGTGACAGCGGCTTTCAAGATTGACCACTAGTATGCATTTACGAGAGGAATTTTGTATTAAGCTCTGGAAAACAAATATCAGGTCCTCGCTTGAACAACGAAATGTGTAGTGAGGGACCATATTTGAAGCCAGTTAGCAGACATCTTTTTAACCATTACTTGCACACAAAAAAACGTCCTCCCATTGTTTTGGTTTTTCCCATAAAGCAAAAGGCGTTAAACATAAGAGTGGCATGATATTGTAATGGATTGTAATTTTTTTTATCTCGGTGGTTCAGCGGTAAAAGCATTCGTGCTTTTTTATTTATGTATAACGAATGCACTAGTAGCCTAATATCAGCTCTATCTCAGTGAACGCTGTGAAATTATAGTTTCATGCATAACGTTGCCGATGTAGCAATTGTCGATATTTCCTACGGGAATTAACTATGTACTGTATGGCCTGAATGAAAAAAAAGAAGATTTTTTTATTAGTATCAGTGAAAGGAGAGCACGAATGAAACAAGCGGGCAAGAATTAATTGTTTTCTTCAGAAGGGTTAATACACCGATAGGAAAAAAAACAACAACACTGAGTTATAACCATTCAAATTGAACGTTTTTAAACGAGAACGGCGACATAACGATAAATTATAAAATACACTTACCATTTTGTTAATTCACAGTCATCAACTTAGACCTCGAGGGTACGGAATACTTACATTCGCCGAATTATCCTGCTGAATACGACACCAATCTCGATATCATGTGGCATGTGGTGGCTCCAGAGGGATACCGAGTCATCGTGGACTTCATTGATTTCAACATCGTGATGTCTCGAGACTTTTTCTGTCTGTACGAAGGACGGACATCCGATTACGAGGAGTTTATGTTGAGGGCCAATATTTCTGGATCATATATACCAGGTGGTCTTACAACTAATGGCAGCTTTCTTTGGATTCGATTCACCAGTAATGACGGACCACGCGGTGGATACAGATACCCTGGGTTCAATGTTTCGCTACGTGCTACTCCGATACGAGGTTAGTAAGATTTCACAAATTCAAGGTTAAAATTCAAAATGTGCATCAGGCTGGGGGGGGGGGGGGGGGGGGGGGGTCTTTCTTTCTTTTTTCTTTCTTTTTTCTTCTGTTTTGTTTTGTTTTGTTTTGTTGTGTTTTTTTTGGGGGGGGGGGTCTTTTTTTGCTTCATCGTCAACAATAAATCAATGTTTAACATTGGCAAAATCATTATTTTCAATAAGTTCACTCGAAAAAAATGTTGTACTCGCAAAAGACTTTGTGCAGTAAAGATTATTAAAATCTAATATATACTTTTTCGCTGATTTAGTGATCGCTTTTTGCGAATTAATCACTTTATCCTTGATATGACCCTTATGACAAGGGTAATAACAATATTCTTCGCATTCGACGATCTCTCTAATATGTGCTGTCATTGATGTTGTCGTTAATGTATATCACTGATAGAGGTGATAATTTATTTTTAGGTTTAATTGTACATATTTCGACCATGATTAATACGGATAGTGTATTACCTATAAAAGTGGAATACTACTGAAATATGAATTTGCTTTTCCTCGTCAGGCTATGGCCTATCCTATTTCGAAATATAATCCGTGTATTTGTAGGAATATTAGCCTTGAAAGTGATTGACTTTGGTTAAATTGGTTAATAGTAGTGCCTAGAATCACGAAATTGAGAAGTTACTCAAATAATATCAAACGCCGGACAATCATAATGTTCTAAGTGAGGGAAACCACTGACTTGAGCCATATTCACGTTACTGTTTATCAAAGAGGAAAAAAACTTGTTAGTATTGCCGGTAAAGTTGTATCTTTTCCTAAATGTTCACAGTGACCACAACAACGATATATACGACTACAAAGCAAAACCCACCAAGTACACCTGTCTCAACCAGCGTTACACCTTTTCACGCCTTCGATACATCGGACTCCCCTTTCCCGCCGTTCGTCAGTTCTCCTACTTCACCTAAAGGAACGTTCCAGCCTGTCAACGAGCGACCTTTGTCAACCAGTGTTTCTGCTGAGCCGGATCTTTCTTCAACAACAATCATGACAATTGAATCACTTATGAAAAGTGAGAAACATAAAATATTATAATAGTCCAAGTGTGTGCATGTGCACACAAACGGGGAGACACAGCCACATCGAACCCACGCTTTAAATTCGAACTTCAAACACATTTTGTCAGGCTTACATATCCCGCATTGAGGGGGACTACGTAAACTTTTCTTGTTTATTGTAGGCCTATTTTGCCACTGATAAGTTATTTTCCATCTAACATATTAAATGCATGTCCAGTAACAGAAAGATGTTATGTATTATGAAGAAAATTAGGGAAAAGATTTAGGGAAAGAAGGTCTAGTATAAGCATTCACATTACCATGGAAATCACTGCTATCAATCCATCCATATGTCCCAGCGTTAAAGCAGCCATGAAACATGTGAGATTGATTATTCTCGTCTAGAAGGATACCTTAATACTGAGTGGTAAAATATAATGTGAACTTAGTAATCTGTTAGTATGCTCTTTGTTTCCTTCTTGCGTAATTCCTATACTGCTTTATAATAATTTTTGTATCGTCTAGGGAGCCCAAGGTCTGGTCAATCGGCGATGGTAATTTCTTTAATGGCAGTGGCGGTTATACTCTGCTTATGCCTTGCTGGATACATCAGATGGAGGAAAAGGTAATGATCATTGTAATGATGTTAGTAACATTAGTAAGAGTTAATTTGTACTTCATGCTGGTTGATTTTAACTTTAAAAAATCGAGACCACGATTTTCAAACGGGGCCTAGACCCCGGGGGGGGGGCACTCATTATATATTGTGCGGTGGGTATGTGCCGCCGAGCAGACCCCATTATTCTTTTACACTCAAATTTCCGTTCCAAAGCATACCATTTTTTTCATTGTTGAGAAAAAGAAGATAAAAAACCGTTCCAAAGCACCGTTTTTTTTTTCATTCCGTCGTTCCGGCCGTCATTTCCCGCCCCGGCCCGTTTCGAAGAATTTAATTTTTGGTGAAAAGTTGAAAACGAGTTACATTCCAGGTGCTTAATTCCAACGAGGGTCGCTCGGCTTGTAGTTTCAGAACAACGAGCATCGTTGTTTCTAGCCAATGTGAACCCTCGTCGTGGTTATTGGGTCGTTGTTTCGTTAACTTATAGATTCGCTAACTTAAAGTTTCGAAACCACAAGTCCCGTATGAACGTAGCTATTCATGCTGAGCGCATGCATGCGAATTAACCCCGTTTATATGAATGGTGTTAATTCAACACCATCTCTGTATCTATATTGGGCTACACCAGATAGGTGTTAAAACAACACCAGTTTCGAATCAAACTCGTGTTGTTTTAACACCAACTGGTGTTGTTTAACACTTATCTCGTGTTACCCAATATCAGACTGGTGTTGTTTAACACTTATCAGGTGTAGCCCAATATTGATACCGAGATAATGTTGAATTAACACCCTGGTATTTGCAGTATTCGCTCACCATAAACTTACCATGACACACAGTGTATTTAGCTAATAGGAGCTTGGGGGAACCAGTTCCGTAGCATCATATTTATATTGTAATCTAGTTCCGAAGACCCTCTTTTTCGAAAATGTTAGTAGTTCTGAAGACCATCCTTTTCATGATAAGCTAGTTCCGAAGCCCGCTTTTTTTTTTTTTTTTTTTTTTTTTTTGGGGGGGGGGGGTCTTGCCAGCGGCACATACGTACCACTTTTGGGGTTGAGTGCCCCCCTCCCCCAAGGGGGGGGGGAGGGAGGGACTTAGAATGTGGCAGCATAAACATAGAAATAAAATTCTCTCTTAAAGGTATATTCAAGACATAATAAATACGTGTATAGACATGATACAGTCAATGATAAGCAATCATGTTCCACCGTGACAATAATTAAGTTTTTTTCTGTAATAGGGTTTCAAAAAAAAAAAAAATACCCATATTTTTACATGTTGTAATATCGTGCACTCAGGTCATCATCTAAAGGAAGTCCTCCCCAGATATCACACGCCAACAACGATGGCACAGAAAACAACCGAGTTCCTAGATTAGTGAACGACCAACCTCCTACTCCAGATCTCCTGGTAAGCCTCAACGCCCCGTCGATGAATAGATACACCGGACCTGCTACCAGATACCCCAGACCCGAGCCTGTTCTAAGCAACGAATATGCAGAATTTGACGCAGGCCGGAACCACGGCTGTGGTAGTAGGTCTGCACCTTGGAACGAGTCCAATGACACCAACACATGTTACTCAATTCCAGGTCCATCCGATCCTCTCGCAGCAAATCGAACTCAAGCGAACAAATACGAAGAATATGGAGAAGAAGATGAAGCTATTTCCAATTATGATGCGTGCACGTCATTGAATGGAAAGAACTATAAATGCACTGTAACTTCTGGTGATAATGTTTCAGAAACGCCTGCATACTTCACTCTTGAGTCGCGATTTGAGAGTGATGGCGTTGATAAAATGACTGACCATCAACAATTTGAGGAAACTTCCTTCAACGAACCCGATGTTGCAGAAAGCTCTCCAGTTGGCTTCCGGGGAAGCTATCGAATATGTCAGAACATTAAAACACCACCAACACCACTTGATGAAGAATATGGACAGACTGAGCTGAATGATGAATTCGTCATTCATTATCAAAATGAGGAAATCGCTCCTGAAAGTAAGGGTAGGAACGTTACTCTCCGTGATGAAGAAGAATATGATTCACTGAATTTTAGGTCACCATCTGACTTTATCCCGGGGAGAGCCAGAGGATCTTTCCAAAAGTCATTCGGTCAAACTGATGGCTGCGCCTTGGATGGAGAAACAGGAAGGAACGTGTATGGCGTATTGGATCTTCCAAACACCACTCTCTCAGCAGATGTCACCGTTTATAACGACAACGTGTACGGTATTTTAGATGGAATGGAATCTGACGTGGACGAGTGTCAACCAGAAACGCGAATGCTGACAAACGGACAGCTAGGATCTTCGAAAAATAATGGCCGAAACGACGAAGAATCGAAAAATGAAATCTCCCAAGATCTTGGGAGGTTTAGACTGAAAGACCGAGCTACATCACACAATGTCAACAATGACAAACATGGCAGCCGCAAATGTGCTGGAACCCCAACATTGACAAATTCGGCCTTGAATTCAGAGAAGATGGATGAGGAAGGGAACACATCCTATTATGAAAATTACAAGAAAAGGTCAAATGAACAAATTCATGAGGCTGAAAGCATCTACGAAAACCAATTTGGCCCCCAGAATGCATGGGATGAAGAACACACTCTCTACGAGAATACCGGGGGTGTTTCCACTGATGCCTGTAAAATTGAAGATGATTATGCCAACTTGGATCGTAGAATTGTTGGCGCATCGGCTACATCGGAGTTCGATTCGATCTATAGCAACTGTACTTACTAAGATAATAGGTCAACACAAACAGGTGCTCCGTCATAATTATGCTACGACGACAACAATGATGGTGATCTGTGCTTAATTTCGCAAAGAGAAAGGGTAATTTAGATTTAGAGTGGTAACTGGGTTTTAGAAAGGGGTTAGGGTGAAGGTAAGGTATACAATTCGGATAGTGTAGGAAATCACCGCTGAGCAATAGCGATAATCAATGAGATATTATTCAACCCATCTCCGAAAATGAATGATGCGACCAGGGCCCTGTTTCATAAAACTTGTTATCAATAACAAGCTGCAATAACTGTTATAAGCTACTGAAATCCTTGCATCTGACTGGCTGAGAGCAAATTTGTCATGGAAATGTGGCAGTTGCTAATCATAACAAGTTTTACGAAACGGGGTCCAGGTCTAGGAAATGAAAAGAAGACGCATAAGTGTGTACATTGATTCAAGGGTTATCATTAGTGCCCGGTATTAAACCACAAAGCGCCTTTTCCACTGCGTTATCATCTGCGCTAATCCAATTACTACATGCGCTAATAATTCAAAGCAACATTTGCACCATTTGTTTCGCTCTCACTTTTTGTACGACGTCTCTCTCTCTCTCTCTCTTACAATCATGGTGCGTCAAAGCTCGTGCAATTTGATAACCCCGTCTTGCGTCAGCAACTTGACGCCTCGTTTTCAAAACGCATAATGTCTTTGTATACTAGGCGACATTTTTTTTCATTTCATTTTATTTATTTATTTCTGATATTTATACAGGGTAGAACACTTTCACCAGTAGTGGTGGTCTTTCATGAGGCCCTGTTTGATAACAAAGATATTAAGTAACAATAAAAACTCATCACAGCAACAAAAGAAATTACAGAAAATAGTTGAATATATACATTATTATCTGGTATCCTTGTAACAAATGGAAATTTTCAAACACGTGTTGGTACATATTTCTAAATTTATATATATATATATATATATATATATATATATATATATATATATGTATATATATATATATATATGTATATATATATATATATATATATTATATATATATATATATATATATATATATATATATATATTATATATATATATATATATATATATATATATATATATATATATATATATATATATATATATATAAATTCGGTAATTGGTTTTTAAATGAGATGAAAGGGCATCAAGTACTTTGTGGCATCCCTTCAAAATATAATAATATTATAAAAGCTCATATACAAAGTTTACCCCCAACATCAACAAAACGTTGACCATCCTTTATTTCATGATGAGGGCATTATCCTTACCATCGTTATTGAAAGAAACATATGAAAACAGTCTTCTCGCAGGGTTTTAAAAGTCACGTTACATTTGGGTTATGTTCGCATGTGATCCTAACGTTTTCACCATGTTCACGGTTTTACCCAAATCTGGCACAACTGAGTTTTTACATGTCATTTTCAAAATGCCGCTGCTCAGTAAAGAATGTACGGATGGATGCCATCAAGGTATCATTTAAAAGCATAATACTTTTAGTTTATGGAAAATGAATAATCATTGTTATACAGCACATAGTGTGGTCACAATAACCCTTTGTTTTAGGGTTTCGTTTTTTCTGGGACGCACTGTATAGGAGTCTCAGTGAAAGCACAGTAGAGTATATTCAAATAGTAGCTGTGCTATCTAGATTAATCTGAGTATTATTGTTGTTATTGTCATCCCTTTGTAAACAGTAAACAATTTGACGCGAAAACATGACATTACATATTTTATTGAATATAAACTACATTAACACTTTATGCGCCACTCAATTAACATGCCTGTGCCACAGTATATTTCTTAAGGGATAGTTTTACCAATGTCTTCAGGTTTATTTAACATTTACAGTTTCTGGTATGAAATTAGTACATACAGGTGATTAATTATTTATCGGGTAGCCAAATAAGACTGGAATTCGGTTACCATAATAGCTTTTGTTATACTTATTGGAAATTCATCTCTTAATTGGTTCTCATTATTGGGCCGATTTACTTGTGTGGCATTGTGCAAATTGGCACTCATGGCAAATGGAAGTGAATTGCATACAAACCGCGTTATGAAATTGTAACATGAAAGGACCGACATCCCTGAAATGCAAGATAAACTGAGTTATAAATTAAATATCAACTTAGTCACTGTTAGTTTATTTAGGAACGTAAGGTACAAACTTATTAGGAAAGGAAAGTTGACATATAACAAAAGGCGCTTGAATATTTGCTTTCTTTAAGATAAAGCAATTAAGTTACTTGAATATAACTGTTTTTAATGTTTTTTAACATACTTGTATAATAGATCAATATATTAATTACCTTGTGTGTTTTTTTTTTCTTTTTTGCTCCAAATGTGCAAATAGATTGTATTTAGCAAAATAAACTCGAAAGTTTCACAGCAGAATAAATGATTATGTTTGTGTTTTTTGGATAATAAGAGAAGGGACTCGCGACTATCCTCTTCGTTATGTTAAAAATTGTCTATCTTTAACAATTTTATACTTCATTGATTTCTTTAATTCCGTTTGTTTTTAACTTTCTTTCTCTTCGATTATTACTTTTTTCATATTATATCAAATATCAAAACAACAGAAATACACCTAATAGTTAATTGTACAATACAGACAACAACGTTCCAACCATATATAATATTCTTCCAGTCGACGCATATAGTAGAATTATAATTCCCTCTTTTATCATAAAATGTATACTTAGTAATGGATGGATATATACATAATTTTTTATCGAATTCTTACAATTAAACAATATGGTTCTGTTCACATCTGGTCTTCAATGAGGTGCCTTTTAAAACATAAACATATACATTTCAAAAGAAACAGCTATTAAGAAGAGAAGAGATTCATCATAAAGAGATGTAATACGAGCATATTGCATTAGAAATAAACAGGTACATTTTCACTTTAATTTAATGACATTTATTTCCAACTTTCCAATAGAAGTATATGAAGTAATAACTGAACAAAATAATGTACATGCATTTTTTAACAAGAATATGACAAAATATGCATTCGTGTAATACATACATGTTGGGGACACATCATTGAAAGCAAAAGCTTGGGGCGAGGGTGCCCTTAGGCATTAGAGTGCATATATAAAACAAAACAAAACAAAAAACTACCAAAAAAACAACAACAAAAACAGGAAAAGACAACATTCTTAGCCGCTGAGCTTGATTGGAAAAAACAGAGGGGGGGGGGGGGGGAATAGGAGGCGCAAAATAAAAGAAGTGCGGAAAAAAGAGAAATGCACAAAGAAACAGAGAAAAAAGGAGAGAAAAGACCCAATGGAGGTTGGGGAAGTGTCTTAAACCATGTTATTTGTAAGATGTGTAATTTGATATGTACTAGATTGTAAAGTCATAATTATGTGCAAAATAAAGAACTTTGAACTTTAAATTTTGAACCTTTTCTCTAACATAACCTTATAAAAAGCCATCTATGAACACACCCACCCCAAACATGCCCCTTTCTCTCATTGCCTTTCTCTGTATTTAATTATCATTTTTGTCTGCCTGTCAGTCTTTCTATCTCTCTACTCCGATCTGATACTCTCTCTCTCTCTCTCTCTGTGCTCCCACCAATCCTAAATCATTGTGTTGGGTTCTTTTTGTATCTAACCCGTGTTTATTTGTCCACCTTATTGATAATCTGACGATGTAACCGTGTGCAATTTGTGGCTGAATAATCACCTAGAATTAATATTATAAGTAACCTTCATAATTTGTTTCATTAGAACGATCGATCACAGTTTTTAGATTACATTTTCACTTTCTATACATAATACCATGTCATTGTAAGCCTGGTTTAAGAAAATAATTATACTTGTTATTCCTGGAGACGGGTATACCATTGACGAAGTAATGAGAAATTTTAGCTTAAAGAATTAATCAAACATTTAAACAGTGTGAATTAAAAAAAGTGTATTAATCAATTGATTAAATCGTGTATATGTTTCACCCTTCAGTTTTTCCAGTTTCAATAAAAACACAAATAATGCACCGAACAAAAGCATGGGCACACTCACCCTCGTCATGACCAATAAAGTTGCTTTAAACTCAACCTCCTAAATTGCGCCATCTTTTGACAGGATTTGAAAAATTTCTATTCCCATCATGCATCATTTTCTCTTGTAGAAGGTTAAAATGTATTTGCAGACAATTTTCCACGTTTGCAAGTCAAAAGTAAGAGTTGGAATAAAAACTAAGCCAATTTTCCAAGTGAATTATTGTTACATTGTGAATCAAAATGCAACTAATCTCCAGCTATTACCTTATTTGCATCAAATAGTTCGGAATGATCGTTATTAGATGATAGTTACGAATAATCGCCAGATAATATTTAGTAATGATCGTAAGATGGCGCTGTTAATTATTGAAATTCTCTAGTTTGAGGCAACTTCAGTGTAAATATGGAAAACATTTTGACAGCAATTTGACTTTGACACAACAGGTGGAGGAGATGTTCCACACAACGGGCATCATCAACATTCTTTACAGCAATGGCAACACATCGCTCTAGAATCTCTGCAACTCGAGCATGAGGTAAACATCCGAAAAATGCTGCGACGATACACAATACGAATAGAAAGAAGCCTTTGGCTGATATCAGAATATCAAAGGTTTGTCTGACGGCCAGTGTTTAAAATCAGATAAGTTAGATGAAATGAAAATATTATGACGTAAGCAAACTGAGCATTAACAAAATCCAAAACAAATTGTCACTGTGATGTAGTGGTGGTCAAGTCTCCCATGATGTCGATTTTTCGAAAAGTTTTACTCGGTATGATTTTTTTTTTTCCTTTTTGGAGAACCTATAAGAAATCCTATCTACAATGTGTTTTGAGTACTGCCCCGAGGGAAAGGGCACTTACATAGGAGAAAAGAAGCAAATAGTAATAACACAAAATTTGAGTATAGGGCAAAAAGGAGAGTTGACCGGGAATACGTCACAATCAATTGACCAAATTGCCAATGTAAGATGCACAAAGATCAAGTGATCTCATATTTCAAACTTTCATGACTTTCATATTATGTGTCCGATTTCTTTACAATTTTCACCATCCTGCCTATTTCATTTTTCTTATTTCTGCTTACACACAAATCGGCTTCCTTACAAAATCTAGATTACCCTTTAAAGATTATCAATATTTACATAGGACGGTTATCAATAGGTTTCAAATACTGCATACCAAGAGTCTAGGCCACCGGTTGCTCAAAAATGGGCCAATGAAATTGGTCCATTTTTGCAAAAAAAAAATCTGCAAAAATGGACCAATGAAATACTGACTGCATGGCAGTAAAGTTGACATTATTAAACGGGTTGTAGAATGGTGGTATTCAAATTGGTTATGTGGCACCACGTGACCCCGCATATTTCTTCCTACCGTCATGACCTTGCAACCTTGCTACCGTCATGACCTTCACCTCGGGGTAGAGTACAATTTCGAAATCATCTTGGACAATAGTTATAACTGTGACCCTCACACAAGTCAATATTTGTAAATGTTATTTTAATGTTTTTTTTTAACCAATTAGAAATCATGTTATCTGAATTAATTTTGTTTGCTCATCTATTATTATTAGTAGTAGTAGTATTAGTAGTAGCAGTAGTAGTAGTAGTAGTAGTATGCTGCAATCACTCTTTCTCATGAAGCCTAGATGTATAAAGACAGAAAGGTAAAGCCATTTACGCCTAGCCATTCCGTGGCAGTTACAGCATCTACCTGGCTATGACTACAAGTCATAGCAAAGATTTCAAAATGTTCACTATTCTACGACATAAGGTCAGTCCTAAAAACTCATGTGGGGCCTGCGTGGTACTCCTTGGCGTTACATGGTTTTTTACATGGCCGTAAGTGGTTTGCCTTTAAACTACATGGCTGTAAGTGGCAGTCTATACCGCCATATTTCACGTACGACTGATCAGAAGTGACGAGTACATGGCAATAAAATGGCTCTGCGGCAGGTACGTAAGCCCGACTGGACGTTTATGGCCCCGTAATTTCCTACACGGCAGGCTTCACATGGAAGTGTGACTGTTGCATACGGACACAGGACAGTAATTATTTTTTCATACGGTCAGGTGCTAAAAATGAGAAATGAAGAAATAAAAACGCATATTAGTAATGGCATAATTCAAGCTTTACTGGCTCATGCAATGTCCTTAACCTCCCGAAGATAATTGTAACCTAGACTACCCACGTATATAAATCTTCAAATGAATAATTTGCTTTTGAATGGAAAACAAATTTGTCCGGCTGGACGGATTACCCCTACCATTTAGCCTTTTTTATAGTTTTAAAGGCTGTTGAAGAATATTAATTATCATTTCGGTTTTAAACAATTTTCATGCACTTAAATACATTTATTTTCACCGAATCCACGACACTGAATATCAACAGTACTGAATGGTCAGTACCCACAATTACATGCAATTTAGTTATGGGTACTAGTAATAATGGGGTAACATCGCTAGTCATAAGGACCGCTATTCATAAGGACCACTTATCCATAAGGACCGCTATCCATAACGTGTGACTAAATGAATAGCTGTTTTGTACCAATAGCGGTCCTTCTGAATAGCGAGCAAACCATAGACAAATTTCCTCGCTATCCATAAGGACATCCATTCATAAGGACCGCTATTCATAGCGCGTTTATATATGAATAGCGGTTTTCTATGAATAGCGGTTCTTATGAATAGCGAGCGGACTCGGTAATAAGTAACCATTCATATTTAAAGTTAAGTTATAAGTTGGGCGAATTACATAGCCACGTACTCTTCAAAAGTTTGTATAATGTTTAAACTCTGATGTTCGGAGAGATAGGCAGAATAAGACACATCTTGTTCAGTCAGACAAACCTATTGAGATTAATCTTCCTCTTCTTCTTCATTTTCTTCTCTGTTTCAGGATCATCTTAAATTTAGTTGACTCTTACCTATCTTCTCCTCTGTCTTTTATTATCCTTCTTCTTCTTCTTCTTCTTCTTCTTCTTCTTCTTCCTTTTCTTCTTTCTTCTTCATCTTCTATTTCTTCTCTTCCTCTTCTCTTCTTCTTTTATTCTTCTTCTTCTTCTTCTTCTTCTTCTTCTTCTTCTTCTTCTTCTTTTTCTTCTACTTCCACATCTCGTCCCACTTTCTTCTTTCACCACATACCTTTAAAAAGAAATATAAAATAGACTTACTTCATAACTTGTTTACTTGTGAAGAGCAGTGAAGTTTAGTTGACTCTTACCTATCTTCTTCTCTTTTTTTTATTCTTCTTATTTTTCTTTCTTCTTCTTCTTCTTCTTCTTCTTCTTCTTCTTCTTCTACTTCTTCTTCTTCTTCTTCCTATTCTTCTTTTTTCTTCTTCTTATATTTCTTCTCTACTTCTTCTCTTCTTCTTCTTTTATTCTATTTCTTCTGCTTCTTCTTTTTCTTTTTCTTCTTTTTCTACTACTTCCGCATCTCGTCCCACTTCCTTCTTTCACCACCTACCTTTAAAAAGAAATATTATAAAGTAGACTTATGAACTAACTTGTTTAACTTGTGAAGAGCACGCAAGAATTATTTTGGGTTGTAATATGATCCGTGTCCCTGAATTAAACAAAAAAATGAAACCATCGTTTATTACTAGACTCACTTCCGCGATGGTCTTAGCCTTGTCACCGTGCAGAACATTATTTTCTGCAAAGCCTGTGACATTCAAGTATAAATTGAATAAAAACGAACTGCCACACAATTTCATTGACATGTTCACAAAAAAAAAAAAAAAGTTCCATACATAAATACCCACACAATTTCATTGACATGTTCAAAAAAAAAAAAAAAGTTGAGATTAGTTTTCCTCTTCTTCTTCTTCATTTTCTTCTCTGTTTCAAGATCATCTGAAGTTTAGTTGACTCTTACCTATCTTCTTCTCTTTTTTTTATTCTTCTTATTTTTCTTTCTTCTTCTTCTTCTTCTTCTTCTTCTTCTTCTTCTACTTCTTCTTCTTCTTCTTCCTATTCTTCTTTTTTCTTCTTCTTATATTTCTTCTCTACTTCTTCTCTTCTTCTTCTTTTATTCTATTTCTTCTGCTTCTTCTTTTTCTTTTTCTTCTTTTTCTACTACTTCCGCATCTCGTCCCACTTCCTTCTTTCACCACCTACCTTTAAAAAGAAATTATAAAGTAGACTTATGAACTAACTTGTTTAACTTGTGAAGAGCACGCAAGAATTGTTCGGGGTTGTAATATGATCCGTGTCCCTAAATTAAACAAAAAATGAAACCATCGTTTATTACTCGACTCACTTCCGTGATGGTCTTAGCCTTGTCACCGTGCAGAACATTATTTTCTGCAAAGCCTGTGACATTCAAGTATAAATTGAATAAAAACGAACTGCCACACAATTTCATTGACATGTTAAAAAAGAAGAAAAAAAAAAGTTCCATACATAAATACCCAACCAGACAATCCAACCGTTCCCACCTGCACTTTTTTTTTTTTTGCACATAAAACTGTCTCTTTCTACTGCCCGAAATTCTGGAACTCACTTAGTAGCGACATAATCAACTTCAAAAAGTCTAAAGTGTTTCAAAAGCAAGTTGATTTTTTTTTTCTTCCACCATGATGCAGTGAAATTAAAATGAGCGAGCAGGACCCCCCCCCCCTCTCTCTCTCTATCTATCTATCTATCTCTCTTTTCCCCTCCCCTCTTTCCCCTCCTTCTCTCTTCTCTCCTTCCCTCTTCTCTGTCTTACTCCCTTTTCACCCCTTCTTTTTACTGTCATCTTTCTTCCTTTTTCTCACACACAGACACACTCACTTTCTTTCATTTTCCTCATTCTTCCAGCCTCCTTCTCTTCATTCTCTTTTTGTTTCCACATTGTTGTGCACTTTCACTTTACTTTCACACTTTAGCTTTTATTTTGGTTTGAGGCAATCGTCCTTCTACCTCAACTCACTTATCAATGCTCTCTTATCTGCTTATCAATATTTCTCGCAATGATGTTTCATAAAATCACTATTATTGAACGACCCAATGGTGATTATGTTGTATAAGTTTCTGGGCATGTAATATACAAGCCTTGCTTTTAAACATGTCCAACTTTTTGCTACATTACTAAGCTCAATATTTATGCCTCATATACTTTACTTATTGATATTTAATTATTTGCCCATATCTTTGAAGAAAAAAATCATTGTTATATCATTGTTGTTATTGTATTAATTTCACGTTATGCTCTACAGTCATTATGTTAATATGATTCATAGAAACAGTGAATAAACTGAATCTGAATCTGAATCCCTTGATTAGAAGTAAATACCACAATTACATGAGACTTCAACGCTCAATTTATATTCTGAAAAGGTAATGGCAGACTTACTTTTGTGAGGTATTATGGTCACTACAGGGTATGAAATAAATTATTGGCTGTCGTATTTCCCTGTTTATAGGCTGAAAGTATTTAGGTGTACATATATATATGATACACATTACGTGGAATGATATTTTTGTATGACATATTGTATAATTATCATATAATTCATCACATGATACAATAAATATGATATGATATATTTACCTTAAATGATAAAATGCTAAATAGTTAATTACTTTCCTTTCCTCCCATTGAAGGTAAGACACCGCCTCAAAAATCAATCTTGAAAAAAATGACAATAAAAGATTATAAAGAGTCATTTTCTGCCATGACACTGTCAATAAATACATAATATTTAACATAAAAAACTTCGTTAGTAACAGATAAACAATGTATTTTTTTAATGCTTTTTTTGCCTTTATTCAGATATTCAGACAAGAAAATTGTACAGAGAGACATTATTTTTCATACATTGTAAACAAAATACATAATTCAATCCAAAACAAATAATACAATGCAAAATATGCAATCTGAATAAAGATTTTCAAAGATAGATAAGAAAAAAAGGTGAAACTGCTGCTTTATAACCCATAGTATACATGATAAGTCAAACTGTTATATTTACATATATAGGACAAACTACATGCAGTGCATTTTCAATTCTTCAATTTTATTTTACATTATTTATTATAGTATTTCGTATCAGTGGAGTTCTGTAACCATACTGTTGCAATAATAAAAACACAATGCTAACAATTAAGTGGTTGGTTCAATTTGAAGGTGAGGGAGTGCGGAGGAGAAGACATAAATAAATACATTTATTAATAACAATAATAATAATGATAATGATAATAATAATAATAATAATAATAATAGTAGTAGTAATAATAATAATAATAATTTCAATACATATATCTTTACTAGTAGGAACCCTTCCATTTTTACGACCATTGTAATCATATATTTTACCATAATCAGTACATGATTAACTAATATATTGTCTTCCATATTAACTCTAAAGCCCAATAACACATCAATCCATTGCAGATTAAGTAGCTGAAACATTTTTAATTCATTTCCCACCTCCTTCCATATACTGGACACTTTTTTTACATTTAAAGAAGACATGGCAATATGTTTCTATATATTTTTTTACAAAATGAGCATAAATTTGATTGAGTTAGTCCAAATGTGTATAGTTTATCATTACAAAATACAACGCTAAGTTTGTACTGAAATTCCCTTAACTTCCAATCTATAGTGCAAAATCTGGGACTTGAAAAACATGTTGCCACTGCTGACTTATCCAGATTTAACACTAATACATCTGGATGTTTAAACACAGAGGAATCCTGTATTGTACTAATAACAATGTTGTAGAGCATTTTGGAAGACAGAGACTCAAAGGAGTACACTCTTTTGTTAATATTTAAAAAAATGTTGGAAAAGTCAAGAGTGTCATTCAAAGTATCATCTTTTCTTCTTATCACCTTCCAAGAAACTGCACTGTAAAAAATATCTGTATTTTTACAGGAAAAAAAATACAGATTAGTTCTGTATTTACCCATAACAGCTAATCTGATGTTATTTGTACATCAGTGTCATAGGAAAAAATAAGAACTAATCTGTATTTTTACATCAGAAGTTATGGCGACTTTGCTGACACCAGATTTGCTGTAAAATTACAAATATTTTTTTACAGTGTGGTAACTTAGTGTATACATCATTAAGGAAAAATATATCGTCTACATTTAGCCCTTTCCTTATAAAATAATCCCCTGATCTGATATCACCTTCTGCGTCAATCAGATGTTTAACTTGAAAAATGTTAGCATCAAATAGTTCTTTCATTAAAATGGAAAATCCTACCTTTAATAAGAGTATTGTTAAAGGTAATTTGATTTTCATCATGTGTTTCTTTGACAATAAATTGTTTCTCTTGTAAATAATTCCAGATATTCAAAAATTTGAAGTAGAGATCGGGTACTTTAATATTAATGAAATTGCATTTGTAATTGCAGAGAAATATCAACCTTCCCCCTACCGTTTTAAATGTATAATCAAACAAATGTTTCCATTTCATGTCATTATTGCCATTAAGAAGTCTCTTAATCCACATTACACGTTGAGCGCAAACCATATACTTAAATTTCAACATTTTTAAACCCCCGGTGTCATAGTTCATATATAAAATATTCCTTTTTATCTTATCGTGGCCATTCCATATAAAATTAAAACAGATTACCTCCATTTCCTTAAAAACCCAATTATAGAAGCCACATATAATAATTTAGAAATTGTAAAAACTTTTACTATTAAACTGAATTTTTCCAAAAAGTGTTAGATCTCTTTACTTCCACCACCCTAACAGTCCGCCTAAAGGGAGCTTAAATAGCGCCATCACATAATACTAAAAGAGCTTCCAGGGCCCTCTTGCATCAGAAGTTGCTTTTAAACTTAAAGTAGATATTCAAAGCAAATCACAAATATGCTCAATAATGTATCTCTAGAAACTAGAAAGCTTGCAGATGGTAATCGTATAATTTTTACGTTAACTGCGTGTTTGATGATTAAAAAATGGCACAAATAAAAACGCTTCTCAGCATCTGGGATATCCGAGCGATTCGCCAGAAATATACCCATGTTTTCATGACGTCACATCAGGTACCAATCCTGCCTAAGCAGACGACGTCCTATATCAAGTGAACGTAACTGCAATGCAATTATTTTTAAATTATAAAGAGTTTGGTGTGTTTCACCAAGACCGTATTTCACATCATTCTAAAAGGGAAGTGAAACCGTTTCTAGTAACTAAAATCTTTTGTTTGTAAAAAGTCATGATAAGGGTCAATGATGAATCAAAGAAATCGCACTTTCGAATTGTAAAGCCTTCTGAATTATAGCATGGATGGTATTCGTTCCCTCTTGAAACGCCGACATGCCGCGGTGCATGCAGCTGAAAATACAATGGCATCTTATTTTGTTTACAAGCGATTGATTCCTTTATTTTTTTAACGCTGCATTTTTCATTAAAATAATACCATGCAGGAAATTTAGAGTGAGGCAACAAATAAACATTTATACTGACGCTAGCGAAGTAAGAGAAATAAGTGAAGATGAGATGACAAAACAGGCACTGAAAATGTGTAAGATGTTATGGGGCATCGTCTGCTTAGGAAGGATTGCTCCCCGGTATGACGTCACATATCTCAGCAGCGTTCAAAGAGCTCTATAGGTGCTATAGCGGGGCTGTGTTATATCATTTTATAATTGATAATAATCATTACTTCAAATGTTTCCAAGCGTTGAATTTTGATGAACCTTGTTCAATCTAAGCTTCACCTATGCAATAATAAAAATTAAATCAATATTCAAAATCAATGAAATTCTACTTTAAGTAAAAAAATTAAACGCAACTTGATTTTCAACCAATCAGGATCGTATATAGGGGGCATCTCTTCAAAATTGAAATGACATCCTATAGAAATCTTTAATAGCGGCATATGTGGGAGGGGGGGGGAGAAGAAAGAACGGGATGCTGACTTCAATCTATTAGTTAACATGGAAAGAATAGTGTTTGCTTAATAGTAAGAACAATCGTTTGTTTTGCTTTCTTTTTTTTTTTTCTTTTTTCTTTTTTCTTTTTTTAAAGCAAAAACATCTTTCATCATCGTCTTGTCTATGATAAAATGTGTTGGGTACAAACCCAATTGCCCCATTTTATCGCCATCCCCATCAGGGTGATTAAAATGAGATGTAACCTAACGAAGGTAATAGCTTGCTTCAAATAAGTACTTTCAAATAGATTAGAAATGATAAATCCAAGCCCCCAATACTAATTAACCAATTAATCATAATAGATTGTTAGAGTTATGCTATTAATCATGATAGGCAAATGACTGGGTTTCGATTGAGACTGCATACACAATTCACAGACGTGCATTTTTAATTTTAATTTTTGCAACAGCTTATCTCATAAGTGATGGGTTTATTCTAGTATTGGTATTTTATAGTGTGCATGCATCATGAACGTAAAAGTACATTATAAATTCGGGTTCATTTTTTCCCCTGTAATCTGTATCCCGTCGTCCGCTTTTCGACAAATTTCAGATGATAAGATTTAGAAGAAAGTGATTTTGATGAAAAGGTTGAGAGTGTCTTCACGAAGTTTAGACAGTCTAGAAACATTTTATAGTGCAAAAGTCACTAAGTTGAATATTTTCGTTAAATATGAAATTCACATGTCAAGTTTTAATGTTTTTTGTTTGTTTGTTTGTTTGTTTTTTAACTAGATAAATCAATCATGCTTCATATAAGAATTTCATTTTGAAATTCTGCATTTATATATCTAAAATGAAAAATAATAATAATAATTCAAACTTGTAAAAGTTACATAATTGAACGTTACTTTTACAAAAAAATTCGGAAAAAACATGTGAATACCCAAGCCAGTGAGAGGGGCGTGACCATTTTCGACACAGTTTAAAGTGCGCCTCGAGTGCTGTATGCATGGGAACGAAAACAAAATGGATTATTAATGCAGAAATATAATGGAGCGCCACACAGTGGAACCACCCTGTACGTGCCAACTGATCCCGCCGTGTATCTACCCGAATGCACATCGACAAAAGCCTATGACGAATTGAAAAGAATTCCCAATTTTCTTTGCTATCCTAAAGCCCGACCATTGAGCCTTGGGCGTGGTTGGGTGCACCAACACAACAGGACGGTCCCACCTGTAGACAAACGGTGTCAGCACCAAAGACTATGGGAAACCCACGGCTCTCATGTAATAACGTCTGCATTCATTCATTCCCAGCGGTTGAAAGTCAGACTACTCGCATTCAAAACAGGAATTGGATCTTAACCGGTAATACAGCGCTGCATTCGAAACCAAACGTTATGGGATCATAGCAAGTATCGCTCTTGTAAAGTGCATAAAATAATGATTAAATTCTTGCCTTCACATTTTCTTTGAAGAATCATACTTTTTTGTGGATATTGTGGAGAGCCATGGGAAAGTTTGTTACTGAAGTGCAGTGTACAACGTATTAACCGCCAATGGTCGTTTGTACTTTTGGAGTTTGTTTATTCTTGACAATTGCAGGAATATAACTAACAGTAACACTCGTTGAACTTGGGAGTCGGGTGATTGGATATTAGACTCAAGATAATTCACGTTATATGAAGATGACAGAACGGATTTTAAGAACAGATATGAAATCAATTCTATGTTTGATTATCATCATTTGTGGATTTTCTGATTTCACACATGCAGCAGGTATGTATATCAAAATAATATCCTTTTGACTATAATTATGTGATTATCATTAGGTAATGGCATTGATTGCCATGATGATGATGATAATAATGATGATCTGCCTGAATACATTATGACAACTCTTATTTTTCATAGTATTGTCTCTATCCATTAACGGAGAATGGCTGGGGCAGACTGATATTTTGACTGCCTTTAAGTTAAATAATTTCGTATAAACTTTAGCATCATTATTGCATTGTTTTAAGTATTTTGTATCGTAGTAATAGTAGTTTTTGCATTTTTGAAAATGTTTATCTATATAATGTAGTGTGTAACTATGAAAATTGTATAACTTATTTCACACAGGAGCACTCTATAGGTAGCTGTAGCAGTAATTGTGATGCAGGTGGTGGTGGTGGTGGTGGTGGTAGTAGTAGCAGTAGTAGTAATAGTAGTAGTAGTAGTAGTAGTAGTAGTAGTAGTAGTAGTAGTAGTAGTAGTAAGTAGTAGAAGTAGTAGAAGTGGTAATAGTAGTGGTAGTATTGATAGTAGTGGTAGTAGAAGTTCTAGTAGCAGTAGTAGTAGTAGTAGTAGTAGTAGTAGTAGTAGTAGTAGTAGTAATAGTGGCAGTAGTAGTAGCAGTAGTAGTAGTAGTAGTAGTAGTAGTAGTAGTAGTAGTAGTAGTAGTAGTAGTAGTAGTATAGTAGTAGGCATGGTAGTAATTTATATAAGAATTTATTGGGCCTCCTGTATTAATTGAAGTGTCAGTTACAAAGAGAAATCTTCAAGTGGTAATCTAGTTCATATCCGGAAAATAAGTTAGTGGAGGACGATATACCACATGTCTTGGCGGCTGATAAACAAGGAAATACAATTTTTGATTCCCATGAACTTTTACAGATTAATGATCATAGTGGGGAAAGTGTTAAGGGAGCAGCAGTATTTTTTCCTCGTTAAAATATCTATTCAGGTTTTTTTTTTTTTTTTTTTTTTTTTTTTTTTTTTTTTTTTTTTTTTTTGTTTTGCCTTGTTGTTTTTTTTTTGGTGTTTTTTTAATGGCTAAGAGAAAGGTAATGCAACCACTAGAAGTCCAGTGGTTACAAACTTATTAGAATACAGTGCGTCCCAGAACCTAAAACAAAGGGTTATTGTGTCCTCACTATGTGCTGTATGACAATGATTAGCTAGTTTTCCTAAGTAAAAGTCTTATGCTTGCAAATGACACTTTCATGGACTAACATTATGTATCCTATATCATCCTATATTATCCTATATATCCTATAAACATGCGCCAATTCCACTTTCCAGTGGTGGCAGGAGCTTTGCAAAATAATCATCAATATCCCTCAAAATATGAATAGTGCCCATATTCATATCTTTCTGCCTTGCGTGCCCGTCTTACCTTGCATTTCCACTTGATGACAATGAAAGATCCACATAGTTTAATTTTAATGAAAAATATCGCCTTTCTGTCCTATTTGATCTTCAAAGAAGTTGCCGTTCTTAAGAATGAAAAAAAAAATATTTTCATTACGATCGCATGCACCATTTCAGTACAAAATATGTTGTTGTGTTTTTAACTCAAAACATCGAATAAACATCGAATAAACATCGACCATCAAGTATTTTATGATCAGGGCATTATTCTCACCCTCATTATGGCAGGAAGCATATGGAAATCAGTCTTCTCTTAAGGTTTCAAAAGCCATGTGTCTTTCGGGTCGTGTTCACATGTGATGCCAACTTTTTCACGGTTTTACCCAAAATCATCCGGCATCACTGAGTTTTTACGTCATTTTCAAGAATATGCTGCTCCGTCAAGCATTTATGTATGTATGTATGTATGTATGGAAAACAGATAATCATTTTTTATAGAGCACGTAGTGTGGTCACAATAATCCTTTGTTTTAGGGTTTCTGCTTTTATGGGAGTGTATAAGAGCTAAGTCCTTTCGCCCCTCCCCCCCCCCCCCCCCGCCCTCCGATACTCCTCAGATTTCTTTCTGAAGAAAAGTGCATTCCTGCAAATGCTTGCTAATTGACCTTAATAATCATTATAATTATGACATCTACAAACAGGATTTCAATGCATAGGCATGTTCATTGTCATAATCTTAACTCGTTCGCATTGTAGCAAGAAAGTAACCGCGAACAAGAACATTGTGGAAGAAAATATAGAGTCAGAATTCACAGTGAAAGTTACGTTAAATCCATGGTGTCAGTTATTATTTAAACCTCCATCGTGGACTGAAATTTGCATATTTCAAGCTTTAAAATGTTCATTGTCCGTTCATTTGACAGGAGGCCATGCTTACTACGCTTCTAAACATCTTGTTTTGTTTTGATTTGTTTTGTTTTGTTTTGTTTTGTTTTGTTTTGTTTTTTTTGGGGGGGAGGGTACTTCCTCTGTGAATTACGTCCAGAATGTCGGATGGATTGCAGCTTTGAACATCATATTTATGCTCCTTCTAAACAATTAAAAACAACCCCCCCCCCGAAATAGCCATTCGAAGGACATTGTCTAGCGTCAAATTTTTTTTATATTATTATATATATATATATATATATATATATATATATATATATATATATATGTGTGTGTGTGTGTGTGTGTGTGTGTATGTATATATATTTTTTCTTTCTTTCTTTCTTTTTACAAAAGGAGACGCGGATTTATGCACATTATACAAAATCTTGGGACGTGTAATATAAGTCAGCGATATTAAGCAGGTCCTTTTTGTCTTTTGGAGAGTGGGTATATTTTTAAACTACGAAATATGTTATACAAATTATTTTCATTTTTATCTTTTACCTATTTCATCAGAATTATGATAAAACGACATTGGTCTGTTTCTAATTCACCATACTCTAGACACACTTCAAGTTTATTTGTCACTGTGTTATTTGATAACATCCAAGTGGAATACTTCCCATCGTTCAGTTAATTTATTCTGCAAGCATGGGCGACGGTTAGCTATTTCATATAAAATTAAGATATAAGGTAAGACTACATATATATGTTGCACACGTAGACATTTGGCCTATTACTTGTTTGTTAAAGTTTAATATTGTCGGGAAAATACGAGTAGGTTATTGCACTTCCTCTCTCACAGTTTTTATTATGGTGCAGAGTATTCTACGTTTTTTTATCAATCATGGATAGAGATTCCCCATAACTAACAAAGTCGAGAAAATTACATTGGGAAGGTTTATGGCGCATAGCAGAAAAGCTCAAAAATAGGTTCTAAGGGTACGCAAAATATTTTTTTTTTAAGTCTAGAAGTGTCCTGCAGCGCAATGCTTTCAGGGATAAAATGAAGTCCATATAATCTTACGTCATATTGAAAGTTCATGAAGGAAAAACATATCGTGAAAGTTAAACATAGGTTTTATTTATTTCATTAAATAAACATCTTCATTATTTTGTAAACATCACGACAGGCGGATTTTTAAGACGTGTCACAGCTAAAGATGTGATATTTTTTGTAAGAATTATCTTTACCGGGCTTTGTAAGGAAGTCAAATCCACATGTTGAACATGTAGCTTGTCTAAGCTAACATAATTGATGATACATGTAGGTCAATAACTAAAGTCCTGATATTTTTTTTATGCATTGTCAAAATATATTACATTTTTATGAGAATCAGAAAATGTTGTAAGAATAACAAAGCATGTTGGAGTCATTTCTTTTTCTTCAAATTTGTCGTATAAAATGGATTTAATTAAAATATATTCTGTGTAATGATCAAGGTTGCGCTATCATTGTCATGATCCTAAATAATTATGGTGAGGTCGTATAACGCGTTCCGGACCATCGTCTACCTAAGAATAAATGTAGATCGTTAAATCACGTGGTAAGAAATAATGTTTTGTTGTGAATGATGTTACCGTTGGCATAGGAAGTGTGTGACTTTGATTTCCTGCTTATCGTACTCAAAATGCATTAAAGTCATCAACATCATGAATTGTGACTTGTTAACTATACATATACAAACATTTAATCGATTGAAATCATGTCTTGCTTCGACATTTTATAAAAATGAACTCGAGTTGTTAATGTTAGATAATTATGTAGACCCATATACTGTACGTAGTCCGTTACTGAGTTCTATACCCAATTATCCTAATAAAATAAAAGAGTAGGCCTACTTTGATTAAAGGTCTGTTCATCTGTCTAATACCAAAGACAGGTTTAAACTCAGTTTATTCAACCTCGATCCAAGTAGTAATTAATTTCAAATATTCAGCTACTTCATTTCCTTTGTTTCCGAAATACAATTCATGACCACATCCGTTTATGGTATTACTTTAAGCTTCATAACATGTGTCTTCATCGCAATCCATTACAGGTTTTGAAAGATAGTGCCAAAGGTCAAATTAATGAAAACATAATGTGTGATCATTTACAACTTTGATGAATAACAAAACTTTGTTTTTGTCTTGAAACTCAGTGCTGAAAGTGTGTAGAGCAAATAAAGGAAGGGAGTCGATTCAATGAAGTTCAAAGGCTTGAATCTCACTTGTCATCTCTCGTTTGCCATATACTTAACTTTAGTAGACAAAACTTTATTGCCTCTTAAAATTGTGAGTAGCCTATCTAGTGTGAGTCAATAAATATTTAGACCCGAATATCTTAAAAACAAAGTAAAATTGCTAAAATATAATAATATAAGTATGGTAATTCATAATGTATTATTTGATTTGATAGGCTGCTCACCGAATTCTGACCATGTATGACTGAGCTCTGACCAATTTAAAAAAGCATGTCAAAATCGCCTTTGCCCAAGTTTGAGATGAATGGTGTTCAGGGGTGACTTTTATTACGTGTGGGTGTATTCAATTGAAATGGAGATCACTCACTAAAACCTTGGGCTGACCATCCATTTCATTGAAAACTTGGGCAGAAGCAAATTTGGCATGGATCAGGAAAAATGCTACTGTTCAGCTGTCCATTGTCAGATTTTGTTGATCAAACTGTCAAATTAACCCATTGCGTACGGGAGCCGGGTAGCTTCTGTATTAAGCCTAAAGAAATCAGAGCATTAAGTAGTCAACGGGTTAAAGAAAACATGATAGGCAACAATGTAAGTATCTTTGATTAAATATTTATGTACCAATCTTAACGATATCCAGGGTTGTATCTAGGTTTCCTTTTTATCGACTGACGCTGTATATATATATATTGCTTTCTTTGCTTACTAAAACCGAAGAAAGACATTTTTTATAACCCTCACCACTTTCCTATATGGGCTGTAGCCATGAAGTTTATACCACTGACAGGAGATATTCCATGTTCAGGTTATTCAAAAGACATGTGGTATCAAACGGATTACATTTATTGGCAAATCTTTAACGAAATTATGAATAATCTTCATCATGAGTGATTCTCTTTTACATTGGAATAGTTTCCAACTGTAATGGGAGGGAGATTCAGCCTAAGACCGTTTATGCCTACTGTATTTTATACAAAGTCAGCATTTATAGTTATTTTCAACATAAAATTCATAGAAACACGTAATGGCCAAAACATTAGTCAGTATCAATTGAGTTATTAGTGTGTAGGCTGACATAGAAATGTGTAATGTTTGAACTTGACATGTAAAGGTCTTCTTGACAAAGAAAAATGTAGAAACAAATAAATAAAACAGTAATTGTCATCGAAATTCGAGGTGTGTGTCGTGAACTTGATTAAAATGATAGGTGGTTGTACATTATGGGTGGTAAAGAGGATGTTAACCACATACATTCCAAATGCCTTTTATTGATCGTCCTTCACTCTTTAACCTCCCTGTTATCAGTATGACCATTATATGATTTTGGTGCGTCTCAGTCTTGTAAGAACTATCCCTGTGTTTCTTAATCCAGACAGCTTTCAAGATGACTGGTACGAGATTTCTGATTTCCTCACGTGTCGCGGATTATATTGCTGTATTGCTGTAGAGCTTCTGGACTTGAGAGTGATGAGTTCTGAAAACAAAGTGGAAACTACTTTGTGAACTTTATCACTATTTTTATTGGCATTTGGAATTAGGTCGTAGTAGCTATGTCACGTGAGAATAATTTTCTCTTGAAATGCCTTAATATTCCAAATATTACTAAATAATAAACTTTGGACCCTTTCTATGTCACATGATTCTATAACACCCTTGTCTGTGTACAACGCTTAGTTTTTATTTTTTATGGTTTTCAGCAAGGAATACCTCAGGTTGTTATCATTTTGATTATTCTTAAACATCATAATCATCTTTACTTCATTATCAACCATTCAGTATATTACTTTTAGGGATTTTCTTTCATTATGCGATCGTATGACCAGAAAATTATCTTTAAATATATGTCATACCAGAATACAAGATGTAACCATGCAAAATGCGGAAATGGATTGATCAAATTACTTTCGATTTGCTTCGTTCAGTATTAACATCAAAACCATATTCATGACTAAGTTGAATGACACTCCAATAGAAGTCAAATATGAACTATCAAAGAAGACCGGATTTACTATCAAAAGATTTTAAGACTCAAAGGCCCGAGTTCACAAATGAGGTTTGGTTTAAACCATGGTTTAAACCCCCTCCCGGATTTTTTAAGCGTACGTGCGCACGGAATCCGATCCAATCATATATTTTCTTTGAGCGCGAGCATGGGCAATATGCGCCTATTTACGCTTATTTTAGTACGCTTACGGAGGTCTAAACCTTACCCATGGTTTAAAACTCCTCTGTGAATTGGGGCCTAAAGGGCTGGTCGCATTTGTCCAATAACGATAACGATGTCGAGATTTTTCATGAAAGGTACGCACAAGAGCTGTCCTAAAGGTTGCCAGAGTTGGCAGAATTCTACTTTCTGGCAGAAATTTGACCGCTTTAGCATCTGGTATTATGCTAGGCATAATTTGACAAAATTTAGCAGAATGTTCGCATAATTCTGGTGTTTTGTTGTTGTTGTTTTTTTTTTTTTTTTGCTTTTCAGAGAATTTTCCAGTAAAAATACACCCGAAAAATGCTGATAACCTTTTTTTTTTTTTTTTTTTTTTTTGCTTTTCAGAGAATTTTCCAGTAAAAATACACCCGAAAAATGCTGATAACCTTTTTTTTTTTTTTTTTTTTTTTGCTTGTCAGAGAATTTTCGAGTAAAAATACACCCCCAAAATGCTTGTCAGAGAATTTTTAAGTAAAATTTTGATTTAGCAGTAAAATTTTTGATTTAGCAGAATTTTGGCTGCTCCCAAGCAGAATAGTATTTTTTCGCTGGCCACACTGGCTGTCCTACTAAATATTAACCGACACGAGCATACTAACACGTATACTTAATTTTGTAGGGTGTACCTGTAATTGAAAATCTATTGGTCTTTATCGTAATACGTTTTCGTAATATCGTGTGACCAGCCCTTTGTTATAAAAAAATATCACGACTTTAAAACAGAAGGGAAACTAGATATTGATCCCCTTCCTCTTCTTTATGTATTTTTTGCAAGTCCGATTTGCAACTAATAATTGATACTGCAAGATATGTATAAATTGCTACTGGAGTTTAGGCTCTTCCAATATCATGTCAGCACTGCATTTCATGTGAACTTTTTGTTGTTGTTTTAAAGATGGTAAAGAAGGATGCATAACTGTAGTTCATAAAAACTGGCGTGATACCTAAGATCCGTATGAACTTTTTAAGGGGTAATGAATCTGACAAACAAGTTGCTCCTTCACAAAGTTACATACACTTCAGTGCAAAGTGCGGTATGTATTTATTTTCATATAAAATGCCTGTATTCCACGCATGAGATCGTGCAAGATATGCCAAGTCTTTCAGAGTCCATGAAACTATTGAAAAGTTTTCTTCTTTTTTTTTAAAACAAATTCTCTGTATGCATATTCCGTGACGAATATCTGTTGTATTGATGCAAAGGGTCTTTGAAGGGCAAATAAGTATAATAGTAGGCAAGGCAACATGTACGTGTATTTCTGTTGTTACTATTTAGAATTGGACGTTTCAAAGTCTGTTTTCCATGCCTTGTGCCACAACAGACATTGTACTTTTTAGAATAGTATATTTTCTCTGTAAACATAACTAATGCATAGATCTCGGAGTTTGAATTTTCTGTTTTTAACTCCTCATTATTACCTAGTGATTATATTGAGTATTCGTGAATTTTCGTGGCTCTCTTAAAGAGGTGTGTATCGAATGCATAATTGTACAATTATGAAAACATTGAACATCATTCGTCGGTAAATCTGTTATAAATAGGATCATTTGAGAAAGTTAAAACATGGGTAAACGGCACAGAATGGATTAATCCATTTATGCATTATGAAACTGAGACAGCAATTGCGGGTAGCCACCAGGAAATAAAAGGCATTATGTTAATCAAGTAGATTTTCTCAAATAACTTTGTGCATCAGACAAAATTTACGTGGAATTTGAGATATTATTTTCCTCTCTCAAATGATTTTTAGTTTTGAATCTATGATTAGCTTAGGTGAATAGAAATGGAAATGCAGTCATGACGTGTGTTAATTCAGCCTCATACAAGTTGATTATGATTATTTGACATAATTTCTGTGTATGATGTGTAGCTGTTTTTCTATGCTGAAACTATTAATATGGTGAAGAAAAATACAGAACACCCGCTGAAGAACAACTGTAAAGTTCAATTCAGTTTTATTAACTCTTACTGTGCCATTGCCATTTGGCACAAACTCTATATACAAATCCCATAGAAGAGTATTTATGTGGCAAACGAAGAGTTGGAAGCGTTTTGCAGCTTCCGATTAATTACATGTCATCTGGTCATTGTGCAGTTCATAAGCTTCAAGTTAATTTACATGAAAGTTAAATAATGATATCGAAGGACTACAAGAGTTTACATGAAACAAAATGCAACTTCCAAAGATAAAGAGAAGAAACAGTGAGTGAATAAGATAGAGAGAGGGGTCACCATGTCAAAGAGAGCTACTGGGAGAAAAAGAGACAAGAGGGGCAAAGATGAAAGCCAAGGCCTGGAAAAGGATTTTTAAGTCGATGAAAGTATGATTCTGCATAAAGTTCAGATGTGTACCTGAATATCATTAGAGGATCATGAAATCAAAATTTGTCTAGTTTCCTTGTTTTGTTTTGTTTTGTTGTTGTTGTTGTTTTTTTTTGTTCATTATGTGCCTGCGCGTGTGTGCGAGTGAGCACGAAACAAAAACTGAACATATTCTATTGCACTATTGTGAACCTGGACCTACCGAAAGAACACTACCAATATAATAAAACACTGTGTCCATGGTCCGATTATGTTTCCCAGTGTCGACTAGAAACGTTATGTGTTTCCATTCACCAAGTTCCCGTCTCCCCCCATCGTCATGTACTGCATATACAAACATCTGGCTTATCATTACAATCATTTAAAGCTACGAGTAGTGCAGAATTGACATTACACACTGAATGGCGTAAATCGAGAGATAACCACTAAAGACAGAAATATATCGGGTCCACGATAAGCACATGCATATTAATTTTCATCAGGTAAATCTACTTCGTATTGTTATAACTGTTCTGGTAAAGGTTCTGGTAAAGGTTCTGGTAAAGGTTCTGGTAAAGGTGGAAACTAATGCGTGAGCTTTGCAATTCATTTTATTCCAATGTGGACGAATATCACTGTAGCAGTGTCACGTGAAAGGATTGTCTTTTGAACGCCATCATAGTCTAAACATAACTAGTAGTAAATAATTTTTTTTATAATAAAAAGAGCCATCAATCGCGGAGAAAGTACGAAGCACCATCATCTTCTGGCATGCCTATAATTACAATTATTAGGAACATGAAACACATCTTGCCTTTAATGTGTCTATCTTTTTATTTTCAAAGCATAAATTACCAAAGTACAATGTGGGTCAAACGATAGTAAAGTAATACAAAATATTTTCATCATTGCCTCAGCATTGTTCTAAAGATATGACATAACGACCGCATGACATCAATAGCGGAAATAGGGCGGTGTTGTAGTTGCTGTTAGTAGCGGCAGTAGTAGTAGTCGCCGTCGTCGCAGTAGTATAAATAGTAGTAGTAGTAGTAGTAGTAGTAGTAGTAGTAGTAGTAGTAGTAGTGGTGGTGTTGTTGTTGGTGGTAGTAGTAGTAGTAGCAGCAGCAGCAGTAGTAGTAGTAGTAGTAGTAGTAGTAGTAGTAGTAGTAGTAGTAGTAGTAGTAGTAGTAGTAGTAGTAGTAGTAGTAGTAGTAGTATAGTAGTAATAACAGTAATAGTAGTAGTAGTAGTAGTAGTAGTAGTAGTAGTAGTAGTAGTAGTAGTAGTAGAAATAATGGTTATAGTGGCAGTGGTAGTAGTATTAATACATGGTAGGAGGATTGAAGCAGTAGTAGGAATAATATGAATACAGGATATGTGGTGGTGGTTATAGTAGTAGTAGTAGTAGTAATAATAGTAGTAGTAGTAGTAGTGGTAGTTGTAGTAGTAGTAGTAGTAGTAGTAGTAGTAGTAGTAGTAGTAGTAGTATTCGTCGTCGTCGTTATCGTAGTAGACGCAGTACATATTGGTGTAATTCATGATTTGTCAATTGAAGACAGTGTGGTCATTCCGCTAAGTTATATCGAATCATCCTTTGAGTGATGTTAACTTAATGTAATAGTACAATGCTTATATTTACAGATGGAGATGTAAGGCTGCGTGGAGGTGCCGCGAATTCAGGTCGGGTTGAGGTCGAGTACGACAACACCTACGGAACCGTGTGCATTGATGGATTCGACATCGAGAACGCAAATGTCATTTGCAGACAACTCGGTAAGAATGGTAGAATTGATCTTTGTATGTTTTGTCGGCGTTTTGTAGTGATTTGATTTGTTAATGCCATTTAAATGAATCCCCTTCCTGCTTTTAAATCAAACTTGGGAAGATTCCAGAACAATTCTAATGCGTAGGCCTATGTTTTTGCTATAACGTGGCAATGAGCATGGTGAAACACGCAGTTTGTCCTTTATTCGAACTAGATACCTTTCTTTTTCTCTTTTCTCCTTTTTTTTATCTTTTATCCTTTGTCTTTCTCTCTCTCTCTCTGTGCCTATATTTATCCCTCTTTTTCCTCCGTTGCCAACTTTCAAAAGTATTAATACTCAATTTAGCATCTGCGCTAAATCTCTCTCTCCCTCTCCCCTCTCTCTCTCTCTCTCTCTCTCTCTTCCATCTCCCTCTCTATCCTTCGTCATGAACTTTAAAAGTATTATAATACACCATTGCACATCTACACTATGTTTTCTCTCTCTCTCTTTCTCTCTCTCCTATAGGTTTTCGAGACGGTGCTCTGCAGATTGGTCCAGTGGGTGATTTCAGCTTCGAGTCATTAGACCAATCGCTTGATATCGCCCTCTACAATGCCAGTTGCGTTGGCACGGAGACGAACATCTTGGATTGCCCCGATATAACGTGGACTGGGTGGACTTGCCACTCAAACAGACAGTCTGCAGTATTCTGCGCACGTAAGTGTTTAATGTTTAAGATATTCTATGAGTAGTTTGAAGCATATACTATGGTTTTCATGAAGACATAAAAAATACACCAATGTTACTACAGTATTGTGGAAATTGCAATGGGAAACGCATAAATATGAAAAATGAAAACGAATAAATAAAGCAATTAACAATTATGATGAAGAAAACAGAAGATGATGATGATGATAGAAAAGAAAGGGAAGGAAAGGGAGGAAAGGTGAAAATTAGAAACGAACAAAATGAAGAACAACAACTCTTCAAACATTAATCTGGAATGGTAAAAAAATATATATACACACATAATTGTAAGGAAATAACATATACAACAGCTCTGGCAACTCGTGGAAATAATTATAATTGTGAGAAATGAAAATGAGAGAATAATGGTTGAGTAGCTTAAATCAAAGTTCCCCAGAGCTGTCCTTCCTTTTTTTGAATTTTTTGCAAAGGTTGAAAAAATGTCTCCGCCGGGAATCGAACCCGGGTCGTTGGCTTAGAACGCCAATACCTTAACCACTAGACCACCGAGACGGACCAGTGATTTCGGCGACACCAGATTCAATTGACCGACATACTGACAAATCTTCTTATTCTCTCATTTTCATTTCTCACAATTATAATTATTTCCATGAGAGTTGCCAAAGCTGTTGTATATGTTATTTTCTTACAATTGTTTATAATAATATTATTCTAATGTATTCATGTATCTCAAAGCATTCGCTTGGATCCAGCTGAAGCATGCGGCTTGTCTTTGTTCAAAACTCACCTGCCCCCGACAAAGAAATTAATTAATAAGGTTGAAGATTTGTCAATCTGTCGGTCAATTGAATCTGGTGTCGCCGAAATCACTGGCCCGTCTCCGTGGTCTAGTGGTTAAGGCATTGGCGTTCTAAACCAACGACCCGGGTTCGATTCCCGGCGGAGACATTTTTTCAACCTTTGCAAAAAATTCAAAAAAAGGACAGCTCCGGGGAACTTTGATTAAAGCTACGCAACCATTATTCTCTCATTTTTCATTTCTCACAATTATAATTATTTCCACGAGAGTTGCCAAAGCTTGTTGTATATGTTATTTCCTTACAATCGTTTACAATAATATTATTCTACATGTATCTCAAAGCATTCGCTTGGATCCAGCTGAAGCATGCGGCTTGTCTTTGTTCAAAACTCACCTGCCCCCGACAAAGGAATTAATTAATAAGGTTGAAGATTTGTCAATCTGTCGGTCAATTGAATCTGGTGTCGCCGAAATCACTGGTCCGTCTCCGTGGTCTAGTGGTTAAGGTATTGGCGTTCTAAGCCAACGACCCGGGTTCGATTCCCGGCGGAGACATTTTTTCAACCTTTGCAAAAATTTCAAAAAAAGGGAGGACAGCTCTGGGGAACTTTGATTTAAGCTACGCAACCATTATTCTCTCATTTTCATTTCTCACAATTATATATATATATATATATATTGTAAGAAATGTTCCTCGAACACAACGCTGGTGGTCACTCATAGTTGTTTTAGTGGAAGGTATAATGAAAGAAATGTCACTATGAGACGGTCGTAGCTTTTATTGTCCTCCTTTATTTGTCAAGCTGAATGATCTTCATCAGGACTGTATAAAAACACAAAATGATGGCTGACATTTACATCGGAATATACATTTCAATTTCTTACAATGGTTAAGTACTAATCAATATAATTATAATAATATTAATTATGTTGTTTGTTAATAAACAACATAATTAATATTATTATAATTAACGCCAAACGCCAAACGCCTTAACCACTAGACCACGGAGGCGGGTTGAGTGGTATTCAGCTACACCAGGTACAAACACCGACAGGCAGCCCTTGCGTTTGGTGTTTGGCGTACAGTGCCAAAGACCCGGGTTCGACTACCGGCGGAGACAATTTTTGCAAACCCTGCAGTTATTTCCACAAAAAGGAAGTCAGTAAGGAGGAACAATGGATTTAGCTACGCAAATTATTTCTCTCATTCAATTCAGTTGATTTCTCACATTATATATATATATATATATATATATATATATATATATATTGCACTTCTGGCAATTATTCGCCCAAATTCTATCAAAACACTATCTTAAAATAGGGTACATAGTATGTACTACATACTTAAGTAAAAGGGAAGCATTAACAAGTACTGAAGTATGCTACGTCTTGAATGAAAAGCTCTCTCTCTCTCTCTCTCCAGTTCCATACTACGAGGGGTGTTACGAAGATGAAAATCCTGATGGTATTGCCGACGGTTCCACAACACTACATGAAGTCGTTACAATATGTAGGGTATTTAAATATACTTACGCTGGTTCTTCACGAGACAGTGGAGACAGACATCGATGTGGTAACAATTTGACGGATTTCGGCACCCGCGCTGACGACTTGTTCTGCGCTGAAGTTTGTGCAAGCGACCCCTATCAGTTGTGTGGCGGAACGGGAAATTATAGGGCCGTTTACTCAAGTACGAAACAATATGCTACTAGTATTTCACGCATAATCTATTACATAATTAACGCACATGATTTTGAATGTATATTTCATATCATATATTTCATACCATATAATTCAGTAGAAACACGATAAAAACTACTCTCCGAAAACCAACTCAAGGGCAATTTCAAAAGCCTATTGTCATGATTGCACTGAGGATAGAAATCATGTTCGGATTACGTAAAGTTCTAGTCGCACATTTCTAAAAATAATAGACAGAGCTACTTAAATTGCCTTGGGTTGATTTTTCGAAAGTATATTTTCTCGTGTTCATGTTATCAGCACAAAATAAGTGGCAAATCGTATTCGAAAAAATGTGTGTCCCTCTCCTCTAAACATTTTGTTCCTCCTACTTTTTTTTTAAATCTATATTTCATGTACTTGCCAATCAGTTTCTAGTGTTTGTGCACTTTCTCTCACTGTGAAATACCTGCTTTATGAAATATTCAATATACAGGTCACAATGTTTTGGCGGGGGATTTTAACAGATATTGATCACTTTTTTTCGAACGTTTTTTTTTAAAAGATGGTTACTTGTACGGCGATGTCTTCCGTAGTAAATTTTTAAAATCCACTGATTTTCCTAATTGAATCATGCAAAAAGACATCATTATCCTTTCTACCCGACGCTTAGCCTTAGAGCACTTCAAATTAATTCTAAAAGGGCAAATTTTCTTTAGACATTCAATACATTTAACGTTGAAAATATATATACATGTACGTAGATCGCATCAATAGAGTGTACTTAGTTCATATATCCTAAACAAACGCATATACAATCGTGCTCTAATTCAGATTAACAAACTTGTGCTATAATCATTCAAGTTTATTTTTTGTTAGTTTTTTTTTTCTTCTTCTTCTTCTTCTTTTTCTTCTTCTTTAATGGTGCACATTCACCAATGTGCATTGAAATGTGAAGGCAATTTATTGAATTAATGACTAAAATTCTCTGAAATAATCAATAGATTTTGTTTCCAGTGGCTTCTATAGCCTGTGAATATGAACAAAGTTAAGTTAATTGAATAATTCCCTTAATTTCTATCTTAGCTCGTCTTGGGTCTGAGGGTTTCTCCCTGACCGGCGACAACGGCTCTGTGACGTCACCTAACTATCCAGGGATGTACGTTTCCAATGACCTACAGCAATGGACAGTAACTCTGGATTCCATTCAGCGAGTTCAGTTCACATTTCCCGCCTTTGACATCACTATTGATGACGTCATCATTATCTCTGCTGGAGGCATGAATGAGACGTTTACCGCAAGAAGAACATGGATATCTGATCCGATCTCGTCATTTACGGTTTGGTTTAGCAGCGGATCTTCCCCAGGAAAAGGGTTCATTTTGAACTACGATGGTAGGTTTACCTGTTAGAAAAAATACAGCATGGGAGGGATAGGAATCAAACTAGACATGCTAGATATCAACTGATATGCGATCCAAGTTCGGAAGAAAATGTAATAGCATTTGATATAAACATTTTAAAATATAAAATATTTTTTGACTGAAGTTCTAAATAGTCATAAAGATAGTCGAATTGAAAATACGTCATTATTGCAAGCTTTCTAGACTGAGGAAAGGTCACGCCGGGTCACGTCGGCTAGTGACGTCAGAGCAATCATATGATTGTCTACGATTTGAAACTGATTCGGTCCTTATTCCGGGAATAAGGCTGACGGCGCACCAAAACTCAATGTTAAGTATTCATATCATTCTTCAGAACCTGAATCAGGTAGATTTTATTTGTTAAAATGCCCACATTATTTTAATGGCATTGCAACTTTTTTTTTTTCCAAATCGGAACGCAGTGGATCGTGTAGTGCGCGAAGGGCTTAATTAATACATTAGGTTTTATGTAGCTTTGGCTTTTGCATTTCTAGAAAAGGGTTTCAGAAATGCTTTTTTGATGACAGCTGATAAGGATGACGCCGACATCCCTCCCCTTCCCCATCGGCATTGTCTAGATACATGACTTTAAATAACTTTCCCAAACGATGTCTCGTTTTACTCTTCTCAGTATTGAGGGTTTTAACTTTGCATTAAAATCATTCAAAGACGTATAAATACATTGCATATTCTTTAATTGTTTAGTGTCATCACTAATGAACAGACAAATGACTTGTTCTAATGAAAACGACCTTAGATATATATATATACATTTTTATTGGATTTCCATTTCTTGTCGTTCCCACTCATTAATTTTTATCTGATTCATTAGTTCAGTGATAATACAAATAGATGATTAGGGACACTAAATGATATTACTACTATTGTTGTTTTGAATCCCAAGTCTACATTTCAAGCACGACATCCGCCCCGATACCACCCCAACCAACCACTCAAAAAGGAACAACACAACCACCAGCAACACAACCACCTGTGGTAACAACCTCAAGCCCAGGTACCGTTACATCAGATTCCCCTGCGACTGAGCCGGTAACGCAGGGAGGCACGACACCTACCGCGTCCCAACCGCCACCACAACCGCCGGGGACAACGCAACAGGCAACAACTGCTGATGAAATGACAACTCCAGGTATAGTCATGTTTTATCGCTCTAAATTCCTTGCAGCTTGTGCAAATAAAAGAGGGGTGTAAATTGTAGGTAAATAAGAGGTCTACTAGATATATCCTTTTGTGATGCAATTACGCATTAATTTATTAATCGTAACTCACACAATTTCTTTTCTTGCATTAGAAATACATGGCAATGATAACTGAGATTAAAGTTCTACCACTTCCATAGTCCAGTCTGGTAACTGTACCAATCATCGGAATCAAATAAATCGCAGGTGTAATATAATTCAATACATTTTGGCACATTTCTTGGCATTTTTCCGAGCTCAAAATTGAGCATGTTCTCGAATAAAATTTCTTCAACACTCAGATCGGTAAATCAATTCATTTGTATTGTATTGTATTGTATTTATTTTCCGTCATTTAAAAACAACAAATGATAATACATCCATAATGAAAAAAAAAATTGATTACAAGAAGAAGACGGAGGGATGGCCCTGCTCAGCGTTGTTGCCATAACAACGCTGTTTTACAGAGGGGTCCCAACAGACATAGAAAACATGTAAATAGATATTAACAAGAAAAAAGTTAACAACTTACAATAGTTAAAGAAACGAATTGGAGTAAAAACAGAAAAAATAGAGGAAATATTTACAATATATACAAGAGAGAGTGCTTAAAAATCATGTTAATATGTGTTTAAGCCAAATTATTAGAGTGCTTACCAGAATTGTCAAATTCTGCGAAGAACAATGTAGCATATATAGTAAGGAACCAAGAAATGTTTACATGATAAATTGTGACCAATCAAACTTTTCAGATTCACACATTTATACCCGCTGATATCATTTGTATTAGTTTCTATCCTATAAAGTGAATTTCATAAATTCGTTTGCGCAAAAGATATTTAAAGAATATAAGTTGATATGGAATATAATATCTTCTATGACCTTTGTTTTAACTCATAATCTTATCACCTTGCCGCTCCTAGATCAAATGCTTTAAAAAAAATCACTTACCTTTATTTAATAAATTTATTAAGCATAATATGCACTGCAGCTGCATTTTCTGCATGTATTTTGTGCCCTTGTCTGAACCGCCTTGCTTGAATCGAAACTCAGTTTCATCCATGAGCTATTTTCATTACATCACATGAAGTTATGGTTTATGGTTTTCATGACAATGATAACAACAACAAAGTGTGGAAAATTTGATCGTGCGACTAACATGACTAACACGATTAACATAACTGCTGAATATAGACACAATGGGCATACATTTGGGAGAACATACATGCTTGTAGTCAGTGGCATTATTTATGAAATTGTAGATTATTGACTAGGTTAGTTTCAACGTAAACAAAAAGTATCAGGGAGGGCGATTTTACTAGGCTATGTAGCCTTGTTCGTGCACTGCACGACCCAATTAAACTAATTGATAAAAATAATTAACCTCACACACATGCTTACTATTAAACCTAGCACACTTGATATCCTCTGGAATGCTTCGTTCCTATGCATTTTTAACTTGTCATCAAGCAAAATTCATCATTTTTTTTTAGAAATGCTCATCGATAGTTTATGGCTACGTTCTGTAACAAATGAACTTGTCTGATCTCCGTCATCGCTAGAGAAGAGTTTGGGTGTGACACCCCGGTCTTTCTCGTAATTTCTGTTTGCAAACTACCATTGCAGTTGTCTAGTTTCAA
The DNA here is from genome assembly GCA_025618425.1 of Heliocidaris tuberculata. Taxonomy (NCBI): domain Eukaryota; kingdom Metazoa; phylum Echinodermata; class Echinoidea; order Camarodonta; family Echinometridae; genus Heliocidaris; species Heliocidaris tuberculata. Next base: position 14,358,864 of record CM046841.1, read on the forward strand.
CAGCGATGCCGCCAACTGGAATATATATCAAGGTTTATTTATATAGGAGGAATTATTGGCTAACATCCCTACTTCCGCCCACCGCACACTTATTCAAAATGTTATAGTGAGGCCCTGGGCCCTGTTTCATAAAACTTGTTATCAATAACAACTGCCCCATTTATATGACAAATCTGCTCTCAGCGAATCAGATTCAAGGATTTCAGTACCTTATAACAAAATATATTGCACCTTGTTATTGATAACAAGTTTTATGAAACGGGTCCCTGATATCATGTGCGCATCTTCCACAGACCATTCGAACCCAACATCAAAAACATAATTTCCATTTAACATAATATCTTAGCAAAATCTGAGCCATCATCCAAAGACTATTTTCCTTGAATCTTCTGCTACTAGCCCTACCTTCAAACGCCGTATGTCCGGTGTATTTTGGTAAGCTCGACCCTTCCTGGCTCAGCCGAGATGTCTCAAGCATTCTCATCCTCAACACGGGTCAACCATTACCCTGTCACGGTGCGATTACGCGCATCTCCTTCTCCGCAGCAACGACCAATCAGATTGAAGTCAGCTTATGGCGACGCACACAAGGAGATGCGCTCCAGCTCATCGACCTCACGCAATTGATTCCTGAAAGAAGTGCCACTTTCGTATCCGCCTTGCTCCCGCGCTCTCTGGGTTTCGCGCGAGGGGACATTATTGGCTTTGCTTCTGAAAACCTGTCACCATTGGTCTACTCGGATGGTGCGTCTGAGGCCACTGAGCATACAATATACAATTACTCAATGCTTGGAAATTACCCCGGACTGCCTGATGGAGGTATCTTGGAGGTGACAAACGCATCAGGAACAGTTTTTTCACAAAGAGCGTATTCATTCAGGATTACTATTGAGGGTGAGCTAAGTGATCAACATCATTTCCTGACCAAAGGTCCTTTCTAATAGATACCGTAGATGCGTCATACATGCCCCTTCATTACGGATTTTAAGTGGAGATTAAACTAAGGTGGTTTTTATTTTCAATCGTAATAAAATTTCAAATGCGGTGTCCTTTAATCCTTGTTTGTTATTGTTCTTAAATGCATGTATTCACATAATGAATATCACACTATCACCTGCACGCTTACTTACTTTACATAAAATATGTATTTATTTTTTTTTTTAATAAAAAAGATTATTTTTTACGTGGTACTTCACGTTACGGATTGTTTTAGCATAAAGCAAAATTATCATTGCATAACTTTAGCACCAAATCATTGCACGTAATAATGACATGATAAGTAAAATAGCCATGCTATCATGGATAGTAATTATTTTTAGCGTGCAGTTTAGTCACCTTCGACCAAGCTTTTTATGTTTTAAAGTCGCACACAGTTTGGTTTTAAAAAAAAAACCAAAACACCTCGTGTATATATTTCATTGTGTTGAATTTAACCCTAACACCAACACCGAGATGCACACTTAAGCTTAACACCAACACCCATCTTCACACCCATACGGAATTGCTCGCTGTCCTCTCTCACAGAACGGCAATGCATGTCCCCAGGGTTGTCGAACGGTAATATCACACCAATGGGATCATCGGTCTTCGTCGGCGAAGAGATCACGATAGCTTGCTCCGCTGGCTACGAAGCCGCATTCGAGAAAGCGATATGCCAGAACAACGGAACATTCAGCAACCCCATCCAATGCAACAGTGAGTGAAAACCCGAACTCTGTGCCCCCCCCCCCCACACTTTTTTTCCCCCTTTTCCCATTCTTCACCAAGGATCAAGTGAATTATACAATGTACATAATATTGAAAACAAAAGATTAAAAACAAAAATAATGTTTTAGCAGGTGCAAATACACAGGATGATATCATGAGCTTTGGAATGGTAGTTTCAAAAAGGGAATTTTCATTATATTTACCCCTCTTCCGATATCAGTATTGCAAACACATAAGAGTTACAATCTGGTAAGTACACTTTGATAAGATGCGGGAATGGGGTTTGAATATTTGTTTTAATCCTCATTATACTGAAATAAGGTAAGTTAATGAAAAGTGTAGTTTCTTACTTACTTACTTTACTTAATCCCACGATGATATAGGACGAATGCCTGTTCATCGATCGTAGCTTGTCGTATCACGTGGTTATACATTTTCCATTGTCTTAATTACCAAGTCGATTATGTGTGGGAAAGGACAAGAATGTGTGTAGACATGGTAGATAATGACTCATACAGCCTATACTGGCTCGTAAACAAGATCATGGTTTTTAGACCAGTATTTATCTAGTCTATTCTTAAAGCAGTTTACAGAAGTTGCTGAGATAACATATGTGACCCTGCACGACGGTTTCAGGCGGAAGTCGCAAAAATCAAAAAGTCTAATTTTACATCCTCTGGAATCTCTGGTTCATAAGCTTTAAAATGATATATAACGACTCTATTTTGCTCAAGTAGAAGTCATCGTAAAAAGCGATTAAAAACACGGAAAGTATCAGAATAGAAATCTAAATAACGGAGAAAATCGCATTCAAAGTTTGGGTGCGAAGGAAAAGCTGAGGGTGCGAAATTCAGCGTGACCCGCTTCAAAACTTCCTTAGCAACGTCCCCCTTGAACTTGCCCTCTCAAGCACGAGGCAGAGTAGCGTGCCGTGTGCAAAAAAAGAAATTACTCAAGCGGTACACTGTCACGTGACAGGCTCGCTCCATTGGTCAATGGCTGACCCAGGGCTGACCATTGCGCGGGTTTTTTGTTGACTTTTAGTCGCGGACCTGAAGGTGGATTTGTGACACCGAAATTGCAATCGTTGTCCATGCTAAGAAACCATTTTACACTCTATTCGTATACTTAACCAGCATGAATAAAATCGGAATAAATCTTGTCTTGACTCTAGAGAATTAATAGAACGAGACACGCATTTCAGCGGGAGGGTGGGGGTGAAAAAAGTGCTCCTTCTTGTTCATTTTCAGTGCAAGAAGCAATAGCAAAATAGCACCGAGAAGCTTGGGGATAATATCCTCATAGCGGGCTCGCCAGGGCAGGATCTTCTCACCTTCACTCATTCAACAACCGCATAATTACAAATGAGGATTACGTATTATTTGGCAAGTGAGGCAAACAGTTAATACCCCCACCCCAGAAAGGGAGAGATAAATAGATAGAGAGAGAGAGAGGGGGGGGGGGGGGGCGAACGGAGCAATACTATTACATGTGCATGTACTTGCATTTACGGAGCATTATTCTATTTCACCTATGACTGGAAATCGAAATATCGAAATTACTAAATTTATATTGTTAACATGTTAAAACTACACTTAACAAGTATTACGTAGACTTCAAGACCCCCCCCCCCCCCCCCCCGTCTTATTTTGATTTCGCATCCTTCACAATGCTAAAATAAAATGCACCCTCTGGAAAAAAAAATAATGGAAAAATGCACCTCTTTAAACTTTAAATGTATGATATTTTAGACACGTATTTATCAAGCTAAAAGAAGACGAAAGGAAAACAATTTTGAAGGAAATCTCAGGAGTTTTCGACTTTAATCAAAATATTACGTTAACAAAAAAAAGGTCAGACGCTCATTCCGTTTCCCATAAAATTCTGTCACATTCTCCATTATACCATCATGGCTTCTTAAAACTAGCCGCGAAGCGAAAGTGACCGATAGTCCCACTGAATTAAAAATAATTGGATTTTGAAAAGAAACTTCATCATGCTGATGGCGATGAATTGGTTAATATCATATGATATAATTTTATGAACGTTGAAAAAAAAATAAAAACAGGCTGATATAGGCCGACATTCCGACATTATCGCGAACGGGAAACCATTAATACTTTGCCGTAGAATAATAACAAAAGCGATTGCTATCTCTCGTTGGGCCAGGTTACCTATATTGTTTTGTTTTGTTTTGTGTTTTTTTAATGTGTAATGTTCATTATTTAAAGGTTTTACGTTATGCAAGTCATAATGAACACAAAAGAAACTAAAGTGAGCAAATCCAAGTTTGGGAGCAGAGAGGAAGGTGTGACTTTGATGATATGATGCTTCCCCTGGAAATTTTGCAGATTCAACAAAAATAAAGAAAGGCTAGTCGCGTCCCACAAATCAGCATGTTTATACCCATTTAGTTCAAAACGCAGATGTACCTGGAGCTTTTTTTTTCTTCACAGAAACACAATTACAAAAGTCACAAAAAGGAAGCAGAACTATAATTTGCATAGAGAAAAGAAAATTCAGGGATCATGATACATCGTTTTCAGACTGTGTTTCATAACTGTTTCAAAACGCTGATTCTGGTTTCGCAATAAATCATTGTACGATAAAGCGTGAGCAGGTGGCAAGGACAAGGAGTTATCACAGCCAATGCATACAATATTGCCCATGTAAAGAATTCAGATCCTTTAAACTCTTTTCATAAACTAAACCAGCGTTAAGAATCCGTATCAATTGTCCTGCCCTTGGAAAAGAACAATACAAGACAAGCATTTAAGCAGGAGGGTGGGGTGAAAAGAGCTCCTTTTGTTCATTTTAAACCAAGAATCAATAACGCTGAGAGGCATCGGGGGCATTGTTTTCAAACTGGGCCCGTCAGCGTGGTCAGGGTATGTTCTATTCAACCATAATTCCACCTTACCCATTCAAAACTGCATGTTGCATTGTTTCGCAAGTGAAGCAATCGACCAATACACCCCCTGAAAAAAAGGGGGGGGGGAAGAGAGAGAGAGAGAGATCGTGTGTGTGTGTGGGGGGGGGGGGGCTTTATTGCACTTAAAAAGTAACATAATTCCCCGTTATTTTGTTTGAGCAACCTTCATGATGCTAAAAAAAAGGCGCACTCTGAAAAATAAGAAAATGCCCCTTTATAAGACATAAGTCACTTTGAGCAATAATGTACTTTTCGGATTAAAGAAAATTAAATCAAATATTTAAAACATGCACTAAGCTTTTAAAGTACCCTTTTGATTTTAAAGAAAATCTCAGGAGTTAGAAACTATATTGTTTGACATATAAAGCACATGATTAATACCCCCCCCCCCCCCCCGAGAGAGAGAGAGAGAGTTTAGGTCGACTATTTCATTATCTAATTTAGGCAGACAGGTGTTTTATTTCACCGATTAAATGCCAATTCTTGGGGAAGAAAACCCACTTTCGAAAGTTAATAATGCCCTTCCTATTCTGACATCCATCCCCTCCAAGAGTTACTCTTTGTTTTAGAAATAGATATATAGGCATGATTTTTGTGAGACAGAAGTCACTCGGCTATCCTAAAAATGTCAATGGTTTGGAAATTTGAACTGAAGAATCCGAAAGTCCAATCTCTGAACATTTTGTTGGACTTTGTCATTTGCAATTATACACTCATCTCATGAAAGGAAAACAAGCTTTGTTTTTCTCTTCTATATTAGAGCAAATTGATTTTATAAAGAGGAGATAATCTTCTGTACCTGATGAAAATACGTGTGAAGCAAAAAATGAAATAAAAGAAAAAAGATCTAATTGATTATCGTGCTGTTTATAGGGCTATTAATTCCACCATTCCATGTTATAGAAAGCGTAGTAATTTGAAAAAGAGATCAAAATAAAAGAATCGTCTGGACATGTACTAGGTAACTAGGGAACTCTTTTAAGAAAGCGGCAGATTATTTTAAGAAAGCTGAAATTGACTATAATAGAGTGCAGATATTGCGTCAAACATAAGATCTGTTTATATCATAGCACTGTTCCAACTTGTGTTCCACTCTCTGTTTAGCCTGAAAAGAGTTAGGAGATGTGAAGAGAAGAAAACAGTTGGCTTTCAAAAAGAGAACAAAATCCATGAAAACAGTGACTGTGTCAAGAGCGATTTAATGTTAACCGGTGAGAATAATGAAAACTTTCTATTTAGCGTGAAGAAAATAAGGATGATCATAAAACGAAGACCAATTTATTATAGCGCTGTTGAAATTCATTCCACTTTTATTATTCCACGAAGTAGAAAGTGAAGCGAAAAAACAACAACAACAAAACAACTTAGCTTCAAAAAGAGGACAAAAAGAATGGAAACACGATGTCAAGTTTAAAGTTTATACTGATGCTTGATTCAGGAAACAAAAAACAGTAATTTTGGTGGGTTTTTTAAGGTGCATAATTCCGAAGGTTCATTTTCCGAGGTTCCATAATTCCGAAAGGTTCGATATTCCGAAGGTTCGTTATCAGGGGGAGGGGGCGCTACAGGGGGGGGGGCAGGGGGGCGGCCGCAAAAAAAAAAGAGGAAGAAGGGGGAAGAAAGGAGAAAGAGAAGGGGAAATGGAGAAGAGAAGGCTAGGCCATGCAATTATGACATAACTGTTATAGTGCTATTTGTTATTTCAAGACCCTCGACGTGCGACGTTGCTGTATACGCGTCATTTTGCCCCCCCCCCCCTATTTAAATACCCTGGCGCCGCCCCTGTTCATTATTACGAAATTGGAATAGGTTTATTATTTCCGAAAATTAAATGGAGTTCATAACCCCGAAGGTTCATAATTCCAAAAATGCAGTAGAACCTTTTCATTTTCTTATTTAATTTTCGGTATCACGAGCCTTTGGAATAACGAACCCTATATACTTCATTTTTGGAATTAGAACCTCAGAGCTCAGGATAAACGAAGCTTTGGAATAACGAACCTCCGGAATAATGAACCTTTGGAATAATACAAGAAATGTTCGGAATTATGAACTGAGCTCTATTTCACTTTCTGAATTATGAACCCCCTTATATGGGAAATTTTTATGCCCAAAATTGTATCAGGCCCGTTACTCTTTAAGCACATCTCTTAAGAAAATAGCAACTTGCAGAGATTTTAAAAATGAACATGTTATCTAGAGTGACAAAGAAAGATCATCAGACAAAGGATCATTATTATAGCGCCGTTTAAGGTGCATCCTGCTCTTTATACTGCACCATTAGGAAGCAAAACGAAAAGAAACAAGAGAGCAAAAGGCAGGGAATAATTCATCAACTTCAATGTGTACAGGTGCGTGATTTAGAAAAACAAAAATCAATAAACATTGGGGCCTTTGTTGCTTTTTGACCTACACCTTGTAGGAAAGCTCACAACTCTTTAAAATGCCAGGATTAACTAGTGCGAAGAATAAATGAAGACGGGTAGACAAAAGGCCATTAACATAGTATCATTTTAAGTGAATCCTGCGCTTTATCATTAGAAAGCCGCAGAGAAAGGAAAAAAAGGAGCAAAAGGCAGGAAAGCATCGTGTCCACAGCTGCGTCTAGAGAAGAAAAACTGCAAGAGGGGCCAATAAGTTTGGCAGATATTTGAAAGCGGGCCCGGTATGGTTATTTCCCGAATAGTTTTTCCGCTAGGCTTCGTTGCGACCTCGCTCTAATGCATGGACAAAACAAACTATATACCTACTGCTTTATTAAGTAAATGGATAATTAACTAAAGAGAAAGGGTACAATTATTATGAGCTTTATAACGCGACTGAATTTCTTATTTGTCTTACAAGTAAAACAAAACAACAACAAAAAAATGGATGGTAAAACGAATTCATTACAGAAAAGGACGATTTGATTTTATAAAGAATATAATTTGACGATTTCAAGTTGAATGCACACACCGGTCATGCATATTCAGGTACCTATTTACATGACAAGTAGGTGTACCACGAATGACCAATCACAATGCGCTATAAAGCCGTCAGGTTGAGGATTACGTCATCCGGCGTACGAGGCCACGCCGCCTTAGCAACAAAAGAGAGGTGTGCAAAGATCGATCGAGCGAGCAATGTAAATTTCCGAAAACCAAAATCCTGATGAAGCATTTTGGAAAGGGTAAATACAAACACAGTTTTCAGGTACTTATACTTAGTATTTTGACTTCAAATTTTGGGAAGTGGTAAATGAATCATTAAAGAATCCAAATACGTAAAAAAAGAAATTTGGGTGAAAAATGACATTTACACTAAAACACGCTATTTATAGACAAGTACCACTTGCGACTTCCGCCTGGTTTCGTCGTGAGCGGTCACATATTCAGGGAGACTATTCCACAAATCCACAATTCTGTTGCTGAAGAAATGCTTCCTCAAATCAAGCCGAGAATACTGTTTGTCCAGTTTCATTTTGTGGCCTCTGGACCTCCTGTGTGCCAGTTGAAAAAGATTGTGTTGAGTGTCATACACTCCCGTCAAATACTTGAAAACATCAGTCATATCACCTCTCCTTCGCCTGTGAGCAAGAGTTGGTAATTTGAGTTCCATGAGGCGTTCACGATAAAATCCAGGAATCATTTTTGTTGCCCGCTTCTGCACACTCTCCAGTTTCCTCTGCTCACCTACTTCATATGGCGACCATGCTGCCTGACCATATTCTAAAATGGGTCTAATAAGGCCCTTAAACAAAAACAACATTGTATCTGCATTAAGATTCACAAATGTCCTTCTAACAATTCCTAAAACTCTATTAGCTTTCAAGGTTGCTTGGGAGACTTAATCTATGAAAGACAATTTTGAGTCTACTAGAACCCCTAAATCCCTCTCAGCATTGACTTCATTGAGAGCTACTGTGCATGATTCTCTCTTCATATGATATTCATTTTGCACATCTGTGTTTTGTTTCCTAAGCCTTAGAACAGTGCACTTCTCAGGATGAAAACGAAGCTGCCACTTTGCGGCCCATTCTTCCATTTTCGATAAATCCCTTTGAAGTTGCACAACAGAATCTCTCGTATCTGAGCGTACATACAATTTTGTATCATCAGCGAACATAATGATATATACATCTGGGAGATCATTAACAAAGATTTGTAACAAATATGACAAAGCAAAACCTAGAGCGCATTTGTTGTGCCTGCTTCGAAATGCTTTAATGGTCTTCTTTCATTAACGGTGTCTCGCTCAACGTCTTACAATCTTAAGATTTTTCTTGTTTCTTGTTTAATTGTTCATTTTCTTCTTCTTTGCCCTGCATTTCCAGCCATGTATATATATATATATATATATTTTTTTTTTTTTTTTTTTTTTTTTTTTCAGGAGAAGCGAAATACCAGTGTCTCGGAACATAAATAGTGTCTTTTTAAAGATATTTAGGCCTATGTTGTGTAGATTATAATAACTTTAATCGTAGAAAAATCGTACCCAAGGTGATTTGAAGGAAGACGTCTTTGGTTGGGAGAAAGCAGGGAGGGACTTGCGATGAGAGAGAGACACACAGACAAAGAGACAAAGAAAGAAAGAAAAACACAAAATAACAAAAAAATAATAATGAGTGAAATAGAAGCACAGGAACATAGGGAAGAGTTTTTGTTAGACCATCCTTCAAATTTTCTGACGCAAGAAATCATCTTTCACATGACCATTGACAAGCTGTAATATGCCGACCTGTTTGATCTATTTCATTTTTAGTACACGCCATCCACTTCAATTTTGTCGATTAAAACAAGTCATTATATAGTATGATGAGCACACATTAAAAAAAATATCACAATGAGCTATTCATCACCGACATACAACAAAGTGACAACCGTGATAAAAGGGAACCATTTTGCAGATGACAAAATATGAAACTAAAGTGATAGCAGTTTCCAATCATGACAGGTATTCCTATTAACTCTAGTGGTACTTTCATTTCCCCTTGAAAGTTGCCAAATATCAAAGCTTCTAGTATGTCGTTTAAATGAATAACGGTATATCCCGAGATATGTGTAGCGTAATAATAGTAGGTCGTAATCCGTCTCCTATGCTTAAAAAAAACACACACACACACAACAACAACATCCGTTACAGAGTGGCAGTGAGAGAGAGAGAGAGAGAGAGAGAGAGGAGGGGGGGTGATAGAGGCAGAGAATGAAAGTCAAATGTTATGTAAAAATGAGAATGGTAGAAAGAAAGAGAGGGGAGAGATATGGAAAGGGTTGAAAAAATGATATTTTGGGACAAAAATTCCCCAACAACAAAAAAAAAATACATACGATATATTGTCATCATCTGATATTTAGTTTGAGACGACTCTTACAAAACATTTTTGTATATTCATATAAATTTAGAGATGTTCATGATTATTTGAAATATAAATGAAATTGACGTTGTCTTAATCGAGCTATTAATGACATGCCTTTCGGTTGTAAGTCGCCCATATTTTTATCCTCTTTTTTCCACTTATTTTTTTGTTTTTTACCTTTTCCTACTTTTCAGGGGTGGTCAAACCATTCAACGGGCTCACTCTTACCCATTTCATCATATGTAAGTATTATACCTGCTACAGTCTTATCGTATTTCAACAGGTGTGTATGTTGGTGGAAAATTCATTTAGGTAACCATCTGATAACTACAAACATCTCTAACATATTTGACTTGGGATGTATACATTGAGCGTCAATAAAAAAAGAAACAGATATTCCAGACCCGATATCTTAAAAGCAAAGTAAATTAGCTGAACTGCAATATAATTGTACTGTGGTTGATAATTTATTCTTTAATTTGATAGGCTGTTCACCAAAATCCGATCATGAATAAGCACTGGCCTATTTTATAAAGCATGTCAATTTCGTATTTGCCCAAGATTAGGACTAGTGGTGTTCAGGGCCCTGTTTCATAAAACTTGTCATCAATGACAAGTAGCAATAGCTGTTATAAGCTACTGAAATCCTTTCATCTGATTGGCTGAGAACAAATATGTCGGTAAACATCACCGACAAGACACTTGATGAAACGCCCAGGAGTAATACTGGACTTTCATTATTGTGAGTACATTCAACCGGAATGGAAACCATTCAACCAACCTTGTGTTGACCATCCTTTCCACTGAAAACTTGGGCAGAGGCAAATTTGACATGAATCAGCAAAAATTATACTGTTCAGATGTACATGGCAGGATGTTATTGATTAAGTTATCAAATGAAAGGAAACATGTTGGGCTACAATGCGAGTATCTTTATAGCTAAGATTTTTTTGACTGATATGTACCGACTTTTAGGTTGAATCTGGGTTTCCGTTTTATTCACTCACTCTATGTTGTATGATATACCTGTGCAAATCCTTAAAGTTAAACATGTACTACACAGCCGTTTCCCAGTCGCTTACTAACAGTTTCTTCCACTATGCCATGAAATGATTAGAACTCAACTTTATCATTGAACTGAAGTTCCTGATAAATTATAAACGATTATATTATGAACATGATGAAAGGAGGATGATGCTAAGATGAAATTATATATGTCTTATGCAGTACTGGTCGGTGTCGGAGCTCTATTTCTCCTGGTGGTATTTAGTTTGTGTTGCTTTTTGATCTGCGGCGGGAGTTCCAAGAAGGCCAAGGTAGAGAGGTAAAGAGATAATGTTTCTGTTTTGGTATTTGATAATGACAGTAATGATGATGGTAATGATGGTGATGGTGATCCTAATGATAATGATGTTAATACTGATGGTGGTGATGATGATGATGATGATGACTGCGACGATGAGTTTACTGATGGCGGTGGTATAGTATGGATGATGACGATGACAGTAATGATGATAATATTGATGTTCCTCCTGTCAGTGGGGGATAAAGATGATGATGAGGAGGATTAAAAGTATATTGACTGTACTAGGCATATTTTTATATCTTTGCGTGCCATGAGCACATGAGACATGTGGTACGATTTCAAGCATTAACCCCTCTCCCTTTCCGTTTCTCTCTGTGATTATAAAGAGTGCTCAACCAACAGTGAGATTGTTACCAATATTGTGAATGATAAGTATTCTAAAATTCATTATGTTTAAATTGTGCAGGGATATCGCTGATGGCGCCGCTGGAAACGCTGGCGATTCTTATTTACTCCCCATGAGAATCAGTGACAATGATGGCCACGGAAAGAACGGGGTCGGAAACACGTCCTTCGTCAACGAAGTCCCCCGTGACGTCAAGAACGGGAACTTGGCCCCCATCGACCCGAACATGAACAGGATGGTAGGGATCGACATGCCGGATGACGGTCCCCAGCAGGTCCCCGATTCACTTCCCCTTGAGGTTGCTGACCCACCCAGCGAGCCTGCGGCGCCTGCCGTAGAGACGCCGAGCGGACCTGCAGAGCAGATGACGACGCCAGAAATACCCGATCCCGATTATGACGATGAACCGGTATGTATACGCTAACCCTCTGTTAAGTACTAAACCAGAAACGATAACATACTATCATGTTATATTTGCATGTGATGCTGACAAAGCCTTACGTGATTTAGAAAGATTCGGATTTTCAATAGCCCGTTAAAGACCTGTAACACAATACGAACCTCCTTTGAAGTACATGTTAAAATGAAAACGAAATCGTCTTCATTTAGGAAATATTCAAGTGAAAAACCGAATGCACTTGGAAGAAAATACTTTTGTGGATGTCAGCATGATGTGATCATTCTGCTTGACGTGTGCCATTGATGTAGTAGATGGACGTATGCGTAGTGTTAACGTGTTTCCGATATTCATGTAAATTTACTGCAAACTTCACAAAATCGGAGGCAGGATACCTCATTTTTAATTACTGTGTCATGAAATATTTGATTTGCTTTTTGTACTGAAACTTGGATTTAAGTGCCCATCTGTAGTATTAGAGCTACGAGATTTGATAACAGCAACTTTTGGCTTCACAGCAATAATGCCAAAAGTTATAATGGAAAAATCTTGAAGCTTTAAGTAGTGACATTTTCTACAAGATAAAGTTCTGACAAAAGAATCCATCTCCCAAACCGATGCAGACGCCGCCACCACCACCACCACCTCCACCCCCACCACCACCACCAGTAGCATCTCCATCAGGTTCTGTGCCACCGAATGCCGAGTTAGCGGTAACAAAGTCTAAAGTTCTTATGGATCTGAACTGTTGCTGACTTTCAAACACCTTCAATTAGATACATGCTTTCCCTTACAGCGGGCATTAATTTTTCCGACTCCATGCATGGTTGATGTAATACTAGTTTTACTAGATACAATATTGGCTAATCATTGCGTTTCATTTTTCAGAATCCTTTGCCATGGTCATTGTTCATGTTGCACATTTCCAAAACTTACAATGTACTGCTCGAACAAACGTCTTGCTATATACTCTTTCGACTTTCTTTGCTTTTCTATAAACATCCCTTGATCTCTTCTAGTTGTCATAAATTTATCTATATAATAATTTAAAAGTATCCAGACATTTTTATCCAGGAGGTATTACTGCAATTACTCCCTTACACCTTTAAACCATGATGTCGCTAAACCTTTTTTGAAGGGGTATCAGACAAACTTTGCAAAGATGTCAGAAAATCAACAACAAGCAAACAAATATTTTTTTTAAGAAGAAAGAAAGAAAAAGTATAAGGATCAATCTGTTTATATGTGAGGCTCGTTTTCTTCAAAATTCGACATAGAGAAGATTTAATACACGTGAATATCATTATAATTCATCATTAGGATTTAATGCCTAATATGTATGAATATAATGGTGATAATGATAATAATAATAATATAATAATAATAAAAATAATAATAATAATAATAATAATAATAATAATAATAACAATGATAATAATAATGATAATGATTATGATAATAATACTAATTAGAAAAATGAAATAAAAATGATGATGATGATGATGATGGTAATGAAAATAAAAATAATGATAATTATAATAATAACATTAATAGCAATAACAATAATTATAATCATAACATGGTGTTATTTACCCAAGGTAGCCTCATTTATTGATACTGATTTTCCCGAGGATCCTGCAAGCATTACCACCCGGTACCTATTCAATTCACATGGGTCGAGACTCGAGAGAGACATAATTTGTTGGTCAACCCCCTTGTCGAAGGACCTCTAGTATATGAGAGTCAAAAGCCTTTGTCGGTACAACACCGTGCTACCATACAGACATGGCACTGCGGAGTTGTAAAAAATAGCATATCGTTCAGGTTGATACAGAAATGTTCGACCAAATTTTAATGTTAGCTTGCAGAAATTAAATTTTTCTTTATTTCATTTCGCTGCGTATACACTGCGGCTGGTTAAAGATGATTGCTATGCCGCATATAACTATGAAGTAGCGATTAAGGAAAACTGGATGTTTGCGAAATGAAAAAAAAAGTGGAGAATGAGAGAAAATAATTTATACTTTTTTGAAAATTGGCGAGATGCTGTTATGAATGATAACAAAGTTAGCAAAAAGTCTTCATTTTTTTTCAAACAATTCCTTACTCTCTACTCTGAAAATACTTCGCCTTCTTTTCTTGCAAGCAGATTCCGCCGCCTCCGTCAAGCCCGCCGCCACCACCTCCACCGGAGTTTGCGGAATCAGCGGTAAAATTTCGCTATAGTTCTCTAATCCATTTACGCCCTAAAAACTATCGATAAACATTATCAAACATTTCGCTTTAGTTCTCTTTTCCATTAACCATCTGAAAGCTATCCTCTGTAAAAAAGGAAAAAAAATAAATGAAAAATTCTTTAAGTTGTGTCATTTTGTATCCAGCAGTTTTTCTTTTAAAGCTTACCATACTAACATCTTCTTTTTATTCCGTAGAGAAGTACTTGTGTAAACGCATTCATCACTAATTTCATTTAAATGCATTACCATGGATATCTAGCACGGGATTTCTAACGATTGTATAGTTAAGGTAGTATGTTTTATATTCGTGACAACGGACCATCGGTTTCCCTTTGACGACATCTTTCAATGATGTTCCTATTATTCATTGATATTTGGCTGTGAAAATACTGATCCTACTAACTTTTCATAATGCACTTATTTTCACTTTGATATCATTTTCCCCGCTATTTCTTTTCATCCATGCACCCATGGTATTATGGCAGTTCATGCCTCAGTCGCCGACATTTCCTCCGCTTCCAACTCCTGTACGCATGCAGTATGAGTCGGTAAATAGAGTGTGCAGTGATTTTGAGTAAATAACTTAGGAAACTTGGTAAATCGGCAATAAAATGAGCAATACAGTATATTTTCTGCCATCTTCCAATACTTTGTCATAAAATTAATACGGTGTGTAAATATTGCTTTAGGGATTTCGGCATAGAACTAAAGCTATATATGGCGAAGGGCAACTTATAATATTGAGGATGCATTGGCGTATCTAGAGGGAAAAATCCTTACTGTCGATTGCTTGCTTAATTCCTCGAATATGCATAAAATAGCATTTTCATAGGTTTAATTTTCGAGGGAAATCCTAACTTTCGATTGCCTTCTTAATTCCTAGAATATTACGGTTTACGATATACACGTAGAAAAAGTGAATACAGTAGTTTTAAGTGTTCAAATTTTAAAGAAACTCCAACGCTGGGTTGCTATGGTTCCTAGATAATTTTTCATAAGAGTACAAATATGGGTAAGAAAGATGGATATCAAAAGATCTGCTGTTTGGTCGCTTTTCTTTCTCCCTCCCTTGTGTATTTATATATCAAATATTGGCCACCAATCAAGGGTCAGATGTACTAAAAATAGTGCCATCAATTTCAATTTTAAATCAAAAGGGAAAAATAAGCCATTTTGTAATTAAAATTTGCGCATGTGCAGATAAAGGTCATTTGTACGAGTACAACTGACCTTTATACGTTGTCATTTTGTACGCACCAAGATGCGTGCACCATTATGATTTTACATGTTAAACAAGTAGCGTGTCCACCAAAACAAATGCGAGTGCCAATTGGGGTCATTTAAGGTCATTTGTACAATGAAGTAATTAGGAACTGCCTTATTGATTTGTTTTGTTTTGTTTTGTTTGTTTTTGTTTGTTTGTTTGTTTTTTGTTTGTTTGTTTTGTTTTTGTTTTTTTATTTTGCTAATGAGTTCGGGAGGGGGCGCAATTTTAATGGTTGCCTCAGGCACCATAATCCCTAGACACGCCACTGTGAGGATGACTCTTTTAAAAGGTTAGGTTATTCAAGAAATATTAATAATTTAATCATTACATGATTAGGAACGTAACAGTGAAAATGTTGTGATCAGTTATTATATAATTGATATTCAAATATTGAATACATAGACAAGACTATAACACACTAAACCAATAATAGAAAATGGGTTTGCAAATTCAAAAGGCTACTTTTAATAATGTATTATAGCTTCAATTGTAATAAGTCTATTTGCAAGACTAGAACTGACATAATTCTCCATTATCCATTACACGTTTATACCTAGTATTCACCCCCACTGTCACCGGTATTTCCACTGCCACCCACACCTCTTCGGTTACATTACGATGAGGAATCAGTATCATCGTATAACTCGGTAAATCGGCAGTGCAGTTTTAAGTGTGCTGTGATAAACACATTCCCGAAGTTGAATATCAAGAGTGTTTCATTACCCTATTACCACTGTTTAAAATAACATTAATGATTTCAAGCTAATATGATAAATTCTTGACACATGAGACGATTTAAATATTTTTCTCATAATGATTATGTCCAGTAATTTTTAGATGTATACTAAATGATAAAGAAATAACAACAGATTTTTCCTGAAAATACTTTCAGAAATCTAGCAATATGCATGCGGGAATAAAGGTGTGTGTTTTCATTCTAATCTTAACATTAACTGCATTTCTCATTTTGCTTTATTCTTTTGCACTTTTGTACCCCCAAAAAATCATTTTATTCACTTTTTTAAACAGTTACTGGGCACTAATTATTCTCTACTATTGCAGTGAATCTTTGTTTTGATTTTTCCAATGATGATGCAGACAAATGAAAATCTTATGACTACGTTGATGTTTTTCATGTTAGTTTTACTGCAAGAGCGATTTAGTCATTTGTATTATTTTCATTGCACGTGAAATGCATGGTTAATGCCATTTATGAGCACTTATTATTGCATGCTTCATTTTTTTTCACCGTGCATGGTTGTCAGTTCACACATTTCCTTTCCTCTCATTCCTGTCCTAACATAAAGCAGCCCGAGTCAACCTTTGTTTTGATTGTGTCATGGATGGTGTAGACTCATGAAAATCATATGACAATATTATAGATATTCATCTGTATTATTTTATTGCACGTGATATTGCATGGTTAGTGTCATTCATAAGCACTTCATAGTATTGCATGTTTTATTTTGGGTTTGTTTTGTTTTTGTTTTGTTTATTTTCACTTGCACGGTTGTCAGTTTCCACATTTCCTTTCATTTCATTCCTTTCCTAACAGAATGCATCCCATGTGCTCCAAGCACAATCCCCAATACCATCCCTTATTCCAGTTCCTCCTCCCCCACCTCCTATCCCAACCCTACTTCCTGCAAAGAAACCCATCCCTGAATCTAACAATGCATTCGAAGAACGCTCTAGAAACTCCCTTAAACAATCCGCGATTTCTGCAACTGTTACTGCGCCAACAGCGTTGAAAATCGATTCCAATTGGCTGTTAAGGTCATCGGATGACACCCATGAAAATGAAGTTCCGAATGATCCTTTTCTTACTGAATTGACAGAGTCCCTGGGTCAACGCATGCCTGTGGGACCCGGTGCTCCTGACGTTACGAACCTCGGCAACCAGCTTCCATCTTTCTCTCATTCCGCAGTAGAACCCTCCGAAGTAGATATACCAAATTTAGTCGCTGCGTCTATCATGTCTATACCCTCAGGACTGACGGGCTCCAAATTTTCGAGATCTTTGAAGAAATTAATCCCATCTCTGTCAAAACAAAAAATACCTCAGCAAATATCTATCGATTTTTCCGACGATATGCCGTCACTGCCTCTTGGAGATATGTCCGCGAATCCGGAACCTGCTCTATCTTTACTTAGACATAGAAATAAACCAATAGTACCGGTTATAATTAATGAAACCATGAATGGACTTCCTTCAGAAATGTCTCAGGTTATTCCCGACATGAAGGGCGACACTCTGTCTAATCCGGCGCAGGTAGTATCGACGGAAGACTTTCAAGAATTAATACCAGACGTGCAGGCTTCTACCTCAAAAACTCGTAAAAAAGCGGCAATGGGCTTTTTGAAAAAAGCTGCCAAAATGCTTACCCCTATTGTTGCAGAGCAAGTTCAAGGTGCTATTCTTTCAGAACTACCTGAGGATTTACAAGACGCAATTCCGGACTCCGTTTTAGAGATAGTGCCAAATGTAGTAGAAGATTTAACCGATCAGGCTCTCTCAGAAGAAAACCTACCTGTTCCACAAAAATCTGGAAAGAAAAGTGCTGCTAGTTTCTTGAAAAGGGCGGGTAAGAAATTAGGTCCGGTAGTTGCTAAAAATATTGGTGGAGCTGTCATGTCCGAGATAGGCATACCTGAAGATATCCAGGAGTCCGTCTCAGGACCAGTGGGATCCATACTAACACAATCCGCAAAGGCACTCGCTCCGGTTGTGACCGAAGGTATATCTGAAAGCATGTCAGATGGAATACCACAGGAACTATCCTCGACACCTGTACCAGATTCGGTTAAAATTCCAAAAGGTTTCAAGTCAAAATTCGGAAAAGTAGCAAAGAAATTAGGACCAGTCGTTGCCAAACAGGTTGGTAGTGCTGTGATGTCCGACATGGGCCTTCCTGAAGATCTCCAAGAGACCGTCTCAGGACCGGTAGGGTCCATGCTCGCTAAATCTGCCACAGCAGTTGTATCAGGGGATATATCTGAATCCATATCTGATGAATTGCCAGAAGGGTTATCATCATTACCGGTGCCAAAGTCAGTTGCGATTCCCAAAGGCCTTACGTCAAAGTTTGGACAAACAAAGAAATCCATACTAACAGCGGAATTTGAGGTTCCAAATTCGTTGACAAAGGGAATTTCTCCTAAAAATGCCGTTCCCCCAAACCCGACCCCAGATTTCCCTTCACTTACACACCCAAACTCATCACCATTCCCTTCAGCAACCATACCTGCACCTCCACCACCTCCAGCAGTACCCCTCCTGGGTTCTAAAGTGACACCCCCTGCACCTTCTATGAAATCCCCTCCTGTGGTGACGGACAAAACTTCGTTGACTGACAAAGATTTAACCTCAAAGATACCGGGTGTGTCAACGTCATTAACATCTGGGTTGCGAGTGGCAGACTCGGTGCGTTTTAATATATTTCTTTCAACTAACTCTGCATTAAATATGATTCTTTTTCTTCTCTTTTGTATGGTTTGTTATGTATATATCTTTTTATAATGGTGGGATGTGCCTCTTGAAATTGCAATATATTTCAAAATGTTTCATTTGCACTTTACATCCTTTTTTCTTTAAAGCAACATTTCTTTTTCAATATGACATCGTTTTACTACATCATTTATTCATTAGAGTGTTCACAAAGGAGCGGAAATATTAGCACATAATATTGATATCTTTTGAGAAACTTTTTCAGTTACTTTGTGAAATACTCTCTTCGAATTGCTACTATATTCATGCGTTTTGATAATCCTTATAATTCTTGCCAGAAAATTTCAAGTCGTTTGACACAGCAGAGTAGTATATAATTTTAGAACTGAAAACAAAATTATGTGGTTGAAATATTGCATTAATCCATTTTCTAAAGAAAGAGGAGCCGCATTCATGTAGTGATTCACTCTTACTGAGCCAAGGGGTTTAGCTTTCTTCAAAATTTTACCAAAATGAGATCAATGCTTACTTTTCAAATATCTTCACTTCATTAACCATCTATTATTTCACAAAATATTGTGTACAAAACTTGTAGGAAATTTATTACCATTTCTTATGATACCAAACATTATTACTTTACCCAACTTTATGCATAAGAATTTGAGTTTCTTTTTTGTTCATTATTTTTTTTTCTCATTTGTTTACTATTGTTTAATGTTGATATAAGGTAATATCTTTTTGAAAATCTGCAGTTTTCTCTGAAAATTTCTATGGTGGCATATGATTATATTGATATATTTAGAATGCTTGATTTATGCTCAAAATTTGATATACATTAACCACCATATACCTTTCCTGCGGTCGAGCAATTGGTGCATTAAAATGACAAGTCTATGTGTCACATATATGTGACATTGGCACTAAAAGAGTTAACAAGTTTTTAAAAATTGTCATCTAAATATTTAAAATGTAGTGTTTGGGTTGAAGAGTTCAGTAAAACTTACATCCATTTGGAAAACGCAATCTTAAATAGGAGGTGTGAAGTGACAGTCATAAATCTTTAAAGAGGTGATTTTTTTTCTCTCTCTCTCTTCTCTTTTTTTTTTTTTTTTGTTGTCTTGTTTTTCATAACACTGAAATAAATTTCCGTCATTTCATAAGAAGTTCCAGATAATACCTTTTGCTGTTGATATACCTTTCACTATTTCATCTGAAACTAATCCATCGTCATTTAAATTACACGTTCACTGACTTAAATTTTTTTTTTCATTTAATTTTTCTATGTTCGCTTCATTTCGTATAAACGTCAATTTTGGTTACAGCCCCCATCCAATGAAAGGGCGGGAAATACACCACCCATTGGTCCTCCTTCTCCACCTCCGCCGCCACCACCACCACCACCACCACCACTTCCATCATCATGATCATAATCATCTTCATAACCATGGTAATCTGAATAGTTATCATCCCTTTCACGTAAAATATCTTTTCCTGCTAAGGCTGACCAACAATGGATGTGTTTTCTGTGATGTTCACCCTTTTTGAAATGATAATGTTTCAAAAATTAATCTTTCTTTCAATATCAGTCTCTCAATCTCTCTCTCTCTCTCTCTCTCTCTCTTAATCTCTCTTTATATTTTTATCCTGCTATTGTTCTTTTCCTCTCTGTATCTGCATATTTGTATCTTTTTGCCACGACCCCCTTCCTCCTTGTGCACGTACCTCTTTTCTATCTGATTTCTTGTACTAGGGCAATTCCACATGGGAAAAACAACAACAAAATTTAATTTCAGATTTATACTAAAGAAAATCAGTTTAATAGTGCTAAAATAAATATGCACATCGTTAAATCACAAGAATCTGAAAAAGCTTTTCCCACATATCAATCAGGATTCGCACAATGCATGATTAATTCATGGAAATGAGAAATTGAAAAATGCAACAATTTTCTGGTAATTCAGTTACCAAAGTTATATACCTCAATATAATTAATGTAAGTGGACACTTTGGGGTATGAACGAGTTCAGGTGAAAGAATGAGTACATATGCAGATTACGAATTGGTGAGAAGGGGACGGAAGTCCAAAATTAGTGCATAGCTTACAAAAATGTGAGCAAAATATCCCTCATTTGTAATTCCGTTACCATGGAATTGCCCACTAACTGGTTGTTTGAATTGTGATTTCCGAAATCGCTCTCCTTCTCATTGCTTAGTGATTGCATCATTTCTGTCTCTCACGGGATTTTTAGTGGAAAAGGTCGCCTTTAAAAAAAAAATCTATCATTCGTAAAAGTAGCTTTCAGAGACTGTTATGTCATCAGCATCATCATCAGCTACAACATCATTATCATCCCCATCACCATTATTCTTATCATTATGACCATTATTGTCAGTAATCCTATTTCTAACGATAAACTACGATGTTGTATTGGGTTCTCTCTCTCTCTCTCTCTCTCTCTCTCTCTCTCTCAGTAGCAGTTTTCATACTTAAATCATGCAATTATGTTTTCTATCTTTAGTACTCGAGTCTTTCTGTCCTGAATAATGTAGAATATTGTATTTAACCCGTTGACTACTGAATTCTGTGATTCCCATTAATATAATACAGGGACCACCTGGTTCCTGTAAGCAATGGGTTAAAAACAAATTGGTTACGATTATTAATTATGTTTAAAATGTCATCGTCCAAAAGTCACATCGTATATCGACATAAATGACTTTTCGAATCGATATCTTAACTAAGTGTTTTTCTTAAAAGTCGAAGTATGTAGAGATGGGATTTTACTTAAAGCTACTTTTAAAAAAATAATAATGATAACACTTCGGAGACTTCATAAGATGGAACGCGAACTTCCTGAATTATGTTACCT
Source organism: Heliocidaris tuberculata (assembly GCA_025618425.1). Taxonomy (NCBI): domain Eukaryota; kingdom Metazoa; phylum Echinodermata; class Echinoidea; order Camarodonta; family Echinometridae; genus Heliocidaris; species Heliocidaris tuberculata. The sequence continues at coordinate 14,380,769 of CM046841.1, forward strand.
TTCCAAAGTAAATAAATCTTGTAATATTCTACTAATATTCTCAATACCAATCCCATCTGATAATTACCTTTAGATACAGTTATCATATTTGTATCGATATACTACGATCTTGTTTTTGGTGGGGTTTTCTCTCTCTCTCTCTCTTTCAGTAGCAGTTTTGATACTTACATCATTATTATGTTTTTTGTTATCTTTAGTACTCGAGTTTTTCTCTCCTAAATAATGTAGAATATTGCATTAAAAACAAAATGGTTACGATTATGATTATGTGTAAAATGTCATCATCCAAAAGTCCTATCTTATATTGACATAACGACTTTTCAAGAGGATATCTTAACAGCCAAAATGAAAGTAGAGCATGGTCCTTGTTTCGCGTGTTTTTCTTAAAAGTCGAATCATGTAGAGATGGGAATTTACTTAAAGCTATAAAAAAAGAAACAACAACAACTATCTAACACTTCGGAGACTTCATAAGATGTGGAAAACGAATATATTGAATTATGTTACATTTCCAAAGTAAATAAATCTTGTAATATTTTACTAATATTCTCAATACCACAATCCAGTTTGATAATTACCATGATTACATTTATATACAATATATCTCTACGTTTCACATTGGGCCTAGCTTTTTTTAATTAATTTTGATCACATTTTTAAAATCAAACTCAGCCTTCCAATGGTTTTCTTGATGTTTAACAAATACTGATTCAATATTATATCTTTTCCCTACCCATGTTTCTCTTGTAACTAACTCTAGTTTTCGACTTCTCTTCTTTTAACAGAACCCCGTGGATGATGCCCATGCGGAACAGCCTTCTTCGGTTCTTCCGAACCAAGAAGTTCTCTACTAAAATATAACATTTAAACTTACACGGATACAACACATGTTATCTCTAATAAATACCGCTTTTACAGCATCCTGAACAAAATTTTAAAATGTGTGAATTTAGAATTTGAGAATTAAGGTTCGACGTTCCGGATAGCTGTCCGTCATCAGGAGAGACGGATGAAGGACAGTCAAGCTGTCCGGAACGTCGAGCTTTCTCACCTCATCGCCTTCTCTACTCTTCGCATCTCTTCGCATCTCTTCTGGTTTACAGTCCTTCTCAGGACTCCACCCAATTCAAGAAAGATTACCCTACTCTCTCGCTCCGTCTTTCTCGCCTTTCCACTTCTCCTCCTCTTCTCCTCCTCTTCTCTCCACTTCTCCTCCTCTATACTCAACAGTCCTCTTCAGGACTAACCACATGGTGAACCGTCAACCCTTTTTATGTTATTCCTACCACCATGCAAACCTACAAAGAAAAAAATGGTAATAATCGAGGGAAATTCAAAAAATGGCCCTGCTCTATAAAAAAAAATCTGTCTTCATATCCCTTCAATAGCACGGATACCCCCCCCCCCCCCCCCATCTTAACTAAAGAAATTGTGTTATGTCCAGAATTTAAACTGTCCTTTAATAGTTGGGTGGTAATCCTCTTACAGTGTTTTCATCCCGTAGAAGTTTCATCACAAAGTAAGAGGCGGTGACAGACAATCATTTCTCGTTTACTACATTTGCCTGTGGTTAATAATATTGCAAAGACGCAATATGGACCACTGAATGTATAATATACGATTTAGATATTAATAATACAGACAATCAAATACCTTTAAAGATATGAGCGGGCATGTATGTATCCACCTGCACGAAATTGCAGTTGAAAATAATTGCCATGTGATTTACCAACTTATTTTCCATGAGCGAATGTTATGTAAGGGATATTACTTACGAATTACTTACCAGATTTTGCAGGATACCAATTTTCGTGAAATGCATAATTAAGGGCATAGTACCTTCCCATTGCCCTCAAGTCTAATGTCTTACAGAACATATGGACATCAAATTATTGTCTTTTCCTGGTCCATACGGTAAATGTCTCTGGTCTCTATGGTGTTTAGAAAACTACACAACTCAAACATGTATTTATGACATTTATGGACCTATTTTGTTTGTTTTTACTTATAAATAACGAGTCAATATAAATCCTCTTTGCATGATAAATCAAAAGGTGTGATATGATAACTTGACATAATAAATGTATGATATCAGTAATATTTACCCTTGATTATTTCGTAGTATTTCGTAGTATGTAAATACTTATTTAAAACTTATTCGATGTTATTTAACTTTTTTTCAAATAATAAAATTTCGTATCAAGTTAACCGTAAATTCACAAGATGTACTGATAACAGCCTCAAATAGTAAATGGGATTATGAAGTTTTGTCTTTTATATGTATATTATGGTTGGTCGTAATACAAATATGAACTCTTGGAATTATTCACTATTAGCTTCTGTGTATATCTATTCAGTTTTTGTAAGGGAAGTTAGAGATGCTGTCGTAAAAGACAGAATAAACTTGCTATTCACTAACAATGATTGACTTGATATCTACATGTATACTTGTGCCATGTATTGTATTTCATATCAGTGAAGGCAAATTGCCTTTAAGATTCCTATCATTAATTCATATATATATTTTTATTCGAATCTTGTAACAGTATTTTTCTTTTTCATTCATACTGGTGCCATGTATTGTATTTTATATCAGGGAAGTCAAATTGCCTTTACTTTCTTAACATTTATATATCATAAATAAAGAAATAAATGAAACATTAATTCATATTCATTTTTTTCCGCATTTTGTAAGAGTAATTTTATTGATTTCCTACTTTAGAATTATAGATTGAACCCCTTTGAAGACAAATCAAACACGTAAAATCTGAAATGTTTTTACCTATAAGTTTTTGTGTTATTGATTTCTTCAAATATCAACTAAAAGGGAAAACATGACTACATTGTTCAATGTTTCGCTTATTTTAGGGTAGCGTAACTGTGCAGATGACGAGGGTGTGATGTTCTGACCCAGCATTGCACTCGGAGACATCAATCCCTGCAGACAGGCCAGGCCCTGCTAATTTGGTAACAGTTGGTAGCTATGCTCTATGACTTGAAATATGAACATCATGTTCCACAAGAGAATAACATGGCCTCCACAGATATGTAAGGAGGGTATGATAGGTGTCAGCGAAAAACATGTTTATGGTAACATTGTTAATTCCTGCTTATCTATGACTAGAAACAGTGGCCCATTATACACCGTTTCCTACCGACCTATCTTCACTGGTATTATAATTGGTTTGAGTTATAATAGGTTTGACTCTTCCCAATTATGGATGTCTGTCCCGTAAACTTAAATATTCTCTTTTATCATTCCTCTCTTTATTTTTGTATAATAAGCTCTAATTGTATCCCTATAATCAGATCACGAACAAAATTGTAATATTAACTATGGTGATAGGTTGTCATCCATTAAGATGTTTTGAATTTATTCCGTATACACTTTTTATTCCAAGTTAGTTATACATTTATTGCATTTTTTAAGCAAGAAAGTTAAGAAGGAAAACATTTATTGTCTTGTTTTGTTGGGGTTTTTTACGCCAAACTTCAATGTGAGTATAGTGTATTCGTTTTTAACCATTTTGATCTATTTATTCAGGTTTTAGATCTATGTGTTATTGCCCCTTCCTATTTTTATATGTCTTTTACATTACCTATTTACCAATAACCTTCCTATATTTGTTGGTATTCCAACGGAATGAATTCATGTCGTGTTGTCTCATCACAGTACTTTATAATTTGGTCTTGCCAAAGTTTTAAACGTAGAAATGAAGGATATATAAATGTACTTGAAATAATTGGTTTTAAAAAGGGTTTTGGAGGAGAGGGGTTAATTTGAAGTCAATGATTATAGTGATTCTCTATGTAAACAGCTTGGAACAAGTCACTGAGTGCAGAACAGAGATTCCAGAATCCTCTATGCATCGATATTTAGTTTTGTAGTATATCATCCTCTTGCTTTGTACACGACGTTTTTTTATTATTATAGACGCCCCCTTGCAGTTCTCTATAACAGTGTTTAGGTTGTTTGAAATATATTTTATATATGTAACATAATGACGTTATGTAATCTTAGAATTATGAAATTGCAAATCGAAATACATTTTTTGTATGTCAAATGTGTTATTTTGATTTCAATAAAATGTCATATTATTATTTGCCTTTACGTCTGAAGACATCCTCGTTTTCTATTTAATGCGTTGAATAGAATACATATATTATGTACCTAATATGTAGCTACTTTATCAAAGCCTTCAGTTATCTTTCTCAGTATGCTGCAGATTTAAATGTATCTTTTGGGAAAACATTTTGACTTAATCTGATAATCTATTATCTTCAAGCTAGTAATATTTTTAATACAAAATCAAAGCTGTGAATAATGGCTTTAAGAGTGCCTACATTCACAATATCCGTCATGAAACACATTCCATAAAACCAAGAAAAAGAATTGAACTATATTTCTCGGATTCCTCATTAATTTGTAGGCAATAGACATATGAATTCATTGGATAACTAATTGCCTCTAAGTTTGAATGATATGGGTGATTGATATATAAGTTTAATATGTGAGTGATTATCAGATGAATTTACATTTTGATAGTTTATTGAAAAATTACATGGATGGATGACAGATTAAATGATTGATGGTTTAAGGAGAAATGACATGGGGGATTGAAAGACGGATTGATTCAATTAGTTGTTGATAAATTATTTAATAATGACAGATGAATTGATTTTGGCCCGTATTCTCGAAAGTGGCCTATTTGTTAGGCCTGGCTTAACTTAGGCCACTGATTTATGGCAGGCCATTCGTCAACCCCGAAGACCCGTATAAGCGACTATAATTATGTAACAAAATAAAGAAACAAAATTATTTTCTGGCATGAAATGAGCATCAGAAATCAATTCTATCGTGTCGGTTTTTGTATATGTATTTAGTCCTAGAACTACGGTGATTTTGTAGGATTAAAAGAGGGTGACATTTGGCTCTCCATAATTCGGTGGCCTAAATCTACACACTTAGGCGGGGGCTAAAGTTAGGCGCCTTTCGAGAATACGGGCCTATATGTTTTACTTATAAATCACATTGGTGCTTTACAGATTGATTCGAAAGGTTATAGATAGAATTGATATGGATGACTGGCAGATAAAATAGGGTTTATTAATACATAATTGGTCGATCGATTTATAAAGAACATAACATGAGTGACTGAAAGATGTATCAATTGGATTGATAATTTGCACATTTAAAAATGATTAGCAGATGAAATGAATACATAATTGATTGGTCGACCGATAAATAACATTGGTGATTGACAGAAGAAATGAATGGTTGAGTGTTGGATTCATAGTGATAGGTATATTGTGTGAATGATTGATAAATATAATTATGCGCTTGACAGAATAAGTAAATTCATTGGGGTAGATATGGCAGTATGGGGCCTGTAACATAAAGAGATACAATCAATCTTACGATCAATTGTAACTCTTCAGTACATGGTTTGCCATAGATTTACGATTGATATCAATCGTAAGATTGATTTATCTCTTTATGTTACAGGCCCCAGATCGTGTACTTTTACCTGAACAATAGGTTCGTCAGGTTGATAATGCAAACAAAAACGAACATCTCGTTATATAAACCAGGTAAGTGGTTGTAATCAAACCCTTTTTATGTTGCGTGTGTGTATGTTGACGGTGGTCTTGAGGTAGAATTACATTACCGGCCCTGACGACGTTAGAAATCAGACACAAGACGTTTCGAGTCAAGAAAATCCAGAACTGCATCTCTTCGTCTCAAAGGAAAGAAGAACACTGTAAAATCAGTGATCTTATTATTGTCACAATAAAGGAGACAGAAACGTTACTAATGCTATTAGATTTCTAAATAATTTGGGGAAAAAAACAATAATACAAGATTCCATGTGTAGAGAACCAAAAAATATATAGTATTTTCTATTCTGTTATCATAATCATTCATTTAGATTCATTTGAAGTGTAAAGAGAAAAAGATCCGTCCTTAAATTTCTTTATCTTTATCTTGACTATCTTGAATCTAAATGAATGATTATGATAACAAAATAGAAAATACTATAAACACGATAAAAACTACTTTCGAAAAATAAACTCAAGACAATTTCAATAGCCCTGTCTATCACCTTTAGAAATGTGCGAACATTATAATGGCGTATTACGTAATCCGAACAAGATTTCTATGGGCAGTACAATAGGCCTTTGAAACTGCCCTTGAGTTTATTTTTCGAAAGTAGTTTTTATCGTGTTTATATATGTATGGTTCTCTACCCACGGAATCTTGTATTATTATTTCAATCATACAAGATTATTATAATCATTCATTTAGATTCATTTGAAGTGTAAAGAGAAAAGATCCGTCCTTAAATTTCATATTTTATCTTGACATAATAACCTTCCCCTTCCTCAAATTTTTATCTTGACAAAAAAACGACCTTCACCTCCCTCCAATTTTTATTGCGGATATGATTGTTAATAAGCAAAAATTAATTTACAAGGAAATTCGATGTCTTGGGAATTTCAACATTAAAAGCAGGTGTTTTTGATCGGTATGATGCCAAGCGTAGAATGCATATTAGATACTCAGGTAATTACGATAACGTTGCGTGCGATCGATAGATAACATAAAATCGTCGATAAATGAATACTCTTAAAACATCACAGTGTGTCATGAAAATCAAAATGGGCTAACAATAAATTGGGGTAACTGTTCTGGAGGGGGAAAGGGTTGTAATCATCTTTTCCTTTTTTTTTTTTTTTTTTTTTTTGCTTTTACTTCTTCTTTTTTTCTAGTTTATTTCCTTTCTGAAATGATATTTCTTTTACTTCTTAATCTTTGTGGTTACTACTCACCTTAATTTGCGGCATTAAAGAGAAGGTCGATTCTGGGAGAGGTGAACAATAATAATTTGTGAGCCTTTTCATTCTTTTTATATCAGTTTGGAAGGACATTATACGAGAAATTTCTCCTGAAAAAGTATTTTTCTTCTAATGCCCTCATATTCGACATATGACGAGAAATAGCAGAAACGTTAGGGACGAACATTTATGCCACTTGTGTTTGCAGTCCCTTTATAAACATTTCTGTGTGCAGTGCAAGTGCTTTTCAGCTGGATTGGGTCAATTTGTTATCAGTTTGATGATTCCAAAACCTCACAGTATAAAACAATTGTTATGTAGACATAATTAAATATTCCCAATTGCTTTGAGACAGGTTTTTTTTTTTTTTTTTTTTTTTTTTTTTTTTTAAATATATAATATGACTGCATGACCAAAAATCTACCTTATCTTTAAAGTGTACCAACCACCTGAAAAAAAGAATTTGTATACCGCTAGGAAGTATAAAATTAACCTCAAAGAACTTTATCTATGAAGGAAATAAAGGATAACATGAAGGTGCTCGCGCGGAACCGAACCGAGTTGGTACCGCGCGAGCCCTTATCTTGGCGAGCGCGTACGGGTGCGTTGAGTAGTCTACTCACAAGTCGCTTTTATGCTTATAGAGAGTATAATTAAACTTGTAATATATCTTTATAGAAGTGATATTCGAAGCCCATATTTGGAATATAGTTGAATGGCATGGAACCTCTAACATCCAGAGTAAAATATTTTTTGGTAATTGGTACCCTTTAAGGGGTAACCTCAAAAATCATAAGGACCGCTATTCATAAAGACCACTTATGCATAAGGACCGCTATCCATAACTCGTGACTAAATGAATAGCGGTTTTGTATGAATAGCGGTCCTTTTAAATGGCGAGCAAACCATAGACAAATTACCGCGCTATTCATAAGGACTTCCATTCATAATGACCACTGTTCATAATCATTCATAAGGACCGCTATTCATAACAGGTGTTAAATGAATTGCGGTTTTCTCTGAATAGCGGTCCTTATGAATAACGATCGGACCCCATCTTTAAACTGTCCTTCTGTTTTTTTTTGTTTTTTTTTGTTTTTCTTTTCTTTTTTTTTTTCTCTCTCTCTCTTCTCAACGATTCAGAAGCTGTTTGGTTTCTTTAGCCCTGCCTTTTCTTCTTTTTCATATTTTTTTTTAATTATTATTATTATTTGCATTACAGTAGTAATACAATCTTGTCTTTTCACTCGTTTACTTTATCGTCTCTCAGTATTATTATGACCCTTTAGTTTAGCTATTTATCTCAATTATTTTACTTGCCTGGTCGTTTTTTATGTTGTATCTTGTTACTTTCTTGCTATTTTGTTAACACCAGATGTTTGTCTTTCTTTCACACTTCACCTTCAAAAATTCATTCACATTTTCATTGAATCACTTTTTGCGACATCTGACCTATCTTGTTTTGTCCATACACCCTGTAATGAAGAGATTATTGATTAATTCAATTCTTCAGAAGGTGAATGTGCTTTGAGCAAGACTTTCATTACCCCACTTCCCTTGCCTGGCAGAACAGGTGACATATCCTGTTGCCGTAACGACAAAGCCTGTTTATACAAATTTGTAAAACAATGGGTAATAGAAGAGAATGGTGAATATTTCATTCGAAGTGAACCAGACGACTCATTCGATATCGGGTAGTGTTCATGGACATGACAGTCCAAACACAAAACTGTGAAATATATGGAGAGTTAAATTGCTTGGCAATTCATTCATCTCGTGTGGAACACTATTCCTTTCGTATAGTGTAAAGCACATGGTTTTGAATAATTATGAACGCATGTTATATTGGCGCCATTTTCGTAGGAGGTCTGCATATCACCTTTGTTAGTAAGTAGATATCTTTGTTGTCATTGAAATATTCCTTCATCCCAGCTTATCACGTGATTGCCGAAAAATATTATGGAATTTGAAAACAAGGAAATGTCATTTTACTTTTCACTATCAGTCTGAAAGGTTATGGGGAAGCAAGACTTTGTGGATGTTTAATGATCTCTGGAATTCTTAGAAATCACTCTTCTATTCATTCTGAGACATACACGGTGATTCATACCGATCAAGAAAAGTGTTTCCCTCTTCATTTAAAACCCAAAGTTGATTATTTTTTTGGCTCAAAACTTACTTGGATTAAACTTTTTTTTATATTCTAAGATACCCATGATGTCTACTGCTGGAGAAGTATATCGTATGTTTGGAGCCAGAAGGGCGCTACTCATATACTTTAACACAACATTAACGCCTTCTAACACTCAGCAGACGATATTATAATTCTATAGAAATCGAAGAATAGCTTTAGATGGAGGCATGTTTTGTTCGCACGCTTTATTCTCTTAGAAGTTTTTTTTTTATATATATATATATATACCTTAATTTCGCCTTCCATTCTTGCAATTTATATGAAGAGTGCAATACGAAAAGCTTCAGCATATTTGTATTTAAAACGATTCTTCTATTTTGTAGTACTTATTACCGCTTTAATTTATCTTATATTATATTCATGTTTAACATTCCTTGTTTTACATCAGTGGGCTTCTGCTCGAATGGATCTGTAAGTCCCCATACAGGCTACTGCTACTACCTTCACCCTTCTTCTGAGTACTCCTTTATGACTGCCCGACATACTTGCCGCTCTGAGTATGGTGGAGATGTACCTTCTATCTGGTCTGATTCAGAGAATGATTTCCTCAGTGACGTCATAGCAGGAGGAACATACGAGTAAGGTCTTTAAGTCTTTTTGTTCCGCTCGGGGGAGCGTTTCATCAAGTGTTTTGTCAGTGATTTTTACCGACAACTGTTATAAGCTACTGAAATCCTTGCATCTGATTGGCTGAGAGCAGATTTGTCGGTAAAAATCACTGACAAAACGCTTGATGAAACGCTCCCCAGATGTTATCCCTGTGCCAAATTGTATTTCTTAGTGTGTAGTTGACTAAAGGCTTCCATTTCTTTTTCAAAAGTTATCGCATAAATCTACTAAAGTATAGAGATCACGACTATAGCATAACAAGCAAGGGCGGCGCTACAGGGGGGGGGCAGAGGGGGTGACCGCCCCTCCCCCCCCCCCCGCCTATGATTTTTCAAGTAGTGAAAAAAGAAAGAAAAAAGAAGAAAAAAGAAGAAAAGGAAGAAGAAAAGGGAAGAAAAGGGAAGAAAGAAGAAAGAGGAGTATTAAAAAGAGAGGTCTTAAACATATAACTCTATATTACCCCTGTTATTTAATGGAGAAAAAATATGACGTCATCTTTAGGTCGTCTTGCCCCTCCTTTCAAAATACCCTGGCCCCGCCCCTGATAACAAGGTTTATATATTGGTAATTTAGGAGCAACTTTTGTAAAATCCAGTAAAGTCTTCTGTCAATTGAAAGTGCTAACTATTTGTGCCGATCGACACCCATAGTAAACAGAGGGTTTGGCTGCTTTGTTTCCATGAGGGGAAAAACATGCGTATACATGTAAACGGAAAGCTTACAATTAAATAACCCCCTTAAATACAAGTTAACTCAGAAAGATTCTTGCCATTTAGTCATAAATGCCTTGAACCAGGTCTCATACCTGCTTCAACATTAGCCAGCCCTGAAAAGAAAAATAAAAAAATTCTCAAACCTCATAAAAGTGAATTATGTTTTTTACATATTCTTAATATGTTTTTTAACGCATGCAAATAGTTAGACCTCAGATCCTGTATTCCTTTGTCTGCTCCGAAGACCATTCTGGCAAGATTATTAGTCTGGCCCTTCTTTAAAATGCTCTAATTGAAGACACTCTACACTCTTGCCATCCCTTTGGAAATCACAGGTTGTACTGGCTGGGCATCACTGACATTTCCTCTGGCGGCGGGTTCCGTGACTTCCGAACCAACCAGGGTATAAACTACACCAACTTTGACCAGTGGCCTAACGGCAGCTGGCCGACCTGTATACGGATCAACAAGACCAGCGGAGTATGGACAGGTGGTAATTGCGGGTCAGGCTCTCCAAGTATTGGTCTCGTCTGTCAGGTACCTCCTAACGGCACAGACCCAAATACAGGTAAAGATGACATACTCCGTAGACCAGTGGCGGATCCGGGGGCGTAGGGAACAAGGGTCAAACCAAATAGGCCTACTTTTGATACACACCTTATTTAAACCGTTTATATACGTGAAGTCACGTACATGTGCTTACCATTCCCCCCTTCCCTCAAATTAGAAAACCGTTTTTGTTGTTGGTTTGTTTGTTTTGTGTTTACGTTTGTGTCAGCGACTTTTCTAGACCTGCCCCCCCCCCACCCATCCGCCCCTTCAATTAGACCAAAATAAAGGTGTATCATCTCACAATTTTGACCAAGTGAACGATATCTATCATGGTATATGAGTCGTAGGATCGCGTATAGGTCCTTTACATCCAATATGACAATTTTATCAGCTTTCTCAGGAAATTTGTTTCAATGTATTCTTTGAATGTGATACGCTATTTTCAATCGGTTTTAGGCCTAGGTCTCGATTCATTTCCTGCTGGTAGAATATACACCGAACATGCTGCATCGGCTTATTTCAACTCTAGAGACAGAGGCCGTTTTCTCTTTGGTACCGAACTCACTGAACCACACTACGGCATTCTCCCCAGTCTCTATTAGGCCTCCACTTTATCAAAATTTATAACAAATATGCATCTCAATAAGATTTGCACGTGGTTACCCGCTTTCTGTTCATAGGATGTCCACCCAACATGCTGCCGTATTTCAACACTACGGAGGTCTTAGAATGCTTTTGGTTCTCATTTGACCATACATCTGCATACAATGCTAGCAGTCACTGTACAGACATGGGAGCCAAACTCGCTAAAATCTCAGACCCAACAATGAGTGACTTTCTCAACGACTACCTACCAACGCTTGGGTAAGTATGATAATACGACTTGGTTAATGGTTAATATAATGTCAAAGACCTGCGTGTAATTGCATATTTGCCTCTTTTCTGTTCATCGGTTTGCGAAGGGAAGTAACTGAATTACAAGCAAATTTTGTGAAAAATATAACCAAGTGATTGTTTTTTTTTTAAGGAAATTTTGATATTCCAAACACTTTTTGATAGATATTTCGTCATTGCCCAAAACAATATGTTTAATAGAACTTTTACGTCTCCGAAGAGAAAACATCTCTAATTTCACACCGGGCCTGCGTAGAGTTGCGTAGTACAGTGTACCGACCGAGTATGCCGAAATTACGCCCAGGATCGGCGTAGTCCCTCCTTAGGTTATGCATAGGCTGGCGTACGGTGGCGTATGTTTGCGTACCCTGTGCATAGTCACCGCGTACCTACGGCATATGCAATTGGCGTACCTCCGCATAGGATTGCGTACGTATACGTAGGTCTGGTGTAAAGGGTACGTAGGTTTGCTTATGCTGAACCAACACTTAGCAAAAGTATGCAACACTACGCCCTTCCAGAGATTTTTTTTTTTTTTTTTTTAATAAAGTGGGGGGGGGGGGTGGCCTGTGTTACCATTCCCCAATATTTTGAGGTGATTTTTTTCAAAGCCATAATGCAGAAAAAAAAATATATAGTTTAAAAGTACATGCAATTATTCTCGATTTAGAGGGTTCAGTCGGTAACTTTCCTATATAATGCAATTTTCCACACTGTAATACTAACAATTTTCAAAATTTAAATAAACAGGAATCGAATGTGGTGGGGAAAAGGGGGGTACATCACCCCTAATATTTATCGAGGATGATGACCTCTGTCATCATCACCCAACTATGCATAGAAGAATGATGAAATGACAATCATAAAATGTAGACCCGGTCAGAAGCACCGCTCCAGGGGTTCCATGTATGCACGGTGCCCCTACTTTTCCCTTAACTTTAGATAAGTACCTCCATTTTTCTTTCGAAAAAGTTCCCGTTCCATATTCTTTTAAGTGCCCATTTTGATCATTACACCTCATCCCTCACCTTACCTTTGATAAATGATCCTATTTCAACAAGAGCATTTATCCCTTTTAATGAAACAAGTCATTTTTTTTTTCTTTTAATATAAAGTCACTGCTTCAATTTTTCTTCTTTATAAGAACATTTTCCCGTTCTAATAAAGGCCCCTCTTCAAGTCTGATAACTGCGTTTTCTGCATTTTCTACTCATTCATTTATTTTTCTATCAACTGTCCTTTTACCCATGATAAGTACCACGTTTCCATTTTTCACAACATGTGCCCCTAATCCAAAGTGAGTGAGAGCCAATATTTCCAAACTCGCTCGCTACGCTCGCTCGTATTAAAAGTATAGCTTATTAAATAAATGTTCATTGTGTATTTTTTCTAATGAAACCCCATCAGAATTGTGTTTCCCCTTTTTTATATACAATGTAATTGCGACCTCCCAAATTTTGAATATTCTTTGCTCGCTCGCTTCGCTTGCTCGATCAATAGCCAAATAATACTATAAAACTGCAAAGCATAATGTTAAAGTTGTTTCTTGGACATGGAAAGAGAAAAAAACCACATACAGGTTTACACACCCTCACCCCATACACTATATATATATATATACTCTGTGCTCTGCATGGAGGTAGCATGTGTGACATGTGTAGCATACTCAGTAATAGGTTTTACGCGTATGTACACGTTGCAGTACAACATGCCGTCGTAGAAGTCTAGATGCCTGCCCCGGTATGTAAATTATTTTCATCCCTCACTTGTTTAATATTTAACTTGATGAATAAAAAAAAGTAATAACTTCACAGCAGCTTAGTTATGCTAGTATCTTGTTGTTTATCATATAAAATCCAAGAAATCTGATGAAAATTTTTTAAGTCAAGTGCGTATAACTAGCCCCCCCCCCCCCCCCCCCCGTTATAAATTCAGATATCATGTCTCAATTGAAACCGTTTATAGTTTTATAGGATAATTGACTATGTTTTGAAGGACGTAATTTTACTAATTTACGAGTTTTTAAAAAAAAATCTTATCCTGCTTATCCTGGTCAGCTTATTCATAGCATGGATTGGTTACCAGGAAGTAAATGTGACAAATGGTTACACCACCGTTGAGTTTGGCTCCTCTTTCAACGCCTCATTCACCTACTTCAAGGCCCAATATAAAGGATCTGACAACCCTGTGTGTGTGACCATGATTTATTATTATGGTGGGAGATGGAGCCAGGAAAGCTGTGACACCTTGCAATCTTACATATGCAGCTATACAACAAGTATGAACTTTTCATTTATTCATTCATTCATTTTATTCATTCAACCATGTTAATAACCTGTACAGATACATACATTAAACCTGTAAAATGAGAAGGGTTGGATACCCCCAAAGTAGCGAAAATTTAGCTAACACGATTCATGGTAGTATTCGTGGCAATGTTTAAAATTTGCTATTGGTAGATAATTCCAGAGAAGTACTATTCCATTTTGTAACTAAATTGAGGAAATGACTCATATAGGGGGCTGAGGATTAACACTAACAAGCTACCCACAAAATGAGGAACTGCTGAAATTTGAAAATTATTTAGATGCTAATAAAAGATACAAATTTCCAACATGTGGACAATTTGAAAATTTCATTCCTAATAGAGATAACGAAAAAACACATACCTACAATCTTTTAAAGGTTATTAATTTTCTTATTTGTAAATCATATTTTGAGGAATGTATAATTGAAAACATAACACGCTTACAAACGAGGAAATCTCAGCAAATTGACGAGTTGGTCCTTAGAAACACTGACGTGATCCCTTATATATCCTCATGTTATAATAATCATAGAACATGTTGAATGCTTTGAGATCAGAATATTTCAGGGCTGAATGTTCAACATAGGTACTTTGATATGAACATTGATACCTGTATGAATTTTCAACTCAGAATGAATTCCATTCTATTAATTATTTCATGAAGACACTGATATGATTAAACTCTTTGCTTACTTCTTTAACACTCCTCTTTTTGAAGAGATACCTTTCCATTTGGAGGTGCTTTGGTGTTAATACACACTTTTAGCTTTACCATGTTTACCTAGACATGCCGATGCCTATTGAATAATATTATTAAAATGCAAATTGATTGCAGTACACTAAATAACTTTCTTTTGATAGCCATTGCAACTACTACGTTCTCTACAACTTCTAATGTTGGAACAACAATACAGTACCTAACATCAACTTCTGGGTTTACAACCTCCCAACAAACTACAACTGGAAACCTGTCAACAGCCACATCTAACACAACTATGGAGGTAACAACGTCTGTTGATACAAGAAGCACAGCAACACCAGTAGAACCTACAACCACTTATCCTTTTGATACTACTACTAGAATGACCACTTCGATAAATCCAGCAACAAATAGTGATTTAGCTACTACGACGGGAAGCCCTACAACACAATCTATGAGCACAACGCATCCGATCATACACACTTCCCTTCTTTCAACAACACCTGCTGAAGGGGTCACTACAGATGCTTCAACATTCACTGAAACTGTTACACATTCGACGACCACGCCCCCAATGACATCGATGGAGAAAACTTTCTCGGAAACAACGCGAATAATTTCAACACAGTCGACACCACCATTTGCGACAGCAACTACCACTACCGCTATCACTACTACCAAACCTTTGGGAACAACAAACCCCGGTCAAGATACTCCAAGTGCTACAAGCTCTACCCATCGAGCCCAAGAAACACATTCCGTCACGGTAGACGATATTACAGGTTTGAGTGTTAATTGAAAACGCATAATCAGCATTACCCTTTTTCTTCCAATATAATTTAGTGGTTGCTTTTGCAGTTAGCTTTTCATTAGGATCGGGAAAGGTAAGTATATGTATCTAGTTATACATTAAATGTGTGGAAGTATGTTTACTTATGTCACCTTTTTCTCAAAGTCTTTGTTGTCGTGTCAGCTTTAAAATGTTTCCTAGTACGTTACTGCACGTATTTGTCTCGTATAACAAACCATGAGCGATCATAGTGCGACTACCATACGCGTGGTGTTGTGGCAAACTTGGCAAACTGAACGATTGAAGGAAAAAAAGTGCGCTAGCGTATTATCACAACGGCAGGGAAGATCTCCCCCCCCCACCCCCTCTCTCTCTCTCTCTCTCTCTCTCTCTCTCTCTCACTCTCTCCTCTTTATTAAGATTTTGTCCAGGACATCAGCTATCACCCAAGTTATCGACGTATTAGCAGCTTTCTACCTCATAGAACCAGTCCCAATGAGACGTCTCTTCAGGCGCTTCTTCGGCATCATTTCAAATCTACGATACAGCGTCACTGTTTAATGGAAGTCATCAACACAGTGAAAGAGCGCACAAATGCCGAGAGGACAACGACCACCTAAACTACCTCAACGGGATTGTTACTACCCTGACAATTACAAAAAAAAGGTTAATCAACCATTTATTTAGTCTAGTAAAATTACCCCCATCTGTGTCATGGGCGGAACATCCCACCCCCCCCCCCCCCCTCTCCGAATGCTAGCATTGAACAATGTGTCTTGACTGTTAAAGAATTGCTGCTTTTCCAGCCTGAAAAAAAAAACCCAAAACAGTATATTTATTGTTTGTGAAGTCACTTTGGAAAATATTTCATAAACTGTCTAAGAATGAAACAAGGGTTATATAAACAAACATTAACTTCTTGAATGTCCATGTATGACAATTTTTCCACAAGATTTGTGACTGACAGTCCTAGAATCTCACACTCGATAATGTGATTATCTGCAGATACCCAGCTAAGATAACTTCTAGCGATTTAGCTCGTGGCAGTTTTTTTTTCTAGTTGGGCAATATACATCAACAGACACGGCAGATGAGTATATTGCCAATCTACAGCTTCGACTAACATCGAATAATACAAGAAAGTGACATTTCGTCATGTCGTGGTTTATCTTTAAAGGAGAATGAAACCCTGGGGAAAATCATTTTTAATGAAAAGAGAGGATAGAGAGAAGCAATTTTTAAAAAGTTCCATCAAAATCGGTTAAGAAATGAGAAAGTTATGAAAGTTTGAAAAGTCTCAATTTACTTCCTATGGCGATCCTCAAATTGGCAATGTTGCTTCAAAATGACAGGTTTAGTAGGACAACTCTCCATATGTTTCGTACATAAAATTTCATGTCTTCCCCATTATCTCTCAAAGTGCAGCTTGTCTCCTTAATAGCTCAAGATATATCATGGAGAAATGTATTTGACACATCATATGTTGAGTTCACAAAAAGACAAGCATCATCTGTAGAGATAATGGAGAAAATATGAAATTTTGTGTAGAAAACACATAGAGAGTTGTCCTACTCTACCTGTCACTTTGAAGCAACATCGCCAATTTGAGGATCGCCATAGAAAGGAAATTGAGACTTTTCAAACTTTCATAACTTGATGAAAAGTTTTTTTAATTGCTTCTCTCTATCCTCTCTTTTTAATAAAATGGATTTTCCCCAGGGTTTCATTCTCCTTTAAAGTGATTTGGTAACGTTGTAAAGGCTTGATAAAATCTGAGCTGCCTGGCCTTACATGCTATCATTGTATGTAATATGGTGTAAAAATGAAGCCCAGGGGGAAATAAGCACTTAAAAATCATCAAGTGCTTCAGAGAGAGAGAGAGAGTGAGACAGAGACCAGGGGAGCGTTTCATCAAGCGTTTTGTCAGTGATTTTTACCGACAAATTTGCTCTCAGCCAATCGGATGCAAGGATTTCAGTAGCTTATAACAGTTGTCGGATAAAAATCACTGACAAAACGCTTGATGAAACGCTCTCCGGAAATGCCAGACTCATTCTCCCCCATAGACTCAGTGATAGACTAAAGCGTATGGCCATATGCTTTCGTAAATGGGAGTATTCAGTCGTATATATCTTAATAATAGCATTATATATTTGAAAACCTTTCTATGTCTGGCTATTTATTTATCTTTCTGAACATCATTATACAAGACGGATATCAAAATTCAACAATTTATTAAATCAAGCCTCCACAAAGTTACCGAATCCCTTTAAGTTGATCATGCTCTGTGAAGTACATAATAATGAAATTCGACAGTATACATTGAGTTTGCAATTCACCATTAAAAATATTTTAATAACCATATCAATTCCCAGGAATTCAGCATGTTCATCATTGCCAGAATCAGATCCTCCAGTGCCATCAGCTTCTTCACCTGGACGGTACTTAGGAGATACAGGACGCCTTATTGACTGTTGTATCCTCGGAGATAAAAGTTTGCTGTTGAAAGACAATTTTTCCACTCACAAGATGTATAAAAAATCGGCTAACAAAAGTTTAGAAACTCAGGTTACATTAATTATATGTATTCCAACAATTAGTATCATTCTATGATACAGATATTGCCTGCCTAGAGGTTTAATATAACATTTCATTTCCCAGACGAAGTTATTTTCCTCTCAGCGCTGCGCGCTTCAGGGAAAATATAATCCCTTGGTAAAAATATAACTTCAGAGGGGAGATGAAGTATTATTTTTTAAAGCAATATACCAGGCAATATCTGTTATATTTTATAGTCTAATCTTCAATATCTGTAATTGATGATCCCTTTGCCTCGCAATACTGATAAAGTATGTAAACGGATGAATTCACTACTGCTTTTATACAACGTGAGTCTCGTCGATTATTTGACGTCACCTATGTTTACCGAGGTGACGTCAAAACCAAAATGTAACATTGGCGATCCCTGCAGCTTTAGTCACGTGATGGCATTTAGACCAATCACTTATTCGTATCTATACAGACTATAATTATAATATATGTTATTAAATTCTGTCATTCAGTTTACACCATAATAATCATGATAGATATCATCAATCAAACCTGAGTTTCTGAACAAATTCCATTGTGTATATTCATAAAACTTTTTGTGTATATTCATAAAACAGAGATTAAAAAAAAATTTTTTAGAGGAGATGACACGCACCTGAATAATATATTTTCTGAGAAATATGGGTTTCAAGTAACCTGGGTAGTAATTATTCGCATTACCGTACCATGTTTATTCTTCTATTCAAAATCAATTTGTCTATACATGTTTGGTGTAATATGGTTATATACGATTATTTCCTGATGTGTAAGTATCCACGAAAATCGTATGGACACAATATTCGATAAACCTTTCATTGCATTGACCGAAAAGAATTTGGTGAGAAATAATGCTTGAAAAAGTGTATGTTCAAACATCTAAAAATACTAATAATAATAATAATTGCAAATATGGGACCCAACATAAACAACAGTAGTCTTAATTCAAAAGTGTGCTGAATAGAAAATAATTATGTCTATCTCTTTATGAAATGTATGCTTTACATGGAGCAAAATGACCGACTTACCCTCTTTTGTATGCAACCATGATGATGAACACAGATATGATGGTTGCAATAGCGAACACAGCGATGACACTTATTAACGTAATCTGAAAAACATATCATTTGGATCATATTTTATAATAATCCAAACCTTATCAACAAGTTTTAAGTGGTTGTTTTTTCAGATTTTGAATAACCTTTAAGAATCCCCCTTCAAGCCATTCAATGTGCTATAGCATTTGTACTTGCCACTACACTTTAAAGCAGCCTTATCGTATACAAATTCATATCAAGTTTTGTAATGTATTTCGAAAAAAATTAACATCTTCCCATAAGTTTCTAACCATGTCATGAAAAAGATTTTTGTGATTTTTGTCATTACTATAAAAGCGACGTGGTCTATCAAGATAATGAACTTTATTAATAAAATAAAATGAAAATATCAAAAATTTTCACATGAGTGACTTCATTTGAGACAATACCACGCTTGAATTTCAGACTTTCCGCATACAGTGTAACCAGGCATAATGCATGTAGCACACGAGATTGTGTTACTAGCTCAACGTTGCCAGAGTTAGCAGAATTCTGCTTTCTGGCAGAATTTTGACCGCTATAGCATTTATCATAATGCGTAGCATAATTTGACAAAATTTAGCAGAATTTTAGCATAATTCTGGTGTTTATTTGTTGAAGTTTTTTTTTTCTTCTTCTCTTTTTGCTTGCTTGTCAAAGAACTTCTGCGTAAAAATACACCCAAAATACGCAAATAACTTTTTTTTTTTTTGCTTGTCAGAGAATTTTGAAGTAAAAATACACCCCAAAAATGCTGATAACCTTCTTTTTTTTTTTTTTTTTTTTTTTTGCTTGTCAGATAATTTTTTGAGTAATACACCCCCAAAATGCTTAAAAACCTTCTTTTGGGGGGCAGCTTTTTCCTTGGGGGGGGGGGATTTAGCAGAATTTTGCGCTGCTCCTAGCATAATTCCATTTTTAACGCTGGTCACACTGTACTACCTACTCCTGTCAAATCTATGAAAACACTGGCTTAGAACTTGTCCTAGCTATTTTACGCTTTGTTTGCAAGTTTTTTTGTTTTCGTTTTCGTTTTTTGGGGGGGTTGTTTTTTATTTTTATTTTTTTTTCGTTTGTGTTTTTTTTTCAAATATAGTACGACGTCACTCGCATATGGCTCGTCGAAGATCGCGCCAGACCATGACGCAATCCCACGTCAGGCAAATGACGCTTCTTGTGCTTTGGGCATTAGTTTTGGTTTAAAACTTGCCTTAAGAAAGGCATCATTTTGTTTTGTTGTAGGTTTTTGTCGGGGCGCCGGGCTGATTCAATGACGGCAATTCATTATCTTTGGCAGGAGCATCATATTCGTCATGCTGATTTTCGTGTTTGCCTCGAGGATTGATTATTAATCTATTTCGTTATAAATAACGTCAGCATAACAGCAGTGACTACAGATCAATACAAAAAAGTAACAACCTAACAAGGTAATTTTTAATAGAATAATAGCCTTAAATTGAGCCACTTAATCAGATAAGCGAATATAAGCATAAACAAATGAAGCTTGGTCTGATTTGACGGTAAAGATCAATATAATAAGTAAGGAAGATTTAGTGATCCGCTAATGCCCATTACACACGAGACGTCATTTGCCGAGGTTGACTTGTACGGTCTTTTGAGCAGCATGAAAGAGTTATATCGTTTAGAAAGTGATTGCAAAATTGACAGTGTCCATTTTTTTTTTCAATAATAGACGTATGAGTTAATTGCCTTCACGGGCTCTATTAGCGCAGGTACTGACGCAAACGAAATGGCTCCTCGCGTGAGCCAGGTTTTTGGCGAGCCAAGTAAGAGTGACGTCGAACACATATTGAATGCAAAATGAACAGTGAAAATATGGCTCTGAAATATTTGGTGTATTAGATAGTTGCCTTCACAGGCTTAATAAGCACAGGGAATAACACAATCGAAAATACTCCTCGTGTACAAAAGGGCAAAAAGGGAATCGTATCTGTCCTGGGAAAGGCCATTGTACGTACATCCTGTTCACAGGAGACGTCCGGTGGATTCCAGCTACCGTTGTCCAGACACACAGTCGTCGGTGGAATGTAGTTGGGAGTTAAGAGTATGTCACAGCTGAAAAAGAGTACATCACCTGACTGGTATAGACGGCTAGGGTCCCGTTGTGATGAGTGCCTGATACCGGTTGGGGAGCGTTGCAATAGGCACGACCTTTCACGGACAGTAGAATGAACTAATGAAGGCCCATGACTTTATTCTAGGGATAATCTACCCCCTTATATGGATTATTTAAAAAAAATACTACTTTCTTTAATCTAAGTACACTATATTTTGTGTGATATAGTAGATAAGATAAAATAGTTTGATCAAAAAAAAAAAGTTAATTTATTCTAAAACTATGTTGATGAGTCAAATTTAAAACAGTCTTAAAGAGAAGGTTGGATTCTGGTAAGGGTCAAAAAACAGATTATGAGCTGTCTCATTTTCTTTATGTCAGTTTGGAAGAATGTCATTAAAAAGTCTACTCAAAGGATTGCTCTTCAAATGCCGTTATTTTTTTTTTTTTAATGACAACAAAATGTTGAAAAGTTTGAAATAAACTTTCATGCCACACGTATTTGTAGTCCCATAAAACATATCGGCTATGATTATCAGAGAATTCTTATTTGAACTTGCCACCCCCCCCCCCCCTTTGCTGACATCATTAACACCTCGTTCAGCCAAAGCAAGGTTCCGAATGATTGCAAATGAGCTATCATGGCTATTGTTTTTTCAGTCCCTAAAACTACCCCCCCCCCCCACATGCGATTGATAAACTTTGACCGATTTTTTGTGGACCAGAATTTTCGCTAAAACCACCGAAAGATTCATAGCAAAGTGGATTCTACAAGATATAGCACCCAGACTATACCCAAATCAGTTTGGCAATAGGAAGTTTCTCTCAACGAATCATTACTTAATTCACATGCTATATCTTTTATATCGTAACGCCGATAAACCCAAAGATACGTCACCGTAATTGTAACAAATTTTACCAAAGCTTTTGAAAGAGTCGAATGTTAACATTGTTCTTAAAAATCTCATCGACCTTAGGGTCGGTCCATCTATCCTCCCATGTGTTGCTGATTTCCTATGTTCCCGTGCGCTACCCCTCAACATACTCAGATTAGTTGTCGCTACGGGCAGATTCTAGAGATGGTCACCGATGCAAATCCGTGTTTTGAAAAATCAGCTTCTTTCAAATATGTAGATGACCTGTCTGTCGTAGAATGTAGAAGCTCCACACAACCATCAGTCTTACAAAAATATATGGACTACCTTCTAACCAGGTGTGAGCATAATCAAATAAAACTGAATCCACCAAAATGTGTTCAGTTTTTTTGGTGTTTTTTTTTTTTTTTTTTTTTTTTTTTTTTTTTTTTACGGTCTCCCTCAACCCACCCAACCGTTAGTACAGGAAACCATGATCTGGCAATTATTAATACCACCAAAATACTGGGAGTTCTCATTCAGAGTGATTTGAAATGGGACGAAAATGTAAATGGACTTATAAAACAACCAAACAGTAGAATTCACGTGCTAAGAGTGTTGAAATGTCACGGCCTACCACAGGATGACCTGTTGAACATAATTCATGCATGCTATATAAGGTGATTTATTGAATAAGCAGCACCTGTGTGGAATGGAGGTCTCACCAAAAACCAAAATCATAAGGTTAGAAAGAGTCCAAAAGAGAGCGTTGAGGGTTATTTTTTGGTAGAATATAAACACAACGTAAGTTACTGTTCTAGATCAATCCAACACAGAATCCCTAGCTGACCAAAGAAAAAGTTTGTGCTTGTCATTCTTCCAAAAGAGCCTTCAGTATACCAACCAATTTAAACAGTATTTTCCACATAAAAACAATTCTAGAGTTGCGAAACAAAAACCCCAAATCCCTAAATTGTGATGTAAAACTAATTCGTACACTCAACCAATACAAGTATTAATCTGATGGCTAATCCTCAAAACTGTTTAAATTGTTGAATGTTTAAGTACGGTATCTGCAAACACTGTCCTTCTCTTCATGTTAATATATCTGTTTATCCTTTTCACTGTAACTTACTCTTCTTATCTCTCCCCGTTCCCTTTCTCTCTTCCTTTGACGTGTACTGACTTCTCAAGGGCTCATTTTGTTCTTTAAGTACCCTCCCCTTCTTTCTCTCTTTTTCTTTTTTCCTTTACTTGCTCTTACTTTTTTCGACGAAAATTTTCCCAATTCGGGAATTGTCATAAAGCATTGCTGTTTTATTATGTATTTGTTTATCATTTGTATGCAATCAATTCTCTCTTTTTTACATGCCATTTAGGTTCCTTAAGTAGCCATTACTGTTATCACTATTAAAGCAAGTGCATATCAACCGATAATTTGCTGTTTATTTTCCTCACTTTGCATAAAACAAGTATTTAAAACAGATAATTTCTCTTCAAAATTTACGTTCATTTTGATAATATGACATTTTTGTACAGTTTATGAAACTTATTACATTTGTAATTATTTCTCCTTTTCCTCAGTTTGCAAATTATTTTCTTACCTACACTCATCTTAATAGAATTAATAATTAATAGCTCATTAAATCGTATGAGAGGGTTTACTATTCAGTTATTGCTCCCATCACAATGTTAGAAGCTAAATTTTATTCGTAGAAAATGTATAGCATCACTCAATGCTTACAATAATGTATATTCCTGCGAGTATTTAATGATATTTTGCGTTTTTATTTCTTTGAACATTATTCTTAAAACTACCTACTGTTATTTTTGTTTAATTACCTATTATGTAAATTATTCATTTGAATGCATTATCTACGATGTATACTATTTTCTATATTTGTGAATTGCTCACAATTCAACGTTATATTGAGACGCATGATTATTTTTTTTTTTTATAAATATCATTTTGAAATTAAACGAAATATAAATTTGTATTTGTGCAATGCATGTGAGTCTGGGTCAATCTCTCATCACTAGACGATTCCAAAACCACTGATCGATTCTTTTGTATACATAGTAAAAATTTCCCAATCGTTTCCAGACAGTTTCTTTCAAAATATAATCGCATGGCAAGAAATAAAATTATAGCAGTCGGAGCAAAATGACACTGTCCGGGTTCAAATAATTCTGGAGGAACAGCAAATCCTGCTGTTGGCCTTTATGGATTTTCCACCAGACCTCTACCATGTCTACCAAGCCATACTATCTCGGGATATGCGCATTAGAACTCAAACCTGATGAAATATTTGTGACGGCGATGAAGAAGAGAAAGTGTGTCTTAGAGAAGAGAGTAAGAGAGAGAGACAGAGGACGAGTTATCCTGTAGGAAGAATAATTTGGATTATCAAAAACAAGAACTAAACAAAGGGGAACGTTTCTCGCGCAGAAACAACATTCGACTCGTGGGGATCCCCGAAACTTCAGGTGATAAAGAAGAAAGTTGCGTGGCAATAGCAGAGAACATCTTGAAAGAGAAATTCGAAGCACATATTAAAGTTGAAAGAGCCCACCGGGATGGCAAGCCAACTGTGGGGCATCCACGCCATATCCTCTTCAAGATGCTCTCCTGATGACCTGACCTGACCTGAATATATGAATGATGGAGGAGCACATTACGACTACCAATCCACTGAAGGCTCTAGTTATCTATTGAGATCTTCCTTTCTGCCTTATCATTCAATTGGGCTTGCTGCTTGTATCAGGACTTAGGCTATTCAGACTACTAGTATGTTAACACTATCTCGTTATTAACCCATTGCATACGGGAGCCGGGTAACTCCTGTATTCAGCCTATAAGAATAAGAGAATTAAGTAGTCAACGGGTTAAGAATCCTCATTTTATTCAAAACTTCTATTTAATAAGAGTTAGTTGATTTGTTTTCATATGTTTGTATAAAATTAAACAAGAGAGGTTTTGCACCTCTTAGAATATGTTTAAGCTGTAATGTATCATTGAGTAACATTAAATAGTTATGTCTTTAATTGTATATTTGCATAGGAATTGCACCTCTCCACCAACGCCCTTTGGATAGCCCCAACATACACATGTGATAGAATGCTGGAAAAGATCGGTCTCGAAAATAAAGATGTTTACTTGATGGGTGATTTCAATATTGACCTGTTGCAGCAACATAATCACGTTTAGAATAATATATACAGTCAATCTCGTTTAACGCGACAATTGATAAACCGATCAGTGTGACGAGTAACTCTTCAACGTTGATAGATATATTTATATATATTTGTTTACAAATCTCATCAACTAACCTATGAGTCTAGGGCCTGCAACATAAAGAGATAAATCAATCTTACGATTGATATCAATCGTAAGTCTATGGCAAACTATGTACTGAAGAGTTACAATTGATTGTAAGATTGATTGTATCTCTTTATGTTACAGGCCTCTGGCCTACTATATAGTGAAATATTGGACCACCTACCTATTTCCAACATTTGTAATCAGATAAATAGTTACCTTGATAAGGAAAGGAAACATGCTATGATATGTAAAATCATAACTGCAAATACTGCAGTTTTAAATGATTTATTCATGGAAACATGCAACGACGTATTAGCATGTATTGACACCAATAATGCATATAAACTTTTCTTGAATTCACTTCCTTCTTCTTTCTTCTCGACAAATATATCTCAAAGACTAAAAAAATATCGACCAAGAACAGTAGTAAGCGACCTTAGATAACCAAGGTTCTCTTTTGTTCCGTTAACAAAACGGTATCGGTTATACAAATATAGCCTCCTACACCAATGAACTAACAGCAATTATCAGAATGTCTAGAAATATATATTTTGCCAAGCAATTTGAAAATTGGAATGGCGACGTATTATCCACTTAGAATGCTCATTCAAGCCCTCCTGAAACAAAAGAACAATAATTGTCATATTACCCATGATAATGATACGTTAGATAATCCTATAGATATAGCAAATTGTTTCTTATCTCTCTCTAATGGCAGATGTGTTTTTCCCGGAACCATTTAAAACTGCGAAGGTCATTTCGATATGCATATATATATATATATATATATATATATATATATATATATATATGTGAGAAATGAAAATGAGAGAATAATGGTTGCGTAGCTTAAATTAAAGTTCCCCAGAGCTGTCCTCCCTTTTTGAATGTTTGCAGAGGTTGAAAAAATGTCTCCGCCGGGAATCGAACCCGGGTCGTTGGCTTAGAACGCCAATGCCTTAACCACTAGACCACGGAGACGGGCCAGTGATTTCGGCGACACCAGATTCAATTGACCGACAGATTGACAAATCTTCAACCTTAATTAATTCCTTTGTCGGGGGCAGGTGAGTTCTAAGCCAACGACCGGGTTCGATTCCCGGCGGAGACATTTTTTCAACCTTTGCAAACATTCAAAAAGGGAGGACAGCTCTGGGGAACTGTAATTTAAGCTACGCAACCATTATTCTCTCATTTTCATTTCTCACAATTATAATTATTTCCACGAGAGTTGCCAAAGCAGTTGTATATGTTATTTCCTTACAATTATATATATATATATATATATATATATATATATATATATATATATATATATATATATATACACTCTTAACAAAGTTGGGCAAAAATATGCCCAATTTTTAACCAACACTGGGCAACATACTGTCCACACAACTTTTGGTTAAAATTTGCCCAACTGATGTTGGGCAATCCATTTACTATGTTGTTGGGCAAATTAAATTGCCCATCAGTTGGTGACCCATTAGATTTTACCCAACTCTACAATTGCCCAACTGTTGGTTATATTCTCAGTTGGGTAATTATTGCCCAACCAATCTTACCCAATAGGATTGCCCAACCCTCTATTTGTTCAGCTGTTTGGTAACAAATATCATGTGGTTGGGCAAATTCAGCTGCCCAATTTATTGTTTCCTTTTTCCTCCAACCTAGGTAAAAAAAAATGAAATCTGCTTGTTACGTCCTTCTGGGTCTTAACCTAATCAATCCTAACCTATCCTATTCTATATCTTAACCTATCCTATCCTAGTCCTATCCTATCCAGTTAGTGCGTGTGTGTGTGTGTGTGTGTGTAATTGGGTTTTTACAGACGTGTATCAATCAGATATGATTATTTACGTCTGGGACCGACCTTTAACGTCACCATCCGAAAGACGTGACTCAGTCTCGAACCTGGGTCCGCTGAATCAGTTTATAACTTCCACTGTTAGCTGGATTACAGGCGCACGCCACAACGCCCAGTTAGTGCAAACTAGTGCAAGCTCTTATATACCCCTTATATTTTTTTATGCATTCGGTGACAGTTAGTAAATCGGGCCACCCCAAACCATACGCTACTAAAAATTCATGAATATTCATATAAGTGTTTTCCCCAATATTGGGTAAAAATATTTACCACAAGTTGGGCAAAAGCGAATTTCTAACCAACCATCAGTTACCCAACAAAATTTACCCAACTGGCAAAGGAAATGTGACAAAATTACACAACTACAGGGCAACAAGTACCCAACCCATAATTACCAAATACTGTTGGTAAATATATGCCCAATATTTAGGTAAAAAGTATTGACCAATATTGGTTACACCACTCGAGTGTCCAGTTGGTTAATAATAGCCCAGAATTGGGAATATTTTTAACCAACCAGCAGTTACCCAACTAAATTTACCAAACATTTTAAGAGTGTATATATATATATATATACATAGTGGGATGAATTCAAGCCAAAGATGACGCAGGATACTCAGGAAATTTAAGCTTTCGTCTTTCGACTTCTTCAGAATTTATTCTGTCGTAGACAAACCTGAATTCCTTGAATTCAACAAGACCTTGACATCAGTTCTGTCTACGACAGAATAAATTTCTGAAGAAGTCGAAAGACGAAAGCTTAAATTTCCTGAGTATCCTGCGTCATCTTTGGCTTGAATTCATCCCACTATGTTCTATATCACCCAAACCAAAGAGAATGGTAAAAGTAGACTCGACATCATCACATTATATATGTATATATATACATATATATATATATATATATATATATATATATATATATATATTCCTTCTTCTCAAACTGTCGCCCTATTTCTATTCTCCCTAGTCTTTAGAAAGGCTTGTATATTATAAGCACTATTTAATTTTATTTTTTTTATTCTGTCAGAAAATAACTTATCGCATGAGGACAATACCGTTTCAGGAAATACCACACCACCGATTTATCCCTAACGCAATAATGATATAGTCCCAAATGCCTTATCATCTCGAAGCATGTTACACTGTGGAAAATTTTGCCGTTTTTCACCTGAAATTTCCTGGCAGTCAGGATGCCGGGAATGCCCTTTTTTCCACAGTTTTTTTTTTTTTTTTTTTTTTTACCGAAATCATCATATATTTAAAATGAATTTACATAAAATTTATGTCGGGCGATTGTAAAGATATGCTGATTTCCGGTAAACCAACAAACGGCAATAGCTTGTAATTTCAAGGGCAAAAAAAAACCCTGTAGTTTTACTTCTTTTTTTTACAGTGTATAGACGTATTTATGCATCTAAGCAAGGTTACACAAACCCTAGACCACGACATTCTACGCAAGCTTCATTACTATGGGTTAGAGGTGGTGCTCTTCAGTAGTTAAGTGATTATTTGTCCGACAGGAACTAATATGTGTGTTTACGAATCTGAAGAGTCGACATTATTGCCTATAACATGTGGTGTCTCACAATGATCGATACTTAGTCCGTTATTATTCCTATAGTATTGATACTTTGAATGCAACTACATCTTTGATATTCTTTTTGCAGATGATACTAATGTTTTTGGCTCTAACTCAGATTTTAAATTGCTTCAAAAGAATTCAGACATTGATCTATTAAAAGCTGTCTACATGGTTTAAAAGCAACAAACTATCTCTGAATCTGATGAAAAATAACTTCATACATTTCTAGAGCAAGAAAAATAATAATGGGAACCTACAGCCTGTAATGATTGTAGATGGCGAATATTTAGAGAAAAAAAAGTTCTAAGTTTCTTGGAACTCTCATGAATGAAACTCCGAGATGAATGATCGTGTAAATTATATTTCAAAAAGAGTCTTACGTGATGTTGGTTTATTGCATATATTAAAGCATTATGTGCCTTTGAATATTTATACATGTTGTACAATTCCTTGATACTTTCCCTATATTTCATATTGTAATATCTTATGGGCAGACTGACTATACTGATAGAATGCTTCTTTCGCAAAAGAAGGCAGTTCGTATTTGTGAAAATGCTCGTAATTTTGAACATTCTGAACATCTATTTGTGAAGTTGAAAACACTCAAAGTAATTGATATAACATTCTTACAAAGGACACTGTTTATATTCCGTTTATATAAAGATTTGCTGTCTTCCTACCATCATTGCGTAAGATACTCATGCATACCCTATACAAGGCAATCAAATAAATTAAAGTAAAAGTAATCCTAAAACCGCAATGGTAATGAAATCCATTAGAAGGTCTTTTTTTTTGTACCTTGGCTGAAAAAAAGAATGTGTTCACTATTTGATATATAATTTATTGGATTTTATTACAGTCTTGTATGAAAAATCAGACTTTAAATAAGTATATACTTCCTGTTTTTGCTGAGTGTATATACACACTAATAAATTAGGGTGCACTTTAGGGTGCAAATTTTTATCGGAGCTCCCGTATATCTACTCGGGTGGAATCTTGCACCCTTTACTGGTGCGCTTTGCAGAAACCGGGGTTCAAAATTGTGTAAGGTTGAATTCTGCGCCCTTCGATCTGAAGTATTAGTCTTACATGAATACCAACACCAGCACTGTTGACACTTATGTCACAATATCTCATGAAGTAATGAAGTAAGACTAATTATTCAAAAGCAAAGAAAATAAATAAATCAGAAAAAGAAAAAGTAAATGCATTTCCATCAACTTTTGTCGTAAATTTGCTTAAATTAAAAATCTCCGTCATGACGTGTTTCAAGCGAGTAATCGCGCATAGACTAGCATAAACCGGCTTGTATGCTGACAGTAACCAACGTATCGGTACTTGTAAGGCTTAAGGCAGGAAAATTTGCATAATTCGCATATTTAAATTATAATTTTTGATAGTTTCTTTGTTAGAAAAGTTATTTGAATAAGAATACCTGCTTACGTATAGGATAATTCAGTCGGGAGATCATTGTTAAAAGTGAAAGTGCTAGTTTTACTAACTGTTATTATACTGATTTGTTATATGGATGTATAGTGGAGTACATACTACTTCAGAGTATGAGTAATACAAGCTGTCAATCTACAGATGTCCCCGGGCATGGCCCGATGGATCTCACCGAGGTCACCTCATGGCGTCTACTTTACTGTTTGCGTTCCATTGTGGGTGAATTATGAAATATCTGTAATGGCTTTTTATTCGCTGCCGCTGAGCTATGAAGAAGCGATTGACATCGATGTTGCACCCATTGGGGTTCCCATATGCACCCTAAAAGGTTTAAGTCTGCTCGCTTAATTGGGGTGCAGATCTGGACCCTAGAGGGTGCTGCTATCGTACCAGCGATCTGCTTCCCTACGGGTGCAATACTGCACCCTAATTTCTTAGTGTGTGCATGTACATTGTATCATATTATTACCATTATTATTATTATGATTGACGTTACAGTAACCAATAAATAGTTTACCTATTTGCCAGAAATAATATATTGTTGTATTTCTATGAATGTCGTGCCATTTTCACCTCTCACCCCTGCTACCCCCTCTTCCTTTCCTCCTTCTTTTTAGTCATATCCCTCTCCTTCATATCTGCACGACCTATGAAAGCGTCATATCTCATAATCTCTTTGGCTATATATTCGAAAATTATATGTCTGGCACTCTTAATAATTCATTTTAGACAATAAGTGTAAGTGTAAGTGTTTAATATAATTTCATTCCATTCCATCTCTTTCCTTACCTTTCACTTCTCCGAAATTCCCCTAAACGCCCCATAAGTGGGTTATTTTTCACGAAAGAATATATCAACAGCCTTTTCACAGGGGTTCCCACATGGTGTTACCGAAAGCCTTCAATTGTGAATATATAAATATATATATATATATATATATATATATAATATATATATATATATCAGTTAAGAAGAATATAATCAAAGAATATATGTCAACTGAAATGGATTGCTCTTCAAATGCCCTCATATTCGAACAGAAGACAAGAAAACGCTGAAATGTTTGAACCAACTTTCATGCCACATGACTATGTGTAGTCCCATATATACATGTATCTGTGTTCAGCCTGAGTCAATTTCAAATCATTTTGATGCTTCCAAAGACCACTGATACACCGATCGTTATGTAATACATATTCAATCTTTCCTAATTGCTTCCAAAAAGTGTTTTCAAGATGTAATCGTTAGACCAGAACTCAACCACGCGTCAGCTTTATCTTAAATAAAAGTTAAGGAGCAGGAGCAAAATGACACTCTGGTCCCGGTTAAAATCATTGCGGAAGAAATAACCCACCCCCTCCCCGAACGCAACCCAGAATAGCTCATGTTATCATCCTTACCTCCCAGCAGATACCCGGCGAAAACCATTAAAGATAGGATACAGCCTCTATCCATTGTCATGATTGTTGACCTCATCTATTTGACGAATCTTCAAGCAGGCCTTGGGAATAGCCCTTTTCCAATAACATAAAGGCACCACAGGCTTTCTGATTCCCCATACATTGAATGAGTTTGCATCACACATGTACATACAGCACACCACTTCCAACTTCTAATTGTCGAAAAAGAAATGAAGTACATAGGCAACGGGCAAGTTGCCAATGTCTTGACAAAGGAAAATGTTCACACCCATTCAATTTCAATGTTATGGATTGGCAATATTATTTAGTCAGTAGCAAGATGTTGTTCTTACATTTTAGCTCGTGACTGTTTTCCGAGGGGATCCTAGACGTCACAGAGAATGAAAAATATTTAGGAGAACACAACCCGTCTAGACAGCTTTTACTTCCTGTATTTGTATAAATCAACAGTTATAGTGTTATTTTATTTTTCATTTTCTTATAATTCGTACTTTATTTATATTTTGCATTTCAAAGGAAACATAACAACAGTATGACGGATCATTATAATAAAATATAAATGACGTTGATGTACACATGTCTAACACACAGAGAAAAAAACAACGGCTGACTGACAGTTATTGTACTAAGAAATTATGTAAGATTACAAAAAAATAAAGAAAATAACAAATAAACAAACGCATACCATAAAAAGGGATAATAAAAAAATTGTTTACGTACATTTCTAGACATTTGGGGCTCATAAATACAACAACAACAAAATAATTTTTCTCTAAGAAAAACTGGGAGATCAAATTCTGTTAAAAGTGTACTAAGATCATTCCAGAATTTGTTAACGACTTGACATCAAAAGAAAAGGTGTACCGAAGTTTCGGCTGACCTTTTGCAAAATGAATATTTTATATCTGTTACATTGTGAATACGGTAGAGCCAAACTTTAACGATTTCAAATTGCAAAGCTCGTAGCTTTGTATCTATGGTAATACAAAAAGGAAGTGTTAGTAGTTTGGTTATTTGTCGATGTTTGAGACCATAAGCTTCATTATGAATAAATTTCATATTGATGGATTATTTTCATTCAGAAAAAAAAAGAGTAGTATCATTTGTTTGGTATATCCACTGCTTCCCAAGGAATCCCATCAATAGTAACGGTTGGGAGTGGTCCTAATGATTTGACAAGAGGGTAAACATTTAGAAGAACAACAACAAAAAAAGAATTTCCATGTCGGCGGCATTTTATTGTAGCAATCAAGAATGACAAAATATTCTACCAAATAATGCTAATCCCTTTCCTTTGGCGTCTTTCTAACGTAATGGTCTTCCAAATTTGTCTAACATGTACACCATCTTTACAAATCCCTGTTCTTTTATTCGAAACCCTTTTTCCGCCTTACAATATACATTTATTATTAAATTATTTTATATGGTATTTGAATGTTTTTTTCTGCATCACTATACTCCATGTATTCATAACTTCTTTATACCATTCATCAATCATTAGGATTATACTTTTAAGGTCAGAGTTACAGTAAAAAAAATACTGTAACTAATGAAAAATTAGTTTTCATTATCATGATTATGACAGTATTCAAATTTGGATTAGCAAACTATGAAAGGTACATTGAATCCCCAAGTAAATCGGCCGTTGTCCTTTATGTATTTTCCACTTATTCTATGTACACTGTCTTAGGATATTTGCATACTGGTGAAATATTTGTGAATAATGGCATGCTAAGAATGTCATAATGATGTATTTATATGAATGGCTTGCCATTCTCACCCCTCATCTCTCTTTAAATACCTCTTTTTCTTTCGTCCTTTTTTCACCTTCCTTCCCTCTCCTTCATATCTTCACGACCTACGACCCCGTCATTATCTCATAATTTCTTTCGCTATAGAGTGCTTATCAAAATCATTTTGATTTATATGGGGATTTTTTGAGTTTACAACATAATGACTAGTAGCACCTTAAACGGCTTATTGTCATTTGGTCCAATCGTCATATTGTCTAACATCATTCGGTCTAATATCAGTTGGTACACTATACATTTGGTATAATCAACATATCGTCCAATCAACGTTTCGTCCAATAACCAGTATGACCAATAGCGATTTCGTCTATAACCATCAGGTCTAAGCCATTTTATCTATTTTTTATTTATTTTTTTATTTTTTTATTTTTTTGCCAATTGGTTCAATTACCATATGGTCCATTATCAATTGATGCAATTACCATTTTGGTCTTATCATCAAATAGTCATCAAATAGTCTAAACCCAATAGCCCAATACCTATTTGGTCCATCAATCATTTGGTCCATATTTCAGTTGGTCTAACTTCATTTGGTCTAATGTCATTTCGTCTGAACTCATTTCGTCTAATAACCACTTGGTCTAATTAACATTTGTGACCAGGCACTACAAAACCACCAAAAAGTCGCCAGATATGAAATTTTAGTTAAGGTCTGATTCTGAAAGAGGAGATTCTCAGCTTTAAAATGATATAAAATAACTCACTAGCATTGGATGTTCCTAACTCACTGTAGAAAGAGTAAAATGCACAGTCCGTCAGAATGTTACTTCTGAGAAATAAGGGTTTGAAGTTTGCAGTCTATTGACATGATTGAAGCGCTCTGACTTGCAAGGTGTTGTGCTAAGGTGACAAAAAGAGGATTAGAACTCAATGGAAATTTCTATGAAGGGATTATCAGATTGTCCTAAAACTTGGCATACTAATTAGGCATATCCTGTTCATCATAGTGCACAAGTATCAATTGAAGTACTTACTCTGTTTAAAAGTTATGGGAGATCAAAATGAGACAAGTATTCAGGATCGTAAAAAAGAAAATTTATACAACAAACTCCAGAGAAGACAACACATAAGTCTAATAAAAAAAAACTGTCAAAAATACCACTTTAAGATTGTTTGGTGCCTCCAAATTTTTAGATTACTTAGAAAAGGTATACTCTTTCAGGAAATACCCAAAACTAAAATTTGACCATGCCAACCCAAAACACATTGATTGAGTTCTAACTGAAAATCACACAGTGCGACTTTTTGGTGGTTTTTGTGGTGCCTGGTCACATTTGGTCTAATTAGCACTTGATCCAATTACCATTTGGTCTAATAACCGTTTGGTCTAATATTTGGTCCAAAAACCAATTGGTCTAATGGTAACGGGACCAAACGAATATTGGACCAATTGAAAAATTTAGACCAAGTTTTTTTGTTGTTTTTTTACTAAATGTGTTCAGACCAAATGGTTATTATACCAAATGATTATTGGACGAAATGGTTCTTGCACTAAATGGTCATTGGACGAAATGTTAATGAACGAAATTATATTAGACCAAATGATGTTAGACCATCTGACAATTGGACCAAATGGGATTTGACCAAATGGTTATTTACCCTTTAAACAATGACAGATCTCCTGTTTCCTTCGATATTATGGTCAAGGATGGCTGAATAATTTTTTCCCCTTTTTTTTTTTTTTTTTTTTTTTCAACAGGAAATGTGAAGCTGGGACCAAGTTTTAGACACAGTAATAATCATGGCACCTTATGCTATTGGAAGAAAAGTTCTTTAACAAAACTATATTAATTTGATTAATAATGACAACTTACCTGTTGCTTGATATCTCCTCAATTTTTCGTAGTATCGTGCTTTTGGCTGGAGAAGCGAGGTCAGGATAACTGGCTTTGAATGATTATGATATTAGGTTGGTTTTAATAGGAGCAGAAAATTTAAATGAATCATTTAATTGCACTTATGATATTGTAATTGAAATAAAATATAAATGTATATATTAAATTGAAAATAATAGATTTGTTAATATATTTAATGTAGATATTTGTTTTATTATATTTTTTTTAATTATTTTGATTGTTATATTT
Organism: Heliocidaris tuberculata; assembly: GCA_025618425.1. Lineage (NCBI taxonomy): Eukaryota > Metazoa > Echinodermata > Echinoidea > Camarodonta > Echinometridae > Heliocidaris > Heliocidaris tuberculata. The sequence goes on from CM046841.1 coordinate 14,416,495, forward strand.
GTTTTTAAAATAGTGAATATTGATTATTATTATAATTATTGTAATATGAAAGAAAGAAAGTATAGATTAAGTATTTAGTAATTAAAAATATATTAATTATGATATAATGAATTTGGATATTATGAATATAATTTGTATTATTGTGTTTTGTTGATTGCTTGGAGAATGGAGATAAATATTATGCTATTGAATTGATATTATGATATTAGATTTTAATGGATCATGAAAATTTAAAGAAATGAAAATGAAAGATAAGTTATCATTTATAATGATTGGAATAGAATGTTATGATTTTAATTACAGTTAATTAAACACTAATTGGCAACTCGTGACGTATCTTGCGAGCTCCTGTCATATTTGCCCTGTACACAAAAAAAAATCATGAATTTTCATTGTCTTTGTTTCTGATGAGGGAATAGATTTGTAGCATAAAGGGTTTGTGTAAAAACATAAGCTAAATTATTATATCTTGGGAGCATGTATGATAAAAAAAAAAATTTTATAGAAAATGGAAATTTTTGATTTTTTTCTTTCCAATACATGGCAAATGGGAGAGGAGCTTACAAGATACGTCACGGACTTGTCTATTTGTGTTTGACTGATTGCAACTTACAAAATTTATAAATTTCTTATTTCTTATCGGATTCTGCTCAAACTTTCATTTATATGTTTCTTTATTTCTTCTGCTTCTTTTGAAACCAACTTGATATCAGGATGAACTTACCCTTCAATTTGTTTTGGGGCGAATGTACCGAGGCACCACATTATACTCTCTGATCTGTAGTCAACTGAATCAACCATATTCTTCACCGATGGTAACTGTATATGAGCAACATACTTTTTTTGTAGGCTTAGAACCTATGCAAAGTAAATCATTGTAACCAACTTTTAATCCAGAGATTATGTAATGATTTACCTGACTGCAGTGAGAAAAATAGTCCGGCTATTCATTTCAAATATTTTGTAGAAGAGAGGGAGAATTGAATAGGACTAAGGCAGATACTAAATAAAACGTAGTCCCAAGCTGACTTTGACCCATTGTGTAAAAACAATGACAATTCGGCCATCCACGACCGTATGTGAAAAACAAAAATAACATTGGAAAGAGGAGATATCTGGCTTCAAGTTATAACTAGTCATTTTGGTGTAAACCAGCACAATCTCCACACAATTCAAGTTAATTTGTGTTGCGTTTATTTTGATACGCACTGTATATACGGAAATTATAAGTCCAGGAATCCAGAAAATACATTGTGGCCAATTATGTTAAATGTAACAATTTAATTTGGCATAATACAAAATAATTCTTTGCTCATGAAGAAAAAGCAGGCGCGCGGAAAATTAATAATTAAACCTATTACTGGTTATATATCAGTGAAACCTAAATCAAATGCGGTTGCGTATGTGTCTGTGGGTATTTTTTGTGAGTTATAATAAATAGTTAGGTTTTTAATCAATTTCTGAATTTACAATGTCGAATGTGAAATACTGGGTCATATTATTTCCAGTAAATATAAGAGACAAAATAATTGAAATTATTACAAACATCCTTGACTTTTGATATAGTTCTCCGCACATGTTAGGATATATACACGTACATGTATATTCTATTTGCATAGCAAATAGTATGATTTCATAATTACCAAATATGAATTTCGAAATGAAACGTATAATGTTGATAAAAGAAAGCAAACCGATAAATGTTTACAAAACTTTAATGACAATAAAACTACAGATCGACTTGGGTTGACCCATAAGTCTTTCAGTAAAAAGATGTTTATCATGAAAAAAATTTGAGCAAAATATATTGAATGGTTATATTTGAGAAAGCTTCATGTATGAGACATTTCTTTTGTTACTTCCAATATTTCACATTGATTTCTCTTAAACTTTTACTATACTTATTGAAAGAACTCTAGCTTGAGTTACAAGCGATTTAATCTTATGACTTTTTTGTGAATTCTGCTCTTGATATATATGTATTCACTCAGGTGTGTTTGCTTTAGTCGTAATATTATCTGCCATGAAATCTGCATAATGTCTGTCACTGCCATTCTTGCCTTAGAAAGTAATATGTTATGTTCCACTTACATGTATCCCTCATCTTGCTATGGATGATGTTGTTAATAGTATTTTGATGGAGGAAACTGAGAATGACTCTATGTATATCACACCTGGGGGGCGTTTCATGAAAGGACTTGTCAGATATTTTATCTGACAAATTTGCTCTCAGCCAATCAGATGCAAGGATTTCAGTAGCTTATAACAGTTGTCGGATAAAATATCCGACAACTTCCTTTCATAAAACGCTCCCCTGAAGGCTTTTTTTAAAAGATTTGAACAAACGTAATGCTTTTTTCAATACATATAAATTGCCGTACCTTACCAAAACACTATGATGATATAACATCTCTACTCTCAAACTTAGAACATTCTTTTGGTCTTTTAGCATTTAGTGAAACATGGCTTGATACTAATGTAAGAAATGAATTTTATATTGAGGGGTAGAATGTTGAGAGCGAATCTCGAAATAGCAGGAAAGGAGGAGGAGTTGCATTTACAATAAGACATGACATAAGGTACAGTGTACGTAATGATATTTCAGTTTTTAACTGTCTTTGTGAAAGTCTTTTTATAGAAATGTTCAAACCAGGTAAAAATGTTATTGTTGGGGTCTTTTATAGACCTCCTGATCAATCTCAGGCTAATTTTATTGATATGCTAATGAATATCCTATATAAGGTCAACAGAGAGAAGAAGGAATGTATGATTCTTGGTGATTTTAATTTTGATTTGATGAAATTAGATATGCATAACCAATGTAATGATCTTGTTGAACTCTTCTATTCATTTTGTTTTTCTCCTCTAATGACGAGGCCAACAAGAATTACAAATTCTACAGCCACTTTGATAGACAATATATTTACAAATAGTATGTGCAATATTCTCCCTGGAATATTAACCTCTGAAGAGTCTGATCACTAACCCATTTTTGCTGTGTTTGATTTTAAAGATATTTACAAAGAACAACCAATTGTATACAAACATCAGATCAATGAAGTGAATATTAACTGTTTTCTTAATGTTCTCTCTTCAACTGATTTTGACAAGCTGCTTTCTGTATATCATAAGCAACCAAACTTAATGTATAAAAATTTTATGGAGATTTTTTTCTGAGATGTATTATGTTTTCCATTCAAAAGAACCAAGTACAAAAAAAAATCATATACCATGGTTTACCAAAGAACTTAAAAAGATGTTTCCTAGAAAAAAAATTACCTTTATACGAAATATATTTAAAAACCTACTGAACACAGTAAGGAATGTTACACCAAATTCCGTAATTTTTATACAAATCATATAGGTGACGCTAAAAGAAATTATTACTTGTCAAAGTTTTGTACTTTTAAAGGAAACATAAATAAAACTTTGAAAAATCATTAATGATGTACTCTAAATAAGCACATCTTAGAAAAATAACTCTGTTTTTAAGTATAATAATTCAGTCATAAGTGATTCTAAAGAAATCGCAGAGAGGTTTAATGATTAAAGATATTGGTCATAAACTAGCTCGTGTGAATAAAAACATAACAAATGTGACCAGGCACCACAAAACAACCAAAAAGTCGCCAGATATGAAGTTTTAGTTCAGGTCTGATTCTGAAAGAGGGGATTCTCAGCTTTAAAATGATATATAACTCATTAGCATTTGATATTTATAACTCACTGTACAAAGAGTAGAATGCACAGTCCGTCAGAATGTTACTTCTGAGGGATTATCAGATTGTCCTAACACTTGGTATACTAATTAGGCATATCCTGCTCATGATAGTGCTCAAGTATCGGTGTAACCTCGCTAGTCAAAAGGACCGCTATTCATAAGGACCGCTATCCATAACGCGTGACTAAATGAATAACGGTTTTGTACGAATAGCGGTCCTTCTGAATAGCGAGAAAACCATAGACAAATTTCCTCGCTTTTCATGACATCCATTCATAAGGACCACTATTCATAACTACTCATAAGGACCGCTATTCATAGCGCGTGTTAAATGAATAGCGGTTTTCTATGAATAGCGGTTCTTATGAATAGCGAGCGGACCCGCAAGTATCAATGCAAGAACTTACTCTGTTTAAAAGTTATGGGAGGTCAAAATGAGACAAGTATTCAGGATCGTAAAAAAGAAAATTTATACAACAAACTCCAGAGAAGACAACACATAAGTCTAATAAAAAAAAACTGTCAAAAATACCACTTTAAGATTGTTTGGTGCCTCCAAATTTTTAGATTACTTAGAAAAAAGTATACTCTTTCAGGAAATACCCAAAACTAAAATTTGACCGTGCCAACCAAAAACACATTGATTGAGCTCTAACTGAAAATCACACAGTGCGACCTTTAGGTGGTTTTGTGGTGCCTGGTCACAAATATTGACTGTACTGCATATTTAAGTGAACATTTCCTCACACTGCATATTTCTTGACTATTACTGAAAAAGAAATCATTAACAATGCTCTGTCATTTAAAAATGAGAAATTTTTTGGTTTTGATTCTATTGATTGTATGGTAGTAAAGAGGGTTATTCATGTTATATCTAAACCACTGTGCAATATTTTCAATTTATGTACTGAGCATGGTATTGTACCAGCAGACATGAAAATTGCTAAGGTCATTCCTGAATACAAGAAGGGACCAAAATATATATTTTCAAATTACCGACTTATTTCACTACTCACGAATTTCTCAAAAATCTTTGAAAAATATATTTATACCCGACTACTAAATTTTCTTGATAAACATAGTATTCTTTATAGCAAGCAGTTTGGATTTAGGGCCAGGTATTCTACAGATCGTGCTCTTTTGGATTTGTTGATGCATGTATCCAAGGCGACTGAAAATTAAGAAATTATTATTGGCAAATTTTTAGACTTTAAAAAAGCATTTGACTCGATTAACCATGATATTCTCCTAGCCATACTTAATCATTATGACATTCGTGGTATTACCCTTCAATTATTTTGCAGTTATTTAAATAATCGCAAACAATTTACTGTTTTCAATTCTCAAAATTCAACTTCACAGTCTCCTGTGGCATTCCGCAGGGATCAATTTTGGGCCCACTTCTCTTCTTAATTTATATAAACGATTTGCACTTAGTTTCTCCACTCTTGAATTTTATACTTTTTGCAGATGACACTGACATATTTGATAAGCATGAAGATGTGGAATGCCTTACCCAAAATTTTAATAATGAACTTAAAAAGGTTAGCGAATGGATTGATGTAAACAAACTGCAACTCAATTATGATAAAACCCATGTCATGATATTTAATATTCCAAAAACCTGTACTCATGAAGTTAAGATATATATGAATGGGAATTTAATAGATCAAACAAATACAACAAAGTTCTTAGGTATCCATATAGATAAAGATTTGAAGTGGAAAACTCATTTTTATGAAGTTTTACGCAAAGTTTCTAAAACTATAAGAGTTATGAGTAAATTAAAAGACATCTTGCCAACTAATGTTCTTCTAATATTGTATAATTCACTGATTTTTTATCTTACCTTTCGTAGTGTAATATTGTATGGGGTTCCTGTAATCAACACTTATTACACCGCATACTTCTCTAAAGAGAGCCATTCGTATAATCTGTCACAAACCATTTTTAAGTCCTAGTAGACCACTCTTTTTGAAATTGAATGTTCTCCCAATTTCCTTATTACACGATTTTCAGCTATGTATTTTTATGTATTCATACTATCATAACTTACTACCAGATTTTTTTTTGTAATATCTTTCAGAGCAATAGTGATATTCATAGATATAATACTAGGATCTCAACAGACACTTCTTCCTTTTCTTCCTTTTCAAATAATATTTTCCTTTGTAAAGGACCTTCTATTTGGAGCAAACTACCTCTAATAATTAGGCAGTGTACGACATTGAACAGCTTTAAGCATAGTTTAAAACCTTATCTTATGCAGAAACTTTGAATCTAATTTCATCTTAATTTCGCCTTTTTTTATGTTTGATGTAACTGTTATGGTATTATCCATTTGTTTTAATTAGTTTTATATTTTTGTATATGGATCATCTATCTATAAGTTTTTTTATAACTTCTTGATGATCCAGCCACTTCATAGTTTCCTTAAGTATGTTCTTTGATGTTATTGTCTTTACTTTTTGTAAAAATATGTTTTGTTGTATCCTTTGACTTTGCATTTTTTTAAATGAAAGTGGTGAATAAATTCAATTCAATTCATTTCAATTCAATTCAATGTTGAATTACGCTTTATCTGCGCCATTAATACCTACATAAAATCATCCATAATATATTACCCATGCCATACGTTTATTTAAGGCATAAGTCTATAATATCACCAACGATTAACATGATTAAACGATTACTTATGAATGCATTAAATTAATATGAAATTATTCTCACTAGCTCTTCATTTTTTTATTTGGGGGGGGGGTTTACTTTTTGCCTCTGTTTTCCTTTGAATATACAACTCATTTTTTAAAGTGTTGAAAGGATAAGTAAAAAGTGTGTGTGGTATTGAAATTCCTGTGTAGAAAAATAATATTATCCATGGTATATTTTGAATATGCCTAAATTAAGGCAGAACACATCATCTCTACAGCTCACTCTGGAATACTTGCATTTCGGGATGCTCAAATATTATTATTCATTAAGATTTTATGGTAGGGTCAACTATCATAGTCATCTGGGCCCGTATTCTGTTAACTTTCTTGTCCGATTTTTCAAAGTTAAGTATAACATCTTAGATTTTTTTCAAAGCCAATAGTCTTAAATGGACATCCGTATTATAATGCACAACAAACGAATGCACGTACCACAGGTTTTTTAGTTGACCCACTTATTAGTTAGATACGGTATATATATCTGGGTGCATCGTATTCATGCGCGCGCCGCGCAACCGCGTAGCCCGGATTCAATTTTAGGGGGGCGGTTGTGAGCACGCGAAGCGTGCGAAATGAGAACGCAAAGCGTGCTCCCAGCAGAGGGGTGAGTGCAGGGAGTTGTGAGTTTGAGGGGAGGGGGGGACGTTTGAGCAAATTTGAGAGAAAGATAACGGCTAGTATCACCAGAAAGTTAGTTCGACGTCCTGACTGCTTTTCAATTATTTGGACGCAATACTGCACTGTATGTAACAGGGTTGAGTGCAGGGAGGGGGAAGATTCCCCCTTCCCGAGCGAAGCGTGAAAACTTTGACGTTTTATCAATTTTGGAGAGAAAGATAAGCTAAGCGCAGCGCAGTCGGTATAGATATCAGTACGGTGTGGAATTTTAAAGTTAAGTTACGTTAGAAAACACAATAAAAGAGCCAGCGACATGTAAGCATGCCATGACACAACTTGGAAATTGTGAATTATCAACACTCTCGATCAATATGGAGACAGGCAATGGTGTGTATCAGACACTGTTAGGTGAGATAAAATGTGTTTAATGACTGAGATCTGAGTAGAACTGTAGATCTAACTATAAATCTAACACAAACGTTAGACCAAACATAGAGGCCAACTGAATCTAGACGACTGCGCTAGCGCTGGCCGGCCGGCCGAGCGGCTAAGGACTAGCTAGCTACGTGGAGTCTGCCTGCCTATAAGTATTAGCCCAGCCTAAGTCTAAAATAGCGCTATACAGTGCGTATAAAAAAAAAAGTGTACCCAACTTTGATAGCCTCTAATTAAAATATATATTAGCAATGTGATCTTAAAATCTATTCCAAGGCAAAGAGTAACTTGTTTTCTGTCTAATGATACCCCATTCATGACTTTTCTGCCACGGATGGCTAAGCAACAGCATTTTAAAAAGTGCCGTCAAAATTTCCGTGTACTGCGTTTGTGCTGATGCAAAGAATGTGGGTCAAGCCATACGAATGTGTTACTTCAGGCTAAAAACCTTTTAAAAATTGAATTCTCTTTCCTGCTTCAATGTTTCATTGTTTACAGTGATCCAGTGTATCTAAGCTTTCACAAGACCTTGTTTCAATCCATATGATAATCTCAATATATACCAGCCTTCTAATTTCTTGTCTCATGATAACTAAAAACTCGCTGCATTTCCCCTGCATAATGTGCATATTAAGGTGTTTTCCCCGAACTTAGCGCATGAAATCAAAGGTTTGATGACTGCAAAGACTGAAAAAATGCAAGGAAGGATACATGTGTTGAGAGTTACCAAAGTAATTGATAGCAGACTTTATTTAAAAAGATAGCTTTCCAATTAAACTTTGTTCATTTTGAATGACTCAATAAAAAGGCTTTCCCTAAATAAGGGATGCGGATGAAACCGAGATTGTGTCAGCATGGCAAAGAAAATATCATAGATAATGCTCGAAATAAGCCTATTCTTGAGTTTGTGTTGACATTAAAGGCCAAGTCCACACTAATATCAAGTTGATTTGATTAAATAGAGTAAAATTAAACAAGCATAACAGTGAAAAATTCATTGAAATCGGATGTAAAATAAGAAAGTTACGGCATTTTGAAGTTTTGCATTATTTCTTGAAACGGTGGTATGCAAATGAGTGATCCGATGATGTCACACACTCACTTTTCCTTATGTATTTTATTATATGAAATATCATATATTTCAATTTTTTGTTTCAATAATGTAAAACGTGGTTTGACTCCTTATGGAACATGTATAATCATCATTATTGTAACATATTTTGATACAAGGGAGAGATTCTTTATTATCACATCCATAAAATTGAAATATTTGAAATTTCATATAATGAAATACAAAATGCCGTAACTTTCTTATTTTACATGCGACTTCAGTGAAATTTTCAGTGTTATGCTTGTTTAATTTTACTCTATTTATTCAAATCAACTTGATATTAGTGTGGACTTGGCCTTTAACACCTTTTATATTCATATGCACAAAATCAATTGAAATAACTCAGCAATTGTTTTCAAATTGGAATAAAATGTACATTTTATTGGTTTTCACCCACATTCGTTGCTTTAGCCCAAACTTTGTACACGAGGATTTTGACAATTTTGTAAAAGCCTGCTGCTCAGTTTGTGACACGACCTTTGCTCCTGCGACATTTGCTCCTCCGTCCATATCTCGAAAGGTCAAAGGTTAAGGTCAAGGTCATGATTTTGTTTGTTGTTAAGGACAATGTGAAGATTAGGATTAGGGTTGGGGTTAGGGTTAGGTTTATGTTTAGGTTTAACATGGCAAAGTTAGACCGGAGCAATAGTCGCTGGAGCAAATGTCATGGAACCTATACATCCGATACAGCACGGTTATGAATAAGATCTCATTTGTTAGAATATAAGTTACTCTTTACTAATAAATAGATATTAAACCCATGGAGGTTATAAATCTTTAATTAGAAGCTACCAAATTGGGTATACTTTTTTATTGATACGCACTGTATAGGGCTCTAGAATCTAGACGGTGGATATACAGTAGGTCCAGATGAGGAGGTCTTACCTTATCCATAGCCTACTAACTCTAGTATCAGTCGGTCAACCTTAAGCCCAAAATTATGAGGACCATTTATGTTCGGTTCTCCCATAAGTTTTGTGTATATTGCTTTCATCTGAACCTAGTTAAATATTGTTTTTTATTGGTCGGTAGGGCTATATTTTCATAGGAGTGGACCCTCACACCGGCCTCTTGTCGATTGATCTCGGTATTTTCATAATCATGGGATCGGCTACTACCCGGCGTGAGTGCACCCGTCATTTCGATTCCTCCAGCATCAGTGATATCAATACTGTCGTTATTAACTTGGCCAGGGTTCTCCAGTCCGTCGATGGCATCATCATCCTGATCTCTGATCTCGGGCAGGCCGTTGAGGGCGACGGATGTACTGCGTTGGTGGGTAAGATCCTGCGTTATGTCCGTATTCCTTCGGTTTCTGTTGACAAAGTCGTACAAGGGTTGCGGCCTGGACATCTCGAAGGTTTCTGGTGGATGCTCAGGTGAATAAGCGTTTCGTTGACGTGGTCTACAGGAGGGCGGAAAATAATAGAATGGATTTTTTTTTTGATTTTTGGATTTTTTTTTTTTGATTTTTTTTAAAGTTGTATGATATATGAAACATGACATTGCATCTTTTAAAACGTCCCAAGAAAAACAAATTTCATAATACCATGATTGCCCGGATCAATGTCACTTCGACTATTAATTGCGATGATCGTACTACCAAAGATAATACCCATGATACTAAAGGATAGTCGGATATGTAAATGGCACATTTTCCATAGGATACAAAGATAGTAGTAGAAGTAGTAGTAGTAGTAGTAGTAGTAGTAGTAGTAGTAGTAGTAGTAGTAGTAGTAGTAGTAGTAGTAGTAGTAGTAGTAGTAATAGCAGCAGCAGTAGTGGTAGTAATATTAATAGCAGTAGTAGTAGTAGTAGTAGTAGTAGTAGTAATATTAGAAGTAGTAGTAGTAGTAGTAGTAGTAGAATTAATAGTAGTAGCAGTAGTAGTAGTATTAGTAGTAGTAGTAGAAATAGTAGTATAGTAGTAGTAGAAGAGGAGGAGTATAGTAGCACAGCAGGAGTAGGAGAATAAACAGCGACATGGTAGCAGTATATTAAAGAGTAGTAGCAATATTTTGCAAAGAAAGTAATAAAAGCTTACTTACATGTGCTTTCTCCTAATAAGGTCAATGATAACCACGAATATCGAGAGGGCGACCACGGCAGCTACAATGGCGGCGACCAGTGAATTAGTATCTGAAAGTAATTAACGCAATCATGATAATTGGATCTTATTTACAGAGGGTAGCCACAATCATGAGTACTGATATTGCTATTCTTGTGACCTTACAATTATTATGCATTGCCAGGTACCCATTTAAAACACCTGGGTCGAAAGGGACAAATTTGGGCCAAACAGCTTTGCAAAGGATGTAAGCACCGTACAAGGATCGAACCCGGGACATCTCATGTTAGAGTCAAGAGCCTTAAGATGATGGAAATTGGGGAAATACTGACGTTCTTTTGTAATGGAAAATAAAACCGGATCAAGGCAAACAAAAATTCAAGTCTTGTAAATAAGGTAAAGATAAAGATGAAGTTGAGTTCTTGTAACATATTCAGATGGACACAAGTGACTAGTTTCACAACATGTGTGTAGCATGCTTTATTATGTTACTATGAAGTGCCAAGTGCTACATTCCTTGGCTATGAGATGCCAATACATAACATCTCCCTTTTTCCAACACGATGAAATAAATATGGCTTTGTAATAACAAAACAAATTGAATACATAAAAGAGTGGACTTTTCGTAAGTCTCCGAGTTCAAACTGAGTTCGACTGAGTTCTGTGTACTGAGTTCATTTCTTGCGTAGCCATTGCCAATTTGAATACATGCATCTTGTAGATTGGTGTGCTTTGAACTTTTACTTTCTAACCGGAACCAAAAAAATATATATATGTATAGATGTACATGTATATGTATTGCTGCGCTTGGATTATGGAATCTGCAAGTTATAAACACAAAAATTATAGGGGAGAGGTTACAAGCACTTCAACCTCATCCTGAATCTTTACCATTCAGGTCCTTCCTGAAGTGGTCCATCCCTGTTGTAAGGCTACTCGTTTTCGCGAAATATATGTATATATAAGTGCTATTCTAACCTACCAGCTAAAAAATCAAAATTCTTCTTTGCTTTCCTCATTACTAATCCATGATCAAACGCTGTGGGGGCTTGCTGACGCGTCCACTTCTGGTGTGATAATGCTGCTGCGAGCTTGTTTTCCCAGGATAGTGGTTGGCTTTTCTTTCCTCTGGTGGGTGGTTAGAGGAAGTGGGTAGAGGAACATGTTGAGTTGTCTGCTTGAGCTGCTCGACGGGAGGGACATGTTGACTGGAAGCAATCCTTACAGGATCTCCTGGATGTAGTGGAGGTAGATCCTTTCCAGCTTTGGAGTTGTAATACATCTCAGCATTTGCTTTCATATGTTCGAAACTCTCCTTTACAGCCTTCATGTTGACTGCTTTAGGTTTAAGTAGATATTTGCTAGTGGGCAGAAGGTTGCGTGGTCTCCTGCCCATGAGTAGCTGAGCTGGTGACATGTCACAGTTGGCCAGTGGAGTTGTCCGGTAATCAAGGAGGGCCAGCTGTTTGTCGGCACACTTTCTCCACATCCGTTTCACTGTCTGTACAGCTCTCTCAGCCTCACCATTCGCTTGAGGGTAGCGAGGTGATGACATCACATTTTCGATGTTGTAGCCTGTACAGAACTCTTTGAACTCTTGTGAGCTTTACTGTTGGCCGTTGTCACTTATAAGCTTCAGGGGAATTCCGTGTCTGGCAAATTGCTTCTTCAGGCGGTCAATGACAGCAGAGCTGCTGGTCGACGCCATCCTGTCAACTTCAATGAACTTTGAAAAGTAGTCCACTGTCAAGAGGTATGTGCTGCCTTCCCACTCAAACAGGTCAGAGCCAACCTCAGCCCATGGGAGATCAGGCAACTTTGTCGGCTTTTAATGGCTCTGCGGGTTGTCTGTTTTGGTAGGTGTTACACTCTGCACAGTCTAGCACTAGTCTCTCGATGTGATGGTTCATGCTTGGCCAGTATAGTGCTTCACGTGCTCTCTTCTTAAATTTGACTATCCCAAGGTGAGAACCGTGTATTTGAGCCAGCATGCAGCTTCTCAAACTCGGTGGCACAACTATCCGCATCCCCTTATAGATGATACCGTCAATGACCGCGAGCTCATCCCGGATGCTCCAGTATTCTCGGATAGAGTGTGGAGTCTCTGTCTTAGTGTCCGGCCACCCTTTTAGGATCATAGCATGTAGTTCGTTCAGCTCATTTGCAGTACACTTCTGGAACTCAGCATATCTAGCTGGTGCCACTGCAACATGGTCTACGACATTGACCGAGAGGGTAGGCATGTCTTACTCTACTTCTTGAAGGTTTGCTCTGCTGAGCGTGTCTCCTATTACCGTGTCCTTTCGGGGTAAGTATTTCACTTCCAGATCGTATGCATAGAGTCTCATCATCATTGACTGCAGTCTCATGGGTGCATACAGGAGGGGCTTGTTGAATATTGACTGCAGTAGCTTGTGATCTGAGTGTACGATGATCTTCCTCCCAAATATGTAGGGATGGAACTTCTTGCAGCTGTGAAGTATAGCAAGCATCTCTTTCTCTATCTGTGCATACCGCATCTCAGTAGGAGTCATAGCCCTGGATGTGTATGCAATGGGTTGCCCCTCTTGTAGTAGCACACCTCCCAAAGCATAGCTGCTGGCATCACACTGTATGGTAAGTTCCTTATTCCCATCATAGTAGGCGAGGACTGGTGCTTTGGTACAGAGTTTCTTGAGCTGTTGGAAACTCTTTTCCTCTCTCTGACCCCAATGGAATGCGACATCTTTCTTTGTCAGCTGCCTCAGAGGCTCATCTATTTCACTCAGCTTGTCAATGAACTTCGACAAGTACTGAAGAAATCCCAGGAATCTCTTGACTTCTTCCTTGCTCTGTAGTCTTGGCATTTCAGCAACAGCCTTGACCTTGTCTGGGTCAGGAGCGAGACCCTTATCAGTAACCAGATGTCCCACATACTTCACTCGAGACTGGCGAATTTGGCATTTGTTGAAGTTGAGCTTCAGGTTACACTCAGTTGCTTTTGCACCAACTTTCTCTAGGACCTCGTTGTGCGACTTTAGATCCTTACCAGCAATGAAGATGTCATCCATCACAGCTCTGGCACCCTCTTTGTCACACAGCATCTCATCCATTATGCGCTGGAACAGCTCAGGAGCACTCTTGATACCAAAAGGTAGGTGGAGCCATCGGTTTCTGCCGACTGTGGTGTTGAACGTTGTGAGCAGACTGGACTCATAGTCAATCTTTATTTGCAGAAATCCTGACTTTGCGTCGAGGACTGAGAAGACTTTCGCTCCTGGCATGTCGGCCACTACTTCTTCCACAGTGGGGATCCTGTAGTGCTCCCTTCTGATCGCTCTATTTAGGTCCTTAGGATCCAGGCAGATCCTCATCTTGTCTCCCTTTACAATTGTAACCATTGAGTTGACCCAGTCGGTGGGCTCTGTGACTCTTGCGATGTGGCCATCATTTCCATGTCTCTCAGCTTGGCCACTATTTTTTCTGAAAGGGCCTGTGGCTGTCTTCTTGGGGCATGAATGACGGGCTTCACAGTGGGATCGATCTTTAAGGAATATGTGCCTGGAAGGCACCCTGTCAGATTTTGCAGTTCTGGATACTCGTCGATGCTGTGAAGCCGTCTAATTAACTTGAGCTTGGTGCTGGCTTAACCTGATAGGAGGACTGGTTTTGATGCTGCCTCTACTATATAGTACTTTACCTCGATGTATGCATCTTTGTAGTTTGTTGCAAGGATTGCCGATCCTTCCACTTTCAGTTCATGCTCGGTGTAGGATGCAAATTTGGTTCGGCTCTTTTACAGTTTTTCACTGCATTGCAGTGCCTTAAAGATATGACTGGGCATTATGGATTGTGCTGCACCTGTGTCGATCTGGGCCTCGACTTCTTTGCCCATGATGTTAACAGTTTTGTACCATTCATCCTTTTCACCATTCACTTGGTGGACTGCCCCAATTTCATACGCAAACTCGTCACATCCTGACAGGTCACCGGCCTGAGCCTCCTCACTCTGCTCCACGCTGTGAGCACTCTTCATACGACAAACAGCAGCGAAGTGGTTTTTTCTCTTGCAAACATTGCAGGTCTGCCCCATGGCTGGACATTTCTCATGATCAGAGCTGCGCCCATATCTGTTACATTTGTCCTTCTTGGGTGCACTTTTCTCCTGGCCAGCTGGGCGATAGCTTTTTTGTCTGAGCTTTTGCCCGACCTTCTTCCGCTGTTGCCCTTTTTGGTGCCTTCGGATAGCATGAACTTCTCCCTGTTTAATGATCTTGATTGAGTCTTGCGCTAACTCGAAGTTTTATCCTATTTGAATGGCCTTTTGTAGTGTTAAGGCACCACCTTCTTCCAGGCATTTCTCTCTAACACTGGGGTGCAGAGACCGGAGAACTATTGCATCTAGCAACATTCTGTCCTCTTCTTGATAGTCACAGTCCTTTATGAGGATTTTCAGATCGGTCACAAAGTTGTCAAACTTCTCACCTTCTTCTTGCTTCCTTCGGTTAAAATTCACCGTGGCTCTGATTTGATTGCGTTTTGGCTCGACATATGCTTCATATTTGTTGTACACCCCATGCAGTGTTTCATCTTGTCTAGCAGGTTGCCATTCAAAGGTCTGGTAGATCTCTCTGCCTTTATCCCCAATATATGTCATGAGATAATTCACCTTCTCTACCTCTGACTTTGCAGCAAGGGGACCCTTAAATGTGAGTTCACAATGCTGTTTGAACCTGCGCCACTCTTTCAGCAAGTCTGATGCTGACCAGTTCATGGAGGGCTTATCACTTCCAGAAGACATCTTGTAGCTGTCCTCTCCTATGCAACTGTATCAACTCAAGCTCACACACACAACTTTCAGTATGCACGTGTATAGAGTCACTCTGTGTGTACTTACAGCTGCTGTGTGTATGCGTGTGTGGTTTGCTGCACTGCAGTGGGCTCTCCAGCATGAATCACAAGGCAGATCACAGTAAAGTTTCACTATTTGTCACCTTCCATTAGCAGTTTCTCGTCCCTTTTCCTGACTGTGTGGAATCACAAATGTCTCTTTATTCTACTGTAGAACACATTTCCACCATAATGTCGGCTATGGGCCGAAATCCGTACTACCATGTAACATAATTATTCAGATGGACACAAGTGACTAGTTTCAAAACGTGTGTAGCATGCTTTATCATGTTACTATGAAGTGCCAAGTGTTACATTCCTTGGCTATGAGATGCCAGTACATAACAGTTCTGGTCATGAGATTAAATTGTGAAAGAATTGTCAAAGCAATTGGGAAAGGTTGATCACATAGCACATAAGAATTGGTGTATGCTGTTTTTTAAGGTTTTGGAATCACCAAAATGATAAGAAATGACTCAATCCTGCTGAGATTCACATGCCCTGCACACAAAAATGTGTATAATTAGACTACACACAAATGTTCGGCCCAAACATTTCAGCTGTTTCTTGCAATATTTTGAATGTGAGGGCATTTGAAGAGCCATTCTTTTCAGGGGGCATTTCTTTTATGATAATCTTCCAAACTAACATAAAAAAGAATGAGAAAGCTCACAAACTATATTTTACATGTACCTTTCCAAAGAACTCAAACTTCTATTTAAAGGGGAATGAAAGGCAACAAACATTAGCCTATAATCATGTAGATTATTGCCAGCCTATTACAAATATCTTGAAATTACTCCTATTTGATTATTTAAGAAGGAGAGCAGTGTATCAAAAAGTTTCAGTTTCCTTGCTAGACATTATCCCATGGGGGCTGCCATTTTCTTTACAAAGCAATTTCAGAGCGGTTCTATTTGTGAGAGTACCCACTGACCTGTACACTAGCTATAATGACACTCATAATCACCTGTGGAATGCATAACACTGGACTGTCTTATAATAAACCATTTTTGTAGTCATGTACATTTCAATGGAGATACTTTTATCCTGTCATATGAACTATTTATGTCAAGATATCTGGTTCAGCTGTTTCTTTTGTTAAGCAGGATTTGGCATGCACAAGATGTTGCTTGGTCAGACAATTTGTCAATTCCTCAAAGAAGTGACAAAGACTACAACTGCTCTTAGATATTACCTGTGCGACACAATGGGGGTACCAAGATGGCTGCCATTTTGCACTGGTGGCTTTAGTTATACAATAGCTATTCATTATGCGACATCATATCCACTGTGTACAGGTAAATGGACATGTACTACTATGACATCACAGTTTTTAAAAATGGCAGCCCCCGCGGGATAATATCTAGCAAGGAATCTGCAAACTTAAGAGAGATTGTTCTCCTTACTGAGTAACTACATTAAGATACATGTATTTTGAACAGGCTCACATTTTTCCTCATGATTATCAGCTGTTTGTTGAGTTTCATTCTCCTTTAAAGGACAATCCAACCTTGGTAATAAGATAATTTGTGTGAAAGCAGAAAAATAAGAAAAACAAGATGGTGAAAGTTTGAAAGAAATCGGACAAGGATTAAGAAAGTTATGGATGTTTGAAAAATGAGATCACTACATCTACGCTCTCCCATTTGTCGTACACAAAAATATCATTAATTTGCGGTTTTCTTCGAGGGGCTTTTACCCTCGAAGCAGTACTCAAAATATATTGGAGATAGCATATTTTTAAAGGTCTTCATGAGTGAAAAGATCCTACTGCGTAATGCATTTTGAAAAAAAAGTGACATTTTAGTCATTTTTTGTGTTAGAGCGAATGGGGGAGTTGTCCACAGCTACATCACAGTGACATTACCTATTCGGCCGATTTGAAATTCCCATATGCACAGTGATTACAAATTTCAAAAATTCATAACTTTCTTATTTCATTTTATATCGTCTTTATTCACCTCATAATTAAAAAGGTACAATAGTATAAAACTTTACACAGATAAATACCTGGGCAACAACAAAATAAATATAAATATATATAAATATAACATAGTATGTGGGGGGGGGGGGGAATAGAACGAATGAACACGGCTGATGACAGGGCACTAAAATATTGAATATGAAAATGAGAACGGGTGAGCGTGGCCCACCTCCCCTATCTAAATTTAACAGGGTACTCCAGGCTGAAAACAACACGATCCGAACAGAAAAGCAGAATCAAACGGAATCACCACAAGAGTGAATTCGCCGCATCGCTCCGAGGAAACAGTCCCGCGCACGCTGTGCCGGCAAAACGACGTGATGGCCGAAGACGTCACCCCTCCCCCTTTTCCCGTCTCTCTCTCTCTCTCTCTTTCTCTCTCTCTCTCTCTCTCTCTCTTACTCTCTCACTCTCTCTCTCTCTCTCTCCCACATCTACCACACAAAATCACAATCATTTAAACTACAAAAACATTTAGTCACACACATGCATGCACCCCTAACTAGGCCAACAATAACACCCTAACATAAGAGGAGGGAGAAGACGACGCCAACTGCCAACCCATCGCACGCCCAAGAAAACATGCGCAGAACCGCTAAATCGAAACAACGCAGAAAGCCCCAAAACGTCATTCCCGGAGAAACCGGTAAAGTGCCTTGCCAGGCCGACCCCACTTCATCCGTTCAAATCATTCTTACCCCCAGCCTGGATCACCCACCCTTCAGTAGTGTAGCTAATGCATGCAAAGAATATTGATAATCACATTACATTCTTCCTTACTTAAAACCCAATCCCCATTGTAATGACATCTATCCCTAACATTAATGAGTTCCCTTACTTGTTCAGCCACTCTTTTATTCTCTACATCATTTAGACATGTATGATTCCAAGTATACATCACCTCTTTACAGCTCATATCAAACACGCTCTGTAAAAAGCGTATATTACATCCCATCACTGAATGAGAACCAAACTGACTCATACCAGCAATGTATGCTACTGCATTGTTGGAAGAATTTAGAGCATTCTTCACAAAAGCAATCATTCTTTTTGCAAACCATAATTCAGGTGGTAATACATTAGCTATATGAGGGAGAAGTCTATTATGTGTTTGCCACGGTATTTTCCACACACGTCGAACAGCAATTCTCCATTGTGTGCACATCTTATCAAAACCACCTTCAAAAAGTGGACATAATTGTGAACCATAAAAGCTGGAACAGAATTTGTGAAACAAATTATTCCTTATGTATGAATTTGCATATTTAAAATTAGCAAGAAATATATTACACTGTCTATTGAAATCTGCAACACACTTATCAGCATGCACATTAAAGTCAAAAATTTTCTTGGAAAGTCTATGACCAAGATGGGTAACTTCATCCATCATTGAAATCTTTTGACCATTTAACATAATACCTGGATCTAAAACATCTTTGCTACTGCATTTAAAGGCAATCAATTGACTTTTAGCACTGTTAAATTGTATATCAAAATTGGATGCAAAATCACTACAGATTTTTACCATTTCTTTAAGAGCAGAAACAGAAGGAGATAACAAGACCAGGTCATCTGCATAAGCAATCGCACCCATATATTTACTGCCCATAAAACAACCTACTCCATTTTCACTCAAATCCAGCATCAACTGATCAATATATACACAAAACAAGCAAGGAGAGATAACTCCCCCTTGTTTTACACCATTCATAACAGAAAAATAATCTGAATATGCGCCGTTCCATTTGAGGCGTAATTTCTGGTTCTTATATATGTTTAACAATAATCTGCAAATAAGAGGACAAACTCCTCTCCTACATAACAATGTGAAAAGTTTGACATAATTAACCCTGTCAAAAGCTTTACTAGCATCCAGGAAAAGACCATACACATTACTTCCATCATGGTTAAAGTAGGATACAGTCTCAACAACCATAGCTGTACATTGAGTGGTAGACATACCCTTCTTAAACCCAAACTGTAATTCATTTGTTATCAAATGGTCTTGTTCTCTATTCATAATAACCAATTCTAAAACCTTACCAATGATACTACCAAGTGTGATAGCCCTGAAATTATTTGAGTCCCCCAAATTTGCCCACTTGCCTTTGGGAATAGGAACAATAGTACTTCTACACAGTGTATCTGGCGAGTAACCATGTGAAAGCATTACGGTGAACAACAATGCCAAAGCATTACTAATAGCAGTTTTAGCATAAACAATATGATCAGACATAATTCCTGACACATCATCACTTTTAGAGAACTTTAATCTATCAATTGCACTTGAAACCTCACTTTCTGCAATAGTATAAGATGCCTGACTAAGCTCGTTACGGCTGAATTTCACAAATACATTGTTTTCTATTGATTTTTCTAAATTACTCATGTCATTAACATCATAACTTACACTGTTATAAAGACTCTCAAATTTACTTGAAAACATGTTAGCAATATTTTCATTTCCCTGAACACCATCAACACGGCCAGAGTAAACATTGCGTGTACCTTTATTAAACTTTTTGACCTCGCTCCAGAAAGAATGAACATTTTTACAAGTTATGGCATTTGCTATCATATCACTTTTTATTTCCTTTTCCTTCTTCATTACCATCTTACATGCTTTATGATACTGCGATCGTGTATGTTTACGAACATCAAACAGCACTCCTTCCATAGGACGGCCATTTTCTACCCAAATATCATGCCAAAAAAGTGCTTCCCTAAAATACATCTCAACCCATTCATTCCATCCAGGGACTACTTTTCTTTTACGTTTCTTTGAAATGTGTGTATTGGAAGATTCATCACTAGCAGTTAACAATGACTTTATAATTCCTTCATGAAAAATTTCAATTTCCTTTTTATGTCTTCTGTTATGACAAGAAAAATCATTACATTGCATAGCATTTGGAATTTCCATACCTCTGACACGCAAATCAACATTACGCCTGTATCTATCAGTATCATAGGATGATGCCAGTTTCCAATTCATCTTACAACTCTGTTCACTGTTGGTTGATTTTTCTTCAAACTGAGATATCTTAACATGCAAAATACATTTAACTGCAACATGGTCAGACCGGTTATTTACACCATCAACAATGTCATACATTTGCAAAGCATCAAACAGATTACCCGTCATACAAAAGTGGTCAATAAGCGATTTTGCATTACTGCCCTTACTGCAGAAAGTAGACTCGAAGTTACACATAGGATCAACTGAACATAAAAAAAAGTGAGCATCTGTCTAAAAACTCTAAAAAATTCCTTGTCTGGTATGTACCTCTATTTGGGTCAGTGTTCCAATCCCCTCCAATACATATAAAATCAACTTGTTCACTCTCCATCATTTCTTCTATATCATTAAGCACATTATCATATACCCTCAAATTACCTGTTAAACATCGATCATCACATGGCATGTAAACACAGACTAAAAGTATTTTCTCTGTATTGTCAATTTCTACAATTACAGCTGCCATTCGAGAAGACTCAGTAATAATAGGTTTAACATTAATATGAAGATTACTTTTACACAATATCGCGCAACCACCGAATGGTCTACCTGACAGTAATACATTATCATCCATTGCACAAACACAGTGTTTACCAATTCCATTACCAAGGTTATCAAACCATCCGAGCTGGGATCTGGAAAGACCATGTTCCTGAATAAATAGAAAATCACATTTTTTGACTAGTTCATGCAAAAAAGGCAATTTCAAGTCATTTGCACATTGACAATTATATGTAATAAGAGTTAAGTTATGTGTCATCTAAATTGTTTGACTCATCTGAGAATTTCCACCTTCTCCATCTTTGTACACAAAGTCCACATGGCCATAAATCCTCATTCATCACATTTTCCTTATCCTTGACAGGAACTGAAAGTTTGAATGACTTAAAAGTAGCTTGTGGATTTTAAACACAGGTGACTTCAACATCTTGAAAGCCCTTGTTTTTCAAATATTCCTGCAATTGTACGTCACTTGTAGATTTGACTGCCCTAGATACAAAAAAATCTCTTCGAGGAGGGGGTGCTCCCTGAAGACTATCACTTTTTGCATTTCCATGAACCCTGCTTTTGTTTTTTACGCTTTCAACTTTTCTACTACTCTTTACATCTTTAGCTTTCATTTTCTTCCTTCTTTTTACTTCAGTCCAGTTTGGTTCTGCAGACACTTTGCTCTTATCAATGCGCAAATTCTTGTCTTCACTGAAGGAAGATGGCTCTTCTTGCGGCTGCTGTTTGCGATCTGCAACCGGTGGACTATCAGTTGGCACACCATTAGTAATCAGATTCTGCTTCAATGGATTAATTCCTGCATCCTGTGTTCTGTCTCGCAAGGCGCTCGTATCTGCCACATCTACAGCTCCGACAGCTTCTGTGCGCCTGCTTGGGGCAGACACACTGTACTCTTAGTACACGGAGGTATACATCGTTCAGATGACGACTCAGATGTTATGTCAGCATAAGATGGCGCAGACAATAAGTTGCTTCTCTTAATCAAAAGCTCATTTGCTTTCACAAAATTAGTCAGTTTTTGAATCTCATCAGAGTGTATGATGATATTACTGGCTGCTTCATTACAGGAGGACTCTAGAATTTGTACCTTTCCCTCAAGCTGTATAAGCCTCTGTAGATTAACAAATGGGTCCAAATCTTTTGGGTCACATTTGGGAAGTATGAACAGATTCTTAGCCGCAAAGGTAATGCTGTCACCAAATCCTTTTTGATCAAGGTCTAACACTGCATCAACCAAGTCCTCTGCTGTCTGTTCATGTTTCAACTTTGCATTAGTATTACGCCGAATTTTCAGTTTTGCTATTCTCGCATCATTCCTCATATTCAACATGTCTCTAGCTTCAAACACAGCGGTTGGCGAGCAGCTCCTCGCAATACATTCTGTTATTTTATCTTTTGTTGTTCTTTTAATATGATTTTGAATGAAACAGAGTATTTCATTTACTATCACTTCATCTTTTTGGACTATGTGACTGTCCTCAGCCTGAGCCTTAGGCTCAGGATCAGGTGAGTTGCAATTAAAACTGCTTACACCCAACGACTGGGTATTATCCGTCTCGCTATCCATAACGGAGCTGGCCTTTCAACACTCGATACTCGCATAGACGACACGTGTACGAAACTACGAACAGGTTCAACAGGTCACAGGTCACGTAACCACGCCACACGAATATACATGTATCGTCAATTAACAGCAGTCACGAAACAGACACGAAAATAAACACCTGGGACTAGTCCAGACTCGCAGTTGTGAATGCTGGCTTTTCACTCACCTCAAAAATCCATATAAATGTTCATTCTCGAAGTACCTCACACTTGCAAAAATAAGAATCACAATCTCCTGCACCTCAACATTAATATCAGTAACTATCAATTAACCTTTCAATGATGTAACCGCATATTAAGTTCATGATATTACGCCTCAGACTCAGAGCCCTTCCAAACGTCGACAACGACGTCCGATTTCGTTCAAACTTTCACCAATCTGCTTCTCTGATTTTTCCTCTTTCTTTCAAAGCAACTTGCTGTTAAGGTTGGATTTCCCTTTTAAAGTGAGGAATATGATGTTTTTATTTGAAGAGGGACGCCCAGAACCAACTTGGAAGAGGATATTAAAACCTCGAGTGGAATAACACTGCAAGAATGTAATAGAATTACTAAAAACTGAAATGTGTGGAAAAAAGTTGCAATAAACCAGCGAGTCGGGAGAAGATACTATGATATGTAAATAGATTTGTACACACAAAATTATTATTTTGTTATTATTATTACTATTATTATTATTATGGGGTCGGGCTAACTCGGCACTAGGGCTAACTCGGCACTAGGGCGAACTCGGCACTGCGCGGTAACTATGTTTCAAGAGTTGAAGTCCACGCTACGCACCGTACCCTTTTTTAGCCTTAAGTTTCATGTTTTGTGTAATTTTACTTCTTGAAATCGTCAACATTACTTCTTTGCTAATCATTTTACACATTGTTATCAAATAATTTGAATTTAAGTGTTTTGAAATGTGTAATTAAATGCGAAATGCAACACAAGTGTTTACGATCAATTTAACTCTCTGGGCCGAGTTCGCCCTAGTGCCGAGTTAGCCCGCATCCATTATTATTATTACTACTACTACTACTACTACTGCTACTACTACTACTACTACTATTAAGTATTTGGCGTCACCTGTACCGGGGGGGGGGGGGGCGAATTGAATCGCTGTAACAGTTGGGTCTCTCCTGATCGATTGGGATGATTGGAATAACTGATAAAGATGTGCAGGTGTACCACAACACACCAGGGTTTCCCCCTGCTCTTCATCGAATAGGGCAGTGGGTTCTTAACGTGCAAAGGTGGTGACTCTCCTTTACAAGGGGCCTCCATTTAACGTCCTATTCGAGGTACTGAGTGTTTTCCACAGTAACATAGCCTGTATCTATGAAACAGGGGAGGGGCGCGTTAACACACAACGCAGGTTTCAGTCATCCGCCCGGGGTTGATTCGAACCCACGATCTTGGGTTCGACAGGCAGACGCTTTACCGACTGAGACAACTCGAGCCAAATTCAGAAAATTTGTAATAATGTGTTTATGCTATAATACACATTCATTATTGATGTACTAGTCATGCTAATAAAGTATTCAACAAATACCCACCCGAATGTATATGCCAACAGAATTTGATTTTCCTTTGTATTTAGGCGTTTCCATATTACGTACGGTGCGTTTGCGAAATGCATTTAGAACACAAAGACAAATTGAACAAAAGGTGCACTTTGCTATTTTGACATACTGAACTCTGATCATGGTTCTCTTTCTTCTTATTATTATTATTTTTTTTTTTTTGGGGGGGGGTCCTCCCGGGAAACTTCCAAAAGGCATTATTTTGCATTTTCAGACTGTTGCAGGTTTTGTTTCGTCAAAGTATAGGTTTTTCACACTCTAAAAAAAATAGGGTAAACTTTTATCCAATACTGGGTAAAAAATTTACCCAGTGTTTTTTTTTACCCAACAAAAATTAATGTTCCCTTTTTATCCCAGTATTGGGTAAGTTTTACCCAACCTATTTTAAAGTGAAGTTAGGATTGTGATTAGGTTTCAGGTTAGGTTTTAGGTTAGGTTTAGGGTTAGGGTTAGGGTTAGGATTAAGATCAGGGGCCCTTTGCACAAAACTTGCGGTTCAACCCAACTCAGGAAAATCAAACGCAACTCTATTTTCAGCCAATCAGAAGTGCGCATTAAGGATTTGCGTTTGATTTTTAGGAGTTGCGATTAAACGCAAGTTTTGTGCAAGAGGCCCCAGGTGTAGTGTAGTGTAGTGTAGAATATTGACCGCAAGCAGTTGTCAGTTGTAGCCGGAGCATGTGTCGTACACCACCCCCGCTCCTTTCTCTCTATCTGTCTTTTAATATTTTATTTCCCTATTCGATTGGGGCACACGTTTCTCCATTCCGAGCAAGGTCAGTGAAGGCCATAGCGTAATAAATATAACTTAGCAATTTCTATTTTGAACATTTGAGAGGCAAAGTTTACTAGGTTGACACGTCAGGTCATCAGGATGCCAGTCGCCGCTCTCTAGACAGGTAGCTGAAGGTCGGTTGTAGTTGGTGTGGTAGCCAATTTCACAGGTGAAATAGAGGACCGCTCCCTGCTGATAGACGGCCAGAGAGGCGTTGTGGTGAGTGCCTAGAGTTTGGGCGGGTGCGTTGCAGGAAGCATTAACTGTACGAAGCATCATGGGATTGAGGAATGAAAAAATGGACACTGAAATTAAACCTGCCAAATAAAATTTGAAACTAGGTTTTGATCCAAAAAAATATTTCGGATCAGTTGTTGATATCAGGGTAAACAAGCTTTGTCATATTTCAATACCACTCCTTTTTAGTCAGGTTCACTATGTATTTTTGTTCAAAATTTTTGGAGATTAGCAAAACTATACATTTTTGGAATCGGTAGAACATGGGGAATCCAAACATTGATGTTGGCATTTGCACGAAACCCTGACCGAGCAGCCATTTTGGATTTTCAAAATGGCCGCCATAAGTAACTAGCATTGAACAATTTTGAAGATATTTTTGTAACAGAACCTCATTCTATCATTTTTAAGGTAGCTTGTCAAAGGGCGTTAAATTCTCTACAATATGATACCACATTCGCTGGGTTTGGTGATGATTTGTATAATAATTTTGGGCCGAAAAATGTGATTTTTATCATTTTTTTTTAAATATGAATTGCTTCAAAATACATATATCTCCATACTAAAAAATTCCATTTCAATCATGACTTCCAACTTTACAAAAAAGCATCCATATATATATA
This sequence comes from Heliocidaris tuberculata, assembly GCA_025618425.1. Classification (NCBI taxonomy): domain Eukaryota; kingdom Metazoa; phylum Echinodermata; class Echinoidea; order Camarodonta; family Echinometridae; genus Heliocidaris; species Heliocidaris tuberculata. Next base: position 14,442,352 of record CM046841.1, read on the forward strand.
TATATAGGGTCAATATCAAATGAAAATTACAAGTTCATTGCTTATCTAACAAAAAAGTTATAGTACTCTAAATCAATCAATCAATCAAATCAATCAATCAATAATGGTTTATTTATATTCGCAATTCATGTACAATACATTTCATATGTGACCAGGCACCACAAAACCACCAAAAAGTCGCCAGATATGAAATTTTAGTTAAGGTCTGATTCTGAAAGAGGAGATTCTCAGCTTTAAAATGATATATATTTCATGAGCATTGGATGTTCGTAACTCATTCTACAAAGAGTAGAATGCACAGTCCCTCAGAATGTTACTTCTGAGAAATAAGGGTTTAAAGTTTGTAGTCTATTGAATCACTCTGACTTGCAAGGTCTTGTGCTAAGGTGACAAAAGGAGGATTAGAACTCAATAGAAATTTCTATGAAGGGATTATCAGATTGTCCTAAAACTTGGCATACTAATTAGGCACATCCTGTTCATAATAGTGCATAAGTATCAATGCAAGAACTTACTCTGTTTTAAAGTTATGGGAGATCAAAATGAGACATGTATTCAGGGTCGTAAAAAAGAAAAGTAATACAACAAAATCCAGAAAAGACACACATAAGTCTAATAAAAAAAACTGTCAAAAATACCACTTTTAGATTGTTTGGTGCCTCCAAATTTTTAGATTACTTAGAAAAAAGTATACACTTTCAGGAAATACCCAAAACTAAAATTGATGATGTCATTAAACTTCTCATCTCAAAGCTTCATGTGGCTTCCTCCTTGGATTTTCAAAATGACAGACATAAAATAAATAATTATTTTCCCCTCATTTCTCTACGTATGGTCAACATAAAAACTACATGAAATGTGATAAGCTTATGTTTCCTTAGTAAAGGAAATCTTTGGTGCTATCACAGACTTATAATCTTGAGTTTTCCTTTACTTTAAGCCTTTGGGGCTGCTAGGGGCCCTCGGACAAATTTCATTTCGTCTCTAAACTGCAACAGTGCCACGTTCTGGCTTTTGTCCTTGAAGTCTTGCACATATTTTGACACCAAGTTTAGAAAACTTTTACAGTCATGTTATGTTTGATTTTATTTCTTCATAAATCATTTTGTAATTTATTCTCCTTTTATTATCCCTTTTCTATCTGAATGTTGATTTAGAAAAAAAGACCGTCTAATAACAGACTTAAAAAGCAAGAAATGTGGTTGAATAACAATAAAATGCACATGAAATAAAGTCAATTTTGATGACTTTTGTCTTTCAGTCGAAGAACTCTCCCACCGACTATCATCACTGGTCAACCACCCTCCCCCTCCCTTCCCCGGATAACTATATTAGGCACATTTGTATCATAGTAACGGGAACTAATAAATAATTGTATATCGCTAAAATAAGATCGTACTGAATCATCTGACATCACACTTTCTATTAAAATATTCATCTGCATGACAATAGCATGTACTACCGAAATAATCCATTTGATTTCACGTCCTCTAATGTTGCCATTGTTAGGGAGAAGGCAGCACTTAGTAACCAATTTTGTTATCGATTCTCTACTTTAGCTAATTTCACAGTGTCAACTTTAGAGTGCTATAACTTTTTTGTTTGATAAGCAATAAACTTGTAATTTTTATATGATATTGACCGTACATATGGGCAGTTTTCTGAAAAACTTTGAAATAATTAATGGAAATAACTTTTGAAATAATGAGAAGTAAGTATTTTGAAGAAATTCATATTTGTGAAAAAATTATGTAAATAATCACATTCTTGGCCAAGAATTGTATTGCAAATCATCACCAAACCCATTAAATGTGGTATCATGTTGTGGAAAACTTAATGCCCTTTAATATAATGATACGTGCATGGTACCATGAGTTTCTGTTTTAAAAATCTCTTCAAATTTGTTCAATACGAGTGACACAAAGCGGCCATTTTGAAAATCCAAAATGGCCGCTATGTCGGTGATTTGTGCAAATGCCAACATCAATTTTTTGAATTTCCCATGTTCTAACGATTATAAACATGTATAGTTTTGCTAATCTCCAAAAATTTCGAACGAAAGCCCATTTTCTTACATAGTGAACCAGACTACTTCCTCATGTTCCTTTCTTCAGTTGACTTTTCGTGGCTGTACAAAGAGGTTTTTTAACTCTGTGCATACTTACCGAAAAAAGGAAGAAGTGATATGAACTTTAATTTCGATGTCCCCTAAGGGGAGTGGTGCAAACAAAAGTACATAGTGTTTGATAAAGACTTATTGTAGGCAATCGTAAACACAACGTACGCCCCCCCCCCCCCAATGAATAGACTAACTAAAGTTTCTTTGAGGCGTATTGGAGCACAATAGACCTGTTCACAAATATATTCAAATTTTACGCATACTTTTAAAACAAAGGTTGTTCTTGACAACCTGAAAGCTTGTCAGAGGCTTGTGAGACATAGCAACAAGTAATGTATGCAAACTGGATTCCAAGTATTGTAGTTCATTCATTAATAACAGGTTAATGGAATACCTCGTTACTAGGTCCCCAGGAAAAAAAAAACTATAAATTTGAATAACTTTGTGAACAGGTCTATTCTTATTTCATAACATGGGGCAAAGAGATATTTTGAAATCTAGATGATGAGCTAAATCCGGTGAAAACTAAAGATAAAATAGACCTTCTAAGATCCACAACGAAATAAGAATCCACTGAAGAGGATTGATTAAAAAACAAGGTAACAATATGAGACCATTCATTTCAGTTTCATTTTGTTCGCTATGAAAATGATCTTTAAAAAGTAGCAAGCTTGCCGAGGTATTAGGACTAGGTATACTCCATACTCCTTGTTTTGTTATACTGAAGCTACCTTTCATTTGTATATGCCTTAAAATGTAGTAAAAGTACCCACATTTCTCACAATATAATTTTGCGGGAGAATTATGGTCTTATTTTCTATTCTGCTTTTTAAAAAAACTTTTATCATGACCATGTCATGAAGGAGAAAAGAGTCTGGACAGGCCTGGGCTTAAAACAATTGTAACAAAAAAGTAAATTCTGACAAATAGATCGTACCGCACGGCTTTAAGATTTTATCATCATCTCTTCATAACTGACAAATAAAACTATTAAGCATATTACCTTATATAGTGTACTAAAATTAATGACATGTAAACAGTACAAATCGGATTCAACACAAACATAAAATAAATGAAATCAAGAAATAATTTCTTCTATATATTAATGATAGTAATGGCAACAACAGTCGGATACAAAAGGCGAATTTTTCCTCAGTATAGCATTGCGATAAATATTATGACAAGGCGTTCAGGCATTCAAGTTATTTCTTCATACCGGTTACCCATTAACCTGACCTGGGTTGAGGGTAACAAAAATAATATCGTCATGTCTTGCCAAAGGACGGTAGTCCCGACAGACTTCTTTCTCAAATATACATTGGCGCGAAAGCTTGTTTGCTTCGATGTATTTTTAATTTGATTAATTTGAATCAAGGGGTGAAATTACTTAATATATAAATATACATGTAGTATTCTCCCTATCTCTCTCTCTCTGTCTTCATTCCCTCTTTTCACTAAGTCTATTTTCACTTTTCTCCCCCTGCTGGTCTGTCCATTCCTTGCTCTTATTATGTTTACACTGCCCAACTCTCTCTCTCTCTCTCTCTCTCTCTCTCTCTCTCTCTTCTCACCCTCTCTCCCTAATGCTTAATTCTGCTTTCTTGATTTCTCTCTTTTTCCCTAATGATTAAAAGTGTGTATTAACTTGTAATTTATTTTTTACAACGATATGATATTATTGTGTTCATGATATATGTAAGTATTTATACTTGTATAACGCAGAGCCCTGTGGAGGACCAGTGTCTTTTTTTTCTTTTTAATGTATGTTCTGTTTCATTTAATTGTATATGAATTCTGTACTTTTATGTAATTATTGTAACTGAACAGGCTACTCTGGATAAAGATTTGAAATAAATAAATAGATAATTAAATAAAATGATGATTATGACGGTTATAATGATTTTCCATTGACAGCTCAATATCAGTTCTTTGAAACGTACTCATATACTATTTAATGCGTTATGAATTGAATGGTTATTATATTCATATACATTTTATGAACTTTCTGTTCATCAACGCACACACATTCACCAGTGCATAACTAATTGAAACATTTCCCACATAGTCTGGGAGCCTGTCCCGAAATAGTAACCCCATTTTACATATGAGATTTGACCCCTTAAAGTTACTTAGACCATCCATGTCATTCACAAAAAGCTTGTCAGCTCGAACAAAGCGCCGGGTTTGGACCCCAGAGCCCCCGGCCCCCCCCCCAAAAAAAATAATAATAACAAATAAATAAATAAATAAATAAATAAAAAATAAAAAAATGGGCCCCAAAGTCGGGTCGATTTCAACCCATCTAACATATACGCCAAACTTTGTCACAAGGAAGGTGTGTGACTTTACATTACCAAAACACAAAAAGTGACAGAATCTTCCGTCGGGATGGGTTGTCAGACCGCCCCTAAAAATTGGGGAATAATTATTTTCCCCTTAAGACCCATGGACCAAATTTTTTTGGTCAGAAGGAAGAGATATGGATGTACATTACAAAAATATAAAAACTGACAAACATTTCCATCGGAAGGGGGTGTAACACGTCCCTGAAAAACACCGATGTGCTCCTAAACCAAGCTTTGCTGCCCAAAATGCTCTGGATGTAGAGAAAATCCCCTTTTATGAAATTATAACCGCAATAACTCCAATGTGTGTACTTCAATTCAAGTCAAATCTGCATAATACAATCTTGAGTATTGTAACTTTCTTGGGGTGAAATTCGTTGTCAATGATAATTTCAATAATAATTTATTAAATTGTGAAAATTGTATTGCTTTCTCAAAAGCAGTCAAATGATATTGTCAGGATTATGTAAACACACCCATTGTCCATCTGCACCTGTTTGACAAGACATAATAGAGGGTCTTGTTAAGTATCTGGGCTTTGTGGCTGCCATGCTGAAATTTACCATTCATGTATTAATTACACAAATCCCTTGCAAGCTCTCTCTGGTGGCCAAACCCGGCGACTTCGTTCGAGCTGACAAGCTTTTTGTGAATGACATGGATTGTCTAAGTAATTTTAAGGGGTCAAATCTCATATGTACAATGGGGTGACTATTTCGGGACAGGCTCCTGGCCTTACAATGTCGATATGGAGAATTGGCAATAACATTCGTCATTACACCCACGCAAGAGCGTTGCCGATGGTTTAATAGGGATATATAGTCGATAACAATAAAGTCGTATGTCCAAATGATCCTGCGTTTAACTTGTCAGATAGACCTCACCTTGACCCTAAGTGGACGTACGAACAGTGGGATGTATAGTGCTGATGGTTACCCTAACCAAGCTATAACTGATCATAGAATGGTCAGATGGACCTCCTTCTCTCGTCCGTATATCAGTTGCCTGGTTCTTAAACTGAGCATACGAACCAAATCGGGGGGGGGGGTGTGATAAGTTACTTTTATCGTGACAGCCAAAGGTGATGGAATTACAGAAATTAAATTTCGTCAACAATACGGAGAGATAACAAACTTCTTAGAGACCGTCTTGCAGTCCGATTAGGAGATGATGGTTGCCCGAATATTGGGAGTGCCAAAATTATCAGGAATAGCTCCCAGCCTGCCCCCCCCCCCTCCCGCCCGTCTAATACGCCCATAACGAGACATAACATTTCTAAGATGATCATATGTATGTGGAATGTATACCGCGCCAGATAAATGCACTATGAGGAGGTGTTGCGGAGGCACCGGATAGTGGATCACAAAATGTGTGGTTCGAATTCCTGTCAGGGTTTTAGTCCAGCAGATTGGTGCAGAAAATCGATGGAATTGTGCACTTTTTCATAAAAGCATAAAATTTGGCATGTAGGTAAAGTTTTTTATGCCGAATAATTCTGGATATGGGGTCACCAAAAATTCGGGCCCTGGGGCCCATTGTGCCCATTTTAAAAAGAAATGGCCCTCTCAGGGTCCTTCCCCTTCAAAGTTGATGTAATCAAATCTAGTTCGATATAATGAAATATCATGTAATATTTCCAGGTCTCTAAAATCAGAAAAATGCTTTAGGTACCCATTTTTCAAATGAAGGGGTATCCTACATGTATTAAGTCACTGATTTGTTGAACATAAGTAAAATGCTTCTAATTGTGATCAGTCCACATTACGTCTTTGAAATAAACAACATAGGCGCGACAGGTGCCCATTATAACAAATAAAGCCCCAAAAAGGCCCCCCCCAAAAAAAAAAAAAACAACAACAACAACAACAACAACAACAAATTATCTGCAAAATAAGATTTGTAAAAAACTATTTGGTTTAAATCTTAAATGGTAGACATTAATCTGGAAATCAAGGTCATATAAAATTCCCACTTTGGGCCCATCAAAGACAATTCTTTCTCTCACAAGAGGGTTGCCTAACTCAACACGGCCCCCAAAGTGTTTAAATTGTGCTTATTTTAAAGTATAACTATTGGCAAGGCAGCATGTTCTATAAGGACTTCATTTAATTAAGATGGCCATCATATTTAAAATGACCACTGGGGGTGTTTCATAAACCTGTTCGTAAAGTTACGCATGATTTTACGAATGATTTAAATATGACAAGCCAAATGGGATGCTCAATCATTTTTAACTGCATCAACTAAAGTTGAACTGTGCAGATGTAGATTAATCTTCTTATTATGACAAACATTTTTAATGCAAAGTATATTTTTTGCAATAATTTAATTAATGTTATTGGAAATACAGTCACAATTTGTTAAAACATCAGGAAAACTTTAGGCATCCTATCTGGTACTTCATATTCAAGTCGTTCGTAAAGTCATGCGTAACTTTACGAACAGCTTTATGAAACACCTCCTTGGTCTGTTTCAAGATGTGGTTATTTGCACTAAGTTTATGCTGTGTCTTGAAGCTTATATCGTATAGGGAGAAAGTTATGGATGTTGCAACTTTTTTTGCCTAAAAATAGACATAAGCAGGTAACAATGGTGTATTTGGTTGAGGTATATCTTATAATGCTGAATAATCTAAATAGTGGGGTATTTCATTTCCAAGACTGCCATCAAATTGAAAAATACTACATAAGTGTTGAAATGCATTTTGCATCTGATAATTTTGCATTGAGGCATAAAGCACCAAAATGCAAAATGTTTAATATGCTAAATAATTATGTATTCAGGCCCTCTTTCTTTAAAGGGACATCCAATCCTATAATGGCAAGTTGCTCTGAAAGAAAGCAGAAAAATCAGAAAAGCAGATTGTTCAAAGTTTGAACGAAATCGGACAAGCAATATAAAAGTTGTAATTCCTATACAAATTTGAATTTAAAATTGACCTAACTGGTAATGTCACTATGATGTAGCGGCGGATAACTCTCCCTTTTGTTCCAACACACAGAACGACTAAAATGTTAATTTTTCAAAAAGTATTACTAAAATATGTATTTCAGTATTGCCCGGAGGGAAAAGAGGCTTATGAGAAAAAGGAAAATTAATGACCGTGTACATGGTGTACTACAAAATCTAGAATTGACTGGGAATACCTCACAATTTGAGATTCACATAGATTTAATGATCTCATTTCTCAAACATTGATAAATTTCTTATTTTTGGTCCGATTTCTTTCAAACTTTCATAATTGTTTATCTGTTTTTTTCTGATTTTACACAAATCAACATATTACAAAGTATGGACTGCCCTTTAATAGGTGTTGCCGATGTTTAAGAATACAGCTATTAAATGACATTTTATAAATCTTATGATGTCTATATAGGTTGTTGTCTTAAAAGGACATATCAGTTTTGCCTTTTTTCAAAATGCCACGAAGATGAAAAAAGGAGAAAGTGCAGTTTTTTCACTTAGTTGTTTTGCATCTGATTATAGTTTATTTTGGCATAATAACATTTATTTGCAGAAGAAGAGTATTTTTTGCTCCATCGGGATATTAATGTATATATATTGTTCATGAATACTCTTCAATAAGAAGAGAAACATGTTATAAATGTTAGACTGATATTTTCTGTTTATAGAAATTTCCAGCATATCAGTTACTAAATTCCACACTTTCATACCAAGTTATAAGCTTCCAGATATAACATAAACTTCAAAATGCCAATAGTCACATCTTAAATCACAACGGAAGCCATTTTGAATGTGACGGCCATCTTGATGAAATGGAGTGACCCAGCGATTCTGCCTATAATAACCAGCTTGCAAATAGATTTGATTTAAAGGTAACATTTAGTTTTGGGAGGCCCTCAAAAACTTTTCGTGAGATATCTTTGATTTTACTTAATAAAAAGCAGGGTACTAACATAACTAAGATGCTGTGAAGTTTTTTCCTCCTCAAGTGAAATATTTACTGAATGAGAGTTGAAAAGTAATAAAAATCCCTGGCCCAAAAAAGAGGGGATGTAAATTCAAACAACGGCCACACACACTACTCACATTAGGATTGCTGTGTGTATAGAATACGCTACACATAGTGCGAAGCGCTGGGTTTATTGTGCGGGGAACCTTCGGGTGGATATGGTCTTAGCGTGAGGCAGTGAAAAGCCGTTACCAAGCGTTTCTTACAGATATTTACACTAAAATTTGTTCGAAATCGTGAATGGAATGTTAAATAATCTCTTACATGTGTCTTATGATAAAAGGAGAGTAGTATGTGACTATGTTAGATAAGTTTCTTGCCAGTATGATTTTTTCTACCGAGACTGTCTATGAGCTTTAATAAAGCCCGAACTCAAGTTACATACAGGTAAAGATTTTAACACTTTGGCAGCTATTTTGAATTTGGCCAACCTCTGTGAGGGAATTAATCAAATTTAATTGTCTCGAATGGGCCATCGATGGGCCTATGTGGCCTGCTAAAGTGGGCTTTTTATATAACCTTGATTTCAAAATTGTTGTATATACCATTAGAAATTAGAAACAAAGGTTTTTTTAAAAAAACTATGTTGCGGATAGATTATTTGGGCCTTCGGGGGCCTTTTTTGGTCATATTGGGCACCAGCGCCACATATCTCATAGATTTCAAAGACGTAATTTCAACTGATCATAATTAGAAGCATTTTACTTATATTCAACATATCAGTGACTTTATAATATTTTGATACATAGGATGGCCCTTTATTTGAAAAATGGGCACCTAAAGCATTTGTCTGATTTTAGAGGCCAGGAAATATTACATGATATTTCATATATATATCAAACTAGATTTTATTACATCAACTTTGGAGGGAAAATACCCTAAGAGGGCCATTTTTAAAAAATGGGCACAACGGGCCCCAGGGCCCGAATTTTATGTGGCCCATATCCAGAATTATTCGGCATCAAAAACTCTACATACATGCTAAATTTCATGCTTTTATGAAAAAGTGCACAATTATTTCACCAATCTGCCGGACTATATTGACATCCTTTGGCAAGACATCATCGATATTTGCTACCCTCAAATCAGGTGAGGCAGAAGGACACCAGAGAAACGAAATTCCTTGAATGCTCCAACACCTTTATTCATGCGACGAAGTTAGAATCCGGTTATAATCCAAATCATTTTGGAAGCGCATAAACATGATAAAGACGTTACGTTCATACTCTACATCAGAACGAAATACTAACATAATTATTTTCAATATTTCTTACCTCTCAATCCAAGTTCAGCTATAATCAGTACAGACACATAATTCACCAGCGTGAATATACATGCCATTGTTGTAAAAAATATTCCAGTTATATCACGTGTCTAATATCGATATAGAACCCACGGGCCCATGGATCAAAGGCAGACCTCTACTGTAATTCGGCAAATATTTAGACCAGAACATTAACTAAGTGTGCGACAAAAATATTCACTTCCGTCTATTTCCAGTGCACCAAACGACAAAATCCTGTTTTTTTCTTTCAACTCATATTTCATGAACTTTGTGGTCTCCGCCTTTAAGATCGGACAATGAATGAATTCATGCACTCGACAGGTATTATGATCCACCAAACATTATTCTGCCACAACATGAAGCTAATTGAAAGGTAACGCATGATCATCTGGCACTTTGCCTATGTATGTCAAAGGGTGCAGTGGGTAGAAGTGGCTGGCTGCGGGAGGTGGCCCATCGCTGGCCTTTTTTTTCTTCATATTGATAATGGTCTATTTGTTCATACAGAAATGCTGACATCATAATCCCGTTAAAAGGGTGGATACGTGGTTGCTGTTTTGTATGTTTGGGGGGGTTTTATGTAGCAGTAGCGCGTTGCGTTAAGCCATCGGAAAATGTTGAGAAAAATGCTCGATCATGTTAGCACTTCGGTATGCATCAGAAATTGCCACGGTGTAAAGGAAATGCTTATCTATCCAAATAACGTGAATTATTATAATATTGTTGTCATGAAAGTGACGCTACCATCCAATATCATTTCTTTGAATGCAAATTCGATTACTGCGATACAATAATTTTATTTATATACTCATATTGCCGTATCATGCATTGCTCGTTCCCACTTTTTTTTAAAGACTATTATAAATGTTATTACTCTTTGGAGCCTATAACTGACAAGCGTAGCTTTCTCCTGAGGCTCCTCCATATTTCACCTTTCTTTTTATCCCAGTCTTTTCATTTAATAATGCATGCAAACTTATAGATATAAGGTAATCACCTTCTTTTATTTTCTCTGACAATAGATTTCATGTTAGTTTGTACCATCTATATTGTGAAAACACTGTAAATGTGAAACAATAAACTAAAAGGAAGCATTCCGCACTCCTTCAATCTCTTTACTTTTCACCTAAAGAGTTCCTAGTTCTGGAAAAGATGAAAAATAATTTGTAAGTTTTCTCATTCCTTTGATGTCATTTTGATGACAAGAAATAGCTGAAAATTTTGGATCAAACATTCGTGCCACATGTATTTGCAATTCCATTTACGCATTTATGTGTGCACTGCGCATACGTGACATTCAGCAAAATTGAGTCGTGTAGACCTGTTCACAAAGTTATTCAAAATTTATGGATGTTTCTTTCCTGGGGACCTAGTAACGAGGTATTCCATTAACCTGTTATTAATGAATGAACTACAATACTTGGACTCCAGTTTGCATACATTACTTGTTCCTATGCCTGACAAGCCTCTAACAAGCTTTCAGGTTGTCAAGAACAACCTTTGTTTTGAAAGTATGCATAAAATTTGAATATATTTGTGAGCAGGTCCATTAGGTTGAAAATGTTATTTCCTATAGCTTGAAAACTAACTTATTCTGTAACCCCAGTATGGGTTCTTCGCATGGATATTCACAACTGAAAGCTTTCTATGACTCCACGAGGCAGGCTATGTAGTAAAACTATCCTTCGTCAAACCAAGGAGTTACTCCTTGGTCAAACGAATCCGTTTTTGTGATGCAGTTAGATGAATAAAGGAAATTTAATGAGGAAGCTTGTGATGATAAGAAAGATGAATTTTGGAAGAGAAAATTGTTTAATATATTTGCTACTAAATATCATATACAGCGCAGCAAGTGAGACTGAGTGTGATAGAGGATTTAGAGAGGGGAAGCTTCAAGGTATCAAAATTCAAACAAATAAGATGAGGAAAGTGAAAATAGTCTTCTCTTGAGATGGTCTTGGAATCTCCATTTCTCATCATCATAATAAGTTTAAACAGTAATGAATAGAAATGAAACTAACAGTATTGTGATTCTTTAGTGAAAAAGGTGATAATATCATCTTAGAATTCTAAAGTAAAGTAAACATGTAAACTGTAGCAAATAGTTAAAATGATTATAATCTTTACGAAAGTGGAAAAGAAAACAAAATATGGAATATCGAAGGAATTCCAGCAGTGAAATACAATGGAACTAAGTAAGTTTTGATGGATCCGGTTATAGGATCACAAGGCAGAAGAAAATATTTTCTGCGCTTTTGTTTGCACTTACTTTACTTGATGAGATAGTTGGAACTATCCCACTTAGGATCTGTTTACCAGCCTTTTTGCTGTATAAGGGCATAAAGCTTAAGTATTGTACATCTATTCATGTTGATAATTAGTCGTTTTAGAATTGTTAGTGGCTATATTTTAGTGTTTTTATATGAGGTTTTGTGTAGCGAGACACTAGTTGCTATTTTAGGAGATTAATAATTAACATTGTTAGATTTTTATTTCACATTATATTTTCCATTCTTCTAACACTAAATGAAAATATTACAAACTTAAAAGATCAGAATAAATGATGCTATGTATAAAAGTTACAGCTGAAAATTCCGTAACGGAGATTTCCCATTCAAGTGAAAATAATACTAGTCACTAGGCTGAAAGAGCGGAAGGCTCAAGTCTTGTACATCTGGTATTAAGGAAAATAAATAATTTCAGATTGGTCTGTTGTTAAATTGAGCCATTTATTCTTAATTTGTTTTTCAATTAAAATTTTTGTTTAGTTAAACGCTAATTGCCAGTAATAGCATGTATAGGTAGTCATTTTTCTTATGACTTTTGACATTACTTACACTTTTCTATTTTCTAACCAAAAGATAAGTTTACTACTATAGGCCTACTTTTAAAAAAAATAGTTGTAACATTTTAGAGCTGAATGCCAACGTTTACTCCACTACAAATAAATTGCATTTATAAGTCAAATGGAATTAAACTCAGTTGATGTTTTATTTTGAAAGTACTTAGTGATATGAACTATCCCACAGGGGATGTTTTGCCGGCCACTGGGTTCGAGTAGGAAATCAGGCTCAAGTTTTGATATGAACTATCCAACTGGGGATGTGTTCGCCGGCCACTGGGCTGAAGGAGCAGAAGGCTCCAGTTTTGATATGAACTATCCCACTGGGGATGTGTTCGCCGGCCACTGGGCTGGAGGAGCAGAAGGCTCAAGTCTTGTGCGGATGGTATAAAAGATATTAAGTCGTTTCAGATTGACATTAACTTCAGTCACTGATATTTTCGAATTCAAATTTGTTTATTTAATATTTAGTTGTCAAGTCTAATTCGATAGTGAATTATATAGTTAACAATTGATTAATTAGCAGTTAGCTAAAAATGATTTATGACTCTTTGACTTAATACTTATTTTTTCCTATATTTCTAACCAAATTAATAGAATGTCATTGTAAAATCATAATGAATGATGCGTTACAACAATTAACAGTTGAATGCTTGGCAAAGTTTAATTCAGAATGAATCAGTTCAAAATAGCTGAGTAATTATGCAAATATTTTGTTCCATTTTTAACTATCCTACTCGGGGTATGTTTGATAGCCACTGGGTCTTATTTGAGCATATGGTGACTATTTTGGTCTGTGGTAATAATTACAAATACTATCATGTCAATATTAATGAAAGAAAAGTGGAAAAGTTCTTTATAAATTATGTATGATTAAAGTTATGGTTAAGTTACTTGTTTCTTTATAGAAGAAGAGAGTATAGCTCGTGGAAATCGCGTTGCTACACATATAGCAAATTACAGCAGATGGAAATGATGGAGCAGGTGATTGACAGACAGATCGTTGCCAATATACTGATGGGTGTTAACGCATGCAAATTTTGGCAAGCTGAAGTACATGTATATACTAATAATGAAGAGGTGTCATGTTCTAAATAATTGTATGAATAATATTATAAAAGATGACCTGAACTTAGCATTTTATTGGAAATAGTGTTTTCACATTTTGTATACTAAAGTTTAAAGCAACCTATTGCAGAATATAATTTATTACTCTAAAATTTTATAGGAATCAAGATATGGAGAATTTGATATTCAATGAAGTAAATGAACCTAACTCTTCTTAACCAAGCAAATATCCACATTTCTGATCATTTTGTGCCATGTCAATATCTTCTTTCTGGGAAGAATGCAGGGTCGTTAGTAATAAGCTAAAAAAAATGAGAACGAAATCCCACTGAGAGCTACGCTGATATATATTTAACTGGATATAAAGTCATCAGCATATTGATGGTTAACTTATCACTTTTAACACCATGGATGCAGCATTATTGTTCTATGACACCTGTTTATCAGAAAATCTGAAGATATTTAGCTTTTTGAAAGGGTAGCTCAGAAAATCGATTACAGAGAGGAAAAGTCGGATTCTCGAAAGGTATCATTCAAAAGCCACTCTCTATTAAACGGAACCGTGGGAAGTCCTCTGGAAGTATTAAATGAAATACGAACTATTCAGAAAAAGATTAAAATGCATTTGGAAGATTGCGTCTGTCCACTGTCATCCACACTGTCATCCACACCCTCAATCCAGCATGGAGGTGGGTACATTATGTTCTGGAGAGCTCCTTTTGTCGGAACCAAAGAACTTACCAAAAGAATTGGACAAAGGGACAAAAATTTGTACCCTGAATCTGCTCTCAAAGCGTGAAATTCCAACAGATCTATCATTTTAAGGGCCAGAATCATTCAAAGCTATCAACAAAATGGTGGAGAAATATCTTGCATAAAAAAGAGGCACTCATAGTTCCAAAACATCATAGAGAGGTCATCCCTGAAGGGCCAAGAACAGGAGCTTAAACTGATTAAGAAAATAATGGGACTTACTAGATCAACAAGTTGAGTGATAAAATATCTCATTTTTTATTTAATTTCAGAAATGCTTGTACAGGTTTTAAGCTGTAAAATGAGGATGGAAACACATAAAAAGAATGCCCAAATCCCAAGGCTGTAGGTCATGTATGTGGTAGGGAACTGGTAGGGAAGAAATTTTGACCTAAATCTTTATATACTGGACATTATGATAGTCCAAAATTCTCTTAATAGTCTGAAAATACTGCATTACCTGATTCAACAACAAGTTGTGATGATAAAGAACTAGATGTTGATCAACACACGATTTTTTTTTTTTTTTAATTTTAGGAGGTGTTCTAATAATTTTGACCAGTACCATATACATGTATATACATGTATATATATAATGTATGTGAAATCAGTTCCATTATTCTAGTATGACGTACATGAGTCTTACTCCAATGGTTCAACCGACCAGTACATGTATCCTAAGTATGCACACACACACACACACACACACACACGCACGCACGCACACGCGCACACACAGAGGCTTACATATATATATATATATATATATATATATATATATATATATATATATATATATATAATTGTAAGGAAATAACATACACAACAGCTTTGGCAACTCTTGTGGAGATGATATAATTGTGAGAAATGAAAATTAGAGAATAAATCAAAGTTTCCCAGAGCTGTCCTCCTTTTCGAAAGTTTTGCAAAGATTGAAAGAATGTCTCCGCCGGGAATCGAACCCTGGTGACTGGCTTAGAACGCCAAAACATTAACCACTAGACCACTGGGACGGGCCAGTGGTTTCGGCGACACCAGATTCAATTGACCGACAGACTGACAAGTCTTTAACCTCATTGATTAATTCCTTTCTCGGGAGGTGTGTTTTTGAACAATGACAAGCCGCATGCCTCAGCTGGATCCAAGCGTATGCTTTGAGATACATGTACGTATGTTAGAATAATTATATACAAGTGTAAGGAAATAACATATACAACAGCTTTGGTAACTTTCGTGGAAATGAATACAATTGAGAGAAATGAAAATGAGAGAATAATGTTTGCGTAGCTTAAATATATATAATATTATATTATATTCATATACTAATGTAGTTCTACAGAATCATAGCGGTACCAATACCTGTTCATATGTTTTTGCCAAACGCTTTATACTTTCCGTTTGCATAACAAATAGTATGATGTCATGATTGCCAAATATAAATTTCAAAATTAAACATAGAATTCTGATTGAAGAAAATATACCTATAAATGGTTGGAAAGCTGAAATGATAATAAACGACAGATTAGGGGGTGCTTCAAATTTGATTGATAATAGACGCATAACTCTTTCAAGAAAATATCGATTTGTAATGGTAATAATACGCTGAAACCACGCAAAACGAGACAACATTTGAAAGATGATCATGTATATTTGGAATGTATACAGCGCTAGATAAATGCACTATGTGGAGGTGTTGTGGTTAAATAAACCAAAGCACCCGATAGTGGATCACAGAATATGTGGTTCGAATTGCTGTCAGGGAATTGAGATCATTTTGCAAGACATTAATCGATATTTTCCTCTCGAATCAGGTAAGGCAAAAGGATACCAGAAGAAAGAAATTCCTTGAATACTCCAACACCTTTAATAAGGCGACGAAGTTAGAGCCAAGGTAATAATCCAAATCATTTTTTGCATTCGCATAAAGACGTTATGTTCATACTCTACAGCAGAACGAAAAAGTCGCGGGGGGTGTTTCGTTTTTGTTTTTTGTCTGCAGAAAAACATTTTTCCCGGCCGTGTCCGCCCTCGCCGTTGCGCGGGATCGGTGGCATAATTCCACGGCACGTGTCTCCAGTATTCCGTGTGCCACGCCGACCCCGTCGTCGCCGTCGACGTCCATAAACGTGATTTAGGGGATTTGGGAGGAAGGGTATGCCAAAGGAATGGCTGGTTTCCGTGTGGAACCCTTGCATGACGGCGGTGTCGTCAGTCGTGCAACCTCCCTTATGGCCTAGCACGGCATGGCAAGTGACGAACAACGTTGTTCACGATGAGTATCAACTTGCATTGTGCCACCCGTGTTAGACGACTCGCGTTAGCCATCTTACTAATCTTGCTCTCACCGCCCCCCCCCCCCCCCCCTCTCCACCGTAAGAAAATAATTATGGCATGGGTATGTCCCATATTGTCCCAGGCTCAATAGAGCTCCGTGGTATGTACGTATGTATTTAATTGTTTCATAGTACACTTTGTTATTAGTACACTATAGGAGTAGCACCCACGTTCTGCGATGCAATTTCAATGCAATGCGACTCGACGATGCATATATCGCAAGCATGCAATTTGTATGTACTGTCAAAGAGTATGAATACGAAGAGTGCTCAGTCCCGAAATAAAGCACGCGTATATAGATATATTGTGATACATGTCGATCGGCCGAGAGGGAAAGGTTATAGTCTTTATATGTATTTTTTTATTTTATTTTTTCTTCTTTTTCTGTACATCGCTTTTGGTAAAGCCGTAAAGGGCATAATCTTGATATTGTCCCTTCAAATACAAACTTATGTCCCTAAACAGATAGGAATCAACTCTAACTGCACCATGGGAGGAGAGGGAGAGAGTTAGTAGGGGGAGCTAGGAGAGATGTTTGTATTTTTGTTAAAGTTTTGTTAAAGAATTTCATATTTTTAGGCATCAGGCAACTTCGCTTTCTCATGGGGTGATTTTGTGGAAAAGGAGAAAGGACAGGTAAAAAAAAATTGCTTCAATAAACACACAAACATTAAACAATCTTCATGGAAGCTAAAAGGCATTAGCTCATATAAGATAAATTTTTAATTTCACAGTATTATTGGGCCCGTGATTTTCACGTAGAAACAAGTTTTTAAAATAATTATATTGTTATATATTTCTTACATAAAAACAGTAGATATGCAATCTCTCTCATCAGCAAAAGTGTATTATACATAATTACCACTATATATAAGACATAGAAATAATAAATTATTTTAACCCAAAGAACAAAAAAAAAAAACAACAGACTTTTAACTTTCAAAAAATGTATGTGACATATTCCATAGTAAGAATAACATACTATAATCTTAAACTTATTTTCCTCTTAATATTACATGTATTATTCTCTTTAATTAATAATACTAAAAGAATCTAATATAGATACAAGAGAAACTAATAATTAACTTTAAAAAATTACAAAATCTTTCTTTTAGAAACCATTACCCATAGAACCATAATTATTAAACATTCGTCCTACTGATTAAAAAAACAACATGATATTCATGTACACGCATAATCATTTGATTGCATATTTCACCAATATACAACCCTAAAGTTGCGCTAAAATAGTTTTAATAGTTTTAATATGATTATTTGGTTAAAAAAACATTGTAATATGTTTATCTAATTCAATATAAGTTTAATAAGCCACAGTTTAAAACAGTGTAATTTCTCACTACATTTTTTGCCCTCAAATCCCGTGGATTTTCCACGGGTGCCGCTAGTCTTATATATTAATACTCAAAGCCGTTGAGGTTTTTTTTTTTGTTGTTGTTTTTGTTTTTGTTGGTAGTCACAAAAACTTTTTTTCCCGGCCGTGTCCGCCCTCGCCGTTGCGCGGGGTCGGTGGAATAATTCCTCGACACGTGTATGCCGTATTCCGCGTGCCACGCCGACCCTTTCGTCGCCGTCGACGTCCATAAACGTGATTTGGGGGATTTGGGAGGACGGGCATGTCGAAGGAACGGCTGCTAAACTGTGTGGACCCCTTGCATTACTGCGCTGTCGTCAGCCGTGCAACCTGCCTCATGCCGCATCACAGGCGGCGCATGGCAAGTGACGAACAACGTTGTTCACGACGAGTATCAACTTGCATTGTGCGATCAGTGATAGACGACTCGCGTTTATAGCCATCTTGTTGTTGATGACACTCTCAAACCGGGGGAACTCACGTAAGAAAATAATTATGCCATGGGTATGTCCCATAGTGTCCCGGGCGCGAGTCTCCGTTTTACACATGAGCCTAGGGAATTCCCTTAGAAATTACGCACTAGCGGCTGTGTGAAGAGTCTAACTTGTTCCGACGTGTACGTGTCACAGAACTCCTAAAGACGAGTTCTGTGGTAAGCCATCGGGGTCTACCTACGTCTACTAGTACGCGTACCCAGTAGACGTCACGTAAAACCAAACGGTACGTCACGTCTACTCGTTACGTGACGTGTACCCAATTTCGTGTACTCTGTCGTGACCTTACGTCACGTCACGTCTGTTCAATTACGTGTGCTTTGCTCAATACGTCACGTCTTCTTTGAAATGGTCTAATTCCAGGCTTTTTTTTTTTTTTTTTTTTTTTTTTTTTTTTTTTTAATGAGACCGCTTCTTTTTTCTACATGGGGGATGTAGGATATGAGAGTTTGGGAAGTCAAATCCCGATTATCAGGATTCCCCTCTTTGTTATGAAAATGGATGGCTCTATCATGATCAAGTTCAGGGGTCGCTGAACCGGGGGGGGGGGGTGATCTAGCTAGGGATTGCAGGCTTCCCCTCCACACACATACACGCACACACACTCCCCTTTGCTTATATTAATAATAACATATTATGCTCTTACTCATGCTCAACCTCCTGCCCCCACTTTTCGAACGCTCTGTGGCCCGTGAACTAATAATTATTATGCGTGTCTTTCCACGTATACCAACATCGTTTACAGGCCTAACCAACTTGATATTAGGGCGTCCTATTTCGTTTCAAGCCTTTTTTCAAAACATGTATGCTGCGGTTTGTGGTCTGTTATCTTCACTTTTGCATAAACTGAAAATGAGGGAAAGGTAACCGTTTCCTTTGTTTTCACAATAGAAGATCGGACAGGCAATCACTAAAAAAGAAGAAAATGAGAAAAGAAAATTATATTTTGTACTTGCATGATAGCCCTCTTGCCCTCGAGTTTGGGGGCAAAAACGATTTCCCCTCCCTTCCCCAATGATGGGCCCCCTCGCAAGAAAACAGAAAAGGAAAATTGCATGTAATAATTTTCCATTACAACGATGTATAGGCTTAATAAGCTTATTAGTGCTCTAAAATGCAAACTTTCACCAAAATTTTCTCACACGGACACCATCCTCCCTCGTGTATTTATAGACGCAATGTAGCAGATGCTTGCTTCCATTTATCGGGGGAAGGATTTTGCCCCCACTCCACGACAATCAAGCTTATGCGATCAGCTTTCTAGTACTCTAAAAGGTGAGGCTTCATCATTCTAACCCCCCCCCCTTTTTTTTTTTTTACTTCCGGCGCCCCCGAAGGGTTCTAGCTTATTTCATTTATTTATTATGTTTGTTTTTCTTTTGGGGGTGGGGAAAACACTCTGAAGGCCCACCTCAAAAGCTTACTACTTGCTCACAGCCCTACCCCATACCCCCCCCCCCCCGCCTCCCGAAGAAGCCCATTCCCCTATTCTCCTATTTTTTCATACATATATATTTCATGTCATTTTGAAAGTGGAAGATTTACAAATTTATCCCCCCAAAAATGCAAAACGTGAAGCACGCCTATCATCCATTGTTTTCCATGGGGCCACTCGTTTTTCCGTAGGTTCGTTTTTTCCGGAGGTTCGGGTTATTTTAAAACCTGAAAACTGAATGTACACAGTATACCCCTCTATGACGGGGATCCGGACCGCAATTTTTTTTTGTCAGGATTTGCGGGGCCGGCCTTATATAGTGAACAAATTCGGAGGCCGCAGAACGGGAAAGGTGGGGGGGGGGGGGCTATGGGGCTGAAGCCCTCCATGTTTACACCCTTGAGATTCGTTTCATTATGCTTATCAATACCGTGGAATTCCAATAAAACTCTGAATCCCCCCTCCATTAAAAAAAAAAAATCATGCATTATATTTTCCACTCATTGAAACAACATCATTTAAGGTGTTAACAAACTTGATATTAGTGCGCCCTTAGAAAGGTTTACTGCAAGACTATATTTCTGAAAGCATGCCTGTTTCTGGTTTTATATATGTTCATTGTTTAAGGGAATAAATAACAAGTAATCACAAGAAAAAATAATCACATTTTGTATGTGCATTGGTACGTCGGTGCAGCCCTGCATTTTTCCCTCTGCCACTTTTTGTATTGTCCTATTAAAATTTTCTCTTCGTCTATTGTTTTCCTTGTTCATTTATTCCCTTCCCGTCTTCTTTTGATTTCTCTTGCTTTGTTCATGTAAAAAAAAAACGGACGTGTGACTCGAACAGTGTGGTGGGGGTAATCAGAAGGACCCTTTCGATGGACAATCAAAATTGAGCTGGATTAGCGGGGGGGGGGGGGAATGAATAACTGGATGAAACCTAGAGGAAAAAGTTCAGCAAAACTCCCGCTATCATGAATGGCCATGCACTGCCAGACATTTTATATTGCGGCTGATGCCCGGATGCCCGCTAGACGCCCCCACCCCCTCCCTCATTGAGCGAGGTAGGCCTAGGTTGGAAAGGTATCAAACCCAATGCACTCTAGCATAATAATATAGTCACGGTAGTATAATGTCGCACGTTATCTTAAATGGTTGCTTGTACCTGACAAGTACCCCCCCCCCAAAAAAAAAAAAAAATAAATAAATAAAAAAAAAATAAATAAATAAATAAATAAAATAAATAAATAAATAAATAACTAAAATAAAATAAAAAAATAGGGGTGAATGGAGGAGGGCAGAATTGAATGGATCAGTAGGAGAACTTCAATATTTAAAAAAGTCAGGGGATAAATATCAAGCATGATTCCACGTATTACAAGTGACATCTGGATGACAGTGTTGGGCTACAACAGTGATAAGACCCCCAGCCCCCCCCCCCCCCCCCCGTTCCGTGGGCCATGTTATGGGATACACTCCTCCAACACAACTCGCCACTCCTGCACTCCACTCCATTGTAACGGAAGCCCACAAGGGCCCCCTCCGGGTCCTCACCCGCTCTACATCTTTCTATAACCACGCCTAATATAATTATATAACCCTTCCTCCCCCATCCATCCCGGATGTATATTGCATTGTCTTATCCTCTGATGTTCTTTTTAAAGGCCCTCTCATATAATGACACACATCATAGGGATTTCAAAAATATAATTTTTCAGGGTTGGAGGAGAACCCCCCTTCTACATCCACACCTAGGTGTATATGCAGTTTTCTACTATCAGTTTTCTTTTCAAACTAGTAAAATTCGTGCATCATTTACCTCTCTTGGGTTATAACAAATGACATTGTAAAGCGCAATGAAGTATTCACGGAATACACTATATAACTGAAACATAATTCTATTCTTATTATTGTTATTTTCATTATTATTATTTTTTTTTAAATTATTATTATTATCATTATTATTATTATTATAATTTATAATCTCAAAAAATTCGTGGGAGGTGAGAGATGAATCTAAGACAAGGACAATTACCCCCGCCGGAAAGTTACCCCCTAGCGCATTTAGCCCTAGGTATCCCAACGACAGCCTCCCTCCTCTCCACCCCCTCCCCTCCCAAAGGGGCTGGGGGCACAATACCCCCACATTTTCAAGTAGATTCAGCCTTTTATTGTCTGATAAGTTACTGTTTTGTTTATAAGTACCCTCCCCCTTTCCCCTTCTTATAAATGCCTCTTATCACTTCCAATGAGCTAAGCCCACTTCCTCTTTTTATAATGCCCCCATCCCGCTATTGCGCAATTTTAAAATCCCAATGCCGTCACTGAACACTGAATTTCAAACTGAAAAAGTGAAAATTCAGATACATTTATACATTTTTCTTTCTTACATTGTTTTAAAAATGTTAAAGAAAGGAGGAAAACTAAAATAACAGACCAATAAAAGTTTGAGTAAAATCTGATTAGAAATGAGAATGCTATGAATTTTTCAAAGTTGTAATCACTCAAACACAATTTGGCAACCGACTCCGTGACGTTTCTTGTGAGGTCCCATCCCATTTGCCCTGCAGTAGTAAAAAAATAAATTTTCTGCTTTTATGCAAATCAACTAAATACCAGGGTGAAATTCCTCTTATATGTAGCTATTTGCGAGCGACTACAAAAAAATTTGGCCTCTGTGTTTGATTAAAAGGTTTTTTTTTTAAAGGTCTACATGACTGTTCTTTACAATAATGCATAAGCTACTGATTTGTTTGTTTCAAGTTAATATCATAGTTTATCTCAGTGAATAATATACAAGGACTTTCAAATTAGCTCTCAGACTGTTGGGCTCGACACTTGCCCAGGCCTGTCATATAAGCCGAGGAAAGGGGGGGGGAGGGTGGGGTGGGGGGGGGGCAGAGAATGGGGATTTGTAGTTCCGTGACTTCGCTCCCTTGCAGATTAATATAGATGCAGTGTTTTTCCACTTAACTAACACGATAAAAACTACCTTCGAAAAATAAACCCTGGGGCAATTTCAAAGGCCTATTGTACTGCCCATAGAAATCAGGTTCGGATTACGTAATACGCCATTGTATTGTTCGCACATTTCTAAAGGTGATAGACAGGGCTATTGAAATTGTCTTGAGTTTATTTTTCGAAAGTAGTTTTATCTTTTGACAAACATGGCACAATATAAATGGTCACTATTATTACTATTTACAAATCCCGTATACTACAAGGCCCAAAAATAGAATGGGTAACACCGGCTTTCCGCCCACTCGCAAGGAAAAATGATGTGACATAAATTATTTTACAGTAAAAAAATGGAAAATATTTATATTTTCTAGTGCTCTGATTTTTTGTTTCTTACTCGGTCTCTTCACCATTCCCTCGCGTATTAATGAGGTAGTGTTTCTAAAGACTGTTCTGTAGAAACGCAGTTTAAGTCAAGGCCTCGGAAGTAAGGGGCGGGCTATACTCAATTTGCCCCCGCCCATAGCGAGACAAGAACCTATGTTGCACTTAATAATTTGCAGTAAACAATGAATAAGCTTTCCTTAGTGGTAAAAAGTACGAAGTTTTATGGAGTTCAACAGCCCAAAATATCAATAATCTTACTAGGTAGCTATAAGCTCCCTCTTATTTTCCGGTATGTCTTCGGGCGGCCGCGTGGGGCGGGGGGGGGGGGAACTTTCCTCTTTTATTGGCCCCCCCCCCCTCCATCATGACAATAAATTTTGCTGTATCGCGATAAAAAAAAAATTTAGTGCTCTAAAATAAAGAGGCAAAATTTAACCATACCAAAACCAAAATTTTCTCACAAATCATGGTCCCCACGCTCCGTTACATAATATACTGGTGATGAAACAGCACTGGAAACAGTGCCTATGTTGATATAATCCCGGTGGCGTAAAAGGGAGGGGGCAGAAGTTTAACTCTATCAGTTAGTGGGCTACAAAATAGTTTAGCCCCCTCCCAAACACACACAAAACCATAATTTTGCAGTATGGCAACATTGAAAAAAACTTAAATTTTTTCAATAGATGAAGTACTTATTATCGCGTACTATAGAAACTCAATCTATATGCGAGACCACGATTTTGTGGGACAGAGGCTCGATCTCTTCTATATAAAAAGGGGTAGGGGAGAAGAAGGATCGATGCTGATGATGATTTAAACATCAATTGAGTGAACATAATATGTACATTACCATGGCGGGGGAACCGGGGTTCGGCAAGGGGCTCGATGGGCCCTCTGCCGATTTCCGAAATCAAGCAAAGTGTCCTTGCTTTGACAAAAGAAAATCTCCTGAGTGAACAAATGCCCCTCCTGTCAATTGCCAATCCTGTGATAAATTGTCCCTTATTTATCTGATTTAGACTGCTGCACTGAGAAAATGATCTCTCTTAATTTATAATATAATAATTATAATTATAATTATAATTTGCGTGTGTTCTTGTTCCATCCCAGCAACAGTCACATCCCCGCCCCCCCCCCCCCCGCCCCCTCCCTGTATAACGTACGAACGTTCAGTCTTTAAAAAAATAATTGTTTTATCGAATACATTGAATTTATCAACAGTCTTTTCACTAACGCCTTTGCGACTAGAATATCCATTAGGCCTGTGTGACATTGACAGCCGATACACCCCCGGCCTTAGTATAGGCCCTATGACGAAATTTAGTGGAATCTAGCTCTGCCTCCACATGGATTACAAATCTTCTATGCTTTTTCAAAGTTCAAGTAGATAATGCCAAGGAGTGTAACAACCCATGAAGAAGATTTTTTTTCTTTGTTAAGAAAACAAACCGTTTGTTATTTTACACTATTTTTTTTTTTCCTTCTTCTTCTTCTTCTTCTTCTTCTTCTTCTTTTTTTTTTTTTGGAGGGGAGGGGGTTCACATTTTTTCGCTGGGGAAGGGGGGGGGGAGGAGAACGAGTATGTCTCGTTTCAATGGTTATAGCAGATAACTCCTTGGTTATAGCATGGGAATGTATTAATGTAACTAAGATTCCCTGGTTATAGCAATTAAGGATAGGCAAGCCATCTCCCCATTCATGTATTAGTACCCCTTATGCACTGGATATCAGCTGGTTAACCCTTTGGGTAAACAGGCGGCCTTCCAGTGGTCATGACGAGTCCACAAGAGGTCATGACCCTTAATTGCACAACAGATGGAGGATAAGAGCGTGAATAGTGTCCATGCAGTAGAAGTTTGTATACTTCAATTGCATGCACTATATAGCTTTGACTATATATAGTAAACATGAGCTGTACATGTGGGGAGTTCTCACTTGTTTTTCTTTCCTCCGCGCATTACATGGTATTTATGGATAAACTTTATACATTAATTTCATCATGACAAATTTTTGTGACAATAATAAAAACAATATTAATAATAATAATAATAATAATAATAATAATAATAATAATAATAATAATAATAATAATAATGACAATGATGAAGATGATAATTATGATAGTAATAACAACGATTATAATAATAAAATAAAAATGAGTAGTAGTAGTAGTAATGACAATAATAAACCAACTCTGCACGGTTTATACTTTACTTTGATTTTTGCTAGTTTGCTATAAAGAGTGTAGGCCTACTACTACTACTCTAAAAATGTATAAGACGAATTAATAATCAGTCACCAACAGAAATATATTGAACACCCTGAGCCCCTGCCAAGCCCCATACTTCCCTTATTGAACAATATTATTAACGTACATGGTTTGCTTTATTGACAAAAAAAAAAAAAAAAAAAAAAAAAAAAAAAAAAAAAATCCTGGAAATAGACTAACTCTTAGCTGACGTCACGTAACGACCAGAGCACACGTAATTGTATAGACGTCACGTAATGACTAGTCAAGGTACACGTTACTTAAATGACAAAGCACACGTTACATTAACTGACGCTTCTGAACCCTTTGGCCACCTATGGCCGGAGGGGTCAGTAACGTCTGTAAAAGTAAAGTACACGTACCCTTAAACACACGTGACGTGATGACCAAAAACAGTACGCGTACTGAATACTGGCTTCTGATTGGTCAATATAGGTACGTGTATCGAAAATCAAGTACGCGTGGTGAGTAGACGTAAGTAGACCCCGATGGCTTGCCATAAAAGACGAGTTCTGTGGTACGTGTACGTATAATATGCGTCACAAGTAGCGCTAGTGTGGATTTGGATTTCTGTATTCTGTAAAGGCGGTGATGTTTTTTTTTTTTTTTTTTTTAATGTAGTTGTTATGCGCGATTTATGAATTATTATTATTCACTGTGCGCTGAGACCTGGGTATCTTCCACAGATTTACACATGTGTCTAGTTACTCTCGTAGAATATGAAATATCTTTGTGACTTCAGGTTATCTTTTTAGCGCATTTGACATGTTTGATATGAAATATTTTCGTTCATTTGAATTAAAGGTTTTTAAAAAAAAATGTTAATCAGCTGCGGATGCAGTTATAAATATAAATTATAAATATAATTAATTGGAACAGGGGTGGGGCTGTCGCCACTATTTTAAAAGTGACACGCACATTTAAATATTGTATCCCACTTACTAGTCATTGATTTTTTTTTTCTTCTAAATAATGAAAATTTTAGAATTGCATTATAAAGCAAAACACAAGGTTGTTTTGGTTTAATAAATAGTACGGCAATAGTCGTTCATGTGTATAATGCAAACAAAATTGTATGTTTGGTTAATATTCACCCATATTCACCAGGAAAATTTCAGCAATTAGTTACGCTTTTAGAAAGAAAATGTGTATTTTTCAGCATCTACTACCAATTATACATGCATGCAGGCTCGGACAATGAAAGTGGAGGGGCTGCTATTGTTTGGCAGACAAAAGGCGCCCCCTTCCTTTGTCAGAGCCCGACGTTCCTACGCCTATGTATACATGGAGGAACTGTATAGTTTATAATGCTGCATCCTAATTGATTTTTTAAGTGAAAAGAATTATACTTACTCAACTGCCTTAAGTTCTTTACAAGAGTTAATGATTTAAGTTTTAAATTTCACACTCTCCTTTCCCTCCCCATCCCCTTATTTTCACGATGTACAAAATTATTTTATTTACTTCAGTTATGTCAACCAATCAATAATTCAAGATTTTCATTCGCAACACATTTAACCACAAACACACAGACATTGAATTTGAGCAAAAAGATGGAACTAAAAGGTTAATTGACTAAATTCTGTTAGGCGCGAGTAATGGCCTGATAACTGTGCATAGGTGTTCAAAAAAAAAATTGCTATTTTTTCATCTTGAATAACTCTTTGCCTTATTCAGATTCGTTTGAAATTTTGACAGCACGTAGAGGAAGTGTAACATTTTAGGGGCATAATTTGGTGGCTAAAGCATTTTTTTTTTTTTGCATGTTTTTGAGTTCTTTTCAGAAATCCGCTTAAAAAATCCTCCATGTTATAGAATCATCAATAGGATTCCTCAGCCTATGTTTTATTTTGAAAAATCTATTATTTACAAACTTGGATCCTCTTCGGCTGAATAGAATTTGTAATGAGAAAGAGCTTTAAGATTCATGAGCTTTCTCATTACTGATTCGTCTCTCTATTTTTTGCGGAGGCGATCCAAGTTGCCCACAACAGCCCATTCAAAATAAAGATTTTGTGTGAAAGGCCAAGGAATGCCATATAAAATGTGCACGCAAAAATCTTATGATCTGTATACTGAAATCCCACTTCTGAAAGGAATACATAATTATGAAAAATGAAAAACGCTTTAGCCACCAAATCACGCCCATAATAATTTACACTATTCCTGTAGGCGGCGTCAAAATTTCAAAGGAATTTGTGAATAAGGCAAAGAGTTATTCCAGATTAAAAATGGCAGAAGTTTTGTTTAACACATAGTATTCTAATCCACTTGTGTCCTATTGTTTGTCACACAAAAGGTTGAGTCAAAACTCCCTTGCATACACTCTGAAGTACTAATTGGATTGGGTTGAAACTTTCCATACCTTCAGAATAGATATATTTCTTTGTTTCTTTAGAATTTGAATATCAGACAGTGCATAGTTTTTAAGATATACCAGAAAAGCGATGTGAAGTACAATCCCAGCAAGTTGACACAGGAAGTTTGAATGTCCAGGAAAACATGGTCATTTTGAATTAGAGTAAAAACATATTTCAACAAGATATTTTAACCTGAAATTTTGTCAGATGGTAGATTGATAAAGGAACTTTCAGAAAATACAAAAAACTTAAAATCAAAATTTTTACCCCAAACCACCTTTTTCAGCTGTTTACTCTAAAACTTCCATTGCGACTTATTGGTCGTTTTGTGGTGGAGGGTCACATATGAAGTAATGGTTGCTTTGAATATCTAACCTTTGAAAATCGGGGGAGGAGTCTGCAGCCCATTGCCC
Source organism: Heliocidaris tuberculata (assembly GCA_025618425.1). Lineage (NCBI taxonomy): Eukaryota > Metazoa > Echinodermata > Echinoidea > Camarodonta > Echinometridae > Heliocidaris > Heliocidaris tuberculata. Next base: position 14,470,761 of record CM046841.1, read on the forward strand.
CCGCGTCATACGTCTATTCATAGTTTCATACATACCCGAATGCCCATCTACAGGGAGATTAAGATACCTCTTCAGTTTCATGTCATAAATAATTCATACCTTTCTTTTTCTTTTCTTTTTTTTTTCTATATACGAGGTAGGATGCAGGGTAACAGATTATGATATGCTATTTGCGAGCGAGCGTAGAGAGTGATCACAAATTTTGAAACTCTTTTTCCTACCAATAGCTAGGATGATGTATTATGCCTCCATATAATTGCATAAAACAAGATATGAACAACCGGAGGGGGGGGTTACTAGACACTGGCGGGCCGCAAGAAATCGTCCCTTTTTTATTTCTTTTCCGTATTGTTTTTCTAATTCTTTCCTCACCATGTTTTTTCTTTATCATTCTCATATTCTTCTTCCTATACATGACTGTATTCCCTTTCATTATAGACTTACGGGCACATTTTCTCCTACATAGAGTGATAATTTGGGGGAACTGGATGTGAAAGGACAAGTCAAAAATGTTAGAATCTTAAGAAAACTAAAAGGCACAGGGGTGTCAAAACCCTTTAAGGACAAACTTGTTTGTTTGTTTTTTTCAACTCATACTTCATTAACTATGTGGCTTTCGCCTTTGAGTTTTAGACAATGCATGAATTCATGTTCTCCCATAAGTTTTTAGTATAATTATTGCTTTCATCTGAACCTAGTTAAATAGTTTTTTATTGTTCGGTAGGGCTGTATTTTCCTAGGAGTGAACCCTCACACCGTCCCCTTGTCGCTGGATCTCGATATTTTCATAATCATGGGATCGGCTACTACCCGGCGTGAGTGCACCCGTCATTTTGAGTCCTCCAGCATCAATAATATCAATAACGTCATTATTAAATGGGCCAGGGTTCTCCATTTCGTAGGTGGCATCATCAGCCTGATCTCTGATCTCGGACATGCCGTTGAGGGCGACGCGTTGGTGAGTAGGATCCTGCGTTATGTCCGTACTCCTTCTATTTGTTTTGACAAAGTCGTACAAGGGTTGCGGCCTGGACATTTCGAAGGTTTCTGGTGGATGGTTGGGAAACTGAGGACTTCTTCTTTTATCCATAGGTGAACGAGCGTATCGTTGACATGGTCTACAGGGGAGATTAAATAACAGACAGGATTTTTTTTTTTTTTTTTTTTTGGTTAATGTTTTAGGTTGTATGATATATGAAACATGACATTGCATCTTTTAAAACTTCCCACGAAAAACAAATTTCATAATACCATGATTGCCCGGATCAATGTCACTTCGACTTTTAATTGCGATGATCGTACGACCAGATAATAACCATGATACTAAACGATAGTCGGATATGTAAAAGACACCTTTCCAATGGATGCAAAAGATAGTAGTAATAGTAGTAGTAGTGGTAGTAGTAGTAGTAGTTATAGTAGTAATACTAGTAGTTGTAGTAGTAGTAGTAGTAGTAGTAGTAGTAGTAGTAGTAGTAGTAGTAGTAGTAGTAGTAGTAGTAGTATAGTAGTAGTAGTAGTAGTAGTATTAGGAGTAGTAGTAGTAGTAGTAGTAACAGTAATAGTAGTAGTAGTAGTAGTAGTAGTAGTAGTAGTAGTAGAAAGACGAGGTGGAGTATATTAGCACAGCAGGAGTAGTAGAACTAACAGCGACATGGTAACAGTATGTCAAAGAGTAGTAGCAATATTTTGCAAACAAAGAAAGTACTGAAAGCTTATCTTACTTTCTTCTAATAAGGTTAACAATAACCACGAATATCGAGAAGGCGACCACGGCAACTACAATGGCGGCGACCAGTGAACTCGTATCTGAAAGTAATGAGCACAGTCATGATAATTGGGTCTTATTTACAGAGGGTAGCTACATGAGTATTGATATTGTTATTTATATGACCTTACAATTATTATGCATTGCCAGCTACCCATTTGAAACACCTGGGTCGAAAGGGACTAATTTGGGCAAAACAGCTTTGCAAACGATGTAAGCACTGAGCAAGGATCGAACCCGGGACATCTCATGTTAGAGTCAAGAGCCTTCACAGATATACCACGATACTCCCATCATTCTTAAGATGACGGAAAAGGGGGACATGCTGACGTTCTTTTGTAATGGAAAAAAAACCGGATCAAGCCAAACAAAAATTCGAATCTTATAAATAATGCAAAGAGAAAGTTAAAGTGGAGTTCTGGTCATGAGATTAAACTTCCAAAAGGATTTGTTTTGCATTTTCAGACTGTTGCAGGTTTCAGCCACAGTCATCCTGCAGTTGAGGACTTTTAGAAGAAAAAAAAAGATAGGGTGGATGCAGCCATTGTGGGGAAGCCAGCCAGTCTTACTGGGTGGATGAAATGCGAGAGAACAAGGCAATCGAGCGACCTAAAGGTGTTGGAGGGGGTCTCATCATATTTTCTATATCCCCCCCCCCCCCTCCCCCAGATCCGGGCTTTGTTCCTTTCTTTCTTTTTACTCTCTAAAAAATGTAGGGTAAACTTTTATCCAATACTGGGTAAAAAAAAATTACCCAGTGTCTTTTTCTTTTTATCAACAAAAATGAATGTTCCCTTTTCATCCCAGTATTGAGTAAGATTTACCCATCCTGTGTTAAAGTGAAGTTAGGGTCGTGGTTAGGTTTTAAGTTAGGTTTAGGGTTAGGATTAAGAATTAGGTGTAGAGTAGTGTAAAATATTGACCGCTAGCAATTGTCAATTGTAGCCGGAGCACGTGTCTTACACCACCCCGCCCCTTTCTCTCTATCTCTTTTAATATTTTATTTCCTTATTCGATTGGGGGACGCGTTTCTCCATTCCGAGTTACGTCAATGAAGGCCATAGCGTAATGAATATAACTTAGCAATGTCTACTTTGAACGTTTGAGAGGCAATGTTTACTAAATTGACACGTCAGGTCAGGAGGATTCCAGACGCCGCTGTCCAGACAGGAAGATAAAGGTGGGTTGTAGTTGGTGTGGTAGCCACTGTCACAGGTGAAATAAAGGACCGCTCCAGGCGTTGTGGTGAGTGCCTAGAGGTTGGGAGGGTGCCTTGCAGGAAGCATTAACTGTACGAAGCATCACGGGATGGAGGAATGAAGAATGGACAGTGAAATTAAAACTGCTCCAATGAAATTGGAAACTCGGTTTGTTACCCCCTCCCCCCCCCCCAAAAAAAAATGAATAAATAATTCTTCTTTTTTTTTAATCGGATCAGTTGCAGATATCAGCTTTGTCATATCAATATCACCGCTCTTCCTTTCTTCAGCTGACTTTTCATGGCCTTACAAAGAGGTTTTAATTCGGTGCATACTTACGGAAAAAAGATGTGATATGACCTTTTTATTTCGATATCCCAAAAGGGGAGTGGTGCTAACAAAAGAACATATTGACTTATTGTGGTCTATTGTAAACACATCATACCCCCCACCCCCCCCCCCCCCCCCCCAGTGAATAGACTATCTAAAAGTTCTTTGAGGCGTATTGGTACACAATTCTAAAAATCCACAACTTGATCCACAACAAAACGTAAATCCATTAAAGAGGACATATTAAATAAGGTAAGTATAAGCCGGAAAATCATGGAAACGCTGCTTCTTCTGCTTTTTTTTTTTTTGCTTTTTTTTTTTTCTTTCTTCATTTATTCTAATCATAGGCCAGGAGCCTGTCCCGAAATAGTCACCCTATTTTACATATGAGATTTGGCCCCTTAAAGTTACTTAGACCACCCAGGTCATTCACAAAAAGCTTTTCAGCTCGAACGAAACCGCCGGGTTTGGCCCTCAGAACCTCAGAACCCCCCCCCCCCCCCCCCCCCCCCAAAAAAAAAAAAAAAAAGGGCCCTAAAGTCGGGTCGTTTTCAACCCATCTAACATATGCGCCAACACCATACATTACCAAAACACTAAAACTGACAAAATTTTCCGTCGGGATGGCTTGTCAGACGGCCCCTCCAAATTGGGCCATTTTTTCACCCTTAAGGCCCATGGACCAAATTTTGTCAGAAGGAAGAGGTATGGTGTACATTGCAAAAATATAAAAACGGGATTGGGGAGTAACATGCCCTGAAAAACACCAAAAATGCCCCTAAACCAAGCTTTGTTGCCCAAAACACTGTGGATGTAGAGAAAAAAAAAAACATATTTGGGGGTATTACAACCTTAATAACTCCAAAGTGTGTCATTCAATTCATGTCAAGTTTACATAGTACAGTCTTAAATATTGTAACTTTCTTGGGGGTCAAATTGGTGTTAAATGATCATTTCAATAATAAGTTATTAAATTGTGAAAATTGTATTGCTTTCTCAAAAATAGTCAAATGATATTGTCAGGATTATGTCAACTCACCCATTGTCCACCTGCACCTGTTTGACAAGGCATAATAGAGGCTAGCAAGTTATTTGTGTAATTAACACATGAATGGTAGATTTCAGCATGGCAGCCTTGTTAAGTATCTGGGCTATGTGGCTGCCATGCTGTAATCTACCATTTGCCATTTTTATATTTTTGGAATGTACTCTTCTTTCTGACAAATTTGGTCCATGGGCCTCAAAAGGAAAAATTTGCCCCAATTTTTAGGGGCCGTCTGACAACCCATACCGATGGAAAATCTTGTCAGTTTTTGTGTTTTGGTAATGTACAGTCATACACCTTCCTTCTGACAAAGTATGTTAGATGGGTTGAAATCGACCCGACTTTGGGGCCCTTTTCAGGAGCTCTGGGAGCCAAACCCGGCAGCTTCGGTCAAGCTGGCAAGCTTTTTGTGAATGTCATGGATAGTCAAATCTAATATGTAAAATGAGGTGACTATTTCGGGACAGGCTCCATTTCGGGACAGGACTATCATGACCACGTCATGAACAGATAAAGAAGAAAAGAGTCTGAACAGGCCAGGTTTTCAAACCATTGTAACAAACAAATTCAATTCCGACAAATGTATCGTACCACACGGCTTTAAGATTTCATTCCTATCTCTTCGTAACTGAAAAAAATGAAACTATTAATAGCAGATTACCGTATATAGTGGATTAAAATTAATAACATGTAAACAGCAGAAATCGGATACCACACAAACATGGAATAAATTAAATCAACAAATAACCTCGTCTATATCATTATGATAGTAATGGCAACAATAAAGGATATAAAGGGCGCTTTTTGTAAGTATAGCCTTGCGATAAATATTATGGCAAGGCGTTCAGGTATTCAAGTTATTTCTTCATACCGTTTACCCATTAACCTGACCTGGGTTGAGGGTAACAAAAATGATATCATCATGTCTTGCCAAAGGACGGTAGTCCCGACAGACTTCTTTCTCAAATATACATTGGCGCGAAAGCTTGTTTGCTTTGATGTATTTTTAATTTGGTTGGTTTTAATCAAGGGGTAAAATTGATCAATCTATTAATATACATGTAGTATTTATGATGATTATGACGGTTATAATGATTTTACATTGACAGCTCAATATCAGTTCTTCGAAACGTACTCCGATATTATTTAATGCGAGACAATTGACCACATTTTGTGGTTTGGCTATATAATTTTTGATTCAGAGTTCTAAAAACTATACCAGATGCATGAGCAGAAAGAGCAAATATTTCTGCACAAATCATGTTGATTTTTGTTCATGACCATATTGCGTTTGATGCCAGCAATTCTAAAAACAAGAATTAGCTTTTAAATCCTTAAATTGGCAACAAATTGAGAGGTTTAAAATCATTGTTATTTATCAAAATTGGTAATTTTTTCAGCTATTTGACAAATTTTGTAACCATGTGTATTGTTTTCAGAGACATTACACCTTATTAGAACCTTATAGCACTAAAAGAAATATATCATTGTTGCCAATTTGAAAAACAAAATGTAATCAATTAAGCTCTTAAATAATTTCTGTTTTGAAAGGGTTAATGCGGTATGATTTGAATTATTGTTTTCTTCGTATAATATTTTATGAGCTTTCTGTTCATCAACCCATACACATTTACGAGAGCATACCTAATTTTAAAAATTCAAACAATATTGATATGGAAGAATGGCAATAACATACGTCATTACACCCACGCAAGAGCGTTTCCAATGGTTAGGAATTTATAGTCAATAACAATACTCGTATGTTCCAGTTATCCTGCGCTTAACTGGTCAGATGGACCTTACCGTGGTCAAAGTGGACGTACGAACAGTGGAATGTATAGGTATGACTGTTACCCTAACCGAGCTATAACTGATCATAGAATGGTCATATGGACCTCCATCTCTCGTCCTTATATAAGTTCATTGGTTCTTAAACTGAGTATTCGGACCAAACCGAAAATAAAATGTGATAAGTTACTTTTTATGGTGACAGCCAAAGGTGGTGGAATTACAGAAATTAAATTTCGTCATCATACGGAGAGATAACAAAAGTTCTTAGAGACCGTCTTGCTCTCCGATTAGGAGATGATGGTTGCCCGAATGTTGGGAGTGTCAAAATTATCAGGTATAGCTCCCAGCCAGTCCCCCCATGGAACTGTATTGTGGTCCAGTTGATACTCGATAATACGCTGAAATCACGCAAAACGAGACATTTGAAAGATGATCAATATTATAATGGAATGTATACAGCGCTAGATAAATGCGCTATGAGGAGGTGTTGTGGTTAAATAAACCAAGGAACCGGATAGTGGATCACAGAATATTTGGTTCAAATTCCTGTCAGGGAATCGACATCATTTGCCGAGACAATCGATATGTTTTACTCTCGAATCAGGTAAGGCAGAAGGATACCGAAAGAAAGAAATTCCTTGAACACCTTTATTAAGGCGGCAAAGTTAGAGCCGGGGTGATAATCAAAATCATTTTGCATTCGCATAAAGACGTTATGTTCATACTCTACAGCAGAACGAAATACTGATACGATTCACTATTTCTTACCTCTAAATCCAAGTTCTACTATAATCAGTACAGACACATAATTCACCAACGTGAATACACCTGCCATTGTTGTGTACAATGTTCCAGTTATATTACATGTCTAATATCTGTCTAGATCCCATGGACCCACGGGTCCTCTACCGTGATACAGCAAGTATAGACCAAGAAACTGCGACGCCAATAATCCCAATGCACCAAAAGCCAAAACCCTAAAAGGATTAACTTCTTTTTTCAACTCATACTTCATCAACTATGTGGCCTTCGCCTTTGTGTTTCGACAATGAATGAATTCATGCACTCGACATGTATTAGGATCCACCAAACATTATTGTCCCACAATAAGAGAAGCTACTTGAAAGCTAACTCAAGATCAACTGGCACTTTGCCAGTGTATGTTAAAGGAAGCATTTCGTCCTCATTCAATTTCAATATCATAGCTGACGCCTACTTTTTACTTTTCGGAATTCTGGCCATTTACAAGCAACGCGGATGTCTAAATATGCAATATGGCGACTTGTACTGGTGCACTGCCTTAGCTGCTGCGGACGACGTGAACGATGATGACGACAATGCAGGAATAGAAAGGACGACGACATCGAATACTGGAAGAAATAGCTCAGGAACATAATGAGTAGAAATGACACTCGGTACCAGGATACTGGGTACATACAGCATGCACACGAGTGACAGGAACATGTTGAACATACGCTGGATCACTAAGATTGCAAAGGGTCATTCAGTCAGACCCAACTCCAGAAAACCGAGCACAGGTATATACTCCGAAAAAGACGTATGAATATAGAGCCCTCATCGTTCAGTGCGAGACAGGGCGTACAAAAGGCATGGGGAAAATCTTGCAAAGTTGATCATACACTGGATCACTAAGATTGCAAAGGGTCAGTGGTACCCAAATGCAGATGTCTTATATTAGTTCTCGTTGACTTGGAGTGTAGGTGATGACTTGGTTCAAACTAGGATGGTCAAACTTCAGACGACTTCGATATTGGTTAGGGTCAGTTAGTGGGGAGGGGTAGTAGGGGATAAGTTGGGGGAGCCAAGTTGGGGGAAGCCAAGTTGGGGGAGCCAAGTGACTAAAACATGCACGGGATCTTCTTTTATACCTAATTAATCATTCATACTGGTATCATCTCATTGGTCACTACACCTTTTAGGGGTTGGGCTTTAATCAAAGTTATACATCTAATTGGCCAAGAGTTTATTAGTTGACCACTCCTATGGCAACAGCAGTTTCCTAACAGACATATTTAAACAATGGAACACTAAACTTATTCAATCATCAAAGCAGCCTTTTCAAGGAGGCATGATCAAAGCACATCAAAGCTGCCATAATATCCCACTTAACAAGCTTAACACAATGGTGGACTTCAGACATGAACAGAGGGGTGGCTGTTAAGGTGTAGGATACAGTGACATTAAAGGGTACCTGAGGCCTGAAAAAATAATTTGTGTATAGTTAGCTTACACAAAATCAACCCCAGAAAACTTAACACGACATTCAACGGTGACAGCATACAGGAGATATTGATTTTCGAAAATAAAATACAAAAAAAAAATAATATAAATAAGACTTGAGCAAAGACTAGTTGATCGATCACGATAGCTCACCAAACGATATATCGATTCAGGAACGTCTTTACTGGGAGGGGTCCGCCGGGTTCGCGCATTCTGGGGTTTGACCGATCCTTGCCGCTGTAGACTGCCCTTTTTTTTTTTCTTTTTTTTTTTTTTCTTCTTTTTTCTTTCTTTCCTTTTCTCTGTTTGTAGGTGTGTATGTGCATGTTTGGGGTGGTTGTGTGTGTGGGTGTGAGGGAGGGGTTATTCTACTTAATATGTTCGTTTCGTTGTCTGTCTGTCTTGTAACTTTTGTGGGGGAGGGGCGGGAGCGGGGTCAGTACAAATCAATCTCCGATTCATTCAGAGTGATATAAGTTGACCATTCAATAGTTATTATTAGGTTATATTAGCAATATAATACCATATTTTGTCTTATGAATTTATATTATGTGTTATGACTTTACAAGGTTCATGATTCGACTTATATTGTTAATGTTAATATTGAGATACACTATATTTTGTATGATTGAACTGAATGAATCAATAAATACTACTTTAAAAAAAAAAACTTTCAACTTTCGATTCCATAAATGTATTTTGCGACGTAGTTCAATTTATTTGTTGTTTCATTTGGTCTGTAGATTCTTTGTAATTTATGCGTCAAACCAATTTTCCATTCGATTTAAACGTTTTGTGTTGAATACTAGATTCATCTGTTGTTTTGTTTGGGTTGTAGATTCTCCATAAATTACGCGCCAACTGAATTTTCAGTTCGATAAAAACAATTTGACTGAAATCTTGCTTATATTGGACATTATGATGGTCCACTGCTCTCTTATAGTCTGGCAATACTGAATTACTTGATTCAACAATAAGAAGTTTTGGTGATAAAGAACCAGATATTAATAAACACAAGATTTGTTAATTTTAACAAGTAATTTGGGCCATATATATATATATATGTATATATATATATATATATATATATATATATATATATATATATAATATTATATTCATTTACAAAGGAAGTTGAGAAGAATCAAGGCTAAAAACACAGCGGGACTACTACCCGTTTGTATTTCAAATTTAAACATAGAATTCTGATTGAAGATTGATTCAACAACAAGAAGTTTTGGTGATAAAGAACTAGATTTTAATAAACACAAGATTTGTTAATTTTAACAGGTTATTTGGGCCATATATATATATATATGTATATATGTATATATATATATATATATATATATATATATATATATATATATCACATATAGTATTATATTTATCAATAATAATGATAATATTAATAATAATAATAATACACACACACACACACACACATATATATATATATATATATATATATATATATATATATATATATATATATATATATACATATATAATATTATATTCATTTAGAAAAGAAGTTGAAAAGAATCAAGGCTAAAAACATAGCGGGACTACTACCTGTTTGTATATTTTTGCCAAACGTTCTATATGGTCTGTTTGTATAACAAATAGCGTAATGGCATAATTGCCAAATATGAATTTCAAAATTAAACATAGAATTCTGATTGAAGAAATTATAATATAAATATTTATAGGAAAGATGAAATGATGATAAAACGACATACAGGCGGGTGCTTCAAATTTGATTGGATAGACGCATAACTCTTTCAAGAAAATGAATTTATGATAAATTACTCGGTTCGCAAGATATGGTGAATGGTTATATTTGAGAAAGCTACATGTTTGAGATTTTTTTTTTTTTTTTTTTACCGTCTTTACATGTATTTCACTCTGAACTTTTAATGATACTTTGTCTACACTACTAATGCCTAAATAAAACTGTCCATAATGTATTACTCATGCCATGATTTTATTTAATACCAAATAATCCGAAAAAGGTAACCATTGTCATGAGGTTCTTGTCACTTCTTGCTAACAAATCATGGTCCAGACAGCAGATAGAATTCCGTTTTATATTGGGTTTCTCATCATAAGGATATAACCTTCTACATTATTCAAAAGCATACGCAACCTTTTACTTTTCAATACTTGACCTTGAGTTTTAGAGCTAGATCTTGTAAAAACATTTACAGTATGAGCGTTACTGACGATTATTTATACTATTATTATTATTATCATTATTATTATTATTATTATTATCATCATCATCATCATCATCATCATCATCATCATTATTACAAATATTAGTATACTGGGTTTGCCGTGTACTTCTCCTTTTATAGCGTCATAGAAAAGATAGTGAATATGGGCAAGCATAGTTTTCATTTTTTTTTTCTTTCTTTCTTTCTTTCTTTTTTTTCTTTCTTTCTTTTTTTTTTTTTTTTTTTTGTATTGGGATATATGCATATCATAATGAATGTATACACTGCAAATGATTAAAGGAGAATGAAACCCTGGAGAAAAAAATCAATTTTAATGAAAAGAGCGGATAGAGAGATGCAATTTTTAAAAAGTTCCATCAAAATCGGCTACGAAATGAGAAAGTTATGAAAGTTTAAATGTCTATTTACTTTCTATGGCGATCCTCAAATTGGCACTGTTGCTTCAAAGTGACAGGTTTAGTAGTACAACTCTCCATTTTGTACACAAAATTTCATATTTTCTCTATTATCTCTCAAGGTGCAGCTTGTCTCCTTCTTAGCTCAAGATATATAATGGGAAAATGTATTTGACACAACATATGTTGAGTTCACAAAAAAGACAAGCAGCATCTTTAGAGATAATGGAGAAAATATGAAATTTTGTGTGCAAAACATATTAAGAGTTGTACTACTAGACCTGCCATTTTTAAGCAACATTGCCAATTTGAGGAGTCGCCATAGAAAGTAAATTGAGACTTTTCGAACTTTCATAACTTTTTCATTTCGTAACCGATTTTGATGGAACTTTTTTAAATTGCCCCTATCTATTCTCTTTTTTTCATTAAAATGGATATTTCCCCTGGGTTTCATTCTGCTTTAAGTCAAAATGAAAATGATCTTACTTGCTTCTCGTTCTTTCATCTCCTGGCCTCTCTACACTTTCACAATACACCGCGTCTTGTAAAGTTCTGAATAATCCAAGAGCGAATATTCGATGATTTACGTGTGCTATCTCAATATTCGTTCACGAAGGTTAAGTGAATATTGTTGGTAATAATGAAAGACCTGTGTCAAAAAACTAGATCCTTAATCTTCTATTTTGGGTGTACCTATGAGAGCAGAACACAACGCCCAAAGAGTTCACTTGGAATACTTACATTTTGGAGCCTCAAAATGTTTTCTTAACATAAACTGTGTTCAAAGCAAAAACATTTGTTCACTATTTTCATGATACTAACAATCCTAAACACCTTGCGACAACCTACTACATCTCCCAGCTTTAAAATGTGTATTTTAGCGTACAAAATATGTCCATTATTCGCAGTGATTAATTTCTGGCTTTCATCTGAACCTAGTGAAATTGTTTTTTATTGTTCGGTAAGGCTGTATTTTCATAGGAGTGGGTCTTCGCGGCGGCCTCTTTGCGTTTAATCTCCATATTTTCATAATCATGTGAATGGCTACTACCAGTCGTGAGAGCCCCTGTCATTTTGAGTCCTCCAGCATCGATGATATCAATACCCTCGTTGTCAACTTGGCCAGGGTTTTTCAGACCGTCGGTGGCATCATCAGCCTGATCAGTACTCCCGGACACCCCGGTGAGGGCGTAGTCATTACCGCGCTGGTGGGTAGGGTCCAGCGTATTGTCTGACTTGTTTACATTTATGTGAACAGAGTCGTACAGGGATCCCGGCCTGGACATTTCAAAGGTTTCTGGTGGATACTCGGGAAACTGAGGACTTCTCCTGATCACCCTGGGTGATAAAGCATTTCGTTGACTTCGTCTGTAGAAGAAAAAATGTGATACATAAAAAAGGGAATAGTTAAAATGTTTTACGTTGTATGACAAACCTTTGCATCTTTCAAAAAATGTCGCGCAAAAATTGATTTTACATTACCATTAACATGATTTATGTCACGTCAACCACTGTATATCAGGTGCGCCGATCGAACAAAGATAATTATAATCAAACCATTATGTAATAGGTATGGATATGTACAAGGTTTTTTCCAAAGGATACGAGGATAGTATTATTAGTAGTAGTAGTAGTAGTAGTAGTAGTAGTAGTAGTAGTAGTAGTAGTAGTAGTAATAGTAAGAGTAGTAATAGTAAGAGTAGTAGTAGGAGTAGTAGCACAAGTAGTAGTTGTCATAATTTTCAACGTCGTCGTGTCGTTTTAGTAATAGTAGTAGTCATGGTAGTAGAAGAAGTCTTATTCGAGAAAGAAGAAGTACCAGCAATAGTAGCAGTATATTATAGAGCAGTAGCTAAACTTCTTTGTAAAATATAAGCAATGATAAGCTGACTTACTTTCTCCTAACCATACAGACAACGGTAGGCACGAATATTGCAAAGGCGACCAAGGCAACTACAACTGCAATGACCAGTGAAGTCACATCTGAAAGATTAAATATTATGAACATGTATATTCAAAAAAATGGAAACGGGGGGAAATCAACAGATTATTCGTTTATGGTGGAAAACAGGCACAAGGTAGTAATTTTAGTAAAAAATTTTAAAGGAAGTAAATATTATTTATGCGCTTCACAACAATCAATGATACATTTAATAATATTACACCAAATTATATCAAATTATTCAGAAAACTTGGTATACTGTGCTTTACTTTCACCGTTTTCGCTTTTGTTTTGTTTTGTTGTGTTTTTGTCTTTGTTTTTGTATTTTGTTTTTTGTATTTATGTGCAATTAAACTATTTAACAAACTCCCACCAGGAGGTTACGGACAAGAAAGTAAACTGCAAAGCTTTTTTCCCGGTTGTAGGAGTTTTCATGATATGGAGACTGCGTACAAAACACAAAAAAGGAGCATATTTTCCTTTCGACTCACGAAACGATTATCCCCTTTTTTTAACGAACTTGACTTGTTATGTTTTTTTTTTTGGGGGGGGGGGTTTACACTGTAAAAAATAACTGTAAAACTACAGGTTTTTTAGCCCTTGAAATTACAAGTTATTGCCATTATTTCTATTTTACAGTCTTTTCCTGTAAAACAACAGCGAGTTCGTTGGTTTACCGGAAATCAGCATATATTTACATAGTTATATTGTAAATTTACATAATTTTATTGTAAATATATGCTGATTTCCGGTAATCTAGTTATCTAGTTAGTTGATAGTAGCATCTCGTGAGTCCGGCCAATGAGGGGGCACTGATGTCATTTTAGGCGCCATTTTAACCCCGCTGCCTACGGGAACCGGGTGGTCCCTATATTAAGCCTATGAGAATTTGAGAATTCGATAGTCTACGGGTTACTAGGTTGATAAAAATGTGAGAGAACAAGCCCGTCGAGTGGGATGAGTGTCTCGGAGGAGGTCCAATCATCTTCTTTTCACTTTGCCTTTCCATCCTCCATTGTTCCTCATTGTTTCTTCTCTTCTACTTTTTTTTTCCTTTCTTTCGCCTTTGGAGGCCATCATCCCCCTTCCCTTAGTTAATTAATTAGAATCAGATAATAACATAACAACTCAGTGTCCCTATATATATATATATATATATATATATATATATATATATATATATATATATATATATATATATATATATATATATATTACCGGACAGACAGTACTTACCTAGTTCACAGGAGATGTCAGGGGGATTCCAGGAGCCGTTGTCTAGACAGGTGGTTGTAGGTGGGTTGTAACTGGCACTATAGCCACTGTCACAGCTGAAGGAGAGGACATCTCCAGATTGATAGACGGCCAGAGAGCCGTTGTGGTGAGTTCCTAGAAGTGGGGCGGGTGCATTGCAGGCAGCATGAACTGGAAGTTGTGTGGGAAAGAAGAATGATAGAGGAAACTAAAATTAATACTTTAAAAATAAAAATGGGTAGATTGATCTAATTGAAATGAAATCTCTGATCAGTTGCGGATCCACGGGGCACGGGGCCACGGTGCTCTTGGGCAAAATTTAGACGAAAAATGTACCTGAAATTATGATGACGTGCACTTTAATTGTTTTTGTTATTGTTTTTTTTTTCCTTTTTTGTTTGTTTGTGTGTGTATGTGTGTGTGTGATTTTTATTTTAATTTTTTATTTTTCCGAGCTTCCTTGATTTCTTGTCTCAGATTTATGGATTTAAAAGGCACCTTTTATCTTTTCTTTTCTTTAGACTTGTTTATCTGAGACATTTCGAGCTAGCACCCCTGTCGCGGATTACCGTACTGCATTTTCATCAATTCGTTTGGTATCATTAGAAAGTCTGAATATTTCAATAGACGTTGTTTATAAGTCATAAGCCAATGACACTAAAACTGAAGAATTGTGAATGGTCGAGAAACTTCATCGATAATATTGAGTTTCAACCATTCCAACCGATTTTAGGAAAATGTTGCCATACCCTCCGCTCAAAGTGCAATTCTCAAAGATTGTTTATTTGTTTATTTATGTATTTTTCTCTCATAACACAAATTATACCGTCATCTGCCAATATCACTCCTCTCTTATTCTTCAGCTGATCTTTATAAATGCATAAAGAGGTTTAAATGTAATACAGACTTTATACAGCAACATAATGTAATATAACCTTCTCTTTCGATTTCCCAAAAGAGGAGTATTGCCAACAAAAATACATACTGCTTGATCTATTGTGCTCAATTGTAAACACAACATACCCGTCGCCCCTATGAATAGACTATCAAAACGTTTTGGAGGATGTATTTGTGCAATATTCTTTTACCATAACATACTCCAAAGTTATTACTTAGGCTATCAAGAAAATAAGATACATTCTGTAACAAAATTTAAAAAATTTAAAAAGGAATAAAAGAAACGTCTACCAAGATCCATCCAGATTGGGAATTATCGACAGAACATCAGGACAAATGGCACATGTATGACGTAAATGGTTTCATACAAGTGAAACAATATGAGACCATTTTCAACATATTTCATGCCGATTTCTTTTTCGATATGAATAAGATCTTAGGAGATGACGAGCTTAACGCGCCATGACATTTGTTAAGTCTCTTTATGACTTCTGCTTGTTGGTTTTGTTGTTGAAATTATACCTTTCATTTGTGCATGTTCATGCATTAAAAAGAATTAAACAAAAAGTTCCCAAGAGTTGGGTGTCTCGGAAGTGAGAATTTACAGAAATCGAATTACCTTACCCATATATCACACACACACGCACACCCATATTTATGAGTGTGCGTGTGCGGGTATGTGTGTGAGGGTGTGTGGGTGTGCGTGGGTGTGTGTGTGTGTGTGTGTGTGTGTGTGCGGGTGCGTGTGCGTGTGTGATGAATTTTAAATTGTTTGTAAAGGCACAGCGTTTGATGTGGCTGAAACGTTTATTATATGGAGAAAGGGATGCTGGATGGAAATTGTATTTTGACTTTTGTTTCAGAACAGTTGGTGGGAGATTTCTGTTCTTATGCGACTTTGACACTTCTAAATTAACATTAAAAATACCACAATTTTATTCAGAAATGCTGAAGGCTTGGCAAGATATGAGGAAATATAGATACTCTGAAGGGGAGGTTAATCCGGTTATATTTAATAATCATAATATTTGTATAAGAGGTAAAATGATCTGTGATATTGATCTATTTAATAAAGGCATACGCACTGTAAATCACATTTTTGACAATGGGCATATAAAGCCTGTGGTTTATTTTCAAAATCTTGGGATTAATGCAAATCAATTGCTCCAGATAATTGATATTGCTCATGCCATACCAACTAGTTGGAAAAATGCTACTCCTTCCGTCACATTTATGAAAATTGATTTTGTTGATTTTAATATAAACATGAATATTGCTGGGCAGGAAACAACTTTTCAGGTAGTTAAATCTAGAACTATTTATAACTGTTTTATCAACAATTTACGTGAATCGTATAACTTAACAGTAAGGGATGGTCACAGCAGTTTCAACTTTACAAATAAAGAAATATGTATTTTTTTTATCCGAGCAAGGAACACAACTCTCATTAGAAAACAAAGGGAATTTCAATTTATAGTTTTACATGGAGCTATATATACAAAAGAACATTTGATGAGGTTTGGGTTTGTGAGGCACAATTATTGCTCATTTTGTTATAAGGAGACTGAGTCTTACTTTCATATATTTCTGAACTGTGCGAAAGTGAAACCGTTATGGCAATTTTGTATTGAATATTTTGGCTTGGCTGAATTAAAAGATATGAATTGGGGGAATATATACATGGGATTACCTGGCAATTCAAATAGAAATAAATGTGTAAATTCTTTGGTCATGTTTATTAAATATGCAATTTTCCATTCTAGGGCTCAAGGCCAGGTTCCTTCATCTACAAAAATACAAAAATATATAGCTGATTGTATAGAGGAAGAAAAAGATCTAGCAACCAAGGCAGGGAAGTTACATTTACACTTACAGAAATGGGAAGAACTGAAAGTGAATAAGGATGTGAATGTGAGCAGGTATGATGTGTCTAGTGTTGTGCGTGTGTAAACCTTGGTATGTTTGTTGGATGTTAGTGAGTGTGAATGTGAATGTTGAGAAGGGGGGGGGTTAAGTAGTGAAAGGGGTAACAAGGTATACCGATGAAGGGTTTATATAAAAATATGCATTATGTTACTTTTCATGAATGATCATTTTCCCCTTCTCTTGGGTAAATTGTTAAATGCACATCTTATTATATATGATATGAATATAACATGAAGAATTGTATTTCATTTAATTATACCGTAATTATACATTTTTGTTTACCCCTTTATTCATTTAAAGGAGATCTTTATATGAACTAGGAAAATAAAAAAAAAGAAAAGAACATTAACATATTTTGAATGAAAGATCATTTACATTGAATATTATACATTGTGGGACATAGGGAGGGGGTATAGGGCGTACGTTAGTGTTTGTCAATATATTATTTACTTAGTGATTTCATTCCAACATTCTTCCATGCTTGTCTTGTGAATAATTTAACACTATGGTATGAAAACGAAATGAAGATTTGTATTTGTATGAAATTATTTACATTTATTTTATGTAATGATCTATTTTGAATGAAATCTCTAATAAAATATTTTGGAAAAAAAAAAAAAAAAAAAAAGTGTGTGCGTGTGTGTGCGTGTGTGTGTGTGAAATTTTTTTGTCTCTTTTTTTTTCTTCTTTTTTTTTTCCTTCCTTTTTTTCTTTCCTTTCACCTTGACCACGCCATGAAGAAGAAAATTCGGGACAGGCCTGTATTTCAAACAATTGTAACAACAAAGGAAACTCGGACAAATAGATCATTATCACTAGGCCTTCAGATTTTTATATTTCTTTCTTCATAACTGACAGATGATAACTATGTAGCAAGTGTTAGCAGCTTTCCGAAGTGGATTATAATTACTGACCTGTAAACACCACAAAAAGGATACAGCACGAGCAAGAAATCAATTCGATCTACAAGCATCCTTATATATGACAAGAATGATGACAACAATGATCGGATTTATAAAGCGCTTTTTCTTCTTATTAAAAGGCCTTCGGGCATTCAAGCTATTTCTCTTTTCCTGCTACCCATTTACTGCACCTGGGTTGAGATTGGCAAATATAGTCTTTCTTTCATTGCTTTTTTTTTCTGTTTTTGCCAAAAGTTCTGACAGACTTCGTCCTGAACAACTGCATTTTAATTTTTTTTTGTATCAACCGTCAAAATAACTTTGTAAAATTGATAATGATGATGATAATAATGATGATTTCAAATTGATTCCAAAAACATCATTGTACTATAGATAGCGTTGCCGCTGTTCTTCTTTCACATGTACTCAGTTGTATTGATATAATTTCAGGATATGATTCAAATCATTGTTATCTCTGTACTGAGTCTTATGAACTTTCTGTTCATCAGTGCATGACACACATGTATGCCGACCATGCAGACAGACATAACTATGCTGTACACGATAATGATAACATTCCAAATATGTCAATATGGAAGAATGGACACTAAATCCACGCACAATAATGTCCCGATGATCCTAAGTGTTATTGGTCAGCTGGAACTTAAGCCTGATCCTACCCATAACGTTGCCCTAGTACAAATTTCGAGGCAGGTTTAGGAGGATAAGTCGGCGAAAAAGGAATAAAACCAAATTCCTTGCTTCCCTATGAAGGCCCTAACAGACTCCAATGAAGCGTGCATGTATACAGCTAATATTATGATAGCCCAGGCGGTAATATGAGGAACCATACACTTGATACAAAACTTGATGTTGGATTCGAATGTTGACAATGATATAGAATGATGTGGATCTATATACAGCACTTAATAGATGCACCATCATGACCACGTAAATGTTTTGTGGTCTTGCTGATAAGTCACCGGATTTTTGATCAAAATAGTGGGTTCATATCCCCACCAGGGTATACTAACGTCATTTGGCAAGATATTAGTCTAGATTTGCCACCCTCGAGTCGTGAATGGGTACCCGGTAGGAAGAAATCCCTTGAATGCTCCAACATCATCATTAAGGAGGCGAACTTAGAGCCCGCGTGATAATCCAAGTCATTTTGGAAGTTCATAAATACGTTATATGTTCACACGCTACGTAAGAATGAAAGTCTACTATTATTTTGTTCATTATTTTCTTACCTCTCAATCCCAGTTCAGCTGTAATCATCAGTACAGATACATAATGCATCAATGTGCCAAGTCCTGCCATTGTTGTAAACAGTGTTCCAGTATCATCAAAAGGTCTACAACATGATTAGTTTCATGGTAGATCCCATTTATCAAACATGTCAAAGGCAGTCTCCTCCTGCCATAGAGCAGAAATTAAGATCAGATAATTCACTTAGTGTGTAATTGCAATATTCACATCCGTCTATTTTCAGTGTACTAAAAAAAAGTCAACACCCTAAAAGTATAAACTTGTTTTTCTAACACGTACTCCATGAAATATGTGCCCTTCGTCTTTGAGATCAGAAATTGAATGAAATCATGCACTCTACATGTATTATGAACCACTAAACCTTGTCCTGCCACGAGACAATATATGTTACACGGATAGAATATTCATTTGTGATGTCACAACTGAATAGAGGTTTCTTTAGGCCTAGAGCAAATACCTGGCTTAGTTTGGAGCAAATATTTGGTATTGTGGGCTGAATAGTCACTGTCGCCTGCGCCCTAAATATGCATTAGCTGAAATGGATAAAGAAAAATCTTAAATCAGATGAATAATTTCCTCGTATATACAAGCTTTATGACATATTCTTATCAAAACTAGAGGTAATTTGAAAATGGCACTTTAAATATCATTATTCTTTATTCAGTTCCATTAATTTAGCATTCTCTCCCCCCCCCCCCCTCTCTCTCTCTCTCTCTTTCTCTCTCTCTCTCTCTCTATATATATATATAATGAAAGAAATGTCACTATGAGACGGTCGTAGCTTTTATTGTCCTCTTTTATTTGTCAAGCTTTCGATCAATGATCTTCATCAGGACTGTATAAAAACACAAAATGATGGCTGACATTTACATCGGAATATACATTTCAATTTCTTACAATGGTTAAGTACTAATCAATATGATTATAATAATATTAATTATGTTGTTTATTATTATAATGATTATTATTATTATTATCATTATTGTTATTGTTATGTCTGTTATTATTATTATTATTAGTGACCACCAACGTGACCACCAGTGTTGTGTTCGAGGAACATTTCTTACAATATATATATATATATATATATATATATATATATATATATATATTATTGTTTCATTGTGTTTGATTTAGCAAATAAACTTGAAGAAGGCCAGGAGCCGAAAGCTTGTAAATACACGTAGCGACCTGTTTCATTCCGTTCCACCAATATCTGTTGTTACGATCCAAAATCCACAAAAGATAAGAACCGAACAAAATATATTATATTTTAGATGATATGTGGTTTCTCTTTGATATCTACAAGCATTCAATATGACATGATATAAAAGAATTACAAGTTTAAATTATAACTACATTACATATACTTAATCTAGCAAAGACTTACAATTTCTCAGCTGGGAAACTTGTAATCCACAGAATATGAATGCAAGGTATGAGTCCAGAATGTTCTTGAAGTGTAGAGTAATCCACAATTATAAATCCCAATAGTTAATCCAAATGGTATGGTGTCCAACTGGTAAAAGATTATAATGGTTTATTTATTCAAAATATGCATCGCAGCCCAGAGGGCTGAATTGTACAATATTTTTACAAACATATATTTACATGATAAAAATGATAATGCATTGAACATGTTAAAAAATACAGTAATAATGTAAGGAAAGATTCATTCATATAACATTAAGCAATTTTAGTTTTACATGAAAATACCAATTCATAAATGCCATAGAGTATTTGAATATTACAATATTTCAGTATACTTATGTTATGAGTATTATACATTTTAAGGGTACGGATGAAGGTTCAAAATAATGTAATGGATGACCGCAAAGGAAATAAGGTATGGGATATACATGCTCCACCTAAGAAGGAGAGAAGGTAAGAGGCGGGACCGAGAGTGCAAGAATGATAGGATAGAGGGAAAGAGAGAGAGAGGAAAAGCGAGAGAGAAAGAGAGAGAGAGAGAGAGAGAGAGACTGAGCTAGAGGAATGGGGGAGATGGAGAGAGAGATGTATAGACATGGAATAGAGAAACGGAGTAGGTGATCATCCGGAGACACCAATTAAACGGAAATGTATAAATACTTTAGCTGATGAGCAACGTAACTGACATAGATTGTGATATGTAACATGAATTGTATTATGTATATGGTTATCCCATTATCAAAATAATTAGACTTAACATGCTACAGACCGAATTCAAATACAGGCATCGAGTAACGATTTACAAGTATATAAATAGCGACCCTGAAATAATTATAATGAAACAACCAAAGAGAAAGAGAAAAAAAAATTGTTACATAATGCTTAATACTGATCATCAAGAGGTATGAACTCAGGGTATACAAGTATTTTTTAAAAAATGAATCTAAAGGATGATGTGAAATTGAAACAACTTAGGTATATAAAAAAAAAATGAGAAACGAGGTCGAGGAGTGGGAATGAGATCATCTTTACGACAACACCTGAATCTGCGAAGAAACCACTATGATAGTAGGCTGCAGGGATCAAGGATGTAACACATAAAAAAAGACATCAAAATTCAAACACTGTTAAGATCAGAAGATTACATATCATTCAGGACCCTTACTAAGAACGGAATTGGGCTGCTTCTATATCTTTCCGTCCTGCATCTAATTGGGTAGAATTTGCACGGGTTTCTGAGTTGCCTAGTTTGATTTGGCAGGACTCGGGGTAGCCAGTTTTGAAACTCAGAAGACATCATTAGACCTTTACCAAATCTGATACAGATATCAACTCGTCTATCTTCAAGAGTTTTGGATTTTGTGACATCTAGGGCATTGTCGTATGTTTGGTACTGAGAGCCTAAAATCAGTCTAAGAGCCCGCTTTTGGATCCTTTCTATCAAGGTCCTTTGTCTAAGGGTGATGCCCGGATGCCAGACAGGTACGGCATATTCTACCAATGGGCGTATGTACCCTCTATAAATCAAAAGAAGGTCATCAACAGGAATCCAGATGATTCAGGTGAAGAATGTTCAAGATAATTCAGGAAGTCATCAATGTCGACGATGTCGATGACGATGTCAAAGGCGATGTCAATAATGATGTCGATAATAATGTCGAGCACGATGTCAATAACGATTTCGACTTTGATGTCGATAATGATGTCACACACGATGTCAAGAATTATGCCCAAGATTAAGTCCAAGATAAGGTCCAAGACAATCTCCACAGGTTGATATCAATATCATCAATATCAGATGGTGATAACTGAGAATTTACGCAATATATGCTCCACGATGTAGTCAGGTATTAAATTCTGAAATTTCTGTGGAAGCTCCCAGCTTATATACAATCTCAACCCTTAAATAGAATTTTCTACCTTCTACTACAACATTCATGAAGGTTTGGAACTTTCTTGATAGTCCCACATACTTCTAGTTGTAACAAAAAAAGAAGGGGATTCCAATGAGCTATTTATAGACTCATTGCAATGTTTCACTCTTACTAAGAAGTTCATGCAAAGGTCAGGTACATGTAAACAACATGTTCTAGCATGTAATTGCATTGTTACTAGTATACAGTACATCAGACATAATGTAATGATCTAGAATGATCTTCCTCTACTGGATGTGCATTATTTAATCTGTAATTAATGATTCTTTCACTGTTACAGAGTACACTGACTTTTTACATCTGAATAATGATTTCTCTTTTAGAAATTTCTATGTTCATAAATACATAAAGAAAACTGGAAAACAACTTCCTTCCAGAAGATTCTTCAATTGTATAACACTGTTCACATACCAAAATTTAACATGATCCAACGGAACGATACACACATCCACACGTCTCTCGCTATACTCTCTCTCTCTCTCTCTCTCTCTCTCTCTCTCTCTGTCTCTGTCTCTGTTATACTTGAGCGATAATCATATCTGTAGTTTCGATAAAACGTAATGAGCCTAAAATTCTGAATTACAGATTGTAAATACCAACAGTAAATAACTCATTTGGACGAACTTCTGGACGAAAAGTGAAACGCCATTTTCCTTGTAAGTCTGGCGACATAGACATAGCCGGTATGATGATTCTGGGATTGCTGAAAGACAGTGCTTTGTAGTAATGAAATGAAGGTAGATATAAATGATAAAGTATTTTGATACGTTTTGAATCGTTTTGTTTGTTTCTTTGTTTGCATGCCTTGCGACGAAAGTCCTTATAAATGTTATAATATTCAATATATTTTGTAATAACCAATAGAGGTGTAAATGTAATTTCTTGGGCAAAGCCACATACATTGACAATTATATATTATATATCAATAGTATAATGATAATATAATAAAATAAATACTTTTAGTTTTGAAACAAGCTAGAATGGACAAGCTTTGGTATGGTTTAATAATACTTCAAGGGGCTTATCCATATATCCTTCGAAATATGGAAAACCTAAACATAATCAAAAAGCAGTTAATTATGCTCCTTTATATCCTGGTCTTGATATTACAAAGGGGAATATTTTCTTATTTGCATAACCACGTTATTTGCTTCAATTTGCAGGTCGCAGGCTCCTAATTGCTAGCTTTATCACTTCTATATATTTTAGAAGTGAATCCGACACATCCCATTCAGTAAATACATGATTCGGAATAGCTGATTGGCAGAAATGTATGATTTTGTTTCATTACAAGGCTATGAATTTGGAAAGGCCAAAATATGTTGATGGTTGAAGTTCCTTTGCCTATTAAATGGGTAAGATAAATAATTTACATGCTTTGCAACTATGTGAGAAGGTCAAACTTCGGGATAATTTCACTTCTTTGGACTACTCATAGATGAAACATCATGTAACGGAATGGCGCTAAACCAGTCTATCCCTTAAAGAGAAAGTCCACCCTGGTATTTAGTTGATTTTAAAAAAGTAGAAAAATGAGAGAAACAGATTATTAAAAGTTTGAGCAAAATCCGATAAGAAATAAGAAAGTTATGAATTTTTGAAGTTGTAATCAATTAAACACAAATTGGCAACTCGGTGACTTATCTTGCGAGCTCCGCTCCCATTTGCTCAGTACAGAAAATTTCATAGATTTTCAATTTTGTAGTTTCTGATGAAGCAATAGATTTGTTTGTTACCTGTTTATGTGTAAAAACATATGAGCAATGATTATATCTATGGTGCATGTATGTTTGAATATTTTCTTTAGAGAAAATGGAAATTAATGATTTTGGGGGTACAGGGCAAATGGGAGAGGAGCTCGTAAGGTACGTCACGGAGTTGCCCACTTGTGTTTGATTTTCTGATTACAAGTTCAAAATTGTATAACTTTCTTTATTCTTATCGTATTTTGCTCAAACCTTCCGCACTGATCTGTTTCTTTATTTGTCTGCTTCTTTTAAAACCAACTTGTAATCAGGGTGAACTTTCCCTTTAATCTAATTAACCTAAAGGTCTAATGCCCCCTCTTCAAGTTCGTATAAACATTCTTTTTGATATGTTACCAAGCACGAGTCTTCCTAATTTTCCTATGATCTTGTATATTTTTTTTTTCTTAGAAATTTTACAAATGGCTCTATGGGAACATATTTACAGGCTGGTGTGAAATCTTATCTTTCAATGAAATCATTACAACGCCACCTAGAGTTGGAAGTTAAGTAAGTAGGATTACATGGTTTTAGAGAATTCATACAAGACTTGTATTGAATGTGGCAATCCCTCCCTCCTCTCCCCTTTGTCTCAAACTTGTTTTCTATACATGTGCATAGGCGTAGCCAGGGGGCGCAAGGAGACCATGTTCGCCCCCCCCCCCCGCCCCCATGTTTATCCGCTGAAAAAAGTCATCCAAGGAAATGTGTGTGTAACTACGTGACTCTAGGATTTCGTGAGACATCTCTCCCCCCCCCCCCCCCCCTCCTCTTCTTCAACACGTCTGACTACACCAGTGTTCATGTGGTTCACTAACCCGGTGGGTCATGAATCAAATTGGATGAAATGAATAACATAATGTCATTCAGATCCTAATTCAAACCATATTAAAGGCATAACCAGCCGTTGTTATGGAGGTTATGCTACTGATCCGGAATATCTGATGGAGTCACGATATTGGTTTGAATGTCTCATTTGCTTAAGACTTTAGGTAGTGAAAGATAATAACCATGATTACATTGAGAAAACATCTGTCTGGAAGCAATTGGGAAAGGTCGATTGTGCAGTACATAAAAGTTGATGTATTCTGTGAGGCTTTAGAGTCATCAAAAATGATATGAAAATTACTCAATCTTGTTGAAATTAACATGACAACACTAACAAATGTGTATCTGTGCGTTCATACACATTTGGCATGAAAGTTTGGTCTAAACCTTTCACCCATTCCTCGTCATATTTCTCTGTTTTTAATATGAGGGGAGGGGTGAAATTCAATTGAATTGAAATTCAATTCTTTTCAGCTAACATTTCTGCCATGATGTTCTCCCAAACTGACATGAAAAGAATAGAAAAGCTCATAAATCATTTTTTTTTCTTACCAGAATTCTACCTTCCTTTTTCAGAACGTCTTATCTACATTTACAAGCTGAGGGGAAGATTTTCAACAAACCTAAGATCTTAACCAACACTGTGCGTAATTATTGTTAATCGTGACTGCCTCAAGCATACTTGCATTTAAAAAAGTAAAACTTGCTCTGAAACTTAAATAATGGACTAACAAAGTTAAAATTGTCGTGCAAAATGCAGAAATTTACATTATTTGGATCACATTTCCGACATGTGCCCAGATCGTAGGAGAGTGTGATTTGCTTCAGTGGTCGACTCTCCCAACAGCGACCCTGGGTTCGAACCTGGATAGCATCCTTTGGATGGTTGAAAATAAAGGTCGGTACAAAGACGTAATAATCAGATATGATCGAGACAGTCTGTTTAAAAAAATCAATCCATTCACCATGTTCTCACAACAGTTTTATTGTTTATTCATGTTAATTAGTCTAGTTTCATCCGTCTAATTGATTCCCGTTACTTACGAATTTGCATTTCTGTGTTACCATTATCAAAAATGAATTGAAAATATGAAACACAAAGTTTCATAGCAAGAATTTAAGTACGTATAGCAATTCTGAAAAAAAATGAATTCTGTAAAGTTTTGCATCTTTTGGAAATCCAATGCATACATTTATAAAATACGTCAAACATTTCGAATTGGATATTGAATTGACTTGTATTGGTTCATTGCAATAAAAAAGAACGTGCAGCTTGAGAGCTGAAAATGTTCAGTTTACATAGTCAAGCATACAGTCATAAACAATCAACATAAGAATGACTACAACATTTGGTGAAGAACTCCTTCTCATTATCCTGATGGCAATTCAATACCAGTGAATATGTTTTTATTTCACGGAACTTCAACTGGTTTCTGTTTCTATACAATAATTTCATTTCATAGGGGGTCTAAATTTTGAATATCATTTATCACTAGGAGTGATGGTAAAGCTGCTTTGTGAGGCGTGTTCTTGCGTGTCTGTGCGTGCGAGTGTATGTTTGTTTGTTGTTTTTTTTCCTTTTGGGGATGAATAAAACTTAATTATGTTTCATTGTCTAACTTTTAAAGACATTAAGTCATATTTGGCGCCTATAGTTCAATCAGAGTCGCTTGCAGCTCCCATCCTGCCCTCAATCCATGACGCATGCACCCTCTTTGCACCAACAGTTGTAGTGACTTCACAATCGACACACCCACTCCCCGAATAATCTGATACTGGCAACACACACGAATAAATATGGTTGGGACTGTACCTGTTGACCGAGCAGACGACCGAAAGAGCAATAATGCGTGGCGGATTATTGTGTGCGCCACAATGGGCGTGATACGTCACCCACAGGCAGCCGCTATTCAACGTCTTCGCAGTTGCCTGGATAGGAGAAAGGAAAAACATCTCGTATTTGAAATAGCGATTAGCAATACATTGCGGGCGGGTTCGAAAATGCACGGTGACTCAGTCCATACGTATGGGGTGAACAAGTGAAAAGGGTCATTCAAACACAATAACTTGCTACCCCGAAATAAGGGGACAACCGAAGGTCCACTCGTAAACACATATCAACCTCTACAACACGGATATGAACTTGGAATGATTATTACTCAATATAAGAAGCTCCAAAAAACGACATTGATAGAACTGCTTCAAGATGGCTTCGTATATAATTCACCTTCTTCTTACATTTCTTAGTTTGCGACTGAGATTATCATTTGGCCAAGGTAAGTACATTTTGCGGTTTGTGTGACCGTGGTATACAACTGCATTATATGGCATATACGCCTATATATTATTACTGATTTTCCATCCCCTTTTCGGGCATACAGGATTCGGTTACTGGTAGACCTATAGACATAATGATGAACTTATATTCTGGAGAGACCTTTAACGCAGAAACGGGATAGGTATACTGTAATGTTCTATGCCCGTTAAAATGTCAAGCTCAAAGTAATAATCTATTACGAACACTTATATCCTTCTCGTAAAATGTAAATAATTTTCAGAACTTTAAGCACAGTAGAAAGACATGTCAATCATACCCGTTATCCATCTCCCAAAAACCTTGTATTCATAATTAGAAATGTAATATTTAGGGCCTAAAAGTAGCTGTATGTATGTATGTATATTGCTGTGGAGTATTAATTCATTTCGTTCATTTCATATGAACAATACTGTCGTCAGTAAATACTCGGTAAATGCATTATAGCCATCATATCGGTTCCCTTCATTGTTCTCACATTGCGTTACATTGAAACATGGAGCTGAACATAATATTTTCATCCAAACTGCTACAATCTGTGGGGTATGACAATCGGAACCCATCATACAACTAATATAAATGACACAGAATATAATTATACGGGTAGAGGAAATATATTTTTGACCGGCGAGTGCAGTGACACTATTATACAAAAACTTAGGATGAGCACTGTTGTGAGGGTTTTGAATCATCTCATTCATTATTATTATAATATTGCCTCGAGTCAAACAATTATTATTCTTGTCATATCGGATTCTTATAAATTAATAAAAATTCTATTCATTTCCTCCTCAATTACAATAATGCCAGTTCAGTAAGGAGTTCACATTCATTTTAATTCCATAACAGACTAAAATGGGAAATTACATGATAAAAGAACGGAAGAACTGAAGTGAAAATGCCCCCCGCACATGTAGCTCAGGGCGCGAGTGGGCGCTAAGTATAATTGAGCGCCCCTCGACAATGACTACCCTCGACCAAGTATATGCAACTCTGGGCGCCAGGGGGCGCTATTTGATAATCAGCAGAGCTAATTGAAGGAGCATGTATAGCTCTGATAATCAGCACCCCTCGCCCGAGTGTGTGTGCGCACAATAGCGCACGGCGCGTACAATTACGTACGCCCGGCCCATGCCCCGCTGCCCGGCCCAGGGAGCAGTACAGGAAAACAGAACAAGATGTGAACAGAACCGAGAACAGACCAGACGAGAAAACACCGAGATCGACATAGTGACATACCGGAGCATACTGCTGAGCGACGACTACGACGTGTTCGACGACGATTATTGGTAAGAGACCAATAATACCTCGGCGATCGCAACAATGGCGCTGCAAGCAACAAAAAGCTGCGCTTAATTTGATATATTTTGTAATTTGTAGTAATTTATAGTAATTTTTCTTGCAGGTACATTTAGATTGCCAACTAGGCACGTCTGATAGAAAAATAAAAAGACGTACCTGCAAGATTGTATTTGTATTTTTGCTGTAACTTAAGATTTACTGTATATTTATTCTTATTAATGTAGTTTTCCGTAGAAAATTAAATGATTTAACTATTCTGTAACATAATTCGACATTTGGATGTGGCGCGAACGATTAAATACACACGCCGTACAGGCTATTCATTGACAAATTGCTTTCTTTTATACGCCGCATCCAAAGCTATTGTTCAATCGCGGACCTGGGATTATAGGTTCGCGTTTGGCGGGAAACTGCATCAACCTTGTAATTGACCTATTTCTTTCATCATTATTTACTTTTGGTATATAATTATACATTTATTTATACATTAATACTAATTAGGGTGACGATTTTACTTTCTATTATATAATTTTTTCATTGACAAAAATTGTTGTCGAGATTTTCGTCACCCCCAAGCTAATCAAACACGGGTAGACTTATGTTTAATTATTTTGACTTTATATTCATTTTGACTTTATGTTCAAAGTTCTACATTTATTTTACTGGTTATTATATGAGTTTTGTTTTTCTTATAAGTTAGATTTTATTTTCCAATCGCCGAGCCGGAGAGGAATTTCCATTTCTCCAGCTGCTTTACATTTACCGAAGCTAAGACGAACTCTTCGGTAAGTGCACTGTAGATTTAAGTTAATTACAGTGTGCCTGTGTTTGTTTTTGATTGAATTACGGTATTCATTTATTAAGTTATTTGTTTTAAGTGATAGTTGAGCGGCAGCGATTTCCGTGTCCTTAACTTTTGCAAAATTTGCCCCCTTTTCGAAGCGTCGGGCTCATCTAGCATAGTTTGGCGATACGGATCTCATGGCTGAAATATATCGCGCTTATATAGTTGCCCCCTTCTTTTTAAGTGTAGGGCTTCTCTGGCGCCATTTTTTTTTTCAGCAGCGTCTTACATAATAAGTTATATTTCTCCGTGTATATATATATATTTGATATTGTTGTCCAGATTACTTGTAGTGAATGACGTTGTGTGATTACTGTGTTTATAGTAGCATAATTGGTCTATTTTACTATTTTACTATTATCGAATTTGTAGTTTGTAAATTCATGTATTTTACTTTTATGTCGCTGCGATAAGTAGCGATTATTGTTATACCTGTATTGATTCTTCCCCGTTCAAGGACGAGAGGATGAGGAGATACAAGTAGTGTAAGTAATATTATAACGAAGTGTGACTTTTATTAAATGCGCATTTGTAACTCGCGATCTTGCGAGATTTAATGTGACATTTAATTTATTCGAGTTCACTTGGATTTCATGAACTCTTTGTATTAGATTGCATTTAATGGTTGCTGGATTTATTTAAGCAGCCGACATAGTTTACGTTTGTTTATCTGATATCATTCATTTGTATCATTCGGCAAGTGAATAATTTATTTGCCAAATTAGTATTTAATAGTAGCAGTAATTTTGACTTAACTCAAGTGGACAGATTGTTTGTGGTGGTCGTTTTGTCGCGTGCAGTCACATAGCCGAGTGGTTTAAAAAAAAAAAAAAAAAAGAAAAGATAAATAAAATATATACTTACCACGTCGGCCGTGTGAACTTATATTGAAGGTTTTTGGTTGCGTCTTTGATTGATGTGACTGAGAGTAGAAGTCCACTGTATTGTACATTTAACGTTAATTCATTCCACTTGTCTGCTCGTGCATTACTTTCATGCAAAGTGGTGCGCAGATACTGGAATAAATTTTGTGCACTATTATATGGTGTGCACTGATAACTGTATATATAACTGTGCCCTCATTGATATTTCTGTAAGCGGATTTATTTATATATATATACATATTTCTTATAATCCGACTGCACACTATACATAAAGTTCGGAAATATACCGATCAACTGCGAACTTGAAGCGCAGTGTTTGAAGTTAAGTTAATTATACTGTAAATACTTCTTTAAGTTATCGGTGTATTCACTTTATTTATATATAATTAGTTTCGGCGCAGTATTTAGGCGCTATCGATAATTCTTATTTCAATTTGAACTGCGCGCAGAAGTATACTGAGCGCTTTACTGAATTACGTATTGCCTATTTCATATTGAATATTATTTATGTGCGCTTTTTGACGGTGCATATCAAAATTATAAACCCAGTGTTTGCTTTTGACACGGTGCGTCAAATACAAAGCGCTTATGAATATTAAGTGCTTTATTGAGCAGATTTATATAAGAATAGATTATTGCAAGAGCATTTCGTTTGTAAATATATATTTGATTACGACTTTCTATATTTATATTTAAATATTCTCTTGCAATAAGTATATTTATACAGTTATACTAGTACTTGAATTTGTTCAACAATCTTGGTCAATTGATCACTATGGCAAAGGTTCTCATTAACACATGTGATGTCAGTGAGCTTAAGCAGGTACCAGGTATAGGAAATACCTTGGCCGAACGCATTCTCACTTTGCGCGAGGGCTGCGACATCTCTCCGAACCTTCTTTCATCCATTCCTGGTATTAAGAATGTTGCGGAATTAGTCAAATATTTTGATTTTTCACCATTTGAAGGGGCTCACAAAATTAGTAAGTCGCGGTCACCAACTGGAGAGGGTGAAGCCTCCAACTCTTCCGAGAAGGAACACAGCTCACCCCCCAAACTAGAAAAGGTGCCGCACACTGCCGACTTTCAACAGTCGAATCACCCACCGCCGTACCCCTATGAAAAATACCCCCCTCCGGCATCTACAAGTGAAAAGTCGGTAAGAAAGAAAACAGCGCACCCCCCTTCTAAAACTGAGGGTGCTTCGGCGATCACAAACTCTGACGACAAATTGACCCCTAATCCTGACAACAAGATTAGAGATGGTCAACAACGATCTCCACAAAGATCCCGACACGATCATTATCGGGAATCTCCCCGTCGTCGAGCGGAAGACAATCGCCCCCCTTCCCGACAAGCAGAATTCAGCTCAGATTGTTCTCAGAGGACTGGAGGTGAAGGGCAGCATCATAGGAGGCCAGTAGAAGATCGCAATGTCGATTCTCCTCATAGGTCACGGCATGACCGCAGTTCTTCCCGCAATGGGAGAGGTCGTGACTATGACTTGAAAAGAGGATACGATGACCGAAGGGATCGTTATGATCACTCACCCGAGTATCGCAGTCGGGGAGAGTATAAATCAATTTCTCCTAGAAGACGATATAGCTCCAAACACCAAGCTAGAGACGACCGTGATTATGATTCTCCCCACCGGTTTAGAAGGGAGCGATATTATGATTCTCCCCGCCGGGCTAGAAGGGAGCGATATTACGAATCTCCCTCCCCGTCGAGACGGGAACGATATTTGGATTCTCCCCCTCGATGTTATAGGAGTGATCGTAATGAATCTCCTCCACGCCAATCTCGAGGTACTCGTTATGAGTCCCTCTCGCGCCGTACACGTGATGACGATAGGTATCGCGAAGCACCCCCTCGAAGGTCATATTATGGTCATCGATCGTGGGAGACTCGATCCCCTTCACCTGTACGACACTCAAGGCGTGACCGATACACCAACGTATCTTCTAGGCGAGATAGTCGTGAGGACAAGCGGTCGGTGGCATTCGCATCACCACCTCCAGTGGTGAGAGCCCCATCCCACTTAAATCAAGCCCCCTCATATGGGTATAATGAAGCCCCCAACTATTCATCGAACTTTGCGGAGGATGTACCCCCCTCTGCTAGATCAGGTAGGGGTGAAGGGTCAACTCCCAGACCCGTTGCTCTCCCTAAGACCATTGCATTTGATGGTACGGGTAGCTGGCAAGCTTTTATTGCCAAATTTGAACTTTTTGCCGATGAAAGTAAGTGGGACTCTAACCAACGTAGAAATTATTTATGCTGGACCCTAGATGGTGAGGCGGGTAAATACATGGCGGTAATACTAGAACGTGAACCGCACATCGTATATCAGGCGTTGGTCAATAAACTGGAGAAGCGCTTCACTATGCGAGAGTTACCGGAAGTGACGCAAATGCACTTCACTTTTGCGCGTCAAGCCCCCGATGAATCTGTCGTGCAATGGGCGGATCGCTTAATGTCACTAGCCTCTCAGGCCTTCCCGGACCTGCCAGAGGGCTATGTACAAAAGCAAGTTGTAATGCGTTTTTGCCAGGGTACCTGGGACAAAGATGCAGGACAGCATGTATTAAACTCTCGTCCGCGAACCCTTGAAGAGGCAGTAGACCTTTTCAAGTGGTTCCAGCACACACATAGAGCCATATTTGGGAAGCTCCGGAAAGAAATCAAACAGACTTCTCTTGCTGAGGAAGCTCGCCCAGAAATGACTGTGCATAAAGTAGAAGCGCCCTCTCCCACACCAGCGAAAGGGTCACTAGATAAACGCGTGTCGGTACTGGAGGGAAAGATGGATTTAGCACTCAAACATCTGGATTCCCTAAAAACCACTGTCCAAGGTCTGACCGCGTCATTTGCACAGACAGAGACCTTACAGTCTACTGTGCAGGGATTGAAGGGATCCCTCCAAGGGCTGACTGAGGCAGTAAGAACTCGAGCCTCCCCCGCCCGAGCCAGAGGCTCCCCGGCCCGGGGAAAATCCTCACCGAGTAGGAGCAATCTGTGTTACGGGTGTGGCAAGCTTGGGCATTTTATACGGGAATGCCAGGAGGCCAAAACTGGAAAGTCAGTGTCCTTCATGTGCGAAGATGCGGGAAACGACTGGGGATCGGGAGAGGAAGAGGGCCATCCCCGATCCAAGTAGACATAGGCCCCTCTTCACCCTACCCCGAGGCAAATCCCGGCCCTTCGCCAACCTCACTCTCACCAGAGGGAAACCCAGCTTCAGAGGTAGGTCAGAAGGGCAACGGAGCAGGTGTCGCTTTGAACACCCTGGCAGGAACATCACGGGAGGGAACCCCTAATGAGTCAAGGGAGGCGAATATCTCCCAACCCATTAGTGCTGGACGTCCTCCCTCTCTACCCTGTCACTGGTTGACGCCCCCATGGCCCCCACCTATCATTATGATGGATCACCGGACTCCTGACGAATATGGCCCCCATTTACGACTTTAGTAGAGCATCCGACACACGAAGCAGATGGACATCTTTGTTGGTCAAGAATACACATTCCATCTCTTCTTGAGTGTGTTGTTTACAAAGTCGTTTCACTCTGACCTTTTAATGCGTGGGCTTATATTGTAGACAATGACGGCTTAACACCGACCCGGGAGAAAAAACATCGGAACTTGGATGTATCTCGCATGCCCGACAGTGATTTTTATGTGAACATTACCGTCTGGGCATCGAGCCAGAGTGTCTTCCCTGTGGTGGGTGTCCATAGAAAGGAAAATCCATAACCATGCCGGGTAATTACTAAGATTCAAACTGTGAGTGGCGGAGAGGCGGAATTCATCCCGCCCCCACCCCCAGAGCAGTGATTGATCCCTTTCTGTTTGTAACTCTGTTGAAATATTTTAACTGAAATAAGGGTAATTAGGTAATCAGGTAATGGTAATTTTTTTTAATGTCAGCCTTCACCCCCAAAGTAGAGAGTATTTGTAGATTATGGCTTATGGCTTAGGGCAAGCCGGGTTTAGGCTGTTTCAGACTTATGCTTTCTTTCAGGTGCAATATACATAACAGTATTTCCTTGGCGCCTTTCGGGGTTTTACAGGTTTCAGCCGGTGGCCCTTCCATGTATATGAGTGGACTAGGTCTGCTTCAGACTGAGAAGTCTGCTCGACGTACTGAGCCGGATTGTCCAGATTATACCTTCGACCAGTGGAAGGATGCTCATCAGAGTTGGCCCTGTAAGCAACTCCCCAAAGACCAGAAATAAATTATATATTGTTATGCAAGAATGGCCTGCGATGATGTAAATAGGTAAATAATATGTAAATTCATGGGCCATTATTCCTTTTCATATTATTTGTGAATCATTGTGAAGAGGTACATGTAAAATGAGAACTTAGTGATTCCATCAGCGTCTGTATATGCAATTTTTTGTTTGTTCTGACGGAAAATAATTTCCAGTGACATATGACACATATAATGCAATATAGATTTATTTCTCCTATGAAATAAATATGTAATGCAGATTCGCCCCCTTTCTATAGCGTAGGGCTTGGGCATTACATTAAAATTTTAATGTTCTGGACATTTTAGATTTATGGGCATAAATCTTGTTGGTCGGGAGGTGTGAAGTGAAAATGCCCCCCGCACATGTAGCTCAGGGCGCGAGTGGGCGCTAAGTATAATTGAGCGCCCCTCGACAATGACTACCCTCGACCAAGTATATGCAACTCTGGGCGCCAGGGGGCGCTATTTGATAATCAGCAGAGCTAATTGAAGGAGCATGTATAGCTCTGATAATCAGCACCCCTCGCCCGAGTGTGTGTGCGCACAATAGCGCACGGCGCGTACAATTACGTACGCCCGGCCCATGCCCCGCTGCCCGGCCCAGGGAGCAGTACAGGAAAACAGAACAAGATGTGAACAGAACCGAGAACAGACCAGACGAGAAAACACCGAGATCGACATAGTGACATACCGGAGCATACTGCTGAGCGACGACTACGACGTGTTCGACGACGATTATTGGTAAGAGACCAATAATACCTCGGCGATCGCAACAGAACTGTAATCACGATTTAAAAGAACCCTATTGTATTAGGTGTTTTATGAAATGGTATTAGCTCATAAAAGGTACTGACATGAAATGTACTTCTTTTGCAATCCATAAACTTATTTTAATTTCTTGTTTTAATGGATTTTTTCCTTCAACTTGTCTCTATTTACATCCAGTTTAAATAGGCCAGCAGAATACATTTCCAAGGATACGGCTTTGAATAAGTAGAGATAGTTTGCATTGAGAAAGGTGTTTCAGTATTAAATCACTAACACAAGGTGTCACAAGGAGTAATTTTCGATTAAAATGTCCAATAAATAGCATAGCCATGTTGTATCATTATTTAAGTTTGCATTTGCCATTTCCTTGTTTAGCAATCACATGCATTTGAATTAAAAAAACAACAACAAAAAAACACTTATTACCTCCCGTAGCAATTAGTAATGTATGGGTTATGTTGATATACCTGTGCATGAATCTAAGAGTAATTACAATTCAGAATACCATTCATCCGTTTAGGCAGCTAAACATCTTACCCAATAGTCCGTACAACGCGTCCTTGAATTCTAAAAAAATACACCCTTTACGTCATATGAGAATAATACAAATTAAACGTTTCATATTAACACTAGAGGCGTTGCTAGCCTATTCCCGCTTGAGGAATGTAGCCTCTAAAGCAAACCAATATGAGCCGTAAATAGTCCCGTGATGTTGCTGATAATTGCTCAAAATATATATATTATACGTGGCCTTTCCATGGCAGTGCATTTCATTTAAACAATGAAACCAATCCGAATTGGATCAGTCTAATAACAGTTGAATAGATGTAAAAGAGAAAATCGACTGTTTTGTATTTACACAACATTTAATGTGTTAACTATAATGTTAATATTAGTTTTGAATTATAATAGCGTATACGTCGAATGATAACTTCCATTGTCACAAACAACTCTTAAACCTGTTGCCAGACCTGACTAGCATTTGCGCTATTTTGGGGTTCCATTTGAACATCCTTTTTTCTTGTTTTTACCATGATCTACATATATAACGTTTTCTAATTGCTGTAAATGTTTAATGTATTGTCTCTTTTATTGGTCAGTAAATACAATTATATCATATCAAATACAGATATGTTTATAGGGTATGTACATGTAGGAGGTGGAACTCATGTAAGTATTATTTAACATTGAAACCAGTCCGTTTTGGATCAGTTCGTTACACTGTTTACTGTTGAATAATAACAGCTAAATTAAGGGGATGAACAGTTGAATTAATAGTGCACGGTTAATAATGTTTATGTTTAGGGTGTGGGCCGAGTATTAATCAGCTTTCATGTTCCTTATCGGTATCCGCCATGTCTCTCTCTCTCTCTCTCTCTCTCTCTCTCTCTCTCTCTCTCTCTCTCTCTTTCGAGAACAGGAATCCGAAATCGAACTTCAGTGGTTATGAATTACGTTACTTTGTACATGTAGTATTAATCGCGATAACTGACAAACTTAACCACCTTCCACTGAGTTTCCATAAATACCATTCTTTCGCTTAATTCCCAAATTTAAGAAAAATTTTATTTGTTGTAAAAATGAACGAGATTATGATTATCTCGTTACATTATATACTGGAAATGAAAGGGATTTAGGTAGCCCTTCATTTTCGTCAAAATGTATGTGTTTCTGTTGACACAGGCTGGATCAAAAGAATTGAGAATTGAATTAAAATCACTGCTTGCATTTACTTTTCCAGTAGCTTGTTTGAATATATTCATACATGCAATTCACTTTGCCTTCCCGATTGGCAGTTTGATATTGTTAGTTACGCACCAGCTGCTAACACAATAAATGTATGTATCGTAACTATAGTGAGAGAGATAGCGACTTATTCAGTTGTCGTATTATTAATATTTATTTGTCATTGACGCTTCAGTGGGAAGTGGAGCGTAATATATCTCAACATGACTGGTGTAGTCTTTGTTCATTTCCTTTTACATGAGGACTATCTGCTTCATCTGAGAATACTGTGGCGTATAGTAAGGGGACAGTCGTGGGGGAGGGGGCACCGGCCTTATAAGCCAGTTCGTAGTTAGTACATTCAAGGAGTTAACTCCTTGGTACATTGTACAAATGACCCTAAAATGACATCAATTTGTACGCGCAGTCCCATCTATATTTGATTGAGGCGGTACTTGTTTAACAAGTATACTGGTGCGTACACCGGTAACAGCGTATTGAGCATAGTTATAAAGGTCAATTGTAAACGGTATGTACAAATGACCTTTACCTGCACATTCGAAAATTGTAATTACGAACTGGTCTATTGGTATGATTAGTACATGGTACAAAATTACTCCACTTTTTCTACGCGCATTCGCATCTGTTTCGATAGACGCGCTACTTGTTAAACAATTACTAAAATCATACTGGTGCGTGCATCATGATGCGAACGCTATGAAAGCGCTAAAAAGGGTCAAATGTACTCGGTACAAATGACCTGTGCACATGCGCAAATAGTAGGATGAAATGCGAGAGGACACGACCATCCGGAGAGGTGAACGTATCATCTTCATTTCGCGTAACCTTCCACATGCCTTTTTGTCTGTCTTTCTCTTTTCTCCCTCTTTTTTCCTATCCTCTCCTTAGCTACGCCACTAAACAATTATGACGAAGCTGTAGTTTTGTAGACCCACCATTTACAGGAAGTCTACTTTTTAAAGAACTATGAATAATTTTATATTTCGTAAATACATTCGGTTCTTTCATTTTGTTTTCAGTATTGACATTTCCATAGAACGTTTAAGACTATAGGTTTAGAAGAAATAAGATGATGGCGGATGTTCCATTTAGAAAAAAAATCGGCAATAAAATATGGGTCTTGATATTTTGCATTCGAAATCCACTGTGTGTCATTATTTTTAGTTTTTTGCGGTAGCTGCAAGGAGAGAAAATAAAACTGTATGATGTGCGAGTATCCCTGTGGCAAGACAGAGTTTACAGCTCTTCACATGAAGGAGGGTTGGGGCAATTACTCGCCATTTACATTACTAAAACGTTCTCCTGAAAAATGAATTTATATTAAACCTGGTTTTTGTAAAGCATTTAGATAGTAACAGTTCTCTCCCACTCGTCTTTTAAATTCTTAAATCTATACAATCTAGGGACCTTTCATGCGAAAGTGGGTCGATATATTCGTGATGGCACTTTGTAATAGGGGTAATTTTAGAGGGGGGGAGGGGGGTGTCGTCTATGATTCCACCTCGTATCACGGTAACCATGACAGCGAGATTCCCTCGTATTTCAAATAAAAAGTAAATTTGCTCCAAATAGGTTGGCATTTGACAGGTATTATTATGATAGTAATAAAATTATCCCGATAATCTTAATTAGCCACTTGACTTAATGGGAACGATTTTCTTGATTGCAGAATGCAATCACTTTGAGTAAATTGATGTCGAATTTGTCATCTGCCCTGCGGCTGCTCTTTATCACATCTAGCTTTCCCAAGTCACACCGACAAGGCCATCAGACAAGAATATCAGACCATCCATAGATAGGACAATATTTTTTCCGATAATCGGTTGGTTTAGCGGTGTTGCTGTGGTATTTATGTCTGCTTT
Organism: Heliocidaris tuberculata; assembly: GCA_025618425.1. Lineage (NCBI taxonomy): Eukaryota > Metazoa > Echinodermata > Echinoidea > Camarodonta > Echinometridae > Heliocidaris > Heliocidaris tuberculata. Next base: position 14,509,878 of record CM046841.1, read on the forward strand.
GTGATGAGTAGCTCAAACATGCCGATTGGAAAACAATTACTGCTAATTATGTTTTTCACTTTGGTGTCTGCACAGTGGTAGTTCCCTCATTGTTAGTGTTTTATAGGTGACATTACTCATCCGTGGGCATTGTGGATGCTATCAATATGCTTGATTGAAACGGATTAGGGTTTCTCAAGGTTATCGTCAAAGTATTCCATTTCTCGCACATCATTATGGCAACGATAGCGACAACATGATGAAGGAAGTGATTAAAAAATATAAAAGATATACTGACTATGTAACGTTTCCCCAGGGGGGCTCAACTCCGCTTCTGCATCCGGCTTTCCATGGGGGCATTTCCGGCGGGTCAAAAGTGCACACTGCTCCCACTTTTCATGTATTAGCCTATGAAGCCCAAATTTTTTCAGTGTACCAGCGAAAATCAGATTTTGGCCTGCGCGCAGTGCGTAAAAGTATTGAAATTATAAATATGAATATTCATGACCTTTTATAACTAATTAACATAAACTTGAACTGTAAAAGACTTGTACTGTAGCTGTGCAGCCAAATGAGAAGCAATAGATTAAAATGATGAAGAAGAGGAAGATTTAGGATTTAGAAGAAGATTTAGGAAGAAGAAGAAGAAGAAGAAGAAGAAGAAGAAGAAGAAGAAAAAGAAGGAGAAGAAGGAGGAGAAGAAGGAGGAGAAGAAGAAGAAAAAGAAGAAAAAGAAAAAGAAAAAGAAAAAAGAAACATCGAGTCTGAGAAGGAGAAGAAGAAGGAGAAGGAGGTGGAGAAGAAGAAAAAAAGAAAAAGAAAAAGAAAAACTGAGTCTGAGAAGGAGAAGAAGGAGAAGGAGAAGAAGAAGAAGAAGAAGAGGAAGAAGAAAAAGAGAAAGAAGAAAAAGAAAAAGAGAGAAAAAAAAGGCTGAGTCTGAGGAGAAGGAGAAGAAGAAGAAGAAGAAGAAGAAGAAGAAGTAGAGGGGGAGAGGGGGGGGGTTGGAGGTCTCATCACAAAGATCTCCCATTCTCAAAGTCTACGACTTACAGAAGGCAGCTGTACTGGGCATAACGAGACTCGTTAAGAAAACTCTTAGACAATAGATCACAGTGGCGGATCTACGGGGGGGGGGTTTAGGGGGTTTAAACCCCCCCCCCCCCTTGGGCTGCCAAGTAAACATTTATTTGGGCAAAAAAGAGAAAAAATAGAGCATGCAAGTATGCTTAAAATCGCAAGCTAGCAACCCTAAAAATGAAAAATCTCCCTACTGTAGGAGGGGGGATATCCCCCTCCCACACCCTCCCCCCTCGCTCGCTTCGCTCGCTTCCAAGTAAACATTTATTTGGGCAAAAAAGAGAAAAAATAGAGCATGCAAGTATGCTTAAAATCGCAAGCTAGCAACCCTAAAAATGAAAAATCTCCCTACTGTAGGAGGGGGGATACTCCCCTCCCACACCCTCCCCCCTCGCTCGCTTCGCTCGCTTCCAAGTAAACATTTATTTGGGCAAAAAAGAGAAAGAAGAAAAAGAAAAAGAGAGAAAAAAAAGGCTGAGTCTGAGGAGAAGGAGAAGAAGAAGAAGAAGAAGAAGAAGAAGAAGAAGAAGAAGAAGTAGAGGGGGAGAGGGGGGGGGGTTGGAGGTCTCATCACAAAGATCTCCCATTCTCAAAGTCTACGACTTACAGAAGGCAGCTGTACTGGGCATAACGAGACTCGTTAAGAAAACTTTTAGACAATAGATCAGCAGTGGCGGATCTACGGGGGGGGGGGGTTTAGGGGGTTTAAACCCCCCCCCCCCTTTGGGCTGCCAAGTAAACATTTATTTGGGCAAAAAAGAGAAAAAATAGAGCATGCAAGTATGCTTAAAATCGCAAGCTAGCAACCCTAAAAATGAAAAATCTCCCTACTGTAGGAGGGGGGATACCCCCCTCCCACACCCTCCCCCCTCGCTCGCTTCGCTCGCTTTCAAGTAAACATTTATCTGGGCAAAAAAGAGAAAAAATAGAGCATGCAAGTATGCTTAAAATCGCAAGCTAGCAACCCTAAAAATGAAAAATCTCCGTACTGTGGGAGGGGGGATACCCCCCTCCCACACCTTCCCCCCTCGCTCGCTTCGCTCGCTTTCAAGTGAACATTTATTTGGGCAAAAAAGAGAAAAAATAGAGCATGCAAGTATGCTTAAAATCGCAAGCTAGCAACCCTAAAAATGAAAAATCTCCCTACTGTAGGAGGGGGGATACCCCCCTCCCACACCCTCCCCCCTCGCTCGCTTCGCTCGCTTTCAAGTAAACATTTATTTGGGCAAAAAAGAGAAAAAATAGAGCATGCAAGTATACTTAAAATCGCAAGCTAGCAACCCTAAAAATGAAAAATCTCCGTACTGTGGGAGGGGGAATACCCCCCTCCCACACCTTCCCCCCTCGCTCGCTTCGCTCGCTCGGACTCGGTCTCTACGCTCCCTCGCAATACCCAGCTCAGCCCCTCAAACCCCCTCCTTGGAAAAAAGCTGGATCCGCCCCTGGATCAACTATTTGCAATTGATAGAAATTGGTGCTTTTTGTTGAAGTAAGGTTTTCAAGGATACACGGACTTATCCTTTTCTGCAGATGCTATATGGCCTATTAATAATCATAAGTGACTATATGTTGTCACGATGGGAGGGGAAGGCCCTGGCCACGACAAAGGGCAAAACGGTTTCCCCTCAAAGGAAAACTAAATATTCACCCTCAGGTTCCTATATCTAATCTTTTGTCTCCCTAAAATTTAATGATTGAGACTTCAATGTAATTAACTCTTACCACCTCCTGCATCAAGTGGAATCATCATTTAATTTTTTTTTTTTCATTTTCACACTTTTCTTTTCTGTTGTAGCCCTCCTGCGATATCAAATTTCCCTTTATTGACCCATTCATTCCCTTCTGCCTTGCAGATCTGGCATATCTGAAGAGAAAATGTGCACCCCATTTGTACCCCACACACGACACCTAGCACTTTCTTACGAAAATCAGTCTATCGTCCAATAATTCAAGGTTGCATAAGGCTGTATTACAGAAATCCACCATCACACTTCAGAACATATACTATAATATTATTATGCCTGCATCATCATCACCACATCTTTCACAAAATTATTAGGAAAAACAACAGAAAAGATTTCAATTCTCAGTGTGAAATGATGTTTATTAAAATATCTCAATTATCAACGTAAAACGTAATGCTCTCTCCAAATGCCACATAGAGATTATAACATTTAGATCATGGACAACAAATCATGGGGCGGGGGGGGGGGGCGCAATACCCATTTCTATTTTTTGTTTCTATTCTTTTTTGCATGCAAACAATTTTATATTCTTCTGACATCCAATATAGGTGGATTGTAATGTATATCTATGTACAGCCTTTCAAACTATCATCAGAATATACAAGACATAAAAGTACAAAGAGACCACCTTACTGCCCAATATGATACTAGGTGTTACAAAAAAACATTTCCCACTTTTGATCCTTAATAGTTCGAAAACTATATATCAGATAACACTGTCATTGATACGAGTAATAGCTGAATAGTGTACAATTTAGTTGGAGGTGATTTGAATATGAAAGCATAAATAAGTTTCATTAAATCCATGATTAATTTTAAAGTTAGGTTCCAGATTTTGGTCAAATTTTAACCCTCTGTACAAAACTTGAACTTTACACAGGAACCAATGATGTGTATGTGAGTGTGTGCTTACAATGACCCTGAACAGTGGACATGAATACCACCTTTTCAGAGCTCTGCTGACCAGGCTTCTGGTCTCTTGCTCCAAGGCACATGCTTTATTAATAATTCATGATGGATTGCCCTGGGCACTGCTAGTCTGAATTCATGGTAAAGGGTAAAATGCATGCACATGAAAAAAGTAAGCACATGTTTCCATGTGCTTGCATACACTACATTTCATTCCAGCTAACAATCATTTTCATCATTATCATCATCATCACTGTCACTATCATGATCATCATCATTATTAGCAGCAGCAGCATTATCATCACCATCATAATCATCATCATCCTCATCATTGTTATCATTATCATAATCGTTATCATCATAATCATCACTATCAATGTCATCATCATTACCATCACTATCATTGTCATCATCATTATCATCACTATCATTGTCATCATCATTATCATCATCACTATCATCTTCGTCATCATCATCATCATAATCATCAAGGACAACATCAATATTCCTATCCTTTGAATGACTTAAATCACTTCGCATTACTTTGATTGCTTCAAAATCCATTAAAATGACATCTCAGTGAAATAACTTTACACAGTTAATGCCAGAGGATGAATAAAGACTAGCTCCGATAGTGGAATTCCTCATGAATAAATAATAAAGCATTAAAACCCTGGCCATTGTCCAGGACCATTGTCTGGGTGTTAACCACACACTCCCATACACACCAATTGATCCCTGTGCAAAGTTAAAGTTTTGTACAGAGGGTTGAAAATAGAGCAAAATCTTAAAAATTAATCTTGAATTTAATGAAACTGATTTATGCTTTCATTTTTAAATTACCTCCAACAAAATTGTACACTATTCAGCTATTGCTCATATCAATGTCAGTGTTATCAACAGTGGGAAATGTTTTTTGTAACACCTAGTATAAGGCCATGTTTGTCCAAATATTGGTACATGTAGTATTGAAAATTTGGGGGCGGGCTAAAACTCCCTAGAGCCTGATTCGTCTGCCTAGAAACATACCCCAGATTCATTGTACATAATGATTGCACAGATGAAAAAAGGGAACGAATTACAGATTCTAGAACCATTTGTGTTTAAAGAAATAGAATCATAGCTATCTCAGGATAGCTTCAAGGAGCTGATGAAAGGGATTATCACTTCAAGGTTAAAGATCAAATAGAATATCATGATTAAATCCGAATGCACTACTTATGCTTAAATCTATAAACACAAGTTGCATTAAAGTTGATTAACCAAAATAATTTTTTTTCATAATATAGTCCTGCAACATTTTTCAAAATCTTTTTCTAATTACTTTGGAATTAAAAGGAAAATTAATTGAATTTACAAATTTATTGGTTATATTTAGAATTCAAAACTGCACTAGCCTTACACGATGGGATAATTCAATGTGCAGAACTTAAAAGGTTTTTTATTGTATTTTAAATGTGATAATAATTTAAATTGATTGTCCTGTATTTTAGACCAAAATATTGATCTATATGATAGTGTCAAATAAAACGAATCGTATGATGAAATTTATGAAAAAATGAAGAATAAAACAGAAAACATAAGAAATCTATAAAACAATGAAATACATGCAAGAGTAATGACTTTCTCATAATCATGTTTCAAATGGGCCAGTTATGCCAACTACAAGTTTTTTAATTACATACACATTAACATGGACATGTAGACCTACAAAAGGGACATCAGTAGCCAAAGTATTCAAAGTATTTAAAAATAACAAGTTTTGTGGTGTATCTATAAAGGGTCCAAGAGTAAAACGTCAAGTGATTGCAATAAGGGCTATTCAATAGCCTTGATACAATCTCCCCCCCCCCAAAAAAAAAAAGTCAGATTTATTGGTCAAGTTCCACACACAACCAACTTTACAAATCTGCTTGTGTCCCCTTTAAATAGCTCTTTCCAGTTGACCCATATTTTGACATTCAATAGTTCAATGTCCAGCTCTGAAATATGTATATGCATCTCTAGATTTAGAATATTTCATTATTAATATTTTGCCATTATGTAAATTAGCAATAAATATCTCTTTATCCAAATTATTTCAAGTTTGAAATTGATTTTTTTTTAAAGTATACTTTGATCCTTTATGACTCCAAGGCATTACTACACATTCAACAAGCTTTGTAGCTGATGAGCTTCCTTGGACAACCTGCAAAAAAAAAAGAAAGAAAAGAAAAATTAAACTTCTTGTACACTGTACACTGGACTTAATTAAAGAAGGAAAAAAAATGGGTACATCTCCACTTTCATGATACAATTTATTTTTCTTCTTCTTCAAATGATAGAAATGTAAATCTAGGTTTAAATCTTTTAACAGAAGTAAATATTTTCCATTACAAATTTGATCCAAGACCAAGACCTCTAGTAAACTTCGAAATGGTTAAATCAGTCAGCAGGTACAATCAAAATGATTTCCTGGACTTCAGAATTCGATTTTGACTGTACAGAATAGGGGTATAATGAAAACAGTACACGTACACGCCTAATGAGTTTAAATACTAGGCACTATATCATAATCTTACAGAGCTATTACTAGTACTAGTAGAACTACGTCTAAGCTATGGCCACATTGAAATTTACACTCAGACTCGTCATCAGAGGTCTTCATTTTCAACAACAACAATTTTTTTTTTACCTTGCCAGTTCAACTTGGGTTTCCTGCAGTGAGTGGATGACAAAATCTACAGCCCAGGTAGGGTCTATCATGGTATTGGATGATCTAGCCCAGGTCCTGGTCCCCCTGTGACTGTGTTCCACTACTTTGGTCCATTTCATGATTTATCAATGTCAATGATAGCTCTGCAATCAAAAGAGAACAAAAATTTAGGATTGTGGTTGTAATAAAAGCATAGATCTAGATCTACAGTCTAGATTATCAGATATCATAGATTCATACTCTCAGATCTACTGTCCAGTCTCTAGTGTCAGTGGCGACTCGTCAATGGTTGTCACGACACAAAAGAGGTGTAGATTCTAGACCTAGACCTATTTCAGCCAAGCCCAAGCCAATGATCAAATCGAGAAAGAGACCACTCTTGTCCACTCTTACTTATTAGTAGCAGCCTTAGGTTATAGAAACTAAAGAACATTTTAATATCGGTCGAGAACGGAAGACATTGTCATTTAAATTCGATGTAGATCTTTCTGGAACTACCTAAACAAAAGTAAAAGTTCAAAGCAAAGGTCTAACGTTAGGCCTATACCGTATACGGTACTATAGCCCTAGCCAGGGCACCTGCAACATTTTGCTCTCGTAGGTATTAAAGCGCAGTAGCCGGCCAGGATCGGCGAACCCAAAACTAACAGACCGCTGGGCAAGATCTTACCCGGCGCTGCCCAGAGTGAGGATCTTGCGCATTCAGTGTTATGATCAATCTTGAACAGCTCCACATCTACCGCAGATTGTCGGTAATGAAGTCATGCGAGGTTTGAGCACTATCATAATATACAGATCTACGGAAAATTTCTGATCTTTTCGAAAAATATTACCAGTACCCTATTCAAAAGGACTGTTTCATAGTTCAATCAAAGTTGATGACTTTCTTTTGTCATGCAAGAGAGACGGGACTGGGTGGGATGTGGGTTAATACGTTTTGTACAGTGAACTCACTCGCTGCCACGACGAACACATCCCAATCATTAAGAGGAACGATAAACAAAATTGATATTTACTTACATTTCAAGGCATCATACGGCCTCACTTTGACGTGAATGTTCCCTGTAGGATTTTCTGCTTTCGTGAGATTTACTAGACAAACTCCTTCTAAATCAAAACTTTAAAAAAAACAAAGTTTTTTTGAGATTTGTGTTGAAATGGCACAAAAGTAGCACCACCCGTACGGCCACCATTTTCCCTATTTCGTGTACAAATCGTAGGGAATTGTGGGAATGAAAAAAATGTTTTATGTATGATCTTATACATAAAACATTATGTTAATACGAGCCACTAACCAATCATCGAACAGTATTTGATGAGTTTTTGACGTCATTCCTCATGAATAAACATTTATTCAAATTGACCCTCCTAGATCACTGTTCAAATTGGACAAAGCTCCCACAATGCATCCAATGCAAAGCCTATGGTGTGTCAAAGGTCACATTTTTAGTTGAGTCTCTAGCCCTCCTTCGGAGGGCATACTAGGTATGATCGAATCTCTTTGCGTTTCCCTCTGCCATTCTCCCTCAACCCCTCCCCTCCCCCAATTTTTTCGCTCTTTCTCTTTCTTTCTCTCTCTTTCTCTCTTGTTCTCTCTCTCTTTCTCTTCCTCTTACACTCTCTTACACACACACTCTCTCTCTCTTCCTCTTACACTCTTTTACACACACTCTCTCTCTCTTTGTTTCTCAAATTTCTCTCTCTCTCTCTCTCTCTCAACTCTCTTTCCTCCCTCTCTGACTCTCTCTTACCCTGTATTCCCCTTCATGATTTACATTTCCTTTGTCATTTTAGCCCTTGCTGGGCATCACTCACTCTCACACAACCCACCCCCACCCCTCCCCCCCCCCCCCCAAAAAAAAAAAGATTAAAAAAAAAGATAAATAAATAAATAAATAAAATTACACATAGAGCCCCACCCGAAACCACAGTTTCTCTAGCCTTGAAAAAATCCTACCATTCCATATAAAGGGCATTTATTTTCACCTGATGTTCCTCCGCTGCGTTGAGATACATAAAATGGACTGAATCGAAGATGTGATTCAATCCAGGATACCGTTTCACAATCACAAAAAAACTAGGTCATTCAGTTATGTTTTTCCCCAACCACTTCCCTTGCCAATGCTACTCCTCAAATTACAGCGCGGCTCTTACCCAGTCATTATCCTCACTGCAAAATTTTGGTGCCGCAACCGGCCCATGCCCCCCCCCCCCCATTAATACTAAACATGGCAGACCTTAAGTATACACAAACAAAATGTGCCCCTGTGCTATCATATCCCCCTTTCACATTTTCGACCACAAAGGAACCTGGAAATATGAAACCCTCTTTTTTCTCTCTCTTATTTTTACCATTATTTTTGTTTATTCGTTTGTCAGAGACTTTCGTGATAAATTAGCACTAGAAAAGCACCAGAAAAAGTAGTTTTTTCGCACTTGTCGGAGATTTCATCAGTAAACTAGCACCCTAGAAATGTGATTACCCTCTTTCCTTCTTGTCTTTCAAATTTATTTTTCATTTTTGATTCTGATAACTAGTGGCGGACGACGAGTGCAAATTTTCTAACTTTCTTCTTCTTGTTCTTCTTCATCTTTTTGCTAACAAGAGTTTTCGTATTATATATCTAGTGTATTGCAGTCATTAACCCCATGGTCAGAATCGCCTGACTAGATAGATTAATGGTAATGCCTTCGTGCATTAAGGCTTGATAGTTATTATATTGCCGTAAGGTCAAACGCAATCAGAAAATTAAAGTAAGCACATGCTATTTGTTTTACTACCAGCATGGCCAGTCTTTTCCCAAAACAAATCATTTGATGTGAAAATACGCAGAGTTGCCAGTGTTCATGCGTGATTGGCCAAGCAAAACTATGTAAGAACAAACTCTACATTTTGGCAAAGGCGAATTGTAATCTTGCTGATAAGATACAACATGAAGATCTAAATGAAAATCGAATTGAAATTTGAAACAAGCCACGTCTTTCTATACTTGTATTACAACCATGGCGTTAGAAAAATTGATGATGGAGATATTATGAGTTGTTACTAATTGACTTCAACATCTACCGTATATAGATTTTGTACACTCTAGAACCTAATAAGTGTTAAATCACCGTTTAAAAGGGCCGAGGAGTGACCACTTTTTCAAAATGATAGATTAACACTTTTAACATCCTGGATGCGACACTTTAAAGGCGGAATCCAGCAGGTTGTTATCAAACATTCTGCAATTTCATATTAGCATCTTCTAAATATTGGTGATGAAATTTGCTGTTACAGATGGGTAACAGTAACTTCGTCAACGATTATGGCTAGTAACTTTTCCCCTATTCGCAGAACTCCTTGATAGTAACAACTGAAATATGTATATGAAGAAATTAGACCAAAGACAAAATACATATTGAAAATTTAATGCCAAAGAAATATGAAAAAGCAGAAGAATTATTTCAAGTTAAGTAAATCAGACTTAAATACCAGAAATTAAATAAACTTTTCATCCTGGCGATAAGTACCCATTCGTAATAACTAATAACATTATCTTTGTATATTTTTGACTATGTTAATACTTGAGTTATATCATGCTATTGGTTGTTGTATGTTCTGTAGTAGCTTACATTATTGTCGTTCAGCACTTTGTGTAAAGCGCTTTAAAAAAAACCATGTGTTATTTTTATTATTATCATCAATATCTCATTATTATTAGTCGTCGTCGTAGTAGTAGTAGTATCATTATTATTATCAACATATTATTTTTATTATTAATAATATTATTGGGTTGTTTTTCATTATTATTATCATCATTATTATTATCATTATTATTAGTACAGTGTATTAACATTATTATTATTATTATTATTATTATTATTATTATTATTATTATTATTATTATTATTATTATTACTATCATCATCATCATCATCATCATCATCATCATTATTATTATTATTATTATTATTATTATTATTATTATTACTACTACTATTACTATTATTATTGTAATTATTCAATTCAGAGAACCACGAGTTCTATAATACATGGACTATACGCTCATAATTTGGTGTATTGCTACTAAATGGACCATGTCATTTTAGTTAATAATGCTTAAATATGATATTGGGTAAACAGATGATCAGCGTGAGGGCGATTATGTATCCAACCTATTTTGGAGGCAATACTATGTCCAACTCAGGTTATTTTTGATAATAACAAATTTTTTTAATAAGGTGATCGCGATTAACCCAAGTTAGGCAATAAATGGCTCAAAGTGGGTCGAACTCAAAAGTTGCCTTCAAGATGTAGGCAATTGTAACCCATTTTAAAGGGCATTTATACAATAATAAGGTGTGCCTACTCTTCCCTGATCGGCTTTTATTCTATTCGTTTAATTGTGACATGGCATTCACTCGTGGCAAGTATATGCTCAAAGGAGTTATTACGCAACGTCAAGGATCAGCGTCTGGAAATACCCTCCTAAATCTCCTAAAGAAGAGAATATGACTTCAGCCATGGTTCTTTCTATTGTATTGATCATACAATAATATCGGGTCATACTGGAGTACGTATATCCGGTGTCAAAACGTCAAACCGGTGTCAAAACGTTTGCATCTTGTCCTGACTGTTTCTTTTCTTCATCACAGTTCCCTATTATTTTGTTTGTAGATGTCTAGTCTCGGGTGTTTCATGGCTGTAGTTACCACACCCTGACTATTATTATCATGTCTGCACATTAAAAAAAGGAAATGTTGTACTAAATTATGCATCAGTTTTTAAAATGTATTCTATTCGAAATTTAAAGCTCAGAGTTCAAGATTCATAGTTTTTTACATTCTAATTGAAGTTAACACTACATCTTTTGACCAAACAATCAAAATTTATGCTAATTACATAATTGACAGAAGAAAGAATCCTGAGACTGAGAGAAAAGAGAGAACTTATTTTGTTAAAAGGGGCAATAACCAGACAATAGACAATATCGAAATGTGGTCTTGGCTGTAGGAAAAAGGAAGTAAAGAGAATATCTGAAATATTGATTACATTCAAAAATGTCTTGTACTGTACGGGTATTACATTTCCTAAAATATCTACATGGGCGCCCTTTTCTTCATCATCTTCTCAAACAGAGCTTGCAGATATTTCACTGTAATATTTCTTTATCGACCCGGAAAATGCAAGAGCACTGTGGAGATCAATGAACGTATTTCTATCGCTATGAATTGTTATGAAGATAGAGTTCAAGGCCATGCGGACATTTTTTTTTTTTTTTTTTTTTTTTTTTGATGGTTGGATAGAATTTCGATTTGATTGATTCAATATGTGTAACAGATAGGAGTGTAAGGGACGGGAAGTCATGAAGATATATGGCTGTGTGTGTTTTCAAGTAACAAATCATTATTTTGCTTTTGGGGAACTGAATATGTAATCTATAATGCCAGTGATACACTCGTCTTAGCTATCACAAGCAGAATTATATTTCCCTAATTATGTAAAATCAAGTTTGAAAACGTATTATTATGAAGTCTTCTTCCCTTCGTGTGTTAAAGCACACTAATTGGGTTTACTGTGTCATAACCCTTTAGAAGAAGTAAAACTAAATAACACATAAAATGTATGATTTTTTTTTCTAACGTATTATTATTATTATTATTATTATTATTAATTTTATTACTATTATTATTATTATCATCATCATCATCATCATTATTATTATTGTTATTAATATTATTATTACTATTATTATTATTATTATGGTTTAATATCATCATTATTATTACTATCATTAGTATTATTAACATTACTAGTATCATTTCTATTATTAACTTTATCATCATAATTATTACTACAACTATTGATATTATCATTATCATAATCATTATCGTTATCACTATCATTAGTGTTGTTGTTTTGTTTTTAGTAATTATATTCTTGCCGATGCATCTGGCAACGTATGGACTGAGGAAATTCTCCTCTTTAATGATTATAGAGAGGAAAAATTATGTTCAGAAGTCAGATTATTTCCATCGAAAAATTATTCACATTTTTATTGGCATTTAAATGGTTACAAACACGGTGTGCTGAGCGTACTCCACGAGAGAAAATATCCGTCGGAATTCTGTCTGAAGATTCTGAAGAGGCTTCTTTCTCAAACATTGGTGTATTTACTTAACTGGTCTTGGTAACAGTTGCTGTAGTTTGCTAAACCTTCTACTGCTGAAATATTTCCTCTGTTTGCGCCTGGATGACCATAATCTGCTCCCAATGCCAATAGTCCCGTGAGTGTAAAATCAGAGTGGTTATACCAAGGAGTTATCACAGCAGAGTGCTGAATCAAACGAGGAAGTAGTTGTATTGCTAAAAAACCACAATGCGGATAGTATCTACATTCCCCCCCCCCCCCCCCCACAGACACACACACACTCCTTCCCCCGACGCCATGGTAAATAATACACAGACCCAGATATACTATTTCTACTTAGCAATGCCATTTAATTCGGAAATACAGCTGTTACTAACGTTTGGGGGGAAATGATCATGAAATTGCAGTAACAGAATGCTGTATGCTCTATCATGCGCTCTAGCCGACTTCATTGGTAATTAAAACAGGCTGTTTGGTTTCTGAAGTCACAGGGGGAATTATTGCTCTGAACCTGCTTTGTGATCAAATAAAAGCAGTTACCCCTTTCCAATATTTTGTTCAATGTTTTGTGTATCAAAACTAATCGCGCGTTATTCATGGTGGGGATTAGAATAATTATGGAGACTAAACAAAATGCTACCACAGAAGTTTACATCTTAGTGGAAAGTTCGTCTTGATTACTGGCGTACTCAAGACGAAGTTTCCATTTGAGTGGAAACTTCGCCTTCAAACGTACGCCTTCAAACTGGAGATCCAAAGTTATTTTTGAATTATATTAGACATGTCATGTGAGTTATCATTCAATATCACGATGTTATACTGTGTTTCAATTTGATACTACAATTCCACAGACGATATATAGAAACTGAATTGTTTATTGACAACCCAGCTGCCACTGCATTAGTGTGCAAGAATAATCGGAGGAAAACGTATTTCTGTTATCATTTTTTTCTAAAGCAAATAATGATTTGTTTATGATAACGGGAAGCATTATGGTGGGGACTAACCGTTGATAATAATTATTTATTATTTACATCATTTAAAGTGTCGAAATAAAATGAATTTAAATTTTGATTAGATTTCATGTAGTACTGGTAGATTGTAGAATATCATGCCAATCGTTATTTAAGGAAAGTGTTAATAGTGATGTCATGAGAAAATGATAAAGAGTATAATGATGGATGCATTTTATTTCTGTATCTACAGCTTGACGTGAACCTAGGCGCAAGTGAAAAAACAAATTTGATGAATCGTACAGAGCTGTATTATACACATGTATAACGCTACCCTAAGTGGAATATTTGCGTTAAGAATCGCAAGTTTCCATGGCAACAAACGTGGATTGGTACAGGTGGCATTTACCGTCTTCGACATATCTACCCGAAAGACAAGTGTGACGCGATAGTAGCGTGTTACTTCGGTCCCCAAGAATGAATAGAACAGGAAAAGAAGTGGCGGGAAACAGAAACAGAGTTATTAGTAAAGCCCGGCTCATACGAAGCATCATTTCGATTTCGTCATTGCCTGCGCTATTTGATCCTGAGAAGGTCATTAACCCGTACACTGTCCAGTTATTAATAGTACTGGGGCCCGTTGCACAAAACTTGCGTTTAAACGCAAATCAGGAAAATCAAACGCAACTTTATTTTCAGCCAATCAGAAGGGCGCATTAAGGACTTGCGTTTGATTTTTAGGAGCTGCGATTAAACGCAAGTTTTGTGCAACGGGCCCCTGTTTGCAATGTTCATCTTGCAATCACTTTTTTTTTAAATGATATCACTCTTTCATGACGTAAAAGACCGTAAAAGTTACTTACGCGGTCCTAGCCTCAGCAAATGACGCCTCTTGTAAGCCGAGCTTAATAAAAGATATTTTAAATAAAACAGAGAGTTTTAATAATAACCCTAATGGATGTTTGCCAAAACTGTAATATCACATTTTTAAATCGTAAGGGGGAAAATGGACAAAGTACGCCTTTTTTAATATGATTATTTAATTTATTTATTTATCTGGTCAGTTGAATTAGTTGTCACCGAAACCACTAGCCGGGCCGTCTCAATGACCTATTGGTAAAGGCATTGGCGTTCTAAGCCAGGGACCCTATAGGCCTGGTTTGATTCCCGGCATAGACATTTTTCTCCACCTTTGCAAAAACTTCAAAACCATTATTTTCTTACTTTTTAATATGGATTCCCCATGCCATGATTAGAACGGTACGTGCATACAATCTGTACATGTTTACAAACAAACAAACAAACAAAAACAAAAAAACATTTGTTAAATATAATGCCAAAAAGCAAATTGCTGATATAAAAACTAAAGGACCAAGTGCGTCAATTCCAAGAGAGAATAATCAAGCACTATTACGTGTGTATCATAACTGGCGAAGATCGATCGGCAACCCTACTCAAAATGGTACATAACTTGGCAATCGCCGCAGCAATTTACATTTTGGCATCATATTTAACAAATAATTTCTTAAGAAAAGAAAAAAAATTTATAATATTCATCTTAAGGAAAATTACTGGGGTTGAATCAAAGACACTTTGTTTCTCCCTTATAATATTGCCTTCATAATTATAGTCATGGATTAACATATTCAAGGGTCCTTTTAATATAAATTCCCAATGCGATAATTAAAACGATACGTGCATGCAACCTGTACATGTTTTCCCAAAACAGTTGTAAGAGTTATGTTATGTTTTCGTTTTATTGCATTATGGAATGTCTTTATGATTGAAAATCGATGAATAAATTCAGCCGCAGGAGATGTTTCTGGCATGTATAGAAAATTTACGGCCGTGGAAATATCATATTCAACTATGATAGAGTAAACAGGAAGACCTTCAAGGGTGTCTGGGTA
The DNA here is from genome assembly GCA_025618425.1 of Heliocidaris tuberculata. Lineage (NCBI taxonomy): Eukaryota > Metazoa > Echinodermata > Echinoidea > Camarodonta > Echinometridae > Heliocidaris > Heliocidaris tuberculata. Next base: position 14,525,280 of record CM046841.1, read on the forward strand.
TGCTGCGTGGTGTATTTGTTGTGGAGAGTTAATTGTCGAAAACCTCACAAATTCGTAATAAGGACAATGCAAAGTTCACGACCCCGACGTTGAAATGGCAATCGCTGGTCTTTAAATCGGTTTAAAACTATTTAGAGCTGGATCCTTTATATTCATAATTCGGTGATGGGGCTAGGAGAAGTATGTGGTAAAAAGCTTTTCCAATAATTTTGTTTACTGTCTGTGGTATAACCCACAACCACCACCCTACACCATCCCAATTCTATCCAACCTAAGATGCATGCAGTGATTGACTTTTGAAAGATCTGTGCTACTTCATCCAATTGTCTTTTCGCAAGACTTTACTATTGAATTCATGGCGAAGCATATACTATGTGCATCATCTCCATGATCAAAATTAATGCCGATTTATGTTAAAGATTTCATAACATTTCACAACCAATCTCGTTCTAATCTTCGCTCTGTCTATAGAGACCCATTTCTTCTCACCACCCCCCCCCCCCTCCAAAACCATAGCAAATCTGGTGATCGCACATTTCCTGTAACCGCAAACAAAGAATGGAACAATATCCCCTCTTTCATCAAATCAGCTAATTCCACAGACCAATTTCAGAAACTCTTGAAAACATATCTCTTCCCGGAATAGTTAAACCCCGTCCCTTTCTCTAAAACTTTATGCCTTTGTTAATTTTGATTCTATGTTATGTATTATTAATTTTCTAAACGCTTTGATATAGTTGTACTATGGAGACGGTGAGAAATGCTTGTTATTATCTCCAGCATAATTATGGGGGTTATTTACTAGAACTGCGTGTATGTCCACATAGGGCCCACCATTAGGGCCTACCAATCTAGACATCACTACAAATCCAACACTATTAAGAAGGATTTTCCCAGGTATGTGCATTCATAGAGGAATGGCGCACCCTTCTATCGGAGCATTGTACTGAAAAGGGTTAGGTGTGGACAGTTCAACAGAAAAGACCACTTTTTTGTTCCTCCGAAACAGACTGAACCATAAACGCAAAGAACAATACGGAATGCATTAGCAACTATCAATTCTTACTAGCACGTTGATGCGAGGCTGTGTCATCTTATTTTATCTTGACAGAGTAGCAGGTTTTAAGTGCAAGTGGTTGATCAAAGTTGTACAGCTTTTACACGTACAAATGGGTGACGTGCATTATAATTATATTCAAAAGTGGAATTACTTGCGTAGGTTTATGGTTGTTGTCTGTACGAATGGAATGTCGCTTTTTTATGTAATATATATGAACGAATAAATGAAAACATTTTGGTCAGAAAAGCTTATTATTTAAGAAAAATAAATGACAAAAAGAAAATCAAAGTAAGTGAATAATGGAGAAAATATAAGTTAAATATAAATTGAAATTAACATTTTGATTCATTTCCATGCATTAATGCATATGTAAACTGAACATTAATGATATACCCATATATTCAAATGTAATCATGGTAATGATTGTATATTAATGTCATTTTCAACTATCTTGTCTCTCTCTGTCCAGATTACACCTATTTGGGATGCTTCTATGACAATAATCGGAGAGAAGTTCTTCCAGATCTTATTTATTGCGACAGATCAAGACATCCTTACATGACGTGTCAAAATGTATGTGGACCACAATCCCAGTACTGTCAGTCAGCAGACATGACGACTGAACTGTGCAGAGACATTTGTACCGATCAGAACATGAAATACTTTGGACTTCAGGCGGGAACACAGTGCCTTTGTGGCGGATTTTTTGCACCTTATAATTCTTTAAGTCAACCGACCGGACAAAATGATATCTGTAACAAGCCATGTAGCGGGAATTCCAGTCAAATGTGTGGAGCAGATTTCCAGGCGAGCGTTTACCAAATCAATGGTGGGTTAATGTTAATTTTCTACTTTAACTCTCAACAACAGTTATAGTAGAGCATTGATTCACAGAAAAATCATAGCAGATAATATAACATGGTTTTAATATAAATTCCCCTTCGTTCTGCCCTGTTTACACTAATGTTCCTCTTTGTCTGTCTGTCTATCTAACTCATTGACTACATGTTTATCTCATTCTGTTGTTGAAAGAAAAAGTCAAATCTTGAAATATAGTATCATCAAATATAATAATTGCTTTTTGTTCCCCTTTCAACTGTGGCCCTTTCAATTAGTTTATTGCCCTTCCTCCTCACTCATTCCAGATGCATTATTTCAGTGATTAGGCCTAAGCAACTGAATGTCACCGTCATAAACAAAAGATCAAAACAAGTGGGAAATAAAAGAAATCCACTTTTGTTTATTTTTTTTTATTTGCAGAACCTGCATCAGACTGTTTCAACCCTGGTTACGTTCTAAATGGAGACCAATCGCAACAGGACAGCTCATTTTTCAGTGCAAGCGATGTTATAGATTTTACCTCAGTATGTCCGGAACCAAGCATCAAAAATGGCGCCGCCTTGATCACGTGTACTGCATCCGGGAATTGGACAGATCCTCCACCAACCTGTACGGTCAGATGTGCCACGCCCACTGCACCCATGCACGCTAATTTCAGCGCTGGGCAGACATTGAATGACAGCTATGCAGTCGATACCACGGTCCTCTTCGATTGCGATAACGATCCGACGAGGACAAATCAAGTACTGATATGCAGTTACTATGGTGACTGGGAAATTGACATGGGCACAATGGTTTGTCCAGGTAATTACTTTGATTCTGACTATTAACTGCTAACAATCATCATAAATCACTCGTTAGTATGGCAACAGTCGATGGTTATTTAACTTTCAACCAATCAGAACTAAGCATGATTCCGGTGACATGTCATTGACATTACGTTGTAATCAGCCATTAACTTTCTTCATTATGTGCTCATTTGTTATTTATTATTCTTTTTGGTAGAATGGATTATCATTTTATTGTTGATAGTATGTATCTATGCTGAGAATATTACAAACACATGCCCTTGAGAAGTTAAGCATCTAGCTTTTATAGATGAAATTACTTTCTTCAACTGACGCTTTATCTCAACTAAATAATGATACTTATATATTTAAAAGCTTAACATTATGAATGAGGATCATTTGATAATTCCATGTTGTATCTGACATGTCTAACCAATGCAACTATCAAGTAAACTGTTAATCCATTTTCTCCCAACGGAATAATTTGTAACATTTCTCTCCCTTCTCAATAATAATGATATTACTTTCCCCCTGTAATACCCATAATACTAACAATATGCTGTATCATCCTTGTGTATTTTTCACAATCAATATCATAGTTACTTCACGTATTCATTAATATGATAACACTTTTATTAATCCACTTGCATGTAAACCTTATAATCCAATAGAGATTTTTTTTTAACAAGTTCATAATTGCAAACTAATCAACACGTACTCATATATTCATCAGTATACATGGTATATATCTTATGTATCATTACGAAATGGGAAGCACATTTACCTAATCTCAAATGAAATTTAAATCAGTTATGCCTATATAAGGACCACTGGTCCCATAGTAAAGTTACATATCATTTATGGGCAATGAAAATATTATAAACCAACAAAATGTGAGCCTGAGTGAAGTGTTTCTCCCCATAGTGAAATTTCGTAGATATAATCCAACAGTTTCAGGTTGCAGTTCATAACTGGCCAACACACGAACAATTTCTGTATCGTGCAGCTATCGGACATTTTCCGGTTTATCGTATTAGAGGAATAATGTGCTTTCCATTTATAAATGTTTTTATATGTAAATATTTTGAAATAGTCGTATGTACAATCCATTTCACCTCATGAGAAAACCATAGAGATTAATTTCAATATGTTGATGACGATCCTCTTGCGTTTGCTTATTATACCTGCATATTATATCGCACATAACCCTTCAACTAACTAGAGCCGACAACAACAGTTATTACGACAACACAGCCAACTACCACACCGCAACTTACAACAATGGTGCCTTCAACCACATCAATAGCAACACCAACAGCAACACCAACAACAAGCACGACAAGTGGTGACCGTAGTACTACTACTTCTCCTCAAACTGTGGTGACAGGTATTAACAATAATATCCCTCCCCGAAACCTCTTAATACGATTCGACTACAGTGTATTTGTGTTTGTGAATATGTCGTATGATCAGGGACGTCGATTGCTAATTTTGAATAGGGGGAAGGGTCTTGGACAAGATTTGCGAACAATTGTCCTTACATAAAAACAAAACTTACTGGGTTGCCGAAAGGAGGTGAAACATTTGACCCCTATATACAATGACGTTCGCATATACGCGATTATCCGTGAGGTAATTGGCAGTGCTCTCGTCGAATTCAAATTTCTTTGTCGACATGGCGGGCAGTGGCGTATCTAGGTATTCTGGCGCGCTGGGCAAACTATCTAATCTGCTCCCCTCCCCCCCCCCTCCCCATGCCCAAATTCAGATTAATGAGCGTTTTTAATTTAGAAATGATGGCAATACCTGAAAATGAGTTTTGATGCGCATAACCAGGGGTCGTTAGCCCAAATTTGATGAGTTATTGTATAAGCGAGGGAGCAACGCGACCGAGCGGCATCTTCTTTTTTTTTTTCTTCTTTTTTTTTTTTCTTTTCACCCCTCAAATTGAAATTATTTTATCCTTACCAAAAGAAGGAAGAAAAAAAAGCCAAGGGAATACAGCGACCCAGCAAACTATATATATATATTTTTTTTTTTTTTTTTAACATTCCTATTAGGGGGGCGCAAAATGAATGGAAACCCTGAAGAAATGTATTTGAGGAATTTAGTAAGGCACTGCAAGGCAAATTTATGATTTCTTTCGAATGTTCTATACTTTTAAAGTGCTGTTTATGCACTTATATCCCATCTGGGGCGCAAAATGTAACAAGCTCCTGCCTTATGCAAGAGGGGAGGCAAGGCAACTAGAGTCAATTAGTGGTTAACACTTTAAAAATGCAATTGGGCGTGCAAAATAGCTAGATCTTTAATATAATCATGCGAGGGAGCAAAGCGACCGAGCTCTATAAAAATTTCGCATTTCAAATCCTATAAAACACCATTTCTTACGTATTTTGTCCTTGACTGGGGCGCAAATATCCCTTAAAGACCATAAAACTTCTTGTTTTTCTCCCCTTTTCTTTCTCTCTGTCGCGTTTTTTGCACCCCCCCCCCCCCTTCAAGTGCCGCCCGGGGCAAAAGCCCCCTCTGCCCCCCGTAGATACGCCACTGAATTGGCAGGTTAAATTTATGACCGACAGTTGAAAACAAGACATGATCAGTAAATTTCATGTACAAGACCAGGTTACTACCGCTGCGACAATCGGCGATGAAATGGAGCATAAAATAATCTAGAAACACTGAAACAGCTAAAAGAAGTACAATACAATAAAAATAATGTTGAATTTCAGACAAATGTCAACTTTATTCCATTGGAAATTTAATGTGGTATTCACAGTTGAATATCATCATAATTATATCGCCAATATCAGAATCTTTGCCGACATGTCGTCTTCCCGATAAAATGATGTTCTACGGACAAGATTGTCGACGACAGTACTATTAACGGGTAGAAAACATTTCATAACCACGCTTACTTAACGCTTTACAAATGTATAATTGCATCATTGTGCATTCATTTTGTTTGTTCAAAGTACAATATTTGCATAATCTGTCATTGTTCGTGCTTATGTCCTAACCGCTACTGTACCTGCGTCTCAACTTGACTGTTCTACATTGTATCATTATTCTTTGAAAATAAAATCGACAGGCATCCTGATTCTCAGAAAACAAGTTCCGAGATAAAGGATGAATAATTTCTATCAGCATGCGCGAATTTTTTATGTCGACATAATTTAGAAAGCTTTCCTGTCATTTCCTTGCATTTTGAAATTGTAATAATTCATTTCAGTTATTATGATAACCTACACCTCTTGTTTTATACTCATATATCTAATCTAAACGCTATCTCATTATTCAACAGTCTTTCAATTGACTAATCCAAGTAGCCTCGTCAGTGTTATCGATTGTTTCGTCGTTTGTCACTGTTTGTCATGAATTATGGGAGAAAACATTTCCTTGCTCAATATCTCCGATTTTTTTCCCAATAATGTCATATCTCTCACACGTTTGTTCCTTCGTAAATGTAAATTTTACACCTAAAAGCCTTAAATGCAACGGCTTCTTCAGCAACTCAACCTGCAACCACCCCAGCAACTACTTCAGCAACAAGTGTTTCAGCCACAACAGGATCATCGACAGGTGCAACTTTGGAAGGTATTCCAGATAATTAAGGTGGCGATGTAATCACCAATTCATCGGCTTGCTGACACCATCGCAGATCAAATAAACCATGGCTTTGCGGAAAAAACTACGGGGGCACTAAAAGAAGAAAAAACAACACGGCTAATTCATTTTATGCAAAAAAAAAATTATTATAACACGCTTGCCTTTTTGGTACTACCAGCAAAAAAAAAGAGAAAGAAATGGGATATAACCAACTAGTCACACATTCTACATGATGCATCAAAACATCTTCAGATCATCTTCATTTTCACTTTACTTTGTCATGATCCACTAGAAGGATTTTCCCTGTAATACAGTTCCTTATGCCTTTGGTGGCGTATTCATGGATATTCCGCTTTTAAAAAGGAAATATTTTGTCAGTATTAGTCCTTCGTACTTTTTTTACTGCATTATTGCTTTCGTTGAAGTGTCTGCATCCTCGCATCCCACCAAATACTATGTCCTTGTGTATATTTGTAACGCAGATGTCATCTCCTTTCATATCTCTCTTTCTCTCTTTATCTCTCATTCTCTCTCTCTCTATCTTTCTTCACTAACTCTCTATCCATCTCTTTCTTCCTCTAACTCTCTCTCTCTCTCTCTCTCTCTCTAACTCTCTCTCCTGTCCATTGTTCTTTCTGTTTGTCTGTCTGAATTCCATCTTGAAGCTCTTCACCTCTGTCTTTCTCTCACTCTCTCTGCGACTCTCCCTGGCTTTGTTTCTGATTTCATTTCCCCCTCTCTCTTTTATTTTAAAGATCTGTCTTTCGTGCTCTCTCTCTCTCTTTCTTTCATGCACCTACACACATGCACACGCAATTTCAGCTATATTCCTTGTCGAATACTGTTCTCTATATCTAGTCCATCATCATTTATATTCGTTATTCCAGGCTGTTTATTTTCGTTTCAATATTTCCCCTCCCCTTTTCCGCTCTTGATCGTCTCCTCGTTTTCTCCTTTTCTTCGTTTTCTTTCTTTGTGTGTGTTTGTGTGTGTGTGTTTTTTTTTTCTCTCTCTCTCCTCGCTTTCCCTTTGTCATTCTAGTTTATCAAGCATTACACACCTCCGCTCTTCGCCTTCTCCCTCCCCTACCTAATATACCGTCTTTAACTCCAGTATTACTTGATTTCTTAATAAACTCTTCGGTTGTGTTAGCCTCCGCATCAGCTCACCTTCGTTCCCATGACAACAAAGTCCAATCGGAATATTCACTGTAATTCCTTCTCCTGCATATCACCGTGCGCCGTTCCTCCCAAGATACTTGTGACCCAACAATATACATTTCCCACAGCACCGTTCCTTGCCAGTTCATATTATGATATACAATTTCATGCTATTGTTATTTTCTTTAAAATGCTACATCGTGCGCTTGCCGTTTTCAGCGGTTAAATGTGCGCAATGATTCTTTTTCAGTATCATTCCAGTTGATTGAATCTCGTTGGTAAAAATATTCACTGCATCAAATCCACTAAATCCTTGCATGATTTGTGATTTTACGTGCGTGTATCTATGTGGCTTTTTTTTTCTTTCTCATTGTTCATTTGATGAAAATGCATTTCTATAATTTTCCGGAGACCATTTGATTTGGAAAAAGAAGAGAGGGTAAAATAAGAAAAAATTCAAAATGTCAAAATGAAAAAGAAGGCACAAGAAGGAGTAAAAGATGAGGAAATCTAAAAGGTCAAAAAAGTAGAAATTATTTTCATAGGTACAATGAATCACAATTCACATTACCTGTTGGTTAAAACATCACTTATTTCCCTGTGAATTATATTTTCTGCACGTTTCACCATTTAGCATTTTAAAAAAAACATTTAATTCTTTCTCTCTTTTTTTTTCAGGGGGGGGGGTCATCTTCCATCCGCTGAAAGGGTTGTTCCTCCATCCCACAAGGGGGAATAAATAAGTGACTTAAGTATTTGTGTATATGTGTTTTTGTCTAACCCATTACATTTTTTCCTCTTTTTGTTTGCATGCACTCATCTCTACGCTTACATAACTATGCTGATTGCTAAGGCTCATCAGCAACTAACAATTACCAAGGTTACACATCATCAACTATAACTGGACCTTTGCCAGGGTCACTTTTGACCTCTGGGAATTCCCCAATATCGGGGCCAACGGGTATATTGATGTCAAGATGTCGCTGTGCTATGATTGTTGCTAAAATCGTACCGTTTGCCTTCGCTGATCTTATGACTTATTAAAATGATCTTACGTTAGCAAAAAAAAATATGCTCATGTACCATAATTATGTATGTATGTATGTATAATAAATTGCAGCTAACAAAATGTTCTTGTCTTGTAAATGTTAGCCAATAACGTCATAATTACTAAACAAAGGATAAGTGGGCGTGGTTCAGTGTTTGACCATTAGCCTCACGCCTGCTCCTTCGTACAAAAATACAAGCATTTTTCCCCCCTTTTTTTAAAGCTTTATTTGCATTTTAGCCGTCAAATAGGTGTGGCATTTTCTTGTCGTCTTGTTGTTTTTTTATAAGGTTTCAATGGATTTGTGCAAAAATGCTCTCGTATTATCATCTCTACTTGTATATCTCGTCGTGGAGATGGATTTTTGCAGCCTTCTTTTCATTTATGCACTCATTTTGTCACACACTGATTTTGTTGACTGTTGCTATTTTTATCACAATGCACCAGCTACCAAGGGAGATATCGAGCACTTGGCGTTTAATTAGCAAATTCCATTTATTACTTTCCCCGTCTTCAATCGATTCGATAGAAGACATTTTCATGACGGCTCCTTAGTTGTGAGATAAGGCTTTTTTTTTTCTTAATCAGAATCCCTCGAACAGGAAGTCGCAGGAAAAAATGCTAATGTGCATGTATGCCATTTATCACTTCTTGTTGTCTGATTGTCGTTTTGTTACAATAAAAACGTGATTGGGTGTGTGCTATATGATATTGGTTGCCCTCAATTTTAGTTTATGATTTCCCACGACATTAGTATGATACCATTATTCAAAAAGAATTGAATGATGTCTTTGTATCCTGCAAGCAAACTTGGGTAGTGATCAAGCATTTACTTTTTGTCAAAGCGCCATAAATGTATGCACAAAAGCTCGTATTTGGGATGCCTTCCTTCCCTAAACCCATGGGCAATATCATAGGCTTATCCACAAAGGAGAAAATTGGCCACCTCCCCATTTTTTTAGAACAAAAAGGCTACATCGTCTTTACACCATATTCCCCAGGAGTCTTGATCCTTTGTGATATGTACAATATTATTCGAACGTTTACTAATTGAGATCGAATTACTTTTAAGATACCTTTGATCATCCCTCATTGGACTTTCGATTCACCTTTCATATGTTTCATTCAGCAATTTTTTTTTAAATCTTATATCTTTCTAACCCTGCTAAAATTCAGATGCGAGATAAGATATAACATAGTTACTTTGATAATGTCACAATCGAAACTAAGAACAAATGACTGGAACCGGGTGGGCCCTGTGTTTAGCATTATCAGGTTGAGAGAATTCAGTCATAAAATATGGATTAAAACAGAAGCTTCCGTGTAGGTCCCTGGTAGCACAGTGGGTATACTGTTATTGTCCCCGCCGAACGAAGTTCGCGAGGGGACTATGAAACGGGCTCCGTACGTGTGTGCGTGTGTGTGTGTGTGTGTGTGTGTGTGTGTGTGTGTGCGTGTGTGTGCGTGTGTGTGTGTGTGTCCGTCCGTCCGTCCGTCCGTCCGTCTGTCCGTGTGTGCTCAAATGTTAGAAAATGCTACTTCTCCGTCATTTCTTGGCCGATTTTGATTCCGATTGTTTTATCTGATAGGGCTGGGTGGGGGCTTCCAAACTTCTGCACAGAATTTTGAAATTCATTAATTATGCATATTTATGCAAGTTTATTCAAAATCGACGAAAAATGCTACTTCTCCTCTATTTCACATCGGATTTTGATTCCGATTGTTTTATCTGATAGGGCTGGGTGGGGGCTTCCAAACTTCAACACAGAATTTTGAAATTCAATAATTATGCATATTTATGCAAATTTATTCAAAATTGACGAAAAATGCTACTTCTCCTCTATTTCACATCGGATTTTGATTCCGATTGTTTTATCTGATAGGGCTGGGTGGGGGCTTCCAAACTTCTACACAGAATTTTGAAATTCATTAATTATGCAAATTTATGCAAATTTATTCAAAATCGACGAAAAATGCTACTTCTCCTCTATTTCACATCGGATTTTGATTCCGATTGTTTTATCTGATAGGGCTGGGTGGGGGCTTCCAAACTTCTACACAGAATTTTGAAATTCATTAATTATGCAAATTTATGCAAATTTATTCAAAATTGACGAAAAATGCTACTTCTCCTCTATTTCACATCGGATTTTTATTCCGATTGTTTTATCTGATAGGGCTGGGTGGGGGCTTCCAAACTTCTACACAGAATTTTGAAATTCATTAATTATGCAAATTTATGCAAATTTATTCAAAATTGACGAAAAATGCTACTTCTTCTCTATTTCACATCGGATTTTGATTCCGATTGTTTTATCTGATACGGCTGGGTGGGGGCTTCCAAACTTCTACACAGAATTTTGAAATTCATTATTCATGCAAATTTATGCAAATTTATTCAAAATGGCTGAAGGTTCATAATGTTTTCATGTTTTATATTTCAGTTGTATACATGCATTGTTGGTATTCTCTTCTTTTGCATGCAGTAACATTATTATTTTATTCACTAAAGTTTTTCACTGAAGTTTTAAGGTTCAGGCTAGTTAATTTCCACAGATCTGCACTTCCGGCGGGGACATTTATTACGCATTGCGTAATTTACTCATTCACTTGTTTACGCAGAAAAGAATCATGCACTCTCAAATATTTAATTTTCACGTATTTACACGAAGCTAATAATGCTTTCTTTTTGCAAGAATATGTTTGAGCTCATCAAACGTGTCATTATCATTGTGTAGTCATGTCTTTCACCTTTTCATGCTTGTAAAGAATAGGCTGATATAGTCAGTGGATTTGCAACTAGAATCATTTGAATGTATACACGCCATTTTATTTTATTTCATTTTTGCTTCCTGCACTGTAATGGTTACATTATGTGTATTATTTAAATATGACAGTTGAGAAAGCTGTCTTATTTTCTATTTACTAAGCTTGGCTCCGTTCTTTCCCTCTCTCTCTCTCTCTCACCCTCTCTCCCTCTCTCTCTCCCTCTCTCCCTCCCCTCTCTCTCTCTCCCTCTCTCCCTCCCTCCCCTCTCTCTCTCCCTCTCTCCCTCCCTCCCCCCTCTCTCTCTCCCTCCCCCCTCCCTCTCTCTTTCTCTCATTCTTGTTCTCTTCGTCTTTCTTTCACTCCCCTCTCTCTCTCTCTCTCTTACTCTGTTCATGTCTCAATTTTTCCTCTCTTTTTTCGGCAGCTTAGGTTAATGTAGCTTAAAACGTGGTTAATATGAAAAGGGTGAGCATCGGAACAATTTTATTTTTGCCTATTTTTTTGCCTTCCGTTTTTGTTGCTATTCACTCGTTTTACGGTAATGCTATAACATTTTTCGTCATTACCGTTCCTAGGTCCATCAACCACAGAATCAACCACAATGACGATGTCAACCAGTCCTTCCGCATCGTCCCCGTCACCTGATGGTCCGACGTCAGGTGTCCCGTCATCAAGCCCGTCATCAGTGACAAGTAATGAGACGAGCTCATCGGGATCGAGGGCTACGATGACGTCATCCTCGGGAGAACAGAGCGCGTCAACCCCCGGCGCCACAGCTGGGAGTGGGATGACAACGGTGGATAGCGGAAGAAACCAAAGCGATGATATGGGTATTTACAAAACTATTATGAATATGTCATAATAACTATATTCAACCTACAACTTAAATTATGGATATTATAAACAGGTTTTGCGTTCGGAAATCAGGGAAAGAGAATCATGTAAACACAGCTCAAGCGATTAAATTTGAAAATATGTTCTTCACTTTAAAAAAAAAAAATTTAAAATACCCGACATGAGCGATTGCTTTTATTAATTTTTTAACACAACCGCTTATAAATAATAATGTTTAAACATAATTTCATATAAATTTTGCAAGCATAAGTTTAAGAAAAGTAAAAGATTTGCAGATCCTATCCTCCTCCCCTCTGGTTGTTACATAAGTATGCATTCAGTTGGCAACAGAAATATATACTTATGTTGTCACTTTGCAAAAAGGAAAAAAACTAGACCTCTGATTCAGTTCATGTAAGAACATGAATCAGATCCTTTTTCAGAAGTCTAAAATCATTCTCTCGTATTGGAATGTGGTATAAGATAACATTGCAGTTTTAATGACGCATTTCTAACTAGTTTAAAATAACAAAAGAAGCTGCCCCCTCTTCGATCGAAAGACACTGTATAAACATTGCATGCATGAGACAATTAGTACAGTTGTATTGAAAGAAATCCATCCATTTGATACATCCACCGCATGAGGCGCATGAGTGAGTTATCAGTATTTAAGACGTGTTTATTATTATTATTATTATTGAATAGCGCTCATTTAGAATGCTACATATACCTGTATGTCGGAAATAAAGGTCACAACATCGTATATAACACACACACACGAGGAGCATGCTTTTGCATGGTTTCAAAACTATGCTCCTCGTGTGTGTATTCTATACGATGTTGTGAACTTTATTCTCTACATAATATTATCTCAACGCTACATATCGTATGCTACATATGGCTGCCTGTTCACTATAAAATTTTCTAAGTTCCGTTGTCGACTTGAGGTCTGCCGACTTGTGCCAACCTGCGTTTAGCATAATTATGCGGTTGAGCTCCCTGACAAAGTGTAAAGAATTAGCCAGTTGGTAATTAGCTGAAGGTACAAATTCCCCCGATTTGTACTCCGTACAAATAAAATCGAAAATAGTTTATCTAACATTCTATCGAACTAATTCTACTTCAAACTCCAGGGTTGATCCCGATCATCATCGGTGCAGCAGCTGGAGTACTGGTTCTCATTCTCGTCATCATCGTCGTATCCGTCTGCTGTTCGAGGTAAAACCAGTGACGTCACTTTACTTCCCTCACATTTCAATTTTGTTCTTATCTCCCAACTTACGAATACGTGTTTACCGTTAGGATCCACCATTACTCTTCCTTGATTATTCCTTTTATTTAGGATGGGGTTTCTTTCTATTCAAGCAAAAAGGGTAGTCATATCAATGTCCCAAACATGTAACTGATATTTCATTCGTATTTTTTTTAGAATAAAGTAATGGATAAATAAAGAATTTTTAGAATAAAGTAAGGCATGGTTGTAATCTTTACCATGGTTTAGTAATGCTGATAATGTGAAATATTTTCCTTTTATAGTAAGGTTCTTATTTTGTTCTCAGTTATTTTTCATGCGACGGTGATATCTTGGTATTACCCTATTGGGAAATGTAAATTCATGTATGGCAGTAATTCAGCTGCTTCCAGTATAGATAATTAATTCGCCTTCAAATTTATTGTATCAATTAATTTGATTAATTCCCTTATCCCAATTAATGGTGTTTGATCTGGGTTATGATAAACTTATTTCATCCATGCATCCTTTTACACATTAAAGCAAGTCATCGTCTATAAGAGTAGGTCCAGCATAGTAAGGCGTAAGTAGATTCAACATCCCAATATACAGAGTTGATGGCATGAAAAAGATAAATAGCAGCATGCATTATGATTATATGAAAAGATATAACATACTATTATAGAGCAGAAAAGATAGAACATACTATTGTAGAGCAACGAAGGAGTGACAAACTGTAACGAAAATAGAGATGCACGTCATATGGGAACATTTTAGTCAGTGTTTAGTTCCTTTCTATAAAATTAGTCAAATGTGTCAACTTGTTCTTCCTGATGGCACAGGTTATTCAGGGGCTGCGGAGCGTTTTTGAAAGTGGGGGGGGGGGGGGGACTTATCCGATTTCACTCATTAATGACAATTTTCAAGCCTTTTTCCCGATATTTTTTTTAACGTGTCTACTCAAAAAAAGTGTGGGGGGGCTTCAGCCCCCGGCTCCGCGGCCCATGTTATTGATTAGCATGACAACACTGTCCATAGTCACTGTTTTGGAACGTTCCCTTCTACAAAATCAGTCAAATGAGGCAACTTATTATATATACCGGTACTAGTTACCATGGAAACAGTATTGCCGGGGATCAGTGTTGGCGCAGGTGGAGGTTTTTGAAAAGTGACAGTTTTTTGCCAATTGGAAAGTTTGTTGGTAATCTCGTTTTGTCTGAGATTTTATAATGCCGACGCCGTTGGGGAAAATGGTATTAACAAAAAAGCTTTAAAGATGTATGCATTTATGGTATGTCTATAATTCTGCATATTGTCGAATGAATATCTACTGACTGTTTCTTGGTGGAATTTCGAATCCTCTCTTATTTCTTGGATTTTAATTTGCCTATTGTCTTATCTATCCTGAAAATCCCATACACGCATCCTTGTTGCTCATTATGATGATTGACACGGTACTTAATTAGTTAGGAGCAAATCGAAAGAGTTATGAAATAAATTATACGGAAATTTTGTATTGAATTCCAAGACGGAGAAAATGAAATAGTATCACAAGGAAGTATTCGTCTTTTCCCTTTTGCAAATTTACCAAAATTATTTCAAACTGTGTTACCCCCTCTCATATAATTAAATAAATAAATGGGTAAATAAAGAAAGAATGAATGAATGAAATAAACAGATGGATAATAAATAAATGAATAAATACACAATCAGAAGAAAGTGATCATTATAATGAGTTCGATTGCAAATTAGCCAGTTGGATTTTTCTTTTAAATATACAAATGCATACTATTAGCACATGATATCATAGGTGTTGCTTTGTGTTATTTCTCTTAACTTTCATTTCGTCAATCCACTAAAAGGAGAGGAAAATCAGCGAGGGAGAAAAAGTATGCCAGAAATAATAACGTGAATGTAAACACACCACACCCAGTCATTTCACTTTATTTTTCGATTTTATTTTGTTCATTAGAAAGTCCCTCTTATCTGCACTGCGTGTATGTTGCCTACTTGTATGAGAACAACAACGTTTTCAGAGTTGTTGTATAGCTAGTTTTACTTGACTAATTTCATTGCGCAGTTGTCTTTAATGTTCTGCTTATAAATCCGCATGCAGTGATGACTATTTGTGTTGATTTGATTTGAATGCCTATCATATTTTCAGTGTCAGTGACCATTCATTATACGTTATGACTCTTCTCAAATGATACATTTGCCATCCATATAATCATTTGTACATGAATGAAATACATTTTGTCAGTATACAATAATTTTTACTAATTATGTGGAAGTACTTTAATTAAATCATATGTCCTGTCCAGCCAACTTGTCTAAAATTTCCAAGGAATCAGAAAAAGCAATTTACAACGTGTAACATTTTAAAATAGCTCAGATGTCTGAGATTGTCAGATTCAAGTTCAAGCATAGTATAAAGCAAATAGAGGTTGTACTTTTTATACTTTTTCAACTGACTCGCACATGATATCCAATACGTTAAACAATTGAATGATGGTTATTTATTGCCCTTTTACTCATAATATGTATGTTACAAAGACCTTCGGTGTGCATGTGTAGAAAGATATCCCGGTCGCTGTTTACTGTTGTGTGCCTATATAAAGAGCCATATTTTTTTTTCCATTTGCATAATATTATGTCGTGAAATTGCATTTGTATCACAGTTTATAGAAACCTCCTTTAGATTTATCTTCTTCAATGTCTACATTTTCGTCATTACATGTTGTGTCTTTCCTGTAAATCGTTAATTATATATAAATTGTGCACCTTGTAGTAAATGGCAACTTTCCTAGGCATTTATGCTTCGTGTTTTATTCTGGTTTTGGCTGTGGGAGCTAAAGAATGTTGAATTGGATGCCAACAAAAATGTGTTATGTATTCTCCATTTTATCCCCTATAAAACATTTAAGAGCACGAATATTATTTTGATAAGATTGAAATCATGAACATTACCAATAATTGGTAAAGAAGAACATTTTCCAGCAGATCTATTTCTTTTTTTTTATATCATTATCAAAACCGCATGCACTAAAACATTATCTATAACATGAGTCATTCTCTAGTAACCAGTATATTGAAAAATGTTTTGTGTATACTCTTCAAAGCTTGTAAAATGTGTGAAAAAATGCTTATTTCCTTGATTTTTGCAAATCAAAGAACAGGTAAGATTATTCATATGCCGTATTTGAACTTTTATTTACTGCATGTCTTGTCTAAATTCCAAATGAAACTTAATATTTCCTCAAACTCAATGAAAACGCATTGTAAACATTATGTCACGTGTGTGTCCATAGTGCTTTTAAATATGATCAAAGTTCCGCTTTACTTGGCAGGTGCAGTAGAATGATTTGCCTAGCTATATTAGCCCTTTATCAGTTTATGAAAAATATTCAACACGAATTACATCATGAATTGAAGGCCCATATTAAATCGATCCCTTCCGTCAATTCCTCTTCCAGTTTTACTGTTTTAAGGTCTTCGACATCGTTCTCTTTATCATAAAGTCCGAATATTACAAATACATTCAGCATACTTATGTTATCATTTGTACCTAATTATGAACACAGAAAGCGGAAGCAAAAGACGAAGAAGATACCCTTTGACCCGGCCCTTGGAACCAGTTTTGGAAACCCCGCTTTCGAAGACGACGAAGCTGAAGAGACGCGGCGTGGCTTTGTCCAGGAGAACGACTACGGCGACAGGCAGACATACGACATTGGCGTGTCTGACTACGCTATGGCCGTCGACGAGACAAACAGGGTGCCGCCTGATGGCAAGGATTCATCAGGCGTCAATGGTGACGGAGTGGAGGACGTGGCATATGCGGTCGTGAATAAAAATCGACAAGGCGTCAATGGTGACGGAGTGGAGGACGTGTCGTATGCGGTCGTGAATAAAAATCGACAAGGTAGAGTAACTAGTTTTAAACCCGACGATCACAGAGTTTCGTGGGCTACCTTACCCCCACATCACAACAATGACATTAATGATATTTACGAAGGAAACAGACATTCTCCTCTGTTACATGAAAATGGGTATAGTGCGGCGTATTACACGGACCCCAATAACCAGGTAGCAACTCCCTTGTAATTCCCCTCACCCGAACTATCTCCGAGACTCGAAGGCAAGCTGTAGTAATTTCCCGGTGGGCCATCGAATTTTTGCGGCGTGTGAGATTGTATACAATCATAAATCTGTAATTTCGCCAAGTCCTCTGTGTTAAGACGAATTGTGGCAAAGTGCACTTGGAAACTGCTGACATTATGTCTTTAAACGAATGAGACATCGGCTTAATAGATAGAATGATTTCGAATGGTGCCTCAATGTAGAGTTCTTCAAATTTTGTAATGTTTTTTAAATTACGTGAAGCTTACAAGCTAGACGTTTAAAATTTTATTTCCCAAACCTTTCTCAAAAACTTAAATTTCCAAAATAGATTTTTTGTTGCTAGTGCCAAAGCAAATGGGTTGTACCGAAGTGTGATTATAGGCAGTGGCGGAGACGCGCTACTGTAACGTAATTCTATTCATCAGGGGGGGGGGGAGGGGGGGGGGGGGCACCTATTGTTACATCATCCCCCCCCCCCGATGAAAAAAAAAATCCTGCATATTTCCGCCCATGATTATAGGGCATATATATACGAAAACCAACAATGAGAACTAAAGAGGCTATAAACACGAATAGTTAACAAGACAGTAGGACTATGCATGACTTTGTATTGGAGGAGCTGTAAATAGATACGTTATTGACATTACTAATCTATGAAAAATAAATTCAATATTCATTGTAAAAAGATATAAAAGAAATAACAGCATTATTTTTGTAATGGATGAGAAAAGGCTGATCTTTCGCTCAACAAAGTGCGTTTAGGCTTAGTTTAGAAAATAAAAGTTTACTAGTGAAGGGTCTATAAAGAATTTATATATTTGGACTGGGCTTGAGGGGGATACAACATTAATTGCCTGAACTAGAATTGTATTGCCCGATTTGAAGACGAGGGCAATACGATTCTAATGAGGGCAATTAATGTTGTATCCCCCGAAAGTAGCCAGTCTATATCATTATTATTAACAGAATCAGACATCTAGAGCGAATTCAAAAATATTGCAAAAAATACAGTTTATTGCCCGCTATTTAACACGCAAAATCCCACTGACTTTCGAAATCGGGCAATAAACAATTTATCGGCCCCGCAATTTTGTTGGCTTGTCAAAGCCGGGCAATAAAATGTCAAAAATTGCATTGCTCAGATGTCTGATATGGTTAATAATAACCTGTATATAATGGTTATCAATACATGTATTGTGTCCTTTTAGAAGGAAACGTGTGTTGAAGGATACTCGACTGTACAATGGTCATTTTATTATGTTTCCCTTTAACATGTTTAGTAGCCTTTAAAGTTTGATATGCTCTAAAATATATTTCACAAAAACCTTACAATGAAAGTAATTTGATTTGGAAGGATAGCATTATATATATATATATATATATATATATATATATATAATATATATATATATATATATATATATATGTATATATATATATATATATATATATATATATATATATATACATACATATATATACATATATATATTTATATTTATATATATATACATATATATATATATATATATATATATATATATATATATATATATATATATATACATATATGTAATTCATTAATAGACCACAGTCACAGGAAATAAAAAAATGTTGTCAAGCAAGTTTACCTCTAAATTAGGAGTATACCATTTTTGTGGCCATCTATGTTTTAATTGGTACTTTTACTTGTAATACTTTGATATTTCTTGATTTTGAAGCCTCTTTAAAACGGATATAAATGCTTTCAGCAGTTTAATCACGTTCTTAATCAGTGCTGATGGTTTTCAGTATGTATTCTCAAATTACGTTCAAAATATTTCTACTGACCCTCCCTTTTCCCTACAAGAAGCCGTTGGATTTATCAAGAAATTCGTCATGAAAAATATGGCTTGGTAGAAGTACACAACAAGAGCATTTACTCCCTCTTGAAACATTTTCTGAAATACCAGTTTTGTAGCTAATAAGTTTTTAAAATCATTTTTACTGTCTCATAATCATAGGGTTATCCAGTGTAGTCTCGGACCCATTAATGTGTATGTGCTGTGCTGAGAAAATAACAGTTTAATGCAAAATATGGTGCTATATTGCGAAGATCGGTGTCACACATTGTACCCAATTCTGTAGATTTTTCTATTCCCAGCTTATTTATGTAATTATCAGGTACATATTGTTTTAGTGTAAGTTTGAGAAATGTTCTTGAATTGATGTATACATGGTATAGCCCTTGCGGAATGAAAGGTTGAGTAGATCTCGACAAAAAAGAAAGGGAACAGGAACTAAATTTCATCCATTTTTTGTTCTTTGCAGACGCAGAGGAACCGTAGAAATTATTTCGAAAAGTCCAACACAATGGTAACAACAACAAAAAAATAAGCCAATATGCAATATCTTTGCATCATTTATCGTAATGGGGCCTAGTTCTAGCGTCAATAATCTTCATGTCTTTGCAATTTTTTATACGTTGTGGACATTATGCCCGTATATATATATACACGGGGACACTAATATTAGGTATTTCTTCAACTTACCGTTTATCGTCTTCAACAACCCCCCCCCCCTTCTTGTTTAACCTCTCTCTCCCTTTCTCTCTCTCTCTTTTTCTTTCTCTCTCTTCTGTTTGCTGTCTTTCTGACCCCCTCTCTCTTTCCCGGTATTTCTAATCTTTCTATGCATCTATTGCAATGATTATAAATCGAGATGTTTCTTTTGCCGTGGTGACGATTGTGCCTAAACCATATCCTAACTCTGTGTTTCTTTTTAAGCCTATCCCATCCCCCGATTTATTTGTATTTCCATATTTCACTTTGTCTATTGTTAATGCTCCCCCACTCTCTCTCTCTCTCTCTCTCTCTATCTCCCTTTCTCTCTCTCTCTCTCTCTCTCTTTCTCTTTCTCCTTCCATGTTTATATCCAGTTCCATAAATATATATTAATGTTACCATCTCTATCCCCCTCCCTTTCTGTCTCTCACTCTCTTTCTCTATCTTTCTCTCTCTCTCTCTCTCTCTCTCTCTCTCTTTGTCTTTATCTCTGTTTCTCACTCTCCACTTCTTTCTTTCTTAACCTACCCCATCTTCTTTTTTGAATATACTGCAGACTGTAAATTAAACTTGATAATATTTAAACTGCATTTTTTTCCAAGTCATATATATATAATCATATCTGTTTCTCATAGCATTTTTCCCCCCACACAGTGATTACAGACTTTTTCTCAATAATTCATTCAGCAAGTTAATTACTAACTGCCAATCAATAATATTCTTCAACTTAATAACGTGTGGAAAAATTTGGAAATTGAAACCTGTAAAGAAAATATATAATAATTTAAAGAAAAATAATAATCTGTGGAATTGGAATCAGAGGCCGATCCTGGGAGTTATAAAGGAGACACAAGCCCGAAAAGTTGTGGAAGGTATTACAGGTTTGGTTCTAAAAAGTTTGTTTTTTCAGACTTTCCGGTGTTCTCATTTTGGGAATACAGTAACGTGGAGACGTAGCGGATTTCTGTGTTGTGCTTTATTTATTCTCACAGACCTTCGACGCTCAAAAAGGGGCACAAGAACGCAATCAGGAACACATTTTCCTTTTATGTATGATGTATGCCGCTTTGGATTTTAAAAGGGGCAGGGGGCGGTTATGCCCCTGATTTGAATATTTGGCAAACCAAAGTCCATCTTTTAAGGGTGTTACCATCTTTACAGTTGCATACTTTTTTGGATATTTGTCATATCCCAGTTGATTTGATCCATGATGCCATCATTATGCTTAAAAAAATTAACGACCTTCTCGGCATTTCTAAGCGACAACTAATGTTATCATTTTATGACTGCATTTTCTTTTTCGTTGCAGAATTTCTTTTTTGCTCTGATCTTGTCCTAAGTTATAAAACTGATGCCGGATGCATGTAATACTTTATGAGTAAAATCAAATAGATCACTTCTAGTGACTACTTGGCATTATTACACATTTCACATACCGCGGCACGTAGAAAGGGCCTTACGCTACCCCTACCCCCTCCCTGCCTTCCGGAATTTGGTGTCGAATGGGTTTTAATAACCATGTACTGGCTATTTTAATCACTTTATATATGCATTGTTAGGTTATTTCCAAAGTGGTAAGAAGTGTGTACGTCTACATGCATAATTCTTTTATCATAATTTTTTTCAAAGTGTATTATAGACTTGGGGAGCGAAATGTTTACTTATCTTTATCGCAACTCATTTATTAACTACACTGATTTCTTCGTGTTCAATTTTAACACATGTTTTCAACTATTCATGGATTCCAACAATAGGGTTGTCTTGGAGTGTAATATGGTAATTCTGCTTGCATTTTTTGTATACTATCGTGATTGTCCTTCTTGAAGTATGTATTAAAATCAGAAATGTGGTAATGTACATGTCTGATCTTCAAGACAAGAACTGGATTATATATTTCAGCTGGACTGAAAGAAATATTTTAATGAGTAGATTATATTGACCATGTAACCCTGAAAGTATACATCCTTCATTATTCTGGTGAAAGGTTTTGGTAAAAATAAAACAGAGGTCTTTCATGATTACAAAAAGATGTATCTGTAATGTGAATTGGCCTAAAGTCGATATTTCAATACATTTTATGAATGCTATATGATGTGCATGAAAACCAAAGTTTAAAAAAAAATGAATAACTTGGTGTTCAGATGTTCTTTCCTAACTTGAGCCAACATAAACAAGGTGAAAGAAAAGCATAATCTGTTGAGAAAAAAAAATATTTGTAGGCCCTAAGTATTCATTAGGCACCGCGACAGTGAAACAATTTTCACTTTTACAATATTTGATACAAGCTACTGATATCATTGGATTTGATTAGCTGTGAGAATCTTTGTTAAAGTGATTTGTTAACTTTGTAGAGGCTTGATAAAATCTGAGCTGCCTGGCCTTACATGCTATTAGTGTATGTAATATGGTGTAAAATGAAGCCCGGGGGGCACTTCAAAATCATCATGTGCTTCACAAAAGTAAACATTTAAACATATGCAAGTGACCGGAAATGCCAGACTCGTTTTCTCCCACAGACTCAGTGTTAGACTGAAGCGTATGGTCTTACGCTTTCGAAAATGGAAGTATTCGGTCAAATATATCTTAATAATAGCATTATGTATTTGAAAAGTGAAAACCTTTCTTTGCCTGGCTATTTATTTTTCCTTCTGAACACCATTATACAAGACAGATATCAAAATTCAACAATTTATTAAATCAAGCCTCCACAAAGTTACCGAATCCCTTTAAAGAACTTTGACACTAATTGTTGATGATCCAAGTTTTATGAAAAAGGCATAGGGAATCATCATCATTATATTAGACGATGATACACTTTTCGTTTATTAATACAAATAAAAGATATTTGACAGTTTTAGCAAATCCTTCAACCGCTCTTGTCAGTCTATTGTATTGATTAACCATTACGTATATATGGTATTGTGCAAAGAGCAAAATTGACGACATTCTTTTGACCCTGAAAGCCTTAAGGAATCTAAGCAAAATTACATATTCATCAGCTCTTTTATTTGTTATAACTGTTCGGCGTCAAAAAAAAAAAGAAATTTTATATATATATATATATATATATATATATATATATTAGGCAGGTGTATAAAGGTATTTCTATAATACAAACGAAGAAAATAGGAAACTAAATTACTTTATTTACCACTCGAAGCCTTACACAGTATAAGTGAAATTACAATTTATTACCTCTTGTTTTATTGTTTGTTCAATATTGTTCCGGATCTTTAAAAAAATTGTTTAAAGAAATATGCATGGATATCAGGAAGTTGTATAAATAAATTGTAAAAAAAGAAAATTTGAATGACGAAACGACTTTAACCACTTGAAGTTCTAAATTAGGTAAGTGAAATTGCATTTTCATCACCTCTTGTTCAGTTTGTTGTTATTGTTTAAAAATATAACGTTTAAACTGACAAATATATATTTGACAGGAATATGAATGAATAAAATTGTTTAATCAAAAAAAGGAAATAAATGACGAAGTGACTTCTCTAGCACTGGAAGCCTTGAACAGTCTAAGTTTTTTTTTTTTTAATGTTTAAACAAATATATCACGCAGGTGTATAAATGATTTGCTCAATACAGTTAAACAAAATAAAAGATGAATGCTTTTTTTTTCACCTCTGGAAGCCTTAAACATTGTAAGTGAGATTATTATGCTTATAACCTCTTCTTTGCTTTGTTGTTATTGTGTCACGTTAAGATTGTTTAAAGAAATATGAATTATTCGAGGTAATTTTATAAATGAATTGTGTACTATCATTACCAATTATTATCAAGCCTGAAGCTAGTTTGACTGAATGTTTCGTGTTATCAAATGACGTTAAATCTGAAATCGTTTAAAAAATGCTTTCTTTCAATTAACCATCACCTTGTTCAATGGATGTAGTCATTTTGCAAGAAATTATTCTACAAGTGCAGTTGCTTGTATAGTTTGTCATGAGTACTAGGTATTTATGTTGTAAATATATCTGAAAGAGACTGTATATTATGTTACGTAAAAATGTGATGATGTCCTTGAGCGTCCTTGAATTATAATGCTATTGAAATGTGCTATATATTTAGAGTTCATATTAAGTACAATGTTCTGTATTTTAAAAAGAGCAAAGTGTACATGATAAATTTCGTTATTATCTGTAAGTGCCTGATATGATATGAAATAAAGGACACAATCCAATGCTATTTTCACCACAATCTTGCCTTACAGCTCACTTCTTCACAGTGCCCCCCCCCCCCCGGAGGGGTTGTCTGGAATTTTCCGACTATTGTGCCCCCTCTTTTACAAAATCCTGCATCCGCCCCTGCTTGCTAGTAAAGTACGATGATTTAAAGACTGCGAGTTGATGAACTAAAGTTTAAAATCTTATTTAGGATGTTTGGATTTTTTTTTTAAATCTGGAGAAAGTATTTGCTTCCAAGCAAATGCTGGTCTTTACCGATACGGCCCAATGTCAGTAGATAATTTTACAAGGTTTTAGAACCTGCTCTTTCTCAATAAAACTGTAGTACTGACACTACTTCAGTTTGAGTCTTGGTTATGTTTTCCTTTAACTTGTGCTCGGTCGAAATAATAATGGATTCAAGGTCAGCAGGGTGTCAGGAGATCATTAACCAGGCCAAGGTATAGGGCCTACACACAACTCTGAGTCTCTCAGTACACTAGAGAAACGATATTAATCTTGTAAATTTTGAAATGTGGTTATTTTGTCTTTAAAGCTTGTTCATTAAAGCATGACTTCACATATACCTCAACTTTTCACCCTACAGTTACACAAGAACCACAGGCACAATCCCTTTTAGGTAAATTTGTTCAAAATTTAGCGGTTCAGAGATTATGAGGAGTTGCTTGGGGGGGGGGACTTAGGGGGTCAAAACTATCTTTGCCAACTCCAGCTCAGCAGCAAGGCCTCGCCAGAGTTCAAAAGGTTTTACATCCCAATTTCATTTGCATAATTTCATGAAAATGGAAGGTTCATCATTACTCTTTTATTTGGATAACGACATTGTATCATTTTTCATTTCTTGGTAGGCTTTCTTTCCCCTTTCCACTGCACAGAGTTATTCATTGCGACTTGATGAAAAACCTAATTACTTTGTAGACACCTTGCCTACGGATTTTCTCCCTTTGGGGCGGGGGGGGGGGGTTGGAGTGGCATCGTTCCTTTTGTAAGAAAGTTTTTTCTTTCTTTCTTTCTTTCTTTCTTTCTTTACTGGGGTCACATAAGGATGTATCTAGCGTTATTCGATGCAAAGAAGACTTGCCCCTTCTTGTCACCAGTTGGTTCGCATTTTATAGCATGATTCTCTGTAAAGTAAATTAGTGACATATCAACCACTCGATAATGATGATAGCATCGATATTCTCGGATCCAATGCATTTTCTACATAGACCGAGTTTTATCGTTACAATTATCTTTATTATATCGCTTATGTGACCAGTCCTTAACGGGCTGGTGAGGCTGGTGGTGAGACCTAGTCAATAACGATAGCGATAGCGATAACGAGATTTTTTCATTACAGGTTCACACCCTGCTTTACTATTTAATATGCAAGAACATACTCGTTCGTCATCATTGAGGTCTGACCAGCGCTTA
This sequence comes from Heliocidaris tuberculata, assembly GCA_025618425.1. Taxonomy (NCBI): domain Eukaryota; kingdom Metazoa; phylum Echinodermata; class Echinoidea; order Camarodonta; family Echinometridae; genus Heliocidaris; species Heliocidaris tuberculata. Next base: position 14,550,887 of record CM046841.1, read on the forward strand.
AGGGTTGTGATTGTTTTTTCGGAAGAGAGTAAGCTAAGATTCCTGTTTGGTGTTGTTTAAGAACATTGTGCAATTGTGCATTAAATGTAGGCTTATTCGTTTCATTTCGTCTTTTATATTCGAAAAATATCTTTAGTTATATGTTCATAAAAATCTATGTTCGAAATGATGATGTAGAAACCAAGAAATCAAATAAAATAAAATAGAATTTAATCAAATCAACCGACCGGTTTAAAATGCAATTAACTTTGATATCATCTCGTCATACGAATACATATTATCCCCATCAATACAACACATATTTCTCAATCTATCTAAAGTAAGCCAAGCCCTAAAATTTGACCTAGACTAGGACGAGTGGTTCAAAAGTTGATCATGTGGGTGAAACACAGTATACCATATTTTAAATGCATCCAATACTGCATCGATCGTATGTAGCTTTTTTGTACTCGTCGTGTCTCAACAAAATGCAACGAGATTTTGATCGGCAACATCTTAAAAAGTACCTAACCATCCTAAATGAAATTTAGGAAATCTTGTAGTCAGTGGCGTATCTAGAGGGGGGGGGGGCAGAAGAAAAATCGCAATCCTTACTATACGCCCCAAATCCGCAGGGTAAATGTACTAGAAAATTTAGTTTTTGAGGGTTTGAAATGCGAAAAATTTCCAAAGCTCGGTCACTTTGCGACCTCGCATAATTATTTTATTTCAGGATCTCGTAATTTCGCCCCCCCCCCCCCCAATATGAAGTTCTTAAATAGCTTCAAGGATTCAAAATTTGAAAAATAAAGATGTGATTGTCGTTGCTTTGCTCGCTGTCATGTAATTTCATCTGACTTCTGCTAAATATTGCGCCTCCAATATAGGTTAAAGTGTATAAAACAGCAAAGGTTCGACATTTGCAAAGGTTCGACATTTTTAAAGAAATATCAACTTCAAGTCACTTTGTTGATTTTCTCGACTATTTCTCAAGGGTTTTCGTTAGGGTGTTCGTTAGTTGCTCCTGATTGCAGTGAGTGAATAGAAAACCGTTTATCAATGCATAAAATTCGATCTTCTCTACCGCTCAATTGCGGTGGTCAATTGGAAAATTTCATGGGTAAAATGCACAAGAAAATGCGTTATCTAAGGGCCGGTTCAAAATGGAAAAATTTGCCGCTCGGTCGCTTTCCTCCCTCGCTTGTACAATAACGTAGATAAGTTTGGGCATTGGGAGGGGGACGTAACTCAATTGCTTGCCCCAGGCGCCACAATCCCTAGATACGCCACTGCTTGTATTACCTAAAAATTCCGTGTGAAATTCACAAGGATCTGTGCTAAAACTAAAAAGTTTTGATAATTTTCGTAATACGTAGCTTTTTCAGATGTTACTGAGGGGGCTCTCGGAATAGCATCACACTCAATTTTTTCAATTCAATTCAATTTTATTCAACCATAAAAGCAAACATATTTACAAAAGAAGTATACATATCAATAGTTTAAAATCTACAATAAAGCAAAATATGGTTAGGACCACAAAAAGCAAGATGCTTAAAAGCATGGCCCTCAAAATTGTAATGAAAATAAACATAATTTCTTAAAATCCAATAAATAAAACAACACATTCACTACATACACAGACAAGCAAAGACAGATTTTTTTTTTTTTCAGTGATCTTTATTAATGATTCCATGAAATACAAATTATACAATCAACATATTCTCTTTGAATGTTTTAACAAAATGAACAAATATAATACTTTATCATCACTTATATAATTATCATGCATTGCATTGCAGTATTGCATTCACACACACACACACACACACACGCACACACACACACACACACACACACAAACCCTGACATTTCTATCATATTCACCAATTGCTCGACCACAGGAAAGGTATATGGTGGTCAATGTATATCAAAATTTTGAGCATAAATCGAGCATTCTAAATATATGATTAGAATTATATGTTACCATATAAATTTTCAGAGAAAACTGCAGATTTTTAAAAAGATGTTACCTTATTTCAACATTAAACAATAGCAAACAAATGAGAAACCAAAAAAATAATGGATAAAAAAAGAAACTCAAATATAATTTTCAATAATTCTTATGCATAAAATTGGGTAAAGTAATAACGTTTGGTATAATAAGAAATGGTAATAAATGTCCTACGAGTTTTGTACACAATATTTTGTGAAATAGTAGATGGTTATTGAAGTGCAGACATTTGAAAGCTAAGCATTGATCACATTTTGGTAAAAATTTTGAAGAGAGCTAAACCCCTTGGCACTGTAAGCTTTAACACGCTTTTCAATGGGGTATCCATGAAGTTAGACTTATGACAGTTTTGAGAATCTGGCCCCTGGATTCTCGCATAAATGGCGCAGCATGTGTGCATTCAGTTTCCTATATTGACCTTGGCGTCGCATAACCCCCCCCCCCCCCCCCCCCACCTTCAAATGCACTATTGGGTGCAGTCATTGAGAGGGCACCTGTATCGTGGCCGGAGGAGGGCACCAGTCTTACTAGGTGGATGAAATTCAAGGAAAGATTATCGAGTGGGGGAAGGGTGTGAGCTAGTTTGCAGGCACAAACCCTTAGTCAGTCGAAACACGAAACAGCTAGAAGGTCTGAACTGAGACTACCATAGGCCCTGTACTATTGGCACGACCATCTTCTTCTGTTTCTTCCTCTTCTTCTTCTTCTTCTTCTTCTTCTTCTTCTTCTTCTTCTTCTTCTTCTTCTTCTTCTTCTTCTTCTTCTTCTTCTTCTTCTTCTTCTTCTTCTTCTTATTATTATTATTATTATTATTATTATTATCATTAATTATTATTATTATTATTATTATTATTTTTTTTTTTTTTTTTTTTTTTTTTTTATTATTATTATTTTTTTTTTTTTTATTATTATTATTATTATCATTATTATTATTATTATTATTATTATTATTATTATTATTATTATTATTATTATTATTATTATTATTATTATTATTATTATTATTATTATTATTATTATTAATTAGTATTAGTAGTAGTAGTAGTAGTAGTAGTATTAGTTTAGTTTTATTTGGCATTAGTCAGAATTGACTATTTTCGCCGCAAAATTTTCTTTTATTTATTATGAAAATACATATAGGCCTATCATGAATGATTATTTTTTCCACAAATTTATTCTTTTATAATTTCTGTCATTTTCATGTACCGGAAAAACAAAACTGTCAGGTATTGCATGTATTACGCGCCCCAAAATTATCGCCTCTGCCGACACATGTGTACTTCACACTTTTCCCCTACCCGTGGGTGTGTGTGTGTGTGTGTGTGTGTGAGTGAGTGTGTTTGAAAAACAAAAAAAAAGTGTGTAAGTGGGCTTTTACAGACGTGTATCAGTTAGATATGATTATTTACGTCTGGGGACCGACCATCCGAGAGACGTGACTCAGTATCGAACCTGGGTCCGCTGAATCTTCAGGAACCTTGGTTAGGCTTCTCTCAGGACACAATGATTTTCTAATAAAGTGTCATATTGGGGTCTATGCTTGCAGACTAAGTGTGAGCAGGGGTCGTATCATCTTTTTTACAATGTCTTCCTCATCTCCCTTTCTCTTCTTCTCTTCTCTTCTCTCTCTCTCTCTCTCTCTCTCTCTCTCTCTCTCTCTCTTTTACACCATTCGATAAGGGCACGTGCCCCAAGTCTCCCGTTCCTACGCCACCGTTTTCCGTTCCGATTTATGAATCCTTTGACATGTTTGAATTGTGATGTTCTTGGTTATATTATGAAGAATTATGCTTTGTGTTTGTCACGTCATCTGTGAAATATAATATATATCTACTTGTTGCGTGAAACTGGGCGTCAGTTCGTATTCATGCCTGTGACTCTCTGACGTCTCATAAAAACATAGAGTAAGTACATGATTTTGTTTTATTATATACTATTATTGTATAGTTGATTATAATTATGGTTCATTAAAATCCTAATCCTAACCCAACACAAGATCGAGCGCTTAACAGGCGCTCGTCGACAAACCTGAGCTCCACATTAGTTCTGGTTTTCTACAATTTCTGATCCTTTAGCCTCATTATATTATCAACCAATGGACAAATTGTCAAGATATTAAGCACCAGGACAACTTTGACCTTGTTTACTTCACTTACTTGATACGATAATCGGAAATCGGCTGTGATATATGTTGTACTTGTTTATATACTTTATAATTTACATTCATTTTGATAACATGACATGTTTGTCCACTTTATAAAACTTATCAAATTTGTATTTATTTCTCTTTTCCTCAGTTTCCGATTTTCTTACATACACTCATCTTAATATATTAGTGATTAATAGTTCATTGCGTTGTATGTACGGGTTAACTATTCAGTGATTGCTCATCATCACAATGTTGGCACTCTGCTCACGCTAAATTATATTCGTAGAAAAATGTGTACCATCACCCAATACTAACAATGATCAATATTCCTGTGTGTAGTTAATGATAATTTTCGTTTTGATTTCTATAGACACATTTTTAAAACTACTCACTGTTATTTTTTTCTTAACTTACCTATCATGTAAATTATTCATTTGAATGTATTATCTTCGATGTGTACTATTTTCTATTGCCAATAATTCAGCGTTATGTTGCGACTCATGATTAATTTTAATGAATACCATTTTGAATTGAATTGATTTGAAATCATATGTAAAAGTTATTTAGTGCTCAACTGGTTCTTATAATACATGTTACAAGAATGTTTATTGAGAGAAACAAATAAAAGTTTTTTTTTTTTTTTTTTTTTTTTAATCGCAGAGATTTGCTGGGAATCAATGTCAGGCTGCCCGCGAATCTTTTAATCATATTATGGCAAGTGAAGGTTATAAACTTCCATGATCTTTTAATGAATATGCATAATTACATAGCAATGTTGATAAGTAACGCACTTTTAGTGTTGCAAATGATGACTTACGATTAGGTTCAGGGTTGGGTTTTGGATTAGGGTTACTCTCTAAATGTAAAAGAGTGCAAAAGCACTCAAAAGAGAGTGAAATTCCACTCTCACAAGGAGTTAAATGAGGGGCAACCCTTTTCGAGTGAAAAGGAGTGGTCACTATTTCACTCAGGAAGGAGTCAAACACCAATCCTTTAAAGAGTGAAAATTTATCACTCATGTGGACAGAGTGGAGATAATTCACTCCTTTCTGAGTGAAATCATCAAACTCGGTCTCAAGAGTATTGTGACGGGCAATGCCCCCGTGTCTGGCCGAGCTCCCCGTCCGTCTGGTTGTGACCTGGTATGTATGACCTCTGCTGATGGTTTGAGTTACTGGCACTCGACCATCACCAAACGTCAGTTACTGCACACCACAAGGCCTTCCAGCAAGATCACTCATCCGTCGATGGCAATCGATCAGCATGAATACACCATAGGCTGCAGAGTGAATGTCAGATGAAACCTCAATGAGATCCATCGGGTCATGATGGGGGCGGATACAGTTTGATGGCTAATCTGAAGCAAACAATCCTATCATTTAGTGATGTACTACACTATTTATGCATATAACAAATCATTCAGGTAACAGTTAGTAAACTAACACTTTCATTAAAAAAAAAACATATTCCCTACTGAATTATCAAATGTAACCACTAATTCTAGGCAAGAAAACTTTATCAAGAAATAATCTATCAAAATGAGTCAATACAAAACCCCTATATGATTTAAATATGCGAATTATGTTAATTTTTCTGCCTGGAGCCCAACCAGTACCGCGACTTTGAAATCTCTATTGGTTTGCACGTTGTAACTGATGTGCTGTCCCTTATAAAATATTTAGCTCGGTTCGTTAGAGTATCAACCACTCTTTTCCAAGAGTGATGCCTGTAGTTTTGTTCACAACAAAGAAATGACATTGACAATGAATTTTAAGCGGCCTGTCATTGCTTGTCTTGCGTCACTCGTTATTCATGAGTGAAAATACTTCAGTCTGCACATGATATTGAGCTGAACACAGGCTCGCTCTGTGAGCGAGTGAGATGGCTGATGAAGGAATATCGGCATGCTCACTCAAAAGGGAGTGCTTTTCCACTCAATTTGGAGTGAAAGTTTCTTCACTCTCAATGTCAAGCGGCAAATTCACTCCGTTACATTTAGAGAGTAGAATTAGTGTTAGGTTTGGAGTTAGGGTTACAGTTAGAGATAAGTTTCGTGTTATTTATTTAGTTATTTATTTTACTAATCATAAAAAATTAGCATTACAAATAATGGGATTTTTACGTAGAAACGCGACAATGGATTTAGCAATATCAACATGTTGAGGTTTATTGCGTTATAGGCTATTTCATGACGTCATTGGGATAGTAGAATTTCTGATATTCTGCTCTTCCAAATCTATACCAATAGAATGACTGCATTATGCTTGTTCTTAGACTATACACATGTACATAGAGTAGATGGCATTTACACTCATTTTTAAGAATCTTCACTTGCTATCCTACGATAAAATAAATCGCAGGCGGCCATGCAAATGCAGACTTCCCCCCCCCCCCTCAAAAAAAAAAATTAAGCCTTATAGCAGTATTATCCTATAGATATGAAACACGAAAACCAATACCGTAGAAAAAAAGCAGTTGGATTTTTTAAATTATTATTATTTATTTATTTAATTTGTTTGTTTTTTTTGTTTTTGTTTTTTTACCTTTTTTTTGTGGGGGGGGGGGGTTGGGTTGGGGGGGCAAATTTTGTAGAGGTGTCGTATTCTAGAGGTTTAATCACTTGACTGGGAATGCAAAGGTCGTGGGCTCGAACCCCGGCAAGGCATTTATGTCCTCGACGGTGACCAAGGCATTTTATCTGCATTGCTCCTCTCCACCCTGGTGTTAAATAGGTACCCGGTAGAATTAACATTATCATCATACTACTACTATTACTACTACTTACTGCTACTACTACTACTACAGAAGTCATGGCCCAAGTAAACCTCAGACAATCCGCACACATCTGCAAAGGACCATTCAGACATTAGGCGTAAACCTTAAAACTGCCAACATATTCGATTCCTTATATTTATATTTATATGTATACATGTATATACATATATAATAGAATACAAATGAAACGAGACAGCATAAAAACTCTGTTGACACAAATCGGTTTGTCAAACATTTCTTGTGTCAACGAAGTTTGGTCCAATTGTAAAGGCGAAGAGCCACTACGAATTTGACAGGTAGATCATATGCTAAGATCGTTTCTCTCTTTCCTCCTTTCAGTGTCAGATGCCTTGTCATTCAAATCATTATTTCGAAATTGATTACATCATACAGTTAAAAAAGGGATTATTTTATTACGTATATTTTTGGGTAATCTATCCTCACATGTTTACTCATTTAGCCTAAGCAATGATTCGTGTAAATAGGTGCGTTATTTACAATGCGTGCGAAGTCTAGTGATTTGTATGTTTGATAACATTTCAGATCTATTTCAATTTATAACATAAGAACGGCCTTCAATTTTTCTCTATATTAATTTACATAATATGCATATGAAATATGAATTCATAACCTATACTTCCTTATTTAGCATCGCTGTTTTGAGGGCTGCATTACGGTCGAGCAGAAAATATCCATAATTTATGAGGTTTAAGAGAATTTGGATGCTTAGCTTGTAATAATTTCCCCACTCAATTGAGGGGGGTAAACTGCCCCCTTGCCCACCTCCAAATACTCTAGGGCTTGTGAGGGGGTTCTTCTTCTTCTTCTTCTTCTTCTTCTCCTTCTTCTTCTTCTTCTTCTTCTTCTTCTTCTTCTTCTTCTTCTTCTTCTTCTTCTTCTTCTTCTTCTTCTTCTTCTTCTTCTTCTTTTTCTTCTTCTTCTTCTTCTTCTTCTTCTTCTTCTTCTTCTTCTTCTTCTTCTTCTTCTTCTTCTTCTTCTTCTTCTTCTTCTTCTTCTTCTTCTTCTTCTTCTTCTCCTTCTTCTTCTTCTTCTTTTTCTTCTTTTTTTATAGTCAGTTTGGAAAAATATTAAAGAAATAATGTCCCCTGAAAAGGATAACTCTAAAAAATACCCTCATATTCGAAATAGCTGAAAAGTTGGGACCAAACTTTCACGCCACACGTTTATAGTCCCCATACACATTTCTGTGTGCAGTGCATGTAACTTTCAGCAAGATTGTGTCAGTTTTCCTATCGTTTGTATGATTCCGTAGCCTCACAGTATATACATCCTTTCCTAATTGCTCCCAGACAGTTCCTTTCACACTGTATTTGCACGACAAGAACTCATCTTTATTTTATCTTTAATATTATGACATTATGACAGAGTTACACTGAATTGTTTATTAATCTGACGTTGTATGTATGTATATGATAATTCAAAGACAAAAATTGTCAACGTTTAGTAAAGGAAAATAGTACTACACTGTAAAAAAATAACTGTAGTTATTGCTGTTATTTCAATTTTACAGTCTTTTCCTGTAAAAACAACAGAAGTTTGTTGGTTTACCGGAAATCAGCATATATGTACATAATTTTATTGTAATATATGCTGATTTCCGGTAAAAAAAAAAAAAATACTGTGGAAAAACGGGCATTCCCGGCATCCTGACTGCCTGGAAAAAACGGCAAATTTTTTTGCAGTGTAAGAATTGTAGTCATACCGCACGGTTTGAATAACTCTGCATTCATTGTTACCAATGTAACTAAATGAGTAATTTTAAAGGAAAATGAAACCCTGGGGGAAATCAATTTCAGTGAAAAGAGAAGACAGAGAGAAGCAATTTTTTAAAAGTTCCATTAAAATCGGTTACGAAATGAGTAAGTTATGAAAGTTTGAAAAGTCTCAATTTACTTTCTATGGCGATCCTCAAATGGGCAATGTTGCTTCAAAGTGACAGGTTTAGTAGTACAACTCTCCATATGTTTTGTACACAAAATTCCATATTTTCCCCATTATCTTATCTCTCATGATGCATCTTGTATCCTTCTTCATGTCTTAGCTCAAGATATATCATGGGAAAATGTATTTGACACAACATATGTTGTGTTCACAAAAAGACAAGCAGCATCTTTAGAGATAATGGGGAAAATATGAAATTTTGTGTACAAAACATATGGAGAGTTGTACTACTAATCCTGTCACTTTGAAGAACATTGCCAATTTGAGGATCGCCATAGAAAGTAAATTGAGACTTTTCAAACTTTCATAACTTTCTCATTTCGTAACCGATTTTTGATGGAACTTTTTTAAAATTGCTTCTCTCTATCCTCCCTTTCAATTAAAACTGATATTTCCCCAGGGTTTCATTCGTCTTTAACGGATCCATTATAATTGGGCCGTATCTATAAAACTAGCAAAAGTCTATAGCAAATACTAGCAAACTTAAAGGAAGGACGTTATTCTTGCAAGAAAATGCTTCCCCATGACTAGTTATTACTTGCTTGAAAAGCAAGAATTAGGTTTTTTTAATCAGACAAGTATTTGCTTGATATAGTAGCTTGACCTTTTACTTGATTTTTATAATAATAATAATAATAATAATGATAATGAAAATAATAATAATAATAATAATAATAATAATAATAATAATAATAATAATAATAATAATAATAATAATGATAATAATAATAATAATAATAATAATGATAATAATAGTTAACATTTATATAGCGCTTATACACGTATATTTTCTAAGCACTTTACAAAACACGAAATGAACATTATGCTTAATTTAAACAGTAATTTATCGTGGAAGATCGGCCGTTATTTTGGCATCTTTGGTATTTTTCATTTCCCTTTGAGTCTGTTAGATAGATTATGCTTTGCTGCATTGTTAGGATTAAGAAACGAATCAGTTCAACGGATCATGAACTAATTTGTCATATTTATCAACAGTATGATCAAGTCAGTCAGTTCGGAAAGTGTATGGGGAATGCAACACGTTTTCGACTGTACGAACGCTTTAGAGTGACCAGGGGCGTAGATAGCGGGGGGATGGGGATATGGATAAAAAAAAAAATTCAGGTGGGAGGATGGTGTACAAACATCCCCCAGTTTTCACCCCACCCCCCCCAAAAAAAAAATGGTAGAAAATATACATTTCTATTTTATGTTGTAGATAAAATTTGATATTATTGTATTCATTAATATTATTCGAAATCATTTATTCTTTATTTCAATATAGATATCATGTTTTAATGTGCAAAATTGTAGATTTATATGAATTTATTGATATCTATCTACACTTCTCTTGTTGCTTCTAATGTTTCCGATATATTTTTACACTACTAGAAAGTGAAAACCATCTACTTCAAATTATACAACGTGGGTGTTGATCTGGGAGGGATATGGAGGTATATTTTTTTTTTTAAAGATTGAAGTGGGGGTGGCCTGTTTTACCATCCCCCAATATATTTTGAGGTAATGTTTTCAAAACCATAATGCAGAAAATTCTTCAGATTAAAAGTACATTTAATTATTCTTGATTTAGAGGGTTCAGTCGGTAACCTGTCTTCGCCAATGCAAGAAATGCAGAGTACACACAATTGTTCAACAATCAAAATTACTCATTTAGTTCATCGCACATGATTAATAAAACTTGTTTCCGTGTTTACACGTAAAGCTTTTGCTTCTTTTACTGATACGGCCCATTGCTCAAGAAAATGCTTACATCAGAACAATAATTCATTATGTGCGCCAAAGCATTGCTGCGTGGGGAACTTGAACAATAATTGTATGTAGGCCTACTCTGAGGCGTCCGTACAGTACAGTCGAAATGATTTTCAACCCCGTACATTTTCCGAATTGATTGATTTGATTATACTGCTTTTTAACATTACAAAATAGTTTATGACTGTTTAAACTGATTTTTTTTTTTAAAGTGATTTGGTAACTTTGTAGAGGCTTGATAAAATCTGAGCTGTCTGGCCTTACATGCTATCAGTGTATGTAATATGGTGTAAAAATGAAGCCCAGGGGGGGAAAAAGCATTTCAAAATCATCATGTGCTTCACAAAAGTAAACATATGCAAGTGACTGGAATTGCCAGACTTATTTTCCCCCATAGACTCAGTGTTAGACTAAAGCGTATGGCCATACGCTTTCATAAATGGGAGTTTTCAGTCATAGATATCTTAATAATAGCATTATATATTTGAAAACGTTTCTATGCCTGGCTATTTATTTATCCTTCTGAACATCATTAAACAAGACAGATATCGAAATTCAATAATTTATTAAATCAAGCCTCCACAAAGTTACCGAATCCCTTTAAAGGCCAAGCTACTATGAGAGGAGCTTGATTATGAAACGTAATTATTGTTATTCAAGCAAGTAATAGCTAGTCATGGACAATGATGGGGAAGCATTTTCTTGCAAGAAGAACGTCTTTCCTTCTGTTTGCTAGCATTTGCTAGCCATTTGCTAGTTTCATAGATACGACCCCATGTCTTCATCCGTTACAATTCTTGCCTCGAACCTCTTGGATTTATAATTCTCTTTCCAACGGTTAAAATACCACCTTTAGAAATAAATTTAAGTTATGGTCATAGGATTACATTGTTAAAGAAACCGGAAGCAATTGAGAAAATTTGATTATGTAGTACGTAAGAATTGGTGTATACTGTGCCGGTTTTGGAATCAACAAAAAGAGAAGAAATCGACGTAATCTTGTTGGAAGTCACATGCACTGTACATATAAATAAATGGGTTTATGTGGCTACATACACATGTAGCGTGGCATATTGGTCGAATGACTTTTCAGCTGATTCTCGTCATACTTCGAATATGAGGGCATTTGAATAGCAATCATTTTCAGATGACATTTCTCTTAAAATATTCTTCCACACTGACATGAAAAGAAGAATAAAGCTCACCAATATTATTTTTTGTCTCCTTTTAATACAACTCAATCTTTTATTTGATTTCAACACAATATCTCCAGCAAAAATACATTGCATTCTCTAGAATTCCTCGACATTGTGATGGCTCCTCAAATCGTACTCATTACCGGCTGTTCAACGGGTATCGGCCTCGCTACCGCCACGCGTCTCGCTCTCGACCCCGATCAGCGATACATCGTCATCGCAACCGTGATCGCGATGTCGGAGAAGACTGACCTAGTAGCTGCCGTAGGGGACGCCCTTGATAGAACGGTTTTCATTAAAGTTTTAGACGTAACGGATGATGAGAATATTTCTTACGTTGTTGATGACGTCAAGAATATACATGGACGAATTGATATTTTGAGTAAGTTTCTGCTGTTGTTGTTGTTGTTGTTTGTTTGTTATTAAGCTAGTTTGTTTGTTGCTGTTTTGTTGTTTGTTTTTTTTACCTTGTATATGAACCGTACATAAAAATTCATTGTCCAGGATTTTTTTTTTTTTTTTTTTTAACAACTGATTTGTTTCTTCTAAACAATTTCTTTGTTGTTGTTTTCTTACTCGTAACAAACCTCCCTTATCTGCCCATTAAATGACGCCACAAAATATATCTTTTGTGTGTGTATTTTCAAAGTTAACAACGCAGGATTAGTAGTTGTGGGGATTCCTGAACGGATCCCGCGGGAAAAGATAGACCAGATCTTCAGCGTAAATGCTATCGGGACAATGAGGGTCACGCAGGCGGTCCTGACTCACATGAAAGAGAGAAGAGCAGGAAAAATTGTTGCTGTTTCAAGCGGTCTCGGAAAGCAAGGTAGATAGTTAGGTACACAGACGGCTCCAACGGGGAAACGGTGTTCACTTTTTTTCAAACCTGGATTCAAATGTAAAATTTGATATTAGAAAAAGACTAGTGGCCCGACACATTTTTTAATGGATTTCAGAGCACAGCTCGTAGCTAAAAACGTTCGTTTGTGTGGAGAATCGCTTAAGAACTGTGAAATTAGAGATGGCAATGATCAAGAACCACAATGGACCACAGGGGCCAAGTAAATTGTTCAAAAAAGGCCAAAGGATCAGGTACACACTGTAGTCAAGAAAAATGCTTTTCACTATTTTTCTCAAGGTAATACGAGCACAGAACATTTTACCGAACCTTATCATGATAGTTGTACACAACTAAATCGTTTCGGGGTTTTTTCGTTGTTGTTGTTGTTTTTGTTGTTGTAAATACGCTCTATGATGTAGTTAATTGACAACTATTAGGCCTAGTAAGGTTCTACGACTGGTGGATAAAGCAAAATATCATGTTCAACCGAAGTTTATGGGGGGTTTTCTAAACACGTACTATCAAAGAGTTTATAGCCTTTTTGTTCGTAGATTTAAGCCTACAAATGGACTGAATCAGTTGGCGCCATCGTTTTCAGTATCAAATTTTTATATCGGAATCCATGTTGTAAAAATTAATAAATAAGTAACACCAAGCCGGGGCGTCTATGTACTTAACTAGGAGTACTATAACCACTTTGATTCTCTTTTCCATTATTATCCATCCCCTCCATGCCTCTCGGCTCTTCCCTCTCTCTCTCTCTCTCTCTCTCTCTCTCTATATATATATATATATATATATATATATATATATATATATATATATATATATATATATATAATCTCATCATCTTTCTCGTTCTGTTCATCATATCACTTCATTAATTTATGTATATATATATGTTTATTAATCTGTCTTTTCATCTCCTCAATTAACCCCCTACCCAACCTCATTTTCTCTCTCGCACGTGGGTGCTTTCTTTTCTTGTCACACACCCACAAACACGGGACACACATAAACGCTCCCTCTTTCCATATCGCTTTCTCCGTCTGCCGCTCCCTCATATTTTCTTCTCGGTTTCGATCTCATTTTCTCTCCCTCTCTCTCTCTCTCTCTCTCTCTCTCTCTCTCTTACGCACATACACACGCCTACACACTCGCACACGCACACGTACCCTTCCTCTCCCTCTTTCTCATTCTTGCTGACACGCACATACACTCATACATACTCTCTCTCTCTCTCTCTCTCTCTCTTCCCTGCCGGAAAGAGCATAGTGTCCCACAGTGTCATTCACAGTATGAAACACAGTATGAAATCATCTTCGAACTGTTAAATTCGTTCATTTTAATATTGTGAATCACATCTTCACATAATTGTGAGCGAGTGAATTCACACTGTGAAATTGAACATCACTATGTGAACACTCTGTGGTAAACCACACTGTGGAGGTGTCCACAGTGTGAAATCATCTTCACACTGTTAAATTCGAGCGTTTTAACATTGTGAACCACATCTTCACAGAGTCGACTATGTGAACACACTGTGGGACACTGTGTTCTTTCCGGCAGGGTTTCTCTCTCCATCTATCTAATTATCTATTTATATCTCTTTACTCTTAGGGCGACCATACTATGACTTTTACTGTGCCACCAAGTTCGCCATTGAAGGCTTTTTCGAATCGCTGGCCGCAGGTGTTAGACCATTTAATATACGGTAGGTATTCTGCGTGAGCAATGCCGGGTGTGTGACGCAGGGATGCTCTACATGGCGACAATACTTTATCCGCTTCACTTTCGTACACTAAGCGAATGCTAAACTTTAACCCTAGACCAAACTCTACGACTAACCCTAACCCTAACCCTAAACCTAAACCTAACCTAAAACCCTAATGAAACCCGAACCTTAACCATACATCTTTGACGTAATAAAGCCCCGAGCATTTCTCAAAGCACAAGCAAATGCCGATGACGTTACCCTGGGTAACAAGAAATACTTATTATTAGTAGTATTTTTATTATTTTCATTAATATCATCATTAATATTATTATCATCATCATCATCATCATTATGATTAGTGTCATAATAATAATATTCTTATTATTATTATTATTATTATTATTATTATTATTATTATTATTATTATTATTATTATTATTAAAGATAAATAAGATTTATATAGCGCTTTTATCCATTTTGATTAAATGCTCAAGGCGGTTTATAGCATTAAAAAAAATCATACAAACATGACAAGAGAATGAATAACAAGAAGAAAAAAAATCTATTTTCAAAACGCAAGATTGAACGAATGGGATTTTAGGCTGCCCTTTAAGGAGTTAGAGTTCTTCAGCTCCTGTAGAAGTGAATTCCACAGGGCTGGTCCGGTATGAGCAAAAGCTCGTTCCCCCAAAGATTTCTTAGAAAGCGGAACATGTAAAAGACCAGAGGTGGAGAATCGTAGGGTTCGTGTGGGTTGATACTGACGTAACAAAGACTTGTTATATTCAGGAGCTGTTCTGTTAATAATGTGATAGACCAAAAGAAGAAAATGTAACCAAAAAGTCTGTTGCAATATTTGTAATGCGTGGAACATTATTTGCACCAATGAAACTCATTATACCTGGCGAATGTGTGAACTTCTACCGAAATATTTTGCGACCGTGTGACCTATTATGTAGATAGCGATGAGAACGTGGATAGCATTGTCATGCAAGTACTTACGCATGCTGATGCTACTAAAACACCAAGCGACGTCGATGTTACACATCGTATTGGTCAACCATCTGAAACAAAGTCAGAGCCTCGACCCATTATCGTTAAATTCAAATCAAGGAGGGCAAGAGAAAAAAATTTATGTGAGGCGAAAGTCCCTCAGGGATATTAAGGTGAAAGACTTAGTTGTTGGGATGCGGGGGATGGCAATGTTTTCATAAATGAAAATTTGTTACCTTCGACCAAGGAACTTCTTTACAAGGCAAATTTAGCAAAGAAAGCTAAAAAAACAACAAACAAACAAACAAACAAACAAACAAACAAACAGCAATGGACGAGTACTTGTGAAGAAATATACCGACTCCCCTGACATTCTAATTGCATCTGAAGCCCACATTATCAAGATTAAGTGATTTCCACGATTATGTCCAAGTTGAGATTTACTTTCGCTGAAATTTACATTTAATGTTAGACATAAAATCAGAAACAACTGAATTTCAGTCTTCTCGTTTCATTCCAGATGAATTTAATAATACTTTTCATGATTTTTCTGACAACTCATTCAGTGTTTCACACATAAATATTTGATCATTAAATGAAAATAAGGATTTTGTCTATTTTATTATATAATAAAACGCATTTCAAATTGATGATTACAGAATGGAGTACAGGGTACGTCAAACAGGTAGAGGTGGAGGCGGTGCTGCTTACATAAAATCCAGTTTAAGATATAATACAATAAATTAGGAGGTTAGCCAATCTGAGTCACTATGGCTTGACATCTAGTTACATTCTAAATCTGGCATCATTTTACAGGAAACCCAATACTGATGTTACTGAATTTCGAGACAGTTTGGTAGACATATTACATAGTTTTAAGATCGACAAACGTCATTGTATATTAATGGGAGACTTCAAAATAGATTTAAGCAATGACCATAATTTTGAGGGCAATGAGATCTTAACAATCTTACAATGCTTAGGCCTAGAACAGGTAATTACATCTTCAACGCGCATAACGAACTCTTCTGAAAATTGATTGATCATATCTACACAAATTTGCACGGATGTGTAAATAGTGCAGGTACAATATTATTGGACTTGTCGGACCACAACCCAGTGTTTGCTGTTCAGCACAGAGTTAAGTTTAGAAATTATGCACACTTTAATAAACTGAAATGCAGTGTTGGGTCCAAGACCCAATCAAGATCAAGATCAGACAGTCCGAGGTCCAGATCCAGATCAAGATCCGCAGCTCAAGATCGAGATCAGAACATCTGAGATCAAGATCAGATATGTCCGAGATCAAGATCAAGATTGGGGTTACTCGAGATCTCGAGATCAAGATTTATCTTGAGGTACCCAACACTGAGTCGTGTTTTCACCGGTTGGTGAACGATTTTAAAAGCTTTTTCATTTGATAATTTACGTAATAAAAATGTTGATCTCGAGCGATCTCTACCGAAAGTTCCGAGAACAGAAGCTCCGAGATCAAGATCAAGATCAAGACCAACACCTTCGAGATCAAGAATAAGATCGAGGTTACTGATGCCGATCTCGAGACTGGTCTCGAGATCAAGATCGATCTCGAGGTACCCAACACTGCTGAAATGTAATAATGACCTTGCAACTTTACCGTGGCATGAAATCTACGAAACCACAGATGTCAATCTTGCACATGCAAAGTTCATCAAACCAGCAACAGAGATTTGTGATAAACATGCCCCTTTATCGATGGTAGGAGTTCTAAGAGGAAAACCAAACCGTGGATTACAGAGGCAATTACAAGATCCATTAAAAAGAAACATGAAATTGTAATCCAGGGTTTTGGCATCTAATGATACCGATAAATATGTAGTGTAGTGGTACACCTGCACATCCCAATTAGTTATATCGGGAGGAGAGACCCGAGGGTCACAATGATTCGGTTCGTTTTTCCCCTCCCAAGCACAGTTGACGCCAAATACTTATTAAAATAATAATAAAAAAAAAATAAAAGAAGTACAGAAGTATTCTCAAATCTGTCTTACGAAATGTAAAAAAAGTTGTACTAAGGTAGTTTGTTTCAGAAGTATGAAGGTAATTCAAGTAAAACCTGGAAAACAGTAAACGAGTTATTAGGAAAGCAGAGTATTAGTAATGCAGTGATGAATAGATTGTGTCGTGAGACTGATGGCGTAGTTTACGAAACTAGTAAACCAGCTGAAATTGTTGAAGTATTTAATGATTTTGAGTGTGTGTGTGTGTCAGTTGGTCCAAGATTAGCTGAAGGGATTGATTTTGAACAGAATCACCAAAGGTTTGAGCATTATTTGTGTACCCCGAATACAAAGTCATTTTGGGGGTCACCAATAACTTATATTGAAACTGAAAATATGCTTTTTTCATGTGACAGGAAGAAGGCAAGTGGGCATGATAATCGTCCAGTGAAGCTTTTGATAGATGGTTTCCACAACATATCACGTCCACTTTCATACATATTTCATTTTTCATTGCAATAAGGGAACTTTCCAGATTCTATGAATATAGCCAAAGTTAGTCCTGTATATAAAAAGTGTGATAACACAGAACTAAGTAATTACAGACCAATTTCAGTCTTATCTGTTATAAATAAAGGTTTGTTGGGTTTTTTTCAGAAATTAGTGAACAACAGATTGGTCAATTTTTTAGAAAAGCACAGTATACTCTGTAAACACCATTATTCGACTAAGAGATAAATCTAGTTAAAATACTGATCCAGTATCAAGATGAAGGTAGAATAGGAGTTTTCATTGACTTTGCCAAAACGTTCGATGCAATAAAGCATGATATACTTTTGCATAAGTTAAAAATCTACGGTATTAAAGGGCTGCCTTTAAAATGGTTTCAAGACTATCTAGGTAATCGATCCCAATTTGTTCAGCATTTGTGCAACTTCAACGAGGTCATCAATAGTGTGTGGAGTTCCACAGGGATCTGTATTAGGCCCTAATTTTTCTGATCTACATAAATGACCTGCCTAAATCGTCAAATTACTTCAATTTCAGATTGTTTGCAGATGATTCGAATACATTTCATTCTTTTCCACTAGGAAATTATCATGATGATTTAGTAGAAGTAACTGAGAATCTAGCATACGTAAGTCAATGGTGTGATGTCAATAACATCACTGTTAACATTAACAAAACTAACTTTATGATTATTAAGCCTAGATGTAAGTCTGTCCATGTTGCAGGGTCAGTCAAAATGAAAGATCATATTTTGAAAGAAGTGTATATTGCCCTGTTTGTTGGGATTCATTTTGACAGGCATCTTACTTGGGTTGATCATGTCATCTCTGTTTGTAATATACTCCGCAGGAAAGTAGGAATTCTATATGGAGTGAGACATTTTGTTCCAAAGAGGTTACTTTTATATCTATACCATTCATTTATCCAAACACATGTATCATATGGTCTTGAGGTTTGAGGATGCACATCAGCTGTAACTATAAATAATGTTCGTGTTATACAAAAGATGGCAATAATAGCAATTACTTTTAGCAAATCTAGATCTTCTTCAGCGCCCTTATTTCATTCATTACGTATACTGGACATTTTCACATTGTACAGATTTTGGGTGTCTACATTTATGTGTAAGTTGACAAACCAGTAACTGCCTCATTCAATGTATGATTATTGTAAGTTTTTTGATAACCAATATGGTACAAGGCAGAAAGATGCTAAAACGCTTCTCTTGCCTAGAGTAAGAACAGAGCATGGCAAAAATTCAACATCATTTGCAGGTTCTGAAGTATGGAATAGCCTGCCTAAAGATATCAGAAGAAAATGCTATTTCCATTCATTTTGTACAGCTACAAAAGATCATTTATTTACAAGAGTATATTCAACACCCATTGCAAATGCCATCTTACCTGTCTTAGTGTAGATACAAGCTGATCTTTTTTATGTCATAGAAACTGTTTACAAGCATTGTAATCCATTTATAATGTAAGTGTATTATTCGTATTTGTCTCAAGGCCGCGACACCCTACTAGCAGTATTGCTATCTAGTGGTGTCCCATTACCAAAGATTTGTTTTCAAATACTGTATGGTGATCAATTTTGGGTTATAAAAAGTTCTTTCATTAATTCATACAATGTAGCTATATAGGAAATGGTCTGGTGCTTATCATCAATACATGTATCCCTTCAGGACTTCTCTTTACTTGCTTGTTGCGTAGATAGAAAATAGACGAAAATATCTCATTTCAGGATAGGCCTACCCTTGGTCAATGTATCCTACAGTAAGAAGATGATAAAGCTAACACACACAAAAATGTCACAAAATAGCGTGGACTGGGCCCTGTGTGCAATAGCCCTTCCCAATTTTGATTTTTATCACTCAAAATTTGCCCTTGAGGTTAAATTGTGAATTACGGTAGTATGATATAAAAGAAAATGGCCATAATAGTCCTTTATGCAGAAGCAAATATGAAACCAATATAATAATCGTGATTTTTGTGTGTGCTTTTTTTCCCTTCTTCTTCTTCATCTTACGTCGTTCAGTAGAACGGCTTTATTCCCTACTACAAATACTAGTATATTTGTCATAAGTTTCGTTGAATGCTTTGCTCTATCCGCCTGGGTTCATATTTATAAAACCTTACTAGACCTATAGAATACTTGTCAGTTAACTACAAAAGAGAGCCTAATTAGTTTGTTGGTAACCGGTGGCGTAGCATGATCATGCCATTGAGGGGGCAACGCCCTGGCAGCATTGGGAGGCACCGGTCTTACTTGGAAAATTCAATGGAAATTTGCCCGCCAACTGATTAGGGGCAGGGTGGGGGAAGGGGTCTTATCGTCTTCTGTTTTCGCCCTTTCCCCTTTTCCCTTTCCTTTTCTCCCTTCCTCTCGTTTTCTTTCATTTTTCCTCCTTTTCGCCATTCGATGGGGGAGGGGGCACGTGCCCCCTGTAGCTACGCCACTGTTGGCAACTATCTGAGTGAGATCCCATTATGTCGAGTGAAACGGAACACGGCATAGCTGCAGCGAATGAGTAAATTTATGTACATTATCCATCTACCTGCACCTGTGCGCGCTGGGTGTTGTCATGGTTGGGAAGGACAGGTTCAATCTTGCACTCACATGAAACGATTACTGTCAAAATAAAATACATTCGTTCCTTTTGTTCCGAAAATAATTAAAACAATGAATCCCCATAATACACACACACGCATACACACGCACTCGAATCTTGTCCAACTCCTGACAGTAAAAACTATACTGTTAAACGACCGTACTATCGTCATAATTATAATTTAGCCCCGTAGAACTGATATTACCCTAATACAGGTACAGTTTTACCCGACGGTTTTTCTTTTCTTCCCCTTCATTTTTTATCTTGGTGTAAAAAATATTCCATTGAATCGAACTTCACGATTCGACCATGAGCGAATTTATAATTTTTGAGAAGAAAGGCTTTTAGATACAAAAGTTGAAGCACCCGTCAACAGTGGAAAACAAAACCTTTCAATGGCTAAATCTCCGGTTTGTCACCGAATCGTCTTTTAAATTCTTCTTTTCTAGTATTTTCCATTCCTCTCTTGGCTCAGCTCTCTCAACGATGTCACGTTGATTGTTTTGAGCATAAACCCACAATGATATCTTTGTTCAACACTTTCCTCGATATAACTCATCTTAACCCCTCCCACGCACGCTGAGTTCCTAGGGGATAGGCCATTTTCATATTCCGGTGTAGTTTGATCGCACTGATGATGTAAAGCATAATAATAGTAGAAAGAGATATTTGCATCACCAGAAGTTGTTCCTGGTTATTTCATGGAGCCTCAAAAGTTCCCTTCAAGAAAGATCGTTCGTACATGGGCAGGTGGGAGGGAACTACCGGTTTTTTTCCAGCTCTGTAATTTTAACGTATGACTTGCATAGGCATGTCACAACTATCCCTCTCAATACGCTATGATGTAAAGCAGAGCATTACATAATTATACAGAGAGTCGTGAGACTGGAGGTTGTTTCTGATTGGTCATTCATTTCATGGAGCTTCAAATAGTTCCCTCCCATAGAGAATGTATGTGAGAGGGAACTTTTGGGAGCTCCATGACCCGCCATGTTTTAAACTAAGACCGCGTAGGCGTAGGCTTATTATGTGCGTGTCACAACTCTCTCTTTCAATGCGCTCTGATGTAAAGTGTAGAGCGCCATTAGCGTTAGAACCCGGGCATCGTTTTGCGAACCGTGGAAGTTCGCCAACATCCTACTGAAACGTGTGTATCAAATTTACACGCCTTTTAAATGGAATGTCTGCGAACTGGTACATGTGAAAATTTCGTATAAAGTTGCCCTGGCGGATACCAGCGCTATAATGATAATTCGTGCATATTATCATTCATTTGTTCATTTATTTATTCATTAATTTATTCATTTACTTTTTTATCTGTTTATTTGTTTATCTATGTATTTATTTATTTATTTATCTCTTCATATTTTTTGATTTTTTTTTTGTTTATTTGTTTGTTTTATATGTTTTTCTATTTATTTATTTATCTGTTTATTTGTTCATTTATTCATTTATTCAAATACATGTACATTTATACACAATACACAATATCAGTAATGTAACTGTTTACATCTTGGTCCTGTATTTAAAAGCATAACAATATGAACAGAAGAAGTTAAAAAAAAGCAATTACAGTCAACAAAAATAAAAATGAAAAAACACAATGAGATTAATCAAGTAAGACAAAGTATGATGAATATAACGCATTAAAAACGTACTGATTCCATAAAATATAGAGATGGTAACCATATAATATACATGTATATTATATATTGGACCATATCAAATTAAATTACAGAATATAGAATACAAAGAATACAGATTTATATACATATATATAACAATAAAATAACCCTTTTTCGCCCTTTCCTCTCCTTGTTTTTATCAGAGTTTGTTTGGTCGAGCCCGGTCGCGTTGATACAGGCCTGGATGACGATGTTTGTGACAGCGTCAGTGAACTCGTGGGCGACGACGAGGTCGACGAAATGGACCGTCGCCATCTGGCTCACCTTCAGCGCTCCTTCCCGTTGTCGAAGATAGCGAGCACGGGGGAGATCGCCGAGGCGATCGAGAAGCGTTGTCTGGACGAGGAGAAGCCTGTACTCAGACACCTCCTCAAAGACGAGAACGTCCTGGAGAATATGGTGAGGGATTTAAGCGACCTGACAGGAGAGCGTGCGGTCACGGGCATGCTGAAACGAATAGGATATTCAGCTTAATTTTCTCTCCTGCAGGCATGAGAGGAAATAATTGTGAAAACGGGGAGGGGACACATTATTGTACCACCAGATTTCTCTTATGGAAAAAATATGTCATCAATTTCTCATGCGATTTTTCCCAAAATCTCTGACAAGCACCGAAAAAATCTATAAAAATGATAATAAATAAATAATTTGATATTTCCATCTTCTCCTGTTAATCCATGGAGAACGCGTCGTGAGCAGCGATTTCTAGGCATGACCGAGGGTGGGGGTGTCATGCCAGTTAAGCGAGCGGACTGAGAAAGCTTAGGGTATAGTCGTACGAGGCGGAATAGGCTTGGGGAGCAGTAGCCCCCCCCCCCCCCCCCTTCCCCCGCAACTTGGATTTTTCCAGTATTCAAGTAACCGCTACCTCATATTTGGGCTTATATTAATCAGGCATACTGTGCAGAAGTACAATTGTAAAATTAATGTAGAAAATCTATATGTACCTTGGTTTTCGAATTAATTTCGAGGGCTGTTGCTATGCCAGACAAACTTTGCGCTAAAATGTAAATCTATAATGCGAAGGATTGTGCTCTAGTTGTGTAACACAACCGATAAGCCGCGTGGCACGTGTCCTGTCGACTTGCTGCTTTGATTTGGGGTTGGTTCTGAGCAGGGCCGCGGACACTCCGTTGCCACACCCATTTATGAGTGGTTGCATGGCGGCGTGACCGCACCCCTTCGTGGCATTACCCTTAGACTGGCAGACCTCCATAATGATATTATTCACCTGAGACTCTTTGAACCCTTTTCTTTTCTTTTCCCCTCACTTATGGTGGGAAAGGCATTTAAGGGTATCGTTTGCTATACCGGTTAGGAAAAAATGCAAGGGAATAAGTTTGTTTTTATTTTATCATATTATCATTGCTGTTTATATAAATGTATATAACTAATAAATACTTTAGTATAAGCACTGACTGTTGTGCAAATTGATGTGTATTCAAAGAAATAATGTTTTTATCGTTATTCATTTATCAGTATATCTCGAATTTTGATTTGTCTTCAAGTATAGGGATAGTCTTTTTCTATGTTAATATCTGCCTCAGGAGTCTTAGGCTCCCAAATTGCACTATATGGATTTTCCATTACGAGTATGAATTAGAATTAGTCATTTTAATGATTGAGCTTAATTCAAATATAAGGGTAAGTTAAATTGATAGATTAAGGGTTGTGGAGTCTAATATTGATGGATAGTGGTTATGGTATTATTTGTAGCTTTTTCTTTTTTGAGTATTACAGGTGTGAATTTATATTTATCGGACTTAGATGCAAGGTGCATATGTGACATCAAAAATTCAAGGCAATTTGTACTGATTCATTTAGTCGTTATGAGAGAAGTGTATGTCCTTCTTACTTCCAGAACTGTGAATTATGTTTACAATAATAATTATCATGGTGGGTAATCGAAGAATGTTAATGAACAAATTTTCTTTAAATGTTTAAAGGTTTAAGGCGTTCAGAGAAGAGAGGTTCGATTATTAATTGCAGTAGACAAAGAGAAGATGCAATATTTTTTCAGGAAATATTTAGTAATATTGATGTTGAAGACAAATAGAAAGCAGAGTGGGATGGATTTAGTTGGGTTTTTTTCAGTCGTTGTACCAATCACAGTAAAGGGGTTTGTGTATTGATTAAATCTAAGTTGCATTTTAAGGTATTAAAAACTAAAATAGATTTGGAAGGGTGATATATATTAATTGATGGTGAAGTTCAGGGGATCCGTCTTGTGTTAGGAAATGTTTACTTTCCAAACAGTGATAAAGAAAATCTCCAATTAGCCTTTCTTCGCATTTTAGAGAGAACTCTTGAAGAGTTTGATAATGAAGGGCATCCTATAATGCTTGGAGGGTACTTTAACATGATTCGAGATTTTGATTTAGATTGTTCAGGCAAAGGGAGGAGAATAGGAGAGGCTTTTAATTTAGAATTTGGTGATTTTTCAGGGGAAATTCGATTTAATTGATATTTGGAGAAAGAGGAATTTGGAGGGAAAAAATTACGTATAGACAGAAAAATCCTTTAATTCAAAGTAGGTTAGGCAACTGGATAATAACTAGTGGATTGGAAGAGCGAGTGAACGGTTGCAAAATCGTTGCTTCGGTAGCCCCCGATCATTGAGTTAGAACTAAAACTTCCACATGAAATATTTAAACGAGTTCCATCCTATTGGAAGTTTAATAATAGTCTTTGTTTAGATGCAGAATATACAAACGGCATGAAAAACGGAATAACTTGCTTGATAGAAGTGTTAAGAAAAGAAATTGTAGATCATAAGCTTTTATGGGATTTTGTTAAAATGAAAGTACGAGATTATACAATAAAATATTCTAAAATTAAGGCACGCGAAAAAAAAAAGATACTTATGAGTAAATTGCAAAATGAAGTGCAAAAATTGGAGGAAAATTTGGCTTAAGATGGCAGTAGAAATACTCTAGAAGAGTTAGAATTAAAAATAGCACAGTTAAATGGGATATAAGGACCTGCTTTAAGTAGTTTGAAAGTTCGATCTCGGGCTAATTGGTTTGAAGAAAGTGAAATTAATGAACAATTGTTAAAAGTAAATAGTAATAAAACTTTTATTGGGAAATTAAAATCTAATGAATTTCATTAAATAAAGGGGGTTTCTTATGCTCTCTGTGTTTAAAAATCAAATATTTTACAAGAATTAGAATATGATTTAACGATTGGTGTTTTCCTTTATTCTTATAAATGACACGATCGATTACTCGGAATTGATGTATAAAGTAGGCGATGAAATATTATATGAAGGACTGACTTCTAAATTATGTTATAAAATCTTTATAGATAATATAAAGGAAACCTTTGCGTTTAGACACGCGAAAATAATACATTTGAATAATACATCTGAAATTGTGACTTGCTTTTTGACCCCAAGATTATGCACTTTAGATGGGAAATTACGTGAATTTCAGTTTAGATTATTACATAGCAGTGGCGGATTTAGGGGGGGCAATCCCGGCCCGTGCCCCCCCCCCTTTTGAGGGAAAACAATGCATTGTACCCCCCCCCCCCCTATTTGGGATTGTGCCCCCCCCCCCCTTTTCGACCAGAAAAACCTTTTTTTTTTTTTTTTTTTTTTTGTTGTTGCTTGTCAGAGAATTATGGAGGGGAACTGGACCCCATAACCCCCCCCCCCCCCCCCCCCCACTGAGCAACTTTTGGAGGGCTGGCAAAATTTTTTTTTTTTGGTCCCCTTAAATAAAGCTTTAAAAAAGCTCAAAGAATGCTAATTTGTGGTCTAGACACTCTTTCCAGTATTCTTAGCAAAATATACTTGAAAAAAAATTGGTATTAAAATTGATTTCTTATGTATTTTATTGTATTTAAAATTTCTTACATATTTCTTTTTTTTTTTACCATTTGCTTTTTTATTGTTTTTTTAATGAAATTTGTCGGGGACACTTTTGCAATCATAAACAGCATAAAATAAATTTAATTTTAATCAGTAAATGTAAAAATATTCATAGATTTCTAATTTTGGCTGAAAACACATTTTGTATTGAAATTGTACATGAAAAATCACGTTTTTGAGCATTTTTTGGTCTGACGTGCAAGTACGATATGTTGAGTAACTTCGGAACCGCATGCCCGGACATCGCGAATTTGGTCTCAAAAGATGCGTGAGATTCGAAAGAAAAAAGTCATGAAACGCCGTGGCGACTGCTTTGCGCATTGCGGTCATATCGCGAGAAATGTATGTCCGGCCCTTTTAGGGTTAACCACTTACTCATAAAATATATGATATACAATGCGAGATCAAAAGGAACGCCCCCCCCCCCCCCCCAACATAGAAAAAAATCTATAATGCACTTTTAGAAAGGAAAGATAATGAACGCGAAAAAGCAATAGCTCGATATGAGTCAAGTCTACATCTAAAAAATGGACTTATTTTGAATGTTGGACGGAAGGAGGACATACACTGTAATATAACAAACAGCTTTTAAAAATTATATTCATTGTTACAATTGCCCTATATACTTAACTTCGTCATCTATCAGGTTTTAATCTATACCTTGTCCTGTTAAATTGTACTATGGTTGCTTATTTATGAATGGCATGTTATGGAATTATATTATTTGTATTGTGTTTATTGCCATGCTGAATTATATTGTGTAATCAATGCTTCATTTGTAATATTCATTTTAAAAATCTGAATCAAGGAATAAAAATTATGTAAAAGACAAAAAAAAAAAAAAATGTGCGTGTGTATGCTTTGTATCCCTTTTATACTATCGTTTTATTCTGCTCCGTCTCCCCTCTCCTCTCCCCTCTCTTCAGCTCTTTCTTTCTCTCTCTCTCTCTCTCTCTCTCTCTACCCTGGCTTCCTTCCCTCATTATCTTCACCCTCTCCCTTTCTCTCTCTCTTTCTCCCTCTCTCTTCCCCTTTCTCTCTCCCTCTCTTGCTCTCTCAATAATCAAGTGAATTTGACATTGTCACAGTCATAAAGTACAACATACAAACGTATTGATTTTCATGAAAACAGTAAAATATATTATCAACTGCTTTGCAGCAATCAGAGGCAATATTGCCATTCATCATCGATTTCACTTTTTTTTCCTTCAAATTACAGTTTAGCACATTATCATATTTGTAAAATTTGTTTAATTATTTTACAGGCATTTTACATACAGATCACATATCAAGATTCGTCTAATCAAAATAAATTATGTTTGTCTATGTACACACTTATTACAAAATGATGATGAATATCTACTAACAACTAGGAAGTTGACAAATAATCAAAGCTATCAAATATACAGTAAAATACAGTAAACTATTTTTTTTAAAATAATTAAATGAAGGTTCCGTAACAATTTACATCCAATATCATCTTTTTGTTGAACTGGATTTTGAAAATCAGGTATAATATGTTCCCTGAGAAAGAAAAGAACGCATCGACTGTTCAACTGAAATGTATAAAACTAGAGAGGGCACTGTATAACAACTGCACAACTTCAAGACTGATTTTTTTCCTATATGACTTTGAACTTTGATTAAAGCCAGGCACAGGCATAGAGAGACTTCATTGTCAAAATCAATATTCAAAATATACTCGATAATGAGCAGATGCGATATTAGTCGACATTTTGCAGCAAAGGTTTCTTTGCAGTCCATTGGATGTGCCAGTTGCTATTACTAAACACAGAGCCCTCTACTGGCCAAAGCAAGACATTGTACTACATGGTACCCATTTTCCTTACTGTAATTGAAATTCAAAATTCCCAAATGAAAGCATTATAGTATTATAATGCCAACATAAAAACTTCATCAAATTTCTTCTTTCACCCTAAGTTTGGTAAAAAATTTCTATGAAATTCTCTTTATTTCTGAACTAGATGAAAGATAACAATAAAAACAAAACGAAAATCAATAGTTGTGTTTCTACCTTGTCAACTCTAAAACTAGGTACAAAAGAACAAACTTTGCATAGAACATTGGAAGTAATTAATGCCTTTGGAAGTGTGCTATGTTAACAAGTTTGCCATGCATCAGTGACCAAAATACTAGGAACATGCAATTCAATAAAGAATTGATATTAGCATAAAGGCACTATTTCATGCAAATATTTGCAACTTTCAAAAAAATACTTTAAAAATGCTAAACATTTAACTGCCTAAAATCAGAATACAATATGCATAAAAAGTAGAATTCAATAAATTAAACAAACTACATGTATAGATATATATACAATCTAAAATGATATGAAATTAAAGAAGAAAATCATTTCAGTATATCTACTATTTCAAATTGACAATTAATAGCATAATTTGATTTATCTTAGAATCGGACAAGGCAACTGTCATTTGTAAACAACTGTGATTAGAAAACACTCCATCAATTATCATTGTCATCATAACGCATTCATTAATGTAAATCCAGACACTTTCTCATGTACGAAAACTTTCACGAATATCGAGAGAGGTCTATTCAAAAAAATCTCATGCTACGACATAAATGAATCTCATTTAATTTTTCCCCATTCGGGAAAATTTCTTGCCACAAAAGTAGCCATCATTTATGACCGGCAAGAGTATCATGTTGTGAAAGTGTCTGCATTTACAGTTTCCATATTCCTTCATTAAAATATAAAACAATATTTCTCAAATCCATGAAATTGTTAATGCAAAAAAAAGGTTACAACAGACATAAAAAAGACTTGAGCTAGACAATACTATTTCAAGGTTTTAAAAAGTTGCTAAATAATTTGACCTCTGTTAAAAAAAAAAACATAAAATAAAAAAAATACAATATTTAACTTCACTCTGTCCATATATTTGTTACGTAGAAAACTGGTTCAGACGTTGTATGTATGGCTGTCTCATAGTCAAGAACAGTGAATGCTCACATGTACATTC
Source organism: Heliocidaris tuberculata (assembly GCA_025618425.1). NCBI lineage: Eukaryota > Metazoa > Echinodermata > Echinoidea > Camarodonta > Echinometridae > Heliocidaris > Heliocidaris tuberculata. The sequence goes on from CM046841.1 coordinate 14,579,947, forward strand.
GCCAGCAGAAGTAAAGTGTGCATTTATATCTAGGCCCTGAGCAGGTACAAATGGTGGCACAACTTCTGAGTTGAGCCACAACGATTACAAGTAAATTTCTTTTTTTGTGTTGAAAGCACCTTATGAAAAATGGAAGATATATTGATAAATACTGTATCCAAATTTTATACAAAATACATGTGGACGCGGCTATTTACAAAATACCAGATACCTTGATTTCTTTGTACAGTATTTTCTTTTCGGGGTGCAGAAGTTTTAGTTTTTAAATTGTTCGTTACATTTGATTGATTACGTTAAAGGTCATGTAAAGTTTTGGTAAGCCCTCAAAAACTGTTCGTCAGATTTCTTCAATTTTTGTTGATAAATAGCAAGATACTAGCAATACTAAGACACTGTGAAGATTTCGCCTCCTAAAGTTTAATATTAAACAAATAAGAGGCAAAAACTAATTTATGTGCCGGGACAGGCACGTAAAATCCCAACAAAGGCAGCATGTGCTATACACTGTAAACACACGTGTAAAACCAATGATGAGTACCTACACACAGTGCACACACGCTGTCTCTATGCGAAGCCCCAAGATTGCTGTGCGGGGAGCCGTCGGGGTGGAAGGGTCCTAGCATTATGGCAGTGATCAAGCATTCCTTACAGATATTTACACTGAAATTCACCAGAAATCATAGATGGAATACCAAATGACCTCTTACAGACATCTTTTGATACAAGGAGAACAACATGAGACTATATTTAACATGTTGCTTTCCAATTTCCTTTTTGCTACCAATACTGTATATGAGCTTTAAGTTGGCTATATGTACAAAAGTGCATGCAGATATGGATGACTGTCTTTTAGTATTTACTCAAATTTTAGTCATGTGATGCTTATCTACATGTAAGGGAGAAGGTGTTGTAAATAATGTTGAAATCCATAGTGTTCATTCTGCAACCATTTCCATATCCATAACTGAATTAAACAACTACAACTTCATATATGTTACATTTGTGCACCATTTTTTATATTTTGTCAAATTTATCATGTGACACACATTGTCATGTGACATGCCTAATGTCATAATCCGCAATAAACAATTCCTCTGCTGAGATCCAGAAGGGCGTTAAATCATATCCTCTTATACAGAGCTAACGCCCTTCTAACGATCAACAAATAGAATTGCAGTATACACCTATAAGGACTGAACCACTTGGGCACAGAGAGTCCTTCGAGTGCTCCTGATTCAGACTACATCCATTTAAATTGCTTAGCGAGCGGCACGAGAAGATGTGTCTGAAACGCAAAATGCATAATGCTGAAAATCATGATTTTATTGCATTAAGGTAGAGATATATACATGTAATTAAGCCACAGAGTGTATAAAAATACCTCTCCTACCTAGATTTGGCTGAACATTACCAAAATTGTCATTACAAATGTCAAATTACAACTTTTATTTCTTATTGCTGATATTTCACTAAATACAGGCTCTAAGGGGAACTATCATTCAGCGAAAAATCTGGCGTTTGCTCTTTATTCACAGAAAAAATAGCACCGCCCGGTGCTTTCTCTGTTTAGGAGAATTATAGCGCCACGAGTGACCAGAATAACAACGCAGCTGTGAATAAAATTTGCAGGCATTTCCAACTGGCGCCAAGCAGGCTGTGAATCAGATCCCTCCGTAGGCAATAAATAGCCTCCACTGGGCAGTGTTCTAGTCATTCCCCTGATGACGATCAGAGCATACTTATCGAAACATCAAGAACCACAGAGCTCTTTAGCAGAGTTCACCAGCCCTTTTCAGGGCTCTTATTCCTTGAAGAATTACATGGTGTAACCCTGAAAAACTAAACCTACAATTCAGTTTCTCCACCATGAAAAGTATTGCTGATACTTCACTATTAAAAAACTTTGAATTCACCAACATTTTTGACCTTTGTGTTTCAGATGCATCTTTTTGTGCCACTCTGTTTTGCTAAACTGAATTATTGGCAGTTTGTATTCCACAAAACCCAAATAAATACCTCATAAAGTATATGTTTTAGACTGGACAGGGAGGTGAAATGTGAAATTCTATCGAAAAAATTCTGGAAAAAAAGAAGCTGCATGTACATGAAAACATACATGCACTTTAAAATGCATCATACAGAGAGATGCAAAGTTGTAATAAAAGCAATATCACAATGCGACTTACACTGTACATGTATCTGTACAATCTTCAAGTTTATAAATAGAATTACTGTATGACAATAAAAAGATTACATTACATATTTACATAATATTCATAGGTTTACAGAAAGCACACCAGAGTCAGCATTTGTAGCAAAAGAAATATCATAAATATGCTGTCAAAGTGACATTACAAAATGAATATAATAACGAGATACTTATTATGATACAAATCAACAGCACAACAAATTGTAACACAGACTGTGGCAGTGTTTTTAACTAAAAGAAATAAAAAGAAATAAAAAATAATTTCCTTTCATGTTTCTTCCTTCAGAAACCTAACTTTAGCTAGACATTAGATTGAAAATGAAGGGGGAATTTCTTTGTTATATCCCTCTCTCCAAACTGCATGCAGTGTGCATAGCCCCCCCCCCCCCCCCTCTCTCTCTCTCTCTCTCTCTCTCTCTCTCTCCAAAGAGCACCCATGTGCAGAGACATTTAAAATTCCCTTTTTGGTCCTTCTTACATAAGCTCACTCATTTGGTAACACAAGTAGGAAAAGTACAGATGCTAACTCAAACATTAGCTCTGATAAATAACACAAAACTTCATACATATTGACCCAACATAAGCAACTAAAACTCTCTCTACATTTTTAAACTAATACATCACTAAAAATACTTGTAAATTACTTCATCAGAACATGCCTTTAATAATGTACCAAAATATTTACATCTACATATACATGTATATGCCATGCATGATAAAAGGTTAAAAACAAAACTACCATATAAAATGTTGCATACAAATACAATGTCCATGATACCTGAACATTCTAAATAAAAAACAAAAAGATTACAAGCTAAGTCAGCCCCTTTGCAATAATACGCTCATCCTACCAGTAATGAAGGCCTACTAGAACAACTATCAACAAAATTGCACTACACAAAAAAAAATCATTCAATTCATCCTCTCATATGTATGATGCATGTAGCTTTCAGTGATCACTTTCCCACTTGCTGGACATTAAAAGGAGAGTGAAGAAATCGGGCACCATTTCAAGTTAAACTCCATACATCTAGCTGAATGGCAGAAGATCAAAACATCAAGGTGACATAATTTGTCACAAAATGATAATTATTTACAAAATCTGGATAGATGAAAACAAAACATTGACAAAACCAACTATTCAACTTGAATAACACCCAAGGTCACCTAAAAAGTCTCAAAAGTCAAACTGCCATTTCACAGACTGAAGGCCCTTTTTTGCACAGTCAACAGAAGTGAGCAATGCCAAAAGTAAACTCCATACAGGTCTGATAAAAAGATAATGCTGCTATATAGATTCATAAAATAATCAGTAAACCTGTTGCTACCTAGAGAAAATGTTGAAGATTATTATGAACAGAAAATGACCGAAATGTGAGCGTAAAAGCATACCTTTTAAAGTTCAAAGCAGACTGACAGATAAAATACACTCTCACTGATTGTCATATCACTTTTAAGAAAAATTAGTGAGGAAGAAAAATTGTCCTAATGAATAGTCCATTTGCATATATATCAAACTTAGATTCCATAGCAACCCGACTGTTTAATCATTGGTCTCAACTGGCTGTGCACCTCTCTCTGTGTGGTTTACAATGGATTTCCCAGGTACACTTTACATGTAATCCTTGCATCCGATGCACAGGTCAGCATGATTTTTCCAAAGAAGCTGTTGGACATGTCCAACAATCGCTGCGTGTGGCTACGTGTTTTGATGAACGCAGGTGAAACATGCAAAGATCGCAATTCTTTCAAGGGCTTCTTGCGGAGTACACTACCATACGGAGCCGTGACATAACGCAATTCAGTTGCACAGTACAGTACCTATAGGGGACTGCACATTTGCCTCAAGAGCCTTTGCAGGTAAGAGGGGATATGTTATGAGGAGAGTGCAAGATGCAAAAGAAGAGAAGTAGAGAGGTGCATGGCCGGTTGTGACCATGGCAAATGAAGGAAGTACGAATCGCAGGAGTTGGCCCACACGGTCAGTTGTGACCATAGCATTACATATCACCTTAGAGGATGTTATGATGCAAATGTCAGGCATATAAAGCTAACTTGTTCTAGATGATGAAGTTCCTAGTTGCTAAAAGTTGATGATGGCAATACTGGATATCATCATTATGATTATGATTATAATGAAAATGTGGATTATGATGATAATGATGATGATGATGATGATGATGATAATGGGTGGTGTTGGCAATGGTGAAACAAAAATGATGATCATCATGTTGTTGATGATGATCATGATGATGACTATGATGATGACAATGATGATAATGCTGAAAATGACATTATTCAATAAACACATACAATGCTCAAAAGGTTCATATAGTAACAAATCCTGAAAGTCATTTTGAAAGCATAACCTCTACATGAAGCTTTTCAGCAATGCTCAACATTGTAATTATAACATTTGTAAATCTATTTGAAGTCAAATGCTCACATTGTCAAGGAATTTCACTTCCCAGTCGTTATACAGAGACAACATTTCATCTGTTTATAAAGATCACTTTTCTTATCTGCCTTGAGCAGTCTTTTAATACAGGTTTGACTGTTAAGAGCCTAAAGGGTGCTACATGTAACTCTGTGTTAAAATATACGGATTAACGCCCTTTTGACTCTCAGCAGATGAAGTATAAATTTAGACAATGCAGAAAACATGCGATGGAGCTAGGTGGAGTAAGAAGACGACCGAACCTCTTCGTCTGTGGTCCTGTGTTTGGAATGCTGTAGAATACTTCACTTCAAAAATTTGCACTTAGCCCTTATGAAACCAACGTCTCGTGTTGAAAGGAGAGCAGCACAGTGTCATCGTGGCAATACACCATCATTGTCGTCATACGACGGGGCACTCTAGAGGCACCACGCCCACGATTGCTATCGACGACTCGACGGGGACGACTCCTCCGTTGACTTCTAGGCGTCGTATACAGCCCTTGAACCTGACTGCATCAGGGTCGGATACTGTCAGAGGAAAAGCGGAAAGAACGTTGCATCAGAATCTCTGGGTTGGGAAACAGGACTTGACAAACCGGCACCATTATTTAAATGACCAACAATATTCTTTACCTAATCTTGTTTCATATATGGATAGAATAATGCAAGCACAGCTACATGTATAGCCTACATGTATATCAAAGTTTTAGGGTCCATTGGTAAATTGTTCATTCTAATTACCAGGTCCTTCTGATAGGACTTACAGGCGTATATTTGTTGGTTGCTTATCTACATGTACAAGCATAATCTTGTTTCCTGGCAGTCATCAATCAATCAGTCATTATTGCTTGATCAATCACACATCATTTCATTCTATACTATAGTCATGCTTCCACTTGTATATTGAACATCCTATCTGAGGGACGTTCACCATACTTACATGGGTTTCCACCTGCATAGAACTGATAGCGCTCGTCACCTGGTAGTCGGACGGTACCCCTGAGATTGTTGGCCATGATGCCATCGACAGAGAGCTGCCACAGGCCATCTAGCTCCACCACCTGGACCAGGTGCCATTGGTAGTCACAGACGGTGAAGTTGGTGTGCGCTCTGAACGGGATCTCAGCCATCCTGCGGCCGGTGTAAAGCTTCAGCAGAATCTGCAAGCCAAGCAAAGAAGGACTGATGAGTTTGTTTCTTTGAATCAGGTGAGGAGTAGGGGTCACATATGTATGCCAAGGGTTTGAGTCCATTGTCTTCCAAAATGTAATTCTGTTATTGCAATACTAGAGAAGCCTGTACATAAACACCAGCTGCCAATATAGACCACTTTCTTCTTCTCTCTTAAGGGGTCTGTATATAGAAGTTTTCCTGTACCTGGATCTAAAAGCTTGATTTCTTAATATCTGAGTTACATGTTATAAAACCATATACAAAGAGATACATCAAGAAAAAGAAAATTTTAAGAATAAAAGGATAGAAGTGAATATCCTGTCCTTTTTTTGTTGTAAACTGACCCTTTCAGCCTGTGCTGCTGGTTATTCTTTATATACATGTATAATGAAAATAATATGATTCATTTACGTTAATTATACATTCACGTTAATTATACATTTATGTTAATATGTACATTTATGTTAATTATACATTTACGTTAATCATACAATGTAATTACTTTATTTGATAATGTATTAATATTTGTTTATTATGTTGTAATCACTTTGTAAAATGTTTTTGAAGAAAAAAAAGGATCATAAAGATAAATAAATAAATCAAATCAAATCAAATCAAATCAAATATGCAATACATGTAAGGTAGCTTAGCGAAACGTCATGGCGCGTAAGAATGCAGGAAAAACGCATATGACAAATTTGCTCAAAATCATAATTTTATTCTATAAAGGCAGACTCAAAATTATTACAATGTAGAATTAGTATTCAAATATTTGAACAATTTTAAGCAAAATAATATGAAATTTTTTTATTCAGATATGTCTGATTCTAATTTTATAAGCACATACAAAACTTGCAGTTTTCCTTTATGCGTCTTTCCCGCGTTCTTACGCGCCACAACGTTTCGCTAAGCTACCTAAAATGGATATGAATATACATGTACATGTATCGATCAAATCTGATAGAAAACAAAACTTACATCATGATCACTTATCAGAACTGTGATCCCCACACCGTCCAGGTCAGTAGCTGTAAAGAGGAGGCCGTCTTTCTGAGCTGTTCGGAACTCGATGAGAAGCTCAAAGTCAGATCCTATCTGTTGTTGGTTAGCTGTACACAGGTGGGAAATAGGGATAATACAGTTACATTGTACTTACTCATCAAGTGGCGATGAATATACAAAAATAGAATTGAATGAATTATGATTTGTATGAATGGTTTTAAGCCAACCAGAAAAAAACAGTATATCTTGTGCTTGGAGCAAAAATAGTATGAGAATCTTCTTCGCATCCTCTCATCCCAACATTTTTCTCTTCATAATAATAGTGGTGGCTTCTTGTATAGTGCTCATGTCCGTCACGGTATGACGCTCCAGCCAAGCATGTAGCGCTCTAGCATATTGGGTACCCATTTACATCTGGGTGGAGAGTGGCATTAAGGTCTTGCCAAAGGACGTTAGTGCCAGGCTGGGATTTGAACCCTCAACTTTTTGATTGAGAGTCAAATGGATGAACCACTATACCACAAAACCTCTTCTCCATTCTTCTAATCAGCATGTGGTCTATGCCCTGGAAGTTTCATTCAGTGAATGAATTATTATTTGAATGAAGGGTTTTGAGCCAACCCCCAAAAACAGTATATCTTGTGCTTTGAGCAAAAATAGTATGTTGGTGTAGCAACTCTCTTTCTTTCTCTCTCTCTCTGTATCTGTACAGTGTATCTCTCACAATTTCTACATGTATGTATCTATAGATATATCTCACTCTCCTTCTACATCCATCTCTCTAACCCTCCGAATTTTTCCCTCTCTCTCTTCTTTGATATTTCTCCCCTTTCATCAAGCTGTTCATACAAATATCATCTCCCTCTATTTTTCCTCTTCTCCATTCTTCGAAACCTTACCCAGTAGCGCATGGCCTATGCCCTGGAAGTAGTGCCCCGGTTCAGTGTTGGTGTAGCAGGTCACAACTCCATAGGAGTTATTGGACCTTCCTGTCAGATCAACGTCCATGCCATTCAAACGGAACTTGCGTATACATCCATTAAATCCATCCTAGAAGGAAAGAAAAGTAAAAAAAAAAATACAGTTAACTCTGCATAAGTCGACTTTCCATAAGTCGAATAATCGCCTTAGTCGAAGCAATTTTTCGGAACAGAATGAGCAAAACATGTGTTTTTTACCTCTTCTAAGTCGAATTTCGCCTAAGTCGAACAGATTTCTGTGGTCCCAAGAGATTCGACTTAGGCAGAGTTACCTGTACATCTACATTAAACACATTGAATATTTTATGCCTGTAGAACTGTTAGTCATATTCCACACTTTTCTGCTGATTTGAAAGAAAATATATGCATACTCTCTTTATGTTTGTGAAGCTTGAAGTTTTTGCCACTGAAGTGCTTGCAAACAGGAACATTTACTGGGGGGGGGGGGGTGGGGGCAAATAATTAGAGGTGAAAAAAGGAGATAAAATGAAAGGGAAATATTTGTAAGTTTTTAGAGTGATACAGCATAAGGGAAGTAGGCAGAAAAGAAGGAAAGACAGAGAGAGAGAGAGAGGAGACAGACAGAAAGAAAAGCAAGGATAGTATGGCAAATAACTTAGAACGGAAAGAGGAAGAAAGGCAAAAGTACACACATGAGAAAGAGAGAGAGAGAAACAATGACAAGACATGTACAAAAGAGAAAGACAAAGAGAATAAAATACACAAAAACATTAAAAATTAAATAGCAAAAAGAAATCTTCTCTTTAAAGTAGGCCTATTTCGAAACAATTCTACGATCACCTAAGATCACAATAAACAATTATTCTACATTAATTTAAAAACAGCCCTTACAAAATTCAATTTAGACTCAAATATAGGAGTACTCCTGCTACATATGGCAATCAAAACATTTACCCTTACAAATTGATACAAAATGCGATCAAAAGAGGATGGTACAGTCAAAACTTTTCATAGATTTTAGGTAAAAAAAAAAAAACACACACAAAAGCGATTTCATTGTGCAAACAAATTCATGCAACCTCCTACGAAACTTGGCCAACGAAAGGAAAAACTCATTACGAAGATGCATATTAAAGCCTAACACAGCACCTCTTAAACTAATTTCTCCTATTTGGCCTCTCGTTTTTATAAAAACAAATATCAATTCTCACTTGCACCCGACAAGCTTTTGTCGCAGCTGTCACCCAGGCTATGAGCAATACAATTAGTCTTGTGACTTAGGGTAAAGCAGCTAGTGCTCTATTTTATTAAAAGCGGTCAGTTTTGTTTTATTTTTCGGGTCAAGGATAGACTCTGGAGGCACAACTGATTTCCTTCCGTTTTCCTTAGTACTGTATCCATCATTTTGTGTATCATCTCATAAGATCCATATCAACTCATCTAGAGTTAACGCCCTTCTCAGCAGCTCTCAGCAGATGATATATTTTCTCATGTAAAGCAATTAAGGGGTAAAAAAAAAAAGCATGGTATTGCAAGAACTCTTATCTGAAATTTTCTCTAAATGAGAGTAACATCAACGTCTGTGACAGCCCTAGTACTGTACATCCATCCTTAACCGCCACAGCTCCACCAAGTTCATTCATGTAAATCGTAGTGCCTTTTCTTTTCAATATTCATCTTGATACTGTACATTGGCCATTGATATCTAAACTAAAATGTTTTCCCTACCTCATTTGAGTGTGAAGAAGAAAGACAAGCTTTTGGTTGTTGCAACAGATAAAGTGCAATTCCGTGCAATGAGTCCCCTACGACATATGTCTTTTTTCCATATATTTCATCCAAAAATTGAAGAATGTCTTGATATGACCACTGAATAGTGGTGACTTCTGGTATCACCACCTACACTGTATAGACATTGTCATATTAAAAGATTTTTCATTCATGGATGAAATATATGGATAAATGTCATGCATGTATGTTGTAAAGGACACTGCCCGGAATCGCCCTAATATCAAATATGATAATATAGGTGCTTTGACATACATGTACATGTATGCTCCAGTGACAATTGCTCTGGGTTTGTTTGTTTTTGTCAAAGATAAAGGGATAGGGTCAGAGTTGCAATTGAGTTTAAGGTTAGATTTAGGTTTTGGGCAAGGCATAAAGAGCTGGTCACATTTGTCTGATAACGATAACGATAACAAAATTTTCAATTAAAAGTATACCCTACTTTATGGTGTTTATGTGTGAGTATGCTCATATATGTTAATAGAAGGGCAGCTCTAGGGTAAAGTGAACCTTAAATTAAGAATCTCGTTATCGTTATCATTATCAGACAAATGTGAGCAGCCCTTTACATGGAGGTACAGTTTTTGGTCCAGGGTTAAAGTCATGGATTTGGATTGTGTAGAATATTGCACACAGAGCCATTGGGTGATTTCAAGTTCGGTGTTGGTGTTGGTGTTGGTGTTGGTGTTGAGAGCGTGAATTGGGCTGCTGATTCTAGCCCCAACACCGAATTCAGGTTTATAAAAATAATACCAATCACATTATTGATAGCTCAACACCTGGTGAAGTCATCCCAGCACCAGCTGTGGCTGGTGCTAATTTTGCCCCAACACCAACACCAGCTTTCAACACCGAACTTGAATTCACCCACTGTCTGCAGAGCATGTGTCGTACAAACTCAAAATAGGTAGCCTCATTATCTAAGTTGAAGCCTACCACTGGAAAACAGAAATCTATCGTAACAGCTTACCCCATACACGTTGGGTGACTGCCTGTTCAGAGGGAGACCACCGATATAGATTGGTGACTGGATGTTGAGATTCTTGCGTCCATTGTCTGACTTGGCCCTCTTTCGCTTGGTGCCATCCACCTGGAGGGTTCCTGTCTTCCGGTTCCTGGAGACCTCAATCTGCAGAGGGAATGTCAAAGGTTAACGTTTCATCTGCCGCGAGTGCCGACGGGCACAATCGCAAACTTGCCACAATTGCCAACAAACACAAGCAACAGACATCAATCAACAAAGGGTTTGCACGGTGCATTACAAAAACTTGAATATTAACCCTTTCACGACAGGAATTATTTCAGGGCTAAATTGATTACATTTTGTTCTGCAAATTGGCAACAATAATATTTTTCTTTTAGTACTACAAGATTGTAATAAGGGGTAATGTCTTTGAAAACAATATGCATGGTTAAAAGAATTGGCGAAAAGTTGAAAAAGTTGCAAATTTTGATAAAAAACAATGATTTTGAACCTCTCCATGCCAATCTTGCCAATTTAAGGATTTTAAAGCTTATACGACTTTCTGAAATTCCTAGCATCAAACGCAATTTAATCATGCAACAAAAATGGACACAGTGTGTGCAGAAATTTTTGCTCTTTCTACTCATGAGTCTGGTATATTTTTTAGGGCTCTGAATCAAAAGTTATTGAGCCAAACCACAAAATGTGGTCAATTGTCTTGAAAGGGTTAAGCAATATCCAGGTCTTAAATGGCAACATAATGACCCCTCTTAATGGGCTGTCGGTAGTAGTTAAAGAAAAAAACTCTACTTTAAAGAAAAACAGAACTAGAAGACTTTGCTAAACTATATGTACCCCTTGAGAAATATGATGTCAGACAGGGATAATGGGCCATATCTATAAACTAGTAAAGGCCTAGTGAATGCTTTTTCTAACTTTTTGCTGCAGCTTAAAAAAACAACAACACAGAAGTACATGTAATTGGCAGAATAGCAAAAACAAGCATTTACTTGGGCTACAAGTAAAAAGTTATCAACTACATGCTATAGCTGGGGCTGTTGCTATGTCAGGCATGTCGGTTATGCAGATGGTATTTTTTGAGAATTTACAATAGGCTCAAACTACCTTGAGGGAAATATCACAAAAGCAGTTTGTGCACTGAGGCATAAATAAGTGACAAGTTTTTCCCTCCCTGCTCACTTTCCAAAGTGGCTACAAAGACAATATCACTAACGGCTGTTAAATGTGACAAAACATCTTTATACCTGATTAAATTCACTTTTGTTTTCAATTGTGTAAATGAAGAGAAATATCAGCTATCTCTTAGCTTTTTAAAAAATAAGGAAGGACAGTTCAAGGTGCAAAAAATAACATCTTTTCATCTCCATCATGTCCATGCAAGTAGAAGAGTAGCTTGCAAAATACCAAGAAAAAGTTTGGTGATGAAAGAAAATTCCTCCTTTTCAATTAGGCATTTACTAATGATAATCTGGCAAGCCTTGAGTACAAGAACAACACCTTTCCATTTGATTCTGAGTAATTTTGAATAGGAAAGCAAGCTGCTGCTAGTCTGAGTTAGCTACTGCTAGCAAGAAAGAAGCGTTTGTTTCTCCTTGCAAGCAATTACTTGGGTGGAACATCTGAAGATACAAGCAAAGAGGTAGAAAAAGCATTTGCTACTCGTTTTTATAGATACGGCCCAATATTGGAGTGACAAATAAAGAGTTAGTTGGTAGCCCTATTCTTATCACTGAGCCAAAAGGTACATTCAGTTTTATAAAGTTATTTCTACATTTGGTATTGAAAGCTTAAACAAGGAAAGGGGCAAAACTAAAACGTATGTCACTTTCATTTTAAAACCAATTTTCGCAAAACTCCTGACCCCACAGAAAACATTTCTCACCGTATGCCAGTAGCCATCATCAATCACAAAGTCAGAATCCATGAAGACTGGAGAGTTGCCAATCTTGAAGTTGAAGAAGACAAATCCATTCATGAGCTGGAGAGCAGCGTAGTAGTTCTCACTCGGATCGGCCATATAGAAGATCAGGCTATCCTGCTGTGTCGTCTTCAACTCTATAGTGATCTCAAATCTGTTATAGCAAAACGAAACAAACATTTTTTTTTTTGGTTGAGAATCCAAGAAGTTCTCTCAGGGAATCAATGTAAAACTGAAAATGAACACAAAAATGTCCACAGACACATTTCTTGCAGGCACATTGTCCAGCAACCCTAATCCACAAGGTGAGGGGGGTTCCACTCAAAACTAAAAGTAGCAAGACAGTTGGTTATCAGTGTTGTGTATTACACGGTTTAAGGAACATTGTCGACTTTTGTCACATGTACAGTGTATATGCATCATATATTCCACACAATATGGCAGTCTAGGAGTTCAATCCTTATAAGCCCATATTCTGGACTCCATTTTAACTTAAATTGCAGTCTAAGTTAATCCAGAGCTTAATTAAAATTGACTTAAACCACATGTCCAGTCTAAATTGCTATACAAAGTTACACCACACTAGACAGAGTGCGATTTTCTAAAAGTCTGGTTCAAAGGGCAGGTTTAGACTGGGTATAAACCACACTTAGACTGCAGTTTAAGTCAAACCAGGGTTCAGTATATGGGCCATAGTAAATAAAGAGTTAACACAGAGAACTTTAGAGATTAAGTTGAGTTCTGGTCATGAGATTGAAATGTGAAAGAAGCTGTCTCAAAGCAATTGGGAAAGGTTGATTATAAAGCACATAAGAATTGGTGTATGCTGTAAGGTTTTGGAATCACCAAAATGATAAGAAGTTGACTCAATCCTGCTGAGAGTCCATGCACTGCACACAGAAATGCGCATATGGGACTACACACAAATGTTCGGCCTGAACATTTCAGCTATTTATTGTCATATTTTGAATATGAGGGCATTGGAAAAGCAATCATTTTTAGGGGACATTTCTACTATGATAATCTTCCAAACTAACATAAAAAGAAAGAGAAAGCTTACACTTTTCCCAGAACTCGACCTTCCCTTAAAGCCTTCTGGATCTCAAGATATTATTTCACAAAGCAATTCTATTTAACATATTCTGCAGACAAAGATCTTAGTATCGTCTTATCATATAAAGATGAAACACTTCAAATTATCTAAGTACACAATTAGAATTGTCCCACGACATATTGAAGAAACACATCAAGATGGGAAATTCAAGGGGACTGCATCAACCAGGTTTCATGGACAAGTAATGCATGTAGTTATATGGCCTCCAGAATATAAAGTGAAATTTCAAATTTGAAAAACATCACTGAAAAGAAAAATCATTTCAGATTCAACTTTTGAAAGGTGTTTTATTCATGGATATTAAAAAGTCAAAATCCTGGTAGGTTCTGTTTTCCATATGCTTCTAATATCTTAAGTCTTTACAAGCTTTAATCTGAAAAAAACGGAACAAAGAGTTGACTGCCACAGTCAACTTTTGTCATATGTACACTGTACGTGTAGCTGTACAGTGTATCATCATCATCATCATCATCATCACTACCATCATCATCATCTTCATCACCACCATCACCATCATCATCATCACCATTATCATTATCATCATCATCATCTTCATCACATCATTATCACCATCATCACCACCATCTTCAACATAACTACCATCATCATAATCATCACCATCATCATTATAATTATCATCTTCATCTTCATCATCGAAGATCTGGACAGTTAAAACCACTGATGGCACTAAAATTTCTTTCTTATAAACCAAGATAGGCAATGACCCAATTGTGTAGCTCTGATATAAGAAGAAACCCTTGAAAATGTGATGTACGTCATAATCATTTTCAATATACAAAACGAAGAGTGAAAAAATGAAGTGGTCTCTTTAGTTCTAAATATCCTCACTACATATGATGATTGTTGAAATCCACCAATACTGCGTCAGCTAGAACATCCTCCTATCCCTGGTTTTAACATACCTTAAAGGGAAGGTTGATTTCTGATTAGAATTAAAAAAAATATATGTGAGCTTTGTCATATCCTTTCTTCCCACTTGGAAGGATATAAACAATGTCATAGGAAAAGGATTACTCTGGTAATAGCCTCATATTTCCAATATGACTGGAAGTATAATTTGGACTAAGTTTCAATGACATATGAGGTCTCACTTCATATATCTATCTATTAATATTCTATTCACCAAAACGAGTGATGAATTTTCTTTTACATCAAATCTTTGTGGGCAGCAAATACTGCCGATGGTCCGCTGCAAGGATAACGCCCGGGCGGAAATATCCGCCCATGGCATGGTAAGGTTTAAAAATAAAGTTGTGTTCTGGTCATGAAAATTGAATTGTGAAAGAAACTGTCTCAAAGCAATTGGGAAAGGTTGATTATATAGCACAAAAGAATTGGTGTATGCTGAAGGTTTTGGAATCACCGAAATTATAAGAAATTTACTCAATCTTGGTGAAATTCACATGCACTGCACACAGAAATATGTATATTGGACTACACAGAAATGTTCGGCCTGAACATTTCAGCCGTTTCTTGTCATATTTTGAATGTGAGGGCATTTGAACAGCAATCCTTTTCAGGGGACATATCTACTATGATAATCTTCCAAACTAACATTTAATAAGAACGAGAAAGCTCACAAATTATCTGTTTACCTTTCCCAGAACTCAAGCTTCCCTTTAAGAAATGAAGGGTATCCCTTTTCTAATTGCTTAGAGACAGTGTCATTAACAATGTAGCAGCATGAGCAGAAATCAACTTCTAAGAAGCAGAAGGGCATTAAGGCATGTACTTTAACTCAGAGTTAATGCCCATCTGGCTTTTAAAGTTTACAATAACAGGAATTTTCAATAATGGAAGATGAGGAAATATCAGAATCTACAAGAATAATCCAGGGTTCATATTCCCTGGAATATATGCAGTGTAAATGCACATTACAAGAGATAGAGACAGAGAGAGAGAGAGAGAGAGAGAGAGAGATAGAGACAGAGAGAGAGAGAGAGAGAGAGAGAGAGAGATAGAGACAGAGAGAGAGAGAGAGAGAGAGAGAGAGAGAGAGAGAGAGAGAGAGAGAGAGAGGGGAGGGGTTAATGAAATTCAGGCAACAAAACAGTTCCTGAAAGCTATAGTGTGAAGAACTGTGAGTAGGCTACTCCACAACCACTAAGCTTCGCATACATCCGACAAAGAGGTGAGAGAGAGTTAACCCTTTCAAGACAATTAAACACATTTTGTAGTTTGGCTCAATAACTTTTGATTCAGAGCTCTAGAAAATATACCAGATGCATGAGTAGAAAGAGCAAAGATTTCTGCACACACCAATGTATTTTTGTTTCATGACCATATTGCGTTTGATGCCAGGAATTTTTAAAACAAGAATAAGCTTTAAGATCCTTAAATTGGCAACACATTGAGAGGTTCAAAATCATTGTTTTTCATTAAAATTGGCAATTTTTCAACTTTTCAACAAAATTTTAAACCATGGATATTGTTTTAAAAAACATCACACCTTATTAGTACCTTGTAGCACTAAAAGAAAAATATTATTATTGCCAATTTGAAGAACCAAAAGTGATCAATTTAGCCCTTAAATAATTCCTGTCCTGAAAGGGTTAATAGAGAGTTATATAGGGGAACAAGATCACCGAATTACAATTGTGAATATAAAACAGCTGCAGTGGTTTGGTCATGTAACTAGATGGAAGAAAAGCTTGGCAAAAACCATCTTGCAAGGAGGAACCAATGGCAGAAGAAAAAGGGGCAGACCGTCTAAGACCTGGATTGATAGCATAAAGCAGTGGACAGGGGGGCGTTTCATGAAAGGACTTGTCAGATATTTTATCCGACAAATTTGCTCTCAGCCAATCAGATGCAAGGATTTCAGTAGCTTATAACAGTTGTCGGATGAAATATCCGACAACTTCCTTTCATGAAACGCTCCCCAGGAATGTCTTTTGAGCAGCTAACTAGAACAGCTGAATACAGAAAGTTACGGAGAACCCGTGTCTCAAGATCCATCACATCGTCCCCCGATGGCCTCCAAGCTATGGGACATAGATGGATAGATAGTGTGATGGAGAAAATGAAAGATGCTGATTAATAACACAATCACTGGAGACAGATGAAACAGATATCAGACTACTCAGTATACCTCAGTAATGAAGACATGACAAAGAGAATAAAGAAGATGTTTCATGTTGTTAAGTAACATAATCACCTTGAACTATTCCCACGTGCAATGCATCTTATTGCATCTCCTTGGAGTGCTGATGAGGTAAAGATTTGATTGCTTCCATGACACGTGCTCCTGCGACAATTGTTCTATACAGTCAATTTCCTACACTATCTGAATGCCTTGCTTCAACCCTAGAAAAGACACAATGGGTGATTTCAAGTTCGGTGTCGGTGTTAGTGTTAGTGTTGAGAGCGTGAATTGGGCTGCTGATTCTAGCCCCAACACCGAATTTTGGTTTATGAAAATAATACCACTGACATTATTGATAGCTCAAGACCTAGTGAAGTCAATCCCAGCACCAGCTTCATTTCAGGTTTGGTGTTGTGGCTGGTGCTAGTTTTGCCCCAACACCAACACCAGCTTTCAACACCGAACTTGAAATCACCCAATATCCATTAACCTGTTGACTACTGAATTTTCTCATTCCCATAGGCTTTATAAAGGAGCCGCCCGGTTCCCGTAGGCAATGGGTTAAACTGGAAACCTTACCTTAATCTTAACCTTAAACCCAACAGCAACGCCAACCCTAACTCTAGGCTTTGTGTTGCAACTATGGCCTGGAGTATATCACCAGAGGAAATGTTGGATCACCATTTTTGTCAAGTCTTTTCTTCTGACTGTAATTATTTGGGGGATTTTGTGTGGTTCATCATCAGTGGTTTGAAAAAGTGAGCAACTGAGCAAAAATTGATTATCAGAAATTTGAATATGCTCAAGCCTTATATGTTCCTTACATTACAAAGCCTGACGAAGCCTGAAATTGAGAGATGATGAAAACTGCAATAGGTGAAATCACAAAAACTTAGATCCTTGTTGTCAATACCACCAGGTATTGTCATGTCACCCTTTCATCTAGTCAATGTTTGATAAAACTTGGGGGGGGGGGGCATGTACAAAAGAAGAGATCGTGATTTTGATACGGTCTATTTTATTCAAATTTCCTAGATTAAAGTTCAAAATTTAAACAAAATACGAATAGAATCTCCAAATTTGGATATCGCTCATCATTTTGAATAGAAATGTACAAACCTTGCTGTCATTATGAACTCTGAATCTAAATCTTATTAGCTGATTACAAAAGAGACTGGTAAGAGCGAAAGCTCTTTACAACATCTCATTTAACAAAATTCATGACCTTTGTTGAAGTAATAGGATATGCTTTGCATTGCAAAATATCACTATCATAAAGTATGATTCTACATCTAATTTAGATTAGTGGTATAAATTTTTTGCACATTCAGATTAACAAGTTTTTAGTTGTGCTGCCCATAAAAAGATATTACATGCCATTTGAAAATGTCAAATCTTCTGAAAATATTTGTTCTAAATGTAAAAATATCACTATCCTAATGCTTAATGCTTCCACATGTAACTTTGATTACAGGTAGAAAAAAAATTGCATATTTAGACTGACAAGTTCTTAAGTAAGCTGAAAGAAAAAATAAATCACAAAACATTTGGAAATGTTTGCTCTATGGTTCCACATCAAAGTTAGATCAGTAGCTGAAAATATTTTGCATGTTTCGATTCACAAATTTTTAGTTAAGCCGCATGTAGAAACAAATCACTCGCCATTCAAAAGGGATGAACCAAAAGTACATGTAACTATTCCCTCTGTATATTCATGGGAGTTCCATGCAGGAATCCAGTATTCAAAATATCAGGAATTAATTATTTGTTCTTCATTTTGGCGCTTGCTTTCTTTACACTCAAATTCATTTTGACTGGCATATAACAAACCTTAAAGAAGGACAACCACTCACATGTAACGAGGAGGGCCCACATAATGAATTTATTTTACATCTTGAAGTTAACTAATAAAGCAATGTATTGATTAAGAAGACTAATTGAGAGCTCAGACGGTAGGTAACTTTACTTTAGCTAATCAATTAACACAAAGCAAGGATAAAACACATCAAGACAAATTTTACGGACCTAAACAAATATTGCCTAATGGGACTGATATGCTTTCAGTGCAAAAGTTATTCCTTTCACAATCACAATAATCATTAATGCAACATTTGGCAAATCAATTAAAGAAAGAAATTGCCCTTTAATAATAACAATCTTCCTTTTACATATGAAATTATTACTTTATTCAACATGCTGCTTAAAAAAGGTTGTTTTTCTTCTTTGGTGTTGCTATAATATAATGTTATAGTGCTCTTTCTATTAAGTGCAAAGAGAAATAGGCATTTAGATAGTTCACATTGTTATTTTAGGGAGCTTAGCGAAATGCAATGGCGCATAACAACGCGGGAAAGACACAAAGAGGCAAATTTCTAGTTTTGTCTATGCATCTAAAATTAGAATGAGACATTTATCTGAAAAAAGTTTTCATATTATTTTCCTTACAAGTGTTCGAAGAGGTACCGGTAAATACTAATGCTACATCCTAATATTTTGGTTCTGCCTCTATAAACTAAAATTTTGATTTTGAATAATTTTGTCATATGCGTCTTTCCCACGTTTTTATGCACGACGAGGTTTCGCTAAGCTACCTTACATGTTTCATGTTGTCACGCATCTTATGTGTTTGGATTTTGCATGATTTCTTTATGCGTCCTAATTTGTTGTGCTTTAACCCTTTCAAGACAAGTGACCACATTTTGTGGTTTGGCTTAATAAGTTTTGATTCAGAGCTCTAAAAAATATACCAGATGTACATGTATGAGTAGAAAGAGCAAAAATTTCTGCACATGCTATGTCAATTTTTGTCACATGACCATACTGCGTTTGATGTCAGGAATTTTAAAAAGGAGAATAAGCTTCAAAATCCTGAAATTGGCAACACATTGAGAGATTCAAAATCATTGTTTTTTTGTCCAAATTGGCAACTTTTTCAACTTTTCGACAAAGTTCCTAATCATGTATATTATTTTCAAGACATTACATCTTACTAGAACCACGTAGCACTAAAAGAAAAATATTATTGTTGCCAATTTGCAGAACAAAATGTGATCAATTGAGCCCTTAAATAATTCCTGTTCTGAAAGGGTTAATCACCCAAACTGAAAAGTCGTCTCATTGGCTAGATTTAAAGTTTTATCTTTAATGAATAAATTCAGTTCAATTCAATTAATTATATGACTTTCCACAAGCCATGCAATAACACCAAATGTAATGATTCTTCAATCATTCGAAAGGGGCCGTCCGTTAAGTGGATTGTCTGACAGGTGGTTGCACTTGTCTGCTTTCCCCAGACATGGCTAGCAGAGCACATAAAGCGTTATGGCGCCTTATAACAGGAGAGCAGTTCACATATGGCCAAATCATCATTAAACTGTCCAGTGCTGTACGAGATTGGTCGTACGACGCGTGCTCCGGCGACAATTGCTTCGCGTCAATTAGCCAAATTCCAAACTTCAACCCTGGACCAAACACTATACCTTACCTCAATCCTAACTCTAACCCTATATATTTGAAGAAAAAGAGCCCAGAGCAATTGTTGCTGGAGAATATGTCAGGGCACCAGAAGAGTTCAACTGCCAAGATTTTAAAGTTGTATTTACACGTATTTGATAAAGAAAAACTTGACTGTCTTCCTGAAATTTAAAACAGGTTTATGAATTTTGAATTTAGAAAGCAGAGATCGAATGTTTGTATCAAGTTAAAAAAAGAGTGTTATGGTAGAGAGCAAGCCGCAAGTTGCTTGTGATAATAGATTGAGCTATGAAAACTACAATCAGCAGGATATTTGGATCTGTACTACGAATTAGCTTTCAAGAGCTGGCTGTGATCCAGGCTAATTTTCTCAGATCACAATGAGCCAGCACTTTTGAAAGCTCGGGCTGATGAAGATGGGCCTATTGTGAACAGAGCTTTGTTTCAAGGATATCAACTAGACAACACTCCCGACGAAGAAAGCTTTCAAGATTGTAAATGCTTGTTATCTCTGAATATCTGTGCAATCAATCTACCACTCCATAATGGGCCCCACTAACTCATATTCTTGTAGGGTAATCCCAGGTCTGTAATAAATTCAAGAAATACATACATACAATTGTTTCTTATAACATCAAATCCAATAAAAATATTGCTCAACGTGCTTTACATTAAAGAAATTAAATAATAATAAATGAATGAATGACTAAATAAATAAATAAATACATACATTTACATGTACATAATTAAATGAATAAATAAATGGCAGTTTGGCTATAACCAAGGTAAATAATATCTAAGCGCCATGAGCGTCAAAGCGTGACAGATATTCTTGATTTTATTGCCTTATATTGTCCTGTGTTGGTTTGTGCGGTAATATGTATTTTTTAATAAAATATGTTATATATTCATAATTATTTATTCCTTTACAGTACTTTATTTTCTTTAAAATTTTCAATATACATGTAATAATGAATGTTCAATGCAACTTATTTTACCTCTATTGAGGCTGGTCATCTCGACAAATCCTCATGGTTTTTTATGGCCACCCAATTCCAATAATGAATGCTCTATCTTGTATTGTCATCTGTTGTATTGTTTTATTGTTTTATTATTCTACCTTATTCTGTACTCTTGATGGATATATACTATTATTCTGTCATGATTGTATTCTGGGTTGTTGTTTATTTTATTGGCATTGAATAAAATTGAATTGAATATTAGCACTATATAAGTGGCCATTATTATTACTGCTATTCAGTCATGGGGAAAAATAATGGTATTGTGAACGGACATTTTCTCTCTTACACTATTCATGTGAAGCCATAGTGTTCTACAGTAGCTTGCATGTTAAGGGTGAGGTTATGTCACACAATTAACATTGATTAATTGATGAGCTCAAGTCCCTTCCAATCATCGTTACCGAGAAATGAGCAGTTGACACACAGTATTAGCTGGAGCATAAGCTTTAATGAAGGTTAGTACTAAATCTACGTTAGTACTAATGAAGGTTAGTACTAAATCTATGTTTACAAGTCTCTTCCAATGATCATTAATTAGCAAGAAAGAAATAGTTGACATATAATATTAGCCAGAGCACCAACTGTAATGAAGGTTCGCACGAAATCTACAAGATTCTTCCAATGATCGTTAGCAAGAAATTAGTAGTTGACACATACGATAAGCCTGAGCACCATCTTTAATGGAGATTAGTACTAATTCTACATTTACAAGATCCTTTCCAATGTAATCAAATCCTGTCAGTCTTAGAATTTTGTGGAAGTTTAAAATGCAAAGAACTCTTTACTAATATTGCTTGTGTTAAGTAATCGATAATGAAGACAAGTTTTATAAATTGACTTTGATTTTTATCTTATTAAGCTGCATTTAAGCTTCTTCCTTCCTTTCTTTCTTTTCAATTAAGGGGTGGAGGGGACTAAAAGTGTAGGTCTGTATATATATAAATATATATATATATATATATATATATATATGTATATACATAATTCCTACTTAAGGCGATTTTTTGGCGAAATATTCGACGGAAGGGGGAAGCCAACGTTAAGTCGAATTTTTCGATTCGCCTTAACGTTTTCGGCACTGTTTTTTCCCATTTCCGTAGGGGTAGGAGGCATTCTATCGATATAAAAGTAGAGGGCGCCAAATTACTTATATTACTACAAAGTTTTGTTCCGTAGGGAGAACTCATTTTTGTATAATATAACGTGGAAAATCTAAATATGTATAACTCTTGGGTATCTAACGTCCTAAGTTGGACTTAGGGCGATGTCTGTTTTTCTTGATTATATCAATAGTTTGGGGATTTACTAAAATACCTTATCGCACACAAAAGGTAGTTATTATACCATTCTTTTTGCCATAAATGCAAACTGAATCAATTTAATTATAAACATATACTAACATTTTGAATCCATTAATTTTCTGTAACGTCATTTCGCGCTGATATACACATATACAATTTTAAAAAATAAAATTCGCCTTTTAGTTGAATCTAGGTATATATATATATATATATATTTAATTAGATACCTACTTAGGGCGAAAATACGTGGTAAAAAATGCAGCGAAAGGGGGAAATCGACTATAAGGAGAAATATGCATTTCTCCTTTATGTTTTGAACTAGACTTTCTGTCCTTTGCCTGCCATATCACCAGCTGTAACTTCGCTGTCACAATGCTATAATGAGCGTCCACCGATATGAGGACCCTTCAATTTTTTTTACTGTAGGGTAGCCTTATGCATGCATCTCAAATTTCAGGTTTCATATTGTGCCATGGGTAAAATATGTGCTGGTGGAGGAAATGTCCTTTATCATATCTTTTATTATGTATAAACAGGTTTATATAAATTTTTCTCCTTTGCTATGCTTTTTTTACCATTTCCCCTTTTAGGGCGAATTAGTGCATATATATATATATATATATATATATACCACTAATTCGCCCTAAAAGGGGAAATGGTATGCTATGCTTTTTTTACTGAAAATAAACAATCAGATGCAAGAAATTAAGAAGATGCATAAAGTGCCAAGATACAAATAATAATAATAACAGTAAGCTGGATGCAAGATGTAAGCGCTAAGAATATCACAATCAATATTCAACTTTGAAAGAGTAGCTGGTATATAGGAATGTCCTTTGGTTTGCTCAGTTATGATGAAGTATACTTCTTTCTCTGGTAATTTCACAGGATGTAAAGATGTCAAGAGTAGATGTGTACTTGTTTTGGTCTGCCCACCCCTCCCCCAATTTCCTATGAATTGTACTTCATTAATCAGTGGTGGATCCAGTGGGCCACATCCCCTACACACCCCCCCCCCCTGCAAGATGCAATCTTGCACACCTTAAGTATACAAAGAAATGTGCCCCCTCCCCAAACCAGTATGTTTCTACCCCAAAGACACTACTTCATCTTCAAATGAATTATTTTGACAGTTTGAACTGAACTAAAACTGACAAAATGCCTATAATGAAAAACATGATGATAGATTATTCCAGGATACATTACCAATTAACATCATTTACAAGCCGACTTTGGCAAAAGATCTCAAAAGCCCGTTCACATATGCCGCTGGAAACAGCCGATGTTTAAAAAAAAAGCGTAATGTGCTTCACATTTCTTTATCCTTAACCCATTCACTATGGCATTTTCATATTCCCATAGGTTTATTACAGGGACTACCCAGTTCCAGTAGGCAATGGGTTAACACCCAGATAAGTGAGTAAGTGTCGGACCTCTGTTGCTCACGGCAACTTTTGTTCACCCCTGTTTGCCACGAAAGATAAAGTAGAGTTCTGGTCATGCGATTATATTGTGAAAGAAACTGTTGTGTAGAAGTTGGGAAAGGCTGATCATGTCCACATAAGAAGTGGTGTGCACTGTGAGGTTTTGGAATTATCAACATAATAAGAATTCCACCAAATCGTGTTGAAAAGCACATTCACTGCACATGGAAATGGGTACATGGGACTGCACACACAAGTGGCATGACTGATCGGCCCAAACACTTCAGCTATGTATCTTCATATTTCGAATATGAGGACATTTGAAGAGCAATCCTTTTCATGGGACATTTCTACTACAATGTTCTTCCTAACTGACATAAAAGGAACAAGAAAGCTCACAAATTATTTTTCACCTTTCCCAGAACTCATCCTTCTCTTTAACTTACACTTAAAAAAAGGAAAACGCCATGATTTACCGTGTCATGTGTGAACGAGCCTTCATCAACTACTCTGAATGATGATAGATCACTCCAAACTAACCACTAAACGTGACCAATAAACATACAATTAAAACCACTTAGGCAACTTTGGGGATCTGTCCACATGTTGGAATTTGTATTTGTTGTCTTGACATTGGCAAACTAGATTTAGTGGTTGATATGGTGATAGATCATACCAGAATAACCCATAAAATTGCTCTGAAATTAGGCCTCACCTTAGGAGAGAGAGAGAGAGAGAAAGACCATCTTAAGGGTTGTACGAAACATGCTCCGGCATATTTTCTCCATTATCTCTAAAGATGCTGCTTGTCTTTTTGTGAACTCAACATATGCTGTGTCAAATACATTTTCCCATGATATATCTTGAGCAAAAAAGGAGACAAGCTGCACCTTGAGAGATATACCGTGTTTACACATTGATCCGACTCTCGGGTTCGACACGAGAGTCGTGTCGAACCCGCCTCAAGCTCCCACGGGAGGAAAACTGTGATCGCGTTTATACATGTATTGAATTGGCGAGTTCGACCCGGCTTGAGGATCACAGACAGGTATAGCATAACGTCACAAACATGGTTGATTGGCAAGCTTTCACAAGCTGTTTTACTTTTTATTTGTTTGATTTTCTGTTACAATTTCTTTGTTTTTCCTTCTTTCGTTTTCTCTCTTCTATGTTTGCTTATGTATTTTTTCAATCTTGAGTCTTAATGAATTTCTTTTTTTCTTTTTTCATCTTCTCTCTATTTTCGTTTATGTATTTCTTTGTTTCCCCTTATAATTCCTAATGAATTTCTGTTTTTCTTTCTTTCATCTTTTCTCTACTATATTATGTATTTCTTTGTTTCCTCTTATAATTCATAATGAATATCTTTGTTTTTTTTCTTTCTTTCATCTTCTCTCTCCTATATTTCTTTATGTATTTCTTTGTTTCCTTGTATAATTTCTTTGTTTCCTCTTATAATTCATAATGAATATCTTTGTTTTTCCTTCTTTCATT
Organism: Heliocidaris tuberculata; assembly: GCA_025618425.1. Lineage (NCBI taxonomy): Eukaryota > Metazoa > Echinodermata > Echinoidea > Camarodonta > Echinometridae > Heliocidaris > Heliocidaris tuberculata. The sequence continues at coordinate 14,605,337 of CM046841.1, forward strand.
TTCTCTCTTCTATATTTGTTTATGTATTTCTTTGTTTCCTCTTATAATTCCTAATGTATTTCTTTGTTTTTCCTTCTTTCATCTTCTCTCTTCTATATTTGTTTATGTATTTCTTTGTTTCCTCTTATAATTCCTAATGTATTTCTTTGTTTTTCCTTCTTTCATCTTCTCTCTTCTATATTTGTTTATTTATTTCTTTGTTTCCTCGTATAATTCCTAATGTATTTCTTTGTTTATCCGTCTTTCATCGTCTCTCTTCTATTTTTTTCTCATGTATTTCTTTGTTTAATCTTAATTCTTAATGAATCTCACTGTTTTTCATTCTCTCTTCTTCCTTTCTTATGTTTTTCTTCTTTTCTTTTTGTTTTCCCTTTCATAAATTGCCGTGTTCGACACGGCTTTCTGTTTATACATCAAAAAAATTGCCGGGTCTGATACAACTCTCGGATCGAAACCTACTATTCTGGCGGAGCTAAAAAGGCGTGTTCGACCCGAGTCTCGGATCACACTGATCGCGTTTATACATCATAAAATTGCCGTGTTCGACACGACTCTCGTGTCGAACCCGAGAGTCGGATCAATGTGTAAACGCGGTAGCAATGGGGAAAATATGAAATTCTGTGTACAAAACATATGGATAGTTGTACCACTAAACCTGTCACTTTGAAGCAACATTGCCAATATGAGGATCGCCTTAGAAAGTAAATTGAGACTTTTCAAACTTTCATAATTTTCTCATTTCATAACCGATTTTGATGGAACTTTTTTTTAAAAATAGCTTCTCTCTATCCTCTCTTTTCATTAAAATTGATTTTCCCCCAGGGTTTCATTCTCCTTTAACCCTGAACCTATCGTAAAACCAAATTGCAACCCTTACAACACCCCTACATGTACATGTATATCAGTGACGAAATAAAACATGGAGCAATGTCACTGGAACAACATGAATTAGATGTAATTCCACACCCATAAAAGGGTCACACTTAGTGTAAGCTCTCTGTAAACACAACTTTACATTCGTGGAAGAGGCACAGACAGGACAAGGTCGTTATCGAACGATTCCGATAATTTCATGTTTCTGGATGATTAAGGCTAAAGATGGATCGATCTCTATTGATTCAAAAGGCCCGGACAATGCCAAGCAAATCTCCTAATGCAACGGGACATTTAACACATAGTCATCTGACGTAAACGGCAGTTTACTTTTGTCGCCTATTTTGTTTAATGGAAGTATTGAGTTTGAATATTGCTGAACACTAAAGGCACACCTACTTAATAATGTCTAGAAACAGGATATCGGCTGTGAACCAGAAAGGCGTTCCATCGATCTTTTTACAAACAGGTAGTGGCTCTTCTGGCTCGCATCAGACAATATCATCTGTTTGGAGCCAGAAGGGTGTTAAATCTGCTTGATGCATAGAGTTAAAGCCCTTCTGGCTCCAAACAGATGACATCCTAGTATCAGCATTATAACTCAAAATGCACCACATAGGCTAAAAAAGAACTATCTTAAGTATATACGAAAGATTTACATTATAACAACAATAATAATGATAATAATAATGATGATATTGATATTGATAATAATAATAATAATAATAATAATAATGATAATAATAGTAATAATAATAATAATGATAATAACAATAATAATGATAATAATAATAATAATAATGATAATAATAATAGTAATAATAATAATAATAATAATAATAATAATAATAATAATGATAATGATAATAATAATAATAATAATAATAATAATAATAATAACAATAATAACATGTCTTGTTTAACCAGGATAGCCTCATCAGTACTAAATAGTGTTCTCCCGGAGGGTAATGCAATAATATAATTACCCTGGCTTTAGCACAGCAACTGCAGGGCTCAGTGCATTCAAGGAATAAATTCTACCAGGAACCCACTTAATTCACTGGGTCAAGTGTGGCAAATGCAAATTAATGTCTTCCCAAAGAATGTTAGTGCCATGGCAGGGAAATGAACCCTGTACCTTGTGATCTGCAGTCTGGTGACTTATCCACCAGACCACAACACCTCTACACCTTTCCATGTTTTAATCATTTGCATCAAGGTTTACACTTCTCTCTCACAAAAATGCTATTCAATAAACATTCAGACTACAAAATTAACGTTGAGGCAGGATTTACAACTTACAAAATCATTAGAGGTATTCACACAATTTCAAATGAATTTTCATCAAAACAAACACAACTGTTTGCCCTCATTTCTTATCAGAATAGTTGTTGGGTATCAATTCAAGTCAATCACAAAATGGACAGCAACCCTGAAGTAGGATGAATTAATACTGACAGTAATCGTTAAGTTGTATTTGTAAGTGTAATTATACCCCTACAGCTTCCAGTCTCTACTGGTCAGACCCTGTATTGGATATTCCAAAAGTCAAAAAATTATTGCACTATGGAATTAGACTCTTACATGATTCAAGTTATCTTGAAGTTATCTTTCTCAAAAATATAAGAACCATCAACATGCTATCAGGAAATACATTGCAATTATTTAAAAAAAAACAGTTGTTTGAAGTAGATATTTGTATGCAAGACTACCACACAATGGGCTGAGTTTCTTTGCTATTATACCTTGATTCGTTTTGTTAGCATGGAAAAATGTATTCTGAAAAAGATCAATAAATCGTCCCGCTGTGTCATTAGAACTCACCCAGAACCAAACAATCAATAAGATGGGATTAGAACCAGTCAAAGATCATTAGACCATTAGTGATGCCATGGCATTAGAGCAGTTATCAGTTTAGACTGGTCATCAGCTTCAACGCAACTCGAATTCCAAGCTCTGATTCAACCAATAGATTTGGTGCTAGTGGGTCATTAGCTGGGTTCACATGAGAGGCCATTAACTTTCAGTTTGGATTGAAGAAGAAGAAGAAGAAGAAGAAGAAGAGGAGGAGGAGGAGGAGGAGGAGGAGGAGGAGGAGGAGGAGGAGGAGGAGGAGGAGGAGGAGGAGGAGGAGGAGGAGGAGGAGGAGGAGGAGGAGGAGGAGGAGGAGGAGGAGGAGGAGGAGGAGGAGGAGGAGGAGGAGGAGGAGGAGCAGGAGCAGGAGCAGGAGCAGGAGCAGGAGCAGGAGCAGGAGCAGGAGCAGGAGCAGGAGCAGGAGCAGGAGCAGGAGGAGCAGGAGCAGGAGCAGGAGCAGGAGCAGGAGGAGCAGGAGCAGGAGCAGGAGGAGGAGGAGCAGGAGGAGGAGGAGCAGGAGGAGCAGGAGGAGGAGGAGGAGGAGGAGGAGGAGAAGAAGAAGAAGAAGAAGATCGTGCCTAATACATCATATCCAAAGAACTATTCTAAAAGCAAGAAACTGGACATTTTGAGTAGAAAATCTGGGTATGATCCACACCCAGAGTCATTTAGCCAAGTATAAACCAAGGTCCTTTAGGAAAAAATATAAAATATAATCAGAGCATCTGAAGATGAATTGCATAAAATTGTAGGAGATCTATAGCTTTTAACATTAATGAAAATTCATGCCCCACATTATAGGAAATGGCACCTAAAGTGGTCTCTCTCATATGTGACTTTTATATTAAAAGAAAAAAAAGGGGAAAAAAGAGGTTGATCGAACATCATTTTACTGGAGTGACATTTGCTCCATGCTTTGAATACAGTAAAGGCTTGGGTTGTGATAGAGTTTTAGGATAGGTTTGGGGTAAGGTAAGGAATACTGTCAAATCCAGTGTTGAATTTTGAAATTCAGCGAGTGTTCAAAATTCACAGCAGCACTTGCCATCAGGGTACATATGTCTTTCTTAAAAGCGCGTTTTTGTTGGAGGATTTAAGGTGACGTCATTCTCTTCTATGCAAGGCAAGAAGAAGAAAAGTTGTCATATTCTTCAGCCATTTTCACCCTATGCCACATGTACATGTAGATACACCAATTGATAACAAAATGTACAGATTCTACTAAAATTTAAATCCAACTTAAACTAAGCTTGGTTGAAAGTCAAGTTTCACAAAGGAAGTTAATTAGACTAAGTTTTTCCCTTTGTTTAACGTGACTGTATATTCTTTGCATTGAGTTTAACAGAAATGAGTTGAATACGAGCCTAATGATATAAAGAGAAACCCAACATAACATTCTACTTCCTGGAAATGTATAAGAGCTACTCTTAATGTAACAAAAAAATGCAGAACCACTTATTTCTCTAAGAAATAATTCACTATGGAGTATTGATCTTTTTTTTATTTCCCAGAAAAAAGGGACTTTCATCAGCGATCCAGCTAGACCAAGGAGTTATCACAGTTCTGCGATAACTCCTTGGCTAGACCAAACACCTTTTAAGTTGTCTTCATTGTTCAAGAATCAATCCAATTACAATCAAGGTCGAAAACACTGCAGCGAGAACTAAACATTATTAGGCCCGTCTTCATCAGCCCGAGTTTCCAAAATAGCCCGCTAATTCTGATCCGGGAAACTAACCCGATCAGAACTAGCTCGAGCTAGTTTGTAATGAAGACGCAATTAGCTGGCTATTTCGTGGGTTTCTAGCTCGAGCTAGAAGCCTAAGTCAACTTGGGTTTTTTGTGAAATAGCGCGCTATTTGGCGAATTAGCCCGCTAATTCGCAGGTGAAGACGCACTCGGGTTTTGACTCGGGTTAATTTATTCATGACACCAATCCTAGAAATGTTATTTTCCTTATGTATTTCTTGATTTTCTTCTCTCTTTCCACCTTTTCCTTATGTATTTCTTTGTTTTTCCTTCTTTCTTTTTTCTCCTTATGTATTTCTTTGTTTTCCCCATTCTTTATTCTTCTTTCTATTCTTATGTATTTCTTTGTTCTTCTTGCTATCCTATTTTCTTTATATATTTCTTGTTTTTCTTCTCTCTATTTGTCTTTTCCGTATGTATTTCTTTGTTTTTCCCATTTTCTGTTCTTCAATCTTGCTATCCTCTTTTCTTTGTTTATGTATTTCTTTGTTCTTTCTGTCCTCTTCTCTTTATATTTCCTTATGTATTTCTTTATTTTTCTTTCTATTCTATATTTTCCTCATGTATTTCTTTGTTTCTTATGTATTACTTTGTTTTTCCTTCTCTCTTTTTTCTCCTTATATATTTCTTTGTTTTCCCCATTATTTATTCCTTCTTTCTATTCTAATGTATTTCTTTGTTCTTCTTTCTGTCCTCTTCTCTTCATATGTATTTCTTTATTTTCTTTCTATTTTATCTTTTTCCTTATGTATATCTTTGTTTCCCAATTTTTTATTGTTCTTTAATTTCTTATGTATTTCTTTGTTCTTCTTGTTATCCTCTTTTCTTTATGATTCTTTATGTATTTCTTTGTTTTCTTCTATCTTTTTATCCTTTCCTTTTGTATTTCTTTGTTTTCCTGTTGTCTACTCTTCTGTCTATTTATATGTATTTCTTTGTTCTTCTTTTTTACCCTCTTCCCTTTATATTTCTTTGTTTTCCTTCTCTATTTTTATCTTTTCCTTATGTATTTCTTTGTTTTCCCCATTTTCTGTTCTTTGATCTTGCTATCCTCTTTTGTTCTTTCTGTCCTCTTCTCTTTATATTTTCTTATGTATTTCTTTGTTTTTCTTTCTATTTTATCTGTTTCCTTATATGTATTTCTTTGTTTTTCTTTCTATTTTATCTGTTTCCTTATGTATTTCTTTGTTTTTCTTTCTATTTTATATGTTTCCTTATGTATTTCTTTGTTTTTCTTTCTATTTTATCTGTTTCCTTATGTATTTCTTTGTTTTTCTTTCTATTTTATATGTTTCCTTATGTATTTCTTTGTTTTTCTTTCTATTTTATCTGTTTCCTTATGTATTTCTTTGTTTTTCTTTCTATTTTATATGTTTCCTTATGTATTTCTTTGTTTTTCTTTCTATTTTATCTGTTTCCTTATGTATTTCTTTGTTTCTTATGTATTACTTTGTTTTTCCTTCTATTTTTTTTCTCCTTATGTATTTCTTTGTTTTCCCCATTATTTATTCTTCTTTCTATTCTTATGTATTTCTTTGTTCCTCTTTCTATCCAGTTTTCTTCGTATTTCCTTATATATTTCTTTGTTTTTTTATTTTGTTTTTTCCTTATGTATTTCATTGTTTCTTATGTATTACTTTGTTTTTCCTTCTCTCCTTTTGCTCCTTATATATTTCTTTGTTTTCCCAATTATCTATTCTTATTTCTATTCTTATGTATTTCTTTGTTTTTCCTTCTCTCTTTTTATCTTTTCGTTATGTATTTCTTTGCTCTTTTCTCTTCATTTATCCTATATATTTTAAAAAATTTTCCATCTTCGAAGTGCGCATGCTCTGAAGCTCGAGTTTATTCCAAGAACGAGCGGGAATCGCTCGACTCGGGCTGATGGAGACGGGGTTTTTCAAACTCGGACTTTTTCCTCGAGAAGCGCTGATCGGGCTAGAATCTCGAGCTTGAGCAAACTCGGGCTGATGGAGACGCACCTTATTGTCTGCTTGGCAACAAGAAGGCCGTTAACTCTTGTACTCGATGGAGTGATTGCCTTCTGACTCTCAAAGTGCAATGTATTCCTTTCTACTTTTGTAAGATTGTTTTCACCTACCTGCAACTATCATCTGATATAACGACAAAATGTTCATTTCGTCTGCTTGAAAGCTAAGCCAGAAGGGTGTTAACTCTTGCAATGTGAGATGGATTTATTGCCTTCTGGCTCTCAACAGACAAGGTATCCTTTACTACTTTTGTAAGATTGTTTTCCCCTACCTGTTACCATCTGAAAAAAGGGACAAATAAATATTGATCCGTCTTTCGCGTTAAAACTATCTTCAGATCTTTGCATCTAACTGTAGCTTCTTCATTGATTTAAGGATCATTTCTTCTCTCTGGAGAGCTCAGAGCAATACATCTTGGGACAATGGCAACCCTTTGCTTGGCTTACTCCCTGCATGTATAACACGGATGAAAGGTGGTATTGTACAAATAGGGCAGTTATATGCAAGACCGTGTGATGAGTGCAAAACTTCCGTTGCAGCCAGGGAGCAATGAACATTTTCATAGCCTCATTATGTTGGTGCCTTTGTGGTACATGTTGCTATTAAAATGATATCACATGGTAAGTTACTGCAATTGTTGTGTATTTTTCTATATCGGTACCCATTTAACACCTGGGTTGAGAGTGGCAAATGTAGATTAATGTCTTGCCAAAGAACACTAGTGCACCAAAGAACACTTTAAACAGAAATCATTTATATAATACAGACTGGCCTTGAGGGGAATATCAGAATATGTTGCCCGCAACAGAATCATATTGCCCCGAGTCGAAGACGAGGGCAATATGGTTCTTTTAAGGGCAACATTTTTCGATATTCCCCGAAAGTAGAGCCAGTCAATATTATTATTATAACCTATATCATGTATAGATCTATGCCATCTTATAGCAATTACAAACAAGTCTGTTTCCTTGTCAGTCCCTCTAATTTCAGGATTTCAGGTTATTCATGCAGGTATGTAATCTGGGCCAAGCAATTGTGACGTAAATTGTTATCGCGCGTATCCATTGTTTAAGCCTACACATTAACGCGTACACAATACTGTGCGTATGCACTTTAATAAGAGCGCACTGACAAGAAAAGATGGATGTTAATCGGGCTCAATGTTGACCGCACTTTTTGTACACAAAGTGAATGGTGAAACCCGGAAGAGGGAAAATATCAGGGAATGATGACCACTCAGAACTACGTCATTTGCGGACCGCGCAAAATATGAATTATAAATGCATCGTAAAACTACCCCAAATAGGTAATAATTGCAAATGACCAATTCTCTGTCTATCCATGTAAGCATAACATGATCAAAGCATACCTTTGACATTTTGCAGTTTGATGAAAATAATATATAAGGATCCTTGAATTCTATATATTCTCCTATGTGCTTGTTTTGGAAGAAGTAGAAGCCAGATATTAGCTTTTGATTAAATAGAGGTCTACTGGAAGGTTAAAGGAATCGACATGTAGGCATCATGACTGGTGAAATTCAACTATATATAGCCTTAGCCCTGATATTACACTGTTTTGTTAGACTGTTCTTCCTACTACATGTATATCCATCATTGCATGATTTAGAACAGATGATTACGGAGAGAAATCAAGTGCACATTGCTGAACTTTTCACTATCAACCTGCTCTCTCTCCCTCTCTTTCTCTCTCTCTCTCTCTCTCTATCCTGCTCTCTGCCTCTGCCCTTTTAACTCTTTAAACCCAAGATAACTCAGTGTGATACCCATGTTAAATGCATGTTGTATGAAAATTACACCATATACATGTACCCAAGAGGGGAAACATCTTTATCTTTTTATTTTTATTTTTTGGCATTACCTCTGCTGAGCGCCAGAAGGGCGTTAACTCGTACATTTCAACACAGTGTTAACACCGTTCTAGCTCTCAACAGGCGATTTCTTCTCAATATTATTCCTCATTTCGCATCATTCTTTATCACCCTCTGATCTCATTATACATCAACTTAACATGCCATTCTCCCATCTTCCTACTTCTTCCCCACCAAGCTCTCTCTCTCTCTCTCTCTCTCTCTTCTTCCCTTGTCTCTAAGGGCTCTACATGTATATCCTTCATTAGACCTCTAGTCCTAATCACCTTGCTTTGTTCTGCAAAAACCAACATTGCATAATGATTGCCAGCAGCAGAATAATTACCGTCAGCCTGCAAAAGTGGGCACAGGTCATTTCCATCCGGCGCACCGTGGGCAATACTAAATTTGGCTTTAATCTCTACTTCGACATGATCGACTTCTACGGGCAAGGAGCAATGCTATTGTCTACTATAGTCTAATATAGTTTCTTGCGATCACACAGCAGCAAAAATAGTTTTTCTATTTTCATCATCTTAAAGAGCTGTGGAAAGAATATCAAGTGATGGCCTATGAGCAGATAACTTGCTTTCACTAGAACTCCTTACGGGATATATTCTTTGGACGGTTGATCATATGATCTACATTTTTACTAATAAGGTGTAACTGGATGAAAATTGAATCATGCCATGTGTAATTGTGTGGAATGGGTTGTATAAGGATGTCCACTGAATTTCTTCAATTTGCTTCAGTCTCTGGAAATTGTGTGGAAATTTAACAGCAAAATTGCATTTCTGAGGTAGCAACCAATCTTCGGCATGTTTTGAGGTAAGTGTTGATTTCAGAAGTAAAAATCGGAACATGAAACTCCCGAACATAAGCCACTTTGATTCCATTTTCAGTAGGATTTTAGACAGAATTTGATTTGACGAAACTGTTCAAATGGAGAGAAGATGAGTTGAAAAGGATTGTATGAAAATATTCACAATGGCTGATTCCAACAGTCCTTTTGTACATTCAAGTATTCAAGTTACTTGACAAAAGCTTTGACTTGACCAGCAGTTTTTAAACTTACATTAACAGCTACTTAACTCACATATGTTCCATTAATTTCATTTTACGGCACATTTGAATAATATGAATTGCACCTGTAAAAAACAAGCTGAAAGACATAAAAAATTTTCATGTGACATCAATTTTATGTATTGTTTTAGTTTTTTTTTTCTTACAGTACTGCCTTCATCTTTCACTATAATTATGTAATAACTTCTATTTTGTATTTGTTTTTTAATTCCTTATATTACTGGTTGTAATCTGTATTTCTATGTCAGTGATGAAAATCAATAAAACATTTAAATTATTTTTTTTTTTAAATATGTAGTGTAATCACAAGACGTAATGAATCATCCTTGCATTATTGGGTTTGAAGATAAATGTAGCTACTGTTAAGAGTAAACGTTAATACTTGCTCTTCTATTTGCCTGAAATACAGTTTCACATTGTTTTGCAAAAACATGTGTGCAGCAATCACGGATTTCATAACATAACAAACAAAGGTCTGAAATTTTCATTAGAGAGACTACATGTACTTCAATTTTTTTTTTTTTTTAATGGAGTGTTCTTGTAATTGATCATGGGATAATGGCAGGTTGGATTAATGAACAGTTTGACATCAATTAGTTTTTACCGGATCATACATGTAGGTAGTAAGATACTGCTGATTATGATTTTTCTTTTTGAAGTGGAAGGCTGTCGGGGGGAAAATGTATGGAAAATAAAAGGTATTTATTTGCCCTCTGAAAAGGAACTGAGAGCCTTGATCCAGATATGTAACCATGGTACTACCTTGGAACCTCTCCTACGGCAAAATGTCGTAGTTTCACCTTCCAATAAGAATCAACTCCTCGCATATGACACAATTTCATATGTGAGCTGCTAAACTATTCCAAGCCTTCAAACTATTTACATTGTCTATTGAGAGCCAGAAGGGTTTAAACATCAATACTTAAAAAATGAATTTCATGCCTTTCTACATCTTATCAGAACGTGCTGTAAGCTAACCTTCCCTCTATACTTTCTCGCAATATTAAGTACATGCATATAATTCAGAGAGCTATGAAATGTCATAAACATTAAATATATATCATTTACTGAGAAGCAGAAAGTTTTTAACGTGAATCCTTTTGCACAAAATTAACACCCTTCTGGCTCTCAACAGACGCCACGTCAATGCATTGAAATGACAGGATGTTTTATTTCACTATAAAAAGACACCGGCATAGAAAGAGTTAAAGGGAAAGTCCACCCTGATTACAAGTTGGTTTTAAAAGAAGCAGAAACCGATCAGTGAATGTTTGAGCACAATACGATAAAAAATAACAAATTTATGAATATTTTGAAGTTGTAATCAATCATACACAAATTGGCAACTCTGTCATGTATCTTGCGAGCTCCTCTCCCATTTCCTCAGGACAGAAAATTTCATAAATTTTCATTTTCTTTGTTTCTGATGAAGGAATAGGTTTGTTTCATACAGGTTTTGTGTAAAGACATAAGAGCAATGATTATATCTAAGGTGCATGTTTTTTTACATATTTTCTTTAGAGAGAATGGAATTTAATGATTTTTGGGGTACATGGCAAATGGGAGAGGAGCTTGCAAAATACATCATGGAGTTGCCAATTTGTGTTAAATTGATTAAAAATTCAAAAATTCATAACTTTCTTATTTATCATCTTATTTTGCTCAAACCTTCACTGATCTGTTCCTTAAATTTGTCTGCTTCTATTAAAACCAACTTGTAATCAGGGTGGACTTTCCCTCTAATGCCAGACACAACTAAAATTTGAACCCTGTATGACTTTTTAGCAAAGACAACCACCCCAGTCTTTCAAGTGCATCTTGTTTTTTTGACAATTTAGATTTGTTTTTTCTCTGTGTGTGTGTCTGACTGTCTGGGAAATAAAAGCAGAAAAGAATTCTAAAAACAACATAACAAAGCAGACTATCATCTATAAAATATCATGCCAGGAAGCAGTTGACCTCTGAAGAGAACCAGATCCTAAAATAAGTGAATTTCAATAAAAGCAGAGAATCAGAAAACGGGGTCATCAAAAAAAAGGGGGGGGGGGGGGGGGTTCGTGGAGAATCAGACTAGGAAAAAGAGAGTAAAGTGTTTTTCATTGATTTTGCTACCTGGAGACAAATTCAGATTTCAGTCGCGAGCACACATGTAAGTGATGGCATTCTCCCACTTTTAACGAATCAATATTTTTCTCTGATATTTCTCCTTTTATTGAAAACAAACTATTCTGAGACAGGAGATTCCTTTTTGAGGCTTCCTGCATCCATACCATCAACTTATTGACAAGCATGTATTTTGTTTTCCCTTGCAGTAGAATATTTTATCTACAGAGCATAGTTAAATGTCACAGAAAATTACTGTTGCTTCAATATTCTCTCTGTGGAGGACATGATCTACAGCTAAATGTCGTCAAGTACATAAGAATTAATCCGCATTACTTCTATCTATATACATGTAATGGATAATAATGTGGGCAGAAATAGAAGTAGAATTCAGCTACACGTGTAAAATATGGATTCTATGCACATCCATCATAAACACTTTTTTTTTTTAAAACAAAGAAACACTTTTACATCATGATCGACTTACTTTGATAGTATACCTTAGGATCTACTGAGAGCCGGAATGGTGGTAACTCATAGATTGTTCCATGTATAGGCTCTTGGGAGACAAAGTTCACAGAAATATAACTTAACCCATTGGCTACTGAATTCATTCATGTCCAAAGGCTTATTAAAAGGACCACCCGATTCCTGCATGCAGTCACTGGGTTAACCCCTTGACAACTGAATCTTCTTATTCACATAGGCTTCTTACAGGGACCATTCAGTTCCCATAGTTAATGGGTTAAAGGGAAAGTTCACCCTGAAGATTACTTGAGTTTAAAAAATGCAGAAAAAATAAAGAAAAATATTGGCGAAGGTTTGATGAAAATCGGTCAAATAATAAAAGAGTTATGAGTATTTAAAGTTTTGGATTCGTGACGTCACATGCGAGCAGCTGCCCATTGGTCATGTAATAAATATTCCATATATTCGCATTTTTTTTTACGTTCCACGATAAATTAATATTGTTTCTTTTCAGAATCTAGTATTGAATAACATTTCTGACAATATATCAAATGCACAGACGAAAATATTCTAAATTTTCTGAGAAAATTGTATTTTATGGAATATTTATCACATTACATCATGGAGGAGCTGCTCGCATGTGACGTCACAAAATCAAAACTTCAAAAGTCCATAACTCCGTTATTCTTTAACGGATTTTGTCCAAACTTTCGCCAATATTTTTCTTGATTTTTTCTGCATTTTTTAAACACAAGTAGTCTTCGGGGTGAACTTCCCCTTTAACTGAAAATGTTAACCCTTTCGAGACAATTGACCGCATTTTGTGGTTTGGCTCAGTAACTTTTGATTCAGAGCTCTAAAAAATATACCAGATGCATGAGTATAAAGAGCAAAAATTTCTGCACACACTATGTCCATTTTTGTTGCATGACCATATTGTGTATGATGCCAGGAATTTAGAAAATGGGAATAAGCTTTAAAATCCTTCAATTGGCAACACATTGAGAGGTTCAAAATCATTGTTTTTTTTTAATCAAAATTGGCAATTTTTCAACTTTTCGACAAATTCTCTAACCAAGTATATTGTTTTCAAAGACATTACACCTTATTAGAACCATGTAGCACTAAAATAAAAATATAATTGTTGCCAATTTGAAGAACAAACTGTGATCAATTTAGCTCTTAAATAATTCCTGTCCTGAAAGCGTTAATGAAGGAAAAGACTCACTGTTATCATCTATTTTTCTAAGGAACATTGATAATGTATATTCCCTAGGAGACAAAAAATAGACATTTATGACATTCTGAGCACAAATATTAAAAAGTAGATGCTCTATCATTTCATTGCAAAATTACATGACTGATTTGGCAATGCAAACTTCCCACAGAGTTAGAAACGCTGTTTCATAATCTTAAAAACCTATCTTTCTTTTTCTCTTTTTTAAATCATTACTTCATATTGATTTTTGAGAATTTTCACAAGGGTGGATTGACATAAAGTAGCACTGGTTTTACAAACAAACCACCATCCCCAAATAAGGTATTGCATTAAAAACTGGTTCACAAAACCAGCACAGAGATTTCTGGTACGTTTGCATTCATTAATTCCATGTAGAATTCTATGTAGATGAAGGCTCCAGCTAATTAAAAGAAAATGGCCTCCATGACTGACCTCCGCCTACTCACTGCTAGCACTGCATTAAAGTACTCTCTCTCTTGAAATTCAATTCAATTCAAATGAACCTTTATTTTCTTCCATTTTTTCCACATTTTAGAACATATTCAAATAATGCAGTGTATATAGAGTAACAGGTGTAATTCATCTATTGAGAGCTAGAAGGGCGTTAACCCATATACTTTAACACAGAGTTAATGCCCTTCTGGCTCCAAACACATGAATTAGAGAAATATGTAATACAGGGAAGAAAGTGCGAAACCTTTAAGCAGCTTTTGTCGGGCATGTAAGTTCTCATACATGGCTGTAAACTTAACATCATAAGAGAGTGGGTTACGTTATTGGTAGGGAAATCAATGCTCTTATTTAAGATGACTATTATGGTGTATCAGGGGTGGTCCATGGGGTCCCACGGGTTCAGACCTTGCCCCCCCCCCCCCCCCCCCCACCATTTTTTTTATTATCAGTGAGTTATTTTTTTTAATTGGACCACTCCTTTCTTTCTTAATCGATCATTAACCTTTTTTTAATACCAAATCCTCAATTAGCCCCCTGTATATCTTCAGTAGATAGTAATATATTATCTATCTCCTAATAACTACATACTCCTTTGAATATAGATTTTTTTTTAATGCAAGATATTTACTGGTCCTACCCGTGATGCAAACGTGTGTAACATGCCCATGTTTCCCATTTTACTTTGTGTGTGCTAAATAACAGACAAAGTTTGATTTACTTGTGTTTGAATAATGTCTGTATTTGCAGACTCTTTTGCAACAGAGATGTGTACAAATCAAAACAAAGGGGTAGATCTATCCGAACGAGAGTTACTCTATCAGCTGTTACATGTATATGTGTTTGCTTTTGTTTTTTAATGCTTGAATGATTTTTTAAACTCTTAATGTTTTGTATGATACAAGGGGGTCTTAGGTACTATGTACAATTTCTTAGATTTCGCATATTCTTACATATGTGATGAAAAATACAAGATAACTTTCAATTAGAAGATACTTAGAATTTATGGAGAATACAAGAAAATAGCATCTATCAAAACAGTGTATCAGTTCCTATATGTGTCTCTAGTTTGCAGGCACCAACCCTGGTCAGTCGTAAAAGAGTGTCTGCACTATAAGACTACCATAGGCCATGTACTATAGCTGCTCCTGTATTGACACGACCAGTAGGTAGCTTGGCTAGGCTTCTCCCAAGACAAAATGATTTTCTGATTAAGTGTCAAATTAGAGTCTGTGCTTGCAGACTAATGTGTCCCCTGGAAAGCATAATTTTTCAACATATTGCACAAAAACCATCTCCACACAGAGAAAAGTCAGGAAAAATGCAGAAATGGTATCTTGAAACTTATTGTTCAGCCTTCTCCCATATTGTATTTCAACCTGAACAACAATAGCCTTAAGCGAATGCATTTCGGAAGTACAGTAGTGCTAAGTGACACCTTTTCTGCCCTGAAGGCTGACCTAAATAATTCACGGGGTCCATCAATTCTCTTGAGCCAGCGTGGACTCATTTTACGCTGGACAGAGCCATTTGAATATATCTGTACACGTGTCCATACCACTCCTTCTGTGATGGCCACTTATAAAGCGGTCATTTTGGTGATCCGAAGGTTGCTCCAGAGTCATGGGCTCCAGATGTGAACGATTAACCCGTTGACTACTGAATACTCTAATTCCCATAGAATTAATACAGGAATGACCCGGTTCCCGTGGGCAAAGGGTTAATAGAACATTTGGGTTGGTTTCCCCATTAACTCTTCTCCTACCATAGTTCCATAACATAATGATGATAATATTTGTTTTTGTAATATGATATGCCATCCCTGATGTGCTTCAAAAGTGCTTTGGAGACTATTGCCAAGGCACTCAAGGAATCACTTCCTACAATTTACTTTCTGGGTCTAGACTGATGAGGGTAGGTCAAAGACATTCATGCTGCAGATGGGATATGAACCCTGAATCCATTAACAGTCTGGTCACAAATCCACTGGGCCAAGACTTCTCTACTGTCATTTTACAAGGTGTATCTGCTTATAAGAAAAGAGCGTTTTTATGCGAGGCATGTATGTATATATATATATAGAGAGAGAGAGAGAGAGAGAGAGAAGTAAACAATAAATAAATCAACCATTGGAGAATGGAATGTTAAAATTTTGGGCTATAGGTCTTTGTCAAGTAATGACAAAACTTAAATTGAAAATCTGTGTTCTTCAAAGCTAAAAAAAAAAAAAGGTGCACCAGTAACTACGTTCGCAAAGAAAAGAAAATAAGAGGGAGGAGTCTGCGCGAAAAAAAAGATGAGAAAAAGAATATAACGATTGGAAATGTGAAGGAAAAAAAGAGGAAAGGAGAAAGGGAGACATAAATCTAGATATGGAACATTTGTCTTCTTCTTCTTTCTATGTGAGTTGAACAAATCTTGTTCTTTAATGACAGCATACCAGCAGAATGCAGTTATCTCCTTAGCATAATAAACCAACAACAGAAAATCCATAATTCACAAAAATCCATTTACAAAACCAATTTCAAAGAAGGAATTGATTTATGGATTTGCTGAACATCTGATTTTCATACCAGCAAAATGTATAAATTCAATTAAAAGTTTTCATTGCCATGTGTTTATCTAGAAAAAAAAATTAAGTAAGGCAATAAACATGGAAGTCTAGTCTCACTTGCATTGACATCATTCATCAGGTGACTATCAAAAGGGTGTTAACCCTTTGGCTACGGGAACTGCATGGTCCCTGTACTAAGCCTATGGGAATGGGAGAATTCAGTAGCCATAGGGTTAACTCATGAGTATCAGTTTATACAGAGTTGAAACCAATATGGCTCTTAGCAGACAATATTAATTTTAGTCTTGATAACTGAAAGTAACTACTTGTCAACAATCTATACTAGGTTTTAAAGCAGATACTAAGAAGGGACATGTATACTATGAACTAATTGTATCTAAACAATATGATGACATTTTACTGGGTAAGTCCAAGGTCACTGCGGTCCCAAACGTTACTGATGATAACAAAAGATTAACACTGCAAATGTCATTTTCCTTGCCTTTTGGGTCTGATTCAAGCTCTGGAACTGCTGGAAACTTGATAGAGTCATCTGGACCCTGCTTCATAAAACATGTTATCAATAACAAGTTACAATAATTGTTATAAGCTACTGAAATCCTTGAATCTGATTGGCTGAGAGCGAATTTGTCATAGAAAAGGGGCAGTTGTTATTGATAACAAATTTTATGAAACGGGCCCAGGTGTACTCAACATTATGATGATGGTTGTTGGTATTAAACATTAAAAAATACCTTGGACTTGTGGAGATGCATACCTCTCTAACTATAAGCTCACTTATTTCACCATCTCAAAAAGCAGTCTGAAGCCATATACCCTGACATGCTGCTGACCAGTAGAACTTAAGCCAAGTCAAGCCAATTGACCAATGAGCAAGAACTGGTCAGTCACTGGCCGTCCAGCTGCGCTTGCATACTAAATTGCCATGAAGCCCGGTGCATATTTCAATCAATACAGATGCAGTAATAAGTGGCCCGCATACTTTTTCAGCACTACTCCAAGCAACTTCTCTCATCCATGTCTGACGGCATTTCACACCGTCTCTCATCATCTCATGGCTACAATGATTTTTGCCTTGCTGGAGAAAGTAGTCTCTGACTACTCCTATATTTATGTTACTTGGGCTGAATGATCTACAATTGCTAGCTGTTACTAGACATCAATCCAAAGACACATCTGTAATTTCTAACAAGCTTTCAGCAGAACTTTGTGTCTAATTACTTTCAAAATCAAATTCTCTTGGATGAAAGAACTTTAATCTGAGTTAATAACCATCATTAACCGTGGCAAGGTTTGTGTGGGAGTCACGGGGTTCGTCCCCTATCTTCTAAAATGTGAGTACCATTCTTTGTTCATATTTCCTTTTACCCTGCAGATGTGAGGGATCAGCGAGAAACCAAGAAAAAGTTGCCATATAGGCAGATTCTGCAAATACATTAAAATGGTAATTAGGAAATAAACAGTAACTTTTGTTAATTAAATGATACATGTATGACTTTAAACCTTCTTGTGTCAACAATTTTACACTTCACAATTACATTTCACAATTGATATTTTTCTTTTTCATCAACGTGATATAAGCACTATCCATGATAACTTCCTTCAAAAATCATTACAAAAATCAGTTTAGTTTTCAAGAAAAATCTTTTTGTCAAAAATAAAACATACAAAACTAAATTTAGGCAGTATGAAGAGCCTATGTACAGCACCCACCATTAGGAATATTTGACACTACAGTCTACTCTATCATCTAACTAATTCGTAGACTTACATTTTGGGAAGAAATGCCTTGCACTATTTTCACCACAAATATAACTTTCAATACGCATTATCTGTTACATCTCTTTGACTGAGCAAGCATGCACTGTAGCATATTATTATGGCTGCATGCTTCACAGGTTTTAATCTTCTTAGGCAATTTTCCTACTCATTAATTGTTCTTATCACCTTACCTGTACGGTGGAAAATAGCATCAATTATTAAGAATTCAGATATCCATTTTTTATTTTTATTTGTTCTCTCAACCTTTGAGAGACCTGGAATTTTTACAAGTGCATGTCTGTGGCTGTTCAATTGCATGCTTCACTGCTCTTGATGTTTCAGGCTAATTTTTCTCCCAATTAATTTTCTCACCACCATAACTCTATGGTTGTGTTTTTTAAGGGTAGTATGTTGATACAAACATGTGCATGTAATGTATCATTTAAGAGCTGGGAATGTTACAATTGTGAAAATGCTATTAAACAGAGAAACTATATCATTCAAAATGAGATTATTTTGTCAAGGATTTCTCACAAACAGAAATGTATCACCATTGGCAATATGAAGTAGCATCATGAAAATATAATAATTTCATTTTATTTCAAACATCTCTGTCACAATTATTATAAGTCAAAAAATCAGAATTTGTCTCAGTAACTAATTAAAAAGAGAAATGATATCATTCAGAATGAGATTACTTTGTCAAAGATTTCTTATTTCAGAAATGTATCCCCATTGGCAATATGAAGTAGTATCATGAAAAATGTAATAATTTCATTTTAAAAATCTCTGTCACGATTATTATAAGTCCAAAAATCAGAATTTGTCTCAGTAAGTAATTAAACAGAGAAATGATATCATTCAGAATGAGATTACTTTGTCAAATATTTCTTAGAAATGTATCCCCATTGGCAATATGAAGTAGCATCATGAAAAATGTAATAATTTCATTTTAAAAATTTATCATAATTTTGATGATTCAAAAACCTCATAGTATACACCCATTCTGGTGTAGACATGATCAACCGTTCCCAATCGCTTTGAGACATTCACAATGCAATTGCATGACCAGAACTCAACTTTATCTTTAAGACCCCATCTCAATTAAAGACCTATCCCTATATATTTGATGAATATAGAGCCCTGAGCGAATGCTGCGTGAGCAAATATCAATCACATCCCTGGGATTATTGTTAATATCAATATTATACCACTTATTTTCCTTTTCCAGAAAACAAGTGTACGTTTAAAAAAATGATGACATGGTATTTTGTTTCATTGAATTCTGCCAGCATGATTGCCAAATCAACAGCAATAAATTCATGGATTGTTGTTCTCTAATACACTTTTTATATTTGGAGTAGAAAGGGTGTAAATCCCGACTTAGTTTGGACTTAGGTGGGACTTAGGCGCCTATAGGCGGGATCCCCAAACTAATATGAACGCTATCAGCATCACTCTATCCGCTCTTAGTCCAGACTTCTCGAACCACTTCTCGAGCAGGCTAAGTCCAGACTTAGTCCTGACCGGAAGTGGAGTTACCCGTAATAAAAACATTATCTGCATTACTTGATATACATGGCAAGTGAACATGGGGGAAGACGGGGGAGAATCATGGAAACAAATGCTCACAGCAGAATGTAATGCGGCCTTGCTGCTGTAAGTATGAACGCTAGCAGGACATGAATTGCGGATCTATCGACCCTGTCTTAGTCTCTCCACACAACGATGCACAGTTGCAAACACTATGGCCTTGTCCTTGTACATGTAATAAGACGTACAGTGATAACAGATAACGAAAATCATGGCTTCAACCCTGTCCACGTCATAGCCATTAACATCATGTCAATGGCATTTAGGGTTGGTAGTTACAAGATGGTTAAAAGACAAACATCACTTACAGATTTCTGCTTCTTTTCTGCTTTCTTTTTTTTTTTTTTCTTTTTTTGCTTCTAGTGGCAACAGCATGATAGCCGACTTGTCCTTGCTCTTAGGCTGTTGTTGACAGGCCTCTTTTGACATTTATTTATGAAATTTCATTCTATTCAGGATATACATGTAGAGCTATTTAATAACTGGCATTATAGCCGTGCACTGTAAACTTTCATTTCAAGCATACATGATGTGTTTGTGTGTGTGTGTGGGGGGGGGGGGGATTTCACATTGAGGCCTGTACGGCATCCGCGTTCATGAAAACGGGTAAAAAGGGTTGTTTTTTTCACCACCAGATGGGTAATCAGGGGATCTCGTTTAGGGTATCAAAACCAGGAAAGAAGAACCGATCCTCGAATAGGGTGTGCGCTTATATGATTTTACTTGTGCACAGCTTGCTCTGCATATGTTTGAAAGCCACATACATGCCAATCAAGTAATTGGTTTAAGTCTGCTAGGGAGCTGTCTTAGACTTAGGGTAAAATACTTAGCCACATGATTCAATTGCATACCAAAATTGCTTAAGTATTTTATCTCAGCCGAAAACTAAGTAAACTACTCATATTTCATTCTTAAGTACTGAACTCAATACGGCCCAGATCAATCTACTATTTAAGCAAAGTCTTTGTTTATATGTATGTCACAGAAGCAGGCACATCCCTAAGATCACTGAGTGACAGACAATTTAGAGTAATCAAACACGACAGCAATCAAATTGATTGGGGTTGCTGGTGGTCTTATTATGGCAAGAACTGTTCAGTGGTCCCTACCCCATTTCTTATGTTGAAAAGGAATCCAGTTCAATTCATATTTTGAAAAACACATAGATAGCAGGTGATGATTCTTTAATTAATGAGCTGCGTAGAAAACGACTGAAATACACCCAATGAAATAACACCTGACAACCGCCAAAAATTAAAAAAAGCGGAGTCTGATCAACGTATTTTTGTTACAAATTTGTCTATTTTTCCACAGACACAGCTGTCCTTTTGTGATTCAGGAAGTGATTACACCGTTATCTTAATTAATCACTTGTTCAGCCCCCACCTGAACCTTTAAGTGTTAAGAGATATTCATGTAATTCTGATCTCCAAAATGCTTAAACTGAAGAAACTCTCATCTTAAAAAAACCTGAGCACAACTGATTTTAGTAAGCTAAATTCATTTGGGGTTATAGAGGAGATTTTTGTTTTGTGGCTATTGAAAATCACCAAAATGGAAGCATTATACAACCTTTTCTCACACTTGTTGACTTCTGCATGGTCACAAGGGGGGGGGGGGGATCTCTGCCACCTCCTTAAGGTTTGTGCGTTTTATGCACTATGCAGTGTCTCTTTTCAAGCACTTTTTAAACATTACATGTTTAATGTGATCAAGGAAAAATGCACCACTGAACAGGTTAAAATTGTTGATGAAGAGTGAAAGAAGAATGCATTGTGTAATAATAATAATAATAATAATAATAAGTTTAATTCCCTTTTAATGAGTTTTTTTCCCCAACAATATTTACACTTGTCGACCATCTCTATTTTTACTCATAACTTCTATAGTCTTAATTGGAGGTTATGATTCTCAGTGCTATGAACTTAACTTTGAAAAATCTACAGTTCATAATCTAATTAGAGTTGCATACAGATACATCACACTGACATAAAAAATGAATGCTTTAGTAATCTAAGTGTGTCAATGTCACAAGCATGGTAAATTGATTTCTTACGTAACATAAAATTACACCCACTGGAGTTCCTTCTCTGGGTTACCATAGAAACAAGATTGCCAAGCAACTATTGAACATATCTAGTTCACAGTTGATATTATTACAGACAATTGATTGGCTGTAATTATTTCTACATGTAGGAATATCCATGAAAATAGCACCTTTATATTCACTGTCTCTTCTAAAATGAGCATACAGGCAATAGTAATGCTTGAAAGAGTATTTCTTAAGATCAAGTGTAAAATGTTACTGGACTTTTTTCATTCCACTCATATTGAAAATTTCATTCATGAATGATTTCTTGGATTATCATTTTGGAATCATTTTGAAGGAACTGCAACATAAAGGCAACAACTTTTGCACCAGCCCCTCACTATCATTCTTCTTCCTTTAATTCACATGGAGGTTTTATTCAGCTCTTTGTTTTAATTCTCAGATATTAGATACTCTAATCTGTCTAATCTAATATATTCTCAGAGATTAGATTAGATACTCTCGTCAACAGATGTGTCAAAGGGGCAATTATCATTGCCTATTATTGCCTCATAATAACTACAGATTTCATACCAATAAGACATTTTCCACTTGTTGTTTTTCTGACTAGATTGTGGTGAAGAAGAGCAACACACTGCTGATAACTACAAATGTCATACCACTTACATGTAGACACTTTCCACTTGACTTTGTTCTTCTTGGTTGTTTTTACCAACCTTGAAAGTATGGATTGGTTTGTTTCATTTATAAATATATATATGGAAGTTAATCATAACAGAAGGTTGATAAACAACAGCTGATGCCTTGTATTGACAGTCTCTTCTTCTTTAGAATTGGCAATCTGGCAGCCAAATGATTTTACCACACAAACAAGGCCAAGTAAAATTGATTCCTAGTTTTTTGTCTGATATTTTTTGTGTGTGGGTGTGGATGGGTAAGTGGGCATGTCAGTTGTGTGTGTTTTGCTTTAAATGAGGAGAGAAAGTGGTTCCATATTATTAGATTATAAAATGTTTCACTGTTCATAAAAATGCTTTTACATTGCAGGTCAATTTCACCACAGATTTTGCCAAATACATATTATCAGTACATGTAATACAGAGGCTTGTAACAAGGTGAAAGTGCACTACATTAATAAAGGAGGCAGGCCAAAAGTAGGGAGAAGACGAGAAACTACAAGTAGGAATTAATTTTATTTGCCCTTAAGCCGTTTTGCAACTATTTGCTATTTTTGGATGGATAATGGATGGCTAAGGAGGCTTTAACCCTCCACTTCATGTTTGCAATATAATCAATATCCATCATTGATTCTCTTCTTACTCTGTCTTCTCTTTTGTTCTCTCTTAATAACTTACAGGTAACTGAAGCACATCATAGGACAAAGACAATTAACTTCTTACGGAGAAGCAGATATATCACTAACCCTTCAGTAGTCAACTTAACGCAGGAGCTATTCACAACTTCCAGAAATACCAGTGTTTGAATCACTATTTAGGAGAATCCACGCATGATACTCATCAATTATGCAAAAGAGCACAGCTGGCATAAGCCAGTGACCTTCCGACTGATTGCAGAAAATGAACTAGCCCTCCAAGACCCTAACAGGGATTTTTTTTAACATTTGTCTGTTACGACTTCTAAGATATATACATGCAGAGAAATGAGGTTATTTGGTAAACCTGTATTTTCAAAATATTAAGAGTGTCAATAACGGTTGCAGAATCTTTCTAGTCACCTGTGGAAGGTAAACTTGAGCACTGACTTGTAAAACAGATGAAAAAATTCTCTCTTCATCATGGCAGATTTTGTTTCTGATACAACTGTGACATATACTGAAACCATGATGGAGTATGTGGAAACACTTGACAGCAGCTATTCTTGGCCGGTCACAAACAATGTGACGGAGAAGGAAACCGTAGAAATCACAGTAGCCACAGCTTTGCTGAGCTTCGGACTGGGCGTCATCATCGTCGGGACAATCTTTGGAAATGCGTTGACACTCACTGCCATCTCCAAACATCGCCCCCTCCACACACCGCCAAACTACTTGATAGCATCGTTAGCCGTGGCGGACCTGATGGTAGCCATCCTGGTGATGCCTTTGAGCTTGACGAAAGAGGTTGTGGTAATCTGGATATTTGGTCCTATCCTGTGTGATGCGTGGATCTCACTGGACGTTCTCTTTTGCACCGCCAGCATCCTCAGCCTCTGCATGATATCCCTTGATCGATTCTGGGCCATCACGAAACCTGTTCAGTATCCAAAGTACCGCACAGCTCGGACCATGCTCATCCTTATCGCTGTTGTCTGGTTCGTCTCAAGTGTCATTTCTACCTCCCCACTCTATGGTTGGCGTGGCAACCAGAGCATTGACACAAAGACCTGTCAGATCAGCCAGAATGTGGCCTACACTATCTTCTCTACCTTTGGTGCCTTTTTCATCCCAATGACAATCATGATGATGGTGTACGCTAAAATATTTTGTGAGGCACGCAAAAGAATCCGTGGGAAGACATTCAACAGTGGACAGCCTTTAGGCCGTGCAGTAAATTACCGTGAGACAATGAATTGTCGCAGGGATTCTGAGGAGTTCAAGACATCCCCTATTATCAAATGTGATCCGGTGTCTGAGAATCATAAAGGAGGAGTCTCCAATGGATCAACATTATCACAAAACATGCTTACAAACTCAGCTCCAAACCTTCAAAACCAACACAATGAGGGTGAGGAGGTGAAGAAGACCACATGTGTAACATCACTGGCTGTACCAGGACAGCACCAGGCAACCTTCACCTCACTATCCCTTCATGAGATCAGCTCTGAAGGTCCGTCTTCTCAGCGAAGTCTGCTTGCATCCCCAAATCCCCTTCCTAGTCAGCTTCAGGAGAGGGAACGCAAGCGACGTGCAATAGCTACTGCCAGAGAGCACCGTGCCACAAAAACTCTTGGGATAGTCACAGGAGCATTTCTGGCATGCTGGCTACCATTTTTCCTCCATGCGCTCATTGTGCCACTTTGTGGTGAATCCTGCTTTGTCCCTCGAACCTGGCAAAGCATCTTACTTTGGCTTGGCTACTTCAACTCCATGCTTAACCCTATCATATACACCAAATTTAACAGAGACTTCCAGAAGGCTTTCAAGAAACTTCTGCACTGCAAAGACAACAAGTCTAAATCTTTTTAAGGGCAACCTAGGACGAATCTCCAAAGTATCTTTAACGTGTATAAAATCTTGCTTGCCTTAGTAAAACCACTTGGGTAAACTTTGCCTTGGAACAAAGATTACGCAATATCAAGATCCAAATGGAGCAGATTTACACAAAAAAAGGTTTTAAGATTGACAAATGAGATGTGAACAAGCTAGTTATACACTGTATGTATCTACAGAGCTCTACATGCACATGTATCTCTAAAGCACACCTCACATTATACGATCGGTTTGCGATTCAATTCTGGAAGAAAATGTAATAGCATTTGATATAAACATTAAAACACATACAATATTTTTGATTAAAGTACTATTTCTGAATAGTCATAGAGATAGTAAAATCTAAAATACGGCCTATTGCAAGCTTTCTAGTCGGAGGAAAGGCCAAATCGGCTTTGAGTCGTAGTGACGTCAGAGCAGTCCTACAATTGTCTACGATTTGAAACTGATTTGGCCCTTATTCCAGGTAAAAGGCTGACAGCACACCAAACATTCTATGTTTAGTATTCAAATTATTGTTCAGAACCTGAATCAGGTAGATTTCATTTGTTAAAATGCCCATATTTTATGCTATTACGTTTTATTTCAAAATTAGATCGCAGGCGATCGTATGTTGTGCGGTGGGCTTAAGGATGATGACAGTTCATACAAGCATGGAACTGCTTCTGTTAAAAGTAACACATGTTACAAATCTTGGTAATGATTCTGGGACAATGAAAAGAGATAGAGAAGGAGCATTTCTCCATCAGAGTTATCTAGCCAAGTACATAGGAGGAATTCTGAAATGTGAAACCTCTGCTAGGATCAGACTGAAATCAGAAGGAAAAAAATATGTTTCCATGTCTTAATCATTGCGATTTGAGAAATGCTATGAATAAAGTTTACATGGATTGTTTATGTTTTTGTTTGCTTGATCAAAGCACTTCCAGCCAACAACAAATGCCTGAAGACAAGCACACCTGAACATAAAGAATATAATCATGTCATGTGTCTATGTACAAACTAAATTTATATTTGCACGGTTTGAAAGTCTCTCTATCGTTGTTCTGACGTGTTTCTGATTGCAGATGTTTTTGTCGATTTCTTGCCTGAGAAAAAGAAATGAAATATAAAAAAGACAGATTTGTGTTTGATTAATGGTCTGTAATAAAAATTTGGAAAATAAAAGACATGCACCCTTCAAAAGAGGCACTCACGTGCTTACTACATTCCAGAAGAAGGACATCTGAAATTGACAGATAAAAGTCAGGATAACTCATCTGCGGAGAGCCAGAAGGGTGCTAACTCGAGTTCACGCTGTTCTGGCTCTCAACAGGCAAACTCATTTACTCCTGGGGAGCGTTTCATGAAAGGAAGTTGTCAGATATTTCATCCGACAACTGTTATAAGGTACTGAAATCCTTGCATCTGATTGGCTGAGAGCGAATTTGTCGGATAAAATATCTGACGTCCTTTCATGAAACGCCCCCCTGAATTCTCTTATTCCTATAGACTTTATACTGGGCCAATAGGTTCTCGCAGGCAAAGGGTTAAATGAATCTAAAATTAAATATTAGGTAAACAATGCAATGCTGAGGCACATTCTGTAAATGAGTACTGGATGTTCTGCATGTGCTTCGAGCGTGCAAGAATTTGTCAATACAGGCCTACAGCCTAATAGAAAATCAACAATACTCTTTACATTCTAGACCGCCGTAATTTCGCTTTTGAAATATCCGTATTTGATTTGAGAAAAACAGTCCATATTATTAGCTGATCTGCAGTGAGGGAGAGTTTGAACTAACATAACTCATTATGTTGCAAGTCTGCTGATAATTAACATTCTGATGTTCACATCCCTTCCACTTCAAGAAAAAAATCATTACAGCTTTAAATGACGAAGAAAGTATGATTTGCGACTTGTGCTTCCGTAGTGTATAAATTGTGAAATTGCAATGCAGATAGTGTTTTCAAATGCAGTGGAACCTCATTATAACAAACTCATTGGGACCAAGGAAATCACCTCTTTATATCGACACCTTGTTATATCAGGGCTAAAAACAATGGAATACAAAGAAGTGGGACCAGCAAAATTACCTTGTTATAATGAGAGTTTGTTATAACAGTGCTCTTTATAACGAGGTTCCACTGCAACACTACTCAGTGTAATTTTCAATACCTTAAACGTAATCGAACAATGTCTCAACAATGATGTTATACATTATTGACAGTTGCTCAATATATAAAATACCAGTATCACCAAATAAATGCTCTGATGACTTGTAAATACAATTGTAAATAAAATAGTATATATCTTAATCTATGTATATGTACAGCACATCAGTACTTTTCTTGTTTTTCAATAATATATTAATATAATGTTTTTATATAGCACAATTCAACAAATTAGGGTGCATATAGATTTAAATAAAGACCTTACTGTATCTAATCAAAACATTCAGATAGGAAGTCTGATTATGTAAAGTACACATTTAAATAAAGTGCAGGTAATTAGATAACGAACCAATTACAATTACATACAAAAGAACAAGCTATTGCAGGAGATGAATGACATATAATTATTGAATGTACTTATAAGACAAAACATGGATGCTATTATACAAAGAAAAAGAATTAGCTAGTATAATTAGCTTTACTAATACTTTTACTAGGTCACTCCATTCTAAATATTCTACATGAATTTAATACTGTACATCATCTGGTGTGATAAAACCTCTAGCCCATTTTCTGGTAATTTTTTTTCCTCATAGTTTTGTAGCTAAAATCTTATTTGAAGTTTAAAACTCATGTCGGGCATATCTGAAAAAAATTGTGGTCAAGGCACTACCTGTATTAAGGTAGCTTAGCACAACGCGATGGCGCGTAAGAACGCGGGCAAGACGCATATGACAAAGTCATTTAAAATCATAATTTTATTCCATAGAGGCAGAACCAAAATATTAGGATGTAGTATTATCATTTAACTCTATGAACATTTCTAAGCAAAATAATATGAAAACTTTCATTCAGATATTAGTCTGGTTGTGATATTAGATGCACAGACAAAACGAGCAATTTCACTCATTGCGTCTTTCCTGCGTCTTCCATTGCATTTCGGTAAGTTACCCACATGTAATTGTGAAAGGTTCTTTGCTCTCCTGAAAGTCTAATATTTTGGGCTTACAAGGTTTAATTATCACCCCATTGATAACATGTAAGTCTCAATTTTCCAGCTATATTCCTGAAATACCCCTGTATTCCCAGTACAATTTTCTGGAGACTGCAAACCATTTTGCCATTGATCATTTTCTACAACACATGAGCCCAATTATCCTTGTCTATCGATTGTGGATAAAATGAAAACTGGCTATAGTGCTATAGGCTTAATGTATAAACCATTAGCATACACAGGGTACCCTGAAATGTATTTACTTTACTACCTCTGACCAAAATCCTGTATCTAGCTACGATGCATATGACTGAACGGGAGGGAAATGTGAGCTGGTTTTAAAAGAATAAATTCATAACTTCATAAACTGAATACCATTTGTCCGTTTTCATTTCTATGTTTTAACTGTGTATTTCTATTTCGTTCATTCAATTTCAAGAAAAACAACTTATGCAAATAGCAAAAGAAACAAGAGAACATAAAAGAACAACAGAAACAACAACTCTCTGTATAATCTAATGCAATATACATGTACATGTCTGAGCTTTCTTTACATTTAGTCATTGTTTAACCATAGCAGTAAGGCGTCTCCTTTTAGTAATGTTTTTGTATTATCTTTTGATCCAGAATGCTACCAATCACACATTATACATGACCAGAAAGAGCAAAAATTGCTGAAAATTTTGAGTCTATTCTCAATGCAGTACAATTAAGATTGGTAACACAGTGTAAAACATGTAATCACTATTTTTGTGTGCAAATTGGCAAATTTTCTGGTAAATTTTTGTAATTTCCATTCGTATTGGTCATTTAATGAACTTTTTTTTTTTTTAATTATGCAGGAGTGGAAAATAAGAACAACTGTTGCAAATTTGAGGAGAGAAAACTGATTGAATAAGACTTATAGAAAACTCTGAACTGTTATGCGTTAGGTTAAATTCAATGAAAAGGAAAAGGAAAAATCACAAGAAACACTATCACACAGACTTTCAAGAAATCGACTCACAGGCAAATCCCAAACCATCTGCACTCCTCTAAATCAATCCTCAATCTCTCACATGAGTTGGAGTTTTCTCTAGGGACAATGTACATGTATTGCATGCCTGCTGAGATAATTAAACAGACATCCTGTCCTTGTAGCCAGACTCATGGACTCTAACGAATGAATACTTAATCATTATCCCTCTAGGTCTGATTTGTATTGCAAGTGTGATTTAAAGAGAAAGACGGGTTCTAGTTTTAAAAGGTGTAACATAATTTGTGAGCTTTCTCAGTTTGGAAGACAATCATAGAAGAAGTGTCCCCTGACTGGAAAGGATAAGTCTTCAAATGCCCTCATACATTGTATATGAAATATGACAAGAATTAGCGGAAAAGTGTGGACCAAAGTTCCATGCCACATGTGCATGTAGTCCTATATACACATTTCTGTGTACAGTGCATGTGGCTTTCAGCAAGATTGATTTGATTTCTTCTCATTTTGGTGATTTCAAAACTTCACAGCATCTATGTACACCAAATCTAATGTATTGCAGAACTAACCTTTCACAAATGCTTCCAGACAGTTTATTTCACACTGTAATTATCGGACCAGAACTTTATCTTTGAAGCTAAAGTTGAATTCTCGTCATGGGCTTTCACCGTGAAAGAAACTGCCTGGAAGCAACTGGGAAAGACTGATTACTGTAAAACCAGAAATGTCATGCCGCGGAATAATCAAATCACAATTAAAACAACATAAAATTATTGCAATTTGCAAAAGCTTCTTGGTGCATAATTGGCCGTCATTAACATTTCGGTAAATTTTTATGTCGCAAAAGTATCTGGTTTTACAGTATATAGTACATAATAATCAGCGTATACTGTTGGGCTTTGGAATAATCAAAAATAATAGGAAATTGTCCTAATGTTGCTTGAAGTCCCATAATCCACACTCAGAAATGGGTATGTGGGACTACACACACACACGTGGCATGAAGATTTGGTCCAAATTTTTTCAACACTTCATCGTCATGTCTCAAATATGAGGGCATTTGATGTTAAAGCAATTCTTCACAGGGGATATTTCTTCCACGATGCTTTTCCCAAACTCTCGTAAGAAGAATAAAAAGAGCTCACACATTATTTTCACCTTTATCATAACTCAACTGCCTTCTCTTCACTTCCTTCTGTGCAATAGGTTGCAGAGTCCACCCAAGAATACATTATTGATCAATACAATATTGAACATTGTATTTGGACTAAGGTAGCTTGGAAGAAACGCAATGGCGCATAAAGACTCTGGAAAGATGCAAAGAGGAAAACTGCTACTTTTGTCTGTGCATCTTAACTTACATTCGGACATATCTGAATAAAAGTTTTCATATTATCTTGCTTGAAAGTGTTCAAAGAGGTTGATACTAATTCTACGTCCTAATATTTTGGTTCTGCCTCTATAGAATACAATTGTGATTTTGAATAATTTTGTCAAATGCGTCTTTCTCACGTTTTTACGCACCACAACGCTTCACTAAGCTACCAAGGAATGACTATGTTTTTTTCTTCCTGACACAGAAAAAGGTACCTTCATTGGGCATTTTGTTCCCATATAAGATATTTCATGCCCAATGAAACCATATAACAAACTCCATAAGTCAAAATCTGACTCTTGAAAGTTAATTTCTGATTGTTTAAAAGTTTACTTCTGATTGTATGAAATCCTGGTGGCACAGTTAGGATTAAAGATGATCTCGCGTTCTGGCAGTTTAGAATTGCAATTCAAGAAAAAGCAGATGAATGCCAATCTGCATCACCAAAATGTCAACAAAATAACAAAAACTTGTTGGGTATTATGTAAATTACCCAAAACTGAGTTCTTTTGCTTAAAATGCAGTAAGAAAAACTAGCGTGACTTTTCTTCCATTCCTCATTCTCAGCTGTTTTACATCTACAACCAAAATTGTTTGGCAGATATCATTTATTTGTAGTATTGCAACAGTCAGTAAAAGTTTAGTGTTAATCTGTAAAAATATATTTTCTTTCATAACCAGAACTCCAGATTGCTCTGAGGAATGAAATCTTTTTGAAAGTCTCATGATGAACTTGATATCACACAGGAGTATGTTAGAAACAAGAAGGAAACAAACAAAAAATGAAAACAAAATTTAATTCATCCCCACTAAAATTTTAACAAATCAGCACAATTTTTTCCCCAAAAAACAAGTTGTACACATGACGAGATTACAAATGAACTTCAATAAAATTCAATTACCCACACCTTTTCTTTTAAAAGCAAGAAATTGGAATACTTGAAAAATATTATTCCATTAGAAGAATCGGAAAGAGCTCTGCAAGAGTGTTTTGATTTCTCCTTGACCTCCAATCCATTTCATTTTCTTTTGTTTCTCAGTTAATCAAATTGTCCTGAACAGATATTAGAGTACTATTTTACCAGTAACTTAATTGAGAGGAAAAGATTTGTTAAGTCTCTCATACACGAATTTGAAAATAGGATAGAGCGATAAAGAGTGATATGTAGACATTCACTTTAATTTCCAAAGCTCCTAAATATGGGTAAGAGGATTACACAGATCAAATCGGAGCAAATCAAAATCCCTTTCACAGCTTTTTAGTTTCTTCAGTACTAGCCCCTTTTACATCATAGTCTTTTCCTAAACTCTCATTCACCAATAAGCCATGTTCTGTTCATACCAGTAAGTAGCCCCCCCTTTCCCCTCCCCTCCTCTCCCCTCCCCTCCCCCCCTAAAAAATTTACATTGTGTCACCCACCTGTTAGTAATATTTGTACATTGGACCCCCCCCCCCTACCCCTCTAAATACCTTTTTTTTTTTTTTCTTTGCTTGTCAGACTTAGGTATTTGAACTTCCCCACTTAAAAAAAACACAACAAAATTCTGGATCTGCCCATATAAGATCATAATGCTGATAAAGCATAAACATAGAAAATAATATACATCTCATCTGACAACTTGAGATATTTAGCTCTTTGTAGTAATTTGATTATATTATCAATCTAAATAATCATCTTCAAAAGACGAGATCCCAGCCTCTAAGGAATCTCCTCTCGACCTAGCACTCTGGAATAATTCAAATCTGATTACTGAGATGTGTATCCATTATCAGATTAATTCACTGACCTCTTTGAAGCAAAGGGACAGTTGCTGGTCACTCTTCCTTTGCATTTTAATTGACCATGGGTCACTTTTAGTTAGAGGTACATTAATACTGCATTTGCTATCTATGCCCGATCTGATTTATCTTGTTTGATGAGACTGTCATTCCCTTCTCTTTCTGTTCATAAATCTAGAAATGAAATTAGGTTAAGGATATGAAAACTATTAAGATGAAAATAAACAACTCTTCTTCTTTTTATCTCATTTCTGTTGGGTGACAAGTCTTTCTTTTCTTTCTTTTTTTTTTGTTTTGTTATCATATCTGCAACTGAATCCTTCAAGACTTAAAGGGGAAGTCTAGCCTGAAATCAACTTGTTTTCAAAAGAAGCAGAAATATTACAGAAACTGTTCAATGAAAGTTTGAGCAAAATCTGATAAGAAATTTGTTATCTGTTATCATTTATGTAATCAAAAAAATAGTTCCTCTTTATACTTAATCCTCTCTCTCTCTCTCTCTCTCTCTCTCTCTCTCTCTCTCTCTCCTTCTTTTTCTTACTATCCATGATTACAAAACAGTAATCCCTTAAACGCGAACTGAAGCCACACAAAATGCGAGGTATATTAATTGAGCTCAAAATCATTGTGGAATGCGTCATCACACTTACAGATAGTGCGTCATTAAACTTAGAGATGGTAAACAAGTCAACATGCCGTGTTGAATCTAAAACCATAGCCATTTTCTAATGATTAAATTTGCGAAAACCTTCATAAAAAAGTGTGATAGAGAAGACATCAAATTGCATGCTGTGCAAAGACGGTAAACAAGTCAACAAAACCCAACAGGGATGACATTAAACATTGCATGCTTTGCAAAAATTTCAAGCAGAGGGAATTGCAAATTCCTGACAACCGATCCTTAAAGATGTTTACTTGAATTAAGAGCTTTTTCTGATACAATCGCAAAGACTGTCGAAAAATCAACTCAAGGCAATGTTAATAGCCTTGTCCACCATCTTTAAAAATGTGAAAACTTAACAATGAGGTGTTATGAAATCCAAACATGATTTCTATTGGATGGAAAATGGGGCATTGAAACTGCCCTTGACTTGATTTCTTGAAAGTCCCTTTATCAGATTGAGCAGATCTGATTGAAGAGGTTTATCTCCTATATCTCACATAGATTATGATAGCTTTCTCTCATTATACTTCATATCTAACATAGATTATATATCTTTCTGTCATTACACTTCTTATCTACCATAGATTATATATCTTTCTCTCATTATACTTCATATCTATCATAGATTATATCTTTCTCTCATTATACTTCATACCTTCCATAGATTATATCTTTCTCCTATTATACTTCATATCTCCTACAAATCATATATTCCCCTCATTATACTTCATATCTACCATATCTACCATAGATTATATATATTTTCCTCATTATACTTCATATCTACCATAGATTATATATTTCTCCTATTATACTTCATATCTCCTACAAATTATATATTCCCCTCATTATACTTCATATCTACCATATCTACCATAGATTATATATTTTCCTCATTATACTTCATATCTACCATAGATTATATCTTTCTCCTATTATACTTCATATCTCCTACAAATTATATATTCCCCTCATTATACTTCATATCTACCATATATACCATAGATTATATATTTTCCTCATTATACCTTCATATCTACCATAGATATCTTTCTCTCCTTATACTTCATATCCCCTACTGATTATATATATTTCTCTCATTATACTTAATATCTACCATAGACTATATCGTCTGTTTGGAGCCAGAAGGGTGTTAAGTCTCATCATTTGTACAGAGTCCTTCTGGCTCTAAAAAGACTATATAGTCTGGTTGGAGCCAGAAGAGCCTTAAAGATATAGTTTAGTTCGGGTCATGCAAGTACATTGTGAAAGAAACTGCCTCAAAGCAATTGGGAAAGGTTGATCATGTCTACATAAGAATTTGTGTTATATTGTGAGGTTTTGAAATCATCAAAATTATCAGAAATTGACCCAAGCTTGCTAAAAAGCACATGTACTGTACACAGAAATGGGTATATTGGGCTGTACACATGAGTGGCAAAATGTACGGCCTGAACACTTCAGCTATATCTCATCATATTTTGAATATGAGCGCATTTGAAGAGCTATCCTTATCACAGGATATTTCTACTATGATATTCTTCCAAACTGACATAACAGGAATGAGAAAGCTCACAAATTATTTTTCACCTCTCCCAGAATTCAACCTTCTCTTTGACTATGTAAAAAATATGTGAGTTAACGCCCTTCTGGCTATATTTCTCTGATTATACTTCATATCTCTCATAGATTACTATCTTTCTTTCATTATACTCATATCTACCACAGATTATATCTTTCTCTCATTGTAGTTCATATGTCCCATAGATTACATTTTTTACTCATTATACTTCATATCTCTCTCCCTCCAACTTTCCACCTCCCCCTCCCCTCCCTGCTTTGTTCCTTCCTTACTCCTACCTTCTCTCCATCTCTCCCTCCTTTCCCCTACCCCCTCCCCCCCCCCCCTCATTTCATCAGTAATCTAACCTTACAATCACAACTATACAAACCAAAGGCCTTCTTCTTTTCTAAACTCATCACTCCTGAGGTCAATGACCCCAGGAAGGCTCACATAGCAGCAGTTATCCACTGCGGAAAACGTGGAGGACCACTTGACTGTTGCTAGACAAGAAGGATGAGGGCACTCATGGTCCTCTAGTACATGGAAACACTCCTGACAAGTAAATGCAGAACTTCATCCTCAGTCTCCTAGTCGATCTTTCTTTGAATTCTAAAGACATGACGCTTCAAGCAAAGGTTACTTTTACAAGTACATACCCAATAATAATAGAATGAGAAAGACATATCTCAATTTCTGTTTTTAGCATCTTGTAACAGTTGTCCTTTCGATACATCTCGATAACTGTGTAAATTTAAGATTGTGAGCACAGGCATTAAATCTTGAAAATGTTCAACTAATACTAGATAGTAATTTCCTCTATATCCATAATAATGTAGTTGTAATAGACAAAAACTTAATGTTCCTCACAAATATTAATTTGTCAGATGGAAAAACTACTGTATTTCAGAGAAAGATGCAACCTTCAATCCAATCTAACTATGCCTTATTGAATAGAACAACTGTATCTATTGAAGGCATTGATTAACTTTGCCCAGGATTGAAAAAAAAAAATCACTGTTCCAGCTAATGCTGTAATCATAATGGCAAACCTTTAGCCCAGACAGGAATCGCCTGAGTTTTATAAGCTGATCGGTCGTTTATATATCAAGATATTTACGATTGAACATTGATGTCGGGATAGAGTACC
This sequence comes from Heliocidaris tuberculata, assembly GCA_025618425.1. Lineage (NCBI taxonomy): Eukaryota > Metazoa > Echinodermata > Echinoidea > Camarodonta > Echinometridae > Heliocidaris > Heliocidaris tuberculata. The sequence continues at coordinate 14,640,856 of CM046841.1, forward strand.
ACAGAACCCTAATGAACTCTTATGGTTGGCATACCTCGCTCTATCACAGAATACCGTACGGGCTGGTTACCCGCTCTGAAATCGCCAAGCGCTGGTGCTTGGTTTTTGTGACTGCAGCGCAGCGAAGAAGCCGAGCAACTTGCGCTAGCGATTGATCGCGATTTTCTCTTTTTTAGGATAGTAAACGGGTTCCATTTTCTCTCATACTTTCACATATCCTTAATGATATATGTAGTTAGAGGACTGCACACAATTCACTGGCATTTGAGCTGATTTTACAATTTTTCACAAAGTTAATCAATCCCTTTAAGTCATGAAATAGCTTTACCATCTCACTAACATTAAATATTAGTATACTATTCCTCTTCCTTCTATCTTCATATTCTCTCCTTATTATTCTTCTCTCCTCTAAACCAACCACTCTCTTTTAAACTATCCAGCTGAGCTTCTCAACTTGGGTCAAATTAGGATGAGAGGATCAAATTCTCCATGTAATTGCTCATTGACCTCTGTAATTTAAAGGCTAATTTCCAATAATGGTTTGCAGTAAACCGTCAGCTCACGTCAGGATCTTAAGTCAGGCGGCGACACCTTCACACTATACCTTTTCAGCCTCGCGGCCTCTCAGCTATATGGTACAGGGTCCTGCTATCAGTGGCGGATTCAGGATGGAATAAGGGGACACAATTCTCATGTCATAGTTCACTGACCTCTGCAATTTAAACGCTAATTTGAAATAATGAATTTTCACTACAAACTGCCGGCTCGTGTCAGGATCTTACGTCGGGCGACACCTTCACATTCTACATTTTTAGCCTCTTGGCTATGGTAAAGGATCCTGCTCTCAGTGGCGGAGTCAGGATTTTATAAGGGGGTGGGGGGCATAATTCCCATGTGATTGTTTACTGACCTCTCCAATTTAAAAGGCTAATTTCAAATAATGGTTTACTATAAACCGTCGGCTCATGTCAGGATCTTAAGTCAGGTGACTCCTTCACACCATACTTTTTCAGCCTCTTGGCTATGGGAGAGGGACCTGTTCTCAGGGGTTGATCAAGATTTTTTTTTTTTTTTCAAAGGGGGGGGGGGCATAATTCTGATGAAAAGAAATATCTGACAAGCAAATAAGTATCACATTTTTTCAGGTGCACTTTGTGTTCACCACTTTAAGAGGCAGATTTTGTTGTTGTTGTTGATGTGTACTTATTAAAGGTATGCAAATATGGTCTTAAAAGGAGACATGGGTTCATCAAAATAACTTTACACAAATTTATCTATAAATAGATTAGGGGACTCAACCCTGTTATAGAGTCTCCTATTTGTCTCAGTGCATAAAAACACATATACGTTATTCCCCTTGAAGTCTCTTGTGGGCACAGCACACAAACATGGGTATCAGGGACTACAGCATCATTAAATTCTGCAACTCGCTCCGAGTTTCATATACCAACAACCAGTACCAAGGGAAGAGCCAAGCATTCTCCAAATTGCCCAATTCTCACTGACCATGGGTGTTTGAATTAACTCTCACAATACCAGCACACTGCAGTATCTCATGATCAAACAAACAAGGTACTTGAAGGTAGATAATACCATACATCGCAATTCATCTTTGAGAGGCTTCTCCTATTCTCCTCTAAGCATAGGAATTACATAAACTGCATTTAGAAAAGTTGTAGAACTTCTGTTGACCTACCCAATAATCGTTGAGATTTAATTTCTTTTTTACTGTAGCATTGTTTGCACATGTATTTTTAGATGTAGGAAAACATATTTCATAGTTTAATTTAATAACTGCACCAAAGCAGAACAGTGACTTCTTTATGTGTTTGAAAATACAACTTAAGACAATCTCTAAATTAAATTTTTGAAGACAAAATCTTAGTCAGACATGTTTCCTGCATCATTTATATTGCCCTTCAAAATATGTATAGATTTAACCCTTTCGAGACAAATGACCACATTTTGTGGTTTGGCACAATAACTTTTGATTCAGAGCTCTAAAAAATATATCAGATGCATGAGTAGAAAGAGCAAAAATATCTATACACAATGTTTCCATTTTTGTTGCATGACCATATTGCGTTTGATGCCAGGAATTTTTAAAAAGGAGAATAAGCTTCAAAATCCTTAAATTGGCAACACACTGAGGGGTTCAAAATCACTGTTTTTTAACAAAATTGGCAATTTTTTTCAACTTTCGACTAAGTTTCTAATGATGTATATCGTTTCAAAGACATTACATTTTGTTAGAACCATGTAGCACTAAAAGAAAAATATTATTGTTGCCAATTTGAAGAACAAAATGTGATCAATTTACCCCTAAAATAATTCCTGTCATGAAAGGGTTAAAGCATGTCATTCTACACGTACTGGTATGTCTTAAATAACACCATGACCATTGCAGTAATGAGAGTTGAGAGAAATTATAATGAACTTCAAAATAGACAGCCACTGAGGGAATTTTTCACCCCAAAACATTTCATTCATTAGTTCAGTCGATATAAAAAAATTAACACTCATTCAGAATACAAATCGTAAAATTTCAATCAGTTACAGACTAATAATGTTTGGGACTGTAAACAGAATGCAATGTTTGTGAGATTCTTTTTTTTAAAGTAAGAACAAAATAACACAGTAGCAAACTCCCTGAATGACCACTGTATACACAGAACAGATCCCTACATTTCCGTCAATATTCTATGTGCAATACTGCTGAAGAAACATAATTAGCGAAGTCACGTTTGCTTTCTGAATAGCCCTCACACAAAGTATTTCAATTCTATACTGAATTCATGGCCCATATTCACATCAAGAGCAGACTAAGTCAAACCAGGCTTAACTCAGTCTGCTGATTGATGGAGCCCGAAGTGTCAACTTGATTACTGCACATAAATTACTGTAATTCTGTAATTCTGTAGCACATGTATACATTAAATGCATCAAGTCCTCAAATGAAAACGAGAAATCTGTTTCATGAAGGCATTCAAGCTTTTCTTTTCTTTTTTTCTTGCATTCCACGAAAGAATACAGCTATTTTTTTTACAAAAAGTAGAGGGTGAAAACTGGTGCTCCACAAATCAACAAACGTAATATACAGTACAGTTTAAAAAGAAGGTTGCATTCTGGGAAGAGTGAAAAAAAGAATTTGTGAGCTTTCTCATTCCTGTTATGTCAGTTTGGAAGAAAATCATAGTAGAAATGTCCCCAGAAAATGATTGTTCCGGAAAAGCCCTCATATTCGAAATATGATGAGAAATAGCTTAAGTGTTTGGGCCGAACATTCATGCCACATGTGTGTGCAGTCCCATATACCCATATACCCATTTCCGTGTGCAGTATAGGTTGGGTCAATTTCTTATTGATTTGCCAATTTCCAAAACCTCACAGTATACACTAATTCTTATGTAGACATGATCAACCTTTCTCAATTTAAAACAGTATCGTTCACAGTGAAATCACATGCCTCTAACTCAACTTTATCTTTAAACCTAAAATAAAGTTACATGTAGTCTGCTTTTATGGATAATGGCTAATGTCTTTGGTAGTCTGGGGGTTAAACTGTGCTCTCCAGAAAAGTGTGTAATCAGCAGACTAAATCTACACAACTTAAACCTGGACTAAAGTTAATTGAGCTAAAGTCTTTGGTAGTCTGGGGGTTAAGCTTAGCCTTCTAGAGAAGCGTGTAATCTCCAAGGAGCCGCAAATTGCCTTAATAATTGGTCATTGACCTGTCATTGAAAGAGTTAACTAAGGATAACGGGAAAGAATAACATCATAACAAGCAGGCACGTTACCAATTGATGGCCATATATCCCCTGATTGCTAACAATACAACCGTGTAATAATAACCTCTCAGTCGAGCACTTCCACAGTTTAAATTTGATAACTGGAGCAACAGTCCATTACCTTCCTCCGCCCACAACAGACTTATATCATTGATTACCAAATTGATAATTGATTACCAAACAGTGTGAAATGCCAATCATTTTTCCACTCTCCGTAATAAGGAAAGAAATGTTGAGACAAGCAAATGCAAAGGCACAAACTTTCATTAGTGCTGCTGAAAGTTGACGCAGATCTCTGACAGCACGTTTCAAGGAAAACTTCGCAGGGTGCTAAAAAACCACTTGCCCAAGGTCCTGGGACAAGCGAAAATTGTCTTATGGGCAACAGAATTTATCCCACTTGCCCTATAGGGCAAGTTGACCGAATCCACCAGCAAAGCATTATCTTTATATAGGAAAACCATAGATCAACAGAGTGTCTGTAAATCCACACTGCTCCCTTCTTAGAACATACAATTTACAAAGTTATTTAGCTAGAAGAGAACCCATCCTATTATAAAGATGGAACAAGTGAATTTGAGGCAGAGGCAGGTGGTTTTATGATGATTTTGCCTTGTTTATGTAAGTAGAAATTTAAAAAATTGTAGCACCTTGCAATTGTTCATCATGCATTAGACTGATTACACTGACTAGACCAATTTGGACAAGTAAATAGTCTTACAAAATGTACAATAAAATCACATTCACCAAAAAGTACAACCCCCAAAATGAACATATGGGACTGTGCAGCATGTTCTAATCTCTATAGTTGACAGACTATTGGGTTGATTTCTCTCATTTCAGTTGCTCATTACTCAACCCTCAACTCTAATACATCCTCTGTTAATATCATATGATCTTGAACATTCAGTACAGGTTTGGTTACAATGAAGTTGTGATCATTACGTCATTACCAGATCTTAAGTTTATCTTTAAACTACTTCAAACTTAAAATGAAACTTGAAAACAGTTTTGCTGCAATACTTTATGTAGACAGTGCGAAGTTAAAGGCAAAGTTAGCTGAAGCAAAGTCAAACCAAGCAAATTAATCAGTTGACTACCAAATCCTCTTATTCCCATAGGGTTAATGCAGGATTCTTCTGGTTCCCATAGGCATAGGGTTTAAGTGACCTTCCAGAATACCACCCCTGAACATTAACCCTTTCAAGACAATTGACCACATTTTGTGGTTTGGCTCAATAACTTTTGATTCAGCTCAAAAAAATATACCAGATGTATGATTGGAAAGAGTAAAAAAATTTCTGCACACACTATGTCCTTTTTTGGTGCATGACCATATTGCTTTTGATGCTGGGAATTTTAAAAATAAGAATAAACTTTAAAATTCTTAAATCGGCAACAAATTCGGAGGTTCATAATCGTTTTGAAAATTGTTTCTTTATCAAAATTGGAAATTTTTCAACTTTTCAACAAAACTACAAACCATGTATATTGTTTTCAAAGACATGATATTTATTAGAACCATGTAGCACTAAAGGGAAAATATTTTTTGCCAATTTGAATTACAAAATGTGATCAATTTCACCCTTAAATAGTTCCTGTCCTGAAAGGGTTAAGCAGCATTGGGGGTGTCTGCACTTCAATACTGTGATCAATTTGGGAGGATTAATGGTAGTAATCAAAGGTACAGCGACAGCATTAGTGCCCTTTGTTTAATGATTCGACAATGCCATGCTGACCTTTAACTGGTAATAAATAACTGGGTCATGTAATCACTGATTACTAGTAAGACCTTGAAGTTATTCATCAAAATACTGTAGGAAAATGCATGAGCTCTATATTGAGGAGAGATCTTCACCACATTACTGAACATAACATCATGACATTCGTAAATGTTTTAATTTGAAGAAGAAAGTAGGAAATGGTATATGCATCATGGCTATACATTATGGAGGAGAATAACAATGAAGCCATAACAACAGTTTGTTTAATGATCTGACAATGCCATGATGAGCTTTAACTAGTAATAATTGAATGGAACAGGTAATCAATGTAATGAACTTTAAATCATTCATCAAATTACCATCACAAAATGAGCTGTACATAGAAGATCAAACTGCACCACATTACTGAACAAAAGGTCATGACATTGGTAATTTTTAAAATTAAAATTAGAAAAGTCAGAAATAACATGATTCATGGCTATACATCAATGGAGGAGAATTAGAGTGAAGCCATGAAAACAGTGAAGGTATAGATCTGAAGAAAAAAAACATGCATCATGGGCTGTCATGGCTATACTAGGGGAGAATACATGTGTACAGAAAACAGAGAGGAAGAGAGGAAGAGAGAGACAGAGACATACATGTAGACAGACTGAGAGAGACAGAGAGAGATGGAGAGCAGGAAGATATTACATATACTATACTAGAAATGATAGAGAGAGCAACAGTGGGAGAAAGAAGAGAGAGAAAGCAAGAGAACCAAAAGAGAAAAGACAGTAAAGAGGGGTGTGTTTTTTTTAGTGTGATTGAGGATAAGACAGAGAGAGCAAGAGATTTACATAGAAAGATAACTCAGGGGATAAAGAGAGAGAGCAAGGAGGATGAGACAGAGAGAGAGGAGATAAAATGAAAGACAGAATCAAGACAAAAGAAAAATGAGAGAGAAAGAAGAGAGAAAGAAGAGAGACCGAGACAAAAGAGAGAAAGAGACAGAAAGAAGAAAGAGATAAATGGAGATGGAAAGAGATCGAGATAGAAATAGATCAAGACAGACAGACAGAGATAGAATGGGAATGACCTCCTATAGCCCTTTCCCTTGATTTTGTTTTATGCGGGCGTGATATCATTCCCGAGTTTGCAGAAGTATGACACATGCTTCTGCAACGATTTCCCCACAGTCAATTTCCTATACCAACCAAATTCCTAACTAGACCCTTTCGAGACAATTGACCACATTTTGTGGTTTAATTGGCTCGATAACTTTTGATTCAGAGCTCCAAATATTATACCACATGCATGAGTGAAAAGAGCAAAAAATTTCTGCACACACTATGGCCATTTCTGTTGCATGACCAAATTGACCATATGGAGTGTGATGTCAGGAATTTCAAAAACGAGGATAAGCTTTCAAGTCCTTAAATTGGCAACATGATGACAGGTTCAAAATCATTGGGTTTGTTTTTTTTTAATCAAAATTGGCAATTTTTTTCAACTTTTTGACAAAACTACGCACCATGTACATTGTTTTCAAAGACATTATATTTATTACAACCATGTAGCACTAAAAGAAAAATATTACTGTTGCCAATTTGAAGAACAAAATGTGATCAATCTACATGTACATTGTACCTCTTAAATAATTCCTGTCCTGAGAGGATTAAACCCTGCACCAAACACTAAATCTAACTTTAACCCTAACCCTAAAAGTCAGATAAATGAGTTTTTTTCAATTTTCTTGCTTACATGTACATCTATTATTTAGGTATAAAAGTTATCATTAAATATATGACACAGAATTACACAATTCAGTGAAGCATTATGGGCAGCCAAGTTAACAGGACACCGCATTATATATATTTCTCCAAAAAATGAAATTTTAAGATGACTGTGGCATGTCCCACACAATGGCATAGAAAACAACAATGAGGATAATCACTTTACCTGTAACCTTACACAAGAATGAAAAGAATAAGAAAACTCGCAGATTAATTTCACCCTCTAAAAGAACTAAACCTTCTCTTTATTAATAATGAATCAAAGAAGTAAAATTGAATAGTTTTCTTCGGAAAGTTCACTTCTAACTGTTGAAAACCTAACGACACAGAAGGGATTAAGCACAATTCCATTAAACAAACAAAAAATCTTTGAAGAAAACCTTTGTCTTAAAAGTACTTCACCAAACTCAAAATCTACATTAGATATGAAGTTGTTTAAGTTGTTTTAACACTTTAGCCCATCCAGGAAACGAGCGAAATTAATCAGAGATTGAATAAAGATTCCTAGCTGTCAAGACACTTGTGGAATATACTCAAGTAGAACCCACTAGATATCAGGTTATACTAAGAGCGATCAATAATTCACAGAAATTACCTTTTGCCCCATTTGCGGCGACGTCAGATTTGCAGCTCTTTGGTGGCCTTGACCCGTCTCGGGGTCACAAATCTGTTCTAAGATGCATGTTATGACAACAATTGTTCTTCGGTCAATTTCCTATAGTCATTTAACAACTTCCTTATTTCAATCAAGGACAAAACACTACATGTATATACCTAACCCTAACCCATCATTCCTCTATGGAATGAGAAGACCGGTGTGACTTGGTCTCTAGCCTACAGGGGATGGTATTCTGTTGCTGTGTCATTTTCTGCCTTATGCCTGCACATTTCACACAAACATTATCCTTAACCCTAATCCTTACCCTAAGCCTAGCCTTTACCCTAAGCCTAATCTTAACACAACTCCTAACCCTTACCCTAATCTTAACCCTAATCCTAATCCTAACCCTAACCCTAATCTTAACACAACTCCTAACCCTAACCCTAATCTTAACCCTAATCCTTATCCTCATCCTAATCCTAAACCTAAGCCTAATCTTAAAACTACTCCTAATCCTAACCCTAATCTTAACCCTAATCCTAATCCTCATCCTAATCCTAAACCTAACCCTAATCTTAACACTACTCCTAACCCTAACCCTAATCTTAACCCTAATCCTAATCCTCATCCTAATCCCAACCCTAATCTTAACACTACTCCTAACCCTAACCCTAATCTTAACCCTCATCCTAATCCTAAACCTAAGCCTAATCTTAACACTACTCCTAACCCTAACCCTAATCTTAACCCTAATCCTAATCCTCATCCTAATCCTAAACCTAACCCTAATCTTAACACAACTCCTAACCCTAACCCTAATCGTTATCCTCATCCTAATCCTGAACCTAAACCTAATCCTGATCATAATCCTAATCCTAATCCTAAACCTAAACCTAAACTACATGTACTCTGTAAAACTCAACTGCAACCCTGATCTTAACCCTTTATCACTGATGAAATAAAGCCTGGAGGAAACATCAGGTCAGCCATAAATCGTCCAAAACAAGAAGACAGGTGTGAATTGGTCTCCCTTGCCCCCTCTGGACGATATTTTATTACAGGGTCGTTTTCCGCGGTCGGTGCCTGCGTATCACCTGGCCTCATTACTGTGTAATTTGCAATTCCTTGTGGGATCACCAGATAGTTCCAAGATAGACGATACATGTACAGGTACAGGTATTCAGTCTGGGATACATGTACAGTGCACAAGGATGGACTGACGTACATGGAGGTCAAATATATAGATTACATATACAGATTCTGTTACTTGTACAAGTCTTCTTTTTATACATTTATATGTAGTATTGATTTAAGGGAACAATCTACCTAAAAATTGTCAACAAAATCAATCTTTAACCCAAATGTCTCATGGTATGTGAAGTTTTTTTATGCAGTTATTTGTCAACACCAAAAAATCTAGGATTTTAGCTCGCTTGTGTACCCTTCTAAGTAATTTGGGAATAGGAACAATAGAATTTGTTGTTTTATCTGACTTTAAACAGTTTACTATCTTTAGAGGACTTTAAACAGTATACTATATTTTGAGAGCAGTAACCCTGTTGAAATATAATGCACAATGAACACAAAAAGTCTTTAAATAATAAATCCCATTAACAACAACAAAAACTCCATGAAAAATAATCCAAGATACACGCAAGCACAACTCCCTATTTCATCTTGCCTGAACATAACAATCTTATAGTACATGTACAACTGTAGTGCTTTCCAATTCATACACGTACTACCTAATTGGTATTTCTTTTATACTTCAAATTTGAGCACTATTACTGTGCAATGGAAAAGCTATATTCCATCTCTGATGGATTTCTTGCAGATGTTTGCACCATCACATCTGGTCTGTAGCAAATCTGACTAACCCATCATCCATTTTTTTCCCCCGACTGATTCTGACCTCCAAGGCTGAATGATGTATGGAGCTGGGTCACTTTAGTGTTTCATCTCAATCTCACACGAAATTAAGCCATATATTGTCATGACAGAATGGGGATCAGAAGCGAGAAAAACTTCCACGAGGCAATCAACTTTCATTTTTCTCTCCTTTTGTCAAACCTAGCCTCTATTATCCTCATAAATTGTATGGTTGAGCAAAGGATATCTACATGTAGGTCAAATGCCCTATTTCACTTTTCTACTTTTGATGCTGTACCTCCTCTGTGGCTTCATCTATCAATATGTTGCAAGAAAAAAAGGTTGAATTTCATTCCTGATTATTCCTTGCAGTAAAACATCTCTGATAAAACAAACTTCAGTTTGTTCTGTTGAAGTGGAGAATATATTCTTAATCAAACATGAACAATTTCTGAATAGATCAAAAAAACAAAAGAAAAGCAAATGAAGAAAACAATAGCCAATATTTACCGATAGATCACACAGATCAAAATTTTGTTAAAATAAAAATTCAGCGGTTCGAGACTACATATACAAGTACAGTCATGAGAAAGTTATTTAAAAACGATTTCCCCAACCTTCAACAACTCTTTTCTGGCTTTCATCAACTTTTGAAACATGCAACTGACTGCTTTAGTCGACTTTTGTCACATGAACAATGTCTTGGTTGGAATATTACATATTCAAAAAAGGTTGCTGCAGGTAATGTAAGCCTAAGGATCCAATTCCTGGCAAAAAAAAGATAAACTTCGGTTCTAGATTTTAAAAGTTTATCACAACATTAGAAATAAACCCTCACACATAATACCTTCATTCTCACATCACACAGTGGATATACTTGTACTTCATGATCAAATCTCCAGGTCGTTTACACTGCATTGAAAAAATACAAGTTCACATCCTTCTGAATCTAAGCAGACAAATTCATGAATTCCCACTACACCACAAAAGCAATACTACAATATCATGACTTAATGGAAGAACATGGAAAACTGTTTTTCATTTCCACACATGAATATCTCTCAAACATTACACCTTCCATCTAACGACACACGATGCAATCAAATCACTCCACCAAAGATCACAAGCGCTGAAAACACAAGAGCAAGAAAAGTGGGATGCATCCAAATGAACAGCAGCAAAAGAGTTTGGACTTACACTTTGGCGACTTCCTGTGGGTTGATGTCAAAGGCCACATGACTGCCTGCTACGGTACCAAACCTGCCAGCTGTGGTGGCCATAGAAGGAGTCCCAGGGCTATAGCACAGGGTCTCCAGCTCCTCCGGTGGTATGGGCGTGGCCGGTAACAAAGGCTGAGCTGCAAATCAGGAGGAGAGACGTAAGAGATGGGTTGTATTGTACAAAAGAGATAGAAATATGTCTTCTAAACAGAATATCACTGAATGAAAATTTGTCAACACGGTATCTGCAACAGGGTAAGTCCAAGGGACATGGTCATTTGGTGACCCATACATTACCAGGTATTGTGGAGTTATGAATATGAATTGATATTAAATGTGTCATTTGCTTCATATTTGGTCTGATCTAAGTTCTAGACAGGCTATCAACTTAACCTGTTGACTACTGAATTCTCTTATTCTCATAGGCTTAATACAGGAACCACACAGTTTCCGTAGGCAATAGGTTAATAAAATGATCCGATGTACTACATGTGTACATGTAAAATCTTCGATGTGGTCGGTAACATAATGGATAAAATAGCATGGACTTACATAATATCGTCTGCTGAGAGCAAAATGTTTGCCAAATCAAAGCACGCTCTTTATGGTGGATGCCTTTTTGGCTCTAAGATCATCCAAAAACAGAAAACCCCTTCCACTGATCGGAATCATGCAAAAACTCCTTCATAACATAAAAAGCATGATCCTGCTTTGATAATTTGAAAGCAACTTACGTATCGTGAGAGGTCCACATGTTCCAATGGTCACATTTTCAAAGCTGGCTGCTTTCTCAAATCCAAGCAATCTAACGGGGGAAAAAAGTAAGATAGATGTATGTATATGCATCAGTTATATATCAGTTCAATTACAAACAAACCTGTATAGAAAAAGCACTCAAGGAAGACATAAAAAGTGATCCGTGAAGACATGTTTCAATGAGAAATACATTTTCAAGGGAAACAAAAAGTGCCTTCTTTTAGGTAGCTTAAAGACGTGCTAGTTTTGTCTGTGCTTCTAGAATTAGAATCAGACATATCTGAATAAAAGTTTTCATATTATTTTGCTTAAAAGTGTTCGAAGAGGTAAATTCTAATTCTACATCCTAATATTTTGGTTCCGCCTCTATAAAATAAAATTTTTGTTTTGAATGATTTTGTCATATTTCCCACGTTTTGACACACCACAACGTTTCACTAAGCTATCTTATAGACAGGTGGTCTTTCTACAGGGGGACCCTAAAGAAGGTTTAACTGTACTATTTGTGACCCTCCACCACAAAACGACCAATAAGTCGCAATGGCAGTTTTAGAGTGTAAACAGTTGAAAAAGGTCGTTTGGGTGGAAATTTTAATTTTAATCTTTTATGTTTTTTCTGAAAGTTCATTTATTAATCTACCTTCTGACAAAATTTCAGGTTAAAATACCATGTTGAAATATGTTTTTACTCTTATTCAAAATGACCATGTTTTCCAGGACATTCAAACTTTGTGCGTCAACTTGCTGGGATTGTACTTCACATCGCTTTTCTGGTATAGCTTAAAAACTACATGTATGCACTGTCTGATATTCAAAATCTAAAGGTACAAAGAAATATATCTATTTTGAAGTTATGGAAAGTTTCAATGCAATCCAATCAGTACTCTGCAGTGCATGCTAGGGAGTTTTGACTCAACCTTTTGTGCAACAAATAATAGGACACAGATTAGGCGCTCTGAAATGGTCACTCTTCTTTAGAGCCCGTTTTCTCTATTGTTTTGGTAATTAGCCTGTCTGACACATTGACATTCTTATTGTAGTTTACAAGGGTTTGCTTAGTCCATACAAAACAAGTTATATACCATTTTAAAGCTTAGAATCTAAGCTTTCAAACTGTGTTGAAATTGTAAAACCCCAAATTTCCAACTTATTGGTCATTTTGTGGTGGAGGGTTACATTTTTGTAGACAAAAGTCTTCAAACTCATTATCCTCAGAAGAAATACCTCTCTGATACATGCACTAACAACACTCCAGCACTATTTACAATGTATGAAAATCAAAATGATTACATACATAGACACAGCTCACATAAGAGAAATTAATAACTAGGCTTTAACTGAGAAAAAATGGGTTCAAACCATACATTATGCATGTTACAGTATGTGAAACTAAATGGTCTCTGAAATGTTACTTGTATATCTAGTTACATACTTACTTGTTACTGAATTATTCATTGTTATATTCACAATGGTGTAGATTTGTAGAAAATCAATAGGGTGTTTTCATTAAATCATACATACACAAATGCTTATTGTTGCATTTTGCATTTTGTAGCGGCTATCTAACCATTACGTTAATCATCTGCACCATTTATTTTCCCAACTATTTGTGGCACTAGTATGCACAAGACGGAATAACTCAATCAGTGAAATGTAGTTCAGAGAGGGGAAGAAAGAAGGAAAGAGAGGGGGAGAGAAAGAGAGGCAGAGAGAGAGAAAAAAAAGCATGAAAGCGGGAGAGTGCAGGGGAGAATAGAAAGAAGCTGTTATCGATGGGGCTTTGGTGTTCTTGCGCTTGTTTTTTCCTTTATAAATTTTACTCCATTATTTATCAGGGTGCATATTGTATTATCATGTTTTGACCCACAGAGGGCAGCATACAAATAGCATCACAGTAATGATAGTATTCAGACTTTTCTATGATGCAGCATTCAATAAGAAATCTGCTACGAGGTTGCTTATAACAGAATACCTCTGGTAGCTGAAAAGGGAATGTAAAAAAACTTCAAATAAGTACAGAGTAAGGTACATGTATGTGGACTTTTTTTATGAACAAGATACATGTATACTACTGCACTACACTACACTACAGGGTCGAGTGTACTCCTGCAAACTTGACAGGTTTTCCTAATCAGTTCTACTTTTCATGCGACATTAGTTCAGAGCTTGTGCCTTTTTATATGAGTGTCTTTCTCTAATTGATCTGCATCTACACATGTAAGTAAGACATTGCAGAGATACCTCTTCAATCAGAAAAAATTTGCATGTTCAAAATTTCATATCTAAAATTGCAGTCCGATTATATAGTGTGTGTGGTCTTTTGTCTTATTAAAATTGATGTGAGATCTCTATAACTCTATATAGCTGTATCAATATCAATTACTCTTTCATGATAATAGAAGATGATTAAATGAAATCAATAAGATCGCTAAACTCTCTATAGCTGTATCATTACTGCTAAACAAGCTGCTACCTTTTTGTGACGACCTTGTTTAAGTGCCTGGCAAAACTAAAGCAGCACTTGAAAGCCAACTCCAACCAAGCCTGAGATCTACTTTGCTACAGTGCATCTCTACTTCTGCATGCTTCAGGCCATGGTAATTTGCGCTTTACCACACAAATGAACTAATGCTACATGCACTTACTCTTTCATGACGATGAGGTTCTCGATACACCCTGAGAAGCTTGGAAGTGAAGAGAACTCTGGACTGAGCGTGAGGTTTCCCGTTGATCCTATGTAGAATGGTGACATGGCGTTGATGTAGAGCTCAGTACCAGACAGACGTCCCGTATCAACACGACGATCATCAACGATCAGATTCACCCTGGAAGGACAACAATTACAATTGATGTACAAGAATTATCTTAATGATAACATCAAAAAAGCTCATAACGCTCACTTTCCATATATATGTCCAAGTATGCTTCACAAAGATATTAAAGGGCAATCCAACCTTGGTAATAAGATGATTTGTGTGAAAGCAGAAAAATAAGAAAAACAGGATGGTGAAAGTTTGAAAGAAATCGGACAAGGACTAAGAAAGTTATGGATGTTTGAAAAATGAGATCACTACATCTATGCGAATCTCAAATTGGCAATTTGGTGAGTCAATTGTGACATTTTTGTGGACAACTCTCCCATTTGTCGTACACAAAAATATCATTAATTTGGGGTTTTCTTCGAGGCGCTTTTACCTTCGTGGCAATACTCAAAATATATTGGAGATAGCATATTGTTATAGGTCCTCATGAAAGAAAAAGATCCTAGTGAGTAATACATTTTGAAAAAAGTGACATTTTAGTCATTTTGTGTGTTGGAGCGAATGGGGGAGTTGTCCACAGCTACATCACAGTGACATTACCTATTCGGCCAATTTGAAATTCCCATATGCATAGTGATTACAACTTTCAAAAATTCATAACTTTCTTATTGCTTGTCCGAATTCGTTCAAACTTTCACCAATCTGCTTCTCTGATTTTTCCTCTTTCTTTCAAAGCAACTTGCTATTAAGGTTGGATTTCCCTTTAAGGGAAAAAGCGAGTTTTGAGATGCTGTTTGAAGACATTGAGAGATGGCCGGTTGTAGAGAAATTTGGACCCAACACTATACCCAGCCTTAGCCCTAAACTTATCCTAAAACTCCATCGCAACCCTAACCCTTACCCTGCATCTTTGATGAAATAAAGCTCAGAACGGGGGAGCGTTTCATGAAAGGATTTGTCAGTGATTTTTACCGACAACTGTTATAAGCTACTGAAATCCTTGCATCTGATTGGCTGAGAGCAAATTTGTCGGTAAAAATCACTGACAAAACGCTTGATGAAACGCTCCCCAGATGATGCTAGAGCATACATACATGTCGGATCATCATGAAGATGGTGTAGAGACTGTGCTTCAACATACAATGTACATGTGCAGGTATGCTCTGGCAACAATTGCTTCAGGTCTTATTATGTCAAAGACATCAGCTTAGGGTTAGGATTGTAATGGGGTTTTAGGTTCAGTTTAGATTTAGGTTTGGGTTGCAAATTGCGCTATAGGCTAGATCTAGGGTTACGGTTAGGTCTAGTATTTGGTATGGGATTAAAGCTAAGAATTTTGTTAGTGTGGGATATTGATCGATGAGCAATTGTTGCAGGAGCACATGTCGTACAACCATAGAGATTAATGGACCTTGGAGAAGCATCTTACCGTTTATCTTTCTTGACCAGTACAATGTTGTGGGGAGAACCATCGTTGTATGGACTGTCCGCTCTCTTGGACCTGAGGGTCAGCCTTCCTTGACCGTTGTTGATCTGGACAATGACCCGTCCATTCAGCAGACCAATAGCATAGGAGATCTATACAAAATACAGTGGAGGTACAGGTACATGTAGACTGCATTGCAAATAAAATCAAGGAGTAGAATATTGGAAGTGTGGACGAAACACTGGCAGAACATTTCAGATCGACTTGTTTATGTAGATACTAGAGACTGTTCTGCGTGGACAGTGTGGGGAAAAACAGACAATGGATAAAATGTTATCGGCTTGAATACCCCTAGGATTTTGTCAAAAGAACAAACAATGAGGACAGCCCTTGAACAGAAATAAACAATGCTTTTGGATAGTCCCCAAGCATTGGTTCTTGCTCTTTCTATTAATGTAACAACACTGTCTAGTCATTATTTATTGATGTTACAAGTACATTATGTTCCTGGAAATTAAATGAATAAAGGAAATGAATAAAAAATTGAAATCTCTCACATCAGTTGCATCTGGATCTACGTCCCTCCTCATCCTTCCCTGGGCCTCCCCCGCTGCCAGAATGGTAGTGTTCGGCATCAGGGTTGTAAAGGTCACAGTGATATCAGTCTCCCTCGAAAGCGGGATGGGTGGAAATGTCACATAGCCAAAACCAGATAGTCCTACACGACGCTGAGTCTGAAATAAAGAATATACAATACATACATGATGTTTTAACCAAACACTTCCATGTCAATTACTGTGTGAAAAAAGCAGTGAACATCGTTAGCATACAGAAGAAATAAATTGGTGTGTGGGGGGAATGTTCTGAAGAGAGTGATACATACAAATATACAACATAGCAGCAGCGGTGGGATATTTTAACATACAAATACAAAAAATAGTGGCAGTGGTGGGATATCTGAACATACAAATACACAACATATTAGCAGTGGTGGGATACTAGAACATACATATACACAACATAGTTGCAGTGGTGGGATATTTGAACATACAAATACAAAAAAAAATAGTGGCAGCAGTGGGATATCTGAACATACAAATACACAACATACTAGCAGTGGTGGGATACTAGAACATACAAATACACAACATAGTGGCAGTGGTGGGATATTTGAACATACAATTACACAACATAGTGGCAGCGGTGGGATAGTTGAACATACAAATACACAACATAGTGGCATACTTGAACAATAGTATCAATAGTACAGATAAAGGCCATTGCATACTTTAAGACATGTCTATTACATGACTTTGAAAGAAGATGAAATAGGATGACTAATTAAATTTCATAATTGTACAATTTTTCCCACCATAGGAGAAAAGGCACTTAAGGCTCTGAATCATGGTGACATTATAAAGTCCCATGACTTGCCACTGACTGGTAGCCAATTTAACCTTTTCACTCAGAGGAAGGCTTAAGATACCGAACAGTTTTGATACTGATATTGTAATAACCATTTAAAGGGATTCGGTAACTTTGTGGAGGCTTGATTTAATAAATTGTTGAATTTTGATATGTGTCTTTTATAATGATGTTCAGGAGGATAAATAAATTGCCAGGCATAGAAAGGTTTTCAAATATATAATGCTATTATTAAGATATCTATGACTGAATACTCCCATTTATGAAAGCGTATGGCCATACGTTTTAGTCTAACACTGAGTCTATGGGGGCAATGAGTCTGGTATTTACTTTTGTGAAGCACATGTTGATTTTGAAATGCTTTTTTTTTTCTTCCTGGGCTTCATTTTTACACCATATTACATACACTGATAGCATGTAAGGCCAGAAAGCTCGGATTTTATCAAGCCTCTACAAAGTTACCAAATCACTTTAATGCAATTTATTAAAATTCCATATGTAAGCCTTTTGCAATTTCTTTCAAAATTCAGTCACAGTTGAGTCGTAAGGTGTGAAGTAGCCTTAACAAAACAAACTGAAGGTGAGAACAAAATTTCGGATGGAGGATCTTAAACTTAGCATCTGTTTTAATCTCATGGTTTCGACCCAAAATACTGCGCAATGAAGTCACATAGTAGAATCTACCTTTACTGACCTGTTCAACACAACCATGAGTGACCCCAAATGAGCTACCAGGGTTTACCAGAGGGTAGCCAGACCGGAAGAGGAAGAACTTCCTAAGACATCCGCGGAACTTCTGACTTGTAACATTGCGGCTGAAGGAAAAAGAAGAAGTAACATTGAATTATAAATAACCTGTTCAAGAAAGCCTGTTCATGTGAAATATTGCACTGATACTGTAAATCAAGTAAGAGGCAGACTTCCTTCCCAGTGCAATAGTTAAGAGGTTCAAACTTCTCGATCTCTCTCATATGAACTCAAGTCAATGCACTAGTTTTGTTCGGATATTGCATTATGGATAATCCCATATTGAATATTCCTCCAGAATGAACTACACAAGATGTAGATTTTTTTTTTTTGGAACATCACTAGTGATCTGTTCAAAGACATCCATCCATCCTGACCCCATCATCTTCTTCAACAAATGTCTCCCGCCGGTAAATTATTTTCTCTTGAGCCACAATCTTCATCCAATGTACATTTACTTTCAAAAAATTCCCTGATGTAAATAACATCAACAAATGAAAGTGGACTTACAATATTGTATACTCTGATGGAACACCTCCAACGTAGACAAAGTTGACCCCAGTGACCTGAAGGTTGACCTCTGACCCTGGTGACTTGGCCATGCCCTCACTGACGCCGTTAATGAAGAGGTTGTCTGACAGAAAAGGAAAAATGGAGATGGATCAATTGGTTGTAACCCTGGTACAGATGAAAATTCAAAATGTTTTTACTCATATGCATCATTTGATACCAAATTTATAATATTTTGACCATCACTTACCATGCATCATAAAAAATTGCTGTGCTCTGCTCGTTAACAAAGTGCATTTCCACATATTGAATTGTACACAATGCACAAATTGTCATCCATAAGTACATGCATATGAATAATAAATTAACAATATTTCCAAAAACCATGAATTTGTATGAAACTTCAAAGTCATATTCATTATTAAACAATGCTCTATTCACCTCCCAAATTTCACAATTTTTGTATTCCTCCACAGCTGAGATCCAGGGAGAATCACAATACATGTACATTGCTACTTCTAAACCTCTTGGTTTCATTTTCTACTTCACTTACTCATCTGCCTGACCCTGTTGACACTGACTGCATGCCACTCCCCATTATTGATCTTGGTCTCAGAGACAAGGATACCGACCCCATCTCCCAGGTCATGCTTGATTGCTAGACGTCCAGCCTCCATTTCAATCGACAAGAAATAACTCTAAAAAAAAGGAAAAGAAGGCAGATTTGTGCATGAGTTTAAAGATCATGAAAGGGACTAATTACAAAAAGTAGTAATTTTCATGTCCTTAGAAGACATAAAATCATTTCTTCGACAATAACATGGTTAATGATTCAAGAGCATAAAAGGGAAAATGATTTTATGTAATTCCTTCTGTGCTAGGGGTGGTGGAATTCCAACAATTAATATTCATGTTCTAATTCGAGTTTTGCATTAAAATAACTATTTATTTCTTCAGGAAGTACAAACAGGTACACACATGTACATGCACATGTACATTGTGAAACTTGTTTCCTTTGAAGACAGGAAAAGCCAATTTTAATGACAAAATGAGAACTCATCTAACATCAGAGTGTGTGAAGTAATTTACCCATAACTCTCCCTTCCCTCCCTTTCTTCATCGACTTAAACTTCCATCTCCCCAATCCCCATTCCCCTCTTTCTGCATAATAATAATAAAACACGTAATAATATTGATACTTTATATGACACCAGTATCCGTCAGGTATGATGCTCATGGCGCTCTACAAACAAATCATCTTACACTAAAGAAAAAAATTAAAATAAATAATCTCTTCTCACCTGATCTCCTGAAGCACTATAAAAGAGCAGCCCATTCTCTGATAGCGTCTTTATGTCAAAGGTAAGCGAGTTGATGTACTCGTCCCAAAGCGGGGGTTGCCTGAGCTTGGCGTAGCCAGTGCCATCAAAATATGCCCCTGGTTCTGCAGTGCTTGTCGTGATGGGGCTGAAAACAAATAAAGGAAATATTGATTAATTGAATGCTTGGTGCTATCACAATGCATGGGGGACTTGAAAAAAAATACCAAGCTAAAAAATTCTCATGTATACTTTCAACCTCCGAAATTGTTTTGGTCCTCCCAAACCATCCCCCATCCAACCCCACCCTTCTGAAGCTGTTTGGCCATATTTCACTTAATTTGGACCAAGGGTTAACAAATTCCCGTCGAAGAGCCTAACTGAACAGGCCTAACTCTTCCTCCTCTCCTCCCCCCCCCCCCTTCTCTCCCAAGAAAGTTTGAAGGTTACAAGAGACATTCTCCAACGACAATTGCTCTGTGGTAAATATCTTACACTAACCAAATTCCTAACCCAGGACCAAACACTATACCTAACCCTAAACCTATTCTAAAAGTCAAGTGCAACCCTCACCCTTACCCTATATCTTTGACATAATAAAGCCCAGAGCAATTGTCACAGGAAATGAGCTCCAAAGTCTAACCTCCAACCCTTGACCAACCACTGTACCTAACCCTAAATCAAAACCAAACCCAGAAGCCAATCATAGCCCTACATTAACTCTAAGCCAAACCCTACATGTATATCTTGGACAAAATAAAGCCCGGAACAATAGTCGCTAGAGCAAATGACAGAGCACCAGTTTCAGGCCCTACCTTCTAAAGCTTCCCTCCCCTGGTCCTTGTGTAGTCTTGAAGTTCCAGAGTCCTATTGTGACATCATCAAAGATGACTTCTCCTATGGAGCCATTGAAAGACTTGGTAGATAACTCGGGAATCTTTGGGGGAACAAATCAAAGGAAAATGTTAAAGCATGTTACAGCTTTAATATTTTAGAACTACCAATGACACAAAAGTATTGTTATTACAAGAATAGCATCATTATTTTTTTATAATCAAATATATTGGAAATCTAGCTAACATAAATCAAATTTTATAATTACATGTGTAACATTAGCACATACTCAGTAGAAAACACTTCAGCCCCAGTTCAGGGCAAGCATCCTGTAGCATCTCTGCCGCAATTGCTAAAAACAAACAATCAGAATGACATTATTGAAATTATACATGTACATATAGCTCAATCTATCAAGTACATTATGTTAAAAAAAGAAAATGTTGATAACTTCAGAAAATTGGAAACATGATATGTGCAACTCAAATGGGTGAGTAAAAGAGGGGAAATTAAATAAATTCGTAGACACTGTCAATGTACATACCTTAAAGTTAGGTGGGATCCCTGCAATGAAAAGATTGCTGTCCTCCCTCACATCCAGAACGTTCCTGCCCTCTGGTGAGGTCCCGGTAACTGTGCTCCCATTCATTGTTTCAGCCTGGGTGGAATCTTCCACTTTGAGAGAGGCGGTGTTGGCAAATCTGAGGGGGGGGGGGGGGTGGAGTTTAAAAAAGGAAGCATATGGTAATCAATCATTTTAATTTACAGGTATGCTTCAAAACAGGACATCTTTATTCTCCAAATTATTAAAAGAAAGCTATTGAGTTTTTGGTTACGAGCAATAGGAGGAGAGTGTGTGTGTGAGAGAGAGAGAGAGAGAGAGAGAGAAAGGATGAACACTTTTACTGTAAAACCAGAAACTTTCAAGTCATGAAACTTTTGTTAATTGTTAACCCTTTCAAGACAATTGACCACATTTTGTGGTTTGTCTCAATAACTTTTGATTCAGAGCTCTAGAAAATATACCAGATGCATGAGTAGAAAGAGCAAAAATTTCTGCACACACTAATGAATTTTTGTTTCATGACCATATTGCGTTTGATGCCAGGAATTTTTAAAACAAGAATAAGCTTTAAAATCCTTAAATTGGCATCACAATGAGAGGTTCAAAATCATTCTTTTTCATTAAAATCCGCAATTTTTCAACTTTTCAAAAAAAAATTGAACCATGAATATTATTTTTTTAAAAATCACACCTTATTAGAACCATGTAGCACTAAAAGAAAAATATTATTATTGCCAATTTGAAGAAAAAAATGTAATCAATTTAGCCCTTAAATAATTCCTGTCCTGAAAGGGTTAACACTTTGCCTATGGGAACCAGGTGGTCCCTGTAATAGGCCTATTGGAAAGGGGAGAATTCAGTTGTCATTGGGTTAACAACAGCCATTTCTGCAGCAAGAAAGTTTCGCGTATGGCAAAATTTCAGTAATGTGTCAGTTGTGATTCACTAATTTTGAGGCATGAAACTTTCACGAATCTGAACTACTTGGAAAATTTGCGAACTCTTCATGCACGTGAAAGCCTTTGGTTTAGCAGTAGAGAGAAAGGGAAACCAAAATTAAGAGATAAGGAGAGGGGGAAAGGTTATGGTGGTGTCACACCTTGGCCTTTTAGCCAGCGTATGCCCGACGTATGAGGAATTTGGTGAATACGCTGGCGTACGTCGAATACGTTACGGGTAAATTTTGCATATGTTAAGAGCACGCTAAAACACGCTGGTATACGTCGTCATACGGCGAGGTCGTCGAAAAATTTTGTGCAAGCACAAAATTTTTCGACGTATGCCAGCATATGGCTCATACATGTACGTCCCGCATACGCGGGCCATAAGTTGTAGGTAAGTTACGCGATCGTTGCCACACGTTCACACACGTTACTTGTAAGTTACTCATAAGTCGAAATACGTCGAGATATAGTCTAGCGTACCCCAAAACTTACTTCTAACCTATGAGTAACGTGCTTTGAACGTATGTGTAACTTAACTCCAACGTATATTGACGTATGAAGACGTATTTGACGTGCTCCGAACGATCACAAAACTTACTGAACATGTTTCTAACTTACAGCTACCGTATAATGGCGTATTGACAACGTTTAGAGGAATTGGTATATAAAAATGGGGTTCACAGGAGGAACCCATCAGAACTCATGAAGACACATCCACGCCCCCGCCCACGGCTAGGGGACTTCTTGGCAGCGTTCTTCGAAGTTTTCTTCGGCATGGCGGTGGTGTTGATACGGTGATGTATAGTGCAGTTATGATTTGAATAGTCGAGCGGCAGCCTTT
Organism: Heliocidaris tuberculata; assembly: GCA_025618425.1. NCBI lineage: Eukaryota > Metazoa > Echinodermata > Echinoidea > Camarodonta > Echinometridae > Heliocidaris > Heliocidaris tuberculata. Next base: position 14,663,962 of record CM046841.1, read on the forward strand.
TTATAGGCTACGACACGTGATCGTCAGCGATACGCTGCCGCGCGCTATGCGTAAGTTAGGCTATCGTTGGGCATAAGTTGTGTACGCCGGCAATACGCTAAGCATTCGTTGGAATACGTTACTTATAAGTTAACGAAGCGTTCTATATAAGTTACTAATACGTTATGTATACGTCCAACTCGTTATGAATACGCTAAGTATACGCCCAGAGTTGAAAAAAAAAAATCAAAGTTCAGCGTATGCCGACGTTTTAGAGAAATTTTGATACGTCGGGCATATGCTGGCTAAAACACCAAGGTGTGACACCACCATAAGATCAAGAAAGCTGAAAATGCTGAACCCAGTTTTTAATCCCGACTCACCTTTCTACATTGACTCTGTACCAGTCTTGGTTCGCAGACAGGTTGGAGGGGTGCGTGACCTCACCCCGCCCTGATCCTAGGTCCCAACTTAGCCTGACCTGACCCTCAATGGTCTCCACTGCTAGATAGTCACCCTGGAGAGAGAGAAAAACATCACATTGCAAATGCTCCCTCATCCTTATCAACATAAAAAACATTGACACAATGAACATTGTTGTAATCATCACTGCTACCCAAGTAATGTTATCGTTATCATCCCTGTCCCCATCATATCCATAGAGGTATAGTACGATAAATGATGTCAAAGTTTACATGTTTATACTGTTGCAACGACATTGTGTTTCCCAAGAGAGATCTAAAGATCTAAAGATACTCACTGTAATGTTATTGCCGACGTAGAAGATCATGTTGTTAGGGCCAGAGATGTTGATATTAAGGACCAGAGCATTGAAGGCTGAGCTAGATGCTCGAGGTCTGTAACTCCTTGCACAGTCTCCTCTACATAGGAGGGCTACATTGATCTGAAGAGATTTGAAGAAAGAATACAATCATCACTATCATCATCTTGATTCATAACCATTACACTAACATCTGTTATGTTTAAATGCATTATCAACATTATTATCATATTCACTCTCTTATTTCATCTTCAGACTGTCATCATCATCACCATCATACCTGTAGATGAACATAAAACTATCGCCAACATTATATTATATTAATGCCTTTGTAATCATTACTATCAATGTCAGTGATGTAATTATTTTCATAATAATGAAAATCATTTGGAGTAATTACCATCACCTACATGTAATATTGTTTTTATCATCATCTTTCCCCATCCTCACCACAATCAAATTTTATACCATTATCATCATTTTTCATTAATACTCATAATTCTTTATCTTCATATCCTATGCTTCTCATCTTACCCTAGAAGCCTCAGTCCTGGCATGTCTAATCTTGTCTCTAAGCTGACTCAGGTTTAGGTCCATGGGTGCCCTTTGCCTGTCTACCTGAAGGGCTTGTCTGCGCAAGGAATCCATCTTCATTCCCATCTCGTCCACAATACGAGACGATTCATCAACTGTGAATTATCAGAAATTAATTATGATGTAAATACATGTAGATATACATGTACAGGTACGGGCAGCCATATCCACAATGAAGGGCATGAAAATGTGACATGGACAACAAACAAAAAAATGAATCTATGAATTCACAATTTCTCTTCTTGTATCTGTACAATAGCCAAACCTGATTATGGAAATGTCAATATCATACATGTATAACGTTTTTTTATTTTCCCCAGAAATACATGTACATGTACATGTATAAAGCATCACAAAAATTTCCAGATTCAGATTTGCTATAGAACAATGGTAACATGAAGGAATGTTTTGTCACAAAGTCTTGTAACTTATCAACGTGATCTCACTTTACAGAAGTATTTTCTATGTTAAGTTGCTTAATAAATGAAAACTACTCTTATTCTTATAATTAAACAATGGTGAATAAAAACTTAACAAACTTGAATTCGCAATATCATCAGTCGCATTGATGTAAGCCTGGTACTTTGCACCAATCCCATCAAGTTTCTCCTTGACTCCCGCTGCTTGTTCGATGATCTCTGCCGACTTGTTCGCAGCCTTGGATGCCATGTCTGTCGCCCTCATGGAGCTGTTGATGGACCTCTGCGCATCACCTGCTACACCTGTCAGAGGAAGGAGAAGAGCATGTACTGATGAATTGCCTATAACATGCAAAAGACATGTAGTCAAAAGACATCTACATGTATTTGTATTTGTGCTTTTATCAGCAAACCTTTGGATAGAGGTGTTTCATTTTGGCAAGAAAAGTGAAGATAAAATAGGGAAATAAAGACAGCCAAACTTGATATTTATTGCGCCAGGAAATACAGAGGGCAACTTCCAGCAACTCTGTACTTATTTAATCTTTAGGAATATTTCACTCTGTTTTTTTTTCCTGTGCTACATTACCTTGTAACCCATATCACACTAACTGATGTTTTCATACAGGAATAGCATTCCAAAAATTTTTTTTTTTTTTTTTTGGTAGTATAACCCTAACCCTATTCTAACACCCAGGCCATAACTAAACATACCTTCTTCTAATGGTGGCAGAGCACGTTTGATCTCTTCCAATCCTCGACTCGCTTCATCTTGAACAGCCTTCACCTCCTCCAGCTGACCTCGCAGGTCAGCAAGGTCAGAGGTCAAATTCTGAAGGTCGGTGTCCAGAGATGATGTCCGCTGGAGTTGGTGGAAACCTTTGTCCTTGAGATCCTTGGCTTGCTGGCTTAGAGATCGGGAGTCATTAGCAAAAGCCTGGAGTTAGAGAGGAAATACAATGGGTGCTGGTTAAAACTAAAATTGAGGACTGGTCATGTTATTACACTGTAAAAGAACCTACATGTATCTAGAAATTAGGCCTATATGTATTTGGAATTACTGATTAAATAAGAATTTAAGTATTTACAGTCTGCTGGTTGTTCATTTTACAGACTCACATAATTATGGGTAACAACATTATAAGCTTTAAAATCACTGCAAAACCTACACATTTAGTGTGATAATTTTATTCAAAAAGGGAATATTTTTGGTCGGTATCATGGTTGTCGATAGGCGACTTCAACACTCCTACTTCTATGACAGATTTCAGCAGCTTAAGTTTTACTAATCTATTATACTCTTGCACAACATACACATGATCACATGTATACATGTGTATGTAAGAATGTCATACGTATTCATTACATACTGTACCTTTTTGTGTGCCCTGTCTGCTGCCCTCTTGGCTTCTAGTGATGCATTATGGGCCTCATTAATAGCTGTCACCATGTCAGAGTACGCCCTTTCAGCTTCGAGAGAACTTTGTGCATGACGCTGGGTCGGAAGGAGAAGGCTGAGTACAAGAAAAACCAAGAAAAACCAAGAAAGAGAGAAAGCTTAGCAGAAATGCTCATGAAAGGAAATGCATGTACGCATCTCAATATTTTCAGCACCATATAGGGCTGTAAATAGAACTCAGTCTTGTACCTAATATATTTGAACCAAAAAGAGTCTTTCTTCCTGAAATTTACAAAGGTTTATGAATTCTGATGGTTGATCCCTGGAGCACTACATGTATATGTATGTGTATCAGGATCCACATGATGATAAGGAGAAACAAAGTGAAGAGATATGAAATAAAACTTAGTTAAAACAAATATGTTGCAAAATTTTTACCCTTGGGTTTTATAACAGTTTACTGATACACTGTAAGAGTTAAGGATCAAAATGCATCCCCACAAATATATTGCAACTTCTTTATATCTATGGATTGCTATCCCTATTAATTTCATATTGTCTCTGATCTAAAGTCTCTGTCACAGGAATTTTCAACTTTGATTATTAGGTTACTTGAACAAGTAAAATGCCCTCACACACTCCCACTCCCCAGCCCAATTTTTTTTTTTTTTTTTATTTGGAGAAAGTCATGAACACAAAAAAGCAAGCACAGTTTACACAAAGTGATCTTACCTTTCCAGGAGCACTGATCTGTTGTAGAGCTCTATGGCATGTTCCATAGCAGCATCAGCCTCCTCACCTAGCTCCATCAGATCAATCCCACTTTGATCAGCTCTCAAAACAAGATCAGGAAGAACCAAACTCAGGTTGCCATGCTCAGCTTCAGTCATCTGAAATTGAATCAAAAGTTTCATTTAACCTAGAGAATTCAGGATTTTCTATAGGTTCAAATGAATAAGCTTTGCCCCCTCAAATTTGCACCAATTATTCTTTCTTTCACTTTTACATAGTTCAGAATATATAAAAATATATATTAAATACACCATAATGAATGAAATGCAATAAAAAATTGCTAATTTGTACATGAGAATAGTGACTGTAGATTTAACTCCACTTTGACAATTTAAAGTTAATGCTCATTTTCAAATATCATTCATGAACAGCACAATGTACTGGAACAGAAATAGCAATGCAATATAAATATAACCGCTCACATGTATGCAGTTATCATCATCATCATCATCATCATCATCATCATCATCATCATAATCACAATCACCACCACCACCATCATCATCATCATCACCATCAACAACATAATCATCATCAACATAATCATCATCATCAACATAATCAACATCGTCATCATCATAATCTTCATTATCATCATCGTAATCATCATCATCATCATAAACATCATCATCCTCATCATCATCACAATCATTACAATCACCATCGTAATCATCATCATCATTACCTGAAAACTATTATTAGCCATTCTTAGGAGATCCTCTGCAGCTTCTAGAAGATCTTCTGCTTCCTGCACATCACTTTCACTTTGTCGCTTCTTCTCTTGGGTTATATCAGTGAAGTTCTATTGGAGTACAGGGAGAAAGAATGAACAGCATCAATTATTACTGAAAGGCTAAACTGAGGTACTTTTACAAGTACATGTAATACTGTATAAGCCATAAATTTCGCAGCCATAAATTTTCGCGAATAGGACTAACCAGACTATTTCGTGAGTAGTTGAATTCGCGGTCGGAAAATTCTCAAATCTACAAACAGCGGTGATGATGTGCTTTTGCAAAGCGAAGTGGTGAATTTCTGACCAGGAGACAACAAAGTCATCCGACTTCTTATGTTGGAAATATTTTGGCGTGTTGTTAAATTCGCGAAATTCGCGAAAATAAAACCCCCGCGAAATATATGGCGTATACAGTAAATCACAACCCTGAACCTGGTAATGATCAGAGCAAATGTTGTACATGTATCTCTGCAAAATAGGTTCCCTGGTTCTGTGTCACCAGAGACATTGTATATTTATCTGTTTTGTATATATATGTATACATTGTTTGTTCTCTATAATCTACATTGTATGTCGTCTTGGTATTTTCTCCATTTTAAGATCATCTCTTTTGTTCTTGAAATGTTTTGACCTTCAATCTGGACAACTTTTCATCTTCCAGATGGTTCCATTAGGTTCATAGAATCCATTTTTTTAAATACATACCAGAAGGGCGTTGCAGCTGCCATTTGCACTATCAATGGCTGCAAAGGCATCCTTGGTGATTCTGTCAGACATTCTGCATCTGATGAGAAGTTCATCCAGCTTGAGGATGAGGTCATCCAAGCCCTCCATTGCCTGGTTGATCTTAGCATACAGATTCCTCAGCATCTCAGCATAGCCATTACCAGTCTTATGAAGGGTAAGGTTGGCCAATCTAGGAAAAAAGATCATGATTGCAATTCATTTACATTTATTAATTAATTTTGGTACATCAATAGAGTATCCTTGTAAAAACAAGCTGAAGAATAATAGATAGAAATTTAAGAAACTGAAGCTCTCCGTTGCTTGGTAGAACTTAGCATACAGATCTCGGAGCATCTCAGCATAACCATTACCAGTCTTTGCCAGCATTATATAGTTAGTCAATTTAAGAAGAAAGGAAATGCATGAAATAATCATTTGTGGATCACTTCTTCTGCACTGCTCCTCCATGGATGGGGAAGGCAGGCAACAACTCAGCATGCCATTACTCATCTTCTTAAGGGTTGATCAATGTACCAAGATTGATCATGCATGTAACTCATTCATCCTTTCATTCAATCGTTCATTTTGTTTTATCAATAAAGTCATCACCATTGTACCTGTGGGTCCCTTCCAAGGGAGGGTTGGGGTCAGAGTCTTCTTTGTCAATTCACCATCCAACTCTATCGTTACCCAACTTTAGATCAACAATTGTGACCAGGCACCACAAAACCACAAAAAAATCGCACTGTGTGATTTTCAGTTAGAGCTAAATCAATTTTTTGGGGGGATGGCATGGTCAAATTCCAGTTTTAGGTATTTCCTGCAAGAGTATACTTTTTTATAAGTAATCTAAAAATTTGGAGGAACCAAACAATCTAAAAGTGGTATTTTTTGAAAGTTTTTTATTAGACTTATATGTGTGTCTTCTCTGGATTTTTGGGTATTAATTTTCTTTTATGCGACCCTGAATACTTGTCTCATTTTGATCTCCTATAACTTTTAAACAGAGTAAGTTCTTGCATCGATACTTGTGCACTATGATGAACAGGATATGACTAATTAGTATGCCAAGTTTTAGGACAATCTGATAATCCCTTCATACAAATTTTTATTGAGTTCTAATCCTCCTTTTGTCACCTTAGCACAACACCTTGCAAGTCAGAGTGCTTCAATAGACTGCAAACTTTAAAAACCCTTATTTCTCAGAAGTAATATTATGAGGGACTGTGCATTCTTCTCTTTGTACAGTGAGTTAGGAACATCGAATGCTAATGAGTTATATATCATTTTAAAGCTGAGAATCTCCTCTTTCAGAATCAGACCTTAACTAAAAATTCATATCTGGCAACTTTTTGGAGGTTTTGTGGTGCCTGGTCACAATTGTTTTCTCTAAATACATGTACTACTCACAAAGTATCTTTTTCAGCTTCATTCAAACTTAATGATGGTAAAGAGATGAGAGAAATAATAAGAGAAGTTATCCTAGAGTGGTATAGTTTTCAGTGGATAGTTGTAATGAGAAGGAGGTGGTTGTCCTGGCACATTTGTCCCAAGGGACAACACTGTAAATGTATTGTAGTCAAGAGGATAAGTACAAGTATCGAATCCCTGCAGCAACACTTACATCCTTTGGCAAGACATTAATCAACATTCACCACACATGACCCAGGTGAGGTACACTGTAAATGGGGACCAGGTAGGATTATTCCTTGAAACGCACTGTGCGCTGCTAATTGTTGCATAGCTAAAGCCAGGACAATAATTTCTAATGCTTTTTGGAAGCCTTTGGAAGCACATAGGGACGTTGTATCATAATGCGATATGCGCTAGACGTGTACAAGACGGATCATTATCATTACTACATGTACCTTCTTTCTTCTAATGCAGCAACCTGCATCTCCACAAAGGTTCTCTCCCGCAGTTCTTCTAAGATTACTATGGCTCTGTTGATCAGCTGTGCATTCTCCCGAGCTGGTACAAGTCCTTGATTCAAGAACTGGTCCTTGAACATCGCAACAGTTTCTAAACGATGAGGAAAGAGAAGATGCATCACAGATGATTATATGTATCACATAGTACACATAATCTTGCACCTTATTTACAGTGATCCGACACATTCCCGGCTTCATTTTGTCAAAAATATATTGGGTTGGGGCTTGTGTTAGCATTGGATTTTAAGTTAGGTTTAGGGTTAAGGTAAGGGTATGGGTCAGAGTTAGGTACATGTATGGTGTTATATCTAGGGTTGAAGTTTGGACTTTGGTTAGTGTTAAGAACTGACTATGGAGCAATTGTAACTGGTGCAGGTGTTATGGAACCTTATTCACATCCAGTTTCTAGGATTTGCTCACTGCTAAAACCATCTAGCATTGATTCAGTATTAAAGAAAGCTCTCCTTTTCACACATCCTCTCCATCTCTCTCTCTCTCTCTCTCTCTCTCTCTTCTATTCTATAGAGTATGAGTTGGGAGATTTTCATAATACTGTGAACACCCTATTTTACAACAAACAGTCATTATTGCTCTCTAAACTTAATTTTTTTTCTAATCCAACCAATTGAATAGCCCTCTCACTTTCAAAATATAGTTGCGTGCTTTAATGATCAACTTGATTTCACTAAGTCATTTGACAAATCTCTTCATACCATTGAGCAGTCAGTATGCTGCATTCACTTGTTCATCTAACTGCTTTGCTCTGAGACTGACATCTGATGCATTCATAGCCACCAGCTCAATAGATTTACCTCTGTCATCTCAATTATAGCAATCTTTAACTACATTTTGTACGTGTATTAATCATGTAAATTAACAATATACATTTTTGTTCATACCATTAATGAGTTTGTGCGTTGCGTTAACACGTTCATCTAGCTGCCTGGCTCTGAGACTGACATCTGAAGCATTCATAGCAACTAGCTCAATACCTCCACTGTCTCTGTCCAGCTGATAGAGGGAGAGATTTTTTAATGAAATTATAAAAGGAATGAAATTTCAATTCTAACAATAAAGAACAAAATGAAAGGTTTGATAGCAAAAGAAATATTTTTTCATTAAAACCAAACACAATAGATGGCTTCAATGTCTTGTAATGTGCATTTCTGAAAGCTTCAAACTAATTCAGTTTGAATCACCTACATGTACTTCACAATGAAATATATTATGATACACACGATGCTTTAAATTCTATTGGAAATAACCCTAACACCCCCAACAGAATATACATGTAGGGTATCATAAATTGAAATTTTAACAAAGTGTTGTTTATCATATTTATAATTCAGAAATACAAGCAAGCTTAAAAAAAAAAAAAAAAAAAAAAACCTGTTGGAAACAACTTGATTTTGATACATGTATAACACACATTTTCCACAGACGAGTTATTTTTGGATTAGTGTTCAAAAGATTATTCTTAAAGCAAATACAAGTATAATGCATTCATTGGCAATCATCACTTGATTACACTAACCTTTCTCATGAGCCTTCTTGCTTGGGCACTCAGATCGTTGGTGCCGTTTGGAAGGGATGCGATTAGCTCATTGGCAGCAATAACAGCTCGGTTGTATGAATCCACCTGATCCTGATGAATTAATTTCAGAAATATTCACTTCAAAGTTGTGGTATGGATACTGAATACATTTCGGCCACAAATACATGTAATCTTAAAAATAGGGTGTTGGATTGATATGATATTTGTGAATGAAGTCCTTGTATCACCGGCAGTAATTTTCATTATCTTAACTATCATCATCATCATCATTATCATCATCATACATGTACCTAAAAGCATCATAATCACCACCACCACCTCACACCACCATCCTCACCCTCACTTTCACAATTTCCCTCTCCCTTTCCGTCACCCTCACCCTCACCCCACCCTCTCCCTTTCCGTCACCCTCACCCTCACCCTCTCCCTTTCCGTCACCCTCACCCTCACCCTCACCATCTCCCTTTCCGTCACCCTCACCCGCACCCTCTCCCTTTCCGTCACCCTCACCCTCACCCTCTCCCTTTCCGTCACCCTCACCCTCTCCCTTTCCGTCATCCTCACCCTCACCCTCTCCCTTTCCGTCACCCTCTCCCTCACCCTCTCCCTTTCCGTCACCCTCACCCTCACCCTCTCCCTTTCCGTCACCCTCACCCTCACCCTCCCCCTTCCCGTCACCCTCTCCCTCACCCTCTCCCTTTCCATCACCCTCACCCTCTCCCTTTCCGTCACCCTCTCCCTCACCCTCTCCCTTTCCGTCACCCTCACCCTCTCCCTTTCCGTCACCCTCACCCTCACCCTCCCCCTTCCCGTCACCCTCTCCCTCACCCTCTCCCTTTCCATCACCCTCACCCTCTCCCTTTCCGTCACCCTCACCCCCACCCTCTCCCTTTCCGTCACCCTCTCCCTCACCCTCTCCCTTTCCGTCACCCTCACCCCCACCCTCTCCCTTTCCGTCACCCTCTCCCTCACCCTCTCCCTTTCCGTCACCCTCACCCCCACCCTCTCCCTTTCCGTCACCCTCACCCTCACCCTCTCCCTTTCCGTCACCCTCACCCCCACCCTCTCCCTTTCCGTCACCCTCACCCTCACCCTCACCCTCTCCCTTTCCGTCACCCTCACCCGCACCCTCTCCCTTTCCGTCACCCTCACCCCCACCCTCTCCCTTTCCGTCACCCTCACCCTCACCCTCTCCCTTTCCGTCACCCTCACCCCCACCCTCTCCCTTTCCGTCACCCTCACCCCCACCCTCTCCCTTTCCGTCACCCTCTCCCTCACCCTCTCCCTTTCCGTCACCCTCACCCTCACCCTCTCTCTCATTCTCTCACTTCTCTCACACTCTCCTTTACTCTCTCCCTCACCCCCCTCACCCCACCCTCTCACCATCGCTCAACCTCGGCCTCTCTTTAATCCTCATCCTCACCCTCACCCTCACCCTCTATCGCTCAACCTTGGCCTCTCTTTAACCCTCATCCTCACCCTTTCCCTAACCCTGACCATCTCTTTTACCATCTCCCTTATCCTCTCCCGCACCCTCACCCTCACCCTCAACCTCATTTTCACCACCACCACCATGAGCAGCAGCAGCAGCAGGCAGCATGGCCATCACAGTCAACATTATCATCATCAGCACCACAACCACCATTAACATACCATGATCAACAAAATCTAATCATCACCATCACCATCATTATCTTATCATCACCACCACCACCACACCCACCACCACCACTATCATCATCATCACTGACCTGGAGCTGGTTTCTCTCATCAGTGAGGCGCATGAGGATTGGCCAGGGAGGAGGAATAAAGCGTGAGGTGTTAAGACCATTAACATCATCTCTCATCTCGTCTAGGGCATCAAGTAGAGGGCCGGTACAGCCGTCATCGCATGCTAGATGGAGGAAACAATTTATGCATAAGAAAATGATTGCTAACTTACAGTCAACTTAAACCGCTGGATACAGTTTGATTTCGTATAATACCGATTTCCAATAGAACTCCAGCCGGAGTTATCTCAAGCTTAGTATTCACCAGATTAACAGAAATTGGTCTGCATTATATTGTACTGGACTGAATTACATACAATTGACTACCTGCCAATGGAGGAAATTTTCATCGAACAAATCTACTACGAACCACATGCACTTATATAAACAACAATGTACATGTTATTGACACGATTGGAATGAATTCATCTGCATTAAATTGAGAAAAAAATTAATACTATAAATTCTTAAGTTATAATGCAGTGAAATGCACACATATAAAAAAAAACCTTAAAATTTACAGAGAATTGTTTTTCTGTTTAGAAATAGAAAATAACAGAAAACAGCACAGGATTGAACAACAAAATTATCATACAATAGCATTATGAAAAATAACATAAAATTTACTCTTTTTCTTCCATAATTTGTGAACAGAATGCTCTCCATTTCAAATTATCAAAATATTTCTTACATGTGCATCCATCCCCAGTTATCACATGCCTTGGACTGCACTCATCACAGCTGCGTCCTGTCACCCCCGCAATGCAATGGCACTGCCCGGTGGTGCTATTACACACTGTAGAGTTGGAGCCATACTCATTGCAGCCACAGGGTTGGCAGCTACCACCAGGGACAAATGGGTTGCCATAATATCCAGGAGCACACCTGTACATGAAGAAGATAAGACAAGTGATGCCTTTTTATTTGAACACGTAAGAGTACATACTATGTGATGTTTTCTACTAATTTTGAAGTAACTAGTACAAATATTATAAAGAAGATAAAACATTCATGTACATGTATGTAACTTTCAAAATACTTTTTGGAGATCATATTACCACACAATTAGATCATTTCTGAGAATTGGAGGGTAAGTTCTCTTGTATTCCTAAAATTAACATTTCAAATACATTGTATACCACAGACTAATATATCAATGTGGTATATTTGTGCTACAAGGTAACATACTTTTAATTCGGATGATGCTGTACAGATGACTTCTCCGTCATAGTGCCATAATTTTGAATCATTTCAGTCCTATAAGGCTTATCAAGTTTGAACATTTCATAAACAAACAAATACATGAATAATGTACCTTTCACAATATCTTCCAATGTAACCTCTGGGGCAAGCTGTACAGATGTAACCTCCATCTCCAGCTGATTCACACAATGGGCTGAAACTGTTAAAAACACAATAAACATTGGCTGGACATTACTTTCCTCATGCAACATGACAAACATTACCAAAAAAATTGCTTTGTTCAATTCTCTTTCTTCCTTTTTTTAATTTTCTAAACACAACATTCTAATTTTACATGCACATGACAAATACAAAATGCTTTAAAGTAAAATGTTCTCACTTGTTAGACAAGATATTGAGAGGGCATCCACATGGTTGGCAGTCATTAACTTTTCCTCTGGTAGCATCGCCATAGAAACCAGGCGCACACAGATGGCATCTTGAGCCAGTGGTGTTGTGCTGACAATCCTGTATACATGAAAAGTAATTAAATCGTGAAAACATGAAGAGGCAACATCATTTTTTTTACTAACTTACTAACTGTGAAAAGAAAACCAAGAAAGAGAGGCACCTGAAAACTGAAATCGATCTACAGATTTTCAACTATAAACAGTGAGATGGTCACATGGCTTTGACTTCAAGCCTATGTTGGACTCGTCATATTTTTCCCAGTAAGATTACTTGTTGAGTATATATCTGAATGAATAAAATAAAATCCACTTTATCAAGAAAAACTCTGAGAAATTGTTGTAAAATACATACATGTACACATACATGAAATGATACTTTTCTTTTTAACTTTTTAGTCCATGTTTTATAAATGCAATAAAAAATTGAAAAAAATAAAACTTTAGCTTCAAGAATTTCAATATGTATTCAAGTGCAACTCAACCATTCTACTTTTTCACATGAAAATGTTATCAACGGTACATGTACCTTGATATATGTACCTCAACTGGAATTAAATATGTTAATGTACTTTGCGGATGAAGGAAGATCAAGCCTCACCTTGCACTTGCCGTTCCCATCATTGCATATATCTGAGTGCTTGTGGCAGGTACACAACTCACATCGACCGAGGTAGGGTCCCTCCTGAACCCTCACATAGCCCGACATACACTCCTGAAATATGCAAAGGAAAGAAAGCATGTAAGCACATAATCTGCAAATTGGCAACTTATTGACAGTAATACATGATCACTTTTCCCATAAAATTCAGCATGACTTATTCATACGTACATGTACGTCTCTTTATTTTTTCTCACATACATTATTGTTAAAATAAATAAATCAGTGTAGCCAATTTTGAAGATGAAAAGAATTAAATTCGTTTGATAGATCCAATTATACTTTCTGATGCCTGGAAGTTGTCTCATCTAAATAATATTGCCTGGTAAAAACAAGCTGAAAACCAGCTCTAGCGACCACATGTATAAAAACCACCGACTGTCTCCCTTGAGCATTCTTTCTATACTGGTTTGATGCATTTTGTTTGTTTTATTTTTGTTTAAAAAACAAAGTGCATTCCAATGAATTTGTTATTTGGTGATCTACTGGACTGAGACACAGGGATGGAGCTTTCTGGAGCAGGGGGGCGTTCCATCAAGTGTCTTGTCAGTGATTTTTATCGACAAATTTGCTCTCAGCCAATCACATGCAAGGATTTCAGTAGCTTATAACAGCTATTGCAACTTGTCAATGATGATAAGTTTTATGAAACCGGGGCCTGGAACTGAACTCACCTCACATGAAGTGCCTCTGTATCCCTTAGGACATTTACATTCCTCTATTCCTAGTACTGTAGGGCTTGTGGTGTCATTGCCTCTAGGAGCTCCAACTTCCATGTAAACACTTGATATCCTGTAAAGATGGTTTTGAAAATACATGTACCTGTAGTTTGATTGTTTATCAATTTGGCTTACAATGTAAGAAAAAACATTATTCCAAGTATCAAATAAATGTTTCACTTACAGGGAGGGGAAAATCAAAGTTCACTTTCTATAAGAAGAATTGTTTTCTCATTATGGATATTACCAGAATGAGAAAAGTACATTAATTACATACCATTATCGTCATCCATATCATCTTGCTTCTCTAACATATTTTGATCAGCGATATCCTGAGCCGTTTTGTTCTTGTTTCTGTAGTTGTCTGACTTGGTTGACAATGTTCTGTCCATATTCTTGACATATATTACTTCACAAGTCTATCGGGATATTTGAATTATTAGAATTATCCTTTCTTTCACCCATCCAAAAACATCTTTTGGATGTATAGGACTAATTTCCAATCTTTTTGGCTGATTTTTCCAATCGTATTTCCAACAGTAACTTTTTAATGTTACAAGACAAACATGTTCAAGATGGTATTTGCACAGATAGGCTACACTCTACATGTTTTGCTGGGCAATATAATCCTAAATCTACATATATCTTCTTTTCTTCCTATCTTACGTTATGGAACTAACCTTGAGGATAATGTTCTGTAGGTCTGGGCAGCAGGAACCAGAATTGCTTGAACATCTTGAAGGACCATCATGAACTCTTCCCTGGTAGGGGCATCATCGGTGCCTTGGTGACGAAAATTGTACTGGAGAAGAGAAACGGGAGGCATTGTTTTGTTGTTTTTTTTATAGATAGAATCAATCAATGCACTGAACATACAATTTAAAATGGTTTTGGGAACTTCGGTAACCCACTGCTGTAACCTACACGTACACATGTATATGTACTGATGTATACAGTATCCATTTTATTAAATAAAAATGAGAAACTAATATAACTAACATTTTTACCATTTCTATGAAGGTACAATGTATAGTGAAACCTGTACATAAAGACTACTCAAGGGAGACAAGAAAAGCGGTCTTTATGAGCAGGTGGTCATTATGAACAGGTTCCTTTAATACCCGTTTCAATGAGAAACACTTTTCAAGAGGCAATTTTAGTTTTCGTGCTCCAATGTTGACCAAGTCTTCCACAACTTTTCAAGGGAAATAACTGTAGTGTCTTTTTTCTTTCTTTTTTGTAAAGCACATAGAGACATTTGTACAGTGCACTATAAAAGCACAATTTATGATTAGAGAATTGAAAATTAAAAATCTTCTTTCATTACCTCAAAGAGCTCCAACTTTGGTCTGGATTTCCCATTGAGATTAGAGACAGGGATGATGAGAGAATGGTCCTCTCCCACAAGCATGATGTGAGGTAGATAGGGTCTGGCTTCAGACCAGCCGTCCACATTCTTGGGCTCGGTGAAGTCTATCTTGTACTTGATCATTCCTCCGTAAGCAGTTACCTGTCCAAGGAAGAGAGTAATGATTAAATAAAAGCTCATGTACAAAGCTTTATCAGTAATAGAAAATCATTCAAATATTCTACAAGGAAAAGGTATTTTCAAACTATTTCACACTCACAGTGACATTATCAAAACCGTCCTGCTCTCCCTCTCTTTCTTCTTTTCTCAGTTTCTTTCAACTTTCAATCTTTTCATTATCTTTCCCTTCTCCTCCTCCTTCTACTCCATATTCTCTTATATTTTCCACCTTCATTTTTTTTCTTCCATTCCACTTAATGTACCTCAATAAACTTGTGTCTAGAAATCATTATCATCTTTCCTCATCAAACTTGTAACTCTCTCAAAAATCATTATAATCAACAGTTAGCAACTTTTATTTTTCAGCCACACTTGTTAATGCAGATCAATTAGAAATGTGAAATATTGTCTGCATAGAGCTAGAAGGGCATTCAATCATATCGTTTATCATGGGGTTACTTTTCTTATAGCTCTCAACAAACTACATCTTACTTTGTTGCCAAGGAATATTTGAGGCAGGTTCCAGTACACTTCTCTGGTCCTCAGAGCTACCTGTGCTGCAGTGATGTTTACACCCCCTCCAGCTGAGTAATGAATCACACCAGTCTGTGTTCTACCCAGCCTATTAGCATCACTTACAAACAGCTCACTGGCATCTTCTTCCAACATGTCAATCTGTAGAGAAAAAAATTCAAAATCAATTCAATGAATGATTATTTTTCCTTTTCAGGTTGTGAAAACAAATAAGATCACAAAATATGAATCAGAAAAGAGACATTCATACATGGCCATGAGACATGCCATTCCTCAGGGTCAACTTTTATTACTTAACTGCTAGTCATCATACAATATGGTAACTAGCAGCTTACAATTCAACTGTGGCAATTTGTCCCTTAGGATCAGCATTATCATCACCATCGTCTTCTTCTTCTTGTTCTTCAACCTCATCATCATCATTACCATCATCATTATCATTGTCATCCTTTTTATACATCATCATTGTCACTATCATCATCATCATCACTACCATCATCACCACCATTATCATAACAGCAATCATTGTTATCACCACCACCACCATCAACATCATCACCACCATTATCATCACCATCATCATCCATCATCATCATCATCATTATCACATCATCACCACCATCAATGTCACCAGTACCACCACCATCACGTCCATCTCCATCATAATTACATCAAGCACATTTAATTATACACTCACCCTGCTTGTAATGTAGTCAGCTTGAGTGCATTTTTCTGAAACCCCGAAACAGAAGCAGCTCGTACAGCCTGTTGGCAGCTTTGGCTGAAGACTGAAGCTTCCTTTGGAACACTTACTGCACTTCTTTCCCTGAATGTTGGACTAATATATATATATATATCCCACAAAAAAGGGTTAAAGGTTCAGTATAACAAATATATTAAATCAAATTAAAATCCCTTTACTCCTTCATTTCCTATCACTTGTACTGTTTTTTTTATTCTTGTTCTTCTATTAATTACCAGTTGTTTTTCCTCTTTCATCCCTTCCTTTGCTATTTTTCCTTTTAGTAAATTTCAACATATCATGCTCCCTATTGCTTTCCCCCTTTAATCTCTTTTCAATTTTTCCTACTTTAATTTGTTGTTCTGCTTTTCCTTATCCTCTCCCCCTTTCCCCCGAAACTCCAATTTTTCATCTTTCCCCTCTCCCCCCCCCCTCACTCCCCCTCCTTCCATTCTCCTCCTCCCTCTCCTCCTCCCCTCCTCCTTCCACACTCCTCTCCCCTTCCTCCTCCTCCTTCCTTTTCTTCATTTACTCACTTTACAGAAGCAGTTGCCCTCCTCATCACAATCGCAGAGGTCGCCCTGGCATGTTGATGGGTCCCGGCCTCTCCGACTGCAACGGCACTTGCGGCATTTCGGGTAGCCATGGTAACCAAATCCACAAGTATCACACTCTCTCCCCTCATAACTTTTGTAGCATCTGTAGATGACATTTCAGTTGAAGTACAGATTAAGTTGGAGAGTATTACATGTATGCATATGTTTGAACTCATCAATACCACATTTCTTATTTGTGTATTCCTTCCTTCTTCCTTTGTGCTCCGCTGTCTCTCTATCTATCTATCTATCTCTCCTCTCCATCTCTTTATCTTTCTCCTCCCTATCTCCCCTTTCTTCTCTCTCTCTTTCTATCTCTCTCTCTCTCCCTCTCTCTCTCTCTTTCCAATTAAATGTACCTACAATAACCTTCCCTCCTCTCTTTTTTTCTTTCTCTCTCTCCTCTCTCTCTCTCTCTCTATCTTGAGCTCTTTTCTATCTTTCAGTTTTCTTTCTGTCTCTTTGTCTATTTTTACCGCAATATCTTTGATAATTCACCTGCACTGTCCTGTAGTCAGGTCACACTGTCGGCTTGCTGATCCCACATCACTGCAGTTACATGGCTGATGATGTAAAAAAAAATATGAAGTAAATCTTCAATTTAGTAGATACATGTACATGTATATATATATATATATATATATATATATATATATATATATATATATATATATATATATACATATATATATACTTAAACCAGATGGTTGCACACGTATAGAGACATTTTTGAAAAATTACAATGCTACCTACATCAAGAATACATGTAGTGTTCAGTTGTGTACTGAAGTTACAATATGCAGAATGATATTCACATCAAAATTGCTAGCTTCAATTCTTTGTTGTATTTATTAATTAACCCCTACCACGCCATGGGCGGCAAATCCAGCCGAAAAATTTGAGTGTTGAAAATTTTGATTAGGCTCAGAGTGGCTTACTAATTCTTCCTCATATAGAAACCTGTGCCATCAATACAGTGTTTATTCCTATGCCATACATATCTTTGATCACTTTGTTCAAGAAAAAAACGCATTGAAAGTTAATATTTAACTCTTCAAAATTCATTTTTGGCAATTGCTAAAAGATCTGGTGGCATGGAAGGGGTTAAGCATGATACAAACAATACATTTTTTAAAGGGAAATTGCCAGATATATATGTATTTAAGCCTCTTTTTTGTTTGTTTATTGTTTGTTTGTTTGTTTTTTTTTCATTTTTTTAGGGGGTGTCCTGGACATGTTTCATGCAAATTTCCCCAAATTGAGGTTCTTGAAAAATCTAGATGTAATGACCACAGAATCACATAAAGATAATATTTTGAAAGACTGACTTGACTAACCTTGCAGCCAAACATGGAGTTATAACCCCATGTCCCGGGAGCACAGGAGTCGCACCGCTGACCAATGACGTTAGCTGGACATCCACACTGACCGGTCAGAGGATCACACAGACCACCAGACTGCTCACATTCACAGGCTGTAGGAAGAGAGAGAAAAAGGAATATATACCTACTTCAGGAATATACATGTATCTACATGTACTTGAGGAATATACATGTGTACATGTATCTACTTGAGGAATATATCTACTTAAAAAATATATCTACTTTAGGAACATATCTTATTTCAGAAATATATATATATCCACTTCACGAATATATATTATAAACTTCAGGAACATATATTCTTCAGGAATACATCTACATGAACTTCGTTTTTTACCTTTTATAAAAATGTTGACAATTTGAAAAAGAGGGGCAGCTGACTTCACCCCTTTAAAAATTTCTGTCCTGTATTTTTTAAGTACCTTTTAATCAAGGGATGTGAATCACCTATCCATGAAAACATTCATTGAAATCATTATCATCACTTACATTGGCAACCATTCTCTCCAAAGTTCCAGAAACCTGCCATGCACTGGTCACAGCGTCGGCCAGATACCCCTAGCTTGCAACGGCACTCTCCTGTTATGACATCACACGTATCATCCAATGAGCCAGTAGGATGACAGTCACATGACTGGCAACCACCAATGCTTAGGTTGAAGTGTCCAGACTGTATGAACAGACAAATAAGTTTGTTAACCTTTGACCAATCACAAATAAGGAGCCAAATTTAGTGGTATATTGTACAATATCCTTTGATTATATATTTATATAACTTTTAGTAAAAGGAACAAATGAATGAGCAGATAGGGTTCGTTCTCGCCATGGCTAATTGAAAATATGGTTCCTTGAATCTAATTTTTGCAAAAGAATATGAACAAGCACTAAAATATTCAAACTAGCAACAAGCAGGCAAGTAGAAAATCTTTGGGCTGCAATTTCCTGTAATAAGTATTCTCATATTTCCATTTTACACATATACATGTTTGTCTACATGCTGCTGTTCTTGAAAGAATGCAACAGTCAAATATTTTTTTAAGAAAAGCAAACTTGTTGACAACCAGATCAAGTTCCCTTGATAACATATCACCTAAATCCCTGGCCTCAATATTGAAATTCCATCTGACACCATAGATGAAATCAGAATGGACAAAAATACCAAGAATTCAAATTAAATCTGGTGCTACCACCAGCCCCAGCAGACCCCACTGGGGGTGTCTGATTCAGGGTAACATGGATTTACATTTAGGGGGTCGATTAACTTACCAAGCAGGTGTCGCATTGCCGACCTGTGACATTTGGCCTGCACTGACATGACCCCGTGACCTCGTCGCACTGAGGAGAGAGGGAGCCTGCCTCATGACACTGGCATGCTGAATGACAGAAAATTGGACATTTGAAAACAGAATGAGAGTGTTTATACAAAAAATAGAATTTCTGAGGAAGGGGTTGCTCCTCTACAAAGGTAGATTGATTTCTTTTTCATATTTGTTTTGTTGTTACAAATGTTCTAATTGACTTTGTATGTACATTGTACATGTTATTGCTGCAGATTTTGTCTACACCATACAGTATGTACATGCATATTATGTTTCCCATCGTTATTTTTGTCAAATGTGGAAATAAAGCAATCAAATCAAATTGAATTAATGAATAAAAACACCTGATGTGTTCTTTCTAAAGCAAAATGGATGTCAGTATCAGTCTCCTTTTAGATGAAAAAATGATTCCAATTACAAAAACATTTCACAACTACAACTATCGTCCAACTTTTTTTCTTCAAAACTAACCTTGGCAATTCCTTTGGACTGCATCCCCATAGAACCCTAGGGCACACTTCTCACAGCGGTTCCCAGTGGTTCCCTCTCTGCACAGGAGACACGCCCCTGTCCTAGTATCACAGCTGCCCGGTGAAGTGGTGTTCAGGTTACCGTTACAGTTGAGCGAGCACGGCTTACAGGCCATGCCGGTGGTCATTGGGTCGCCATAGAAACCATCTACACATCTGGAATGGAGTGACAAAATAAATAGTTATCAAAACGACATTCAAACCTTGCTGAAAACATATGCTGTGTTTGCATTCCATATCCTTTCTTCTTTGTTTTAAATCTTAAGATCCATAACACTTGGAACACATTTTTTCCTCATAGCCCCTAAAATGTGGAATATCAACAGGATATGAATACAATGGAAAATAAAGAGACACAAGGTTGTTCTTTTAAAAACAATGTCCATACTAACCTGTTGAGTAGTAAGCCCATCAAAACCTTGGATTAACCATGTGTAGTGGAAAAAAAAAATGTGTTAATTCAAATTGTCTTAAAGGTGATAATACCTTAGAATTCTGATTCATGTGTCATAAGGAGTTCAAAAAAGCTATCAAGAACATTATGGTACTCTTTTGTCACATACGTATGTAAAAAGTTAATGGGAGTGAACATATATGAAAGTCCAATAACGAAAACAATGTCAGACAAACAAAACCTTGCAGCAAAAGCTCTAAATTCTCTTACTTGTCACATCTTGGACCTCCGTGGCCAGTAGCACACTGATCACACACAAACCCGTAGCGATCATCAGCTACACAGGTAGGGCTGAAACTGAACAAGATAAGAACACACACTGGTGGTAAATCATGCGGATATGTGCAAAAGAGGATACTTTTAATACCACTAAACCCAAAGAGGGTAATCGTTTATGAAAGTAAAGATGAAATGAGAGCAAATGTTTTGTAGGAAATCATTTCACGGAATTTGGAAATTCTTCCTTTCATAAAACAAAGTGTAAACAATTGTGACACAAAGACGAGTATTCACCTACAGATGTAAATAAATAGGTCATACAAAAAAGTTTCAAACTATGATTACAGCTGTATAACCATTGCCTTCAGGTACATGTACACGTATACAGAAGCGATCAGAAATGTTTTATAGTAATCTTTCCTAGTAATTATAGGTATTATTGTTATGTGAGCCTTTGAAAATTCCAGTTAAAAATTCTCTGAAGTGTCCATTTTTAAACATAGAGGTCCATGTATGAATCCTAATACCTTGATCCCTGGTCCTCCCTGGGGCAAGCACAGGGCTGGCAGGCATCAGCTAGACCCGACGTTGCAACGCCATAGAAGCCAGGAATGCAGTACTCACAGTGAGGTCCATATGTGTTGTGATCACATTGCTGAGGAAAAAAGTTGAATTCCATGTCCATGTAAGTAAAAATGCAAGAAAATTGGGAATGTTGGTATAGATGAGTGTCACACATAGGCATATCTTGAAAATCTCTACAAATATGCCACAGTCAATTTCAACTCATTTCTTTAAAACACATGTACATGTACATAAATGTACATATTCACATGTCTTCTACATGTATTTCATTGCAATATTTTTTTCCTTTTGTTATAATTTCATTCCCATTAACTTTCAAGTGATATCTGAATTCATAATTCACTTTTAAATTCTGTCAAATATTACTGAAGAACTAACCATCCCAAGAATGTTCTGACAGAGAAATAGTTACACTATGGTATACAGACTCTCTTTTATTTTTTTTTACAAATACTTCCAAACACTCTCACAAGCTGGTCTTCCATACACTGATCTTTTATGGTTTTTTTTTCAAACCAGTAGCATATACATGTACATGTACATTTTCTTTAAATCTTGAAACATAATAATACAAAGTATATTTCTTTCATTTAAAGCGTTGCGATTGATTCGAATCGATCGCAACCTAAATTAGGAGTTGCTCAAAGTACTTACTGAGCATTCTCCTGTGTACGGATCACATTCCGGTGAGTGGTTGTTACAGTCGCACCTTTCACACTGCCCGCCAAAGAGGGCGTTATTCACACGCCGGTATCCATATTCGCATGACTGCCAGAAAAAAAAGCAATTATCTATATTGTACACTTCCCTGACACCCAATACTAAAGAAACATAGTTTACATATAAATGCATCTATCAGGAAATGATAACACTGTGTCTTATTGATCTAATGCACAATAAATTACTTGTACAAGCGAATGAAATGTTTCAGATTGGCCAAGTTCAAAAAACAGAGTAAAACAAAGAAACTAAAGAAGGAAAGTGAAAGAATCAAATGAAGTCAAGTGCCTCCAAGTGCAGGGCTAAAAGGGGAAACAGACTCTGGACATTTTTTTTCTCAATATTTATGCATTTTAGCATGTTAGCATGTGAGATCATTTTTTTTAATATTAACAAAAATTTCAAAGTCAGCTGACAGCTGACTGACATGGGTGTGTAAAATATAATACAAATTTCTGCAGTGCATTTTGCAATAGAGTGCCATCCCCCATATGTACTTAATGAAGGAGGAAGAATAAAATATTGTATTTTATGTAGTATAAAAGAAGAAGAGTGGACCTTACCTCACAAGACAGTCCCTCATATGTTGGAGGACATTCACATTGCTCTACACTGGCTAGAAATGATGCAGTCACTGCTGTTCGCTTGACCTCCTCTAGGCCAACATTCTTTAACCTGTCGAAAGTAGTAAATCCATTCAATGTTACCCATGAAATTATATCACAGAATATTTTCCTAATCGTGAGGGGACCAATGAAAGCCCCAGGTAGGGGCTCTTGCAATTCACAAACATTTCTTGCATGCAAAACTTTGAGGTTGAAATAGATTTCACTCTGCACACATAAATACATCAGTAAGTAAAATCCTAAATGATAGGATGGAATGAATGCAAGAAGATGAGTGTTTTTTAGGTATCAAACCATGTTTCCTACCTTGATTCTCTTGGTCTAGTATTATAGGAAGCCCTGATCAGCAGCGCCCTCACATCAGCCAGAACTCTCATGAACTCCTCCTGAGTTGCCCTTCGACCCATGACCCCGGTCGCGAGGTCAACATCAGAGGTCATGACAAACCAGTTCCCTGCAGCCATCTGGACCCTGGCTGTCCGCTCCTCCTCGGGTCGCAGGTACAAGAAGCTCTGGTAGAGCTGGAGACGGTCGCCCTGGAAACCAATCAAACATAAAATGCGTGCACATCTGATGTGAGATAAAAAAATATGGCAATGAATAATCTGAAAACTCACCTCTACTGGATAAATCACCCACAAGGTTGTCCTAAACAATATCTAATTTAGGGCATTTATTTTGTCTTAGAATGGTGTGCCATATTACATGGACATGTATATATTCACTTTGAATAAACCCACTCTAATCTCGGGAGGAAAGGCCTGATGGTCATAGTGATTGAAATTGCTTTTTTTCCCTCCAGGCAGCTTGGAGGAGCATGATCAGGAACATATGAGCACTTGTATTGTGGTTTTATTTGTTACATTTATTACTGTTATACAACTTTGTTTTTATTGTGAATTGTATTTGTATATCGATTTGCCAAATAAAAGAATAATTATATACGACTTTGATGACTTAAAGGGTACCAATCACCAAAAATAATTTTCCTCTGTATGTTAGAGGTTTCATGTCGTTATACTATATTCAAAATATGGGCTTTGAATATTAATTCTATAAAGAGATATTGCAATTTTAATTACACCCTCTATAAGCGTAAAAGTGACTCGTGAGTAGACTACTTGACGCACCCGTACGCGCTCGCCAAGATAAAGGCTCGCGCGGAACCAAACTCGGAGTTCGGTTCCGCACGAGCATTTTCATGTTATCCTCTATTTCCTTCATACTCATTAAATGTCGACCTATAGAATACCTGACAAAGTTCTTTGAGGTTGATTTTATACTTTCTAGCTGTACACAAAATATTTTTTCAGGTGATTGGTACACTTTAATTCTAATAACTTATTTCTATCTCGTAATTTGGATCAGAGCTCATAATTTAGCATTCAGAATTAATTCAATCAGTTTTGCCCAACTGTACTTGCCCTATCTAGGCTGTTTGTTCCTAGTTTTCCTTTAATAAATGTTTGCGAGATATACAGATATCTGCTCCACGAGCATGTGAGTTAAGAGCTTGAATATACATCTACATGTACAATACATGTGTACATTACCTCTATGACAATATCTGCATCTCTGGTTGGTTGATGATACACATCCCCTCTCTGAATGCTGTAACTCACTGTGAATGTCAGATAACCTCCATGAGATGACAGCTGAAAAACAGATATGATAGTGGGGAGCTTCAATATTTTCTTTCCCATTGTTTCTGTTCCAACAGACTGCAGATTACGCAGAACATTTACACTGTACATTTGCTGTTGTCTTTTCTTATACTTCTTATAATACTGACAGTACTGAGTTTTGCAGCATCATAATAGAAAATCCTGTTCAAAAGTGGTAACTGGTATACAATATGTTTGAAATAAAAAAGAGCTCGTCCTGATCTTTAACCCCCCCCAAAAAAAAAAAAATAAATAAATAAATAAAATAAAATTCTTACATCAATTGTAAAAATTAATTTTCATTCATTCAAAATAACCTTTCCTCTGAAAAAAAAATGCAGCTGCCTGTAAGCTGAATTATATGATTTCTTTAAAACTGTGATTCATTTTTCCTACAAGTAACAATGATAATTTCTTGATATTTCCCAAACCTTTTGTGATATATGGCTTAAAGCAGCAACATCAGACCTTTACCTTGTTACCGAGATACTCTCTGGAGGCAAACCAATAGTAGACGCCATGCCCCAGATCTTCCAGGGCCTTGTAATGGTTGATGGAGAGCATATCCACACCAGTGGTATCAGGGAAGGCATAGGATGACCGCTCTAGGTTGGTCACAAACCACCCGGACAGCGTGGTCACCTAGAGGGAATAGACAGTAAATCCACTGTAATTATATACTCATAACACTCGTGTAGTCACAAGAAATGTTCTAGTAATACCAAGTAGAAAACAACCATGTTAAGGTAGCTTTAATAGCGAAATGGAGTGGCACGACAAGACGCATCCAGAACACAAACGGCAAAATTTTTGGTAATACAATAACTATATTTGATTCAAACCTCTTCAATCCCCCAAGGCACACTGGTACATTCTGTGGTGATACCAAAGCAGTAGCACTCTCCACATCCATCTGGGTTCTCTCCCGCTAGGTTGAAGTATCCTCTCTTACACGTATCACAGTTAGTTCCTTCCACATTGGGCTGCAAGGAGAGACAAGATGAAATGTTAAGTGGTACATAGATATAAAGCAAGAAAAAAAACTCTACATAAAGTACACCTAAACAAGAAAGATGATGTCCATGTATTCTGGATATTATATATGTCTACCAATTGGATGAATAGCTATTAGAGGAGGAGGAAAAGGATAGGAGGGGGAAGGGAGGGGGTAAAGGGGATCTACACATCCCCCTCCACCCTCTTTTTTTATTTTGCTTGTCAGAGAATTTTTGGATTAAAGCATTGGGGAAGGGTAAGTAAGCCTACCCTCTTTCATGCTCATTGACATTTATTCCTTATTTTTTTTCTCTTTTTTTTGCTTGTTAGATTATTTGGGAATTAGTCCCCCTCTTCCATTACAAAATCCAGGATATTCATGGTTGATACCTGTAGATGGATTGAAAGAAGAAATGTACAACTGTAGTTACATATATATGGATGGATAAACAAATAAAAAGATTGTCAATATTGAATGAGACCGATAAACCAATGAATAAATACTGTAGATGGATGAAAGAATGGACAGATGAAAAAACAGACAGAACAGACACCCAGATGGACTGACAGACAGACACACTTGATGCTCACCTTGCATACACATGGACCTTCACAGGGGTCCTCATTGGAACTCCCTGCATCGCTGCACAGACACTTCTCACAGTTCGGGTAACCACGGTAACCACGAGCGCACCTGTCGCAGCTTGGCCCAGCATAGCCCTCCTTACAGAAACAGTCCCCTGGATTCTATCAGGGAGGAGAGTAAGATAAACAAAACAGCAATTACTGGGAGGGTATAAGGCCATGATGTCGAATAAATGTTATGAAAATGTGCAGCTCCACAGGGGAATAGTTAATGTTAATGCCCATGAGGATATACTACATGCAGTTTTGTTATAATATAGTCATGGTAGTTTTGTTTTAATTCAGGGGTTAGCTGTGATGGGTAATAGGTTAATAACACCAATTCAAAAGAATAGGACTAAACAAAATGCAATTATTTTTAAATTCAGATAAATGTAATAGGCTTTTTTCTAATTCCTCCTAAACATTTTACAGTTGTTGTTGTTCTTGTTCTTCTTTCTTCTTCACATTATCTCCATTTCTCCATTTTCATTCCCTCCTCATTTCACATCTCTTACTTTTTGCTCCTTTCATCCCTTCTTCGTTTTTCTTCCCTTCCTTCATTTTGTTTCACCTTTTTTATCCGATGATGCTTTACAAATATATATTTCATTTTCCTCCATCCTTTCAGGGAAGCAACCTTAAACTTGAGAAAGTAAGACTCAAACACGGCTACAGTTACATGTAGTCTGTACTTGAAAGATGTTATTCTCCTTCTCGATGCTAAGTTCACAATGTATCCAGAATCAAGACTCCTTCTTCAGAAGTCCCTCTCATAAAAGCTTCCAAATATTTCATATAACTTACCATGTCATCCACCAGGCTGCTCTCATCCTTGACACAGTTGAAGTTAGATTCTGGCATACTACCAATGGAACTACATCTGCACTCTATAAAAAAAAAAAATCATACAAAAGAAGTTTATTTGACTATTTTCAACAGAATATGTGTACTTGATAGATAACTGAAATATATTGAATGAAATAAATTATAAAGCATCCTTCAGGTGGGGACACTAGTGTGTGACGTAAGAGAACCTTGCATACTGTAGAAATGATCCCTAGGAGTTGAGTTTAGAGATTTGCTTGCTACTAATCGGGCTACAGCTGCACACAGTAAAATCATAGAAGAACTTTGCTAATGTAGCTTACTGAAATGTACTCAATAAATTAAAAAAAACACACACACACAAATAAACAACTGAATAGCAAAGGATGTACATGTATCTTCAGACTGTGTTCATGAAGTCTATTTGTAAGTACGGTCAACATAAAACATATCATTGTATACACAGGTATCTTTCAAGGCAGCTTTGCTTTCTGGAAGATTAATTTTTACTGGCATCTTCTCAATAAAAAGTGTGAATTGTGTCTGGATATCTCACAGGTGTACTTTATTCAGGTACATGTACATGTATCAGTCACACTACCAAATCAACCCAACACCAATTCTAATCTGACCAATTCTTTTCCATTTGGGTAATGTATTCTTTCGCTCAGTCTGTTTTTGGATGCCTTGGTGTGACTGGGCTATCCATCCTATCCAGACTGTATGAGCTTACCAGGTATTAAAAGGAAATATGGTATTCATGAATTTACCCCACTTTCAACTTTATCATTTTTTTCAAAATCTGCACAATGTCTGTGAAATACATTGATTTGGTAAGTAAGGTCCTTCTGTTAATATCCCTTTCAATTTCTAGGCAAATATAGCATATGAAGTCAATTTTTGTGATAAAAAGAGGATTAATACAGCGAAACCTGCAAATAAAGACTGTTAAAAGAGGAATGCTACTCATGGGAAATAAATAATGTGGTCTTTAGAGACAGGTTGTCTTTCTATACAGGTGGTCATTAAATCAGGTTTCACTATACTCTTTTCATCCTTACGTCGACATGGTGAGGGATCGGTGGGCTCCACCCCAAGAGGGCGGTAGAATCCATCTCGGCAGGTCTGGCAGTTATATCCATCCGTGTTGTCACGGCAACCCAAACACACTCCTCCTCCGCTGTAGTTCCCATCTTCGTCCAAGCTGAGGTTCTGGGCGTCAACCTCGGCGTCATAGTAACAGTCGTCTGCATGACCATGGCAATTGCAAGCTGAGAAGAAGAATGCGATTTCAATTACACTGTAGATTCTGTAGGGTAGCTCAATCTATTTGACAGTGAGGGCATTCATAAGTTTATTTGATGCCTTAAAGGAAGAAACTATAAGTAAGGCTTACACTATAAGTATGTATAATGGTACTGCATAAGTTTCTGAATTACAAAAAGCAAATGAACATATCATTCATTTGCTTTTTGTAATTCAGAAACTTATTGCCCATGAATGAATAAGAATGCATTCAAAAGAAGAAAGTATACATTCAACCCAAAAAGATTAGGGAATAAGAGAATTCAGTAGTCAATGGTTTAAAGGAGCTTTAACCCATTACCTACGGAAACCAAGTAGTCCTTGTGTTAAGCCTATGGGGAATGACAGAATTCAGTGGTCAACGAGTTAATAGTGAAACGTAGTGGCACAAAAAGACGCGTCCTGAACGCAAGCAGCAAAATTGTTTGTGACATTGGTGAATTAAAAAGTTTTGATTGGACACATGTAAAGGCCCTTTTTGGTAATACTAAGCCTAATCAAGGTAGTAGAGATACAGTACATGTATTTTTACCCGCTCTGTTGCTGAATTATGATTTTCAACAATATGCATGTCAGACACGTCTTTTTATGCCATTATACATTCACTAGGCTACCTACATGTAACAGGAAATTTCATGGAAATTGGCATTCTTGTAATTTAAAAAAAAAGTGAGGCTTTTGAATACTTACGTCTACAGCTATTGCCAAAGTCAGCATTGCCTGGTCGCCAGGGGTATTGCTGAAAGCCTTGGCAGCATTGATTACACTGGTCTCCACAGGTATTGTGCTCACATATACATTTCAGAGCCTGCAAACACATTATGGAGAAAAATAAGAAAATGTAGGCAACTAGACCATAAAACTGTAGCATATAGAATGAGCAAACTGCATACACCATTAAAGATACTACATGTACATCTGTATTCAACATTTTCACATCGTTTCAAAGTAGTTGACTCCTTGCTTGTTTTCGTTTATTTGTCTATACATACACATACAGTGTAGATGAAAATCCCTGAGATTCTTAAGATTAAGGGGGAGCTGGGGGCCCCCGAGAAAATTTTTAAACTACAAGTACATTGTACCAATGGCGGCAAGGAGCCGAAATATCCACATATTTGGGCAGCAATATAGATTCCAGTAACTAGGGGCCTAAATGTTTGCTTTACTTTTTACTATTGATGTATTTTGATGATGAAATAACATTTTTACCATAATAATGTCTCCTTTTTTTTTTTATTTTTGTGCTCGTTTTCATAAAATTTAGAACCTGGAAAGTGATATTCCAGCAAGAAGCTTCAAACCCAGCCTCCCTCATAAAATATGCCTCTACACCTATCACTCAATGTTACTCTTAACATCAATTTTACAAACTGGAACACATACACACATAAGCTAAAAAACTCTCATCATAACAGAAATATGAGACATGTATTTATCACCAAGGTCAATATTATGTTGACCTTGATAACTCACCCTTCGCCAGAGAGCTAACTCTGGGGGTCTCTCTTATTAACTCTTGCCGCCTTGCAAATTATGAACTGGTACACATATTTATTCCATCCTTATATATCCCATGTCAGCGGTAGATAGCACATTTGAGTTGACCTGTGACCTTTGTAGGACACCCTCTGGTGACCCTGCCACATTCCAAGGAATCCCTTCATAAGGTGCATTTCCATTATCCCAAACAAGCTTGAGAGCCCAGTTAATAGACCGATCAGTGCTTCACAGGAAAATTCAGTTACCCAATTCAATTAGCCCAAGTCAAGCAATCATGGATATAACTCAAGGAATTAGCTCAAGCATCACAATATAGTCATAATCTGAGGACGTTTTCTGTGGAGAATTAGCCACTTGGCCAAACAGCAGGCTATTAAATTTTCTCGGGATATTAACTTGAGCTAATAAGATAATAATAATATTCTGGATTTATATACCATCTTAAAGGGAAAACCAGCCTTAATTTTTTTCTACTAATATTATATGAAGCGTAACTTGCTGATTAATTTGATACCAAATTTACTAGAATTGCACAGCTATGAAGAAAGTTATAGAATGATGAACCCCCAAACACGTCTTTTGCCCGTCGTCTGCTGCACATGCATGTGGCCGCCATTTTCCATGTTTCCAGTGGACTTAGTCAAAGAATGACGTATCTGTGGACAATTCCTAGTCTAGATTCTATCTTCTTTTTTTTTAAATTTGGATTATTCCCCTATGCTGCTCTTTCTCTACACGCATATCCCACACAGAGCGCGACTCTTCACTACTACTAGGTATCAAAAAAAAAATTTGGACACTTTTGATTGTTAATAACTCAAAAATTATACATCGTACCAGACTGACATTTTTACATTGTAAAGCTGAAGGATGTAAAATCGTTTGGGAGCAAGTTACGTCACATTTCTCTGAATACTTTTCTTAAGATATTGCTCTGAATATTTAATTATATTTTCACTTTTTGAAAAATCATGGCAAGAAAATCTGTGTGTATCAGTAATTAATTCAGAACACAACAATGGCCATTGTGTGTTGCAGCTGTCGTTTTCCCCAACCTTTTGTGGTCCATTGTCATTAATGATTCATGACTCTGAGTTAAAAAGGTGTTCTGGAATTTCAACAGCAACACACTATGGCAATTGCTGTGCTCTGAATAATTACTGATTTGTGGCCTTGCTTTTTCAAAAAGTGAAAAATCTAATTAAATATTCAGAGAAATGCTTAAAGAAAAGTATTAAGAGAAACATAATAAAACTTGCCCCTAATATTTTGTTTTATGGTCTCCGTATTGCGCGATCCGAACAATTAAGAGTCATTTGCAATTCCACCTACCAGCCGAAATTTTAGGGATCGCGCGCTTAGTGGAGAGTCGCGCCCTGTGTAGCATAGAGAAAGAGCAGCGTAGGGGAATAAACCAAATAAATAAAAAAAATAAATAAAAAAGGACACAATCTAGACTAGCCAGTTGTCCACAGATACGTCATTCGTGGAAAATGGCGGCTCCACGTGCAGCAGACGACGGGCGAAAGACGTGTTAGGTGGGATCTAAAACATTCTATAACTTTCTTCATAGCTGTCCAGTTCTGGTAAATTTGGTATCAAAGTAATCAGCAAGTTACACTTCATATAATATCAATAGAAAAAAATCAAGGTTGGATTTCCCTTTAAACACCTAAATGTACGCTGTCTCTAAGTGCTTTACAGATATATCATTACCCCAGTCATGAGATTCAGGCTTGCCTGTATACAATGTTTGTACATTTGTAACTTCTCTGCTCCCGGAAGAGGATTCCAGCCAGACGCATCCCATGCATATTGGTGAAAGAATACATTTGCGTCTTTACTCCAAATCAAATGTAGCTTGAGCAAGTTCTGACCGGCCTATTTTGATCTCCCCCAGTTTCAGAAATAGGTTATTTTTGAAAACTTGGGCTAATAGAAACAGACCTACATGTACAGGGTGTATATTGAATAATTGGTAGGTTTCTTGCCACTGTGCTGCTGTTGTTGGGTTCAATCTCAAGGACAGATCGCTACGAGGGGGCCATACCTCCTCAAGGCATATAATGTACATGTATATATTTCATGATGAATAATACTCAATTTCTGCATGATAAATGTCTACTACAACAAGACGTGTTGAGGGTGGTATGTACATTAATCCTTTAACGGCCAGAGGTGGATATTTCCACAATAGATTGTGCACAAGTACAGCAGTCTAAAGTTTGCCCTTCAACCCATGGCACTACTGTCTTGTAAAGATTTGTGATTAATCAATCGCAAGTTCTTCAATCAACTGGAAAGTTACAATTTCCTATCTCTTAGATACACACTTGCGACTGATATCAATTTGTAATCGAATTGAATTAATTGCAGCTCTCTATAAGAGGGGCCCTTATTTTTATTCATGAGGGAAAAAATTTTAAATGCATACAATAAAGAGGGCCAAAGAATTTTTTTTTTCCTACTCAACAACGTACATTGTATCTTAAATTACCTGAGCTTATAATGCAATCCTACCACATCAAGTACTGTAAATAATATATTAGAGGGAACATAAAGGCCTACATTTTGCATAATGTATGTACTGCACGGTACATTTCAAATTCTACCAAAACTTATACTTTTAGCCACTTCTGACCAATTGATAAATGGTTTTCAAGATGAACTATGACAAATGGTCCAATTCTTAACCGCAATCGTCCTGGAAAGTGGTCAGAAGAAACTGATTCAAAGAAAGAAAAAGTGCTGGGTAGGTGATTTTTCAAATAGATCACTCTTTTGGGAGTGATTGAAAACCAATCTCCTTGAAAGTGATAAACCTTGGAAATGAGATTGAGCATGCCAGCAATCTGTAAATAGTGAGTGATTTTTCTCGTTTTTTTTTCTCCAGAGATGAGACAGTTTTGGAACTATTAGACTTTTGATTGATAGGGTTTTATCTTTGAGAACTTTATACAAGGACAGGACAGGGTTGGACCAAATCAAAAGAGAAGTCATACCTTGCAAGGGATAGGTTATACCCACCCACCCATGACCTCCTTTTTTCATTCTTTTTCCTAATACACATAGTTTTCTTTTTTCTCTGCCAATTCTTATTTCACCTAAATATCTATCTCTTTTCTCTTAATCCCCTCTGTCTCTTTCTCAAACTCTTTCCTTTTTTTTTTTTTTTGAAAAATTATATCTATGAACTTAGTTTTCTAAAGATCTAAAAAAATAAAAGTACTTTTGTGGCTAACCAAAACTGTGCCTTGGCTTTTTGAAGACTAATAAGATCTCTGCTGATGCTTTTTTTTTTAACGCTCTAGCTTATAATGCCTGCATCTAGCTAATAAGCAATTACTTACCAGATCATTTGGACCAGCAAAGGGATCTAATACACACTGCTCAGCATGGCCGAAGCATATACACTGTCCTCCCACTGATATATCTTTGATGGAATAATAGTACTGAAAGGAAAGAAAAATAAAACTCTTCTACATTTTCAGAAACTTAATAAATAAACAGATTGTGTGTTTTTAACTACATTTTAAAAACTTAAGGTGTAACAATCACCAAAAAATATTTTGCTCTGTACGTTAGGGGTTCTATGTCGATATTCAAAACATGAGCTTCAAATGTTGATTCTATGAAGAGATATTGCAAGTTGAAATACACACCAAATAAATAATACAGCGACTTGTAAGGAGACTAGTCACCGTTCCCGTAAGCGCTCGTACAGAATAAGGGCCCGCGCGGGACGCGCACGGGACTGAACTTGGAGTTGGATTAGGCGCAAGGGGGATTTTATGTTATCCTTTATTTTCTTCATACTCCTTAACAGTTAACCCATAGAAGGCAGAGAAAGTGTTTTGAGGTTGAATTATACATGTATATGTACAAGCTAGCTGTACACAATTTTTTTTTTAAAGTGGTTGGTACACTTTGAATGTTAAATCTGCATTTAAAATGAAAAAAGGAGTAACATTTTCTAAATGTTCCAGCTTCCTCTTTAATACATTACTGGATTCATCTCTACAATTGTTACATATAGCATTTAAAGAGTTATATCTACAACGTACCATTTTAAAAAACCCTCACTCCTTGACCCTTTTGAATAATGATTTAACACTAGATTTTATATTGCTATCACATCACAAAATAAGATTTAACACTACTTCCTATTTTGTTTATTTGATAAGAGACAGAGTAAAAGTCTCTTTCCATATGAAATCAGAATGGACCACTAAATCAATTGTCAAGCTTCATATGCAAGATCAAAATCTCAAATCACTTGAAATTAAAATCTACAGAAGATAAACCATTAGTTTGTTTTACATTTTCTTGCAGATGCATGTGGTTGCACAAGACTTTCCTTCATTTTTTTCTTCTATTTTTGTTTTTCTTCTAAATATAACATTTTTCATCTCTTACCCTTCTTGATACGATGGGATCAACATATCGTATCCCTCTACTGTTAAAGGTCATGAGATCAGCATGTAATGTTCGGATCTGTTGAAGGCGGAGTCTGATGAAACGTGCTGAAGTGAAATCCTGCAAGAAAGTATTTAAAGTATTAAAAACATAACAATTATATCCACACAGTTACAGGTATGTTATGTTGTACACAATATTTCGCTGATTTCCTGAACCAGTATTTTTTCTATGGTCGAGCATTGTCCTAAAACATACATACATACCACAATTATACGCACTTTCATAAGATTTTCGTCATGAAAAGTGAAAAGAAATAAATGACTTGATTTGATCTACAATGTTTCACGCAACTAGCAATGAATTATTCAATTCTCTGAACAAAGCAGAGGGACATATTACTGGATTTGATAGCCATGCGCTGTTTTTTTTTTTTTTTATTGTTTGTTCATACTAAACAATGTTCTACCAAATGTTGCAAAGAAATATATGAAGGGTACAAATTTTTCTTACTTCATGTACAGTAGCAGCAAATGAATAACGCTTGTAAATCGAACATGAAATGATTTCAGAGATATCACGATAATAAAAGACAACATATTTGCATGTAACAAACATTAAATTCACTTGAGCATAATATAATTTTGCACCAAATCTCAGCTAGAGGGATCTAATTTTCCAATTCAACTTTTATCTTTATGAGTTTGATATTTTCAAAAGCTGAATAGCAACTGCATTGGTCCAAGGAACCACAAACAAGTGTTATCACCAAATTAGCAGTATTTTCGCTCGCTCTCTTAAGGTTTGAGGACACAAATAGAGGATTAAGTGTGAAAGGAAATCAGATTTACAGAAAACCACTCATTTAAGTCTGTCTCATGGGGATGGGACCACAGGATAGATTTGAATTAAATCATTTGATTTCACAAAGCTGCCGAGAGGAAATCACTACACCTCTCAGGTCAGCCCGAGAATCCTATCTGCATTGTCCTCCATAACCAGAAAGCAAATAATTGCAGAAAGCCTTTGCGCAAAACTTATCCCTCATTACAAAAGTACATACATCCCTATGCACACAAGACCTGTTCATATCAGGTCTGGATTCACTACTGTGACATTGGGAGAACAGTCCATAACCCCTTCCCACATTCATTCATGACTAGATTATTGGTAATAGAGCATAAATCATCAAAAGTTGGAAAATACAAGTAAATCGCAAAATTAACTGACAAAAAGTCAAGCCTAAGATCACAGGGAAAATCTATAGTTACAAAAATGTTTTCTAAAAGATTAATATTGTGAGAGATCACTCACAAAAGTATGTAATTTTTTTTGTTGATAATTCCAATCTTGGCATAATCAAGGATCCATATTAATTTCTTTTTCACTGGAGTCCCGATCAAAATATTTAGGGTCTGTGGGTATGGGGGCATATGGAAATTTCCACATTTTGGGGTGCAGAGTTAAAAACAATTTGAGGGGAAGGGGGCATGGATACCAGCATCATGCTAGTGTCGAGTCCGGGCATAATGGAAACACATCTTTCTTCAAAGAGGGCACCTCCGTCAACAGAGCGAGATAGAGATGAATAGAGAGCAATCTTCATATCAAAACTTTACCCTTTCATTGTCAATATTTGATTGGGGCACTTTCAAATCAGACCAGGGAGAGGTCAAGCAGATTTGGAGTGTAAAGCAGTCAAATAGATTCAACGCAATTACAGTTTGTTCTCTTCCTTCCCCCAGCGTTATGCCATTATGCCATTGCACAAACATTGTGGTTTCTATTTGGGTCTATAGCTTGTTCAGCTCTTTTTATCGAAATTTCCCTCTCATCTTCTCTTTCTTCTCTCTATCCTTTGTTGTAACTTTAAGTATAATTCACTCGTCAATCACTGTGTGCAACATGCATCTTGATGATTATCAATGTTGAAATTTTATATCCAATTTTATATCAAACTGAATTATGTTGAGCAGCGAGGAGGTGATACAGGTTTTCAATTTTCAAAGTCACAAGACACCCTAGCTGTAACAAATATTGATTCAAACTTAAAGTAGAATTTTTGTCACTTGCTGATGAAATATTAAATCTAACGACAACAAATATTATAATGGCAAGACTGATCAAGTTACAACTAGAATTAGCTGACAGCCATATAATTAATAGATTAATGGAAATCTTTCTTTTTTAATTACAAAACTGAAACAAAATGTACCCTTAATGATCAAGTTTATATAAACAAATGATTATGCCAAACAATTTATGGTAATAAAGATATCAGTCAAGTGATAAGGAAAGGAAGGAAAAAATGTTGAGCTAACCAAGTAAACACACTTGCTTAATGCGAAATACGAAATGTGTGCAAATGTCATGTGATTAATGATTCATTATTTCGTTAATCCAGCTCCTCTCGAAATGCAACGCTTTTACCAGAACTCAAGACTATATGTAGCTGTAAATATAATCTTAATTCTAGTTAATATGAAATTTAACAATAACTTTGTGACTAAAACTGTCATAAAAGGCCCATAACATATTCAAATATTAGAATACCTGTCGACATCCCTTTTATACAAAAAACCCCCCCCCCTCTGCACTATTGATTTTAGGGACTGAAACAGGTCATATCTCGCTGCATAAATGGGGTAAGACCGGCCAATACTTGCCACTTAGCATGGAGCTGTTTGTTTAGCTGCACTATGCCACGAAGAATTGGGTACAAGGAGAGAGAGAAAAGCAGGTAAAAAGAAGCGCATAATAGAGCAAGAAAAACTTCCTTTCTGGATGCTTGAATGGAAGTTTTGCTGGAGGCGTGAAATAAAAGGTTGAGAAGTCACACTTTTTTCAATGGATTTCCATCCACGAGGCAAAGTAAATAGGGAGTCGTAAAAGGGTAATATTAGTAAAAATGCCAACTATTATCTTGTGGCCTTTTTGGATGAACTTGTAGAGAGAAAACAGTTGGGACTGTTGGGGGAATAAAAGCGATTTAAAACCACACAAGATGAGGTAAAATTCGGTGGATTTGAACGTTTCCAAACAAGAGAAATGCTCAAATTCATCTGTTGATGTCATTTGTAGGCAAGCACGTTGAACAAAGTTTTGTAATTGACTTGGTGGGTTGGGTAAAGAAAACAGAGCAAGTCGACTGTGATCACGGATAGGTAAATTATATCTGATCTACTTAAAACATTAATCAGCTTTGCCTTGACTTCCAAACATTAGCACATTATAAGGGTGAAACCAAGGTCACTTCAGTAATATTCAGAGCAGTTTTTTCTTTTTTCTTTTCTTTTCTTTCATGTGGAAGATTGATTCATGAATATACATTATTTCAAAACATTGGAGAACCATACTGTATTGAAAAATATCAAGGAAAATCATTTTCCTTTAATGTATCTAAAAAGAGAAATTCACTTTATTTCATTTTTGTATTATTGTTTATACAATGTTTCTTTATATGAGTCTCATATAACTTTTCTGAAGTCTGCACAGGCTATGAGTCTTTTGGGCAAGAAATTCATTCATATTATTGCCACCCACTGACCATGAAAAATGAGATATGAATATGTGTGGCATCAGATTAATGACACGTGCAACATTGTAAATTTAAAAAACTTTTTTCGTATGAAGGAATTTGAGTTGGGGTAAAATTTAACCTGTTAATTTCCATCAGGAGTCAGTTTCTTTAAAATTCTTTAGCATTATGTTAAAGTGCCTTATGTGATTATGTGCCTTGCATCTTACTTAACCTAACCCCAAAATCACAATCAATTAGAATTTTTTTCTAAATTACTGGATGCTGGATTCTGGATGCCTTTGGAATTTTGTTCATTTTACGTTGACACCGATGAACCTACGGCAAAATGACAAATTAGAAGTCAGAAACATGTGTGGCGTCAGATAAATGACACTTGCAAAATTGCAAGTGTAGAAAGGTTGTTTAATATGAAGGAATATGAGTTGGAGTGTAATAAGACATCTGTATTGCATTGGTGTCAATTTCTTTTACATTCTTTGATATAATGTGATTATGAGATTCAAATCACATTTGACCCATGGCTCCACAATAATTTTTTTTTTTTCACAGGGCAGTATGGACTGACATTGTTATAGGGTTTGTATGAATTTTAAATAGGCACCTTGTTAAAGTTTGGGGATCCATTGTCAGACTTTGGGGGGCATTGTGTCCTGAGTGCTTGGTGGTGTTGAGCACTGCTTACCCTATTAAGTCCTATTCTTATTCTGGTCTTATTCACAAAGCTGGACATCCCAGTAGCCGGACAGCCCATGAGACCGATCATCCAAGAGACTGACAATGTTGGTCCAGTGAACACTCAGAAAGTTGACAGAAGGCCCACAACACTGATATGTAGCTCTTGGCGGCCATTGGTCTCATGGGCCACCAGTCTTTTGGGCCTTCCGTCAACTTTTCTGAGGGTTCACACCGACATTGCCAAGTCTCGAGGGCTCTCTGTCTTGTGGGCTGTAGAGCTTGGAGCCTTCACAATCGATTAGACCTTTTCACAATTTCATTCTTGAAGCCTTCAGCAATGTCCTTTTCATTTTACATTGGCACACGTGAACCTACAGGACAGCCACGCCAGAGGAGTTGGGAACATGTGAGGCATCAGATAAATGACACTTGCAATACTGCAACTGTGACTTAAAGGCATTGATTAACTTTGTCCAGGATTGAAAAAAAAATCACTGTTCCAGCTACATGTAATGCTGTAATCATAATTGCAAACTTTTAGCTCAGACAGGAATCGCGTGAGTTTTATAAGCTGATCGGTCGTTTATATATCAAGATATTTACGATTGAACATTGATGTCGGGATAGAGTACCACCGAACCCTAAAGAACTCTTACGGTTGGCATACCTCGCTCTATCTCAGAATACCGTACGGGCTGGAAACCCGCTCTGAAATCGCCAAGCGCTGGTGCTTGGTTTTTGTGACTGCAGCGCAGCGAAGAAGCCGAGCGACTTGCGCTAGCGATTGATCACGGTTTTCTCTTTTTTAGGATAGTAAACGGGTTCCATTTTCTCTCATACTTTCACATATCCTTAATTATATATGTAGTTAGAGGACTGCACACAATTCACTGGCATTTGAGCTGATTTTTACAATTTTTCACAAAGTTAATCAATCACTTTAAGAGGGTTTAATATGAAGGAATTAGGGTTGGAGAGCAATACAACCTGTTGATTGCATGGGGTGTCAATTGCTTCAACATTCCTTAGTATTATGAGATTG
The DNA here is from genome assembly GCA_025618425.1 of Heliocidaris tuberculata. NCBI lineage: Eukaryota > Metazoa > Echinodermata > Echinoidea > Camarodonta > Echinometridae > Heliocidaris > Heliocidaris tuberculata. The sequence continues at coordinate 14,703,501 of CM046841.1, forward strand.
TGAGATCCAAATCTTACTTAACCTAACACCTCAATGTTCTCATTCTCACACATCATCTGTTCAGAGCCAGAAGGGTGATAACTCTGTGTTAAAGAGAACCAATCACTTATTTGTAATAGGGGGTAATCGGTCACCTTTAAAGAGTTAATATCTTTGCTTTCAGCACTGACATACATATCCCTTTAAATACAAGTATCTCATCTGTTTGGAGCCAGAAGGGCATTTAGTCACATCATTTGTTAACGCCCTTCTGGCTTCGAACAGACAATTTCCAGTTACAAAGATGTCAAACAACATTCCCTTGTAACGAAACACAACATGTTCCCATTCCCAGGAATTACAAACTTTTTGAACTTGATTATCATCTGAACTTTCATTCAGACTACAAGATCCTTATACATGTACTGCAAAGTCAAAGCACTTGCATATGTGGCTCAAGAGGTTATCAATTGATTAAATCACGGTCAAATCTCGGTCAAATCAATGGATGTATGTGAAATTTTACTTCTCTAAATTGTAGATATTATCATTTCTACTAAGTGCATACATGTATTTCCCATCATTACAAGAATGCAACACAAAAGAAATAGTTCCTTTATGAGAAATAAAACGCTTCAGATTTGGTGGGGAATGTTCCCCTGAGCAGTGTCTGTTCTGTTATCTGCTCTTTACCTAACCTAAAATATCTTTAAAAGAGCTGCAGAAAAATAGAATGATTTATCATCCAGTTCACTGACTTGACCTCAGTTAGCACAATAAATTTTCAATCACAATCGCTCCTCTTAATATCTAAAAATTGCAATTTTTTAAGAGGGGGAGACAGAATGCAATAATCATCATCATCAGAGTTAATATAAAAAAAAGTAGCTTCAAGCTGATTCAAATTAGGACGAAGGTTCGCATCATCCAGTTAGCTGTGCATTATGTCTTAAAGACCTTTGGTTTATAAGAGTATGTGTCTGTTTAGGATGTGGCCAAAAATTTTGGAGGTGGATCAATATAAACCATGATTTACACCAATGGTTTAGGTTTTAAACCACCTTCATCCATTCAGTTCTCCATATTTAACTTTTTTCATGTACATAGAATCAAACTTACATGCATATTCTAAAACATAAAGATTACAATTCACATTCACAAGATTTGTCTGCAGTTGTATGACACATGCTCCGAAGACAATTGCTACGAGGACAATTTCGTACATTAACTGAATGCTAAGCTTCAACCATGGAACAATCACTATCCTAACCCTAACCCTAACCTTAAACCTGACCTTAAACTCTAATGCAACCCTACCCCCAGCTGTATATCTTTGACCAAGGAGTTATGACAGAACTGTGATAACTCCTTCCTTTGACAAAATAAAGCCAAGAGCATGGCATGTCTGATCAATAAAAAAATTACAAGAACATCATTCTGCTAAATGCTAATTCTCGCAATGCTATTAGGCTGGGATCTCTTCTTTATTCCATTCCCACCACAGCACAAACCCTTTAAATTTCTATTCTAACTCCAGGCACATCTATTCATAAAAGTAATATCCTATCACAGAATTCTATGAAATTTTGACAGTTAATATATATTTATGACAAATAATGTCCATTATGATTCTCTCTCTGGCAAACTTTTATTTTTCAACTACGATGCCGTACAAATTCTCCTCATTGAGAGGAAGAACAAGTTCCATTCATTCATCTCAAATTACAAATTAGATTTTTAGAATTCTGTAATAATCATAGCTACATGCTGCTCACAGGCAGAGGGATATAATGAAAAGAGGTGCCTAAATAACAGGTTTGAATGAAAAAACCTAGTCAACTATGAATTGGGCACTCAAGTCAGACAAAGATTCTATTTTTCCCATGTACATACCATGCATGAAGTGCAGTATATAACTGGACCCCGTTTCATAAAACTTCTGATCAATAACAACTGCAAAAGTTCTATAACAAATTTCCTCTCAGCCAATCAGATGCAAGGATCTCAGTAGTTTATAACAGTTATTGCAACCTGTTATTGATAACGAGTTTTATAAAACAGGGCCCTGGTCTAAATCAAAATAGCAGATAAATATATTGTTAAGGTTTCAAACAATTTGCAGTCTATAACCATATCAAATTGCATTAAGAATATTACTTGTGTAAATGGGTCTGTAGAATTAAAATTCTACCTCAGATTACCCTGGGACAACTAGGCATACTCCTTTGATGCCTTACCTACTGGTAGTAATGCCAGTCTCTATTAAAGCTGAAAACAAATTTAACTTTGACTGATGACAAATGCTCCGATGGCAAGTTGCTTTGCCGTCAACATCTCAGACAAGTCCAATTCCTAACTTCTGCTTTGGACTCAACACTTAACATAACCATAACCCAAATCCTAAGCAAAAACCTAACCTATCTCACATTGCAACCCCAAGCCTAATGCTATATTGTATATCTTTGACAAACTAAAGCAAATGCTGAATTATCTGACTTTCTGCTGTCATATTTTTTTGCTTTTGTTCCAATATGACTAGCCAAAAGTGGCCTTCCCCCAAAAATGACTACATATAGGTATACATATACTGCGTAAGATACTTACTATTAAAACTTGGCTTGGATTCGCAGCAGTAGGTCTCCCATTGATAATTGACGTATGTATCTCGCCATTCTCTAACGGCTCCAGCTTGGAGTAGAGCGACGTGCACGTGACCTCGTCGTCTCGCGAAAAGCGGTGCATATCCCGAGCCGGAACGATGCCATATTCTTTCGCGCACTCGCTGTCTGAAATCGCGAAGTACTGCCAAGGCTTGTACATTTCCCCGTCCAAAGAGCGTTCCAGGATCCAGTTCCCCGGCCGCGGTGAGTTTGCCGCTTTGACAATCACGTACGCTACTTGGTAGATCTAAAGGAATCATAGAGGAATGAGAAATTTGTGATTCTGAATGTTTTACTATAAAAAGTATCATATTGTAGCTACATGTACAACCGATACACAAATGTACAGTTCAATTCCATCTAGTGGATGGATGGGTATTAGAAAAAGCCATCTGTCTGCCAAGGCTGAGTCCTCAATTATCACATAACTTAAACGTATTTTGAGAAAAACATGATAAAAATTAAATATCTAATTTGTAGTTAAATATAAATATTACCTTTACATTTATTAGCAAATCAGAAGTCACCATTTACCAATAATGAAAAATTGTGGTCCTCATTGGCTAATGTCATTAAAAGTCCGAATTGACTGGCATTCATTTGATAGTAACTTGCAAGTGATTGCAAGACTTGTCCAAACAGTGGCACACTTGATTGTGACAGTCATTCATCATCCAGTAAGGAGTCACCATTTACACAAAGACTTCACTATCCTTGATCCTCAATGGACAGTGCTATCAAATTTTTGTTTGATTTTAACTTGCATTCTATCATAGTCATATTCAACAAGTCTATAATGGAAGCAGGAAAGTCTGCAATCAGTTTTAAATTGATAATTTTTAGATGTATAAAACAATAAATATGAATGTACATTTATCACATTGGGCAAATTTCTTCAGAAAATGTTTTGACTAATAAAGTACAAAGGCTATGTTTCTGACGTATTTTCTGGTAGTAAATCACTTCACGGAAAAAAAATAATAAATGTGCTTTCTTACAAAGCCTTGCATGCAGTAAAAACACACCAAGTCAAAAATATTCCCAAACAATATCCACCTCCATATTTTATTCCCCTGTGCATAACTTATTTGTTTGCTTAGAATCCTGTGTGTACTCTGCTAGAAAGAATCTGAAATTTAGGAGGAATAATGATATTCAAACAAATTGGTAACAGGGGCCTAGGGATATTTGCGCTCGTCAAATCACTTGTCAAATTTTGGAATGCTTGGAAAATGTGATATCTCTCTCAAAACGAATTGTTTGTTTTTCATTTATTCATATATCGCTTTAGATATGGAGGACTGACGATCATCTGACAAGTACTATTTAAGGGTTGAACTAACAATGACAACATCATCAAATATGACAAGCATTTTCAAAAGTTGTCTGTTTAAGCCAGGGACATGGAACATGAATTCTAAATGTTGTACAAGCTGATAAGGTTTTGCCAATATGAGGGACATTTTGATAATTTAATAGCATCTGATATCACAGTGATAAATATATATTGTAATGTGTTGCTTAAAGGTTAGTTGCTCATTAATGTGTTTGGAAAAATTAATTTTTTATTTGATTTTTTTCATTAGAAAAAGATATAAAGGTGTTGTGGTCTAGTGGATAAGTCCCTGGACTGTAAACCACAAGGTACGGGGTTCAAATCCCTGGCCCAGCACTAGTGTCTTTTGGCAAGACATTAAAGGAAACCAAAACCCAAGGAGAGAATCAATGTTATTGGAAAGTGAGAATTCAGAGAAGCACTTTACAAAAAGTTTCATTAAAATTGGTTAAAAAATGAGAGAGTTATGGAAGTTTGAAAAGTCTTGTTTTACTTTCTATGGATATCCTCAAATTGGCAAAATTGCTTCAAAATGGCTGATTTTGTGAACAACTCTCCATTTGTTTTGTACACATATTTTCAGATTTTCCCCATTATCTTTCAAGGTGCAGTTAATCTCCTTCTGAGCTCAACATATATAATGGGAAAATGTATTTTACACCACATATGTCGATTTCAGGAGGAGACAAGGAGCACCCTGAGAGATGATGGGGAAAATCTGAAAATCTGTGTACAAAACAAATGAAGAGTTGTTTACAAAATCAGCCATTTTGAAGCAATTTTGCCAATTTGAGGATCCCCATAGAAAGTAAAACGAGACTTTTCAAACTTCCATAACTCTCTCATTTTTTAACCAATTTTAATGAAACTTTTTGTAAAGTGCTTCTCTGAATTTTCACTTTCCAATAACATTGATTCTCTCCTTGGGTTTTGGTTTCCTTTAATCTATATTTGCCACTCCTTGAAATGCTAGAGCGCCATAAGTGCAGCCATGCAAAAGCCAGGGTAATAATTGTGGAGCGCCAGGAGTGTCAAGTTTGACAGACATGTGCGCTATACAAGAACCCACTATTATTATCATTATTGTTATTAAAGATATATCTTTTTTTTCTTTATATCTGAAGCTCCATCTACTTTAATGCCTTTTTTCCCCTTTTCCTTCTTTCTTCCTTCTCTTTCAATTTATTTTAATCTCATCTCCCCCTCTCCCCCCCCCCCTCTCTCTCTCTCTCTCTCCCTCTCTCTTTCCCTCTCTCTCTCTTTCCTCTCTCTCTCTCTCTCTCTCTCTCCCTCTCTCTCTTATACCATGCCTCTCCATCACTTTAATTCTAATCTCAGTATTTTAGTCTTCTTTCAGGTTGTCACATTTTCATTCAACTCGTCTCCAGTTTTTCTAAATTTCATTAACAATTAAAAAACATGGATAATGTCACTTTCTATTCAAGACTTGTGGTTTACATCAACACAGGACTTAATCTCAAGCTCTAAGATACAAGAACAAATAAGAAAGGGCACTGTTTTCTTATCCTTCAGTCTTACATCGATTTGACACACTCAACCCCAGGATGGACAACAATCGATCAAGAAGGTCCAGAATAAACAGATCTTCACCAAACCATGTTAACTTTTAGTTAATGGATATCTAATAGACATGGACTACAAACAAAAGTTACAAAAGTGGAGATAGAGTTGGGATAAGAAAGAGAAAGAGAGAGAGAGAGAGAGAGAGAGAGAGAGAGGAGAGAGGAGAGAGGAGAGAGAGAGAGAGATGAGAAGAAAAGACATTGTTGAATTTAGAGTGTTTACAGGAAGAACATAAAGAAAGTTATATTATCTCTGTGTAAAGATAAATGGGTCACAAAGCACTGAAAGCAGAGTGTATTTTGGATTTAAAGTGTGAAAGCTTTGTTTAGTGGTGTGAGTGTTTGGTGTTCAAGCACTCCAAAGGCGGAACCAAAGGTGCTAATTTATGTCAATATGTGCAAATGGGTTTAGGGGGTAGATCTGGCAGGCAAAAGAAATCTTCAACATCTTGCATTCTCAGGCACACCACCATCATTCTTTCGAAGATATCAATTTGGTATCAATGCTTCTGTTTCTTTTCTATTATGCCTGCCTCAGTACTACCTTCTGTTCATAACACTTCACTGTTTTTCCTTTTAATCTGCATATCACATACTATTCTTTCTTAGTTTCATTTTCTCCTCTCCCCCTCCCCCTCCCTCTCTCTCTCTCTCTTTCTATCTATCTCTCTCTCCTCCTATCTATCTCTCTCTCCTCCTTCCCCTTTATATCCTGTTTATCTCGCTGTATCTCCTTCTTCCTTCTCTTGCTCACTCTTTTCTCTCCATTCTTATCTTTCTTTCCATTCCTCTCAATCTCTCTCTCTCTCCATCTTCCCCTTTAAATCATCTTTATCTGCATCTCCTTCTTCCTTCTCTTGCTCACTCTTTTCTCTCCATTCTTATCTTTCTTTCCATTCCTCTCAATCTCTCTCTCTCTCCATCTTCCCCTTTAAATCATCTTTATCTGTATCTCCTTCTTCCTTCTCTTGCTCACTCTTTTCTCTCCATTCTTATCTTTCTTTCCATTCCTCTCAATCTCTCTCTCTCTCCATCTTCCCCTTTAAATCATCTTTATCTGTATCTCCTTCTTCCTTCTCTTGCTCACTCTTTTCTCTCCATTCTTATCTTTCTTTCCATTCCTCTCAATCTCTCTCTCTCTCCATCTTCCCCTTTAAATCATCTTTATCTGTATCTCCTTCCTCCTTCTCTTGCTCATTCTTTTCTCTCCATTCTTATCTTTCTTTCCATTCCTCTCAATCTCTCTCTCTCTCCATCTTCCCCTTTAAATCATCTTTATCTGTATCTCCTTCCTCCTTCTCTTGCTCACTCTTTTCTCTCCATTCTTATCTTTCTCTCCATTCCTCTCAATCTCTCTCTCTCTCTCTCTCTCTCTCTCTCCCTCCCTTTATGTAAGTTTGCCTGTCCATTTGCCCCCCCCCCTCCTTATCTATTCTCCATTATTCAATTTGTATTATTTGATTTTTTTTTTCTTGCTTTGCTTAGCTTTGCACCTTCTTATGACCCCATCAATGATCACCCACAATCATGTCCCATAATCTAATACACTGTACCAGACTCCCTGCACTTTGATTGTACCTTAGAACATGGAAGATGGAATTGTTTTCCATCACTTCAAGATGGCAGCCTGGGCTCTTCACCGCCCTTAACATCTCTCTTCCCAGTCCAAACAATCATTTCTCATATCCAAATAGACCTGCTTATCCAACAGAATTGATCCTCAAGTACTTATTACGATATAAAAACATCCTCTTTTCCTCAATTTACAGGAGGGTTGTCCCTCATCCTTAACAATCTTTGGAATATGTGAACATCCTCCACACATTATTTTTATATTTTCTGTGAGTACTAACTTCAAGATTTGGGTGTATTATTTTACAACATCAATATTTGTTGTATCTCCTCCTTACTTTGCCTAGTTCAAAATTCAATTTTGACTTGATCAAATTCATCTGAATTTGTTGTGACGATAATAAGTGCATTTTGGCTCACAAAGGAATATCACATCCTGTGAATGGTCAATGTATGTGTACACGGACCATACAAGAAAGATAATGATTACTTTAATCCATGTTCAGTCTTGGAATTTTCTAAAACATAAGTTTGTAAATATTGCCGCGAAACAATAGGAAACCACTACAGACAATTGTGGCAAAATGGACTACAGAATCTGATATTCCATACAACACCCTGAGAATAGAAGGATGTACTGGGAATTATTAGGGGGTATGGGCACTGTTTCATAATTTTTACCCTAACTGTGATTTCCTTATACATGTGTAACCTCCCAATTCAACAGCATCCCTGCTCCACCTAAATTTGAACATTACCGCTGTCTCCTTAAGTTGGGAAATCCAAAACACGAATCCAAGGCTGATTCAATTTCTACTCTTCACCAAAATAATATAATGATTCCTGACCTTAAACAAGGAAAAAGATCAAACTAAGAAATTGGTAGCTGAAAATTTAGACAATTTGGGGATGCTGTTTTCGGGTCGTCATAACACATCCCGCTGAGGGAGTTGGAGCTGCCCTGAAAATGGCCTTTGGGATTTTTAAAAAAGAAATAGAGAGCAATTCAACATGGGATGGGTGGATGACTTTATTATCAAAATCTAGGGAAATCACATGAAATTTCTTGAAATTGAGTTTGACTTTGAGGTTTCAATTCAGGGACCCTTCTCCCATGACAAACCCACGCAAAATGCATACATTTACAAGAAGGGTTATTATCTCTGTAAAATGCTACGAGCTTTAACCCATCTTCTACCGGAACCATTTTGTCCTTGTATCACACCTATGGGAATTTGAAAATTCCGTAGCCAGTGGGTTAATGCCCTTCTTGCACTCAGCAGATGAAATTGTAATGTCACAGCTACTTTAACACATGATTTAGCCTAAAGGGTAATACTTGGACACAGGAATTGATTAATGGACAGGCCCGATGGCTCAGTGGTTAGACAGTGGTGATGTCAGAAACGGGAGGTCCTAGGTTCAAAAGGTAGTCAAGGGAGCTATTACTCTTGTCTTAGATGAAGCTTTAATCCTCGATTACGTGGACATACATGTAATCCTTCAGATAAGAGCTAGATCCATAGGTTTCTTCTTTGTTTACCAATACATTATAACCACGCACCTATATATGTAAGTATATCAGACACATGCCATTGTTAAAAATAAATATCAACCGTAACAGCTTTGATAAGATGAAAAAAATAAACATAGAAATAAATAATATTGGATTTTGTCACAACTGATCTTCTATCAGTAGTTAATAGTTAAAACCATATAGGCAGAACATCCCCAGACTCGAACGGATTGGGGATACACTTCATTACATCTACCTATCGACAACGTATAATCCCAACTAATTCGATTTATCAATAACTGACAGATCTGGTGCAAGTCTTTTTCACAAGATAATTTTACTTCTGAACTCAGTATGAACTTCAAGTAATTTCCAGGATTCCAATCTGTACCACAATCTGACATAAGAGCAGAAGCACCAAAGTAACCTTTTTTTATCTTCATTTAGAATCTTAAATAAATAAAAACACACCTCAAAAATGTAGATATCTGATTCTATACGCTGCATTTATGAGCCGGAAAGGACATTGACTGATCATCTGTATGCGTTGATGAAAACTTGCCATTCATCAAACCAAATAGATGGGACTACAGTTCACAAATTTCTTTTACTGTTGCCTTCATAGAAATGAAGAATGAGAAAGAACAGGTGCAAACTTTTAGGCCTGTGTTGTGTTTCATGAATGAAGGGTGGAAGTCTCCAGGGTGAGGACTAGGGTTCAAGTCCTTTTGGCCGGGAGGCAAGGTGAACAGCGCACTCAGCTGTTAATCTTGTCGCAACCAATTATCGCAGGAACCACCATACGCCATGAAACAGTTTCTCATATAAATTTGTTTAAGATGGTCTAATATAGCCCATCGACCAACATGGCACTATAGAGATACACTGAACATACCATGATCAGATGTATAAGGATGTATATGCAATGTCGAACAATAATGAAGGCAAAGTTCATGTAGCAGTCAAAAAGACGGAAAGTCTTCCAAATTTATCAAGATTCCTGGGCCCTCTTGCATAAAAAAGTTCTGTTTAATAGCAACTCAAACAATTAAAAGCAAGTCCAAAAATATGTGACCCTGATTAGCTGAAAATCAAGTTGTGTTTAATTTTCTGAGTTGCATTTAAAAACAACTTTTCATACAAGAGGGCCCCGATATTCAAGCTCAGTCCCCCCCCCCCCCCCCCTTCTCAAAAACAGTATAAAGCATGACTCATGTTTTCAGAGAAATACGATGAAGTCATCATTTTCAGTGAAATGCCAAGTTTGAAGAGATGTTCAGAAGGTCAATTTAAGTGCCTTTGGACACTGTACATCCTGAATGAAAAGACCGAAAGGTAAAACCAAAGCGACACTGGAGAAGGAGAGGGGTGATAACATAAAAATCTACATCAAGCCAACAGTATGGTATCTGCCAGAAGGTTGTGGTTACTACTGAAAATAAGATTTTAATATAGCGAGATTTACTTACAATGATATTTCTGCATTATATTTATTTTTACCAAAGCTCTTCTACAGTTTCCAAGAGCTAATGTAAGTCACTCTCTGTTTCCATGTACTTTTTTTATCCTCTTCTTACTGATGTTATGGTTTTATTCTGTTATTCATAAAGACCCCCTCCCAAAGAAACAAAATGCAATATGCTAAAAACTAAAATATATCAAAAGTTGGTCACTTACTTGGTTTTAAGCATTCTTTTTTAAATTTGAAAATGTGAAGGAAAAGTATAAAATGAACCCTATGACATCCCACATGACAGAGCGCTGAATGACGAGGCAAGGTGTTACACTTTGTTTGTGATCTTGTCAAAAGATATGACAGCTCTCGGACCAAGAGACAAGGGACTTCTCCCAGGATGAAGATGGATGCGAGAGGGAACTACAGAGAACTGAAACCTGGACTGGAACTTTAGATAGATCTCCAGGATTTCTATCTGATCTCCCAACATGAAGAAGAAAAGATGAGTCATACATACAGTTTTAGAGAGAAAGACCATCCAAAATGGTTGACATAATGATGTTCACATTTTGTTGGAGAAATAAGATTTCCTTTCAACTTAAAACGATAAGGACAAAGAAAGAGAAAGATAGAATTATCTCAAAAGGCTGACGAATATGACGACTATGTCATTTTACCGGACAGCTAAAAAAGCAAGTATCTATTTGTAGGTAAACAACCAAGAGGATCTACGGTTTTCAGCCCTATCTGCGTAACTTGCTAATGAGGACCGATGCCTTACTAAAGGGCAAAAGCACATCCACTTGGATTTGAACCCAGGATCTGCCAGTTTCAAGACCACTGCTCTAGAATTCTACAACCCCCCCACCCTGCATTGTTATTGCATTCAATGATTCTCCATCGAACACTATCTCTCAAAAAGAAGATTTCAAGGGACAATATTTAAAGAAGGTTTATCTATCACTATTTTCATAAAACAGTGTTTCAGGTAAACAAGCTTGATGTTATCAACTGTTAACATTCACAAACCTATTTCGAAAGTTCAAGAGGGAAGACAAGATTTCCTTTGTTCAAACATTTTGGTTGTAAGATTGAAGCATTTGAAGCCTATGGCACAGTTAAAGTTAGGGAGTCGGAGACATACACTGTCACAACAATTTTGGAAATATTTGAGAATGAAACTCTACCAAATATCGAAACAGTATCAAATTTGAAACTAAAAAGAAAAAAACTGTGCATGAAAATGCTCCCCCTGATGAAAGAAGTCATTGACCTCAAATTGTGTTAACACAATCTGCTGCAGGGGTGATTCCAATCAAGTGGACTTTGTAATTCATGCGTAATGTCTACATGCTTGTCTACATGCTCGTCTCAGACGAGTAACTTGCAACAATTACAAGAATCTAAAGGAGGATGATGACGGATGGGTGGGTCACAATTCAAGTGGTAAGATGAAGGAGAGGGAAAGAGAAGGGTGAGATGGAGGAGGGGGAGAGAGATGAGAAAGAAGGGAGGGGAGAGGGAAGGAGGAACTGAAGAGGTGAGAAGGACAGAGAAGAGATACTGTCTGTATGCACCATATATTTCACTGAGGGTTTATTTTCACAAATTTCACAAAGCGCGATTGGGTCGTGAATTTAACAACACGCTAAAATATTGCCAATATAACTAGTCAGTTGAATCTGTTGTCTCCTGGTCAGAAATTCACCACTTCGCTTTGCAAAAGTACATCGTCATCGCTGTTTGTAGATTTGATAATCAACCACTCGCAAAATAGTCTGGTTTGTCCTATTAGCGAAAATTTACGGCGTATACAGTAGATGACTAGAAAACAGGGAAATGTAAAGCCTAAAGGTGAAATACATACAGTGAAACCTGTCTATAAAGACCACTCAAGGGAGACAAGAAAAGCGGTCTTTATGAGCAGGTGGCCTTTATGGACAGGTTCTTTTAATACACATTTCAATGAGAAGCATTGTTTCGAGGGAAATGAAAATTGTGGTCTTAATAGACAAGTGGTCTTTCTATACAGATGGTCGCTAAAGCAGGTTGGACTGTATTTGAAAAATGATTCACGGAGAAAGAGAAGAGTAGCTATAAAGAACAAAATACAAATATCTTTTCTTCAGCTAAGAGCCAGAAAGTCATTAATTCTGCTTCTCTACAAACCTTTTGTCAAAGTACAAAAATGAAAATAATTCAGCCCTTCAAAATTCAAATAGTCAATTTCTGGCATCACATAGATCTCCAATTCCAAACCTCTTGTACATTTTGCAGCGCTAGTAAAAATGGTGTGATGTATGGGATTTAGCCAAGCTGACAGTCGGCCACACACGCCGGGCAGACTCATATTGCGGTGGTAGGGTGTCACTTACCACACCCTACAGGGCTAGCAACTTTGGAATCACCCCTCTTCCTGGTTGTCATACAGTGCTGGCTTTTAGAAATCCTCTGCAGTTCATTCTTTTACTATTGTGAGATACATGAATGTGGAGTCTTTACTATACTACCTACACTCGAAAGTCTGTCACTGTCAAAAGAAAGGAGGAACCTTTTCAAATGCAAAACAATGCACATTTTATTACTTCTGTTGATTATCTCAAGTGCCCTGTTAGATCCCCCACAATATTCTCACAGGGTCATAGATTTGTTCTGCATTACAAAAATTCTATGCATCATAGTCACAATGTAACAAAGAACTATTCCATTATTATGTGATATTACAATTACGTGAATATTATACATGTATATATCAACAAAGTTTTAAAAATTATTACCAAAAGCTCTGATATCCCTGTCAAACCTAACCTTTTCTTTAATAGGCTTTCTCATGATCAGTGAATATCAGACTAAATAGACTGGATCCTGTCATCTTGTAAAACTGACTCAAGTAAACTGTGATATAAATAAGATTAACTCTGAATATGAAATCATCTTCTTATAATTTAGTAAGATGATAAGAAATCTCAGTCAAAAATAAAACATGTGCATATAAAAGAAAAGGCTTTATATACTTTGTTATGAGAACCAGTATTGACAAATTGTAGGCATTTATTCTAGTCAATGATATCTGCAACAGGAGGCCTAGAAATAGAAAACTTATCACAGAAGCAATAAAAAAATGCCATATGAGCTGAACTTTAAAGGTAACTCAATCTAATATCTGCACACGGAACCTAAAATGATATACATGGATATTATTTAACTTTCAGCTCAGGAATGCACAATCATACATCAACTCTCTCTTCTGCATCAGATAGAATGATATAGGGTTTCTTTGGAACAACTGCCCGGAGTAAATAAAACATATCGTTACACCGAAATAACAGAAACTCACTTTCGGTCTTGCAGAGGACACACACACATGCCCTCAGTCCTCCCTCTGTTTCCTTGAATATTATGCCACAAAACCCTCTAGATTGTCAAGAGTAAGGAGCTATCAAAATACAAAAAGTAGTAAGTTATATTAATTTAATTTTCTTCATGCACTTCATTGTATAGACCAGAGTAAAAATTACTACAAACTTTTTTGGATTTAAATATTCAGGTCATTTTGGGTATGGCACTGTTTCCCACCGATATAATTTCTAGGTTTTGTGGAGATTTCTTTTTTTTTTTATTTCATGAGATTAGGTGAAAAAATTGCCCCCTCACCTCCCATGTATTTCCCCACATTAATTCGACAACTAACATCTTGGTTTCCCCAGTTTGTATTAAAACACTTATTTCACTTTCCAATGCCCCCCCCCCCCCCCGCCTTCTTTCTCTCTGCATCCTTTCTCCCTCCATCCCTCCCTCTTTCTTTCTCTTTCCTTCCCTCCCTCTCTTTCCCACTTTCTCTCTTTCCATCTCTGACCTCTGATTCTTTCCCCAATTAATCTTTATTTTCAAAAAGTTAAAATTTAGAGGAGGAGTTCCCAACATTTCCAGTCTTCAAACTTACTCATATTTTCAGTGCCTCCTGACTTTACCCAAACTACATGTATAGATAGACCTGGGTCTATGCTTAACCCAGCTCATCTCTCCACTTGACTATCTCATTTCCCCGTGTTATCCTATTCGATTTCACACCATCCAAACACATGTAGGCAAACAATTCATAGGGTACCAATAACACCCTATTCCCCTAAGATAGTTTGGTATGCGTGGGACTGTATGCACAGAAAACAACAACCTGTACTTCCAGATTTAAACGATGGGACTTTTGCCTAGCATCCTCACTTTCCCCGTTCTTGTCTCTACCGGGCAATATCACTTTTTCACAGGATTTTGGTGACTGTCTTTAAAATTTTATCCATAGATTATAAAAAGAATATGCTTGAAATCGATATATATTTTAGAATTATTTTATTTCATTGGGGAAACTTTGACACTAAATCAACCCAGAGTATTATGCATAGCAAAATTACCAGGAAAGAAAAGTCATACCAAATATTTTTTGAAAAAAAGAAAGGGCCAGAAGTTCCATGAGATCGACACTGCCCTGGACTCTATTGTTTTAGCTACCAAGTTCAAATGAGGTTGTTGCATCCAGAGTGCAGGGAGCTACATGTAGTTAGCTGAATATTATTGGCCTAAAAAATTGTGGAACTGCACATATGGCATCCTGACAATAACACACTTCCACTCTCTATATCCCTGGGACTATAAATCAGATGTCAGACTTCAAGATTGCATCTAAATGGGGGTGGATAATGGACCGTTATTGGTCCCTCTGGACTGGAAACACAAGTGGAAATTCAAGGACTCGTGGGGCCCCAGTTTGGAACCCTAAAAGTGACCACTCCTCACCATCTTATTAAATTCAGACTTCCATTTCCAGTGGGGTGCAGAAAACATGAGGCTATCTTTCATGAGGGGCTTTAATACTGGACTATAGCTCCTGATACACTCAAAAGCAGAGAAAATGACTACATCCTACCTTTAGACAACCACCTGTTTGATAATGGCTTTATTTTTCCATTTGCCATATTAGTATCACTTCCCCACCCCTCCCCCCCCCCCCCCCCCACTCACAGGGGCCAGTGAAAAGGGCATCTCCCAAAATACATATGGTCTGTTTGGAGCCAGAAGGGCATCAACTCATATACTTAAACACAGAGTTAAAGCCCTTCTGCTTCTGGTTCCAAACAGACAATATATCATTGTGTGGCTGGCAAAAGGGCCATAGCAAGCGCACATGCCATAAAGGGAATTTCTAGTAAAACGCTTCCAAGAATTTGATTGCTCTGTACATGTTGAACCATTTTTTGACAGGGATTTCTCTCTTCATCAACTAATAAAAAGAGGGGAAAAAAGATGGTAACAATCTAATTTTAGTAGTTTCATATCAAATAAGTACATATTTTTAAAGTTTTTGCTGTTTTAATGCTAACAACCTTCTGCGTAACACAATGGTGCACGTCCACCTTCGGCAGACGGGCGCAAGGTGCTTACACCCTTCTGCCAGGCGGACGATGGTATGTCTTATGGCCTCTACACATTTTAAGGCACATGGAAATACATGTAATTTCCCTTTCAGTATTCACTGATACAATGCCAGTTGTGCAAATGAGTTATGTTAATGTCTTATCCTGTATGATAAATCTATTTCCAAATCAATATTACTGCATGGAATTATATTTTATCCGCAATATTTTTCTTTTCTTTTTTTCTTTCTTTCTTTCTTTCATCGTCAAGGACCCTATTTAAGTGACGTTCATGTATGTCCTGAGACAAAACCTTCCATCTTATTCCACTATCCTCTCCCAGTTGTTCCACAAAATTAGATTAGCAAGGTGGGCTTCCTTTTCAAGTTTTCTCTGCACACGCATATTTGGCGTGACCTCTTTAGGACCCCGATATTTACCTTCGCTGAATTTAGAAGCACGAAACTACAGAAAAGTCAAGAATCCCGAAGCCATAAAGTGGTTTAATATCATAACCTGTAAAGTCGGCCATCAATGCACTACCTCTGGGCTTTTTGTAAAATCTGTGTTGGTACTGGATTGGTAAAATATTGATGGAAACCTGATTTATTAGTGTTGTTATGGAGCCAACTCAAACAAGCAACAGGTATTTCAATATGTGGGACTGATGGTGACTAATAGATGGAGAAGCTATGATGTGAAAGTGAAACTACTGTCCTTTGAAAGAAATTTAAGAATATTAACTTTTTCTAATCGACTAGTTGTCTTTAAATCCTTCTAGAATTCATCATTTACTTTATTTAAATCAAATCATAAAAGTTAAAATTGGCATGGCCTAAAGGCAGAGGAGCACAATCCCAACATTCGATCCCTGCAATCATAATTCGGGAAGAAATGTTTTGGGGCCAATCTTTAACTCTTTCCCAGCTTTTGTCAACCAATGGAAAAAATGCTGGACTGCCACAGTTGATTTTTGGGACAAAAAACAAAGTTCTCACAATGTGGCAGTCTCGGTTTCGCGATCCATAGCGAATAAAGAGTTAACAATCGCTGCAAAAATCATTTCCAGACAGGACTTTAACATTCCAAACTTATTTTGGAATAAGCTGCTGTGAGATCTTCCAAACTTGACCATCGAACACCAAATCTTTAAGAAAAATGAATCCTGTTCATGCTAACCCCAGCAAAATTTCTTCTGTTCAAAGCCATATCATGAGACATGCTGATGATATCACGCAATCACAGAAAAAGATCAACATACAGCGTGGAAAATGTCAATCAATACTCCAAATATTTGCGGTGAATATAACGTTTCATCTCGAGCTGTCACTTCACACTCCTCAGAGTGAACATGAGTGAAAGGGAGAAAGGTATGGAATCTGGGAAGGCAAGATTTTGATGAAAAGTCAACTTATGGTTGGCTCTATTTAGGGTTGAAGTGAAGACAAAACTTGCGATGAAAAATGAATATGGACTGGTCAATTGATATTGATAAAGTATATGTCAAAACATGTGCAATATTCTTTTTTTTTCTTCTTTTTTTTTTTTGGGGGGGGGCTCTTTTATTTGGCACATTTGTTTCAAGTTCATCTGTTGAGAGCCAGAAGGATATTAACTCTGTATTGAAGTATGAGTTAAAGCCATTCTTGCACTCAGCACACAATACAGTTATCTACTGATGTTGTCAATATCTCTTCTTCTCCCCTATTTTTCTTCTTCCTTTTCCTTCTTTCTCTCTCTCTTCATCTCCTCCCCTCTCTTCCCCCCCCCCCCCCCCCTTCCTCCTCCCCCTCCTTTTCCTTCTCCTCCCCCTCCTCCTCCTTCTCCTCCTCCTCCTTCTCCTCCCTTCTCCTCCTTCTCCTCCTCCTTCTTTTCCTCCTCATCCTTCTCCTCCTCCCCTTCCTCCTCCCCTTCCTCTTCCTTTCTTTTCCTTTTCCTTTTCCTCTTCCTCCTTCTCCTCCTTCTCATCCTTCTCCTCCTTCTCCCCTCCCCTCCAACCCAACAACATTATTATGTCTCCCCTCCTCTTTTCAGAAAGCTCCAAGGTCATACTGATCCAGTACCTTTACCCTCACAGTGCCAACAAGTTCAAAAACATGTATCACAGACACAAAGTGGAGGAGACAAGTTTTCCAGTTCAACCATAGTGCCTCTTTCATCATTCATTTTGATACAAGAATTAACCCACTGAATACCAAGACAAAAAAATTTCTGGATGGATTCTATGGCAAATGTGTGTCATATCAAGATAAAGTTATATTCAACTGGCTAATTCATTCCACGATATCCAACTTCACAACTCATGAAACCATATAAAATGTCAATAAGACAGACTAACTTCTTTTTATCGCAAGATGTACATGTACTAAACAATACCATAATTTGGAAAGTTCAAGCCTCCTGCAACACTAGACAAGTTAAAATAGAATAGCTACATCTTTCAGTGACGAAGCAAGTGGACAGACTTGCGTCTGCTGACCCTACACCAGCCAATGACTTTATGATGACAAGCTTCAGAGATGATTCAGATACATCTTCATATTGATTGATACATGAACAATCCATGCATTGTATCACAAACATATCAACACCTTCGATTTGGAGATTGCATAGTTGATACACTTGGTCAGTTTAATACTGATGTTGACAAGTGGTATCTGAAATCACTGAAAAGTCTAGATGAAGCATAGATCTGTAAAATGTGTTGAAATCAGTGATGATTTCCAATTAGAATGCCAACAAAGCCAATACAATCTTGTAGATAATAATTGTAGACATTATAGTTCACTGAATTGTTTTTAATAGTGAGACTTCTGACTTCCCACTTCACAGACCACTAATTCTAATTGATGAGTTAATGTAAAACCAGAAAAAATTCCTTGACACAATCGTTCAACCAAATTGCAATGCCATAATACATGTACAAATGAAATAAGTCAAATGGGTATTGAACCCCTGACCTACCTGACCAAGGTCTAGTGTGATTGTGACCCAGTGGTACTGCATCCCGTTTGCTATACTCGGACTCTGCCACCAACTCTCAGTCCCATCTATTGCATTCCATATAGAGTGACGCTCCGCTTCGACGACACTCCGCGCATTGCACACACGGCATTGTGGGTAATCTTCCGACTCGTTGGGCACGTGTTCTACCAGCTTGCAGTACGTCTCCGGGCCTCGCTCCCCACAGGTTGCATTCACGGATATCTGCCCTCTCGTGGCCAAATTGAAGATATGAGGAAAGAGTCCTGCAAGATAAAAAAAGAGAAAGATATAATAGAATTCTTCTTGAACAGATATCCTCAATGCAATTTATATGAAAAGCACAGGAATCAGTTACAGGAATGAGAATATGATATAAAAAAAACACAAATACTTGAAACTCCTTAGCTTAGACTTTCACTGAAACTGTTAATGTTCGATTTATGATAGATCTAGGATATCACAAATTCATGTCATGTGCTATCATAATGGGATGTAAATACAATGCATTTCAATCCAACTATCTTTGTATTTTCAGCCCCTCCAAAATACCCTTTCAAAATTTACAGAGAGGAATATTTACATTGAGATGGAGAGTGAAGAGGCAATGCAAAATTAAGAAAAGAAAATAACAACATTTGGAAAAGTTAAACAATGGGTACAATTAAAGACGAGGAATGGGAGCATACATGTAATTTATGAATAATTTGATCATCATCGCTGTGTGCCACCCCTCCCCCCCCCCCCACACACACACACACTCACCCTTCAATTCCTGTCATTTCAGTAACATATTCCTCTTTCAGGAGAATATAGAATTTAACCCTAAAGCAATTTCACAAAGAGGAAATACAAAGGTAAAATTATGGAGACAGAATTATGCAGAGAAGAAGGAGAAGTAATTTCATCAAGAGAACATAAGCAGGTAAAATGATGCAGAGAGATGAAGATGAGATACGACAGAGGACCACCCAGCTCTCTAAGGAGCGGTTACTTCTGATTGATGAAGAAGGTAGAGAAAAGAGGTCATTACAGCATCCATCTTCCTTTCAGATGGAAAACACCTCAGATTTGCAGTCTCTCCTCAAGGCTCTCTGATGCAAAAGGATACTGCATTGTCTCTATGACTGTTTCATCTCTCGCATTTCTTCTACATTTGATTGTTTCACCTATCTTAATGTCTTTTCTTTGCTCCCATTGCCCTTCTCTCTACATGTATGCCTACACCAAATGATGGATCAGGGCCCTGTTTCATAAAACATGTTATCAGTGAACAACTGCCACATTTCTGTGACAACTTTGCTCTCAGCCAATCAGATGCAAGGATTTCAGTAGCTTATAACAGTTATTGCAACTTGTGATTGATGACAAGTTTTATGAAACAGGGCCCAGAAGTGCCCTGCTTCAATATTCCCAATCCCAAATCCTTGATCTTTCACTCCATCTACCTTCTCTTCAAAGTCAGACATGGGTGCAAATCCAGGGGGACAGGGGGACATGTTCCCCCACCTTTTTGAATAACTTTTTTTTTTCTTTTGGCTTGTCAGAGAATTTTGGAGGCAAATGTCCCCCCCCCCCCCAACTTTTTGAATAACCTTTTTTTTTTCTTCTTCTTTTTTTTTTGCTTGTCAGAGAATTCTGGAGGGGCAAATGTCCACCCCCCCCCCTCCCACCTTGTTGAATAACCCTTTTTTTTTTTTTTGCTTGTCAGAGAATTTTGGAGGCGAATGTCCCCCCCCCCCCCCAAAAAGAATAAAAAAAAAAAAAAAAAAAAAAATCAAAATGGATTTGTGCCACTGAAGTCAGATACACATTAATTAGCAAATAAATGATGTGTAAATGGAGACCAATTTTTTATTACATATTAAGTTAAATTTTTAAAATAATTTGTCAGATGCAGCTGTTAATGCAATTTGTAACATTTTTTGGAAGGTTCTCATCCACTATATGATACCAAATGTTCCTTCATGGGATGTATTTATCATTCCCCAACAACAGACAACTGGTGTCAAACTATTCAGAACTACACGTTCACTGCACCTTTTTAAGAGGGTACGATTTGGGTACCTATTCTGATATACCCCTAAAAAGCCTGCAACCTTTGCTGGAGACTACTATGTCTGAAATGATGAATTAACTCTGACATTTATGAATGGTTTCCACCTCACAAATCTGTCCAATCCCTCAAAGATCTACTTTTGTTTCCTAACCTGAAAAATCTCAACAGATTTAGGTGAATTTACTGCATTAACTTTTATGGTGTCCAACAAAATCCGCTTTGATCTTGCAGTTCTGTGACTGATTTCGGAGAACCAATCCTGCTCGTTAAATCTCTACAGCTTACCCTTAAACAGGGGATCAATTTGGTTTTGTGAGAAAGTATTGGAGGATGTTTATTGAGATAAAGACAAATAATTTCTTTGAAAGATAATCTATTGACTCCTAGCTCAAATCAGGGCTGAGAATATAAATGGTAAGCCTAAAGGAAAGAAAATTATTTGTGACACTGTTGACTGGAGAGAGCTAAAAAGCACAAAAAAAAAAAAACCACACACAAAAACTTGGCACACATTTCTGTTACCATTCAATCTAAAATGACCATTTAACCTAAATTGGGGGAACAACTGCATGGTCTGTTACCTTGTTAAGTTGTAAATGTCTCCCCATTGCTTCACAAATTGAAAATGATTTAAACATCACAAACTGGGATTCAAGCCTCCATTGCGATACACTAGCAACTACCATGGTGTGACTATCCTTGTCAAGTCCTTGTCATCCAAAATTAACCCCTTTTTCCATAGCAACATGTGACAGCTACCAAAGTGGAAATTTGGAAGTCAATCTGGACCCAAATTAAGCCCTTTTTCATAGCAACATGTAACAGCTAGCAAGGTGCAAATTTCAATGTCAATCTCGTCCCAAATTAACCCTTTCTTTTCCATGGCAACAGGTGACAACTAGTACAGTGCAAATTTCAATGTCAATTTGGTCCACTTTTAGCCCTTGATATTTCTGTTACTCGCAATATAAAGCAGATTGCATGGTGCAAATTCCCAAATAAATTCAGTTCCAAACGTGACACTTTTCTCTATTTTTTGTCCTCAACTACCGCAAGTTGCCAGTCCCACTGGGCCTATCATCTGATGTGTGATCTATTTTTTCAGTTGTGAAGGGTATGCCAAGGAAAATTAAGGCCTGGTCAGACCTCACCGAAAATGATAGCGATAACAATAACTATAAATCTTTCTCAATTCTCTCCCCTGCTGTTTATGTTGAAAATGAATTGGACATTTTTGTTACAGGTCAGACCTCAACAATTTCTACTAATGAATCTCTCCCAATGATTTTATCATCTCAATGGGATCGCTATAAGCCCCCAACTTTTTTCATCCATCAAAGATAAAAGTCAGGTTCACACAAAGGGAGCTAAACTTTAAGTTTTGCTTATATAGTCTCAAAACTGTAAGTTATCTTGTAGTTTCAGACCATATGAACAGACTCATAGTTTCAAAACTTTAAGTTTATTTGCAGTTCCAGAACCACAAGCGAGCTTGTGGCTAACTCCGAAACCACAAGCAGGGGAGGTCCTCCTCAAAGTTACGGACCGTGTGGAACAGAATAAACATTAAGTTTAGCAGTCTCGTTGTTAACGATAACCTCTCTGCTCATGTTAAATGACTAACGCTTGACTTGTATAGTTTCAGATCAATGAGCACCGTTGTTTCAGCCCATTGTTTTGGGCCCGTGTGAACCCTTGTCTTTGTTAGTAAGCCATTCTTTCGTTAACTTAAAGTTTCGCTAACTTAAAGTTTCAAAACTACAAGTCCTGTATGAACGTAGCTATTATATGTGAGCCAATAAATGCACTCCTTTGATGTGACTTAAGTGGTAGAACAAGGGATGGAGGCAATGTCCATAGTCTTTGACCTCACCAATAAAAATAATGATAAATCGTTCCCAAAATCCCTCCCCTTTGACTGACAGAACCAACGATTTCATCATTAAGAAAATCAATGACGTCTGACCACTTTTATCATTAGTGTTATCAGTACATTATACAATTTATCTTTATCGCTATCAGAGTGAGGTCTGACCACGCCTTTACCCTCTGATTTGACCCCCAAACAGGTGAGTTGCAATTGTAACAATCACCATTACACTGTGTAAGCAACGCTCTCTGCTGTAAGTCTATTTGATTTCTGTTGATGACAGAGTATCGTTGGCAGACTTTGAAATTTCAGCTGCTGGATAGAGTTATTGATCTTGTGGAGTGTATGGTGGATCGCAATGCCTGTGAATCGTATATAACCGATATGGCACTGTTCAAGCATCAGGGGAGTGTTTCATCAAAGGAAGTTGTCACATATTTTATCCGACAACTGTTATAAGCTACTGAAATGCTTGCATCTGATTGGCTGAGAGCAAATTTGTCGGATAAAATATCTGACAAGTCCTTTCATGAAATGCCCCCCAGAAGTTTTCATGATCATCATTTCGATCCCAGATTTCGATTATGATTAAAGGCATTGATTAACTTTGCCCAGGATTGAAAAAAAAAATCACTGTTCCAGCTAATGCTGTAATCATAATTGCAAACCTTTAGCTCAGACAGGAATCGCCTGAGTTTTATAAGCTGATCGGTCGTTTATATATCAAGATATTTACGATTGAACATTGATGTCGAGATAGAGTACCACCGAACCCTAAAGAACTCTTACGGTTGGCATACCTCGCTGTATCACAGAATGCCGTACGGGCTGGAAACCCGCTCTGAAATCGCCAAGCGCTGGTGCTTGGTTTTTGTGACTGCAGCGCAGCGAAGAAGCCGAACGACTTGCACTGGCGACAGATCGCGATTTTCTCTTTTTTAGGATAGTAAACGGGTTCCATTTTCTCTCAGACTTTCACATATCCTTAATTATATATGTAGTTAGAGGACTGCACACAATTCACTGGCATTTGAGCTGATTTTACAATTTTTCACAAAGTTAATCAATCACTTTAAACATATTTAGAGACTAATTTAGATAAATGTAGCTTTTATGTGGTCAAAGAGAGAGCAAACAGAGAAGGCCTATATCTATTCCATATATTTCAAATTTAAGATTGATTAATATATTGGCCTACAGTTATAAAAAAATATAAATTTAGAAAGAAACAAAGGTCTATATTGCAATGCTATTCTCTCTCCCTTTTTGTCCATAAGCCTTTACCTTACCTCTCTCCCTCTCCTCATCCCCAAATACCCCATCCCCCCCCTCTCTCTCTCTCTCTCTCTCATTTCGCTATATCCCTCTCTTTCTCTACTTCTCTTCCCCTCTCTTTCTCTATTCTATCTCATACTTCATCACAATCTCTACATCCCTCGCTCACCCTTAAAAAGTTTCACCCAACAAACTTTATTCCATTCCTCCAATCAAGGCAAACTTTACACTCTGGTTGAACTTAATTGGTGGACAAACTTCAAATCACACACACACACTCCCTGTCAATATTTAGTACACTAACATTTTAACAGCCACACAAAACAAAACTTGTGAATAGTTCAAAAGGTGTCTTAATGAAAATGTTTGACTTTGGTGTCAATGGGGTTTTGTCAGAGCTATGCTAGGTTAACAAGCAAGAGCAAATTCAATCGCTTTATGAGCAAACATGACAAAGGGTGTAAATGTGTGCCTTGCTGAAAACAGATGTATTCAAAAGATTTACCTGAGAGAGTTTGTTTAAAGTCAATGTAGAATACAACAGTGAAGGTGCGTATGAATACTTCTTTGTCAGACTTTTTCTGATATCAAATGATTCTTTCACCCTTGAAAGATTGCAGGGTCATTCTGTCCTACAGTCTTTGGGTGAATGAAAAACATGGAAGACGTTTTATGCCTAATCAAATAATGAAACAAATAATTACGGGTCTAAATTTAACTCTTAAAGATAAAGTTGAGTTCTAGTCATGCAAATACATTGTGAAAGAAATTTTCTCGAGGCAACTGGGAAAGGTTGATCATGTCTACATAAGAATTGATGTATACTGTGAGGTTTTGGAAGCATCAAAATGATAAGAAATCGACCCAATCTCGCTAAAAAGCACAATGTACTGATAGATATGGGACTGCAACACACAATGTGGCATGATTGTTCGCCCAAACACTTAAAGGGATTCGGTAACTTTGTGGAGGCTTGATTTAATAAATTGTTGAATTTTGATATCTGTCTTGTATAATGATGCTTAGAAGGATAAATGAATAGCCAGGCATGGAAAGGTTTTCAAATATATAATGCTATTATTAACATATCTATGACTGAATACTCTCATTTACGAAAGCGTATGGCCTTACGCTTTAGTCTAACACTGAGTCTATGGGGAAAAATGAGTCTGGCATTTCCGGTCACTTGCATATGTTCACTTTTGTGAAGCACATGATGATTTTGAAGTGCTCCCCCCCCCCCCCCCCATATCACATACACTGATAGCATGTAAGGCCAGGCAGCTCAGATTTTATCAAGCCTCTACAAAGTTACTAAATCACTTTAAGTTATTTCTGGACATGAAGATCCACCCTTTTCAGGGGACATTTCTACTATGATAATCTTCCAAACTAACATAATAAGAATGAGAAGCTCATAAATTATTTTTCACCTTTACCAGAACTCAACCTTCACTTTAAAAAGATGAATTCTAAAAAAACTGTTTTAAAAATTGGCATCACAGAAGGGGTTAATATGAAATATGAAATATGAAATATGAAATATGACTGCCTGTCTGCTCTTGAGCTCTAAAAAGAAAGGAGGAACAATTGTGAACTGCAGACTTCCAAACCAAAACAAGCAGATTTATTTTTGTTTTGTCCGACATCACTCTTGCAAAGCCTTGCGCTTGGCAGTGAGATGCTAGGAAGTCTAGACCGGATCACTTCAATCAAGCACGAGATAGAGAGAGAAAGAGAAAGAGAGAAAGAGAGAGAAAGAGACAGAGGGAAAGAGACAGAGGGAGGGACAGGGAGAGAAAGAGAGACAGAGACAAAGAGACAAAGAAGAGACACAGAGAGAGAGAGACAAAAGAAGAGAGACAGAACTAGAGAAAGAAGAGAGCATGCAAAAGAGGGAGAAAGTGAAAGAGAGAAAACATCAAAGTCTTGTTCACATCAAAATTGAATCAAGCCACAGAACCTTGAAAATTGATAAAAATTGAAACAAGGTACAGGTTCAGAAGAAACTTTTGAAAATATCTTCTGCACCACAGAGCTGTAATATTTTGCATTCCGATTTGGTCCAGGAAAGAGCAATGTTATGGGAATACTTGTATGTAATATACGAACATAATACCAGTTTAAACTCAAATGGGATTTTGAGGGCTAATGATCGCTAATCTGAACTCCATTTTTTAGAAAATTTATTTGAAGCATAACAATTTGAGAATGGAAGTCATTCTTTATAAATAAAACAGGGCCTTATTTTTCATTTACAGTACCTTTTTGCAGAATTGTGTATGCACAGTGCCCTCAGGGCCCTTCAATTTCTACACGGCACAAGAATAAATTTAGTTTCATCTGAACCTGCTCCAACACAGACACTGATGAGGACTCGATATGAAAGGGGTTTCAAGACTAAGAAATAGCTTCCGTCATCTGGACAAGTGGTTCTTCCGGCAGCTCCCTCCCCCGGAGGAACCGCGGGAGAAGACGAGGAAGTATGGACCTTTGACGATCATTCGGCATTCACATGCTTCGCTTCCTCTACTGGCAATGCCAAGGACAGAATAGAGACTTAAAACGCTACAAGATGGGAATGTATGGGCTCTGTAATCATTCTGCATTAATATGCTTTGCCTACTCCTGACATTAAAGCCAGAATATATGATGGAGAAATACTTCAATCATTACGCATTCCAGGTAATCTCTAGCTATAGCAGCAAAAAGAGAATTGAAATGAAAATTGTTTCATAAGTCTTCATGTTGTTACAATGGCATCAAATGATGCATGTACATGTACCATATGTTGATGATCTGTCCATGATTTTCTATGAATTTCAGTGTAAATATCTGAAAGGAACATCAAATTGATCGTATAGTCATCTGCTGTTTCACTTCCAAAATGGCATCAAAGCCACAACCTAAACCATTGATCACAATGAAAATCACATGTAGTCCTCTGTCCTAACCTTCCCAAACAGTGTATCCTTATCAAATCTCAATGAAAGCAAGGATACTAGGCCTAGTACCTCCTTGGTGAAAGTAATTTCTTAATTGCAATAAGCTATTAGAAAAATTAAGAGCTATTTATAATCAAGAACTATTTTCATGATACTCTCTGTTTCTCCGACGTACTTCAAAGGCACTGTAGGAAAATCTGTGCAAAATGATATCAGACAAAAAAAAACTGCCTTTAAAGGGATTCGGTAACTTTGTGGAGGCTTGGTTTAATAAATTGTTGAATTTTGATATCTGTCTTGTATAATGATATTCAGAAGGATAAATAAATAGCCAGGTATAGAAAGGTTTTCAAATAAATAATGCTATTATTAAGATATCTCTGACTGAATACTCCCATTTACGAAAGCGTATGGCCATACGCTTTAGTATAACATTGAGTCTGTGGGGGAAAATGAGTCTGGCATTTCCGGTCACTTGCATGTGTTTACTTTTGTGAAGCACACGATGATTTTGAAGTGCTTTTTTTTTCATGGGCTTCTTTTTTACACAATACATACACTGATAGCATGAAAGGCCAGGCAGCTCAGATTTTATCAAGCCTTTACAAAGTTACCAAATCACTTTAATATCTAAAGAGTTCAGAAACTTCCTACGTACATCTGGGTCACATCAATAACACATGAATCAAATAGATAGGTCTACATGAATGTTAATGACTTGTAAAAAATATATATATATTTGAGCAGAGGAAACTATTGTAATGGTTTAAGTCACCCTTAAAAGTTCATACATGTTTAAACAATAAAACCTTTTTTCAACTTTCCAAGTGTTTCAAAGTGCTGGCAAAAGTCAAAGAGAGCAATATATCATTTTAAGAGAGTTTCATTTTTATGATATATCTATGAATAACTTGTTCTAAGAAAGCAGTGAACTCTGAAAATTTTTCACTCTTTGGGACCCTTTCACACTGTCATCGCCTGGACAACAGAATGATGAATGAAAGTCTCAAGAGGAATATGTCACAAAACCAGTCCTGCATGCTCAATGGAGCTAGACTGGCTCCTCTACATATGAAAGGGGGTTGTATGATGAAAAGTCTCCTCTGCACTCTTACAGTAGATGAAGCGAGATCATTCCTTCGGTATGAAAGGGGTCTAATGATGAAAAGTGTCTTGTACATGTAGGCTCTCAGATGGAACTAAATCATTTCTTGGGGCATTTCATCAAGTGTCTTGTGTCTTGTCTGTGATTTTTACCAACAAATTTGCTCTCAGCCAATCAGATGCAAGGATTTCAGTAGCTTATAACAGTTATTGCAACTTGTCACGGATGACAAATTTTATGAAACAGGGCCCTGGTGTACTTATGAAAGGAGGTCTCAGGATTAAGAGTCTTCTCTACGCTCTTGGATAGAGCTAGATTGTTCCTGTGGTGTGAAAGGGGTCTTATAATGAACAGTCACTTTTAGGCTCTGAGAAGGAGATAGATCATTCCTTTAGTATGAACAGGGTCTCAAGATGAATAGTGTCCTGGGGCCACACACCTGTAGGCTCTTTGCAGCCTGAGGAGATTTCCGCCCGAGTCTCCAAGTTTGTTTTGATTTCTCACCTTCGAAGCCCCCTCTAATGGTTTCCTCACCTGCCTTGCTGCCATGCAATAAATTCATATTTCATCTTTTATTGCTGCATTTGTTGAGTTCCTGATAGTGTGGGACATTTCCTTACCTTTAAAAGCTACCATAAATAATCAGAAACTTTTCTCCACCAATTGAAAAGGGCATGACCATGATCAGCCTCTTTCGAAAATGGAAGGGTTAATTAAACTTTAGTGAAAGTTGCAAGCAACATGATTTATCTTTTGATTTATTCAAACAGACATTTTTTTTAAAAGAGCAAAAACGAGAGGATTTTTAACGCTATACCTGTTGGTACCTGAAAGTTTAAACAGACAGTCCCTGTCCATAAGATCTTTTTATCTGTCTGGACAGGACCTTTTTCTGACTGATGTCCCCTTAGTAAGTGGAGCATCATCCCAAGTCTTGGATAACTGCCCAATCGTTCTAAGGATTTGTCTTTTTTTTTCAAACACTAAACTTATAGAAAGGAAAGAGAACAAAAAGTTTTAGATGATCACTTTCCCTCCCACTGAGCACTGATCCCAAAGCAGTTGTCAATAACTCTATTGTACAAGCATAAAGGGACTCTGACTTTTCACAGTTTATTCAGAGTGGTCAATAGGCCCTTCTGTCTTCGAACTCCTACTTCTGGCAGTCCAACAATGGGTGGATCCTAAATGACAAACGAAGAACATCTCAAGACTGTCATTTCATTTTTGCGAGTGATGGCTCTATTTTGACTTGAGTGAGGCTTGGACAATGTAAGAATAGGTCAGGAATTGACACTTATTCAAACAGTTTGAAACAACAATAGAAAAAAGCATAAAAGGTAGGCCTATATTTGTAGTTGTGAGCTCTACTGAAGACCAATAACAGTTCTCATATAACCCCAAAGAAGACTAAACTGATTAATTACAATTTAGGCATTAAAAGAATCTTTCGGAGAATCTTTCAGAGAAAAGCCGATGTAGGTGTTGTTTTTGTTGAAAGTAAGTTAAGTCTTCAGTGAGATTTCATTATGGATATAGGACCAGTTAATTGTTGAAGGCTAAAATCTTGATAATTATTAATTATAACCATATTTTGAATATAACATGTATATTTATTTAATATTTTGACTTTTAATAATTGGAAATTTTCAATCATCTTAAGCAACTGAACCCGGTATTTTTATTGTGATAATGTGGATTAACAAACCATTTTTTCAATGACTAAACAAAGGAGTTTTCACTCAACGATACTTTTCTGACATTGAATTCAAAGGCCTACATGTACATGGGCCTATTTATAATACTGTTTCTAAAGCATGGGAACAATTTCAACTTTTGCTTTGGGGATTTCCTTTTTGGGTAGATCAGCTCCCAAAATTGGGGTAATGCAATACAGAGCCTCTGTAGGGAGTTAAAGAGCTGCTTGAAAGATTTATCAGATGTGGGGGGGGGGGGGGGGAAGGGGGGCCTTCTAGGTCATGTTCATACCTGAGCTCGGACCAGAAGTCTAAGTATTGACTTTCTTATACTTGTCTCATTTTTAAGGCATGAAATACATTCCATGCGAAGAATAACTTAGCCATTCTTAGTCCATCACTTCGTTCAACACTTAAAGTTCTTGGGCGGTAACACTCTTCCATCTCCCTGGTAACATGTAAGGGGTTAAAGGGACACGCCACCAGTCGGTTGTGGGGAAAGTCAGAACTGAATATACCCCATTCACTCATACACAATGTTTGGGCATTGAAAGCGTTCGTCGGATTATTGCAATTACCTTTTGGACTGCAAGAAGCCGACCAAATCTCGCACGATTACCCCCAAACTGAGCTTGGGATACAGTCTAAGCAATATCAACAGAGTGGATAGTAAATCGCATGTCAAAATTAGATTGACCTCTGTTATAGGGTTCAATTTAACCTCTGACCTTGACGCCCATTCAATATTGACCCCTACCAGGTGACCACCCCTGAATTCCCAGGGCAATGTGATTATCTTTTCCCTCAGACAAAACAAACTATCTTTTTTTTTTTTACTATTTAATGACTTTGACCACTACAGTACAGAAACGTGGGACATGGATGGACTTATCATGGGGGAGTATACATGTATTACAATCACAATTGTAAACAATATTCAGAGTGTCTAATATACTAATAGACCCCAAATTCTAATAACTTTTACATTTGAAGTCAATAGGACTTACAAAAAATAGGTATCCTACAAGTATCTTACAAGTCATAGGGACACATAGGGACAATTACTATACATGTATATCCACTCTATACAGTGTTACTAATTGCTATCAATTAGCAAATAATATAGTGTAATATTCAGAAAATATTACATGGTCTGCACACCCTCTTGACATTTCTGACCGACATGAATGACCATGCACCACCCCCCCCCCCCCCCTCCAAAATAAAATTAAAAATTTGATACCTTGAGTGCATTGGAGATGAGGTTCTATGACATGCAACACTTTCTCTCCTGAAATCACAAACAGTTATTTCCCACAAACTCTCCCAAAGCAGTACCTGAGGTCAATCAAGGTCAATTTTACAAAAGAGAGAGAGAGAGAGAGAGAGAGAGAGAGAGAGAGGGGGGGGGGGGGGTAGAGAGTAGAGAGAGATGGAGGGTTGGATCACAACATAAACAGAGAGACATGCACCAGAAAGTGAAAAGTATCAAAATATAAGTGGAGATTTATATCACATCAACATGTATGTATAGAAATATCATTGACCTCATTCTTAATGAATACTGGGGGAAAGGGGGACTATGGGAAGTCAGGAACAAAAACTGGAAAAGTGTTTTTGACATTATCTTACCCACAAAATGATGCAGTCCTCATTCATTGTTTTATTTGACATGAATAATAGAAATGGAAGGGGTTTATCATACTATCACTCCTGGAAATGAAATTAAGTTTAAAAAAAAAAATGTTTTTCAGTTTTTTATTTTTTCCTATTCATCCTGATTGTTTTTATTCATCCTGATTTACAATATCAATTTGTATGTTTGTTATTATAGTTGGTACATTTGCAATATGACTATTTTTGTTGTAGTTGTTTAAATTCAAAGGGCAATTCTCTTCAGTTTTCTGATGTAACAATTTGAGGATATCGAGCAGGCCTACATACTTGTATGTTTGGTGGTTAGTACATTATGGAAAATGAAATTTTTCAAGATATTGCAGAGAAACATACTCAGTTTTTCCTAGGGAATTGTTGGAGAAAATGCAAAAAGTTGCTGTCCTCACTTATGATTCAAGGCTGGTATTTTGTGCAATAAATTCAAGCATTCCAAAATAAAAAAGAATGAGGAAATACAATAATATCGCAAGGTTTCATCAGTTATTTTATTTGACAGACCACAAATATACATAAGTTTTCTCACAGGCCTCCTGGACTAATAATATGTCACAAATTCAAATATTTCAGATTGGTAGAAATTAAATACAGACAAGTTACATTCCATATTGCAATCACTTCATCACACACTACTGGTTACGTTTCCTATTCAGATGTGTTGACAGGTCAAACTCTCACCCACTTTTAAATTGGTAGCCGGGCCGTAATAAAACACAGGTGGATAGAGAACCAACCACTATTCCCCTCAAGAATTATTCATCTCAAGGAAAATATAGAAATATTACCGAGGAAAAAAAATACATTTCCCCTTGGGGAGTTTCTCAAGTGCGAATATACAACTGAAATAGAAACAAAAAGTGGAGAGAAAAGAATGAAGGAATGAGAAAGAGTTAAGTTTCCTATAATGCACTTTAGAGCAATAACGTGACCTCTGAAATTGGGACCTTCAAGTTGGTTACGGATTATGGAGAATATGTTTAGGGAGTTGAATTTGAACTCTAATTTGCTGGTTTGGGTAGACTTGCTATGGAGACCCAGGTCTGGAGACCCAGGTCGACAGAACGTCTCTTGAAAGTCAGAAGGCATCATCTCTATATTCAAGCATATGAGGTAACGCCCTTCTGGCTCTCAGCATACAAAAGTAGTACTAAGCAGAGATGCAATATCCTTTTCTTTTTTTCAATTTATGACCAACAATAATTAAGGGTAACCACCTGAATTTATGAATGAAGTACATATTCTTGCTAAATGTAACACACCATCTTTCTCTCTCTCTCAAAAAAAACAACCCTCTTTTGAATCTTATGTATTACTTACCTCAGATTGTATTCCTCATACTACTTTTATATTTCTAATTTTCTTTCACTTTCTTTCACTTCTTTTCTTTCTTTCCCCCACTCCTCCCATGGCAGTCTCCCCATTCCTCTATCTCTGTCCTTCCATCTATTTCCATCAGTCAATACCTCTCTCTTATACTTTAATACAAATACAAATGGATAAATATTAATCCCTACACATATTCCTTTCTGTTTTATCCCTATTTTCCCTCATATCCAGGTCACAGAAATAAACACCTTGACTAGACAGACCAGCACCCAACCACCAAGACTAAGCCCAGTAGCAGTCAGATTGAAATCATGTGTACCTGTCCCAGCAATGTCAGTCTAACTTTCAATCAATTCTCAACCCATCATGGAGCAATTGAATTTGAGCCTGATATCTTTCCGCAACTGTCACCCATTGTCACAGCTTTCCTTCTCATTTTTCCGACCATCAATTCTCAGCATCCACTTCCTCCTGCAGAAATTTCTTCCCTTTTTTTAGCTTGACTTCTTTCAAAGTAAACAAAATATCAATCTTAACCTGTCCACAGGTGCGAGAAAAGTTCGCAGGAGAAAATATCATTAATGATAATAATCTGGATTTATATAGCGCCTAATACATCTACGATGTCTCTAAGCGCTTTACAGATATATTATCACCCCAGTTATTAGATTAAGGCTTGCCCGCACACAATGCATGCACCTTCTCCACTCTACTGGGGAGCAGTCCAGCCAATCAACTTTTTACGGGCGGGCACATGCTAATCCAATCACATTGACGTTCGCATCCTACCGGGTACCCACTTAACACCAGGGTGGAGAGGAGCAATGTTGATAAAATGCCTTGCTCAAGGACATAAGTGCCATGCCGGGGATCGAAGCCATGACATTCGCATCTCCAGTCAAGTGTTCAAACCACTCCACTATGACACCTCAACATAGGGGATTAATATCGATCATGGTATACACTGAAGATATGCATTATCTTCAGCAGACTTGCATGCAGAACTTTAGATTTTGTTAAAACATTTGTATGGTGAAAGCGTACATGCATGTACAGAAAAACACTGTGCACATGCAGCGTCCATAAATTTTACTTCCAGCATGACATCAATGAAATTGAAAAATTAAAACTTCAAAGGCATGAACACGATAAAATTGATCAAATTCCTCAAGATTTTTTTCAATTACTTTGGTGAACTCAAAATTGTTAAGGACCTCGATTCACAGTGAATAGACAAGTAAAGCTTGATTCAGGGCTAGTGAATAATCACTCCACACAAATTTCTGTTTGCCCATATCATGGACAAGAACTCACAAAAGGTTTCAACAATGGCTAAAGTCCACATATCCTACATAAAACCAAGTATCTGCATAATGCCAATAGCATTTCTAAACAACGAATAACAATCCTCATACAAAAGAATTTCCTTTCATAGAAATTCATTCATCTCTCTTCCTCCTGTATCTTTATTCACTGGAGGTCAAAAAGACAAAGATGAAAGACAGAAATCTATTGAAATCGCCCAACAAAAGAAGGAAAATCTACAAGGATTGTTCCAGTACAAATAAATAAAAAAATTAGAAAGAGTTAATATTGACTCAGAACTTCATGACATCCTGGCCTACGAGCGTTCTGGGTCTTTGTCGGAAAGGTTTTCCTTTCTTTCGGTCGGCACACGATTATCTTGGTTGAATACATTGAAGCGTTTTCTTTTTATGGAGGAAGATCGTTTTTGGCGATGAATGCCGACCCGTGGATCCTCACGCTTCCCATGAACGTGACCAACCCAAGCCATATCAATGCTGCATCCTATCTAACTTGATGGACCTGGTTTCACAGACTCTGTTCAATTTATGGACAGAGTAACACTCAATCTTTAAACCTCAAGTATCTCAAGAAAACCCACCATACATTCTGATTCCAAAGTATTTAGGTTAGTTTTTATTTTGAAATTTTAAAAGTTTTTTACAAATATCAATCTTTGTGTATTTTTGTTTTACAACACAATTTCCTACTGTATGTCACATTTCCAACTTTCACCCTGGACAAAACAATACACCTAACCTCAATCTTTAATAACCCTTAACCTAACCAAGAAAAAGACAACATTGCAACCTTATCCTAAATGTATATCTGTATTCTTTGACGAAATACAGTCAGGTGCAAGTGTCGCAAGAGCAAATGTTGGATTACCGGTAGTCCTATTTCAGTGCACCAATTCATCAATTCCGATTAAAAATATCCAAACATGGAAAAGCTTTAATCCGATCTTGATGTCATTTAGTCTTACACAAAATGACTGATGCCACTGGGTTGGAAATGCAATCAAAAATTGCAATATCTCTTCAAAAGGGCACAATTTAGACACTATTCATCAATGAAAGAAAAATTCCTCCTTGCAAAATAAATTGAAGTAAGCCTTACCAAACATTTAATTTTCTTGCCCTGGACCAACATGGCAAATGTCGCACAGAACAAATCGCCTACATGTACATGAGGACAGAAGTCAAAGATGACAGAATATGTCACATTTGATCAATTTTCCAATCAATTGTATGAAAAAAGTGGAACAATACATGTGCATTTCATTGTAAAGAGGACTTTCGGAGGGCATATCAGCTCATAAGATTCTGAGATACGTTTTTACACCATATCCCCTGCGAACTTGGCCATACAGGTGCCACATTGAACTTGATCCCCTAACGACATGAAAAAGGGGGTCAGAGCAATTCCACATCCCTGCAGGAACAAGGGGAGACAAAGGCAAATTCAGAGGGGGGTAAAGTTAGAGGGGAGGCCATTGAGTAAAGCCCAGGCTAATCCCCTCACTCGACCCCATGTGACACCCCATGCGGTCATGGAGCTGAGCTTTGGATCCACCAAAATCCAGCTCCATTTCAGTTCAGTTCATGTTTATTGGGTCGTAAACCATAACACAGGACTTCATTCATTCATGGGCAGGTATACAGTTGCAGTATTTCACAATGCAAACAATTCAAGTTGTATTTGGGGGTATGATGATGATGATGATGTTGGGTTTCTAAACTGGTTCTGGTAGGGCAGAGAAAAGCATATCCCTGGGTATTCTGTAGTACTACAGATCCCTGTGCTAAGCATACTGTTGTATGATTATCATGTGGAAATTAAGAGACAGAAGGGCATTAACTCTGTGAGTAAGCACCCTTCTGGCTTTCAGCAGACAAATTATGAAGAAGGGAATGATGAAAAGGAAGAAGAAGATGAGAAGAGGAAGGGGAAACCAGAGGAGTGATGGAAGAAAGAGAGAGAAAGAGGATGGAACCAAGGAGCAAAGGAGGATCAAGGTGGAAGGAAGGAGGGGAAGAACTTATGGTAATGGGAAGGAGGAGGGGCAGGGAGGGGCAGGGACGGGCTGGGAGGGGCTGGGAGGGGCAAGGAGGGGAGGAGGGGGAGGGTTGGAGTGGGAGGAGGGGAAACAGAGAAGTGGGATCAATGGATATCAGCAGTAGTTATATTAAGTTCTCTAAAAAAAATCACATCTCCTAATTTGGTACAGTTGCTTCAAACCAGTAGGCCTATACATTATCAAACTTCTATTTTATTCCTGCAATCAGTTTTGGTAATATTACAATGATTTATCCATTCATTGTCGATATCAGCAAATGCAATCACACTCACTTTTATTTCCACACCTTAACCTTGTAAAAACAAATTGTACAACACACAATTACTGTAACTTTCCATCTTTACACAACTTCAACCTTGTCAAAACACGTACAAAACAGTTTAAATATGAAAATAGCATTGAACAAATCCTTTGAATCTGAAGCAGGAACTTCCCACTACAATACACAGCCACACATGACAAAAATGACTCACTGGAGTAGTTTTGTGTCCTTACTACATGCTAAGCCATTCACCATGGTTCGGTGGCCCTATTATTTTCGTGTCATCTATAATTTCACACAAGACTTGGCCCCAAAGTGTGCTCAGTTTTGCATGACTTGGGCTGAAACACTTGTTTTTCGCTCGTTCATTTTTTTAAGCAGTGCTAATTTTGAGCCATACACATTCTAGCTAATGTTCTTACCTTTGTTTTTTATACCCATTAAATATTTATGACTGATCCTTGAGCAATAATTATTTGACACCATTTCAAAATATTATATAAATTCCATTTGTGTGGGGTTTATTTTTTACAGTCTTTGTTTTCTACACCACCTGGTAGCTTCATAAACAAACTCAAATAGCACCTAGCACTAGTTTGACAAAATTACCATTGTCAGACATGAAAATTCCATTACATTCTAACTGAACATTATTTCATATTTGACACTCTTAAACATTTTTGTGACCTTCAGAAATCAATCCTGTTTCATTGTCTGAATATGCTAAATAACTGTAATTGCTAAACTGTGTGCTTCACAGTTTCTGTGACCTTCAGAAATCAATCCTGTTTCATTGTCTGAATATGCTAAATAACTATAATAGCTAAGCTGTGTGCTTGACAGAAGCACTTGGTGTTTTCCAAGCCTGTCATCTGGCCGTATCAATCACTATTTGATTAGCACTTGGCAATAAAACGAGCTTTTTATGACTTCCAGTATGCCAGTTCTAAATCATGTGGTGTGTGACCGGGCATCCTAAAATCAGCCCCATTTACAGTCAGCTTCAGGAAATATTCCATCACCATTTTTCAAATTCCCAATAAATCTTTTGCACACCTTCGAGAGGATTTTGACGTGACAAAGAAGTGAGCTATGCTTCCCCATCCCATCTTATCCTATCACAGTGTTTAATAAATACATGTACCTTTCATTAAGAGTCTATGTAAATGTATTATTTCAATTCTAGAATGTATGTATGAAAATCAATTGTTCTTTTACATTTAATTTCCTCTGTAATTGACAAATTAACAAGGTAAAAATGCTACGTACATTTGGTAGGCCTATTATTGAATTATTCTAAGGATTAAACCTGAACAGAAAGTGTTACCATCGATTGTATCTCAACAAAAATAAATTTATATACAAATGCATGTATCTCCTGCAGCAAGAATAGAGTTACAATGTATTTTTACAATTGCTTCTAGGTCAATGTTTATGTTACAGGGTCCTGGCATGATTCATTCATTCATTCATCCATTCATTCTAGAGTCCCTTTATAGATAGAGTTACGACAAGGATGTCCTATTTTGTTGGCACCAGAATGGCGTTCAAATTCTTTCTATTTAGAACACCCAGGTGCTCATTGGAATTGAATAGAAATGTTAAGAAATGGTGGCCCCAAAATGGCGTTCAAATCACACGTTGTCGCAACTCTGCTATTAAGGAACCCTAATTCATTCATTTCAAGAAATTGCGAGAAATATCCTGATATTTCATAGCAGTCTGAGAACCCAGGCAAATAAGTGGGAAAATGACTTAACCTATTGCCTACGGGGAACTGGGTGGTTCCTGTATTAAGCCTATGGGAATAAGAAACTTCAGTAGTCAGTGGCTTAACAAGCAAATCAGTTCAATAAACCTGTGTATATCTGGAATAGTCTCCATCATGGTCTTGCGATGCAAACCCCCCCATCCCCCCCCACCCCTCCCCTCTCCACCTTACACACACCTGTGCACCCTTTGACATGATAAATACCTCACAAAATGAGCCCAATGAACATGAATGAGATTGCCGACAACACCCCAGGGGCTCTATGAGATCAAATGATATCATCACTTCTTATGCCAGACCACACCTGGAGATTGGTTACCATATTACAGATCTTTCAGTTTGGTTTAAACACCTTTTCAATGATACATGTACCTATAGCTCTGATAAATGTTTGGAATATTATACAACTTAAAATTGCTCTAGAAGCATTGGATGTGATCGCTGTTTAGCAAAAAGAACAATGCAAGAAAGAAGTACCAGATACCATGTACACATAGGCCTACATGCAGGTAAGTAGTCAAAATTTACTATTTTTGCTATTAAAGAAAAATTATCAATTTACAGTATTAAGAAATGACTACCGGTAGGTAGGCCGAACGCAACGTCAGGCTGCTACTAGCCTGACTCATGTCCAAATACCACAAACAAAGTAGATACTCACTTTCGAAGGGGCTCTTCCTATTTCCAACATATTATTATTATTATCATTATTATTATTATTATTAACAATAAAGTGATAACAGTAATGAAGGAAAATACAGCCTATATCCTGAATGAGAAGCAACAGGGGCTACTTGAGTAGCTCAGGAAAAAAACATCTCTGAAACCCTCATTTTTTTAAGCGATTCCCCCCCCCCCCCCAATTTCCCTCTCAATTCACATACTCATCTCAGTCTGAACTTGGAGTAAAGCCATCAATTCCGCAATGCCCAAGCGATTTCAAATAAAATCATACTATTTGCTCTCCTTTTGACATTCCCCTGGTGAACATTACCCTAGCATACACATTGTTATTTGCAAGTAAACATCATTCCACAACACAGAGCTTCTGTGCAATCAAGAGAGGTACACATGCCAGTGGCAGATGGGGGGAGGGGGGAGGGCACAAGGGGGCATGTGCTCCCCAGCCAAACTCCCTCTGGCATATCATAAGTCCATAGACTATAAGAAGAAAATGTTCCAACCCCTTCCCCTTCCATTTAGGGTGATTACCCTTTTTTTTCTTTTGTTTTTGCTTGTAAGAGAATTTTCAGACTCATGCCCCCCCCCCCTTCATCAAAGATTCCTGTATACACCACTGCATGCAGCAGTAAAAAGCACTGAATTTTGAGTGATACAGTACTTAATTGTACAAACTTTGACAAGTTCAGAAGAAGTTTGCTCTGAGAGGTGCAAATATACTTGCTATAATCTCTTACAATTGCCCCCCCCCCCCAAAAAAAAAACAACCGAACTTTAGCTTGCATTCTAAATAGAGCACCCCACCCCACCCTCCATGGAATAGAGTTCAACCGTCTCTTACGGTCTTATATAGGCAGATGTGCCCCTTTTCACTGTTATGTCCAGGTATGCCCCTACATTTATTGTTGGGCAATTATAAAGGAGAAGTCCCTCAGGGATGATCCAAGCAGTTTTGAAATGCACCCCAGAGACTAAAATGAGACTTCAAATTGTTTGCTTTTAGCCATTGACCATATCTGCAATCTTCAATACAAGGAGGTTCTCAAGCTTTACAGCATTTGGTAGAATCCATAATTTCCTCATTGAGACTTTGGGAGCTTATTTTCTTGCCAGCATTTCATATTTCATTCACATTGCAAAATCAATCTGACACATAAATGGTCACTGTTTTCCTGAAAATTTACATAAGTATCTCAATTCTAAATTTGAGTTAGATGAT
Source organism: Heliocidaris tuberculata (assembly GCA_025618425.1). Lineage (NCBI taxonomy): Eukaryota > Metazoa > Echinodermata > Echinoidea > Camarodonta > Echinometridae > Heliocidaris > Heliocidaris tuberculata. The sequence goes on from CM046841.1 coordinate 14,743,262, forward strand.
ACAAGAAATGGTGTATAGTCATGAGGAGGCATACAACATGCAAGTTTAATACATGTTTAGGCACTGCTCCCATCCAAACAAAACCCACCACATGATGTATCCTTTTTCTGTCCAAAAGTAAGTTTTGCATGGACTTGGGGTTGACCTCAACGATTCTATTCTCAGCCCCTTATTCTGCTCTTCAAATTGGACAAATGGGTCTTAATTCGGCCACCGCTGGGCTCGGTGAGCGAACCAATTACCAGACCAAAGAGAATTGCTGCTTGATTTGCTGGCAGGGTTCCACCCAATGAGACCTGCATCTGTTCCACATCCTATGTCTTTAAAATCAAGCATACAGTTCCCAGCATTATAGGGCTCACACTAGTAATTCAGGTGCTTGGACGTACGCCATATATTTCACGGGGGTTTTATTTTCGCGACTTTCATGAATCGCGAATAAGTCGCTAAAATATTGCCAACGTAAGTAGTCAGTTGAATTTGTTGTCTTCTGGTCAGCAATTCACCACTTAGCTTCATGGAAGTACATCATCATTGCTGTTTGCAGATCTCAGAATTTCCTGATCGCGAATTCAACCACTCGCGAAATGGTCTGGCTAGTCCAATTCACTAAAATTTGAATTTATGGCCTCAAAATTTATGGCATATACAGTACTTCAGCAACAATTGCTAGGGGCTTTGTTTCGTCAAAGATGTAGGGTTAGGGTAAGGATTAGGGTTAGGATTAGCATTTCAAATAGATTAGGTTTAGGATTAGGATTAGAGTTAGAATAAGAGTATGCGTTTGGTCCAGGATATAAGTTAGGGATTTAACTAGTGTAGGAAAGAGCAATCTTCCAAGGAGCATGCCTGTCATACAACCGTTCTGCAGGTCCCCATTTGCTCAAATGTTAACCCATAGAGTACGGGAAACGGGTGGCTCCTGTATTAAGCCTTGAGAGTTAAAGAGTTCAGTAACCAACGGGTTAAGTAGAAGCTAATCAAAAGTAAGTTATATTTTGAGAATGTATCCATGGATATCTCATAACTCATACAACAAAAACAAGATCTTAAGAACCTTTTACATGTATGAGGTGTCTTGTTTGGGTGCATTCTCAGTTCAAACAAGACATTTGACAGCTGAAATCTGGCTAACACTCTAAAGGCAAGGACAACAACAGAGTTAAACTGCAAGCCTATCTACAATATGACATTTATGTTTCAATAAAAACAAATTATCATATTCTTCAATTTGAAAATACATGTTTTAGGAGGACAATTTCTTGCTGGCAAAGAATATATTTTCTCATTACTGTAATTGCCAGCATCTCAGTGGCCAATTACAAGACAAAATTTCCATCATAAATACATCCTGCATACCAAAAGCCTTGTCAAGACTTTTACGAGGTCATTGCACTTTAATTACTATCAAAAGTATGAGGAGCTGCAGTCAGTAATGTACATGTAGCTACAGTGGCACGTGCCAGAGATGAGAAACGTGACATGAAAATCAGGTGATACAGCCCCCTCCCACACTCTCCCCTCACTCTATGGCCTTAATTGTTCTCTAGCATTTCATCCACATACATGTACATGTAGTAAGACAACATTTGAGAATAAGGTCAAATCTAATCAGAAAATTGTTTTCACTTGTCAAAAACAGCCTTCTTGTCCACTGAGCTGTGACCAAAAAAATTACCAACAATTATCACTATTCATACCATTTGATAATAATTTCATTTCTAGTATTAAACTTCCCAATAAAGGTTGGATCAGTGATTTTACACAAAAACAATCAATAAAATGCATGGTTGCTTGCCAGTGATTGCTCTGATACCACCTCCATATGGTTTGCACAAAGGATGAAAGTGTTTACATACATGTACATTCTATATTTTATGTGCTTTTCCTTTGATAATGAGGAATAAATTCTACAAGGGCATCTTGAAATGGTTAAGCCTGGTAAATATGATTAAATCCAACTTATAAATAGTGAATTTTAACCTTTTGACATTAGTTTCAACAATCTTGGGTAGGGTGGAAGCATGTTACCATGTGATCATACACAAAGGTTTGTTGCCATGGCAACCCATGATACATCTTCTTCAAAAATTAGACAATAAAAAACACTAAAAATCATTCAAGTCAACATACAGAATAAAACAGATATTTCACATTTTTGAATGTTCATTCAGCAATGAAATTACCCCTTCACAAAAAGATATTTATCGCTATCCAGCTTTCGCTATACCACGGAAACACTATTCGTCTGCATCATCGTGTTTATTCCAACGTGAATGGGACAAATGACATACCTAATGATAGTTGGCTATTCATACCTACTGGCCAAACAGTGATTTAAATGGCCATTTCCTACCCATAATATTACTTATCATCATACAAGGCTTCCATAATAGGACCAGATGGGTTGAGTTTTCATTGTACATTGTGCCCCAAACAAAAAGTCAATTCCCATGTCACTTTGAAAGGCCATTTCATTGCAACAAGGAGACACACACAGGGTGTTCAGACACAAAAAATTTATACCAAAACGGTATAGCTATACGATGAATTTTTGTGGATTTATGTGTCTGAACGCTAACGAAACGTTGTATAACGAAACGTCATATGACGAAACTGGGGTCAGAGCATCGTTTCGAACTAGAACTCGATAACGAATCACCTTTCCGTGTGTGTCTGAACGTATGGCGACCATAGAACGGTATAACTGGGTGGGGCTTCACGTGAGCGCGCGCGAAAGGTGTCCTTACTGGGGGCGGGGACTGGCGGCGACCATAACAACATGCGCAGTGGAAAACTGCGCATCTATACGATGTTTTTCTAATCGGTCGAGATATGTGTCTGAACGGTCAGTAGGCTATACGACGAAAATTTCATATGACGTTTCTTTATCGAGTTTCGGTATAAATGTTTTGTGTCTGAACAGGGGGTTACAAATCAGAATTTGTAAAGGAACACATGAGGTAAACTTTAAAGCTATTAGGAAAATGCATAAAAAGGCATGTGACTTTCTAATAAAGGCCTACATATAAAAATACATGTATATATATACATGTACATTTTTTTTTTTTTTTAGTTTCATGGTCATTTGAAAGAGGAAAAACACCAAAGTCGGTTGCATGCACATGTATTTCGCTCTGAACTACATGTACATATGTTACTTGAACCACAATCTGGTCACACTGTTACCCCACAAATGTAGAAATAAATACAGCTGAATCACACATTTGAGTCAAAACCTAGAAGACCTTCAATAGTGGTCTAAATCCTTAATAATGACCTCAATAATGACCTCATTATGACCTCACAATGACCTTTCGAGGTGAGGTGATAATGACCTACTCTCAGAGAAGTGGACTGATTCTTGTACTATAGTACCAACACCAAGACAAATGGATTAATTTTGTAGAGTACAATGTACAGGGGAGAAATTAAAGGCAGAAATATTAATGTTTGGGAGCAATTGTATGGAACTATTCTATCCTCTTCTGGACTGCATCAAAGAGTAATATTTACCACTATTATTTTTCAAAGTATCCACTTCAAATCAAATGCTTTTACATACCATTTGTGATCCTATTTGTATATCAATTGCCTTAATGCATCCCTTCAATAGAGGGAAGGGGTAACCCACCAGAGTCTTTCTTTTCCAATATGGTCTCCAAGGCTTATTTCACATTTTACAAGAACAAAACATCCTACACAAGGAAAATCTGTGGAGACTATTCCATTCATTCCTGGACCAATATCTGCCCTGAGCCCCATGTGTTCTGAGAAATGGGCACTGGCAAAGATCTCTAGGAAAGTTTCTTTGAAAATGCTTTAAAATTTAAAGGGAAGCTTGAGTTCTGGGAAAGGTAAAAAATAATTTGTGAGTTTCCTCACTCTTTTTATGTTAGTTTGGAAGATTATCACATTAGTTGTCCCCTGAAGAGGATGGCTCTTCAAATGCTCTCACATTCAAAATATGAAACAGCTGAAATATTCGGGCCGAACATTTGTGTGTAGTCCCATATACACAATTCTGTGTGCAGTGCATGCGACTCGCAGCAGGATTGAGTCAATCTCTCATAATTTTGGTGATTCAAAAACCTTTAACAGCATACACCAATGCTTATGTGCTATATAATCAACCTTTCCCAATAGCTTTGAGACAGTTTCTTTCATAATTCAATCTCATGACCAGAACTCAACTTTATCTTTAATTCAAACAAGATTCTTTATTTCCTGTTTCTTTGTCTCTCAGTGAGTCTTTCCATTCATTTCATGCTCAACAGCTATGAACTTTAATTTTTCAAGTATGCAGTATGAACCCATTCCCAAGACTACTCCAAAAATAGCACCAGAATTATTCTACGCATCCAATCAAATGCCGACGCAAATGTTGAGGCTGTCACCCAAACTGTGACACTCTTCTTACTCGCACTTTGAAAAAAGCACGAATCATATTGAAAAAAATAATAATAGTAACAGCACAGCAGCAATTGGAAACAAACATTGCCTCATTTTGCCAGATAGGGTTTATTGATATGTCACACTGATCAAACAAGAATTATGGAACTTGGGTCTGTGACATTAAATCAAAGCGATAAATTGTGTCCAGGCATTCAAGTACTTCAGCTCATGATAAGCATAAATTGAGATAGGACTGATGCATTCCTTTGCAGCAGAGAAGCTGATGAGCCCATGGTACATGACAGCGGACATATCCAACTATGCTATTTATTCCCCCTCTCCACTATTTTTTTCCTTTTTTTTTCAGAGGCTAATGGCACTTCACAGACAGGGTAGGCCTTTAATTATTAACAAACCAGAAACGTTTGCAACATCAGACTTTCACGTTAATGACAGCCATTTTCATGGAATGAAGCTTTTGCAAAATGCAAAAATTCACGGCTGTGATGTATCTAATATGCAACATTGAACTTTTGCAAATCTTGATTTTTTGTGAATTTCATGCGCACAACAGATTCTGTTCTCACAGTAGCCTATGGAGTACGTACTCCAGGGTAAGATGTTTACAGCTTTCAAGCAACTGGTAGAGTGATCATATAGTTTGAGTATGAGATGGATAGCCTTGCCTGTTCCATGGAGCTTCAAAAGGACAAATCTTATGAACAAACCAGAGAAATGTAACATTGCCCTGAACAAACCAAAGACCTACCTGCATGCATGCACAAACTTAAAGCAATATCACATGAATAAAAAATACCAAAAAAGACATTGTTTTAAAGAGGGTTCGTAATGGTATAGATGAATTGTCAGTACCAAGGAGTTCATTAGTTCAATGGTGCAATTGTCCGAAATTAAATGAGCACATAATACACTCACATCATATGTCATAAATCATGAACTGGTAATGTTATTGCTACCACCTGCTCAATTTGTTGTTATCACCATGAGCCTGGCAGAAGGACACGAAAACAAATTTTGATCAAATTCTCTTTTTTTCTTTCTTCTTTTTTTTTTTTTTGTAATGAAACTGTATCAGATCTGCCAATCATTTGAAACAATATATGGGCTGAAATGTGTAAAATCTCCTTAAGGATACATGAATTTCAAGTGTACATGAGCTCTTTGCAAATCAGATCACACCCTTTTTTGCCAGAACATGCAATATCAAGGGTTATTCAAAGGAAATGATTCCTCCTTCGATATTGTCTCACACCATTTGTTTTTCAAATTAAACTACATGTAATTACCATAGGAGACACCCAAATACAAGTACATGGATAGAAAGATTTAAAAAATAACTGGCCTTGTCTCCAAATGTGAACACAAAAAAAATACAAAAGCATAAAGCATATTTTTGACTTAACAATGCAAATTCATTGTGGTTAAGGAAATATAATTGCTGTTTACATCTAGTCTTCAGTTGGGTACACATGTTCCACAGTTGGGAGGATTGAGACGAATGTGAACGTGTGCAATAATTGGATGATCAATGCAAATTCATTGTGGTCAAGGAAATATAATTGCTGTTTATATCTAGTATTCATTTGGATACACATGTTCCACAAGCTGCGTTCACACGACAGTTTCTAAACTTTAAGTTAGCTCGTCGTTCCAGAACTTTCAAGTTATCTTGTAGTTATGGGCCTTGCCGACACACTTGTGGTTTTGTAACTTCAAGTTTACTTGGAGTTTTGAAGCCATGAGCAAGCTTATGGTTTAGACGAAAACTACGAGCAGAGAGGGATCCTCATTCAAAGTTATGTGTCGTGCGGATGCAACTAACTTTGATTTTTCACCCAGCTCATGATATTTCGGGTATTAACAACCAATGCTCACTTGGCTTGTGGTTTCGTAACTTCGAATGGACGTTGTTTCGGTCCTGCGTGAACCCCCGTCATTGTTAGTGGGTCCCCGTTTAAAACTTTGAGGTTTCACAAACTTACCGTTTAAAAACTACCACAACCCATGTGAACATAGCGATAATTGCTGTATAAATCTAGTCTACTTGGGTACACATGTTGAACACTTGGGAGGATTAAGTCGAGTGTAAACGTGCGCAATAATTGGATGCCCTGCCAATCATATTTGTATGGGGGTAGTGGAAATAATGATAACTTCTGGATACAATGCGTGCCAAATGAGCTGCAAGCAATGGCGGGGTGAGGAGGAGATCAGGAGGATTTTTGAGTGACTGGTGTGATTGTTTGAATGACACTGCAATCCGGATGGTAGACCAAATATGAGGAGCCTGATCTCCCTCTCTTACTTAACCCCTCACCCCCCCCCCCTTCCTGCTTTCTCTCTTCTTGTCTCTCCTATCCTTGTATTCTCTTTATGTTACTATCACTCTTGTATCTTTCTCGCTATCTACAAATCTTTTTATCTATACCTCAACTGCTCACTACAAAACCAGAAACTTTCAAAGGCAGGAAACTTTGGCAAGTGGTCCACACTGAATTACAACACCTACATTTTGCAAATTGCAAAAAAAATGTTAGAGATATGCATGTACATGTATACTGCTCCTAGTTTGCTCCAAAATTAACTCTCTAAATATACCATTACATCCAGTGACTTCAATATTCTGTGCCCCATTACACTATCACAAGGGTATCGTAAGTTTAGAAATCTCTCCAATTCGAGAAGTCTCCCAAAGGTTCAGTATGGCATGAGCATTATTTTCTCTTCATGTACAAGCACATTTCATATTCCCCTGATATTCCCCCTTATGAATATCATCATAACAAATCTGTCAACGACGGTCCACTTCTGCAGAGCACATCTGGACATCGAAAACAAGAAAAAGCATTTTATTTTTTTTGGAAGATTATCGTTGAGAAATGTCATTCGCCATATACCAAGGGGCGGGATATTGAAGGAGGATGAGGCCGGAATTGGAAGCATTCTTGGTATGTTAGCAACAAGCAAGTCATGACTTCTTGACTCCTCTGATTTGCAAGGGGGACAGATAAGAGGGATGGGTAGAGATGGAATGGAAGGAAAGCAACATTCACTGTTCAATTTCCATCTTTCTATCTATCTATCTATCTATCTGTCTAGCTATCTATCTTTCTTTCTATCTATCTATCTAGAACGATGCATCATACTTAGGTCTTTAATCACCAATATGTCTTTGGACAACTAACTTTACTCTACTTCCTTGATTCATCTAAGCTGAAAAAACATCAAATTTCCTCTAGTTTTACTCATTTTCTCTCTCTCTCTCTCTCTCTCTCTTTCATTCATATGTGATGTGAACTCTTTCCATTTCTACTAATGATCCCTCTTCCCTTTCCTCTTTCCCCTTCCTCACTCACTCTCTCCATCCATCCCTCCCTTCCTTCCTTCATTCTATATTCCACATAATTTGTATCCCAGGCAGTCTTTCAACAATAACAACAAATGTAAGTACTAATAGTTGTTTCTCTTGATCTACATTTCATCTGCAAAGACTCAAAAGGACATTAACTCATATTTTTACACAAATTTAACACCCTTTTGCCCCTCAACGCATGATTTATCCTCCCACTTCCCAATTATGTTACCCCATCCGTCAACCCTGTCAAAGTAGAACACTTTACTAATAATGTGGTTATGTTGTAACATTGACCCAAATGAACATCCATCACTTCCACACACATATCTTGTTCTTTGTCTGTCTCTCCATTTTCAACCTCTATGTCTGTTCTGGTTGTCTGTGCAGTAGATACCTCAATAACATAATTTAGTCTGCATATTTCTATGTCTCTGATTCTCTTTCTCTGTATTTATCTCTTCTTATCATTACTTCAAAATCTGTTTATGTTAACTTTGTCTCCCTCTCTCACTCGCTCGCTCACTCTCTCTCTCTCTCTCTCTGTGGCTTTCCTCTCTCTCTCTCTCTGTGGCTTTCCTCTCTCTCTCTCTCTGTGGCTTTCCTCTGTATCCGTCAATCTCTCATTTTTTTCTGTCTCTTCCTTTCTGTCTTTCTTTCTTTTAATTTCTTTCTCATCTCACTATTTCAGTTTCTCTCTCTCTCTCTTTTTTCTCTCTCTCTCTCTCTCTCTCTCTCTCTCTTTCTCTCTTTCTCTCATCTCACATTTACCCTGCTTATTTGTCATTTTATTGCTTATATTTCTTTCCATCTAAAATTGAAATTAAAGCATTATCTATACCAGCACTTCTATCCAAACATTTCCCTACACTCCGGTTCCAAGGACATCTCCTAATTCCCATCGCCCACAAATTCACAATCCACATGGTTTTACTATACACAGAGCCATCCTCTTTTGGGGCACACCACAACAAATTGGCTGTGACATTGACAATGTCATTGACAGAGCCACTCTATTACGCCCTAGCAAACCTGTGAACATGGGAGTGTTAATGTCATGTTGAGTTAGATGTGAGAGGAGAATGAGATGGGTGACAGGAGTCACATCAAGCATCCACAGGGCTTCCTACCTGCCTTTAAAGGGGAAGTTCACCCCGAAGATTACTTGAGTTTAAAAAATGCAGAAAAATAAAGAAAAATATTGGCGAAAGTTTGGACGAAATCCGTTAAAGAATAACGGAGTTATGGACTTTTGAAGTTTTGATTTTGTGACGTCACATGCGAGCAGCTCCTCCATTATGTAATGTGATAAATATTCCATAAAATACAGTTTTCTCAGAAAATTTAAAATATTTTCGTCTGTGCATTTGATATATTGTCAGAAATGTTATTCAATACTAGATTCTGAAAAGAAACAATATTAATTTATCGTGGAACGTAAAACAAATGCGAATATATGGAATATTTATTACATGACCAATGGGCAGCTGCTCGCATGTGACGTCACGAATCCAAAACTTTAAATACTCATAACTCTTTTATTATTTGACCGATTTTCATCAAAACTTCGCCAATATTTTTCTTTATTTTTTCTGCATTTTTTAAACTCACGTAATCTTCAGGGTGAACTTTCCCTTTAAAGGGGTTATTTAACTTTTTGGGGCAATTAAGTCCAAGCTATTTTTTCCCCTGCATAGGCTTTTTACACTTCCAAAATTTTGCTTAGTCCTGTATTATCGGTGGGGCTAAATAGCCGCATCGGTAGTACAGGACTAAGCTTAGCCCACTTTCCGTTCACACTGCATTTTACCAAAGTGGGCTAACTCCAAGATAGTACAGGATTATTTTAGCCGTGGAAAAAAGCAGGGTTAGCCCCACCAAAGGTGGGGCTACATGTACAAAGGTGGGGTGAAGCGCTTTGGCTAGGGAGATACATGTAGTACAGTACTAAAACTGCAAAAGAGAACAGGGGGAAAAAAATAGTCCAGGGTTAAAGGGCAATCCAACCTTGGTAATAAGATGATTTGTATATCTGACTGCATCAAGCTGATAGCCCTCATAAGGTGTGTCTTCATCAGAACGAAGTTCTGCTCTAGCCCGCTTCAAGGTGGATCAGGGATATTTTCTTGAAGCTAGCTTCAGTTTGCAATCGCGTCTTCATCAGACCGAAGTACCCCCACTTCGAGCTTAAGCCCGAAGTTGGTGCGCATGCGCACTTTAAGTGAACAAGCGCGGTTTTGAAATCTTACCCGCGCTCGCCCGACCAGCTATACAAACCCAAAATATATATACGGTATCTCTCGACTACGCTGCCTTAATCATTAATGTACTTACGGAAGTGTATGTTGAACAAAAATAGGTGTAATTTCATTTTGCAGTATGATTCTTCCAGAAACTACAGTGGTCCTCAGCATAATAAGGAGAAGGAGACGTCGAGAGGCGTACGTGCACTGTGTACAGCTCATGCACACAGCGCTAGCGCTAGCGCACAGCTGATGTTTACAAACAACACCATGAAACCGGAAATCGTGCTTCGATAGTTGGAGCACAGGTGCATGATGGGATCGGGCTTAACTTCGGGCTGATGAAGACACTCGAGGAATAGCGGGCTAGAGCAGCCTGATTTTCGGTTAAGCGGGCTATTCTGAAGATAAGTCCAAGATGATGTGGGTTGACTTTTCGAGCGAAATAGCGGGCTAGAGCAGAGAATTAGCTGGCTATTCTCTGATCGGGCTAATTTACCGGATCAGCAATAGCGGGCTAGAGCAGCAACTTCGTTCTGATGAAGACGCACCTATAGAGCTTGCATAAGACAAAATATTAAAATTATACTTTTGTGTAAATCTATTTTCCCAATTCCATAATACATTTTCATAAAACTTGAAAATGTAAGGGACATACCTTGGACTTGCCAACCAACATCTCACCTATAATAAAAGTGGTGGAATTGGAATGTGCATAGGCCTAAATCTATTCAAAAACTACTAGGGGGAAAAAAGAATGAAGTTTCAGGCTTTCTGTTTTAAGAGGATTGAAAGGGAAATACGCCTCATCTACATGTATATATTAAATTGTATTTCTTTATATTTTGAGAGCATTTTATGAATGCACATGGATATTTTAAATGAACACTTCGAATGGTATGTGATGTCCAAAAAGAGTGCGCCTTTATAATTGAAATGTAAATTTCTAATTTTAAGTCTTAAATTGCACTTAACTGGAAAATTCTTGGGAAAAAAAAATTAGTCGAACATCGGGTTTGGGCAATTCACTCAGAAAAACACCACAATTATATACAATGTCTTTCCATAGCAAAATTTCACTTGACACATTCTTTTCACAATATTTCAGTCTAATCAGTTAAATAGCTTTAAAAAAATTTCTTAGCCTATAGATATATTTTTTTAAAACTGAACCTTAAAGGGTAGGACACTTAGTTCAAGAAAGAAGCTTGAAGAAGTGAAAGAACCACTTGCCAACAACTTCTCAGATGAAAACTACAAGTATAAGGAACCAAACAAACTGGACATTTTTGTTTCTGAATTGGCAGCTTTCCAATGTATCAATGAACGGAGTCACCGCTACTGGAGTATGTGTTAAGTTTATAAGATGCTGTAGTATCGGGTCAAGTAGACTTACATTTACATTCAATGTAACCCTTAAAGGGGGTACCCAATGCTGAAACAATGTTAGTTCATTTAAAAGATCATGATTTTATTAGAAGAAAATCATCTGCCTTAAAAAAATTTAAAATTCGTGTTGCCAGAAAATCCCCAAAATATGGTAAGATTTCAGGATATTTTGGCCCCTCAGCTGTGTCCCAATTTCAGTTAGGTAACCACAATGACGTCAAAGTGGTTACCTTGTCGCGCAATTATAGCAAAATGCGCGCAAGGTGTAATGCATTTTGTACAGTCTAGCATGCAACACATCTGCAATACGCGAACCTGGGTAACCACTTTGACGTCATTGTGGTTACCTAGCTGAAATTGGGACACAGCTGAGGGGCCAAAATATCCTGAAGTCTTACCATATTTCGGGGATTTTTCTGGCAACACGAATTTTTAAAAAACTTAAGGCAGATGATTTTCTGCTAATAAAATCATGATCTTTTAAATGAACTAACATTGTTTCAGCATTGGGTACCCCCTTTAAGGGAAAGAATGGAATCGGAAATAGAAACCCCATTCTCCTGATGACAGTCCCTTGCACCCACTTAAATGTAAGTGCATCCATATCATTGAATGTTTCCTGATGCAAACATGCTTAATTTCAATCATGTTTGTTTGTCATTACATAGATCCATTCCTTCTTTTTACAAAGATACATAATGAAAATCATAAATCTGAATACATATAGTTTTTCATGCAAAAAATATAATAAAACCTTGCAAACTATGGACAGCTAACATATTTCAAAGAAGACATATATTTTAATCAAGATTAATCCCACTGTACGGATACACTCATAAAGATAGACACCGATATCAAGGTGGGAATCTGACATTCTATGGATATCTAAAGAGAATCAAAGATAACCTATTCTAATTGGGATTAATACCACAGTATGGACATACTCTTACAGAGACAAAGACTTACGATGTACATATTGTCTGTTGAGAGCCAGAAGGGCGCTAACTCTGTGTTAAAGAATATGAGTTAACACCCTTCTGGCTCCCAATCTAAGACCTTACGGACAACTGATATGATTCTCAGAGGACCTATTTCAATCATGATCAATTTTACAGTATGGACACACTCTTAAAGACAGACACACTCTTAGGAGTTAGAGACCTATCAAGGGTGGGTCAATACTTGATAATACCTTCCAATACATTTCTTCTCACACCCTCCCAAGACCCCAATCAATGGAAGGCCTGTAAGCAGTTACATGGGCGTATTGTCATCTTTTACAATGGAGGGATTCTTTAGAAGAAAAGAGATTGATAAGAAAGGCACCTTCTTGTTTAGCCTCCGTCTCGTGACAGGCCGATGGGGGAAGTGTGATGTTGGAGAAACGTGAAGGGGAAAATGACAGAGGTCTAAATGAACCTCATTTTTTAAAAGGCTGAACCCATATCACAGACAGGAGTAATAATAACACTAACAACAACAATAACAATAACAATAACAATAACAATAACAATAACAACAGATGATAATAACAATAAAAATAAATGTAACTATAAAATGTGTCTCTTGGGGAGCGTTTCATCAAGTGTTTCGTCAGTGATTTTTACCAACAACTGTTATAAGCTACTGAAATCCTTGCATCTGATTGGCTGAGAGCAAATTTATCAGTAAAAATCACTGACAAAACACTTGATGAAACGCTCCCCTGAAGTTCATGTGGAAAAGGCAATGGATACATCAGGGTTGCGGATCCCAGTTCACCAATATATGCTAATAAGCCTACAGCTCCGATTTTCTTGGATCGGTGGCATATATCCAACATAAGCTCAGGAGATCAATTTCCTATCTAGTTATTATTATTGTTATCATTATTATTTGTTACTGATATGGGACTGGCCCTAAAGGATGTGGTTTGAACACATAATGAAATTTATATCCCCAATTCTCATACCTGTTATCTCATTATTTTCAACATTAATCTTTATTTTCATCTCCATTTGTTGTTATCTCATCACTTCCCCACATTCATCCTTTTTGCCTTTTTAATATCCTAATTAAATACATACATGGATCATCATTTAATGTGATTAGGCATCAGAAAAAATGTCATCTATTTCCATCTTGCAGTTTTCAATTTTGAGCTGATATTTTGAAATCATGTCACACCCCTTTTGCACCTCCTGGAAATTAGATTACAGAGAAAGTGTTCTTGTTTGATGTCTAGCTATTTGTACTTACATCGCCTTGGCAACACCACACCGACATGATTGTTTCATGAAAGTTGATGGATGTCATTACCTGTAACTTTCCTTCAGGTTTCATCAAGATTTGGCGTTATTTGGAAGTTTGTTAATCATACTGCTCATTATAGAGGACCAGAATAGCCTTGAATATAATGAGATGATTTGTGACGAATCACATGGTTTGACAGCAATTTCAACACGAATGCTGGGTCCTTGACAAAGACTGCCAAAAGTGATGTCTATCTGAATGACTGAAAACACCTAGCTGCACATAATATCCGACAAAATTCAAACACAAATTAGAAGAGACTTCTATAAACATTAAAATGATTTTAGGATTGTATGATATCTGCTCCATGTGACAATTTTCCCTTGGTCACTTTGTGACACTAACTAAATTCCAAATTTCAAATTCTCTCTTTTAATCCCTCTAAAATTTACTCCATCTGTATGCTTTGATCACTAAAATGATTCCTTCAAGGGTTCAAATCTCAGCCTGGCACTAGCGTCTTTTGGCAAGACATTAATCCATGTTTGCCACTCTTCATCCAGGTGTTAAATGGGTACGTGGCAGGATTTATTCCTTGAAATGCACTTTGCACTGATTACAGCAGCCGGAGCTAAAGCCAGGGTAGTAATATCCAAACCCTTTGGAAGTGCATAGGAACGTTATATCATAATATGATATGCGCTGTACAAGAACTTTTTTTTTTTTTATTATTATTATTATCATTATTATTACACAATTTCATAATACATCTCAAATCAATATCTAAAAATAGCAAAGTGTTGAGTGTTTTTTTCATACTTCCAAACAGAAACTATGTTATTAAGTAGACTTTTAATGAGATAAAGCCGTATTGCCATGACCCCTGCCTTTTTGTTGATTCTCTCCTACAAACACAGGAAATTTCCCCTCCCGGGCCACTCCTCAAGTTGAAACGAACAAGGGCTCCTCAATTTCCCCAATGCTTCCTGTCTCATAATTGACCTTGAAATCACTGATATTTCTCCCAATTTTGGGGGTGAATTGGTGATTAATTTTCTTGTCCAGTCATCCAATAGAAAGGGATATCATTGTCCTTGATTGATCACAGAGAAACAGGTGGAATGAGTGTGCAAGTTACAAAGACATCATACCACGGTTTTCAAGAATTCTGGGGCCTGTTGGAAGAAACCATGGTAAGTCAAACTATAGAGACATCCCACTGTAACTTTTTAATCACATGCACTAAAATGGAATATCCATGAACTTGGCCACTGCAATGAATGATAACTGCTGCAATGGGATGTCCACAAATTTAGACTGAGATGGTTGTTTCTTGAAATGGGCCCCTGCCCTGTAATTTAATGCCAAAAGGACTTTAATTCGCATCTTTTTACACAGAGTTCATGCCCTTCTGGCTCTCAACGGACGATATCCTCATCATTTGCGACTATTCCAGTGGGATAAGTAAGTGAGCGGTGAAGATAATTTCTAACACCTGGCCACATTACAAATTAGCTTTGTGACTTCAATTATTGGGAACTCCAGTTAATCTATTGCACAGTGTTTTTTATAAAGGTTCAAAATATCAACAGGCAACTCTGTAATTCCATATAATCTTTGATACTTGCTATTACTTCAAGCAATCATAGAATCAGTGAAAGTGTCAAAATTGGGGTTTAATCTTGTAATAATCATAAGGAGAGTGTGGGAAAGGGGAATAAAAAGGAGACTTTTACAAATTAATCCCTTTATCGAATACATGTACCTTATAGGAGCATATCAATTTACTGGATCAATAGCCCAAACTCAGCTTCTTTGGCCTAATCCTAAATATAAAAAAATTCAAAACACAATTGCACTCCTGTAACAACATCTCCCACCCTTGAATTAAATTCTTATTGATCTGATCTAAGTAATAAGTTGCGAATAAAATAGAGTGTAATTATCACGATCGATGGATGACCAAGCGGCCGAGACTGCGAACAGATGTATTGGCAGGTTCAAATTTGTAAATTGTGATGGCAGACAATGGTTTGGAATGTCCAGGATTAAGGATGTATGCCAATCAATAAAAGATGTAAGAGTAGGGATGGGATTGGGCGAGTATTGATTATGAGCCTTAGGAGGGGAGGGGATTTCCTGCCCATCCTGGTTAGATGGTGCACAGTTCGACTGAAAAATGTGAGGGAAAGAGAAGCAAAGGGTGTGAGCATATAAAAATACATGGACACATTCAAAACACTGATATGATTGGTATCGAAAGTTCCAGCATTTACTAATAACGAGAGATAGACGTAGATGAAGAGCTACATGTATGATCTCCAATGTCTGGAATAGACAAGGCACCTACATGTACATGTACATGTAGCAAGTAAAACATAAAGCTACAATATGGTTTTGAGACTTTGTTTGGCGTAGAGCTATTTGCCAACTTGACCAGGGCAATCAAATATACTTCATTCTTTGCTTTACCTTATTCTACTCTTTACTCACTTTTGAATATAAATGAGGTCTACCTCATACCACTTTAGCCTTTTTCTGGGAGGGGTTCAATAATTGGGTATTTGGTCCAGCAACTCACCTAACAGCTTGAGCAAAAGTCCCTAAGCAGTGATCACGTTTAAGCGTCTCTCCGAAAAGCGCAAAAGTCACTCCGCGAACTCACACGCAGTCGTGTATAACACATAACCTTATGAAGAAATCCCAACTCCTCCTCAAACAACCCTTTAACCTCTGCATTCAATGCCACTGGTAAAATTTATATTTGGGTCGTGAAGTCAGTAAACGCAATGTATTTTTAAAACAATTTTAAATTTATAAAATGCAAAGTTATATTAAAAGAATTATAGACTTTCAACTGTTATAGCCAAACTGATAATTTATTGACATCTTTTTCGGGAAATTATATCTTAGAACCCATAACAATCATTTTCTAATGTCTGTACCCTGCATAATTCATATTTGTGCAGGATTATTTAATTTAATGAAACTACAGAAGCATATTCACAATGGCAGGTTAAGATTATATTTGTGTGTTTTGTTTGTTCTAAACTACCGTATATTCAATGAAATTGTAAATTTGTATGTAATTTTGCATGTTTCTTATTTGTAAAACTATCACGATTCAGCCATCCGGCTGCAAAGATATGTTCTCATAAACCTTGAATTAAATTAAATTGAATATATATACAAAATAGTGGTGTATGTGTGGTCGATTGACTGCAGCTTTTTTCAATTGACCGTGCCGTTTTGTAATAAACTTGTAACAATTTACATGCCATGTTTGTACACAAAGTATTTTTTAATAGGGTCCTCAACCGAGTGTGAGTTCGCAGAATGACCTTCAGCGGTGTGGAGCGACTATTAAGCGTGATCACTGTTTAGGTTCTTTCGCTCAAGCTGATCCTTCCCACTTTTATATGATTTGAAAATATTGTGCCACTCACAAGTAATTCTTTCTTAAGGGAGGACTTTCTATGTAAGAGGGTCACTTCCAGAAAAACAAGGGGCCCCTGCTATATATTTTAATAGTATAATTGATATAGTTTGGGGGTTATTTCCTATCGGACACCTGTTTATGTTGAGCCCTGCCTAAGGTCTAGCCATAATTTCTAAAGGCCGTCACAAATATCATTGAATTAAAATCAAAGGGGATAGATTTGTTGGGTAAACAGATGAAATAAAGTAAAGTCTAGACATTATGTTAAAATGATCAAAGATGGTATACAATGCAAACAATGATATCAGAGGCTAGATTCATCTATGGAATACCATTCTTTAACTATACATAGCTCCTTGTTTGCAAAAGAAGTTCTCGGTATCAATTACATTTATCCCAACTTTAGAAGATACAAAGAGTAGTGGTTCATCATCTTGCCATTGGTGTACTCTAAGGTTTCATCCAGGCCCTAAGGCCCTAAATGATCACTGTAAGGCAGGGTATCTCATTAACAGTTGTCTCACCCAACCCAGGGAAAGTACACACAATTGATTTTATGGTATAGGAAGAGTCCCCTCAAAACCCTCCAAGCAATGAGCAGCCATTTTACCATTCAGCAGAAAATGGTATTTAAAATGATAGACACAGTCATGATGATAGTAGAGTCCACCAGATCTTGGCCACTTTGAACCCCTGGACAATGGTCAAAGATCATTAGGACCCTCTTGTCAACCTGTCCTGTTTGAGGAGGCATTACAAGATCTTATGTGGTTGGGTCCCTAAGATGGATGATCCTAAGGGTAATCTTCACTCTTCAAAGGGAGGCACAAATACACCCCATTCACCGAGTTTGGGCTCTTTTGGTAGAGAGGGGTGTGTTTTAAAAGTGGTGTCTTTTCTTCATACTTCGTCTGGTCTCAATATTTTGTCAGATATTTAGAGTGGTTTCTCGACATAATGTGCCATGATTGAGTGGTGTTTTGGAGCATGATACTTTAAACTGGAGTGGTCTGGCGTAAAACTGAAAACAACTCTTGAAAAGACGGGGCCTTTATCTGGAATTTCCCTGACATTCAAATGACACACTAGAATGGATAACAAAAAGATTACATCATAAATTAAATGTCGAATTCCTAAATTTTGAGTCTACATGTTTACAATCTGCTGACTATTATAGAAGTTGGAAGATGGTATATCCCTCAATAAATAGTTTAGAAATTCATTCAATATTTTAATTTTTCTTGGTAGGGAACATAGAGTGACCATGGACACACCATAGAGGGATGAGAGGAGGAAAGAAGGGTTATTAACTTGCTGAAGACATAGTCCACGAATACTGGGGTCAAGGAGGGACGAGGCTTAGTACATCCTAGCCACAGTTCTTCCTCATTAGATAGGAAGGGTCTTTGAAGATTACACCATTACCGATGAGTTAATCCTAAATGGCAGGGAGGAATAATCACAATCACAAGAAAGTCCTCACTATCGATATTATCCATTAAAAAAATGATCTTCTTGCAACAAATTTTGTATAAATATTTATGCACTGGTCTATTCATGGGTCTACCTTTCTCCTTCTATTCCCATCTACTGCATTCTCTTTCTTTATCTCAGTTTCCTTTGTTTGATTACACAAAGCCATTAATTACAATAACAACATTCTTACAGTAAACAGTATTCGATTTATTCATGGCATTCCCAACACAAGCTTCTATTTTCACTTTCAGGTCTTCTACTCTGTACAATGATTATTGTACTCTATTACTGTACTCAAGAAAATGAACACTTTGGGAACTGGGACCAATTAGTTCCTGTCTTGAGCCTTGTAGAATGAGAGAAGTTAGTAGCCAATGGGTTAAACTAATTATCAAGAGAAAGTATTTGTTGTTCTCTTGCAGGGGTGTAATGAAGGATGTTGGAAATATAGGGCACAATTCTGAAAATTTCTGGTTTTCTGTGATGCAAAACAAAAGATCATCACATTTCGGGATGCCCTTTTACTAAAGAATTCTCTGGCAAGCAACAAAAAAAAAAAAGATACCATTTGCATCAAAGATTGGAAAAGAGGGCACATTCTTGGAGTTGTATGGGAAAAAGTATGCCACTAAGTTTTCAAAACTACAGTCAGTGCTCTCTTGGATGATTCGGCACATACAGATCTGGAGGGCTCTCCAATACTGAGGATGCAAACACTTCACATCACAAGGACTAATAAATAGACAGGTTCAGGGGAAAATATAGTTTGCCAACATGGGCAAACACTTGGCATCATGTGTCTATAGAACCAACAAAATTTACTTCAAAGGGACTTGAGTATATACAGATGAATGCTAATGTAAGAAGGTTGGAGGAGACTTTCTGACCTTCATATGGATCTTTCACACCAGACACCTGTACCTCAAAACATGAACCTTTCACAGAAGTATGGTACAACAAAAAATGGACAAATGTAAATGCAGAGTCTGGAGACTAAAATTTGTATGATGATGCTGTAGTTTTCAAGGGTTTACATTGTTATCAACAATATTCTTGAGGTACCGAGATTAAAAATGAAATCAATGCCATGCTGCGCTGTGTTGCCATTTCATCTGGAAGTTGCAGGCAGCAGGCAGTAAATAGAAATCAGACAAAAGCTGAGGGCAATGTGCGCCTCGACTCTAAAAAAATCCTGTAAATGAAATATTATGAACCACCATGAAAAAAATAATCTGTCAATAGCACTAAAATATATAAAGTTCTATTCCTTACCACAAACAGTAACCCAAAGGTTAGGCAGTTGTACACTACACTGCCCCTTTTAACCCCCCCCCCCCCCCTTGAATACCGGTAAGCCACTCTTTAGCACTAAGCCACAAAATGTACAGAAAGCCATAAGTACATGAAGGCCTGCTGAAATCACTGTAATTGTCTCCTATTTGAGATTACAGATTAAGCCTATACATTATGAGGTGCATATTCTAATACCTAATTGGGAGCTTCATATTGCTTGACCACAGTTTGTATAAAGCTTTACAATTAAGCTTGAGACAGTTAAGCCTGTACTTCAATTAGCCAATTTGTCAGGATATTGAGAGGGGATTAGGATTAAAGCTGACCATCTTAATCCTCATCAGTAATAAGGGCTCTTTATTCTTTAATGGGGTGCTAATTTGGGGAAGTGGAAGAGAATCGACTTTGTGAAAAAAATGAGTCTTCTATTTTGAAGCTGTTTTCAATGGTGTTAGATGCAGACTCCAGAAGAGTAATAATGTCAAAGTCAATGACAATGACTTTGAGTAATAATGTCAAAGTCAATGACAATGACAAGGTCAATGACGATGACAATGGCAATGACAGTGCCCATTAATGTTACAAAGGATAATGACTGAGATTGTAGAAGGCTGGAAACCAATGACAATGGTTTAATCAATGCATCAAGGGCAGAGGCTTCAGGCACATTTTTAAATCTGCTCTGCTGTAGCCAATAATTCAAAAAAACTCCCAAGCATGATAATCAAGGCCCTATGCCTTATAATGAAGCAATTTTACTAGATGAGTAAAAATGGATTCTAGATGTAGCATTTTCATAAGGTAAAACTTGCCGCTCATTTACACAAATATTATAGAGTGGAAAAAACAGAAAGAAAAAAATTATCAGCCATGTTGGGTCGATACTATGGCACTACGAAAAAAAATAAAGCACAGGTTTAAAATGAACAAGATCAGAAAAATCAATTTGAGGGGAATTTCAATAGCATTATCATGTTTGAATTATGTGACATATTATTGTAATGTTTCCACATTTCAAAAGGTAATGAACAGGGCTATTGAAATTGCCTGAGGTCGATTTCTTCAATTCTTTTGCGTTCATGTAAATGGTAATGCACTGAAAATAATTAGAAAGGTGGGTGTAGAGAGGGAAAACATGAAGAGGAAAGAAAAAAATGCATCCTTGACCTGAAAAACATGAATATCTTGAGCTGTGATAATGCAAAGTAGATGTATGTACATGTGATAACACACCCATTTACATCGTACAAATTACTAACACTCCCTTTTGCATTGTGCAAAGTAAAAACTAAAAACACTCCCTGTTAGATTACCTATCCCAGTACATCCAATATAACACTGCAATTATCTAAAATGTGGTGGACTTACAGATACACTAAGATTGTCAACATTATCTCTTTCCTGCCCCTTTTGCATCCCATTTATACCTGTCTCCCTAAGTGGAATATAAATACAATGAACAGATACATGGGTATCAGTCATTCTTCTCCAAGTTCACACAAATCAACTTCTCTCTGCCTCATTACTCAAATCCATTTAATGTAAAAACAACTACAAGCTCATTGGACAATTACAATACCTTGCTAAGTTTTATCCTTGAGAAAAGGGGAGAGATTTTCTTCAACTTTAAGCCTGGTATACTTTTATTACATTGTGGCTTTATTGCATAACCATTATGAATCAATTGTAGTGTTAAAGATAAGGTTGAGTTCCGGGGAAAGGAGAACAATAATTTGCTAGCCTTCTCATTCCTTTTATGTCAGTTTGGAAGAACATCATGGTAGAACTGTCCCATGAAAACGATTGCCTTTCAAATGCCCTCATATTCACAATATGACAAGAAATAGCTGAACTTGAAATTTTTAGGCCGAACGTTCACGCCACATGAGTGTGTAGTCCCATATACCCATTTCTGTGCACAATGCATTTGCTTTTCAGCAAGATTATGTGAATTTCTTATCACTTTGATGATTTCAAAAGCCTCACAGTATACACCCATTCTTATGTTGACATGATCAACCTTTCCCAACTGCTTTGGGACAGTTTATTTCACAATGTAATCGCATGACCAAAACTCGACTTTAGCTTTAACACAAATCATTTCATACATAATATAAATTTCTATGATGTATGTATATTAGAGGGAGCCCCCATTACAACTGCTAATGTCACAACGACACATAACTGAGTATTGTTTCGGATGAATGGACTTATATTTGACACTGCAGTTCATGGGTTTGGTTAACTTAAAGTTATATCAATTTAGCTATGTAGACTTTAAGTTTGAAAACACACTAAATCCACATATTAGGATTGCATACTATATGTTACCAATTGTCACCAGAGTGTAAGTATGAGCATGATGCTAACATATATTTTTAAAGTGTTTTCGAAATTAAAACCTATGTATGAATTTAACTTGAAATCGCCCATCCATTTTAGTTCAGTGCCAAAAAGCAGTCCACCCAGCCGAAAATACTACCCCATTAAGTGTCTTTGTGACATTACTGGATGTAACAAGCCCTAAATGTGGAGATAAAAATGGGATGGAAAACACTCCATTCTAGGAGGCTTTAATATCAACTCAATACACATGTAATTATGTGGAATACATTTGTCTTGTCTTCTATGGTATACTATAAGCAGCAGAATATTTTTTATTTGCTTTCCGAACAAGCATGAATATAGGTGTTCTTTCCACATATCTTTGCGAAAATAATACAGTGTAAGTTTTCTTATTTTCTTGACTGTGCACAAGCAGCACAACTCATGTCTATGCTCAGCCCAAGTTGATGTCATAAAAAAAGTATATTGTACAAGTTCATCGAATCAATGACAGCAAGCCTCAATTTAATTTTTTTTCAAATTTGAAAAATATTGGCATGTCTTCTACTGAAAGCTAGAAAGGTATTAACTAACAATATTCTTTGACATGAAGTTAATGTCCTTTTGGTTCTCAAAAGAGGGCATTGTATAATTATGAAATAATTTTTTTTTTATTTCTAACAAATGACAATGTGACCACATTTGTGCAAGGAGATGCAAGAAATATCATCGCTGGAACCTTCAAAAAACTAGTGTTCCCATTATCCCAAATTATTTAAATAACTCAAGTTATACCCTTTAAGTAGTTAAGTTCACTGTAAACATAACCTTTTTAAGAATGGTTTCTCTGCAGTAAGCCACAACTCATCGCAGCAATCATAATTATTTCTCTATCCATTGTTTCCTGAAAGAGTTCTAAATGTTGTTTTGGTTTTTAAATAGAGACAGGAAGCGGGGGCATGCAGTGCATCAATGGTCACCTTGAAATCATGACCGATTAACTCATCAGCTGATCACGTTTTGGGGAAGGTACCCTACTGCTGTACACATGGTATGAAAATAAAACAACACCCTATGAGTGATTCACATTGTCCCTCCAAATCCATGGCCAGGGTTATCATTCCTCAATAGCAGGGACCATGGATATAACAGTACTAGTGAAGTCTACATATAGTTATATCAAGGAGTTATAACTCCTTGGTTATATCTACCAGATACCGCAAAACCAGAAACTTTTGTGACATAAAACTTTTGCGAATTGTTAATGACAGCCAATTTTGCATCAAGAAACTTTCGCGAATTGCAGTAATTTCACGTTGTTTTGATTGTGGTTTTAGTCTTTCGCGGCATGAAACTTTCGTGAATCTTGACCACTCGCGAAATTGACGAAAGTTTCATGTATGAAAAAATCTCTGGTTTTATAGTAGTCTGTGGAGAGCCAGGAGGCCCATATGAGTTTAATGCCCTTTTGGCTCTGAGCAGACATAGTTAGGTCTACTGCATCTAAGTCTTTTGAGAGGCACAGGAGGGCTATTAACTCATGTTTCAGTTTAATTTATTTCACACAAATCAATCAAAGTACAAATCATATATTTTGGAATACATTCTGGAATAATAGAAATCGATTACATAATTCAATAACAGATATGTCACAATAATAAAAGATTTTAAAATATAGAAATTACATGTAATTCAAAGATTTATGTTCATGTGGAGGGGCCTAAAGGAAAGCTAAATAAACTAAACTAAAATAAAACAAATACACTAAAGTGAAACTGAAAATGTAATAGGGAGTAAGCTAAGGCCCTTCTAGCTCTGATCAGACAATGTCATTTTTGCATATTTACCTCTAACTGCTTCAGAATTGTACCTGGCATAATAACAAACAACATAAAGAGATAATCTCAATGTTATCATATTATCAGGATTTCGCATTAAAGAGCAGTGACATTGTCTACTCAACGCCAGAACGGTGTTTGGTCAAAATATTGAACTCCTGGATTAGCACCCTTCTGGCTCTCAAAAGACAAAATATTGCATGAGAAAAATCCAAAGCTTGATTAAATGTCAACATAAAAAGGTCAAAACATAAAATCCAAAGAAACAATTGATGATCACATAACCAAAGATAGAAAGAGAGGTGGGATTGCCAATAGTTGTTGCACTCCTCCTCCTCCTCCTCCTCCTCCTCCTCCTCCTCCTCTCCCCCCCCCCCCCCCCCCCCCCCCTCCTCCTCCTCCTCTCCCCCCCCCCCTCCTCCTCTCTCTCCCCCTCCTCCTCCTCTCTCTCCCTCCTCCTCCTCCTCCTCCTCCTCCTCCTCCTCCTCCTCCTCCTCCTCCTCCTTCTTCTTCTTCTTCTTCTTCTTCTTCTTCTTCTTCTTCTTCTTCTTCTTCTTCTTCTTCTTCTTCTTCTTCTTCTTCTTCTTCTTCTTCTTCTTCTTCTTCTTCTTCTTCTTCTTCTTCTTCTTCTTCTTCTTCTTCTTCTCCTCCCTCCTCCTCCTCCTCCTCCTCCTCCTCCTCCTCCTCCTCCTCCTCCTCCTCCTCCTCCTCCTCCTCCTCCTCCTCCTCCTCCTCCTCCTCCTCCTCCTCCTCTCTTCTTCTTCTTCTTCTTCTTCTTCTTCTTCTTCTTCTTCTTCTTCTTCTTCTTCTTCTTCTTCTTCTTCTTCTTCTTCTCCTCCTCCTCCTCCTCCTTCTTCTTCTTCTTTTCTTGGTACTTACTACATGTACATATTGGCAGACTTTTATTTATCAGAAAGAGAGAAAAAAGACTGTCATCACAGTTCACTGAAATCACAGGAAGATTAATAATCTGTTACTGCCATTACAAAACTTCAAAATAAAATGACATCATCAATTAAATCCCATGTCATCTTTCCTTGCATTCGAGCAGTAGTTGATCATTTGACATGCATTATCAAAACACATATCCAGTCATTCACTTGTAATCAATCTGAAAATATTGGCCAAAATATGGAATGTTTGGATGAAAGCCAATTTTAAATGTTTTTAGTTTTGGATTCAAATTTTGGATAAACCTGTACTGAATTTGAAGCAAAGATAATTTACGATTTCCTCAATAAAATGTGACAGAGGTTTCATTAATAATGTACACGTAGGTGAAATAAAATTTATTTGGAACTGAATGAATAAATCCTAATAAATGTTGTGTACATGTTCAGAGAATGGCATCATGAGAGACATTAATCACAATACATTCAATTTCATGTTTCTCTCTGCTAACAGAGTGACTAGATCACATATCTTGCTGTTCCAGATAATTCCTTTTCTTTTGTGAGAATCTTTAGAATTGGTTGCAATATCAGACAAACCTCGTAACAGTTGTCATATTACCATAGGCAATTCTTGTCTAGAAAGCATACATACTTTATTCATACCATCCCAAAAATACTTTCAGATCTGAAAATTTCCTACCAAATTCATAACTTCACATCTGGACCCAACACTAAACCAAACCCTAACCCTAACCCTAAACCTAGACCTTATCTAAAACCAAATAACAAACCTAACCCTAACCCTATATTTCTAATGATATAAAGCCTGGAGCATTTGTCATCAGAGCAAAGGTCAGACCACCGAATTACTAACTCATTCGGTGGTTTCAAAACTGATGCAAATGAATGTACCTTTCAATCATGTTCACATTTTAATTCAATTTTAGTATACCATCTTTGTCATGAAAGGCTCCCTGTACTATTTCTGCAGAGGTGACATTATAGAGGATTAACCATATTTAAGAATACACACAAAGAGGTTTCGGAAATGGCACACTGCTCTGCATCCCACTTCCGACAAAATCTCTGCAAGACACTGGCCCTAATTGGTGTGAAAACACTCATCTAAACTCATTCATCTCTCCAAGAACATTACAAATGGTGAGAAAGTGAGCAATTTGTACTGTGTTGACCCAAACATTTGGAGAAAACATGCCAGGATAATATAAAAGAGTATTTGAACCACTCGTTTTTCATTCATCTCAAGTGTTGTCAACATCTGCCATTTATTTCAAGAGTTTGTAAAATAAGAACTTAAGAAAAAAAAAAGTGAATACTCACAAACATTACTCTAAAGCTAAGAACCAGTGTAAATTCTTTGAGGTAAGAAAAAATTGAACATTTCCATTCAATATTTATTTACAGTTCCTTTCCTATCTTTATGCTCCTGGATACTCTTCTTTATTATCAAATTTAAATTCTTTTTTACTTTGCACAGCACATAAACTTGAGTGTGTATTCAGAAAATTTGTTTTATTAACTCCATCATTGTGAATGCAAGAGCATGGTGCAGAGAAAATGACATGAGGCAACAAGTTTTTCCATCAATCTTTACCTATTCAGTACTGCCCCAAAAAAGGACATCACTTCAAATGAAGTCTAATATAAGAACAGTGTCAAAGTATAGGCTACACACTAGTTTGATTGGTCTTGACAGAAACTTATCATAATTTATATCATATGAACTGGGTCAAACACAGTCTAGTCACAGCAATTCATTGAATTGATCTCTAGATTTTATCTGATCATTCCTAGATATTAACAAGGCCCTTACCCTCTAGCCATAACTAGATATTTACATGTTCTATACACATCAAATCTCATCGCACGTTATATATGGGGTCAAACTTGCGACTATCAATGTGCTATATTTGACAGGATTGAATCTGACCATTCCTAAATATAAACAGGCCCCTAAGCTTCAAACAAATACATATCATATCAGTTTATTTATATGTTATGAAAGGGGTCAAACCCTTGAATTCGTTCATTCAATCGGTCCTAGATTGAATCTGACCATTTTTTTTTAAGCCCAAACCCTCCAGCCACTCAAGCAGGATGAAACACAGGACCATAGCATGTCAGAGATGAATGAGAAGGATTTACCTTTGATTCACTCAAACAGCATGTTTGCACAAAAAAGAAGAACCCCTTAAAAGTACACGTCACACATTCTTACAAACATGGACAAGAAAGTACTTTGGATTGATGATCAAAGCTGTTGAAAATAACATCATCTCAAAAGAATGAGAGCAATAGAAAGAGATGGAAATATATTAAGGAAGAAAATTTCTGTAATTCTTGTGCTATAACATTTGATTAGGCCTTATATCAGCTGCTCAAGTTTTTTTTTAATGTAAGAATAAATCCTATTCTTGTTTCTGAAGCCAGTGGGTCTAAGGGTCTAAGATCACGAGGCAGAGGACAGATGACCTGCATACAGTGACTAAGGCCTCAGACTGTCAGATCTAGCAAATGCGGAAGTCAGAAACCTGACAGCATGTAACAGAGTCATGGAGCAAAAGCTATGTATATATGTATGTCCCACCCTACAGGATAAGAACAGATGAATAATACTGTTGATAAATGAAAATGATATGTTACTGGACATCACAACGACCTCATCACATGGCTCCAAGTCAGAGGACCTTTCCTGTAATGGTGCAAGTGGACAGCCTCATACATATAGGCTAACAGAGAAAATGAAAAGCTCCTAACAAGTCCAGCCCCTCACACAGAAACATTGCCAAAGCCACGCACTGTAAGACATCACCATCCATCTAGTACAGTAGGGGTTCATTGCCCTTGGTGAAATGCAATACATTGGGAGCAATTCCCCGAAAATTTGCACCTCATAATGGAATGCAAGACCATTCAATAAAATCCTGTTGTCATGACCAACGTGACAAAGAACAGCAATTTCCCCTCTCGTTATCGCGTAGGCACGAGCAGAAAGTGCATTTTTTCTGAAGCTGTTCTATTCCCTGGTCGGAAAATGTATGTTGAATGTGAAGTCTAGTTGTTGTGTGAGTATCAATACCTCCATTGAAAGAATTTGCTACTTCTGGGTTGTTTTCAAAACTTTCGTTGAGCACTTGGTCAGATTGTTACTGCAGTATTCCAATTCCTCTTCAGATACGAACACCCTACATACATGTACATGTGTCATGTATGCTGATGAAAATATGAATATTTTGTAGATCTATGTTGGCATCAAAACTGATGTAAAGTAACGTAATCACAAATACCATATTACCTTGAATGTAAGCCCTTTTCTTTCTTTTTTTTTGCTAAAAATCATACCCAGTTGGGTTTGATTTAATTTTCGAATAACATGCATGTTCCATACTCCAGCCCGAGTTATCTCGGGCTTGGTATTGAATGGGTTAATAACACAGTTTGTCACTTCACTAATAATTATTATCATGGAATCACAAATTTTCCTTCATTCTTTTCTTTGTTTATACAATCACATTGTAATGAATTAGCAGCGACAACAGCAAAATTCTCACTAGGCAAGAAAAGTAACCTCCTAACATCAGAATATTAATGAAAAGTTTCAGGGTGGATCCAGTGGGTTTATAGAGGTCCACATCTCCCCCCCCCCCTCTTTTTGGGGGGGCAAATTTGGGGGTTTTAAAAATTTGACAACTTTTGTTCACACTTTTGGAGGAACTGGACACCTCACCCTCCTCCCCCCCCCCCCCCCCCCCTTTCCCAAATCCTGAAGCTGCCTAAGTCTTGAGTGTGCATATCTACTGGAAGTTAGTGTGGATGTTCCTTTTTAGGTAGAAGATGTCTGACTGTCTGTATAATCTTTGTACAGTGTCAGTTGACCCATGATGATCAGTGGATTGAGCAATGTTTCAACCAAGGCAAGCAGTCCAATCTAAATAAAACCTTAAAAAGTAAATTTGTACAAGCTTCAGGTGACAAAATCCTGCCTAAAAAACTTCTTATCTGTACAGGTATTTGAATAGAGCTAGTTTTAACACTAACTTATCAATTCTTATCTTTTAATATGTTTGTCTTGTATTCTGATTCCATACTGTACAGCCATTCTGGTCCTTTTAGGTCGATGCTGATGGCCTGAAATGGCCATGGGGCTACAGGAACATTACAGGAGAAATAGGTCAGGCAAGGCTTTCAATGTACCAACAATCAGATAACTTAATGTGAAATGACTTCACAAATGACTTTTTAAATGTGGGCTGGAAATGGAAAAATTAAAAACAATACAAACATTAAAAACACATTCTCAGGCCTTCGACACACAGTTGCATCACATGTACATGTACTTTAAGATAAAGTTGAGTTCTGAACATGAGATTGAATTGTGAGAGAAACTGTCTCAAAGCAACTGGGAAAGGTTGATTATATAGCACATAAGAATTGGTGTATGCTGTACAGTTTTGGAATCACCAAAATGATAAGAAATTGACTCAATACTGCTGAGAGTTACATGCACTGCACATAGAAAGTGCATAGGGGACTACACACAAATGTTCGGCCGAAATATTTCAGCAATTTCTTATCATATTTTGAATGTGAGGGATTGGAGGAGCAATCCTTTTCAGGGTACATTTCTACTATGATATTCTTCCAAATTAACATACTAAGATTGAGAAAGCTCACAAATTATGTTTTACCTTTCCCAGAACCCAAGCTTCCCTATAACTTGGAGAAAAGGCTTCATATTACAGAAGCTATACACATGTACAAGTGTGATGAGATAAAAGAAAGAAATAGAATGGGGCTTATTTAGGATTAGGTATCTCAAGGGTATAAGGCACATTTTAGTGGTATATTGATTAATCAATTTAAGAGATGAGCACAGTTAGACGATAAGTAGCTGATTACAAGAAAGAAAAGGAATAGAGAGCAAAGTTTGGTCAATATTGAGTAGGGTTCAATTAAGTAGCTTATTACACTTCTTTACAGTGACAGAGGATAGATCGATATGGAGCAGTACTGCCCTTGAAATAGGTTTTCTCCATACATGTAGGCCAAGGACAAAATACTCTGGCTATATGACATATACGCTGTAAAACCCAAAACTTTCACATGCACAAAACTTTCATGAATTTCACAAGTGGTCAAGATTCACGAAAGTTTATACAGTAAAATATCAAAATCGTATTGAGCCACAACATTAACTATTTGCAAAAGTTCCTATATAGTCACATAAACAGCTGTCATTAACCATGCATGAAAGTTTCCGGTTTTTAAAGGGAATTTGCTTCAGTTTTGTCTGTTTCACCCAAGTGTATTCAGAGCACTCTAAAAAAAGAAATTTTTAATCCACAGAATGGTTGTGTGCCAAGCAGAAAGGGCTTACAAGTACAACAATGTCGGTCAAATTTTAAACTATCTACATACTGTGATGAAATGAAAAAGATATGACGGTATGTACAAAAGATTATAATCGACAACTGGTAACAATTTAGATAAAGCATGAGTAAGATTTTTAGCCGTCAAAGAATTCTTAGGATGTTTTTTTTCTTCTTCAATGATATTCCAAGTTCTATCATTCTGAATGAATCTTTTCCATACAAAAACCTGTAATAATCACCAAGCAAAATGCAGTAGATGCATAATTCTTATATGGCACTTCACTAGTTCACTAGAGGGGGGCTTCTTGTAAGAGGGTGGTTCTCAGGAATAATTTTCATGGGATCAATACGGATCAATAAAGCTTGTGTCTCAGTACAGTCACTTGAAGATCCTTGACAGTGTTTGCATACTTTGCAGAATAGGTTACATCCAAAAGGACTAGAGTACAATGTAGATGGTTAGAAGTGGATCTACAAGAGGGTTAGAATCAGAGCTGTAGTGTACAAACTAGGGTTCCCAGGGTTTCAAGTGAACCCCCCCCCCCAAAAAAAAAAAAAAGGGGGGGAAGAAAAGAAGAAGAAAGAAAGAAATAAATAAAATAGAGAAAAAAATTGTATTTCATTTTCCAATGAAAAGGGACTCCAACATTGTGAGGACCTTTTTTTTTTGTTTTGCTTGTCAGATAATTTTGGAGTGCAAAAGTCACTCCCAGGTACATGAGGACATCCCCCCCCCCCCCCAGTGAAAAGAGGCTTGCACAAGCATGATAATCTTAACTAAAGGAAGGAGCACTCCTACTTAAAATAGTACAAGTGTTCTTCAAGGTTTCCTACAAGAAAGTTTGGACACAATCACTTTAACTGCAAGATCATGCTGACTGCACATTTTGTAAAACGTAAAATGTAGAACTTAAACGTCTTTCTATAGATTTTATAGACATCACAGTAAATTTGGCAATGAAAATAGCCATATTTCCATTATTTATTTTTCCTCAAATGGAAGAAAATGAAGGGAGAGAAATTAATTTCAAAGAATAGTAAAAGGTTGCAGAAATATGACAAAACATATTCTGTATAGATTAATAGAGAACAAGAAGAAAGGGAATTAGTTAAAATGGTTAACTTACGAGAATGAAAAAAAGCCACCTGTTTGGCAGTGCTCCGGGTTTAAATTATGAGCTTATTTAAAGATCGGCTGGGAAAGGAAATCCCCTTCCTATCCCAAATCATATTTCAAATTCAGACTTTGGGACAAGGGTACCTGTATTAAGGATTAGGGAAAAATAATCTGCCTCTTCCTCGAAGGACATTCATTGCCCTGGGACATTTTATTCCTTAATCAGAGTTCAAATCTGAAATTCATACCGCGCAATTTGTAAGCTCTGGAATAGATGTCGGTAGGCATGTGTGTGATTGCGCTGGAGTAGTTCTGTTGACATACGAGGACTTGGCAGGTCCAAGTGGCTATTGGGCAATTTGGCCTCCTTTCCACCCCGTGCGAGACTTCGGTATAGATGTGAATGGGAGATCTAGGACAGAGTTTAGAACTGACCCCTTTCCTTTAAAGAGTTGATAATGGGGAAAGTAAATTGCTGTTTTTGCTCTCTCTTGCCATGACAGACCACGAGGCCTGCAGGAATAAGACCTCTGTGCAAAAGTGAGAATTCCTGAACGAATTTTGGTCAGTTTCGTTGGTTTCAGAGCCTCTGTCTATACTGAATGCATATCTTCATGCTACCCTACCCTCGGTAAAATGAGTAGGGGGAATGCATACTTTTTGTAAGTAGGCCTACTTGCCTAGCCTGGAAAAAATTTAGGAAACCTAACTCATCAATGGCTACACCTGCTCTTGTCCTCTAGGCTACTACTGAGATAACTGTGAAATCAATGACGATAAATTCAAATTAGGTTTTCGAAATGTCAGAGGACACAGCAATAGCTTACAAACCATAAACGAAGTGCTCTCTATAGGCCCGTCTTCATCAGCCCGAGTTTCCAAAATAGCCCGCTAATTCTGATCCGGGAAACTAACCCGATCAGAACTAGCTCGAGCTAGTTTGTAATGAAGACGCAATTAGCTGGCTATTTCGTGGGTTTCTAGCTCGAGCTAGAAGCCTAAGTCAACTCGGGTTTTTTTTGTGAAATAGCGCGCTATTTGGCGAATTAGCCCGCTAATTCGCAGGTGAAGACGCACTCGGGTTTTGACTCGGGTTAATTTATTCATGACACCAATCCTAGAAATGTTATTTTCCTTATGTATTTCTTGATTTCTTCTCTCTTTCCACCTTTTCCTTATGTATTTCTTTGTTTTTCCTTCTTTTTTTTTTCTCCTTATGTATTTCTTTGTTTTCCCCATTCTTTATTCTTCTTTCTATTCTTATGTATTTCTTTGTTCTTCTTGCTATCCTATTTTCTTTATATATTTCTTGTTTTTCTTCTCTCTATTTGTCTTTTCCTTATGTATTTCTTTGTTTTTCCCATTTTCTGTTCTTCGATCTTGCTATCCTCTTTTCTTTGTTTATGTATTTCTTTGTTCTTTCTGTCCGCTTCTCTTTATATTTCCTTATGTATTTCTTTATTTTTCTTTCTATTTTATATTTTCCTCATGCATTTCTTTGTTTCTTATGTATTACTTTGTTTTTCCTTCTCTCTTTTTTCTCCTTATATATTTCTTTGTTTTCCCCATTATTTATTCCTTCTTTCTATTCTAATGTATTTCTTTGTTCTTCTTTCTCTCCTCTTCTCTTCATATGTATTTCTTTGTTTTCCCAATTTTTTATTCTTCTTTAATTTCTTATGTATTTCTTTGTTCTTCTAGTTATCCTCTTTTCTTTATGATTCTTTATGTATTTCTTTGTTTTCTTCTATCTTTTTATCCTTTCCTTTTGTATTTCTTTGTTTTCCTGTTGTCTACTCTTCTGTCTATTTATATGTATTTCTTTGTTCTTCTTTTTTACCCTCTCCCCTTTATATTTTTTTGTTTTCCTTCTCTATTTTTATCTTTTCCTTATGTATTTCTTTGTTTTCCCCATTTTCTGTTCTTCGATCTTGCTATCCTCTTTTCTTTGTTTGTTTATGTATTTCTTTGTTCTTTCTGTCCTCTTCTCTTTATATTTCCTTATGTATTTCTTTGTTTTTCTTTCTATTTTATCTGTTTCCTTATGTATTTCTTTGTTTTTCTTTGTATTTTATCTGTTTCCTTATGTATTTCTTTGTTTTCTATTTTATCTGTTTCCTTATGTATTTCTTTGTTTCTTATGTATTACTTTGTTTTTCCTTCTATTTTTTTCTCCTTATGTATTTCTTTGTTTTCCCCATTATTTATTCTTCTTTCTATTCTTATGTATTTCTTTGTTTTTCCTTCTCTCTTTTTATCTTTTCCTTATGTATTTCTTTGCTCTTTTCTCTTCATTTATCCTATATATTTTTTTTAATTTTCCATCTTCGAAGTGCGCATGCTCTGAAGCTCGAGTTTATTCCAAGAACGAGCGGGAATCGCTCGACTCGGGCTGATGGAGACGGGGTTTTTCAAACTCAGACTTTTTTCTCGAGAAGCGCTGATCGGGCTAGAATCTCGAGCTTGAGCAAACTCGGGCTGATGGAGACGCACCTTATCAAAATATCCACATCATGAAGAGCTCATTCTCTAATCATTCAACAACTTAACTAGCCCCCAGCCTACCCCCTCACAAAAGAAAAAAATGGGACTAGTTACACCAAAGTTAAAAGCCTCACACCATGCTAATATTGGGTGAATTTTTTTAGTTCCAGTTAGTTTTTTAGTTTTTTTTTTTTTTATTTTAAAAGTTGATTTAGCATCTCGGGAGATGACCTAAAGACCACTGCTCAACCATCAAGATCCTTCCATGTAACAGGTCCATTGGACTGTAGAAGGCACTCTCAGAGAAACCATGAATATTACACACAAAAATGTCATACAAATTATAGGGGCCACATCACCTGTGAAAGAGCAAGAAGGGCCTTAACCCATTACATTTAACACAAAGTTAATGCCCTTTTTCGCTCTTAACAAACAACATTTTAATTGAAGTTGAGAAACCCAACCTGTCAGAACGACACGCCATTGCCTTTCATAAAAGACACATCACAAAGGTGCTCCACATTCTAATGGAACTGCTCAATAATTCCAATTATAACTGTCATTGTTTACAATCTTGTGGGAAGAGTCCGAATGTACACTTTGATGTATAAATCAGCTGATCAATAGGATGGGTAGCGGAATGCCTGTCTTTCCTTTGTCCCTATTATTCATCAACAAGGTGCTTTTATTCCTTCTATTGTATCTGGAACATCCTTCAGAACAAGAGCCTGTATGGAATATGAATTGAAGTGTGACCTGTCTCCTATTGTTCATGTCAGAATAGGATTACATGTATCTATGAGCTCTGTGCATTCTTTTGACATATCAATCATAGAAGACTTATTTTTGGAGCAGTTTCTCGATCTCAGCAGTGTTAGCAGCAAAACAAGGGCTAGTTTTGATCCGTATAAGAACAAAGATGAAAGATTATGTTGATCATCCAAGATTACGGGGAAAGCTTATGTTAAGACGAGGTTTCAAGAAGTCTGACTGCAAGCAGTTTCTCAGGGGTGCTAAATGTAGAAACAAGGACTGGTTTGATTCAAAGAAGAATGCTGTCAGGCACACCTTGCATGATTAAGTGAACAGCTTAGATATCATCCTAGGTTGTTCTTTGAAAGTCGGATCAGAAATCCACTCTAGATCTTGAGGCCAAAGACTGTTCTGAGGATAAGAAAGATGGATTTGGCCTAAAGCCTGATCCCTGATCTGGTTTTAAGAAGAATGCTCCCTCCATGATTTGGATTAAATCTAATATGTACTTAATCATTTAAGGTCTACCTTATGAGGTCTCTTTTTAAGTCAATACAGACAGATGGCCACTTTGGTGTTGCCTGGCAAGTTAACATCTTTGTAGCCTGCAAATTAGCTCTGCTAGGTAGAACACCAAAGCACTCACAAAGTCTTTGTCTAAACTGTGCTACATATAGAAACCCTTGTTTTGTGACAAAACTATATAGGTTTACACGTATATTATTGTAACCAGTGGTGGGTCCAAGACCAGAGGGTCCGAGATCCAGATCAAGATCAAGATCAGACAGTCCGAGATCCAGATCAAGATCAGCAGCTCAAGATCGAGTTTAGGACATCTGAGATCAAGATCAGATATCCGAGATCAAGATCAAGATTGAGGTTACTGATGCCGAGATCAAGATCGATCTCAAGGTACCCAACACTGAGTCGTGTTTTCGCCGATTGGTGACCAATTTTAAAAGTTTTTTCGTTTGATAATTTACGTAATAACAATGTTGATCTCGAGCGATCTCGAGCAAAAATTCTGAGAACAGAAGCTCTGAGATCAAGATCAACACCTTCGAGATCAAGAACAAGATCGAGGTTACTGATGACGATCTCGAGATCAAGATTGATCTTGAGGTACCCAACACTGATTGTAACACCTGGCCTCACTATAAATTAGCTTTTGCTTTCCATTTCTGTTGTAACTCCTATTAAATATTTTATCCAGTAGATTGCAAGTACATGTGAATGGCTATCTAAAAGATGAATGAACTAGATGTGCATTTCCTTAATAGGACGGGGGAGGGGGTCACAAGGTTTCTGACCCCCCCCCCCCCTTTCCCATTTTTATGCATGTTCCTTATGGACCCCCACCCCCTTTATAAAAACCTGTAGCCACCCCTGCATTGAACTATGTCTTTTGGGAAATCCTGTTCTGTATACACAACAATATACATGTATTAGATCTGATACAAATTAAAAGGTACACTGGATGCTATACAAGAAAGTGGAAAAGTGGAAAAGTGGAAAAGTGGAACTGGAAGACTGGAAGATATACCAGGGTCCATGGAGATAAAAAGAAAGAAATTGGATTCTTCAGATGCAGAGAGATCTACATTGAAATATCTTGTGGTTAAGTGTCTCAGGGGTCAGTTAGAGCAGCATGACTACCTATCTTTTGTTTGTCTTTGATCGCGGTCAACCACAAATCATTTCAGGTGTGTAAATGATATATCCCATTACTACCGCAAGGTGGTGGTGGTGGCAGTAGCAGAGGTGTTTCTACTGCCAAAAGATGCCTTACCTGTTCCACTCTGAAAAATGCAACATGAGTAGAGTTTAGTACGAAAGAGATATTTTTACTGCCAAAAGTCATCTTACCTGTTACTACGCAAAACATACCTTAAAAGTCCCACTTTTTTACTGAACTATGCATGAATGCATTTATAGTACTTTAGAAAACATTATGTGACAAGTTTAAAACATACCTACATGTATACTGTTGTTTAGAATGAAGGATAAAATTGGCACATGTTCTTTCTGTTTTCCAAGAACATTTTCTAGGTGAAATGCTCAAATTTTCTGACAAAATTATACATTTTTGTTATCTTTGTTATCTTGCTGCCTATGATAATTTCTCTTTTTAACTGAATTCTTTTCGTCACAGTCGCCCAAAATGTTAAATCTTATTCATCACATTTGCAAATGACCAGAACATAAAATGAAGATCTATCTTTACCAACATATGCAAAATCAGATATCTATTAACACAAGTTTACCAGTTCTGGAATTCAACTGCTTATAAAGATAATTATGTTATGGATGTTGTGATAGGAGAAACGAAACAAGTTATACACACAGACTTCACTTCACAACTTTCGGATCACAGGTTTCTAATGGAGCTTGAAAGAAACCCAGGGGCATTGACCCTCAAACTTGTGGCACCTCTACCATCCTAAATGGCAGGGAGGGGTCAATGACCCTCTATACTCCAGTAGTTGTGCTCTACCTTCCATTCCTCTCTCTCTCTCTCTCTCTCTCTCTCTCTCTCTCTCTCTCAACTGTATACAATATTCTTGCTTTATCTTCTCTTGCTGAAACTCCAAGCACCCTACCCACCCCTCCCTCTCCCCCTTTCCTTCATTCTCTCTGTTTCCTAACATCTCTCTTCTTCCATCACACAAAGATTATTCTACTGAACGCAACTTCTATTGAAAAGTGAATCATTATCCTAGCTAATCATTCTATGAAGTAGTTAAAGTGGATGGACAACTACATGTTAACCCTTTCATGACAGGAATTATTTAAAGGCTACATTGATCACATTTCGTTCTTCAAATTGGCAACAATAATATTTTTCTTTTAGTGCTACATGGTTCTAACAAAATGCAATGTCTTTGAAAACAATATACATCATTAGAAACTTAGTCGAAAAGTTGAAAAAATTGCCAATTTTGATAAAAAATAGTGATTTTGAACCTCTCAATGTGTTGCCAATTTAAGGATTATGAAGCTTATTCTCCTTTTTGAAATTCCTGGCATCAAACGCAATATGGTCATGCAATAAAAATGGACATAGTGTGTGAAGAAAATTTTGCTCTTTCTACTCATGCGTCAGGTATATTTTTTAGAGCTCTGAATCAAAAGTTATTGAGCCAAACCACAAAATGTGGTCAATTGTCTTGAAAGGGTTAATGAACATTTGAAGGTACTAAATATGGTAAAAATCATATACTGAATGAATGAATGAAACATTTTACATGTATGATTGAGTAAAATTAGAATTACATGTATCACCTTGCAATGAATAATGACTCACAAGTTTTTATGACTTTGTGCTGTATTCCTTTATCAATCAAAGGAGTTCTTCTTCATTTAGGCATATATTTGGAAGAAAATGTTTAAATGTATGTCATATCAAGATATTAAAATAGGGATTTGAAATGGTAAACTCAGGTTCAATTGAAAAGCTTGATGCAACTGGGTCCTTTCTTCTCCTAAAATTGTCTGAATACCAAGACTATGTGTAGGGGTAAAATGAGGGGGTATCTAAAAAACCTTTTGAGATCAATACTGATATTATCAGGGTGACTGACATCTCTTTCTCAATCAATAGAGATCAAATTTATTAGGAGAAGGAGGGGTCAATGTGTTCTAGTTCATTGACTTCATAATCTTTTACTTTAACTTCTTCTTTTCTTTTCGTGTGTGGTGGGGGTCTTTTCCCATTTTTCTAGTTGATTCTCTTACTCCTGCAGACCTTTTTCAACAACTACAGCTAAATGGAAAACATCAAAGAATATTTGTATCTGAGCTTGAATGAATTTCATGAAGGACTTACACTAAAATAAAAATGCAAAACATGGACAAAATATAAACAATTATTCCTAAGGCAAAATGGTTTTTCTAATTAAAAAAGAAGAGAGAAAATGGTTCAAAGTAAGTGGTGTTTTACTACTGATCTTCATGAATCTTTGAAATGATAAGACTGCAACCATTCAATCATATCACTTACCTTTCTCATCTGTCCATAATCATGTAGCATGCAAAAGAAAGAAATACAACTATTAATTTCAAAAATGCCAATATCAAAATGTAATATGAATTTGTTTGAATAAATCAAGTGAGATATTATCTAATACGCACAAATACACCTTTTACACTGAAATACAAAATCCTGTGTATATATCCAAAGTTAAGTAAAATTAGTGTTTATAATAGCATCCATTCTACATGTACAGTTTGATCAAGAGCATGATATCATTTAAACACAATAATGTAAATATTACATAACTTCCATGAAATAGATACTGTAATGGAAATATATATGATTTATTTTTCAATCTAAATTGGAGACAAGGTCGACAGGAGCCCCCCCCCCCCCCCCTTCCCCTGTTTTAAAAAAACGTCTTATTAATGCCTTCACAGCACTCAAATATACAGATAATCTTTCTCGGTTAGCACTATAACTGGATGCTATTGGGTAGCAGTAAAAAGTGTAATACTAAATCAATCTTTTATTTCATATTCGGTGTGGATTTCACCCTTCCCACAAACGCAAATGACTTCACGCCCACCTGGAATATCACAATAAAGGGCTAATTTTGAGTCGTAATCAAAATCTGATCAATAACAGCTAGACATGACAACCTGACTGGTAGCACGGACCCAGCCAAGCAAAACACCTTAAAAGGTCTTCGGCTACCTCCCTGGTCCGGCCCGATCAATCACAGAAACAAATGCAAGTCGAGAACGTGAATGCAGAGAATGGATTAAGCACTGCACTTAAAATCCATTAGCCTAAGGCCGTAATCAATGTCAGAAACAAACCAGTTTGGGTCTATTTATGGGACTAGGACCAAGGTCTGTGGTCTACACGGTCATCAAACTCTCTGGCTTTACAGTAAGGTTCATGATCCGAAAAGTTCAACATTGGATTACATTATGCACTCTATAGATGTAACATCCTTTTCAACCTAGTCCATCCATAGGACTTGTAATTTGTTTAACCCTTTCCATGCCATGAGCAGCAAATCCCACCCTAGACTATAAATTATGTCCAACTATATGCCAAAGTTGGTTCTTGATACTCCTTTACATTTATTTCTAATCCAGCCCTAATCATAATGGTGTGTAGAGCAACTTTCATGACTTTTTTGTATTCTATCAATTTTTTTTTTACCACTGAAGCTCTTTTTTTAGCTTTCCAGAGTCCTTTAAAATAAGAAGCCTTTTCAGACCTAAATTGCTCTTTGCTCCCCGTTATAACTTTTTCTCACTGGTCATTTACATGAACTTGCACTTGCATACACCTCCTACCAGACTGTCACCAGTCTTACCAGTCTATCAGTCTTCTCATCACCCCACACACCCTTCATTACACCCCTCCTCCTCCTCCTCCACACCCTTCCTCCTTCAAAAGCCATGCAGTCCTCACCATTGACCTAGAGGCCTGTGTGACATCAACACCAGAAGAAAGGGGCTACATTTGTAGATTTCATCATTTGTTACCAAAGCTACATAAGTATTTTTCAAAGTTTTCCAGAGTGCTTCCAGAGGTTTACAAAACTACATGCTCCCTTTATTTTTGCTCACTGGTCATTTACATAAACGTGCGCCTGCAGTATATCTCCTGTAGCCTACCACCAGTATACTGGTCCTCTCATCACCCCTACACACCCTTCATACCCCCCTTCAGGAGCCTGTCCTTACCCTTGACCTAATGTCCATGTGACACCCACACCGGAAGAAAGGTGCTACATTTGTGTATTTTAGGATATACCGGGGATTCAGGTGGACCAATTCTTTTACCCCTCCGATCACCCGCTGGTAGATGAGTGAAGAGAGTTGACATGTGAGCGTAAGACTCGGGGGGGGGGGGGGGGGGGGGGAGGAGAAGTTATGGAAAATAATTTCAAGAAATAATGGCTGGTCACATAATACATGTATGTGATTATATTATAATCGATAACAATAACTACACATATAACTATAAAATCGGTATTAGAAAAGGTATTAGATATTGGTGTTGTTCATTGATTTAATTAGCCTTCATCATTGATTTTCTCGGAACCAATACTTTTTCCAAATAGACTAATAGTTATAGCTTTTGTTAACATTTGACCAGCCCTAAACAGATTTAACAGATTTAATCAAGGTCAAATATGTTTGTAAGTTGGCTAAATAAAAAAAAATAATTAGAAATCATAAATATGTAGTGCACAAAGTCACAAAATAATGAGATGTTTATATAAATGATTTCAAGAAAAACAAATTCAATTGAGGTTGAATATGAATATATATTCATGGTTAATAAACTAATAAATGAGAGAGAGTGACTGAAAATCACATGTACTGCAGAGTCAAGAAATGTGATAAAGAGGCATGCAACAAAATCAATGCAAACAGCTATATATCTTTTTTGTAATGTCATCAACTTTGGTGCATACATGTATAATTAATGTTGTTAGTATTTTTAGTTTTACACTTAATTTTGCTCTTTATTTATTACTTAACTTAATATTGATTGAATATTTTCTCCTGAGTTCAGACCTAAATTTTCTCAGGTCCAGTTGGCAGAAAGAAAAAACTTAGAAGTGAAGACAATTTGCTACCTTCCCCTCCACCCCCCCCCCCCCCCCCCCCCCCCATATGCAAACATCCCCTTGTTAAGAAATCTCACTTTTTGCAAAAGCAGAATCCCAAAAAAGCTTCAATGAATAAAAAAGCGAATTTTACATCAAATCAATCACAGGAACAGATCACCATTGAAATATATCATCACAGAAATTAGTTGGAGACAGTATCCAAGTGGACCCTACCAAGGATTTCCAAATACAGACAAGATTCTTGTTGGACCGGAACGGACTCTCAACGGCTGAGAAATACGCCGCATGATTAGCAGAGATGGATGGGTATGATGATGTACAAACTTAATCCAGTCTCGGGCATTCAAATCTTATTTCTATTATCATAATTATGACATTTTCCACTTTCCACTTTTGGGGGACAGGAGGACAAGTGTGAAAGTGAGAAAAGAAAGGAAAACCAGCCATTGGAAGGTAATGATGATGTCCTTGTTGATGATGATGATGATGAGGATGATGGTGATGATGGTGATAATAATAATGGTAGTGGTGGTGATGATGGTGATGGTCGTGGTGATGATGGTGATGGTCATTGGGATGATGGTGATGATGATGATGATGATGATGATGATAATGATGGTGATGATGATGATAATGGTGATGGTGGTGATGAGGTGAGAGTGATTGGGATGATGGTGATGTTGATGTTGATGATGATGATGATGATAATGATGGTGGGGGTGGTGGTGATGGTGATGATGATGATGGTGGTGGTGGTGATGATAATAATGGTGGTGGTGGTGGTGGTGGTGGTGATGATGGTTGGTGATGTTGATGTTGATGATGATGATGATGGTGATGATGGTGTTGGCGGTGGTGGTGGTGGTGATGATGATGATGGTGGTGGTGGTGATGATAATAATGGTGGTGGTGGTGGTGGTGGTGGTGATGATGGTTGGGATGATGGTGATGATGATGATGATGGCGTCAGTGATGGAAGCGTGGTGTATACAACGAGGAGCAGCAAGAGCATGAAGGGTAGCATCCAAATATCAACTACTATTACCTAAAAAACTGCACATTGAAATTATCTCCACCACATCAAGAATCCATCTATATTTCCTCTCCTGAGCATCAAAAGGGTATTATGATTAGTTACTCTATGATAAAGGAAACAAGTTCATACCCTTTCAGCTCTAGCTATTAGCTATACTGACAATTTCCTCAAATTACACCCCCTGTACCCCAGGAATAGCAGAGAAAAAGAATCCCACGACTGTCTTATCACTGTCGGAGAAAAAAATTCAGGTGATAAGTGGGCCAAAAACCAGACCATCAAATACAGATATTTTCTGCAAAGTGACAGGTATCTGGTTTGTTTACATTGAACCTGAGTTTCAGACGGATTGAGAGGATTCAGCACAGGATATCCCAGATGTCATCTCCAGGAATAAGGATGATGACACCGGAATACGGAGGATGACACTGGTATAAGATCTGTTTGGTTAGACAGGAAAGATGATTTAAGGGTATAGGATTTCTCGGCTAAATAAATCATGCTTTGTTACCGTCAAGTTGGTAATTGAGAACGAGGGATGATGTGTGTAGCATGTTCATACTTTATTTTACTCTGTTTTATCAAGATTTGTTACTGTCAAGCTGGTAATTGAGAACGAGGGATGATGTGTGTAGCATGTTCATACTTTATTTTACTCTGTTTTATCAAGATTTGTTACTGTCAAGCTGGTAATTGAGAACGAGGGATGATGTGTGTAGCATGTTCATACTTTATTTTACTCTGTTTTATCAAGATTTGCTACCGTCAAGCTGGTAAATGAGAACGAGGGACGACGCTTGTAGCATGTTCACATTTTCATTGTTTCATCAAGCTCTGTCACTGTCAAGTTGGTAACTGAGAAGAAGGGATGATGTATGGAGCATGCTCATATTTTGACTCTGTTTTACTCTGTTCTATCAAGCTCTGTCACCATAATGCTGGTAATTGAAAATGAGAGATGCTCATGCAGGTACTGTAAAGTACATATTCATACTTGGTTTTAACAAGCTCTGTCACTGTCAAGTACTCAAGTTTGTAAATGCAAACAGGGGACAATGCACATGGCATGCTCATACATGTACTTTTACTCTCTTCTTCTAATGATTCTAATGTGGGTTGCTCAAGATATTTGATTTTCTGTATTGCACAAATCAAGTGTGAACAAGTCCATTCGACCATTTGAGCATAGGAATTATGATTTTTTTTTTTAAAGATGAGGCAGGAATAATGAGTTGGTGAAGTTCATCCCAAGCTCGCACTGTGCAGATCAATTTGAAAAGAACTATGAAAAGAGGCACAATAAAAAATACTTTTCAAATGGAAAGATAGATACATATAGAGACTTAATTGTGCAGCGTGAATATGAATAAGATATAGAAATTTTTTTTTTAAATGAGTGAGTGATGACTGAAAAGAAAAACATACATGCAGATTTCCATATAAAATATTAAACATGCAGACAACAAAACAGACAAGCCTGTCTACATGTAATGTGGACTCATACAAAAATAGATCCAATATACACTAATGTTAGTAAACAAATCACATGGATGAGTTGATAACGAGACAGTAGACAGACATATCTGCCACCACCGCCCCCTCCCTCAACGAACCCTTCCCACACTCAATCATCATCATTCTCTGTGTCTTTCATCATTTCATTTAGGGCTTCAGTCATCTCAAGAATGGCAGGTCATGCCATATTCTATCATCAGCATCTAATCAAAGCATACAAACTTCTCATCTCCTAAATGCCGCAAGATTGCCTGAGGTTTCCTGTGAGGAAATACGAAGGATCTTCGCTTCTTTGGAGATGGTTCCCATTCTTTCCACCCCTCAGGAATCTCGTAACCGATAAGATTAACGATGCTTAGGTCACGTTCCAGTATTCAAGACAGTCATAAAGATGGCCATGAAGTTACAATTCTGATTACATCCTTTATCAATAATTCTATGTTTGGGGAATGGCCATTCAAATTTATGGGGGCACCCTGGTCTCATAGCTTATTCACTTTGACTTTCAATTCAATCAAAGAGTTTGCAAATGTGAATCCAGGCCAAGCTTATAGCCTACAGTGCCTTCTCCTCAAAGGGGCATTTTACTAGTTCTCTCTCTCTCAACCCAGGGCTGGAAAGTGCTTAAAACTCTTTTCCTTCTGTTTCTGCAAAGCTGCTCATGAAGCTGATATCTTTGGACCAGCTCAACAGACATATATTTTGTTAGAGAACATGTTTTAGGGGTTAAATTGAATTTTTTTTAAATTCAATTATTATTCTTGACTCAGTCCGTACACTTGTGGAGAAAACTGTGAATAACTGTGCAATCGCACTATACCAAATACATCAGAATAAAATACACAGTTCAATAACAAGAAAAGACCTGCACAAATATTCCATAGTGCCTTTATATCTGCATTATGTGTAACAGAAACATGTTTATTCCGTTGCTCACATGTAATCAAAATGCTCATTGTGTGTACTCAAGAGTTAAGTACACATTTGTACAATAACTGTACTGTATCTAAAGTAGCCTTACATCTGAGCAAATCACTATGAATGAGCACAAAATCTTTCTTTTACAATAGGTACAGACCTTGGGTACTTTCTTGATACACCTTAGTATTTGTTCACTCCACTTGTTCCAGGTCCCACGCAGGGACCAAGGTCCAATGTGATCATG
Source organism: Heliocidaris tuberculata (assembly GCA_025618425.1). NCBI lineage: Eukaryota > Metazoa > Echinodermata > Echinoidea > Camarodonta > Echinometridae > Heliocidaris > Heliocidaris tuberculata. Next base: position 14,788,214 of record CM046841.1, read on the forward strand.
AATGGGAGGGTTGCCAGGAAAGCCCTTTGCCCCTGGTGAGTCATCAGAGTGAGGCTGTATGCCAGACCCAAGAATTTTGTCCATGCATACAGGATATGATTTGTCTTCAATTGAAAAATATTTTGTAGCAGAATATTTCTTCATGAACCAATCAATTCATTATGTCCCTTACTACATGTTGTAGCAGAGGCTAATTTAGTAATAATGTAGCATTTTGTTGCCTGTATCTCATTTTCTTGTAGAAGTTGTTCATTCTTTCTTTGCCTCTCCATTTCTCTAGGGCTCAACACCAGCAGGGATCCGGAATACATGCTCTCTCTCTTCCTCTCTCTCACTCTTCCTTAAAAATGTCTGCATGGTTCTCACTCCCTTCCTCTCTCCATCACTCTCTTATTTCGTCTACCACTCTCTCCCAGAGTCCCACTCCCTTCTCTCTTTCTCTCCCTCCATCCCTTCCTCTCCCTCCCACACTTTTCTTCACGATTGTCTATAGATCATAAAACTCTGTCCCTTCTTCTCTCTCATCTTCCAAGTCCATGTCCATGACAATCTTCTTCCAGTCTTCAATTTCTACCTCTCCAGCTGCCAGGAAACGGGTCAGAATCTCTTGATCCAATCAAAATCAAAAGATATCCCAAGAAAACACACCCCAGGTCTGTCAGCTGTCCACTAGCAAAGTGATGCCTGGGACACTGATGGCACATGAGCATCGGAGTTTTCACCGACATATCATTTAAGAGTAGGCCTATTTATTGGTAGGGAACTACAGACGACACAATAACTACACCTGTAAACAATCTGTGAGCAATATTTATTAAGCGCTTCGACACATTAGCATACTGCGCGATACATTAATCAAGATCATTACGTGCAGTTTCATGAGAACATTGCCTAAAATTGAATGTACAATATTAATCAGTTGATAATAAAATTATTTTGTAATATTAGTTTTTCCATACAATCCCCCAAAATGAATTCATCAAAATAAAGTTAGCTATTTTTCACATTTAGGGAGACAAATTTGTGATGTATGTAAGTCCAGAATAACTCCAGATGAATATTTGCAAAGAAGGTCTAGAGAAACCATTTGAACCAACAAGTACACTGCACTCTACGCAATAGAAATAACATCAGTTCATAATGCCAAATTTTATCATCAAATACAATCATGTACCCCATATGTACTACATGCAAGGCTTAATAAAATGCCTTTAATCAGAAAAAAATATATTTATTTGCTTGTTCAAATTTTCTTTCTTTCACTCTCTCTCTCTCTGTCCTCTGTCTTCCCCATTTCTCTTTATTTTTATATTTTTTATTAATGTCTCGGCATGGAGCACGTGTATTTGAAATCACAAGTTGGGTCGGAGACCCATATCCTTTCTTCCTTCCACAAAACTATTGGGGAAGGAAGAAAACGAGACAAACATTACATTATCCTTTTTTCTAAGTTTTATCACGGTCTCCTGATATGCATTTACTATCAAGACAATAATAACACATCCGTTCACACAAAGAGTGGCATACAAGCACACAATTATCGAAATGGGGGCTGGATCGAGAGTGATCTATTTTTAAGAGAATACCTATGAAATCTGAGCAGTATAAAATGAGACGAGTCGAGCTTGAATTGATGTTTACTGTGCACAGAAGCCATATTACAAAGGGACACTTTATAATGAGAATTTGGTGAATCATGCAAAGGAAGCAAAGTATAACAATACTCTTGTGAAAGCGAGCAACCAATTGTCTAGAGCATAGCTTTAGGAATTAGGTCCACAGGTGTGAAAAAGGGCTTTTTTTAAGGTATCTTACAGAAATAACATCTTGTCAAAGCTTATGGAAGATCTTTCTCATAAGGCACATGTATGATGCATGTGCTGTTTAAAAACTGGTGTGAGTAATGTCACTGAGCAGATTTGCTGCAAATAACCAGTTGGAATGATTTTCTAAACTTGAATAATACCTTTAATGATTGTACAATTAAAGTTTAAAACAGACTGAGAAGATCAAAACTCAAAATTATAGGTCACTGCAATGCCTAGAATATACAGATAAATTTTATATGTACATACAGATAAATAGTACAGTGTATTTACAACAACTGTATGAGACAATCAGTACTACAAAATTCAAAAATACTTGTGTACCTTTTTTATTAATGTTCAAATAATAGTTTTTAGACCTTGAGTTTTACTTGTCCTGATTAATATACCATTTAATTACATTTGTACGTGCAGCAGGTGAAAATCACCTCATTCAACCATTAATTAGTCTAGCAGTTCACCTATTGTAATCTCAAATGAGTGTAGATTTTGATTAGAAATACTTAGACCAATCTCATTAGTTCAGTATAATGCCCCTTTTGACCTTTTTTGTTGACTGTGGATTTCGATACTATTTACGGCACATTGGTAAAAAATCAATTCTTGTCACGCATGAAACTAAGACATTGTCTCATTAAGATTTAGCATTTTTGCACAATAAAACAATTCCTAAATTGTAAGCTTGGGTAAGTTCTTGGTACATGTAGGTTATAATAGTTGTACAGAAGCAAAGCTAAACCCGAAAACTGAAAATCCTCAAATCGGTACACGTTTAATAATAACGAGCAACGATAATCCTATTCAAAAAGAAATATGAATGCCAAAGTATAATAATAAAATCACAAAGAAGTTGAATAAATCATTTGTTATCAGGATGTTACAATCAGTAAATAACCCCAGGCAAGTAGAACAACTAGAAGTCTAAATGACCTTGATATCCATTGTGCATTTCATTGTAGTAGTAGCAGCAGAGTTCTCACTCAAATTGCTTGGCAAGTAGATAGACAAAATCACACTTTTCTCATGCATTTCAATCAATTTATTAGCATGCATTATCAACGAAGAAGACAGATTTCACAAGGCTTGACATCTATTGCATTCTATAAGGTGAAGAGGAAGAAGTTAATTGTATTACAGGGCTTAACACTATCGGGGGAGGGGGCTAAGGTAGTTTAGCGAAATGTCGTGGTGCATAAGAACGCATCCGGAACGGACGCATTCTTATTGTGCGTGAACACTGCATTGAGCTCCGAGCCTACGACATAACTATCGCATGGAGCCTATAATCATGATAATGCAGTCTTCCCGGATCCGAGCCAATCTTCTTGATAAATTCAAAGAAAGAAGCTCTTGGTACCATTCACTGATTCCGGAAGTACGCCCTCTTCTGTCAGTATATGTGTATGAAAGGCTAGTGTGTAGTACTGGATCAATAACAACAAAATAAATAGAATATATAATTATTCTAAAAATAGAGTGAGTTTCCGATGGCATTGGCTAGCCTAACAGGTTGTTCTTTATATTTTATTGCTCCTCTTATTCCTTTCTCTCCCCTTCTCCAATTCTTCTCATCTTGTATGACTAGAATATGTCTATTGCATTTCAACGATCATAGTGTGCTCCCCCCCCCCCCCAAAAAAAAAAAGAACTAGAACGGCGTTGGTGGAAACAAAAAACAACAACACAACACCACATAATTAATGGAAATGGCAGCCATTAAACCCAATATAATGATTGCCTTCGTCTTCTCTCAATCTCTCCCTCTCTCTCTTTCTCTATCTCTCTCTCACACACTCTCTCTCTTTTCTCAGTTTTCTCCAAATATTCTGATTCTTGTTCTATTTTCCTCAGTTCGCATGTTTATCTCTAAAAAAATATGTTATGTTCTAAAATGATAGCATGTGGATAAGACGTGGAAATCAATATCAGAAATTAAAGACGTGAATGATAATGGTAAAATCTACTTATAATTTAAGGGCAAGGAAAACGAGAGAAATGAACTTTTATAGGATAATGAGAAATGCAGTTTTGTATGTCTTTTGAATTTTCGAATTGAAAACTACATTTAGAACTAAAGACAAAAAAGACCCTTTTATATGTAATGATATTAAATTATTCCCCATGATCATTTTCTAGATATGCAGCAAATAACTATTGTAGCGAAGAGACAAGTATATAGTACAATGAGGGGATTTTTACTTTTAAAATATCTTATTATGATATCATTAACTCATCAACCCAAATCAAATCAATACTAACATTTGTCCTTGCTGTCGGCCTGAGACCTGTAATAGCCGCCTATGCATAATAACACTTTACTTTGTCATTGAGGACAATTGAAGTTTAACAGGGGATTTGCAGTTGGGCTCTCTCTCTCTCTCTCTCTCTCTCTCTCCTAATTCTTCTTTATATCAATAGTCAATAGACTTCCTGTCTTTTCATCATAACAACAAACGATGGCGCGGATCGAACGCACGTATAAAGCCGCCCCTCCCATTATTCTTCCGTCCCACCCATTCAACTCAACACAATAGGTCCGATCCCCATTATTATTTCTCCGAAGAACTATAGCTCTATGCAAAATTTGAGACAAGCCATTCACTGTTCAAAGTAGCCTTTCAATGAACAGACTACGGGCTTCAGTGTATGATACTTTATCTTGAAATATATCAAACCCTAACTGATGTAATGGCAGGACCCTATCAAAAAAAGTATTAATCATGTAGCTTTCAATGCTGGGTTAGTAATTGATTTGCCCCCAAGCCTCCGTCATCAGTATAAATACTGATGAGGCTACCCATCAAATGTTTTTTTTTTTATTTATTTATCAGTATTGTCATTGTTGTTATCGTGATTATTATGATTAAGATTATGATTAGCTTTAGCATTATGGTTTTGATGTTGTTGTTATTATTATTTATTATTATCATCATCATCATCATCATCATAGTCATAATGGTATTGGAGCTATTTTTTACATCACATGTGTTGATTTTCGGGGGTAGTGTATTAAAGAAGTGAAACTTATTGAGCCATATGAGTAGAGCACGGTGTGGTATTTCAACAATGGCGTAGCCAGGATTTTTCAATGGGGGGGGGGCAGACGTGAAGGATCCAACCGCGTAGCCAGGATTTCATTTTAGAGGGGTTGGGTTGTGATCGAGAACGCGAAGCGTGCGAAATTGGTGATTAGCACGCAAAGCGTGAAGGGAGGGGGGGGGGGGGGTTGAGAGAAAGATAACGGCTCGCAGCAACTTTTTTTTAGGCGGAAAGTTAGTTCGACGCCCTGACTGCTTTTCAGTTATTTGGACGCAATACTGCACTGTATGTAACAGAGGTGGGTGCAGGGAGGAGGGAGTTCGCCCCCCCCCCCCTGCCGCCCCAAGCGCGAAAGCTATGACGTTTTAACAAATTTGAGAGAAAGATAACAGCTCGTAGCAAACAATTTTTTTAGGCGGAAAGTTATAGTTCGACGCTCGGACTGCTTTTCAATAATTTGGATGCAATATTTTACTGTATGTATTAGGTGTGGGGGCAGGGAAGGGGGAGTTATTTTCCCCTTCCCGCGCGAAGCGTGAAAACTTTGACGTTTTAGCAAATTGTGACTGAAAGGTAACGACTCGTAGCGCCTTTTTAGGTTTTTTTTGGTCTCAATTCTCCCGCTTTTTCGTTCTCACTTTTTTTTAGGGGCTGAATAGGGGGGCCAGTGCCCCCCTGGCCCCCCTGGCTACGCCTATGTATTTCAAGTATACAAATCGGAGATTAAAAACCATTAAATAGGAAAGGGACAGTACAGATTTTCCTAGATATCCCCTTCAAATGGGATCAAAGTGGCAAAACAAAAGCTTATGAAAGATAAGGGATCTTGTAGTCCAGACAGAAAGAGGAACGAAGATTGAATCAACGCCGATATCCAGCGGCATCGCTAGAACATTTGAATGGGGGTGGGGTGGGACACCCAAATTTGCCGACAGATTTTTAGAGTGTGACACCCAAATTTGCCAAAAAATGCTACACGCTACACCCTAAGCTCCCCTCACACAATGATACAAGAAAATCGCAGATGCAGAAGTCATGATCATACGGGCCCATTTTCGCAAGGGGATAGGCTGACTCCTTTTACCCGAATATCAACTTTTCAACTTCTAAATTAAAAAAAACAAAACAAAACAAAACAAAACAAAAACAACAACAACAACAACAACAAACTTTTCTTAGTAAAAATGTACAGAAGTTACATATCAGGAAACCTCACTACCCAAATATGTGGATATTCTGGCACCTCTCCACCCGAATATGAAGTGGTGGCTGGCCAAACATCGGAACTTTGAAAATCCTCGGAAGGGGGCTATGTACAGCCCATTGCCGAAGGGGGACGCATTTTGCCCGAATATTATCTATTCACTTTTTTGAGAGCGAGGAAAAACAAAACAAAACAAAACAAAACAAAAAAAGGTTTTCCTTCTTTTTCTTTGCTTCCCTTTTCCTTTCCCTCTTTTCTTTCTGTTTTAGTTTAATTTCCTTTCCATTTCCTTTTCTTCCCCTTTCCCTTTTCCTTTCTCTTTTCTCCTTTTCCTTTTCTCTTTCCTTTTCCCTCTCCCCATTTTCTCCCTCCTTTTTTGCCGACAGAGGTGGCGCATTTGCCGACAGCAATTTTGAGCGGTAGTGTGATCCCTCAAGCCCCCCCCCCCCCCCCCCCCCATCTGCTGCCGATAACTCTTATCGTCATATTTTTAAAGTCGGCATTATTTTGAAATTAGCTTACGATTCATTCACCATTCATTTTGGGCGCGAAATGGAATGTTTTCTCGTGTGACTGAGAAAAAATACATTATGAAAATATACAATTTTCATATACATATTATTACTTTTTGCGGGGGTCCGTTTTATTGCCCCCCCCCCCCCCCCTTTCCCATCCCTCGATAGACCCTACAGATCTAGAGGGCCAGCGGTTCCCATTAAACTTACTTCCAGTTCAAAGCGCTGTCGGCGAAAATATATACCGTTTTCTTTTTCCTGACAATTCTAGATGATTTGCATCTGCTATCATTTTGGTTGTTGTTGGTCCTAACCCCCTCTCCCCTCTTCCCTCGAGAACCTTGGGAAGGCCTTTGGTGTATTCCCAATATCATATGCCTAGTTAGAATTTAAAGTTGGCCATTATTTCTCCTTTCCACTGCTTAAATTTTCGGTTCCACACTCGCCACAAATATATCTGGGAATTCCGCTACCCCCCCCCCCAAAAAAAAAAAAATAGTGGAAAGTTGATATTCGGACAAAAGGCACCCCCCTTCGATAATGGGCTGCGCCCCCCTCCCCCTGATGATTTTTTAAGTTCCGACATTCGGGCAACAATGCAACATATTCAGGTAGCGAGGTGCCAGGATATTCAAATATTTGAGCAGCCAGGATAATTATGTAACTACTGTATTTAGATTAGAATAGTGGCCGCCTGGCCAGTATGATCAAGCTCTCTCTATGTGTGTGTGTGTGTGTGGGGGGGGGGGATTAGGGTATAGCCACTGAACTCTGTGGGTACAGCTTAGGGTGCGGCATTTTTTGTAGGCAAATTTGAGTGTCAGACCTTAAAGATTTGTCAGAAAATTTTGGCGTCATCCCCTCCCCATTCAAAATTTTCTAGCGACGTCTCTGCAGAAAGTGAAACTAGTATAAGCTAATGAGAAATACAGTTTTTTATGTCTTTTTAAATTATCGAATTGAAAATTATATTTAAAACTAAATACCAAAAAGAGCCCTTTGCATGCAATAATATTTGTCCGCATGAGCATTTTCTTTTTAGAGTGCGTGTCGTTCTAGCTTGATCTAATCTAGATATGCAGCAAAAAAAGTAGCTAAGAGGCAAGTATGGTATAATGAGGGGATTTTTACTCTAGAATATATCATGAATCCATCAAACCAAATCAAATCAATACTATCATCAGTCCATGCTGTCGGCCTGAGTCCTGTAATAGCCGCCTATGCATAACATGTTGTTATGTCACTGAGGGAAGTTCAGTTTAACAGGGATTAGCAGAAGGGCTCTCTCTCTCTCTCTCTCTCCTATTACTTCTTTATATCAGTAGTCAATAGACTTCCTGTCTTTTCATCATCATAAGAACAAACGCTGACGCTGCTCGAACGCACGTATAACCAAAGCCGCCTCCCCATTATTCCTCCGTCCTACATGCATTCAACTCAACACAATAGGTCCGATCCCCCATTATTATTTCTTCTTCGAACTATATAGCTCTATGCAAAATTTGAAATTTGAGACAAAAGCCTTTCACTGAAGTAGATTTTCATTGCACATAGTAGGGGCTTCAGTGTATGATACATATCTTGAAATATATCAAACCCTAACTGATGGCAGCACCCTATAAAAAAGTGCTTAACTAAAGGCCACGTGCAGTTGATGTGATTTCCCCTCTGTTTTTCTATAGTATGAAGTACCCAAAACGTGTCCCTTTTTTTCTGAAAACTGTTCCCTTTCTCTCTTATAGGTGCCTTTTTCTCCTTTTGATAAATGCCCCTAATTCTGGCTAATTTGTGCCCTTTTCTCATTTGATAAGAGCATTTATGCTTCTGATAGGTGCTTCTTTTCCCTTCTAATAAGTGCCCTTTTCCCCCTTCTGATAATTACCCCTTTCCCTACGTAATATGTGCCCTCTTCCTCATAAGTGCCTCTTTTCACCTCTTTTAATTGCCCCTTCCCAACTCTGATAAGCACCCTTTCCTCTTCTGATAAATGCCCCTTTTACCAATATTTCCCACTGTTCTTACAAAAAGAGCCATATTTATATAGCTTCAAATACTAAACTACAGTGTAAAGCAGTGGGGCTGGAGGCAAGAGGGCCATGCCATGCCCCCCCCCCCCCCCCAGCAAAGTATTTGACATTCCGCTCTCTCGAATATGCCATAATACTACCAAGTAAGGATAATATTTTCCGAAAATTTCCCCCGAACTCTTATAATACATAATGAAATCAAGCATTTATCATACTAAAGTATGTTGATATCGATGAAATCCTAAAGAAAAACGACAGGGTTAAAGCACGAATTAAAATATCTTTCGACATTCCCCAAATTAAGTTTCTCTTGTCATTTTCATTATATCGCCGTAAAAAAATGCACAAACATAGGACTTCAACGTTAGAAAAAAGTCTGAAAACTTTTGCTCCTCGCTTCGCTCGCACATGGATCATTAGACTATCACACATTACTGCCAGTTAGGGAAGCTGAAACATGTCTAGAACCACAATAAAAAGGAAGAAGATGATGGTTGATATGTATTAATCATGTTCGGGGAGGGGGCAGGACTTCTATTTAGAATTTTCACTTCTAATTTTGATTAAATTATATTCACCGGCTTGCATGCACAAGCTTAAAAATAAACCGACTTTAATTTGTCAAGAACTTCAAGACCCACCCCCTTCCCACTCCCGAATTTTTCACACCCGTAAATAAAAGAACAGCTCACTTATGATCAAATCCTGGCGTATGGCCATATTTTCTCGTGGGAGGGGCTGATGCCTTTCAACCGAGTATCATGTTTGCATGTAATCTAAAAATGAAAATAAATGAATAAATTGCGAGCCAGCGAATACGCATACTTTTCGTAATGATTTTTCTTTTCTTTCCTTTTCACCCTCTTTCACCTTCTCTTTTTTTCTCTGTTATGTGACTGAAAGGAAAGGGGAGGGGTGTATTCGCGTGTATTGCGAGTATTGCGGCGGGGACCCTTGGACAGGGCCCTTTAAACAAAAAACGTCCTTGAACATGTGTGATCCGGTACCACAAAACCACCAAAAAGTCCCCCCCCCCCCCGAAAAAACAAACAAACAAAAAACAAACAAAAAAAAAACAACAACAAACAAACACACAAACAAAAAAAACAAATCTGATTTTATTCTATTTGGATAGAACAAAGTCTCAGCTTTAAACTTGAAACTTTATAACCCTTTTGATTTAGCGAACGAAAAGAGCTTGTAAGATAGGTTTGCTGGTATCAGTTAGGGAGGAAATGAGCTCTAAAGTTGAGGCCTATATTTGATTTGATTGATTTACATACATACATACAGCGCCTTTCCATATAAACATGCTCAAGGCGCTTTACAATAAGAAAAAATGAAACAAAGTAATTATTTTGCTCTCCAAGTGCCCACAACCAAATCCAATCATAGAGAAAACAAATAAGTCTTAAGATTTCTTTTGAAAGATTCAGCTGAAGGGCAGGAACGAATGTTTAAGGGTAGACTATTCTTATTTTATTTACCAATTATAACATATATATAATAACATACATGATAACACGAGAAAATAATATTGGAAGGATCGCCCCGCTCAGCCGTGCCATTGCAGCTCAGCTGTTCTACAGAGGGGCCATTCAAGCGTGAGGAGCAAGAAAACAAGAAAGAAAATCAATAGAGAGTGAATCAAAAGGCCATAGCAACCGCCATGAAATGAATTGTCGGATTGGGTTGATATTTTGTAGGAGTGTTAAACATAGGTTATTCATTGTATTACCAAGAGTTCAAATTGTGAACTTTAGTCATTCGAAAGTCGTTATGATGCACATGACTCGGAGTGTTCTAAGAACACTCTCCATTATGGAGAGATTAAGCGCACCTCGGCCGGTGGCCTGACACCTGCACTAGACAATGCCTATTCACTCTGTTGGGATGTCTTTCTTTGTTCCCTGTTACATAATACTGGTTTGTTACCTGTATCGTCCTTCTGTTATCATACACTGAACTTGCAATTTAGCCTAAAAGAAACTTAAATAGGACCTACTCTTTTCTTGTTCACATTGATTAACCCATGCAATTTGTTTTACATAGAACTAACATAGTCTGGGAACCTTCCCGAAATAGCCACCCCATTTTACATAAATTATGAGATCCCCCCCCCCCCTACAGTTACTTAGACTATCCATGTTATTCACAAAAAGCTTGTCAGCTCGAACGCAGCCGCCGGGTTTGGCCTGGGCTATTTCTCTACGTCAGGGGCAGCGGAGCGTCTTTCAAAGTGGGGTAGGTGGGCACCAGCCAAAAAGGGCACTTTTGGGGAAAAGGGGGCACCTACAAGGGGTGAACATAAAACGAAAAAAGGGACCATTTTTGTGACATTAGTATTATCCTACAGTCCAGTTAACGTGATTAATACATTATCAAGCATCATCTTCTTCCTTTTTATTGTGGTTCTGGATACTGCTTCAGCTTCCCCAATAAATTAGCAGTTGTGTGTGGTGGTCTAATGACTCATGTGCCAGAGAGCGAAGCGAGCGAGCAAAAATTTTCAGACTTTTTTCTAATGCTGAATTCCTTTGGTTGAGAATCATTTATAGCGATATAATGAAATTGACAACAGCAAATTAATTGGGGGAATGTCGAATTATCTTTTAATTCATACATTATCCCTGTCGCTTTTCTTTAGGATTACATCTATATCAACATACCTTATGCGATCTGCTTGCTTTCATGAGAGCTAGCGAGCGTAGCGAGGGAGTTTTGGGGAGATTTTCAGAAAATATTGCCCTTAATTGGTGTAAATTATGGGCATATTCGAGCGAGCGGAATAAGAATTCCTTTGCTGGGGGGGGGGGGGTAGGCATTATGCCCCTCTTGCCTCCAGCTCCACTGCCTTACATTGTTGTAATATGTGTACCTGCTACTACATAAAGCCGCATCGATTCTTTAAAGTTAGATATGGCTCTTTTTGTAAGAAACAACGGGAAATATACGTAAAAGGGGGCATTTATCCGAAGAGGAAAGGGCGCTTATCAGAGATGGAATGGGGCACTTATAAGAAGTGAAAAGGGGCACTCATGAGAAGAGGAAAATGGCACATATTAGATAGGAAAAGGGGAGCTTATGAGATGTAAAAAGGGCATTTATCAGAAGGGGTAAGTTGGTACTATTTAGAAGGGAAAAGGGGCACCTATCAGAAGTAAAAATGTACTTATCATCAGAAGAAAAGGACACTTATTAGAGAAATAAGGAGCCAATTATCAGATTTTGAAAAGGGGCACTTATCAGGAGGGGAAAAAAACACTTATCAGAAGGGGAAGGGGCACTTATTAGAAAGGAAAAGGGGCACTTTTAGTAGTAAAAAGGGCACTTATCAGAGAGGAAGGGGGCATTTTTCAGATGTAAAAAGGGCATTTTTGGGGTACTCGAAAAAGTGGGAGGGCACTGTGCCCCCTGGCCCTGCTCTACGTTGACTAATTTTCCGGCTACTGACAGATGAACGGACTGCATTCTCTCCGTTTTATATGTTATCATTCCCTGCTTCAGTAGGCTATTCAGGAATGGATAAACAACTGAAAAGGATTGGCTGATGTATGTAAATAATTAGCCACGGCGCAACCTTTACAGCCCCCCCCCCCCCCCACCCTTCGAGCTTCTAAATCACTTTGAAATTTTATTGCCATGACAACAAGAATATCTACAATATAATCCGAAATATTCATCAGTGCACAGCCTTATCACAATATAACAAGAAAACAATCTTTTGCCTACTTACTAATATTTATTATTATTAGTAGTATCATCGACATCATCATCATCACCATAATGACAATTACCATCATGTGGGGGGGGGGCATGTAACCCTGTCCCTCTGTATTTGCAATTATAAGACTGAAGCAAGGCCATCAGAAATTACGATTTCCTTCGAATTTCGAACCTTTTACCTACTATTTCATGCACTTTATACTTGTGGGCGCATATATTACTGCACAAAATTCTGATGGAAATTGGGATCTCAATTAGGAAGAGGTCATTGACAGAAAAAGGTGATGGGCAGAAATAATTGAAGTCAATAAGAGCAATATATTTGAAAGGCACGCAATACTTTTAACCTCCTAATAATGATCCAGACTCTCTCGGATATTTGTTTTAACCATGAAAGAAGAAATAAATAATATTTATGAATAAACAATAATACTCTTCATGAGGAAAACATGTTTAAAACGGTATTCAAATCGATGTTCGTCTTGAATTCCCTCGTTAAACGATAAAGCCCAGATACTGATTTTAGCCTACCACGAAAATATATATTAAAAATATTTTTAAAAGACAGAGAATTTCGGTACTGATAGACTCACTGCTCTTAGTAAATGCTAGTTTTAGAGTCCCTAGTAAGATAGAACGAAACAATTAGATTGTTAATTACAAGTGTTTTTATCGAAGTATATAAATACAAGAATAGATAGATACGTATTGAGACAATTTAATACCACGGATCATCATGAATGTGTCCCGCAGACTTGACCCGTAATAATAGTGGTTTGCCCCGTAGAGAAAAACACGTAGAAGTACACAATAATGTAGCCGTAGAGGGGGCTATAGCGTTTTAACGAGTCTGCAGAGAAAACCAAAAATAAATCGCGGCTTTTCAGCACCGGGAGGCGGGATCGCTTTTGTCAGACACAGAGTCTTCGTTCCCCAGGGGGTAAAATCCCGGAAGCGAGAAACGCGGTCGCTGATTGGCCGCTTGCGTTCTTTTGTTTAAAACCCCCGTGCTTATGCACCACGACATTTCGCTAAGCTACCTAAGTGAAATTTAGGGAGGGGGTCCATGTGAAGTGCCCATTTATTGGAGTAAAATTTTGGTTCATATGTTATCAGGCTCCTGTTGGTATTGCATGCTGCCTAAATGTAAAACCAAATCTGAGAAAATTAGTGTAAATTTGCAAAAATTTAGTAGAAATGGGGGAGACAATTCTACTGATATACATGTAACTGCCTTGTATATTTCACAGATTCAGACATATACTAAATCAGTAAAATTTGATTGTACCCAACAGGCCAATGAAAGCTTTAGTTAATGCAGGCTTTGAAGAGTTACAGAGCAACAGTAATTCATTGTTATAAAATATACTGGTGTCATTGTGACTACATTACCTACGTAATCCTAAAGCTTACAGGCCTATCACAATTCGAGCGATCGCCAATAGGGTAAAAATGCCCGGATGCAGGTATCGGGGTGCGTTTGCTATGCAATGTGGGACAGCTTTTGTGACCTAGTTACTTCCGGAATCTGACCGGTCGGTGAATGACCCGCGCCCGGCGGCCGTGCATAACCTCTCAAATCAGCTTTCCAAGATACGGCTTTGTCATTTAAGTCTCGAACAGAGCCGTCCGCAGCGGGCACCCGTCGTCGCTTTCTGCCGGACGCCTCCCGGTCGCAAGGCTCAATAACGCTGTAACATTCAGCGGCTCTCCGTACTAGCAATTCCAATTCGAGTTTGCGTTTTCCGTTGCATGGAATGCCTCTTTCTGTCAGAAAAGCTTTCAGCTGCAGAACGGTCATATTCTTGAAGTCTTGAGAAACGCTCGCCATGACAACTCTACGATTACCTTAACTTTTATTAGATAAGTTTGAAGAAAAATTCCTGAAGTGTGTACCGCGGTTACTGTAACTTAGCATCCGTATACACCGGAAGTACACAGGTCCCGGAAGTTGAATGAGAATTCGCCAAAAACGGTACATCCGGGCATTTTTACCCTATTGGCGATCGCTCAAATTCATTGCAGAACTAATATCTGTATAAATGCGAAAAGCAAGACAGGGACTTGATACTTATCTCAAATCCCTTTTGTTCCAAGGGGGTAACATGAGATATGAAGAGGATTGAGATGACCTTATATTTCCTCCTAATTCCTTGATTTGCATCTAACAGAAAAAAACATTTGTGAGTTTAATATTTGAATAAATTGTATATATTGAGCTTATCCAAGGTAATCACCGTGATCAATTTGTTCTTGTATTATAAGATTAGGCTTTGGATCTCAAGGGAAGAGGGTAAATCTTCTTTGGGACAGGAATTTGTCCCCGAAGATCAGCCCGAGCAAGGCACTAACACAGTGTTTAGAGCAACAGTCTTCAACTCTCAAGCAAATTGTCCCTTCCCTAATACAATTTTTTAGAATATATGAGGAGAAACCCCGCCCCCCCCCAAAAAAAAAAAAAAAGAGGGCATACATAATAGACAACAGACCATGATTCCAGATTCCAAACCAGGTCACTGCAATTATGCCCTTGGATAAAGGCAATAATCTCAGTCTATTTTTTTTATCACTTCCCCCAGGAGTCACTGTCAGTGATCACTTGTATAGTCTACATTATATCGAGTGAATATCGAGGGCTCTCTTTTTAAGAAAAGAGTGAATTTTCACTCTATTTTCACTCCTGTAATACCTGTATAATTTCACTCCCCTAGGAGTCACGTCGGTGATCACTCAATTCTTTTACAGAGTAAAATCAACAGCAAACTAATGAGGAAATTGAAACAAATTGAGATATAATGAATTGATGACAAAACCAGACTGCCCTAATAGGATAATTGTAAGAATCATCCAACAACAGCTATCATGCAGGGTTAAACATCCTCATTTGACTTTGACCTTTCAAACAAGTTTATTGCTAATTATGTCATTAATATCTTGTTTGGACTACCATCAAATTTAATTCGAGTCGAAATGAGTTTTTTTTCAAAATACTAAATCTTGTAGGCCTATTGTATAATTACATGTATATTCCAAAAGTACCATGATGAAATATAACATTTGATAATAAATCTGAGACAAATTTAGAAGGTAAGATTAGAAAAGGAATGGACATTTCCTACAGAAAGAGCTGGTTAATATTTAAAACTTTGAGTCCCGAAAATATGCATTGTCACCCACAACAATGAGGGTCCCTAAACAAGTTTCAGTGTCCAAGTAAACCAAAGGCAAAGAGAGAGAGAGAGAGAGAGAGAGAGAGAGATACAAAACCTAGAAATTAAAACCCCTCTATGAAGAGTGGAAAACCTGCATGACTAACTTACAACCAGAAAATCAAATAACATCCACAATATCCATGAGGCAAATTCATGTACTAAACTTCATCAAGTAGTTGATGCTGACAATCCACAGTGCTTCCAGGGCCTACTCCTGAAGCATCTTTCATTTCAATAAATCAGAAGAAACCATGTTACTCTTCCTCGCACCGCTTGCAATCTTTAGTTCATCTTCGTGATCAGCTGCATAGCCCTTTGAAGATAAGAAGAAGAAGAAGAAGAAGGAGAAGGAGAAGGAGAAGGAGAAGGAGAAATAGAAGGAGAAGGAGAAGGAGGAGGAGGAGGAGGAGGAGGAGGAGGAGGAGGAGAAGGAGAAGGAGAAGGAGAAGGAGAAGGAGAAGGAGAAGGAGAAGAAGAAGAAGAAGAAGAAGAAGAAGAAGAAGAAGAAGAAGAAGAAGAAGAAGAAGAAGAAGAAGAAGAAGAAGAAGAAGAAGAAGAAGAAGAAGAAGAAGAAGAAGAAGAAGAAGAAGAAGAAGAAGAAGAAGAAGAAGAAGAAGAAGAAGAAGAAGAAGAAGAAGAAGAAGAAGAAGAAGAAGAAGAAGAAGAAGAAGAAGAAGAAGAAGAAGAAGAAGAAGAAGAAGAAGAAGAAGAAGAAGAAGAAGTAGTAGTAGTAGTAGTAGTAGTAGTAGTAGTAGTAGTAGTAGTAGTAGTAGTAGTAGTAGTAATCAAAAAAAGAAAACTTCACACATTATAATGATAACCTAATCCACAGGACTATCCTCTGGTGGAGATAAGAAAATGTCAAAGAGTAACAAAAAAGGAAATTTTTCATAAAAGGGAAAAATTCACCAAGTAACAAAGGGGCAAAACATGCAAGAGTCATAGCAATAACCTAATTTACAGGAATATCCCCTGGTGGCGAAGGGAAATTGCTGCAAAGTCGATTTTTGAAGACGACAAGCCAGACACCAGTAATGAGACATCATGGCAATTAAGTAACAATAGCTAATGTCATGGGAGGTGAAACTACCTGACATTGACATTCAATCAGAATTCACAGGTGATCGTTAGGTAGTCTTAAAACTCAGACAGCTTTTCTCAGATAGCAATCAAAACCTCAAATAACAGTAGACATCTACAGGACTATGTCATCACTGGTTTTATCGAATGAAGCCGAAGCTTAGCAGTACGTGTAGTCGTGTACATGTAAGATGCTCATGCATCAGTTCATGAAACCATTGAAAATTCCAGCAACTTAACTCAATCCCTCCTGATCTACATTTGTAATTGCCCTACTTGTCATGCACATGTAATAATTTTCTCAAAGTAAAAATAACCTTTTGAAGACAATTTCATTTTCCTTTTTGGTACATGTAGGCCTACATGTATTTATATTCATACATGTATTTTTTAGCAAGATCTTGGGTCCAGCATTCAGTGATTTCGAATAAAATCACTTCATAATATTATTATGGGGGCTGAAATACAGCAGACGACCAAAGAATATACGAGGTAATATTATCTTTTAGACAAAAAAAATTAAAATCTTTGATAGATACAGCAGACGACCAAAGAATATATGAGGTAATATTATCTTTTAGACAAAAAAATTAAAAATCTTTGATAGATACATGTATAATCTTCAACAAACTGGAGATGGTGCACAATAAGTCAAAGCTTACAGCATGATTCAAGCTCATTTGAACAATCATGAATTAGAAACTTTACTTACATGTATGAGCTACTTTTAGAGTCATGCTATAAGGGGGCATGACATTTAGAAAAGTAACTCCTGAAAAGATAGAATTAGAACATGATTGAAATCATCCCATGTATACACCTCATACAGCCTCAGGTCTGATCTTATTAAACTAGTCTTCAGGTGTATTCAAAAAGGAGGTAATAGCTTTGATGGATAGGTTATGGGTGTTCCTCTCATTTATGATCTTAATTCAATTTCCAGGAGTCAATAGGGGTACAATCTTCCACCTTTAGGGTGCGACAGGTACCCCTGGCTGGAAGTACCCCTGGAACTTCAAGTAGTTGTGGTTATTACACCAACTGTCTGCTGCATTACAGGATAATCTACATCGTGACTTCACTTCCAAATGTGCTGACACATTATGTCGCATACCACTAAAAAAATCTGCTCTTTTTACTCCATCATGTAGGGACCTCCCCTCTTTGTTGAAATTTAGTTCACCTGAAAAGTGAATGTTCTTCGAAGTACTGGAAACACTTTGTGTATATCATCATACCTTTATCACCAAAGAAAAAGAAATAATGTCATTAAAGAAATAAGATTACATTATACATGTGTATTCAAAAGAAAATAAGCCTATCCCTCAATATCTTTGTATTTCTAAGGATATGATTTTGAAGGGTGCAAGAGGCGGCCCATCCTTATTACATTCTAATGTATTTCTGGGTGGTGGTATGATATGGTCCTTCACTAAATAAGACGAAAACTATAATAAGCAACCAATAAATCAGAAAGTAGCAGGAAACTACAGTATGGAAGACTTCCATAAATCAGTCAACAGTTGTTTGTCAACGACAGCAAGCAAAAACAAACAATGTCAATGTTCTTGTGAAAGAGATAAATATTAAGGAGGTCTGAAATAGCACTTGATCAGGACGAAAATAAGAATGAGCTTGCAAAACCTTGTTACAGCTTTCAAAAGCAAGATTTAAAGTGACATCTAAATTGACAGAAGAGTTCAGAATTAAGAGCTGATGGATGACCTCTTTCAGGTCACCCTCTCTATGCCATAAATCCAGATATTTGTTGTCAACAGTCAAGGTGCATTTAAGATTCTGTAGGCCAAATCATATTCGTCTATGTTGGTTTTATTCATTCTATCGAGCAATATTTGGCACTGCCTGGCGAGATCTGTAAATCATGATGCCATTAATCTGCATCGAAGCTGAACAGAAGGGTTTTTAAGTATATCATTTCCCATGAATTGTTCCACAAGAGCAAACATATCAAATCTTAGAATAGTTTGAGGTACATTTAGGTCACTTTAAGTCTCATTGTAGGCAATATTTGTCATCCATCTCAAATCTTGGACAGAAGTAATTTTGTTTAATTTCAACATTTAAAAACGTACAAAAGTATTCAAACATAACACTTGATGAAATATAGAATTATTCTTAAAAAGTACAGATTAAATACAGAACATTACTTCAAAGGATTAATAATTGAAGATAGCTTACATGTATACAATGCCAGTATCCTTTCTTCAGGTCTAGTTCTTGGAGGCCAATGTTATTTATAGCTTGATGAATACTACCAACTTGTTTAAACATACAATGTCTCATGTTACGCTAGATGATAGGAAGCTCAAGGATTGGGTACAATGGGATTAAAAGAGGAGTAAAGAGCACGTGAGTGAGGGGATTAAGAGATCCTAAACCTGCTTCCTTACTCATCGTGACTTTACACATCTTGGCATGAACTTGATCTTCAGAAGAAAATGGGTGACAGGACCTGCGCCTGAGGGTGACACAAATGATGTCAACCTGTCCCCCCTTCATTCACTGCCTATGAGGGCCTACAGTCTTACCCCCTTACATTTATCATGTTGCCATGGTAACTGTAGGAAGGGCCGAGATATTTGGTGAAGATTGATCTGTTCCTCTCTGGACAAACAGGATCACAGAAACTCTCCAAGAACCTAAATCAATAAGTAGCAATACCTAAGAGGCTAAGCTTCCTGACCACTTCACAGCAATAGCATAGGGAAAAATTGAGGACATCTCTCAGGGAAGGGGAATGATAGAGAATAAATCATCTACTTTAATTTGCAGGAAAGTGTAAAGAAATCTAAATTCCTACAGTATGCAAACCAACAGCTATAATGAATGATCGGGTCTACTTATTCGGCATATAATGAATTATTTATTTCACAATTTAATCCTCAAAAAAAACGGGAAAATACTACTAAATATGATGTATTTACACAAAATTATTAGCATTTCCTATATATTCATTCTGTAGAATAAGAAATATTCTAGTTCCCAGAAGGAAGGTACATGTAGGTGACCAACTAATTCATCACATTACATGTAGCTGCATGGCAGAAGAAGAGGCAGAAGTTCTGGAAGCATCTTAGCCTACAAGCCATCTGAGATCTGAACACAGGCCACACACATGCTCTCGTGCCCACCAGGCTCTACATCCCAGAGCACAATGCGCTCAATACAAATTTTCAATCAAGATGGAACAAATGTACACAAAACAAACAGCCACAAAACATTCCTCCAACCATGACTGGTACACAGAAGGGAACCCGAGAGATACATGTACCACCGAAAATATCGCCCAACAACAGTCCGACCGCCGCATGACTCTTTAGCGTTTATCCGGATCAAAAAGAAGGGTAGAATGATCACACTTGACTTGAAAGTCGCCGAAAAGAGATTTGTGAAAAGCGCCAAAAGCGGCTTTCACAGAGATGCATTGTTTATTGAATGATTAGTATTCTTGTGAAAAAATGATTTTTTTTTTTCCTATCTCTCTTTTTTTTCCCTTTGATACCCTGGTTCAAATAGGACATGGCTAAAGGCAAGATTTCCATTCATAAAAGGGATATAAAAGGCTTCCTTTGATCTTCTTTGGTATCCTACTCAGGTGTTCAAACAAATCATATTCTTCAGCACTTTCAGCAGAATATATATAGCCGGTTCATGCATAAACGAGCGGGATTCTTTTCTTTTTTTCAGATGATTCCTGTCGGTTGTCCATGAAAAATCTAGAAATGACCTGCATTTCCAGCTCAACAAAAACCTCTGAACATTTAGAACCCTTTTGTGAACTACATGTAAGAGTGCAGGACACAACTGAAAGGTCCCCTCAACCAAATGCAAGTTGATTTCTGTTGATGTGCATGCAGGGATGCATACAACTCATATTTTGTTATTCAAACATCTAAATGTGTTTCATAGATTTTTAAATATTTTTGAAATTATTTTCTCAAACATGCTAAGCTCCATCCTAAAAAGATGCTCCAGATCTCATTCCTGCAGTGACATCATCTGTCAATCATTAGTGAGCTCAGGAGAGACAGTGGTATGTAGCTTTGCCAGAGATGACCATCTGTTCTAATAAGACCACACAATGCCTACATAGTAGTTGCTATGTCAGACATGCTGTAGCATCACCAGGAAAAGAATGGTAATGAAGAGGTATTGTACGAAATTCTATTGTAAGCATGTACTGAGCTGGGGGAAGTTACATTCCACCGTCTATTGTAGAATGTTAGTATAGCTAACTGATGATTGACAGATGATGTCATTGCAGGAATTCAATCTGGAGCTTTTTTTTTTTTTTTTAGGGTGGAGCTTAGAAGGTTGGAAAAAATGTTTTTTTTTTAATTAAAAATCTATGAAACATATCTAGATGTTTGAATAACAGAATATTAGTTGTATGCATCCCTGCACATAAACAGCAAAAAACTTGCATTTGGGTTGCATTTGGTTGCAAGGGCCCTTGAAAGCAATCAAAGCATGTACATCTACCCGGGACATCTACCAATCATTTGTGAAGTTTGTTCACTTGTTCTTTGACCTGACACAGGCTAAGGACAAGACAGGCCTACCAAATTTGTAACACCATCTTTATCAACAATACCCTTGCCCTGCTGACAGTTTTTTTAATTTAAAAAAAAGTACCGAAAAGAGCCCCATAAGGGGAAAAAACGGTTTGATGGTTTTAATTCTGAATGAGAAATTGGATGATCCACCTCTAATCTTAGGAGAATTTAATCATTTTATCACTTCGCTAAAAAATTTCTTTCCCACAAGATATAAACCTACAGTCTTTCTGTCACTTTTTCTCAGCTTCTCTTCCCTCCCTCCCTCCCTCCCTCCCTCCCTTTGCACTCCCCTCTTCTCTCCCTTCCTCCCTTCTTCTCTCCCTTCCTCCCTTCTTCTCTCCCTTCCTCCCTTCTTCTCTCCCTTCCTCCCTTCTTCTCTCCCTCTCCCACCTCTCTCTCTCTCTCTCTCTCTCTCTCTCTCTTTCAACTCTTTCTCACAATCTCTCTATCTGTCCCATACATTAAAGGTTTATTCACACCATTCCTCCTCTCTTCTCCCCTCCTTTAATAAATGTCTTCTTCTGTTAACATGTGGAATCTCATTCTCATCTCACAACTTTTATTCAAGGTGTAAAACATGTGTCGATAATGTATCCCCTGCTGGTCAATGATTGGTCAAAATCAGCATGGATCACTGCAAATTATCCTTCTGGTTTCCAGGATTCACATACATGTACATGGAAAATGGGAGTTTTTTTTTGTTTTTTTCACATTTAATGGTATATTTAGTCAGACATTAACCTTTAAATAACCTTTGTTCATGAAGAAAAACTGTGACGTACATGTAAAAGAATAAGTTTTCATAATTAAGGCTTACACTGAAAGATTTTGCCTTATTGTGATCCAAGGGTGCATTTTTTCTTTGAATTATCAGTGATCTTTGCTATAAGTACATTGTAGATGAAAATGTTTCATGAGCTGGCAGACATTCTTGGCTACAATATCATAAAATTCTGAATTCACACACACATTATAATGTAACAATACCAAAAATACATCAAAATATATACACAACTTCCCTAGTCATTCATAGCGTTTGAAAATTTGTTCCATTCTCCCTTCCTAAACTTGTATGTTATTATATAACATTAATGGAAGTGTATTACTCTTGGAAGCACTACTCTATGCCACCCCCCCCCCCCCACCTTAATAAGCAGAAACATTCACAAGGGGTCTTTAAAAATGCCACAAATTTGCATGATGCCACAAGCAAATTAACTTACTTACACCAGTGTAGATCATACTGTAAGTGCGAGTATTTCACATGAAAACAACAAAGAAGTCTCACAAAAGGAGAAGACTGAAAAAAGAGGGATTTAAGACCATTTCCATTACAATATGCCTGCACTAAGTAAATTATGGAAATCACAACCACTATTGTGGTGATAATTGTTCTGTGGTTATGAGGGGAAAGAATCTTTGTCCATTCCACTTTACATTCTTCTGGAGTAAAGTTAGAGACCCTGTCTGTTTACCAAAGCCTAATTTACACACTATCTAAATTTGGGGATAGAGCAAATAGAGCGAGTGAGGTGGGTGGAATTGGGAAGAAAAGGAAAGGGAGAGGGGCACAAGACAGAGAAAAGGGAGGAACAGAGAGGGAGGGGGACAATGAGAGGAACAGGGGAGAAAAAGAAGGGAGGGGAGAAAATATTAATGCTATGAAAAGCAAACAAGAGTTATGAAGGAGAATGATAAAGACATATGAGCCTGCATGCTTGGCATAAAGATAGCACAGAGATGGGATATGAAGGAATTAAAAATGCATAAAGAAAGGAACAATGGAAAGTAATAGCAAGGAGTTAACTGTTAACTCCTTGGTAATAGTAAGACTTTAAGACAGATACATTGTACTTGTATATCAAATCATTAGTCACAAAGCAGGAGAGCAAGGAAAATACGCATGTAAGTAACAAAGAGACAACATCAAAATATTAATCAACGAGAGTGAGAAATCAGAAATTTAAGTAATAAGCGAAATGCAGACAGTCAATTATGATAAAAGTATTTTAGGGAGATATTTAACTAATAAGTGACATGTTGACTGTAAGTCAATGAAGAAAAAAAATATTTCTAAAAGAAATTATAAGAGACAAAATAGGATCAAACAGATTGATATCACAGGAATTCATGAGGCATGAATTTCATAAACCCAAAGAGCACGAGGAATTGAGGAAAGAACTCGGTTTCACTGGATCCCTTCCTTTTGAATCCAAAGCAAAGTTTGCACTTTGCCTTACCCCCATGCATGGAACCGATGAATAGAGAGCGTTGGTGACTGCTCGTGGAACAGGCCAGAGAAAAATCAATGAAACCTTTCTCACAGTCGGACCTAACAATGAAGGGGCTGGCCCGTAGTATTAATCTCTTCAAACATTTTCTCAAATTAGGTTGAGCTAGTTAAACTTGCTCTTTTGTCAAGTACTTTTGGAGGTTGCAATGTCATGCTTTATGCCAGGACACCACTCTAACTGAGAGTAGATCTACTACTACTTGGGGCACTCAACATATTGGACGGACGGGTATGTGCTGCTTTGACGACCCCCTTTTTCAACGGCCAATTTCCGTTCTCAAGATACCCGAATTTCCATAAACTGCCATTCCTCACCCTTCTAATGCGTTCTCAAGACACCCGATCGGATCAAAAGCGCTCGTCTCTCTCCATTTCCCTGGGCGCGCCCCGTTCCCTAGCTCTCACGTACATGTACATGTATGTACGTCTATTCACTTGCGTGCCCAATTTTGCACTACAGAATCCCCACACTAAGTGCCGTAGTTCCTTAGACCATGTTTTTTCGCTCAGCTGGGTATGGATCCACCATTCCAAAGACCCTGTGTTTTTCGCTTCTAGTCCATTCCTTAGACTGTATCTAGGGCGGCTGCGGCACACCCCCGTCTGAAAAAAATCTGAGTGCCCCTCCCCGGGACATTCTCTTATCTTGCTTCATCAGTACAATTTGCCCTGTTTCATTTTAAACTTCTATTCTTTTAACTGAGCCCAAGATAACTTGAGGTCTCTCAAATTATAAATATTGAAAAGATTCTTGGAGACATTTCTATTCATATCAAAGATCCAATGCAATGCCTGAAAATATATTAACAAGTAATTGATTAATTTCCTTCCTTCCTTCCATGTAAACATATTAAATGACAGTTCAAATGGAAAATACAGAGCAAGCTAACTTTTCAAATAATTAGGAGCTTGATACCCTAACTAAGCAATCATTACAAAGAACATAATCATCACATGACTTTTAACCTGTTGACTACTTAGTTCTTTAACTCTCATTGGCTTAATACAGGAGGCACCCAATTCTTGTAGTCTATGGGTTAAGAATGAAAGTTCCTATATAGATATACTACAAGTAAACAGTTAATGTCATCAGTCATCAAAAGTAGTCTACATGTACATGTACATACATGTATGATGTATGTTTTTTGGATAACCTAGCACATCCTTGAATTTAATGGAAAGAGTTGAATAGCCTCAGGTCTATGACCACAATCAATGAGAAAAACAGAGAACATTTCACCTGTTAATCAAACAGAAATCCCTCTGTCAGATTAACATCAACTTGAATAGAAAATTTAAAATGAATAAACTTTAAGTCTTGGCCTCTTCGTGAACCAAAAACAGCAAACTTAAAAAGGAACGTGTGGAGACAGAGAAATTAGCTGTTAGTTTGTATGCATATCCAACCACCATGAAGCAATTTCATTTCATCATCACAATACAACGAGGATTCCCTTATTTTGAGCAAAAACGACAATTTCCGCTCTAGCCATACAAAAGTTCAAACCACAAGGAATTGTTCGAGTGAGAATAGAGCCTCAAAGAAATATGAAATGGACCGTGAATGCTACGAAGCACGTTTTTTAGAAGACTCTGTTTTGCCCCAGGCTCTAGCTCTCACTCCCTGGCTCTCCCAAACTTCTATGACCTCAAAAATTATAATGGAGCAGTTTTTGCTTGGCACACGTGCATGAAAAAAATAGGGATGGGATGGAGCACTCACAATCACATTAAACTGATTATAAAACATGATAATCACAAACATTAATCATACTGTAAAGTATACATTAGTAAAAGAAGATTGATTATTAGGCAAACTGCTTCTTCCTTAGTTGATATCAAAGTGATATTACTTGAAATACATAGATGGAATTTTGAGCTTACCGCGAGGGTTGGGTAGGGTTGCACCGTTGCTTTGCTGGGCCTCTGCCGGGCGCGAAGCCAAGCTCGCCAGGGCAACGGCGGCACAAAAGAGCGGAATCGGCTCCAACTTCAATTTCATCTTCCTAAATCGAGGGTGCATCTCCATCTAGCACTAAGCAGGCCCCCCTTTTGCTCCACCAAGATGTCAAATTTCCTCAATAATATCAATGTAAGCACAGATCCACTCGAAAAACTAAGCACCAAAAAAGATAATTCCGTGTAGGGTAAAAACTCCAAAAAGGTATCAGCGATTTGGGTTATCCTATAGGAATTCCCAGGTAAGTTTATCCATAACCGCAGAAGAACCTCGCTCCGAGTCCGTTCACCTGTACACGGCCGTGCACACTACGGGCATACAGCCAAGTTGCACAATAACCAAGTTAGCAATCGACCCCCTCATACACCCATCGTCTGGTAGATCGGACGGACTTGGGACAGGTTTTTTGAAGTGTCCGCGAAGTTTGTGTGATCAATTCGGTGATACTATGGACGACTCCATCCAAAGGTAGGGGTGCAACGATAACATAAATGGGGGGAGGGAATTTCAGTAGCTGTCGTAATCTTCGAAGTCCTTCAATACTATTATTCATGATTTACTTGATATTTTTTAGCATTTATTTTTCCTCTGATAAACCAAAAACTTCTTCCAGTATTATTGCTTGGAACTGCATGCATTGGAGCTGTATCTGTCTTGTACATGTATCCCAAATTTCCGGATTGTGATAGACACCTATGAAAAACTAAATGACAGACATCTTTAAACTAGTTCACCAACAGCAAAAAAATAAATAACTGAATAAATAAAGGTAGAGGATTTGAGGGAGGAAGCAAAAGGGAATAGAAAAGTACAGAGCAACACTAGAGTGCATACGCGGTGATTTCGTGTCAAGGCCAGTGGGGGACGCGACTAGCCTTTACCATACTTGCTATAATAGTCTTCAAAATTTCACTCCCCCCCCCCTCCCCCACCCAGGATAGCCATCCATACCAGCGTGCGAGCCTCATCTCATGTCAAAGCAGGGAGAGGGGCGACGAAGGGAACGGTGGATGCCAAGGACTGGAAGTTAAGTCGATTCAGCTCCTCCTCTTCCCCCCCCCCCTTCATTTCTGATGTTGTTATGCTTTAGCCTCTACCCCGTTTTGTGTTTGGAAAAACTGCGTCCCTCACACCCTCCTTTCATGGAACAGAATTTACAGAATTTATGATTAGTTGGAAAGGAATCCACACCGTAGTCCAAGACAACCCCCCCCCCCCCCATTTCTGGTATGTATGTATGCTTCTAGATCTAGTCACCTGCGATCTATCAGTGCCATTCATTTCCATAAAAATACCTTTCCAATACAATTATATTTTCATGTATTTATCAAAGTGGACACTTTTATTTTTATTTTTTACTTTAAAGTGAGTGTGGCCCACGGCGATCTACCCATTCTCTCCCATCCCTGGGGCTCTGTCAGCCAGGTGCATGGTCTTAACCACTGGCGTACTGGTGGGGGGGGGGGCTTGGGGGCTGCACCCCCCCCCCCCCCGAAATGTTCCGCGCCAAAAAAAAAAGGGTTACTTAGGCCTAACTTTAGTAGACCTTTAACTAGTTACATACCAGATATCTGATATAATTATTTTTTCATTGAAAAAGGTCAATTTTTAAGGCTCGCTCGCTCGCAAGAATTCAGAAAGCATATGCTCAGCCCCTCAAAATTTTTGGCTCATTACCCCACTGGTCTTAACTATTTTCAAACATATCATTTGTTTATTTTAGGCAGGTTACTTTGAAGAAATGACGTCGGGGTTCAGGTTCAACGACCTTTCTTTTTTTTCAAGTGGATGATGATTCAGGACAACCATACAACCAGTATGTACCCCCATCGGTTTGGATACTTTGCTGTTTGTTTGTTTGTTTGTTGTTTTTTTTGTTTTTTTTTGTGGGGTTTTTTAGCACCCCACTTCTAAAATTCCTGTTACCACCCTTCCCCCCCCCCCCCCTCTAGTCTGCAAACTTATACACACGTAAGTATTTTGAGCTTAATTTCGTAGCTACCCAACTTACATGATAGATGGATGATGTTCCAGAATCGTGCCCGTCTGCCCCTCCGAACTTCAGATGAGTATGCTTTAAAAAAAAACACCCCTTCACGCATAATAGTATCACCCCCATTGAACACCATTTCCGCTCAGTAAGTTATCATAAATTTATGATGCACCTGCGCTGAAAAGTCACTGACTTTCGTTCGCGCGTGGGAACACAATTTTGGAAGTTCATTCACGGGGACAATCCAGCGATATTATTGGTATAACATGAATAAATTCTATTATTTTACTTCAAATTCATTACCCCCGTTGTGGTGAAGGCAGAGCATTTTATGAATGAAATGACTGAGCACCGTTTTTGTTATATCTTCCGTACCTGTTCCGATGTGAATTCTTTTTATGATCATAAAAAAAAGTGATTGATCAATTTCTATAAATTTTTCATCCACTGTACGTTGTACGTATAGCATAATGCGTCACGTATACTGGCTATATAGGCTTAGATGTTATCTGTAATTTGCCATCTGTTTCTCCTGACCACTTACCCATTTGACCACCAAATACTAGATGATGAATATTAAACCACGGATCGACATCAATGTCATGCAGAAAAGACGCCAACACTGAATATTCAAACGACTTTTTTTCATGTTTTTATTGAGAAAAAAAATATACAAACACAAGAAAAACAGTATACTGAGAGTAACATAGGTTCAAAATAATTGCCAAGCTTGTCATTATTATACTCAGTCTTCTGTTGCAATCCATGTGCGGCGATTTCTTGTCACGGCCGGGAGGGGGGGACGCGACTAGCCTTTATCATTTCTTGCTGTACAATCTTCACAATTTAAGGGTGCCCCCCCCCCCCGATCGCCGCCCATGGCTGCATCAAAAGGAATGAAAGTAGAGAATGGAAGGAGGGCGTTACCTTCTGAAACTTGCAACGGAACCTAATTGTGCAGTGAAGAAAAATATGGCTGAGAGTAATTACAAGCAAAACAATTTAGAGAAATTTACCTCTTTCCTTGGGTTTCGAACTTAGTGAAATCAAAAATTTACTGTCATTTTTTTTCCCCACCTCCCTGTTGTAACACCTGGGGCCCGTTGCACAAAACTTGCGTTTGAACGCAACTCGGGAAAATCAAACGCAACTTTATTTTCAGCCAATCAGAAGTGCGCATTAAGGACTTGCGTTTGATTTTTCGGAGTTGCGATTAAACGCAAGTTTTGTACAACCGGGTCCCAGGTTTCGAGAAAGCTTTAGTTTCTTTGATTTAGAAACCAATTAATGGTGTAAACAAACACGAAAACCACAGAATAATCTATCTTAATCTATCCTATCCTATAGAACTATCCTATCCAGTTTGTTCAATCTAGTGCAATCTGTTATATACCCCTTATAGTTTTGTTGTTTTGTTTTTTTATGCCTTTGGTGACAGTTAGTAAATCGGGCAACCCCAAACCATACGCTACTAAAAAAATTCATGATTATTCATATAAGTGTTTTCCCCAATATTTGGTCATATAACAGGGTAACTTGTTAAAATATGAGAAAATGATTTGTTAACAGTGTTTTATGTCGGGCGATTGTAAATATATGCTGATTTCCGGTAAACCAACAAACTTGCTGTTGTTTCACAGGAAAAAGACTGTAAAATTGAAATAACGGCAATAACTTGTAATTTCAAGGGCCAGAAAACCTGTAGTTTTACAGTGATTTTTTTTTTTTTTTACAGTGTATCATGCATAATAATACAACGATCTTAGACACCAGACCAAAGCAAAAACTTGTGACGTGTAGTATGATTTGGGTTTTTATTTTTGTCGACCTATTTGGTATGTAGCATGTGACTCACAGTATGGGTTTCAAACACACAGTGAGAGCACTTACTGGGGATAAAGCTCAATCATTAACACTTGTTGGGATATTGATTCTTGTGGAATCTGGAAATAGCCTTTGCGAACAATCTTCTTTCTTCTGCGCTACAATGCTTCAATAAACGATATGTGAGAAAGTGAATAGCATATACATAATCGGTAAACGGTACAAGGAAAAGCCAATGGGTATTAAAAGAAATTTTTCTTCTTCTTCTTCTTTTTCTTTTTCTTCTTCTTTTTCTTCTTCTTCTTCTTCTTCTTCTTCTTCTTCTTCTTCTTCTTCTTCTTCTTCTTCTTCTTCTTCTTCTTCTTCTTCTTCTTCTTCTTCTTCTTCTTCTTCTTCTTCTTCTTCTTCTTCTTCTTCTTCTACCTCATTATATTCTTTTGTTTTCTTCTTCATGATCGTCATTTTGTGTTCTTATTTTTCTTCTTTTTAAAAATTGTTTATTTTCGAGTATGCTGTATTCTTCTTCCTTTTTACCAGAATCCTTTACCATCACAATCATCTTCTTTCTCATCCTCCTCCTCATCTTCCCTTTCTTCTTCTTCTTCTTCTTCTTCTTCTTCTTCTTCTTCTTCTTCTTCTTCTTCTTCTTCTTCTTCTTCTTCTTCTTCTTCTTCTTCTTCTTCTTCTTCTTCTTCTTCTTCTTCTCCTCCTTCTTCTTCTTCTTCTTCTTCTTCTTCTTCTTCTTCTTCTGCTCCTTGTAAAACTTACTCTTCTTCCACTTCTGTCGTCTTCTTTTCATCATCTGCTTCTTATTATTATTGTCATTGATATTCTTCTTGTTCATCTTTCTTTCATCTCATATTCGTCCGCTTTCCATCCCGTTTTTTTTTAATTATATTTCTCTTCTAGTTCGTTTCTTCTTCATAATTTGATATTCCCTCCTTCTCCCTCCTTTTTTTTAAACGCGCTGGTTTCTTTTAGATCTATTGTTACACAAGAGGAAATCGACTTTAGACCCCTGTAGATGGACGGAGTTAAAACATCGATTTAATTGCTTGTAACTCCTTTCAGCTTTTTATGTTCTTTCTTGCAGCTTTCTCACCTCACTGCTCCAGTGGCTCGACTTGAGTGAGCGCACCTGTAACGGCTACTACCGAGAGCTCCAGCTCGTTGAGGCTATATTGGTCGTCAGGGCAACGTATAACGCTGGACGGCAAGTTGGGGCGCTATTTATATACCATGTCCCAGAGCCATCTATACACATAGTTTGGCCAACTCGGCTCCAGTAGGTAATAATATGGCGCATGTTGCTTTGTTAGGCAAGCATGTAACAAATGAATATACGCCATGCTGTGCATGGCCAACTGAAACCTAGTTGGTGGAACTCTATGTATGGATGGCTGTGACCAGTCCTATCTATGAACTAGTAGGCCTATTTCTTATTTAACAGTTTTGAAAAGGGTTCTCCTGCATGTCTATGGTATCATATTGCTATTCATGAATATCGGATTAAACGCACTGCATTGTTTCAAGAAAAACTATTAGCATGCACCATTGAGTTTTAAAATAGCTTCATTTAAAACAGACATTTAGGTCATCTTGGTGACCGTGGTGGTGGTGGTGGGGATGGTAGTGGTCTTGGTGATGGTGGTTGAGGTGGTGGTGGTGGTGGTGGTGGTGGTGGTGGTGGTGGGATGGTGGGAGTAGTGATCGTGGTTGAGGGTGGTGGTGGAGATGGTAGTGGTGACGTGTTGGTGATGATGGTGATGGTGTTGGTGGTTGTGGTGGTGGTGGTGGTAATGATGGTGGTGGTGGATGTGGTGGTGGTGGTAATGATGGTAGCAGTGTTGACTGTGGTGGTAGTGTTGGGGGCTGTATCTAAACCCTTCCTCCAACCAAATTTTCTATTGTTTTTCATCTTTCTTTCTTCTTTTATTTTAACATCCTATAAATGTATATTAAGCTTATCTGCATTATACGTTTTGTAAAATAATTTAGTTCATATGTAAAAACAAATTGTGTATTTCGACGACGGTGTTTCACGCATGCAATGATTATGTTAATTGACACGCATCATTACACATCAAGCCATACACTGTGGTCACACTTGTCATACGATCGAATAACTCTTTTGATTTCAGCAGTAATCGAATCAATATTGCCTCATGTCAATCAATATTTCATTGATAATGTCCTCGCAGTGATGAAGGTATTTTCACACATCATCTACTTTTTGGGGTGGGGGTTAACTGTGAAACGTGGTTGAAGAAGGATGGTTAAAGTTTAAAAGATCTGTATATACTATAATAGGCCTATAGTGGAACAGCTTTCAAGGCAGGCCCGGTTTTATTCGAAAGGAATAATTAAGATAAAGTGACACTGCAGTCTTGTTAATATCCCATGCAGTTCATAGATGCAGACTGAACATAAGCAAATGAAAATTATTCCAGTAATATCAATGGGAAAAGAGAAAGAAAGAAATCAATATAATGAATTCAAGTGAGCTGGGCGGTGTCCATCGTTTTGGGAACTGTCTGTCCGCACTAATATCAAGTTGATTTGAATAAATAGAGTAAAATTTAACAAGCATAACAGTGAAAATTTCAATGAAATCGGATGTAAAATAAGAAAGTTACAGCATTTGGAAGTTTTGCATTATTTTTTTTTTGTTTTGTTGTTGTTGTTTTTTTCAATATATCACCCAATCGATCTCATGTGAGTTATTGGGACCGATCTCATGTGAGTTATTGGGACCGATCACGGGGACCTACAAGTAATCGATGTCTCACTCCTTGAAATAACAATGTTGTTGCCATCGGCTGTGTGTCTATTCCGATGGACGATAAGAGCCCCACCCCCCCCCCCCCCCCCCGCCCTATTAAAACAATAAGAATTTTTTTTTTAATGAATGAATAAATAAATAAATAAATAAATAAATAAATAAATAAATAAATAAAAATATAAATAAATAAATTAATTAATAAATAAATAAATAAAATGAAATTACTTGTGTGTCATCTCAGGCCTATTACGATTCGTTTACCCCAGGCACCCATCTTGTAGTCATCTTTGCATCTTGTAAGTTGTTATTTTTGACAAAATAATATAGGCGATATACGATTTGAAGCTCTTCATTGTGGAACAAGGAGAGGGGAGGGGTTGGAGAAAGTTATAATCTATCTACCCACTTTTAAAACCCGACCGAGAACCAACCCCCCCCCCAAAAAAAAAAAAATAATAATAATAAAAAATAAATAAATAAATAAATAAATAAATAAATAAAAATAAATAAATAAATACATAAATAAAATTAAAAAAAATAAAAAAAATAATAATAATGATAATAATAATGTGGCTTAATTATTATTCACCCATAATCAACAACACAAAAATATATCACTTAACTCATGTATACTTCTCTCTGAAAACCGGGAAATCGAAAATAGAATACAAGGTTTTATTCTCAGTTCATGCAGGCAAGAAGATATTCCGACAGATTGTTATTCTCTTCATTTTTTCCAAGTCTCTTTACGTCATTATTGCCCGTTAGAATCAGTGTTATCCTTAATGTAATCCTTTGGATAAATAGAACACATTAAGGGATAAGGGATAATCCCTTGTAATCCTTCTCAGTGTACATCCTCTTGTTCTCAACAGGAATACATGTAACTAAAGCGCCAACGGAGAGCATTATCGCTATCAAAAAGCTGAGAAAGGCTAACAACCATTGTATATTTTGCCGTTTTGGGGGTACTATTTTATGCGATCTTTGCTTTAAATTTGTAAGGACAATGATATATTATTTGTATTAACAAAAAGTGGTCCATATGTTCGGTATATATTCATGGATATAATTATGTAGGCCCTTATCATGTCTATTCTTACGAAGGAACGGTGGTGAAGAAAAAAAAAAGACTGCAATTCAAAAGTATTCTATGAATACAATGAAAAACTAATTATAGTTTAAAACAAATTACACTTCTGTATGACGTTACTATGCCGCATTTTCTATTTCGTTGTGATGTGAATATTGCAGGCGAAGGTGAAATACCAGGTTAATCCTGCCCATGAAATCGCATAAAGAAAAAGTGGCACGAGGCCTAGTACAAGAAAAGAAAAGAAATCAAATTAAAAAAGGGGGACGATTCCAAGATGAAAATTCATGACAAGTAAAACGAAAAAAAAAAAAGTCCTTAGTCTGGGTTTCAAAATTTGAAAACAGGCACAAAATCACAGTAAGGTAGGGTTCTACATGTAGCATCAGTTTTTTTAAATCTTGAATTAAAAGGTAAAAGGTAAAAGTTTCGTCTCGCCAGGCCTCCAAAAGTCGCTCAGTGGGGGGCGGGGATTTTTTTTTTGCCCCCCCCCCCCCCAACTACGCTAGTGCCTGGGGCTGTGCCCCATAAATCCGCCACTGCTCAAGTAGATTCTTTAAAACGATAAAATATTATTCTGAAACCTTAATATGCCCCTTTGCCCCTATACCAGCCCCCTCCCCCCCCCCCTCCCTCAGTGACATTACGTCTGTAAATCGTAATCTCCACTCTGCTTCAGGCATAATTCGGAATCGAGCAAGTACCATCAACACAGACAGAGCGCTGAACACAGAGGTTTAGCGCCATCTACAGTCAAAAGCACGAGAACTAGCTTGCTTCTTGTTGTTGTTTATCTGTCGTCTGCCTGCGATCAGCTGATCCATCCATCCATAGAATGATCTCTCGAAAGCTCTGATGACTCGTCTGTGATCTGCACTGGGTAACTTCTTCTTGGATTACTAAGAGAACTGTAGCTTCTTCTACTAATGTTAGATCTTACATTAAAACTAAGTCATAGAGACACTGTCACTTAGTTAGAGGTAACTAAATTGTTAGCCCGAAAATTCTGTCTCTCGAGTCTCGTTCGTTAGGCTGTTATTTCGGTAGGGTTATCTTTAGATAAGCTTGTAGTTGTATGGTCAGGGGTCCTAAAGCTACGCAGGTCCTAAAGCTACGCACCCCGCAAATACGCGCAATGCGACGCGTTCAATGCGCCAAACTTTTGGTGTGACTGAGCAACGAGATTATCATTTTACGTTCGCCAAAAAGAATGAGTAATTTTCCTTTATTTTTGGTAATATTATCACTCATTGCAAATCGGGATGAAATTCACGTCAGTCAGCTTAAAAATTAAGATTTGCATTCATTTATTACGTGTGCGTAGCTTTAGGACCCTTTCATTTTTTCCATCAAATTCGACATGGGTAATCGACATCAATTTGAAAATTAATGTTATTGATATTTTTCCGTCATAATTTTCTCAGGAATTTAATTTAAGAATATGTAGAACCAAGATATATAAAAGAATTTCACATAAATCATTGAAAAGGTGACTTTTTAGCCACTGGAAACAAAGTGCGTAGCTTTAGGTCCCCCCATCATACATGTATAGACTGGGTAGGGTCTTCTTTTCAGTTCACTTAGAGCCGACCCTAACAGAGGCTAACGAACGAGAGACAAAATTTTCGGTCCAAGTTGGATCTAACAGCTGATGTGTGTGGAGAAGTGCTCTTGTTATTAGGTCTAACTCTAGGTCCATGTTGGACCTAGCTAAATTTGGACTTTGGCTACAAATCACATTGCCTAAATAATCTAACTTTAAATCTGTAACATAAGATCCAACGTATAGATCTAGTCAAGGATTGTAATTCCGAACAGATTGTATTACCGAACGTGTACAGTTAAGCGCCTAAAATGGGTTTTCTGGCATTCTCATACTTTATGTCCCCCACAATATCAAGTAGCAATTTCTCACCATTTCGGTGTCGCTAATCCTCATCTCAAACATATTCATCCGCGAATAATATTCATCCGCGGAACTACATTTTTACCAACCTTTGCATTAGCGCCTTGCAAGATGCAAGACGCATCTCGATCATGAGCGCATCTCATTAGAAGCGCATGGTCTTCAAGAGCGCATCTCTATGTCATCCAAACGCTCCATCATCTTGCCTTCTCCTCCTGTAGAGCACCAAAACTAGGGCGGGTCTCTCGCATTAACCATAAGGTTATTAACCTTGAAAGCTGTCCTCGTCTCTCTTATTATACTCATACTTTATGTCCCCCAAAATTAACTAGGGCAGATCCCTGAAGGAATTAACCTTGAAAGCTGTCCTCGTCTCTCTTATTATACTCATACTTTATGTCCCCCAAAATTAATTAGGGCGGATCCC
Source organism: Heliocidaris tuberculata (assembly GCA_025618425.1). NCBI lineage: Eukaryota > Metazoa > Echinodermata > Echinoidea > Camarodonta > Echinometridae > Heliocidaris > Heliocidaris tuberculata. Next base: position 14,823,701 of record CM046841.1, read on the forward strand.
CGAAGGTTGATAACCTTGAAAGTAGTCATCGTCTCTCTTATTATACTCATACTTTATGTCCCCCATATCTGTTGAATTTGGCTGCGATAATCAGCATGTATATATTATATAAACCCCATTTTCCCCTGTTTTTCAATTCAAGCCGCACTAACCGTCTTCCTAATACGAATTCAGCTTGTTGGCTAAATTAACCTTGAGAGCTATCCTCGTCTCTCTTATTATACTCATACTTTATGTCCCCCAAAGATCAACCAACTTTTGTTTGTTGGGCGCGTCCCGCGCATTAACCTTGAAAGGTGGGATTACGCGTATGAAAACCACACTATTGAAACAAAGGTTGTGTCTTTTTCCCATAGGTTTCACACGTTCGGAAATACAGTACCTTTTTCAAGGGACCAAAATGCCGCGTCGTTGGGAAGGGGTTCACTCGGAAAGGAATATCGTATTTAATCTGCGTTGTCTTTTTTAAATTCCATCAACTTCTTTTTCTGTAGGACTTTGAGCATTCATTATGTAAGTTTGACAGATATTCGTTTGATATTTAATTTGCTGTCGTTGATTTTCTGAAAAGTGTTCGGACACTGGATCCACCACCATATAGGCCTAACTTTTACGGTATGATGGGGGGACCTACATGTAATTTGTAAGGCTAAAGCTACGCACTTTGTTTCCAGCGGCTAAAAATTCACCTTTTCAATGATCTAGATAATATGCCAATTTCTTTCATATATCTTGGTTCTACATACTCTTAAAAATGAAATCCCTGAGAAAATTATGACGGACAAATATCAATGACATTAATTTTCAAGTCGATGTGGATACCCATGTCGAATTTGGTCGACAAAATGAAAGGGTCCTAAAGCTACGCACATGTAATAAATGAATGCAAGTCTTGACTTTGAAGCTGACTGATGCGAATTTCACCCCGATTTGCAAATAGTGATAATTTCACAAAAAATAAAGGGAAGTTATTCATTCTTTTTGGCAAGCGTAAATGATAATCTTGTTGCTCAGTCGCACAAAAAGTTTGGCGCGCATTGAACGTGTCGCATTGCGCGTATTTGCGGGGTGCGTAGCTTTAGGACCTGCGTAGCTTTAGAACCCCTGACCATACTAGACTCATAATTGTTAGAGTTCTTCAGTTGAAATGTTTGGTAGACATTTGTTTAGATTTTTCTTCACCAATTTTTTACCTACGTGTAGGCAAAGGCATATCGTAACCAAGATCTAAATCATAATTGATACAATGATAGTCTATTATATTGCATTGCATTAACATCACTTATTTTTGTTACTTCACCAGGTCGTGAGAAGTGAATGACATCGCTGGAAAGACTGAAACTAGACCCTAGTATCTTCTTGTTCATGAACATCAATGTCACTTGAGTTGCCTGTCTCAGAAAGTTATTCATAGTGAAGTCCCTAAAATTAGGCCACACAACAAGAGTAGAGCAAGGAAGTAGACTGCAACTCCTGATCACAACTTACAGTTTTGGAGCATGAATGATGACACCCAATTCTGGACACAAATAGACCGTTTGACTGAAGATTTGAAGAATGAAGAAAGGGCCCGGAAACTAAGAGAGCAGTTATGCCAAACAACAGACCAAGAAGGTGTCAAATATGTGAGAACACAAGATATTAAGAGGTAAATTATCATGGAATACTTACCCTATCTGTTGTCAATACAGGCTAAGTTCCACACCAACTCTTTTCATAAATGGGGTCTGGATTGAAATTTCAAAGGTCTGTATGATTAGCCCTTTGGATTTCAAAATTTTGGGCCCTTGAAATTCATGGGCCCATTTGCACTATGCACTTGACCCCTATTAATAATAATAATAATAAACAGTTCTTGTATAGCGCATACTGCATAAGCTGTTTTTTTCGCGTACAGATATTTTCGCGATTTTGGACTATGTAGGGAAATTCGCGAGGGTTAAATTTTGCGATTTTTGTGATGTTTTTGTTACTATAAACAGCCATATATTGAAGTGGAAATTTTCGCGAGGACCGACTCGCGAAAATCGCGAAAATAAAACCACCGCGAAAATAACCACTTATACAGTATCACGTTATGATATAACGTCCCTATGCGCTTCCAAAGGGTTTGGATATTATTACCCTGTTATTATTATTAGTGTTGAGATTTGTCAAAGGATACATATTTGCTATGATCGTTTCATATCATCTTTACTGAATTATAATTTGTTACAATACCGATAATACAAATCTAAATGAGTCCTCCAATTCTGTGATTATATTTTCAAGTAAACTACATTCAGATTGCAGTGTGTATGACTGGTGATCAGTGCAAACACACAGGATTGTATTGTCATCTTTCCATTCCATGCCCTTTTTACAGACATGAAGTGTTACAGAGGATTGAAGCTGTTGTTGAGAATGTGGTGACTTGTATTGCAAGGGGAGAGGCTCCGTATCTTAGCTACTGTAGAAGAAACACTTGGGACAGTGTCAGGTAAGAACTCCATCAGATCTACCTTAACCCATTCAAAACAACAGGAGTGTGGGTCTCTGCCGTATGAAATGTAACAGTAGTATTCGAAAAGTTAAGCTAGCATTGAGGAATGCTTTTTAATCTGCTTGAAATGATTGGTCCAACAAATTGTTGGTCACAGATGTATACAAACTTACAATTATGGCTAGTCATTAGTCCACCTGAGGTATTTCTTTTTCTTTCTTTTTTCCCATAATCCCCTCTTTTTTTTTTCTTCTTTTTTTTTTACATAGCATTGGACAGTGGTTAAAGGATGATAATTTATCATTTTGGTAATAGGAAGCTTTATTGACTTGTGAATTAGGCTGTTAATTTCCTAAATTGATGTGTGCATTTATGTTGATCTCATTTACAGCGAAGGGAATTCTCTATCAGTATTATATTAAATTAGGTCAACATCTCATGAAGATAACATTATATACATGTACATGTATCAAGTTGACAATCCTGTAAATATGTAAATTTTGATCTCTCACTCTCTCCCCCCTTAAACTCCCTCACTCTTTATTCTTCTATTCTCCTCTCACTATTGATCTATCTTCCCTCTCACTCTCCCACTATCCTGTCTTTCTCCCTCTCCCTTGTGAACCTCTTCCACTCCATCTGTCTGTTTGATTCTCTCTCTCTCACTCTCTTCTTCCTTCTACAATGTATGTGTCCTCATCATTCTCAATATCCTTTTGTAGTTTCAGAGAAAATGTGGGTTTAGAGATGAAGGACGATGGCAAAATGACAGAAGTAAGATTTGATGTACCGACCTCGACTAACAGATTTGGTAAGTTTGTGCAGTGCACACGACAAACATGTGATGCGACTTATTCAAGCCCAACTAACAGAAAAAAAAAGTATTGAGCAAAATAAAGCATTATGAATATATTATTATGCAATACATCATACTGATGTCAATAGACCTGTTCACAAATATATTCAAATTTCATGCATACTTTTAAAACAAAGATTGTTCTTAACAACCTTAAAGCTTGTCAGAGGCTTATCAGACATAGCAACAAGTAATGTATGCAAACTGGATTTCAAGTATTGTAGTTCATTCGGTAATAACAGGTTAATGGAATACCTCGTTACTAGGTCCCCAGAAAGGGAACATCCATAGATATGAATAACTTTGTGAACAGGTCTATTGTCAGTAATCTAGTTTAACATAAAGGTAGTGGTCACTGTGATCATGGCACATGTGGCATTGATCTTAAAAAAAGAAAAATACTGTGAAACTTGTATATTGTGAGTACTAAAGTCAAAGGAGACAAGAAAAGAAGTTTTTTATAGCCAGGTGATCACACAGAAAAGGTTTGACTGGATTAGGGAACCATCTTACTTAAAATTTTACTTGAATCTACTTAAATTTACTTACCCAAATCATAGCATTACATGTAGATTTCTTAAATATTAATGTAAGTTTTTTAAAATTATATCCTCACTCTAGCTCTGATGCTGAAGGTTCTAGCCTTGTGCTACCGGCTTGTTCAGACTGATACATATTCAACAAAGAGGTGAGCTTGCATATCTTTACTTATTAACTCTTTCAGGACAGGAATTAGTTAAGGGCTAAATTGATCACTTTTTGATCTTCAAATTGGCAACAATAATATTTTTCTTTTAGTGCTACATGGTTCTAATAAGGTGTAATGTCTTTGAAAATAATACACATGGTTAGGAATTTTGTCGAAAAGTTGAAAAAATTGCCAATTTTGATAAAAAATTAGGATTTTGAATCTCTCAATGTGTTGCCAATTTAAGGATTTTAAAACTTATTCTCCTATTCAAAATTCCTGGCATCAAACGCAATATGGTAATGCAACAAAAATGGACATAGTGTGTGCAGAAATTTTTGCTCTTTCTACTCATGTATCTGGTATATTTTTTAGAGCTCTGAATAAAAAGTTATTGAGCCAAACCACAAAATGTGGTCAATTGTCTCGAATGGGTTAACCTGTTGGCTACTGAAATGTCTCATTGCCATAGCTTTGATACAGGTACCAGCCGGTTCCAGTGGGCAATGGGTTAAAACATACACTGATCTCTTTCTTATCTACACTCCCCCCCACCCCCACACACACACATACTGTATCAATGGATAATAAGTAAGTAAATCTTACAGTATCTGTTCAATATCAATCATGTTTGCATCCAAAATTCTTCTTTTCAATAATGCCACTCTCTTATCATGATATATCATTGTATTTTCTACATTATATCAATAAATGTTAACCTACTGGAGTATGTAGTCAATGGTCAAAGAACTAACCTGGTACATACATGTATGTAATAACTAGGTAGAAGTACATGTATTGTTGTCTAGTGGGTAAGTCTCTGGAGTGTGAACTACATGGTAAAGGGTTCAAATCCCTGCTGCAGCACTAACATCCTTTGTCAAGACATTAGTATACATTTGCCACACAAGAACACTATGGTTGATGGAGCCAAAGCCGGGGTAATAGTATCCAAAGTTCTTTGCAAGCGCATAGAGAGGTTTTATCATAATTAGATGTGTGCTAAACAAGGACAGAATAATATTATTAATTCTGTTATTTCCCTATTTTACTTCTTTTATCATTGCTTTCTCTATGACCAGAGATCTGTATTACAGTGATGTTCAATCATTTGGCAACCAGTCAACCGTTGATGACATCATAGATAATCTCTGCTGTTTGTTGCAAGTTCCAAGACGATGTCTTCATGTCGTAAGTTCACCCTTCTAAACTTATTTCAAAAGCACATTGTAATTTTGGTCAAGACCCCCAAATTCTTTGTCAGATTTCTTTGCTTTTTGTTGATGAATTGCAAGATGTAACAAACTCTTAGGTGCTGTGAATTTTCTTCTTTTTAAAAATAGAATATTAAAACAAATGAGAGGCTTGTGTAAAAAAGGGGAAATCTGTGTGTGCAAGAATATGCATGAACTTCTGGGAGGGTGCTTGTGCTATGCTATGGAAAAACAGATATAACTTGGTAGCCTTGATTAGACATTCCATTAGATATTTACGTTAAAGTTTGTTGAAAATCATAGACAGAACATGTATCCTCTGAAAAAGGCGCTTTATAAATCCAGTTATTATCCATGTACATCTATTTCTGTCTTCCCTTCTTAGCTGGCTACATCTAAAGGGTTGGTCTATGGAGACCTGTGCTATACAGATGTCAGTGGGTCATACATAGACTGCAGCAAAGGTAGAACAGTAAGTACTTGTTTGCCCTGGAGCCAACTACTTTTTGTTCATTTGATTACCTTTTTTCCACCTGTGATGGGGATAACCACCCTTTGAATGTAGCCTATATTCTCAAAAGAGGCCTCACTTTAGGCTAGGCTTAAATCTAGACCAAGTATGTCAAGTTAATCTACTAAATATTTTCTGCTTTGTTCTGCTTGAATATTACAAATTACCATAATTCTGTAGCCAAATAAAAATTCAAAATCGTGTCGCCAAGATATTTATCAGTCATCTTCACTTCATGATTTAGATTTCTTCTGTTGATTCATTTTGATCCATGATAGTGCAGTAATTTGTACAGAATGGAGACATCGACACTTGGCCCTCCATAAGTTAGTGGACTCAGTTAATCCATGTTAAACTTAGGTTGTTTTCAAAAATATTGGCCTAAGGGTGTAACATAATATGCGCAATTCTAGGTTATTTGGAATTCATGCCTTGATAGATTTGGTGTGTACTCTTTTATACACTAAATTGTACATGTATAACAGTATTTTTTTAAAAAAGATGTTTAGAACATTCCTCTGTCTCTCTCTCACCTGTGCATTTTGCACAATTTTTTTGCATTTGCCAAACAACATCATTATACTCTGATTTAGTATAATATTTTATCTCATATGAAGTGGATATGTTTACTCAAAAGTATGACAACTTGATACATCTAAAAATGATATAATATTATGTTGTGCTGAAAATTACCCTCTCGTTTTTTTGTTTGTATTTTTTTGTATTTCATCTTTATCACAGGGAACACAAGTGCCAAATCATGTTGGAGGAATTTCAAGTATCCTTTGAGTTGAGTAAATAAAGAAGAATTAAAGACTGATTTTATGAAATGATGGAAATCAAGATCTGTATCATAATAAACTGTTGCAAGTGGAATAAATATGTACATGTAAATGAAAAATAGTCATCAAGTTAAACAATCTTGCAGAATCGTCAGTAATGGGTTTATTATTAGGATAACTCTCAAATTTTATGCAAACTTCAATATATATAAACTGATTTGAGGTATAATCATACCATGGTTTTTTTCATTATTGGGATTGCATAAAATGCATTCAATATTTTGATGAAGCTAAACTAACGCAAAATATTACATATAAAAAAAAAAAATAATAATGAAAATAATTTTGTTTACCCAGAGAAGCCTCATCAGCTTCAATACTGTTCTTCCTGAGGGCCCTGCAATTATTATTACCCCAGCAATTGTCAGGTACCCATTTACACCTGGGTCGAGAGGGACAAACGTGGGTAAAACATCTTGTCCAAGGATATGCACCGAGCGAGGATTGAACCCAGGACCTCTCGTATGACAGGCAAGAGCCTTCACCAATATACCACATTGCTCCTACAAAAAGTGTTTTCATATCTTATAAAGATGACCATCAAAGTTTAAACAAAATTTTATTCTACAAGCCGTTTTTTCCGCTTTTATATTGATGCACTGGATGAGGTCATACATGTAGTAAAGCACTTTGATATTTTGATGAAAGTGAAACTAAATCAAAATAATATATAAAAAAAGATATTTTAATATCTTATAAAGATGATTATCCAAGTTTAGTCCTAAAGCAGATTTAATCCATGAACTTTTGAGGCAAAGCTAACATAATGGTTGTGTATTTAATGATGTCATATTATATGCAGTAAATATTTTGACGAAGGTAAAAAAAAAAAAAAAAAAAATGATGTACATAAAGATATGTTAATATCTTATGAAGATAACCATCCAAGTTTAAGCACACTTTAATCCGTGAACTTATTTCTTGAGGTAAAAATAATAATATGGTTGTGTGTTACCGAAGCTAAACTGATCAAAATAATATACAAAAAGATGTACATCTATATCTTATGAAGATAACCATCAAAGTTTAAGCAGATTCTAATCTGTTAACTTATTTTCTGAGATAAAACAAGTTTACATGGTTGTGTATTCCGTAAGATTGATTGACATGTAGTACCAACATAACAGACTCTAAACTACATCAGAATAATTCCAGAAAGATGTGTTAATATCTTATGAAGATAATCATCAAGCTAAGGGCCTAAAGTAAGTTATTTTGTGAACTGATTTGCTGAGGTAGCATCAATATGTACATAAGGCTGTATAACATGCAGTGAACAAAATGGTATGAATTTGAATCAAAACATAATGATGCTTTAAGTCAGTGAAGTGCCCCACAGGGTGGGGCCCATTCATGGGGGTCATTCGGTTTGTCAGAAAGTGGGGGAACTTGGGCCCCCAAGTCCTTTCTCCCTTAGGCCCTTTATGTACATGTTCTTCATAGCAGTTTGACTACATATAATTTTATGCCGCTCTTGAAAAGTTCATAACAAACTTTTTGATATTATGTAGAAATAATCCTGGGATGTAATTCTTACATGTAGGTATTATTACTTAAAGTGTACCAATCACCTGAAAAAATAATTTGTGTACAGCTAGAGAGTATAAAATCAACCTCCAAAAAACTTTGTCTGATTTTCTATAGGTCAACAGTTAATGAGTATGAAGTTAATAAAGGATAACATGAAATTGCTCGTGCGGAACCGAACTCTGTGTTTGGTTCCGCCTGAGCCTTTATCTTGGTGAGCGCATACGGGTACGTCGAGTAGTCTACTCACGAGTCGCTTTTACACTTATAGAGTGTGTAACTGAAATTGCAATATCTCTTTATAGAATTAATATTTGAAGCCTATATTTTGAATGTAGTATAACGACATGAAACCTCTAGCATACAGAGCAAAATTATTTTTGGTGATTGGTACCCTTTAATGATGATGTTGGGTATCAGTTATGTACATCCATTGTTAAAGAAAAAAAATAGAATAGTTTATTATGTTGTAAATACATGTATGAACAATTGTGTATCATGTTACTGATTGAATTGAATGTGTGAGATTGTAACATACATGTATTATGTAGTATTTTCCTTTATCAAGACTTCAATTTTAGACATACAAAGCCATGCCAAGTTTGTCTTGATCATAGAGAAAGACGCCACTTTCCAAAAGATCATTGATGATGGTTTTATGGACAGAATACCCAACTGCATCATTATCACTGTAAGTTACCAACTCTCGTACATACCACGTAGTAAAATCTAAATTAAAGTTTGTTGTCACCTAGACAGACAAAGAGAAATGTTTCACAAAAAAGAAAGAAAAAAAATGTTCTTTTCTCGTCGTTGCAATTTTTTGCTTCCTGTCTTTGCTGAAAAGAACGGAGATTTAAGATGCACCATTAATTGAGCAATTCTGTCATTTTTTCTACAACTTGAAACTTTAAATTGTTTTTTCAAAATGACAAACTAGAACTTCAGAGCAAGTTGCTTTGTATTAATCTACTAATTATAGATAACAGAGCAGTTAGAGTTAAAGTTTAAGACAACTGGTCTAAATAATAGGAAAGTTATGAATATCATGAAACAATTGTTATTGAGAGTCTAAAACTGTCACTGCTTCAGAGCAAGTTGCTTTGTATTAATCTACTAATTATAGATAACAGAACAGTTAGAGTTAAAGTTTAAGACAACTGGTCTAAATAATAGGAAAGTTATGAATATCATGAAACAATTGTTATTGAGAGTCTAAAACTGTCACTGCTTCCTTTGTTTTGTAGGGTAAAGGTTTCCCAGATGTTAACACCAGAATGATGGTGCGCAAGTTATGGGACACCCTTCACCTTCCAGTGTTTGCTCTAGTAGATGCTGATCCACATGGTGAGTTCCCAAAGCTTCGATACTGTATGTATACATGTATGCATACATGGTTAAACCTATCCAAATTTTTATTTTGTATGTAATAATTTTGTAGAAATGAATGTTTATGTCCTTAATGGAATTAAAAATTAATTTTAAAAATGGTTAAGTTGAATAATGTTCATATTAAGATGAACAAGGCAGTATGATTGAAAAGTTTTCTTTTGTAAATTCCTTTGTGATACATGTTTGTAAATTCAGTGGCACTGAAAGGGTTAACTTCAACTCTCTTCAGTCACTGTTGTAATTTACATGCACTTCAAATTAACAGACTAACAAAGTTCAAGTTACTTTCAATGGAATTCTAGTCAGATGTCAAATCAAGCATTTAGTTTGAAATTGGTTTAGGTAGTAGAAAAAGAAAGCGAAACTGAAAAATGTATTCAAACTCCCTGACATCTTCCATATTCATTTCACTATTTATCACCACTCTACAAAACATCACTATGAGAACCATCCGAAGTTTAATCTCTTAAAGGAGAATGAAACCCCAAACTTGTATGCACTTTAACAGAAGCAGAAAAATCTAGAAGCATATCACTGAAAGTTTGAGGAAAAATGGATAAAGAATATAAAAGTTATGAAGATTTTAAAAACCTATAATCACTAAATGAAATTGGCAACATACTCATTATGCTAATGAGATGCTCTGACGTTTTTGTGATCTCTCTTCATAGGTAATAGATAAGAAAATTATCAGATTTCAGCTTTTAAACAAAGAAAATTGAATTATCAACATTGTGCTTGAAATATATTGTGAGGAATATATTTATATACACCACCTATTATACAGAAATCAAATTTTCTGAGATATATGCAAGGAAAGTAGATTTTTACAACATTATTTGCATAAGGCAGTTGGAAAGTATAGCACGTTTACATCACAGCATCTCATTAGCATAATGAGGACATTGCCAATTTCAGATCTCCATTGATTTAGCAATTTTAGAATTTCAAATATAACCTTTTTATTAGGTGTCCGTTTTTTCCTCAACCTTTCACTGATATGCTTCTTTGATTTTTCTGCTTCTATCAAAATGAATTCATTTGGGGGGTTTCATTTTCCTTTAAAGAACTATGAACAAATTACAATACTCATCTCAAATATGCATTAACTAACAAAACCTATACATATTTCCAAACCATGTTATGAATAGTTTCTCTTGTTTCTTGCAGGTCTAGCAATTCTCTTTGTATATAAATTTGGATCAAGGGTAAGTGAATTATAATGGACAATTACTAAAAATTTTATCTTGATATTTTCTTCAAAACTGTTGTAATCACTGCTGAAATTATTGTGTTGTTCATGTAGATACATAAGTGTCTATGAGCTATGACTTCTGAAACTAATGGTGGTGTATTTTGTATCTCGTAGAGTTGCACCTATAAATCAATCTAATGGAGTCATAGTGCTTAATCAATGATTAAAACATGTATGCATGTTAATTGTAATATTGTCATCTATTAATAACACTATTCTTCCATGACACTGTCCTCATTACCTGGTAGTCACTGAGCTACATGTACATGGTATATTGTATGAATTCTGTAGTCCAATAAATGACATAAATTACGTAAATTGGTGTTTATATATTCACGTAGACTTACACTCATGTGCATTCTCTTGGAGATTCAACGAACCTTTATTGTTTCACCTCATATTGTGTTTAGTCTGTGCCCTGCACACTATTCTCCCTTCCACCAATCTGGATTTTTGAGCAAATTGTTTGATGTGTAGGCTCGTAAATGGCTTGAAATATTGGCTCTCATAACATTGCTCCAAGCATGGGATCCTCATGGTGCCTTAAAGCAATTTAACAATTCTTCCTTTCAGACTACACTACATGTATATTCGATCATTTGAAACACTTTTCTAATCCATTTCCAATCTCATCATTACCTTACAGTCACTGAGCTATGAATCCCACAGCCTGACAGTCCCATCAATCCGATGGCTTGGTGTTTTACCGTCAGATGTCAAGGGATTGCGAATCCCAGAGAAAGCACTCGTACCTCTCTCTCCATCAGACCTCAAGAAGGCTTCGCAGCTCATGAGAAGACCCTTCTACAAAGAGCTTCCTCAATGGATGTCAGAGGTAAGTTCATTGCTTTTTAAATGAATTTATCAACCTTTTAGAGGCATCTCATTCTTTTTAATCTTCATCAAAGACCTCAGTTGTCTTCCATTAAGGATAAATCAGAGGCTATTTGGAGGCCTTAATATCCCTGCTTTCGCCATCATACCCAAAGAAGGCTTCACATCTCATGAGAAGACTAATTTTTAATTTATCAAGCTTTTCGAGGTGGTCTTTTGTTAATGATGCAGTCTGGATACAAGGCTGAAATCAAAAGCATGCCCGCCATCTCGGATACAGTACCTTCCTTCCTTATGTGTTACTACCAACCAAATCTAAATCCTTGTATTTCTTTGCGGTTGTACCCTTACAGCTCCAAGAAATGATGCACTCTGGATACAAGGCTGAAATCCAGAGCTTGAATGCCATCACAGAAACCTTCCTCACGGATGTCTACCTACCAACCAAGTTAAGATGTGGAGGATGGATATGAACAGATAAGAGTGGTCATTTCTGTAAGTTCCATATATTTTCAAAAGCCCTTTGTATTCATATTGAAGGAGGTGCTATTTCTTTGGATCATTTTTATTTGTCTAAAGGAGTTAATTACAATTTGATCCAAGCCAATTTGTCTCATTTCCAGCTTGCCAAATTCTGTTGTCTATACCTAGTCTGTCAACTATCTAATTTGCTGTGTATTTTTTTGCCTACACACTGTTTACCAGTTTACCCAGCTACCCTCGTGGTCTCATCATCAGTTTGTCCAATTTCCATATTGTGTAACAATCATTCGGTCTGTAGACCAGTTGTGCTACTGTCATTTCATGTGAGCTGCTTATTGGGTTAAACATATAGTTCCCATGCTCAAACCCCCCCCCTCCCCCTGTTGCTCTTGCTAGCAATTAATATTACACTGAATGGCATTACACCAAGTGGATATTAGACAAAAATACTGAACGTTGGATAATCAGAAATTAGATCAAATGGATAATAGTTGAAATGACATTATCCAAACTGACAACTGCAGGAGGTGAGAATTAGACAAGATAGAAAAATAAGACGAAATGATCATTAGACCATTACATCAACTGGGAGTAAATGAAATACGACAAATTTGTAGTTAGATGAATTGGCATCAGACCAATTGCCATTTTACCATGTAGTCTTGGGTGAAAATATACAATGCATACATGTATAGCATTGAAAGCTATAAGGATTCAGTTAGTTTTGACTATCTGTCTTGGTGGACAGTGTTCTCAGTTCTTTATTTTAAGATTTGTTAAACTGTAAACTAGCACTCTCTCATTGATATTAAGTATTGTCAAGCTTTTCATATCCTCTGAGAACTGTGTTTATATAAAGCAACATAAGTTATTGTATTACTTTGTGAAAATACATGTACTTGCATAATTTCTGTGCTTTGTGAAATCTTTATATTCATGCTCAGTAATCATACATGATGTACATACTTGTACATGTTGAATTTACTTGGAAGAAAGAGGCAGAGAATGCAATCATTCTATAACAACTTTTATTAACGATATGCTCTCTCATTTGCATGTACATGTCAAACACTATATTACATGTACTGGTATGTTATGTCTCTCACTGCTATTGTGTACAAAGATACTGTATATATTCTTCATAGTATAAAAACATTTGTATACTTAGTTTCTTTCCTAAATATATATTGATATACATTGTATATATTTGATATGTTACTATTTATCTCAAAAATTATATTTTCATATTGAAATGTGTACTATATGTATAATTTGATTCCAAAAGTATTCATCTATTCATGTATCCTAAACCTTAAATATTAAACTGTTTAAATTTCTGTAAGGTAATATTGTGTGATAGTGAAAACCCTCATTAACATAGTGCTTAGTTACAGTAAATACATGTATTTAAAAAGCATGATTTATACAGAGGTAAAGTTTAGTTGTAATAAGTGGTTTAATAGTTAATACAATGTAATGCAGAAGAGAGAGAGAGAAAAAACACATTTTGTTGACATGAATTCATCAGAAAACTTTTGAGAAATACATGTATTTTATTTCAAGAAAGCTAATTTGGACACAATCAGTTTTATGTATGTACACACACACACATACAGTCCGACCTCACTTATCCGAACTTCATTTATCCGGCCATCTCTATTAACCGGCCCTGTCTTCCGGCCAGTTCGTCATGCAATTCACCCAAAAGCCTTGGAAACAGGAACACCATGGGCAATTTTCTGTTTAATTTCATTTCATTTTATCTCTTACAAATAAAAAGATCATTTGCAATCATCAACTACACCAAGAAAACATAAATTTTACAGCCAATAGACTGCCCTACCCTATTCATTTGCATAGAAAATGTACATTTCTCTCATATCCGGCCATTTCACTTATCCGGATGGGTGCCGGTCCCAATGCGGCTGGATAAACGTGGTCGGACTGTATATGAATTTCTTTGTCTTTTAGTCACAAAAAAGCTTTTCTAACACCAATTAGTTTTTTTAAAACTATCGTATAAGGTACGAATGCATTATGAAATTGATACCAGTTATTTATGTTTGCAGTACGAATGATAGATAAAAGAGAAAAGTATTGATGTTCAGTGTTAAGTCTAGTCTGAATTTGTTGAGCAGAGGTAATAGGAAGTAAATGAACAGATTGGAATAGTATTCATTGTGTAAGTCAAATAATTAGTAGTTATGACAAGAAATGCTGAAAGTAATATAGTTTCTGTATATTTATTACTAGATGATGACCAATATGATCTTACTTTTTATAGTCTTATCCAATGTTTCATATAACTGGGTGAATAGGGACATGAATTAGAATAGTTTGTGGCATATTTTCTCCCAGTAATTGCGTAAAAAAATGGGAGAATGATTGGGTTACATGTCGTTTTTCTGAAGGTTCGTATTTCCGAAGGTTCATAATTCCGATAGGTTTGTTATTCTGAAGGTTCGTAATTCCGAAGGCTTGTTACTCCGAAGGTCCGTAATTCCAAAGGTTCGTTTTTCCGAAAATGAAATAGGGTTCGTAATTCCGAAAATGAAATAGGGTTCGTAATTCCGAAAATGATATAGGGTTCGTAATTCTGAAAATGATATAGGGTTCGTAATTCCTAAAATGAAATAGGGTTCGTAATTCCAAAAATGAAATCTGCATGTATGTATGTGCCCTCTTTCCACCCCAGTATCAAAACACTCAACAATTGATTTGGGGCGTAACTTACGGAGAATCTACAACCCAAATGAAACAACGAATGAATGAAGGATACAACGCAAACTGTTTTTATCGAATTTGAATTTGATTTGGCGCGTAACTTATGGATAATCTAAAACCCAAATAAAACAAGAAATGAATGAAGTATACAACGGAGAATTTTTTTTTTTAATCGAAAATTGATTTGGGGCGTATACGGGGATTCTACACCCCAAATAAAACAACAAATGAATGAACTATACAACGCAGAATTTTATTATCGAATCGAAGATTTATTTGGGGTGTAACTAACAAAGAATCTACTACCAAAATGAATCAACAAATGAATAAAATATGCGAGGCTAAATACTTTTATCGAATCGAAAATTGATTTTAGGCTTGACTTACGGAGTATGCAAAAGAAATACCATTTCTCCAGTAATTAGGGTACACAAAGAGCAGACAGAAAAGAAAAATGTAAAATGGGAGTGATGACGTAACATAAGACCACAATTTTTTTCAAAAAAAGTTGACAAATTGGCTATTTCTCTTGTACTAAGAAGCTGAATATCATGAAAGCAGGTGTTTTAGATGCAGCGTTCATGTTGGGTCAGATACAGTTAAGTTTAGGGTGTTATTTTTGGTCAGAAGATATGAAAAACTAGGAAAAACTGGACAAGCCAAAAATGTTGACACCGCGTCAATGTTATGTCAGAATTAAGGTTTTTTAAGGTATTCTTAAAGTAAATTCATTGTAACGGGAGAGAAAACCCCTGAAATGATTCATTACCCTAAACTTAATATTACATAAGATTACCTAATCAATTTTGCTGATATTTTCAATGATACAAGCTATTTCATCCAACATGTCCCAACCTGATGAAATGACCCATATACTAAGTGGATATTAGACCAAAATATTGAACATTGGATAACCAGAAATTATATCAAATGGATAAAAGCTGAAATGGCATTATCAAAACTAAAAACTGCAGGAGGTGAAAATTATACAAGGTAAAAAATAAGACAAAATGATCATTTGACATTAGACCATTAAATCAACTGGGAGTAAATGAAATACAACAAATTTGTAGTTAGATGAATTGGCATCGGACCAATTGCCATTTTACCATGTACTGTAGTCTTGGGTGAAAGTATACAATGTATATATAGCACTGAAAACTATTAGGGTTCAGTTAATTTTGAATATCTGTCTTGGTGGACATTGTTCTCAGTTCTTTATTTTAAGATTTGTTAAACTGTAAACTAACACTCTGTCATGGATATTAAGTATTGTCAAGCTTTTCATATCCTCTGAGAACTGTGTTTATATAGAGTAACATAAGTTATTGTATTACTTTGTGTAAATACTTGCATACTTTCTGTGCTTTGTGAACTCTTTATATCCATGCACATTAATGATACATGTACATGTACATACTTGTACATATTGAATTTACTTGGAAGAAGGAGGCAGAGAATGCAATAATTCTATAACAACTTTATTAACGATACGCTCTCCCATTTACATGTATATGTCAAACACTATATTACTAGTACCGGTATGTTTTATAAAACGGGTTCAAGAATGTAGCCATCCTGATTGGTCAAATAACATCACGTGACCGTGCAAAAAAAAAGTACTAACGCACGGCTAATCTGGATCAAACACTAAGATTGTAAGAAAACACTAAGATTGTAGACCCGTTTTATAAAACTATTAATACATGGTTGTGAGTTTGTGCGTTAGTGCGATCCAGCAACACGCAGGTTTTTATTGTGGTGTCTAACACACTCAGCTACGCCTCGTGCGTTAGTACACCACGATAAAAACCTTTGTGCTGCCAGTATACTATTAATACATGGTTGGGAGTGCGTTAGTGCGATCTGGCAACACAAAGGTTTTTATCGTAGTGTACTAACACACGAGGCGTAGCCGAGTGTGTTAGACACCACGATAAAAACCTGCGTGTTGCTGGATCGCACTAACGCACGAACTCACAACCATGTATTAATAGTTTTATAAAACGGGTCTACAATTTTAGTGTTTTCTTACAATCTTAGTGTTTGATCCGGATTAGCCGTGCGTTAGTCCCCTCCCCGTGCGTTATCACTTTTTTTTTGCACGGTCATGTGGTGTTATTTGACCAATCAGGATGGCTACATTCTTGAACCCGTTTTATAAATTGCACTAATGCACTCCCAACCATGTATTAATAGTATAATGTGTTTCCATGACATTTGCTCCTGCGACAATTGCTCCGGTCTAACTTTCCCATGTTAATCCTTAACCTAAACCTAACCCTAACCCTATCCCTAATCCTAATCTTCACATTGTCCTTAACAAAAAACCAAATCATGACCCTGACATTAACCTGTGACCTTTCGAGATATGGACGGAGGAGCAAATGTCGCAGGAGCAAATGTCGTGTCACCTGTTAGGTCTCTCATTGCTATTGTGTACAAAGATACTGTATATATTCTTCCAAGTATAAAAACAATTGTATACTTATTTTCTTTACTAAATATATATTGATATACATTGTATATATTTGATATATTACCATTTATCTCAAAAAATATTTTTTCATATTGAAATATGTACTACAGTATAATTTGATTCCAAAAGTATTCATCTATTCATGTACATGTATCCTAAACTTTAAATGTTAAACTGTTTCAATTTCTGTAAGGTAATATTGTGTGATAGTGAAAACCCTTATTATAGTACATACATGTATTTAAAAAGCATGATTTATACAAAGGTAAAGTTTAGTTGTAATAAGTGGATAATGTAATGTAATGCAGAAGAGAGAAATAAAAAGACATTTTGTTGACATAATTTCATCAAAAAACATTTGAAAAATACATGTACAATGTATCTTATTTCAAGAAAGTTAATTTGGACACATTCAGTTTTATGTATATATGTGTATATATATAATAAAGGATGACTCGAATGCATTGAATGCCAATTCCAAGTATTTTTATTCTCCAAATTTTCGGGGGTCCTCCCCCTTCGTCAGGGAAAACGTAAAGTGATTTCGACTGAAAACAAACAATAATAAAATCAAAGCAAACGCAATCTAAGCGTATACTGCAGTTGCATTATGCGCTAGTGTTGCTGGGGTTAAAATTAGGCATTATGACGTAATTAACGTCATAATGAAATAGACGTCACAATTAATATGAAGACGTTTAGATTGCGTAAGCTGTACAGAGATCGAGACAAAGCACTTGGCATGAAGAAGAAGGTACAAAAAATGGTCATACCATTACAAAATAATTGAAATTAGAATGAAGTCTGAAAGCACTGAAAAGAAGGTCGCAGAAGCAAGAAGATTAACCGAAAAATGTGTAGGGGCTAAGCCACGCGAGATCCCTATTAAAGTAGATATTCATTGATTTTTAAAACTGACTTAATTTTCATTATTGCGTAGGTGAAGCTTAGACCGGACAAGTTTGTCAAAATTCGACGCTTGCAAACATTCGAAGTAATGATTATTATCAATTACAAATTGCTAAAATACAGCCCCGACATAGCACCTGAACAGCTCTCCGAAAGCCGCTGAAATGTGTGACGTCAAAGGGAGGACGTTAATTGCACAAGCAGACGATGTCCCATAACATCTCACATATTTTCAGTGCCTGTTTTGTCATCTTCTCTTCAGTTATTTCACTTCACTAGCATTAGTCTATTATGTTTAATCCATATATTGCCTCACTCTAAACCCCGTGCATGGGTTTATTTGGATGGAAAATGAAGCGTTACAAGAATAAAGGAATCAAAACAAAATAGACGCCATTTCATTCACAGCTGCATACACCGCTGGACGTTCGGCGTTGAATGAGGGATAAATACCGTCCTTGCAATCATTCAGCGGGCTTTTCAATTTGAAAGTGTGGTTTCTTTGATTGTTCATTAACCCTCATCCTATATATTTACAAACAAAAGATTTCAGTAATCAGAATCTGTTTCATTCCCATTTTAGAATGGTGTGAAATATGGGCACGTTTGAATACACTAAATTCTTTATAATTTGAGAAATAACTGCACTGCACTTATGTTCATTCTTTATGGGACGTCGTCTGCTTGGACAGGATTGTTCCCTTTATTGACGTCATTGAAACATTGTTATTTTTTTGGCGAAGCGCTTGTATATCGCAGATGCTGGGAGGTAGTTTTATTTGTATTATTGTTTAATTACCTGATATGTAGTTGACTTTAAACTGATACGATTGCTATCTGTTAACTTGCCAGTTTCTAGTGATACATTATTTATCATATTTGTAATTTTCTTTGAATGTGTACTTTAAGGCCGTTCTCAAAGCTCCTAGATTCAACTATGTAGCGCATATGTATATATATATATATATATGCAATAGTGGAAATACCCACATGAGAGTCTACCTGGGGTAGCCCCCCCCCCCCCCCCCCCGGGTAGACCAACCCCGGGTCGATTAGGGAACTTAAACATTTTACGTATGTTTCTGGCCATTTAGTCCACCCAGGGTAGATAAGAATCCCAACTGCCTATATCACAATCATCCTAGACACTTTTGTCAACCCAGAGTTGTCTTTGTGTTCATTAAGTCAACCCAGGGTAGATAACAATTCCTACTCTCTTTATGACAGGCATCCACAAATACGAGTATGGGTTGACAACAAATTAAAACATTTAGTGAAGTATCAGCGACACTTTCATGGTGGAGAAACTGAATTGTAGATTAGTTTTTCAGGGTTACACCATGTAATTCTTTCAAGGTTCTCCTGATGACGATCAGAGCATACTGATCGAAACGTCGAGAACAACAGAGCTCTTAGCGGAGCTCACCAGCCCTTTTCAGGGCTCTTATTCCTTGAAAGAATTACATGGTGTAACCCTGAAAAACTAATCTACAATTCAAATTAAAACATATTCACAATTGAAGGTTTTCGGTAACACCATGTGTGAGCCTCTGTGAAAAGGCTGTTGACATCTCACAAAATACAACGCATTCTCAAGAATGTCAGCATCGAGGTTAGACACCGTTCTTTCGGCAAACTTGACTCGACACTCTTCACCCATAAGGACAAGAAACCAGATTGGGCGGATGACAAAATATTTTTTTTAATGTAGATACTCCAGAACTTGCCTTTGGACAACTCGTTCTAATATTTTAGATTCACAGGGCATAATTGAGATGGGCCGATAATTTTGAAGGAGACTTCTCATCACCACCTTTGTGAATCGGGATAATCTTAGACCTTTTCCATTGTTGCGGAAATTTACCACTCAACAAAGAGAGGTTAATCAAGTTGGCAATACTCAGTGATATCTCGGTAGCACATGCTTTTAAAACAAAAACTGATATCTTATCTACACCAACAGACTTAGTATATTTCAATTTATTTACAATGCCCAACACATCGTTTTCAGTTACAGGGGTAAACCCAAAGGTCTTATTTAAGGGTATATTGCATTCTATAGAGAAGGGCGTGTCAGGAATTTCTTTGGCTAAATTGCTTCCTACTTCAGCAAAGAAGGTATTGAATAGATTAGTAGTATCGACATTACTTTCTGAATTAAGCGCAACAACAGGCGTTTCACGCTTCTTATTTGGAATGATAGATTTTAATGTTTTCCAAGTCTGTTTTGTCAACAACTTGCAATAATAGATTTTGCCATAATTCAACCGCTTCATCAATTGAATTGCATTGATTTATATGCTCCCATTTCTGGTTGCGAATATCATTTCTAAACTCATTAACATTAAGATTCCTGCAACTTCTAAAGTTAATCAATCTAGGGTGTGATGAAACATTGGAATTCCAAATTAAAAAGCTAACAGAATGGTCACTCATTCCATTATGAATTACTCCATGCCTCTTTACGTTTTGGGAGTTATTAGTTAAGAGATGATCGATTAACGTAGTAGAAGCATTTGTAATTCTGGTTGCTTCATTGATGTTAACTTGAACTAGAGAATATATATCATTGATTTCCATATATTTCTTACTCATACTCGATAGTGGTTTGGCCAGTAGGTCACAGTTAACATCACCGACTAAAATTGTGTCACAATTCATTATGTAGATAAAACTTAGAAAACGTTCGTATAAATTCCAGCATCTGGAAGAGATTCCAACATCTGAAGAGGGCGGTCTATACCAAGTTGAAATAACGAGGGGTTTTGCAAGCTTAAGATACGCCTTTGTTGTTGTTGCTTCTAAATCATCTAAGGTTTCATGGGATATTTTCTCGAAATGTAGAGATTTGTAAAGATATATGGCGACTCCGCCTCCTTGTCGGTCTCTGTCTTTATGAAACAAGTTAAAGTTGTCAATCACTGACTTCATCATCATAAATAGATGCATCTGTTTTGGTTTCATTTACAGCAAACACCTGAATATTATTTGATTTTACAAATGCCGTCACTTCTTCTGTATGTTTTAGCAGACTATTAATATTTAATTCAGCAATCTTAAGACCATTACCTTGCAATTCATGGTAGTATAAACCACAAGAGGTATCCAGTCTTGTGCTATTTGCTTTAACATTGAAATTATTTGACTCTGAGTCTATGGAAAGTTCCAATTCTTCATAAAAAGTTAACTCCTTATAAGAATACAAATATTGCATTGCCAACCAAGGAAATCCTCTGACGGGTCATCATAGATTTGGGATGGAATACCAGCACAAATGATGTGAAGCCACTGGTCACATTTAGTACACTTCAGTCCTTTTTGATTATTCTTTACAGGTTTCATACAACAGGCACATGGGTATTTGAAGGTGCTAAAGGCCATACGTAAACAATTCAAATTCAAATTTAAAAAAAATACAATTTAGAAAAAAAAAATATATATATATAGTCAGTTCGAGTCTTTCAATTTACTAAAAATCCGGTAAGAAAAAAAGGAAGAAGATCAACCGATGGTAGACCATGTCATTGTATCTGCAAAGAATTAAATTCACTTAGCAGTGCATGATAAGTGTTAGCGTGAACAGGAGACTAGTCCGGTATTTTCAGTCACTGATCGTCATTCGAAGCACTGACCTGTTCGACGAGAGCTGTCAGAAGAGGAAAGAAATTGCCGCCCTTTGAAAATTTTCCAAAAAGAGAGAAACAAATGGGGAGGGGGGGGGGGGCTCCTCATTTTTTGCAACCTGCTGACAAGCTATAAGACTCCTTAAGTTTGTCGAAAGAAAATTTCAATATGATGGGGATGAAAACCGTCAAACCCCCTCCGGCGAAGCCACAGAGGATATGTCTTTGTTGTGAAAACAAAATGTAAAGAGGCGTAGACCCAACAAAATTTTCGGCATTACTGAATTATGTATGATTCAGGCCAAATATGGTCATTAATAAGAAAACTAATACCTCACCTAAATGAATACAATCTTAAAAGGAGTGTTTTGATAATTTTGTCTAGGTAAGTGATTTTCAATAAGATTATTGAGTGGCGAACCAAAGATTATTTCACCTGGAAAGGAAGGTGATGGAGCAAAAGTAATCGACGTTTGCCATCTCTCTGAGACTTACTCACTGTTGATATGTTTTTAATGGGATGATAGTAGCCCTAGCCTGTTATACTACATGTATCTGACAACTCAGTCTGAACAAATGACAGTTAGTGTCCTAAGAGTAAAAACAAATGAAAAGTAAAATTTATCATCTTTTTCTATCGGTGTTATGCCCTTGTGCCCCATTAGATCTCGCACCGAGAATGATAAGATCCAACGAATAATCTGGTTTTTTTTATTTAAGAATTGTGTAGTGTTCTGCAACTGAATAGAAGCCACCCTCGATGAACCTAATTATGTTCCACGTCTACTCATTTTATACTCTAGTAAATGCAAGATACGTGGAAATCCACTCCTTTAGGAATCATAATTATTGAACAATCCACTCCAAAGTTCACAGAATCCCTTCAAAAGTAGTGGTATGACTACTATTTTTAGAGTGGATTTCCAATCCAAAGTGTATGTGTGTGAGGGTGTGTGTGCTTTCGCGTATGTGTTGAAAACATTGAAAAAAATAAAAAGTATGTGTGTGTAGGTACGTGCGCGAGGGTGTGTGTGTGTGTCTGTGTATGTATGGCACAGCGAACTTAAACAATGGATCCAGTCACGTGACATCTGGAGTGCGCAACAGGTGGTAGATCCAGTCCGTCAACTTTGTGAAGTAAGAAAGTGTCCCATAACAAAAATGGTCCCTCAGCAATGCAATTAGTCATGTCATTCACCGACAGCACTTGGTAGTACATTATTTCCTGTGACACATGTCAATTCATCTGATATTTTGATAACACTTTGCGATTAGTGCAATGCAAATAATTATCTAAATCATGAGAACTGAGACAAGCCGCGACTGTGGTGTAACTGGGGTAAGACTATGCTATTATATTGGCCTAATATTCATTATAATTTAGCAAGCAGTGCAATAGTATTCTTCGGGATATTACCAATGACATTTCTTTTTTGTGAAGTAAGTTGATGTTTTCTTCATATTTCAATTCCTTTAAGAAGTTATTTAGACAGCATTTATTTATAATCATTTTCCTGTCTAATATTCATGTTGTTGCTTTTAGTAATTGATTGCTTTGACGTTGACATGACTGGGGTAATATTAAGTGGGGTAATAATTCCTCCAAGGAGAGAAGTGAGAATCGATTATATCAAAATGGTACCTTTCATGACTTGAATACCAATGTTAAGGATCAAGGTTACCAGTCCTGCGGTATACCATACAGTGGCGTATATTGTGATTGTGAAAAAAAAAGGAAATTGAGAGAAAGAAAGAGAGAGGAAGGATGAGAGGGCAACGTGAAAAGAACACCCTCTCACTCGATTGCCTTGTTCTCTCGCATTTCATCTACCTAGTATGGCTGGTGCCCTCTGCCCTTAAATGATAGCTGTGCCCCGTAACAAAAAGGTGTGCAATCAGTTACAAAGAGGCAATTACGATCATCGTTGCATGCATATATTGTTCAAAAGACTGACCATTTAATCGGGGCCCTGTTTCATAAAACTTGTTATCAATAAAAACTGCCCCATTTCTATGACAAATGTGCTCTCAGCCAATCGGATTCAACGATTTCGATAGCTTATAACAATTATTGTACCTTGGTATAGATAACAAGTTTTATGAAAAGGCGCCCCGAATGGTTATTTCAAATTTGCCCAGTACCCCCTCAAAGGCTCAACATACGATACAACACAGGGCATATAAGCCTACTCATAATGGAACCAAGCGTTTGCACAATGTTTTTAAATTCTAATATAAACTGATATTCATATAAAACGGTAGGTCCTTGTTTAGGGAGGGGACAACCATTTGGATTATGGGTAAACTAAAAGGGTTCTCCCATCTCCTATAGGCAATGACACCTTTGGAGTTCCATTTTATCATCCATAGAATTTAACGTTTTCTGTAGCCTATATTGCTGTTTGAAAAGACCAAAGCTATTTGAACTTTACATCTACTGAGTAGAGCTCGATCTTGTACATTAAAACACTGTTGTAATACCATTATCATTCATTAAAGCTATGTGAACGGTAGCATATGGTGCGTTTTGTAAACAATTTACACCTACCAGACATGAACATACGGTATTCACAACGGCGGATCCAGGATTATCAGCAGAGGTGTCGATCCGTGTTCATGAACTGGTGGATGACCTGGGACTTTTTTAAAAATCTGTCTATAAAACTTGCATTTTAGATCATCCCAAAATGGTTTTTAATTAAAAAAAAAAAAAAAAAAAAAAAGGAATGCATGGGTCTACGCCAATGGACGGAACCATTCAATTGAGCATAACAATGCGAGCGAACGAATTTTCTTTGATATTTTTGTTTTGAAATTATGGCATTTCTTATTTGCTTACTTCTGATCATTAAAGAATGTGATGGTATTTCAAGATCGAACATAATGAGTTTGGGTAATTATTAGTTTTAAGTTAATGCATAATAATTCTTATTTATTTCATCCAAAAATATGGGGGGTGATATTACAGGCCATTCCCCCCCCCCCCCACCTCAGATTTTTTTGGGGGATATACCAGAATGTGGGTGAGGGAGGGCGAAACTTTTGAAACCCACAGAAGACCAAGTCCACATCTTCTTAGGATCATAAGTACATTGCATTTTGTAATTAGAAATCAAATCCTGACAAGTTTTGTCGGAGATTGGAACCAAAACTGAGGATTTTATTTCCCCTTATTAATCAAAACACCATCAAATTGGCACTTGATATTCGTCCAACAAAGACCACTTCACTAAGTAATATTTCGTCTTGAAAGATATGCTGCAGATAAAGCGAAGAAAAGATGTTTATATTTAATACACTTTTTTAAAGAATAATCTTGGATGATAGAAGCACCCATGCAAAGCATCCCAACCTGTAATCTTACGTAGATGGTAACAGAGTATCCGATTTTTTTTTTTTTTAATTTCTCTCTTTTTTTTGATAACTCAAAACTAGCTGCTTTGTTCTTTCTTCCTCAGACAATGCGTCGATGCCGATGGTTTTACTCAAAAAGCTTCTGAGGAAATATATAGATTGGAAAAGGATAATTTGGATTAATATCACGGCTTTGGAGCATTTGAAGATTCCAAGATGGCGAGCATTAACAGCGGCATGCTACAACGACGGCATTCTACGGATTCCACTTGCTCGTCAGACGACGAACCTTGTCGGACCCCACGCGCTAGCATGAAATTCATGCGCGCCTCTTTCATTCTCCTAATGATCGCTATCATCACCCTCGTCATCAGTTGCGTGGTGCCTCGCAACGTCAAACTGGACGCACATCAACTGACAGCGCGGGAGTACGAGGCCGCGCAGGCGCACTACGCGGAACGTGCACACATCATGGACCTTCTGTTGGTTGTTGGGCTGGGCGTGCTGTGTGTTGCGTGTATTTTACTATCAGCAGCGCACGTGTCGGCTTATTTGAGAGATATTTACCGCGATCCTGGTCGAGCTGAAACCGAAGTGCAAGGCCTAACTGCGACATCAACCGCGGCTGGTTACGGCGGAATGTGGGGATCATGATTTGAAGCAGTAAGACGACATCGAACACGTTATGCCATATGGATAGTTTATTTTTTGTTTGTTTGTTTTAGACATTTTTCTTCTTCGTTTAATAAGAAGAAAATCACTTAATCATTAAAACTTAACAAGACATAGAAGTGGAAGAACATTTTGATCAAAATGTCGTGGCAACAGACAGTTAAATATTTGAAAAGTTATTTTGTTTCCTTAGGTCTGTATATCAAAGATATGCATGTAACATTAATTCAATCATTTCAACACGACTAGATATTCATCATATAGGCTTAATGTATTTCTAATTTCATTTTTACTATTTCCCTGTTATTTACTGTCACTATGTGTTGTAGCATGCAAGAATATGTTCACATAGAAGGGGCCCATCTCAGTAATGAGGTATAGGGTAAGGATCATTATTATCTGATGACCAATCAATCCATTGGTTGAGAGCGGTCATGTGACCAGAAATGTATTATTTTGTACAATAGCACAAAAAACCTGACTAGTTATTACGCTTGATTGATCTCAAACCCCTTTTGTGAAAGGGTGCAAATTTCAGACTTGACAAGAATTGGTATTTGTTCTGCCTGGTATCAACAAAGTTGAGAACCGCTTCAAATTGACAGTTAGAAAAAAGTCTCCCCAATTAAATATTTCAAAATATTTTCAGGAAATTTCATACCTGTCTTTAGCTTAGGATCTCTTCTATCAAATGTCACTAAAATATCCCACATTATTTTACGCATGAGTGAGCGAAAGCCACTTATGTGAAATGGTGCAAAATCAATTCTTGACAAATGTTTGTTCCTGTTCTGGCTGGTATGAGCCAAGTTGAGAGTCATGAAAAGACTTCGAAATTTTATATTTTGATCTCGGAAAGACTATTTATGAAAGAAAAGACTTTATTCAATGTATTTCCTGATATATCCCATCAAAACTTTATGGGTGAGTGAGCAAGCCAGATGAAATTAAAGGCTCACCAAAAGTAACACTTTGAAACACCCAGCAAAGTAGTTATTTACTCACTCAAGCATAAAATGTTGATGGATGTGTAAGGATATACAGAGAACATAGCCTGTTATTTCATAAATTTTCTTTTATTGATCAGAATATGGAAATTTCTAAGCCTTTACATGACTCTCAGCTCGGCTGATACAGCCAGAGCTTATATCAATTCTTGTCAAGACTAGATTTTGCACCAAGTTCACATAATTGGCTTTTGCTCACTCAAGCGTAAAATATTGTGAGATATTTTAGTGTCATTTGATAGAAGAGACCCTAAGCTATCCACAGGTATAAGAATGTCCTTAAAATATTTTGAAACATTTATTGGTGGAGAATTTTTCCAACTGTTAACTTTTTTTCTGGGACGCACTGTAGAGGAGATTTCGTTAGAAGAAAATATTCGTCACCCTGCTTTTGATGGCATTTTCTGTCAAATTGTATGTAGGATACATATCAATTTTGCAACAAGTGTGTAATGCATGTGTTGAAGTATCTAAATAATACTGAAATCTGGCTTTTAAAAGTTATGTAGAGGAAATTATCGATGTAATAAACAAAGGTGAATAAATCATTCATACTTTTGCAAAATATTCTAAAGTTTGATCTTTTTTGATAATCCGTGTAATAGTAATGAGATATGACATGGAATGAATACAGGGGCGTCGCTAGAACATTTTAAATGGGGGGGGGGTGAGACACCCAAATTTGCAGACAAAAATTCTGCTGCACCCTAATCTCTCCCCCCCCCCGCCCAAATAATAATAAAAGAAAATCACAGATATAGAGCTCTTGATCATACAGGCCCATTTTCGCAAGGAGGGGACTGACGCCTTTTGCCCGAATATCAACTTTTCAATTTCTTTTTTTTTTTTTTACTTTTCGTAGAGAAAATGTACAGAAGTTACATACAGAAGTTACATAATTATCTGGGAACCTCGCTGCCCAAATATGTAGATATTCTGGCCCCTCACTTCGCTGCCTGAATATGAAGTAGTGGTTGTCCGAATATCTCAACTTTGAAAATCCTCGGGGGGGGGGGGGGGGGGGGGGGGGGGGCTGCAGCCTATTACCAAAGGGGGACACCTTTTGCCCGAATATTAAGTTTTCAGTTTTTCCTTCTTTTTCCTTTCCTTCTATTTCCTTTCCTTCCTTTCTTTCTGTTTTTGTCCCCCCCTTTTTTTTTGCCGAAAGAGGTGGAGCATTTGCCGACAGTAATTTTGAGTGGGGGAGTGTGACACCACCCCCCCCCCCTCTCTATCGACGCCCCTGCATGAATAAAGGACTTGATTTATTTATTATCAAGCAATTTGATTTGTGCAGCCGTTTCCAAACGGAACTGAGTTTTTGACGTAGTCTTTTTTTTGTGTGTGCTAATTACAGAGGATAGCCGTGTTTAGGTGTTCGTTTCAGTTGATTGACGTCATCAAAATAGATGTATTCTATGCAGGAGCAATCAAGAGAGAGAGAAAAACCCCTTATATCCAGAATTTATAAAGAACATGAGTAACAGGTCCATTAAAAATAATTTTAAAAAAAAAGAAAAGGTGTAATTCAATCTTCACATAAATAATTGAACGCATATGATATTAAACAACATTCAAAATGGTTCCAAGCAGGAAAATAGAGTCGCGAACGTACGTGAGAGAGGGAAACTAAGTAAAGGGCTGGTCACATTTACCCGATAAAGATAACGATAACAAGATTTTCAATTAAAGGTACACCCTGCTTTAAAGTGAGTACGTATGAGTATGCTCGTGTCTGTTAATAGTAGGGCAGCTCTAGGGGTGTACCCTTAATGAAAAATATCTTCATCGTTATCGGAAAAAATGTGGCCAGCCTTTAAACCCTGAATCCGATTTATTTTATGGTAATGTTCATAATAGAGTACCGAAGTGTGACGTTTTACTGGCCAAGTTGTCAAGGTTGCTGGTTCCAAGGAGCTTCAAGAGCTGGAGTCACATGTAGCTCATTCCCTTTGAACCATGTTCGAAGCCGCCAAGGAAAAATATGTCAGGCATGTGCTTAACTGGATCTTCCTTGCAGATAAGAAGACAAAAGATTCCTGCCTGGCTGCAAACTTACGGGCCATTTTCAAAGGAAAATATGTTTTTGTAATGATAATTACTTTTCGCTATCACTAGTCTGATGATATGAGCAGTTCACAGTGCTTACCTTTACTGGGGGCAAGTGAAAAGAAATTGTACAAAATTCCCTGATATATGAATCAAAATTGCGCGACTGGGCATGTGTGGGCACTAATCTGACATATAACATCATAATTAACTGTACTTGAACAATTGCAATTTTTATTTTCGTTTGCAGGGAGTAATTGGAAGAGTGTCAAATTGGGGATTTTAGGATTGTAAAATTTTACCCTTTTCCCACAAATTGAAACTACTATCATACAATATAGCCAAATTTCTGGACACAATTAGGCTTTTGTATTCAATTTTATCATATGTGAAAATTTCACTTTGTTTATTCAAATAAAAAGTGAAATATTCTCGATATTTCATTTGTGACAAAAATCACTGCTCAGGCTTTCCCATGAAGCTGGCGGCTTGGAACATTGGACATCAAAGGCTACAGCGCACCTGTAGATTTTTTTGTGCATCCTTCGCCTTAGAAAGGAGCAGCTGCTTGAGATAATTTGTTGCCAGTTGGAACTCCAGCTCGTGAAGCTCCTTGCTGGTTCCAAACGATTTTGTGCTTAATCAATAGCGTGGTAATTACACCAGCGACAAACACCGAATTGGCCCCGCTCCAGCCTGTTGCTTGAATGATTTCGCGGTGAACCTCATGCGCAGGCTCTGTTGTTTGGAACCAGTAACCTGTAAAGCGAATACAACGTTAGCACTTAGGTACTCTATAGATCAGTTTATTAATGCATCCAGATTTCATGCATACGTCTCAAATAATGTTGCTCCCCACTCCCCAAAAGGTTCACCTGGACATGGCAATAGCTTTTGTATGCAATGTGTATTCTATCCACGAATGACATGTGAACAGAGTATATAGCTCATTCCCAAGGATTATTGGGGGGAAATGCATAAATTTGAACATTTTCAGGGTTCTCACATAATTATGAGAACCAAATTCCATGAGTTTGAATGACCAATTTTTGCCCTTTTCCATGACCAGATATTAAGTACCATTTCGGTGTGGGTTGCGGCATCCAAGTGGTGTATGAATACCACACAGTGATATATATTATTTCATGTTTGTGATGGAAGGCTGCCATAGCCAGACACGGCCCACACCTACAATCAATTTCCATGACTTCGGGAGATTTTTTTATTTTTTTTATTTTCCATGACTTTCCAGGTTTTTCCATGACCGTGGGAACCCTGATATTGGTCTATTTGTTGAAGTAAGCTTTACAAATGTTACACAGATTCATACCTGTACTTTTGACCTTTTCTACATTGACTGCTCAATCACCTCACCGACCTCTACTATTTATTTACACCTCAGTAAAAGTAAATAATGCAAAGAGACAGAAGAATTAAAAGATTAAATGAACTATTTCATTTTTATTGTGAAAACTCTACTTCTGATAACTGTAAATTACATTTGTTACATAAATCCTAAATTATAGAATCTTTCTACACCAGTTGTTGTCCATAGAATAGGACCCCTTCGTGAAAAAAAATAAATTAGAAACAAACTGTCTCCTTTTCAACTTGACCAAAGTAAGGCAAGAAAGTCTTGATCAAGTGGAGAAGTTGTATGGGGGTCAAAGGTCATATCTTAGAATGTCCATAGCATTTTGATCATGGATTGTAACAAAGAATATTTGTCACATAGGTATTCGTTATCTTTCACATTTTTTCCTTTTCTTTTCCATTATGTCCCCATTTCAATAATTCCACTTAGAGTAGAATAACCATTCTAATTATGAAAATAATGATCAAATCCATACTGCACATTATTTTGACATCTCACATGTTCCTTGTATAATATATTTACACACTGATTCTGATAAATTATTATTGTTCTTGCAAAAAAAATGAATAATACTTTACACGTTAAATGATAGAAGTTACATTGTACATAAAGCAATACGGTTTTACACTTGTTATAACAATCCATCACGGATGTACATAATCATAATATGGTATAAATATGTATAAAATTGAAAGCAAACAGTTAACAAACGTAAATGTCTATAGATGGTACAATGTACTGGACACCACAATTTGTCATACAAAGATACAAGATTAAATTATACAATAAATAGCATAGGTACTGAAGGGTTGAGGGTTTTGGTAAAGAAATTCACAGAGTACGACACCACCGTTAGTATGCCCTGAAAACAATTGGAACACAAAACCAGAGTATATGTATCATACAAAATCAAATAATAATATTAGAATGGGTACATACAGGTATATGCATGTCCTAAACGCTGTGAAAAAGGAATTATCTTAAACAACTTTTTACCTCTTACACGAATCTCAAATACTGCTTCGGGAGGTACATCCTTACTTGAAATTATTTCAAAAGTGAATAGAACAGAAAAATAATAAAACTAACAGATTGTTTGACTATTCAAAGTGAGTCTAAGTCGAATCAAGAGAAGAAAAAATAACCAAAATCGAATCATCTCTGGTATTGAAGTGAAATCAAAAACTTAATTTTCAGAATAACACCACTGAATCAATATCTTACGAAGGGGCATCGTACATAGAGGCACAGAAGAAAAAGAAACACCATTTTTTCATACCATATATACATAATAAAACAGTACTTCCTCTTGTATACAAATCATTATTAGAGTCTGAAAAATATGGAAGCACTTTTTTTCTGGTGGTGATGATAATAATAGTTATTGTAATCTCTTTTTTTATAATCTCTCTCTCTCTCTCTTCTCTCTTTCTCTTGCCCTCTGAGCACTCGCATAGCATCAAAATGTATTTGTGCTCTTTGAATGACATAATGTTTGAATAATAAACCATGATAAAGAAGTCATATAATATAGTCTATATAAACGGTAGATATTAAAAATAGGCAGTGGAAGTCCAATAGCAGATTTGGAACTTGCATCTCCTTCCCCAACTCTAAAGGTTTTACCACAAGCTGACAGCCATAGAGGCCTTAACTCTATGTTAAAGTTAAAAGGAAAGTTCCACTGCGGCTCTGAAGGGACACAATATACTCTGTTTTACAAAAACCCTGGGTATGGCCAATTTGAGTAGCAATGACAGGACTGTTTAACATGTACATGTAGATCTGGGACCATGTCCTTGCATTAACATTCATCAAAAAAATTTGACAGTGTGAATCAACTTTTTCACGGTATGATACCTTCATGCTCCCTAACCACTCACAAAACGGGTGAGGTCTTTTCTTGTGTGTGTACTGTGTGTGTGTGTGTGTGTGTGTGTGTGTGTATCCAAAAGATCTTCATGAGACTGACCATGGACCCTCAATACATGACATCACCCTTCAGATAAATTCATAGAAGTTGGGCAGTCATGGATAGCAGTTCAGAGCTGATGAACAAGCATTCTCTCAATGGCTCCAGAGTTTTCCATTTCTTATGGACACAACCCGTTCGAAACCATTTTTTTGGTGCTTAAAGGGAAGGTTGAGTTCTAGGAAAGGTGAAAAATAATTTGTGAGCTTTCTCATTCCTTTTATGTCAGTTTGGAAGAACATCATAAGTAGAAATGTCCCCTGAAAAGGATTTATCTTCAAATTCCCTTATATTCGAAATATGACGAAAAATAGCTCTAGTGTTTGGGCCGAACATTCATGCCACATCTGTGTGCAGTCCCATATACATTTCTGTGTGCGGTGCATGTGCTTTTGAGCGAGTTTGGGTTGATTTCTTATGATTTTGATGATTCCAAAACCTCACGGTATACACCAATCCTTATTTAGACATGATCAACCTTTCCCAATTGTTTCCAGACAATTTCTTTCACAATGTAATCACATGACCAGAACTCAACGTTATCTTTAATAAACTGATATACATGTAACTCCTGAATTTTGATAACATGATTTCTTCCAAAAAGAAAAAAAAATATCAACAATTTCAAAACATGGTGCATAAATTTACAATTATTAGGAAGCTTCATACATGTAGGAGAGATTTCCTAAGATACAATTTTGCTTTTAACTCCCAATCATTGAGATCATATCAATGATCTGCCAGCATATGAATAAAAAATGAAATCTTATGCAGATCTCATGTATGATCTCAAACACTGGGAGTTACAGCAAAATTCTTTCTTTAAAATCTTACAGTGATAACATATTATGAGCATATAAAACTTTTCAAAGATTTTACAATCCTATTTACTGTCATGAGAATACACTCCACACCAAGAAAAAAAGTTGGCCACATGCTTCAACCCAGACTGTTATTTTCGCAAAATCCTTTTAACCATAGAAAAGTCTGAGTAGTACATTTCAGTCATGAATCTTAGTGATCTTCATGGCAGTATGGCAATGAATGTGTCCTGATGTTTAGAAGTGCTACTGCATTCTTGAAGTTGATTCGAAATTTAAAACAAGTTTTGAAATGGGTTACATACAGTGAAGATCAGGACTGCAAAACAGTGAGGCAATTTCGAGCGAGAATCATGGCCAAAATACAGGCCTCATATACATGTATTAATTCATGATCACATAGACTAATTTAGACTTTCTATTTACTACATAAATAAAGTTCCACCACAGATACCCAATGAAAACATTTGTAAAACCTCTATATATTCATATTATCCCTCTTTTCTGTGTAATTCCCTAAACTGGCTACTTTAGAGATTATCTAGATGTACAGTGTACATTCATGAAAGACATATACATGAAAATCAGTTCCCCCAACAGCATCTTTTTTTTTTAAATACAGCAAGATGAGGAAAATCAACCAATAAAATAATATGATTTCAAAGAGAAGAGAAGCAAATGAAAAAAGAGAGAAAAAATATTGTATTCAACATAAAATTTGTGATGGTAAAATATGAATATAATGTATTGAAATGTTGACAAGAAGACATGAAAAAGAGTGAGGTAAATGACTGTTTGGGTGACAGAAGAATGGAGAGGAAAATAAGGAAGGTAGGAAAGTGAAGAGACACAAGAAAAGGAGGAGAGAATAAAAGGATTGAAACAAGAGAAGGGAGAGAGACAGAAAAGAGTGAAAGAAAGAAAGAAAGAAAGAGAGAGAGAGGGTGAATTGAAAGAGGCATTACAAGGGACTGAACAGGAAAAAAAATGTAGAAACAGAAGAGTGGGGTAAGGCAAGAATGAGAGAGCAAGAGAGAGCAAGAGAGAGAAAGGAAGTGAGAGAGGTAAGGGGGAACAAGACAGACAGAACAATGAGAAAGAACACGAGAGAAAAACCTAATAAGAATAAAAAGTCGAAAATGCATCCACCCATCACCAACAAAATATGAATGAAAAATGGCCTTGGAGAAGAATAAAGGAAATTAGTCTCAGGAAGAAAAAATTATAGTCCAAAATACAAATAGAATTAGAAGCACCCACTGTCAAAGGCCCATATTCTCGAAAGGTGCCTTACCTTAAGCTCCTGCCTAAGTGTGTAGATTTAGGAAAGAGAGCCAAATGTCACCCACTTTTTAATCCTACAAAATCACCACAGAGTCCCTCTAGTTCTGGAACTAAATGCACATACAAAAACTTCTCGATAGAATTGATTTCTGATGCTAATTTCATGCCAGGAAATAATTTTGTTTCTTTTATTTCATTACATAAATGTACATAATTGTTCCTTTAGTTTCCGGATATATCGTTTGATTTCGGTTTTTTGTTCATTCTTGCGGTATAATCTGATGAGTGCAAGACGAAAAGCTTCAGTATGTCTCTCTTCAATGCCATTTTACATGAATATAGTAATTTATATGAAACTTAAGGGCTGATAAATGGCCTTCCATTAAACAGCGGCATAAGTCACGATGCCTGGCTTAACTTAGGCCACTTTCGAGAATACGGGCCAAAGACATTATCCATTGATACCATATGTATGAGAGCCAGAAAGGTGTTATAGACTCTTACAAGAGTTAACACCCTTTTGGCCCTCAAATCTTTCAACTAATCAAAACAAACATGTATTACATCAACTTTTAAGATCTCATAGGACATGAATCACATGATCAAACCCTCAAGGAAGAAAATGGTTTTGGAAGGTAACATGTATTATGAACAACTGAACATTAAACATCGCTCCCATTTTTTTTCACATTCTGATCCTGCACAATTGTATTTCCTCTGTCACCTTCACCGACTACATGTACATGATGTATTCGACTTTCACAGAACGGAACTTTAAACTGTAATTTTCTTTTACTGGAAAGGCAACATTTACCACTTCCGATGAAGCATAGAGGAACAATTTAACAAATCAGTAAGCATAATTTGCCTGTCATACTTTAGGTCAACTGCAGAACACAGTTTTTTAGTTTAAGATCAGTGTGCTGGAAAAAAAAGAGAGATTGTTCACAGGTACATGGTAGACTGTTATACTGACTGAGAGGGAAGCATCTGACAATGCTTAATGCTTGACTGGTTCCAACCAGCATGAAAATACACACATGGGACTGTCTGGCCTACAATATAATTGAATTTGTCCTTGCCATAACATGCATTCTTTAGTACAACATGAATCAATAATTCACATAATTATCAGTACTGGCTTATGTTCAAGACAAAGAATATCAACAGATTTTCTCATGAATAAATGCTGGACTACAGAAATCTTAAATTAAAGGAGAAACTCCTTTTGGGAATAAATTGATAAGTGATCAAAAGAGATGGATAAATAGACAAGTGTAGTAGTAACATGCATTTATAAATGTCCACATGATGATAAAAAAATCACTGTTACATGAGGGGAATGTTCGTAAAGATTTGTGCTAAGGACTTTTAATTTTGTTATCCAACATTCTGTTTTCCCTTCGAAAAATGTATTTCTTTAAGTCTTGGTCAATGAATACTTCTGTTAGTGATATCACTGAAATTTGCTTGAGAGTATGACAATTTTTTATTTCTTGAACAACTGTAAAAGGCAGAATATCAGTGTCTCAAGCCTGGAAAAACAAGGACAGTTCAACAAAACTTGCCATGGATATTTCAATGGCCACAATTTGCTCACGGCCTCTGTAATGGACCACTTTCGGTAGCTTTTATGTATAATCTTAATACTGTAAACAAGTCTTACAACACAGGCCCAAATTTATTCTACTATCAGTTGTACATGTACATTGTTCATTGTGTAATTTTCTTAAAACTAGCAAAATTGAATAAGGTTGGAGCCCCAAAGCTTTAGTATCCATGCATGAAAGCAACTTCGACTGAGAGAAACATAAATCTTTCAAGAGTTAAAAGTTATTGTCAGTAAAATGTGATTTGTACAGAAATATCCTCCCCTTTGCTTCTCTGTCTATCTATCCATCCCTATAATCACTCTATCCATTCATAGTGGTCTATATACACCTCATTACTTCATCCTCGATAAAAACAAAAATAGAAATAATACTCGAATCTATTCAATTTTCTGTCCAATTCATGCATTAATGATAATTCATTATCCACACACTCTCTGCAATGTCTCATGCAGTTAAATTTACACTCGATAAAATGATGCAAGATTAAATTTGGAAGTTAAAGAAATGGGAATCTCATTTACCAATATGACATCAAGTTATTGATATTTTTTCCCAAACTAAAACAAGGCAATGTCTACAGAATTTATGAAGATCTTATCTCTGGAATCATGTCGTGCAGTAGTCTGGTAAGATGATGCATGTACTTTTATCTCATAAAAACACATATAACATGCAAATTAAAGTGAGAAGTCTAAAGTTCATTTGAAAAGGGAAAACGAAAATCCCAGCAAGAGAAGTTCTATTTATGTAATAATGTCAGAAATAGAGCATAATTTATTCCATCAAAAAAAAAGCAGAATGCATGATTGTTGCTGTCAATACAGATAAAATCTGGTGGCAGTTTACACTGTTGTAAGGCTGTTAAATTTGGAGCCCCACTTTACACTGTAAGGTACGTCTCGTATTCGGGCCCACTTTACACTATGCGGCATGGCTTTGAAAAGAAGAAGTTGACCATATCAACAACCTCATTAGATCCATAGAGAAAAGGTCATACAGCCCATGCACTTTTTTTTTTTTTTGCTGCTGCTGCTGTTGTATACTAAATATCTAATAACTTTCATCCCTTAAACTTGACACAAGCGTCACAAACAGGGATATGAATATTTAGAAGTGAACACAAATCGTTGGTACATGTACTAATATGGCTCGTGTGTGTTATTCAAGGCACCTATGAAGAGACAATGAATCTTTTTGCTCAGAAAACACATGCATTGCTGATAGCAGAGACAGGCAAATGTGAGAGAGAGAGAGAGCACCATTTACCAAACATGCTCCACTGAAAAACACATTTGCAAGCTCTTTTACTGGAAAGATTACACCTTAATTTTTTTTTTAAAGTTTACAGGCTTAACACACGCACACTTAAACCGAGTGCATCTCGTTACCGTTGGTGTGCAGCACAAAAATGATTTGGCAATGGCAACAGACCTTGACTTGAAGGGCGCCCTCTCTCAGCCTGTTGCAGGAGCGCTGAAAGAATAATGAAGAATCCATACATGTCAATAGCATGACCATTCCCCAAGCTCAACAGACTTTTACACTCATTTTTTCTGCACCACATGTAGATCCGAGAACACATTCATGATATGACAAGAGAAGTCAATCATTATTTGGCCCCACAAACACGGTCTTTTGAGCGATGTCCTTAGTTGCAGAGGCCACAAGATGATACCATAGACCGCCCTGACGTCTCTCGACAATGTAAAAGCAACATCATCACCATGACAATGTCGGATGATGCCTCCTCCTAAAATGCAATGAAACGACATCCCCCATCTCCGAAGGCATGCAATGACTAGGTATATAGTTCATTTCTGTTTCTCACTCTCTAAATGCATGCTTTGTCACATGATATGGTCATGTGACATGCGGTGGGCGTGGCTACCTCCCTCGGTTCATGCTGGAAGATGACATGGGGCGGGCTGGTTGGCTCACACGACGGGAAGAAGCTACGACAGCATTTCTGACAGAAGTGAAAGGAAAAAAAAATCGATTTCAGACAACTCAAATATATGTAGGCATACATGACTACGAAGACACTATCATATACCTTGTTTAACTTCTTACTTTTGCGTGTTAGAAGCTTTTTGGTAATGTGCCTCCTGGATCTCTTTACCGACCTACATGTACAATAGCACATGTAAGTCCACCATCAAAAAGGCAAACAAATAAAAAAGGAAAACAACTCTACAATTCTCACCTTGGTGAATTGATAGATGAAAGTCCTTGGCAATGTTGACTCTGTTATCCTTGATCTGTATACTGATCTTATATAATCGATTCAACTCCACCAACCAAACAAGTAAGCAATAAACAAGTAAACAAATAAAGAAATAAACAAGTAAACAACCCTTTTATTTTTGGTGAATTGATAGATGTGACTCTCTTATCCGTGATCTAATCACTCATCTCATACTTAAACCATCCACACAAATAAACATATAAACTAGTAAACAATACACAAATCAACAAGTAAACAAACAAACATGTCAACACCACGGTGAGTTGACCAGTAATGTCAATTATATACTCATCTTATACTGAACAAACCAAACAAATAAACAAGTATAAAAAGTAAACAAACAAACAAGAAAAATAAGAAAACCACAAAAGTAAACAACCCTATAATTCTCACCTTGGTGAGTTCATAGATGGAGCCCTTGGCAATGAGACTCTCTTATCCTGGATCTGTTTA
Organism: Heliocidaris tuberculata; assembly: GCA_025618425.1. Taxonomy (NCBI): domain Eukaryota; kingdom Metazoa; phylum Echinodermata; class Echinoidea; order Camarodonta; family Echinometridae; genus Heliocidaris; species Heliocidaris tuberculata. The sequence continues at coordinate 14,862,365 of CM046841.1, forward strand.
CCAAGCTTACTGATCCATCTCTGTTGCTCCTCCTTTGAGTTAGCCATGAGTAGCATGTGCTTGGCCGTCTCCGCATCGATGTTTACTGCAACCGGAAAGGACATTCAAATCAGCATTTCATTCCAAATTTTGTATTTTGTCACTCTGTGTTAAAGTATATGGCCCGTATTCTGAACTCCGGTTTAACTTAAACCGCGGCCTAAGTGTGGTTTAAACCCAGTCTAAAACTGCCCTTTGAACCAGAGTTTTAGAAAATCACATTCTGGTATCCGGTTTAACTTAAACTCCAGTCTAGTATGGCTTAACTTTGTACAGAAATTTAGACGGGACTTACGGTTTAAGTCAGTTTTGATTAAAGCTCTGGTTTAACTTAGACTGGAGTTTAAGTTAAACCGCAGTTCAGAATACGGGCCTTTGAGTTAGCGCCCACTTGGCTCTAAAAGGAGATGATATATCACAGCCTGTCTTGGGTCCCGGTCTCAGAGACGGGATTAGCGATATCTAATTGTGTGACCTCCAAGTGACCTCCAATCAACCTCAACGTTACAGTGGCTCATTTGAGAGTAAAAAAATTGTCACCTGTTTCAAACTCAACCTTTACAAAACAGTCCCTGTTCAGCATTAAACAAGATGTGCTATGGAATCATTATGATTGCTTGTACACATCAAACATTTTGAATTCATGATAATTCAGAAGAGAGGGAGTTCTCTGTAATTCAATAAATAAAATACAGAGGTGGGGCATATGGATGAATTTGAGACTTTAAATACTGGTAATGAAATATAGCACCTGAATATTTACAAGTGTATATGTTTTCCTTACACAATTAATAATCTTTTTCTCACTCAAATGCTTACTTTTTAAAAACTTTTGTTTATACATGTGTGTGTGTTGTTTATAATCTCTGTGTTAATGAGTAGGTCATTAAAATACACCACATAAGAATTAAATCTCTAGTTCCCTTAACGAGAAATCCATGTTATCTTACCTTTGCAGGGAGGGCAGAACTCTTCTTGTTTGTCATAATGCTCTTTGTGTACTTTAAGATGACATACTGTAAGACATTAAAGAAAGACATTACTGTTGACTTTGCAAACATTGAAGATACATGTACTTAAGGGGGAATGAAAGGCAACAAATATTAGCCTATAATCATGTAGATAATTGTCAGCCTATTACAAATATCTTGAAAATACTCCTATTTGATTATTTAAGAAGGAGAACAATGTTTAAAAGTTGCTGCTTCCTTGCTAGACATTATCCCATGGGGGCTGCCATTTTCTTTACAAAGTAATGTCAGAGCAGTGCTATTTTGCAAGATACCCACTGACCTGTATACTAGCTACGATGACACTCATGATCACCTGTGGAATGCATGACACTGCATGGATTTTCTAAAACCAGTTTTGCAGTCATGTACATTGAAATGAAGATACTTTTATCCTGTCATATAACCTATTTGTGTCAAGATATTTGGTTCAGCTATTTCATAGCAGGGGCATTTTCTTTTCTAAAGCATGTTTTAGCATGCACAAGTTGTTGCTTGGTCAGAAAAAGTTTTTTCAGTTATTCAAAGAAGTAACAAAGACCTGCATACAACTGCTCCTAGGTATCACCTGTGCGAGACACTGGGGGTACCAAGATGGCTGCCATTTTGCATTGGTGGCTTTAATTGTACAATAGCTATTCATTATGCAACATCATATCCATTGTGTACAGGTAAATGGACATGTATTACTATGACATCACAGTTTTTCAAAATGGCAGCCCCCATGGGATAATATCAAGCAAGGAATCTACAAACTTTAGAGAGATTGTTCTCCTTACTGAGTAATCAAATAGGAGTATTTTCAAGATATTTTGAACAGGCTGACAATTTTCAACATGATTATCAGCTAATGTTTGTTGAGTTTCATTCTCCTTTAAATCAAGAAATTATTATTGGGTTGACTGATGAAATACATCGCAGAGTAGAAAAGACATGATCATGAAGGTTACATGCTGTACAATGTTTAAAGAAAGACATGACCGGGTCTAAGAATATTTAGAATAACTTGAAACAAGTTTACATACAAAATAATGCAGAAAGCCTACACTGTATTTCTGAAAATGAGGTGTAAAAGAGAAAAAAAATGGGGAGGGGGAGAAACTCTTTTTGCATTTAATAGTTACACTCCATTTTCATTGAAAACTAAAATAATATCATTCAGTTTTGCACAATCTTTTCAATCTGTTTCCTAAAAGAAAATACAACTAATTAGCAGAAAATGCACATGTACATGAAAGTTTAGATCCTGGACAGGGGTGTACATGATTTTTTTTTATTTTCCACTTCAGGAGGGAAAAAAACTTTTTACCTGTAGCAGTTTAGAACTGTTTATATCTGGCTATCAACTTTAAAGAAACCGGATGAAAAGTGCTTGGCTTTACCAAGGGTGTTAAAGTGACAGTAAATTGAAGCTCCTAATGGTGCCATCTTTCAACAGGATTTGAAAAGTGTCTGTGCTTCTAATTTTCCCATCATGCCCCATTCTAGTTTGTAAAAGCTTAGAATGTATCTGTAGGCAATTTTCCACATGTGCAACGTCAAAAATAATTGTTTGAAATATAAAATGTGCCTATTTTCTAAACAGCTGTTTGTCGAAATCAGAAAAAAAATGCAATTAATTTTCAAATTATAATCTCAATTTAGCAGTTACTGCAAGGTGGCGCTGTTCATGTTTTGCCAGTTTAATGCCATTTTAACTTGTTCGGTTTTGTGTTGAAAAGGAACTGAAGATGCCCCATACTCACATTTACATTCCAAAGCTGGTGGAGGTCTGACTAAATGGCTGAGGGTCTTTCCGCAACACTCGCATGCCGTAGGCATATGGAAGTGAACGACGGTGAATTTATGATTCTTGAGACCAATGGTGCCTTCTTCATCTCCCTGTAGATGAAAGAGAGAGAGAGAAGAAACAAGCTGTTAGTTTTCTTAAATCTACATGAATCTGGCAATTTATTACACAAATTTATTTTACAATTAACAGTATAAAATTATCTGAAAGCTACATACATATACATTTCCATTATGTAAAGTCGCTTAAAAAAGAAATGCTACACTGTCATTTATACATGTGTATGTCCTTTGGCTGAATTGGCTCAATAACTTTTGGTTCACAGCCTTAAAAGTAAACTGATGTACCTTCTGCAAGGGCAAGAAGAACAAAATTCTACACAAACTCTGTCCATTTTTTTTTGGGGGGGGGGGGTGTTACTACAGCATTTGATGGAAACATTCCAAGAGGAAAAAAGTCGTTATAATCCTGAAAATTGGCAATATACAAAAAAGTTCTAAGTTACTGCTTTGCCACCCAAATTGGAATACTTCAAATACTGAACTAGTTTTCTGTCCATGTATATTCTTTTCAGATACACAAGTTTTTGATGGAATAAAAGTTGCAATAACAGAAAAATACCATAGTTTCCAATTTAAAGATTAAACCCACTAATAGTCCGTAAGAAAACTCTGGTCCTATTTCATTTACCACACGTACCTCTGGGTTCTCGTTCGCTTCATCGGGGATCATCCTCCTGTTCTCACCCTCGCCTGCATAGAGAAGCTGGAAGATTCTTGGAATGTCCCGAGCCTCAGCACGGATCACATCGCCCTGCGTCACCGCCCTCACATGGAAGAGTTTACTGTGGTAGAGATGATAAAGAATGAAGGTACACATGAACGTTAAATTCGGAACGCATTGCCCTGCGTTACTGCCTAAACAAAGGAAGAGTTTACTGTAGTAAGGATAAAACTGAATAAAGATCCTCACAGTCATAAACATCGTTGTCATCATCATCACTACACAACATAATCATCATCATCTGCATCATCGTCATCACCACCATTATCATCACTATTACCATCACCCTCATCACCACCATCATCATCATCATCATCATCATCACATCATCATCATCATCATCCCATACCCACACACCACCACGGCCACCACCATCATAATCATCATCACATCATCATCATCATCATCACCATCATCCTCATCATCACCATCATCATCATAATGCAACATGCAGCCATCCCCCACCCTCCCCCCCCCCCCTCAAAGCTGGTCAAATCTGAAATTGTTATTTTAACCTTATAATTAACATGAGCATTCAAACTTACTCTATAGCTAGCACCAGGTATGGCTTCTTCTGAGACTTCTGGTCCTCGGATTCGTAAAAGAGGATCTTCTTGGAGCTGACCTCTACGAAATGTTTCTTCCAACCGTGACGACGGAGGTTCTTACCGGGTAAAGAGAGCCAACCCTCGAGTCTACCACCTGCAACAGGCAGATAATCAGTTTAACTTTATAATATTTCATATCACATAAACTGAACATAAACATGACCAGTGCATTATTACAATGCTATTGGAAAACATCTTAACTACATTCTCATTGCATTTTCTCCATTTTGTTATCACTTTTTAACATTTTCCTTAAAATCATATTGACAGTCTGCTAGAAATACCGTCCCATAATTACTAATATTTCAAACAATGCCAGTCATATCATTTAATCTATACTTTAGTCTATGTTAATACACTATCTGGTTATTATTTACTCTTATAGTACATTCACATTTACCATGTATTATTCATTTTCATTTTATTGAATGTAAAAGAATTCCAATTCAGCGTTTAGCTGTGATATTGATTTTAATAGTGTCATGAGGTCATTAGGAGAATAGGCCCCAGATTTTTTCACATACCCTGGCCATTCTCCGCCTCCCCTGCGCTATTGATGCTGGCGCTGTCCGATGCATTCATGGCTGTCAAGTTCTTGATCTGCTGCTGTAGCTGTTCCAGCTCGCTGTCTCTGCTGTCCAATTCAAGCTGAAGCTCGCAGTGCTTGGCATACTCCTCTTGGTATTGCTGTAGAAGGGGAAATTATGACGGAGTGAGAGGCAACCTTAAAAGAGATTTAACTCAACAAACTGAAAGGCACTGACAACACTGAACAGTTGTGGAGAATACTGCCGTGAAGTTGTGGATAAATGAAATTTTTTTTAAAACTGAAAAAAGTTTGAATAGATTTCAGATTTCAGATTCAGATAAGACTCCTCCAGGCTTAAGGGGTAATAGAAATATATTTTATGTTTATGATATCTCTTTAATTCAAGAGGAATTAACAATGGTAATGAGTGGAAGGTTTTTCTTTATCTAACTACTCATCAATTTCTAATCTAATTAATATTTTATTGTCAAGATCATGCTATCCTCTGTTTATATAAATAAATTTATTCCAAAATACATGTACTATTTAGCTGCTTTTTTTCTGGGGTCCTCAAAGAACACTGAACAAAAGCCATAATTATTGTGTTTTTATGTATGAACCTGACTTATTTGTGCCCGACGTAACGCAAAAGCCTGAAAACTGGCATCTGAGAAACTTACCACGGTGAGCTCCTCCTTCTCCTTGGTGAACTTGGTGACCATCTGTCCGTACTTGTCCCGCTCCTGGTTGAGCTCCTGCTGGAGCTTCCGGCACTCCTTCTCCTTCTGCCTCATCTGGGCCTGGCTCACCTTCTTGCCCTTCCCCGACTGCGCAAAGTCCTTCCGGTTCATGATCTCCGCCAGCTTGCTGACGGCCTGCTCCTTCTTGAGTTTCTCCTCCCCGAGGATCTTCTTGTTGTGCTCCATCTGCTTCTCCACCTCCTGGTTCTTGGTCTCCAGGGCTTCTTGTGCTGTAAGGATAAAGGGGAGAAAAAAGGGGAGATAGGATTAGACTAGATAAGGAGTAGAATAAATGAGTATTAAAAAACCATGCTTTTTCTTTAGCTTCTCTTCCGCCAAAAAATTTGTTTTTCTGCTCAATTTGTTTTTCCATCTTCTGGTTCTTGGTCTCCAGGGCTTCTTGCGCTGCAAGGATGGAGGGGAGAAAAGATTGACTAGCACAAGTACACCTGGGGGGCGTTTCATCAAGTGTCTTGTCAGTGATTTTTACTGACAAATTTGCTCTCAGCCAATCAGATGCATGGATTACAGTAGCTTATAACAGTTATTACAACTTGTCATTGATGACAAGTTTTATGAAACGGGGGCCAGGAGTAAAGTCAAGCCTGCTACCACAACCAGATTACTTCCTTTCCATAGAATTTTTTTGTCTTTCTAATAATGAAACATGCATTAAATCAAACTTTACATAAAGACCAACTGCATAATGAAAATTGCTTTTCTTGTCTCTCTTGAATTGTCTTTATAGACATGTACCATTGTATTAGCACAAATTGGAATTATTGGGGCTGAATGTGAAAATTCACAGTAATTCTTAAAATGAATATAAATGTAGAGCTCATAATAATCTATCTTACCCTCCATAGTTTCCTTGAGTTTCTTGTTGAGTTCATCTTTCTCTGTATTGAGGGTCATAATCTTGTTGTTCAGTTGATTCTTCTCCTCTTCAAGCTGTTACAGAGACAGAAAATCAAATATCATTCAATAATTTGCTTTTCCACTTAGGATTTTTTCCAAGGTCGTGAAGAATCATTCAATTATTCCTCCTCAAATTGCCTTAAAGACAAATCAAAAACTAACAGATGTGAATGAAAATTACAAAATGCAACAAAATATTTGTACAATAATTTGTACAAGAAAACAGTGATTATTGTAACTTCCACTCAGGGTTGCCAATTTAGAGACTTTCTTTTCAATCAAATTGTTCTTACTCATGAACGGGCACAATGTACTGCAACAGAAGTGGACTCAATTATTTTCTGTGATTTTTGCTCTTTCTGCTCATGAACTAAGTGTAATTCCAAGCATTCTGGATTAAAAGACAATGCCAAAAATGTCACTAAAAGGTGGCACTAAACTGATAACGATACAACTCCAAGAGGATGACGTGAGCCCCTATCACCCTGTTAGAGCACTTCTAAGCATTCCTGAGTAGTCTAGAGCAATAATCATGGCAAGGTTTGTATGATTCCAAAATGGTTTAGGCCACTCTGCAGAGATCTAAACTGCTCTAGCAGAGGAACTCCACATAAAGTGTACAACTTGATAAGAAATATTGGAACTTATACATGTACATGTAAAAAAAAAAAAAAAAAAAAAATATATATATATATATATATATATATATACATGTACATACATGTATATATTTGAATATAGTTTTGGGTTTTATCAAATTAAGAGTTTCATCAACATTTATACCTGGCAGTGTGGAATTTTCAAATGCTGTGAGTGCCATTAAGGCAAATGTAATAATCAGACCTAAATGAGAACCCAGTAAGTGGCTGATATGAGTACTATTCATGAACTTAATTTCATAATCATCCTTATTTTTTCAAAGGTTTGTCATTTCGTAGAAGAATTTGATATAATGCTGGGACACAGCAACCTCGTTTTCGGATAAATGAACCTCCTGGTAAAGTAAACTGTATTGTTCAGATTTTAGAATATTTTGTACATCAAGCACAACACAGTTGTCCTTTGTTCTTAATCTTCTGGCCCAATGACCACATTATTGGCCAGTACCATGACCGCCCCCCCCCCCCCCTCCACCCACCCATCCCCATATACAATTTATCGAAACATAAGGAAATGTTTTTACTACATTTTCTGTTGTTTTACATCTATATTTTTTCTTGAAATGGCAAGATTTAGCAATGAATCCATACACTTCATCTTTTACCACTACATGTACATGTGCAATGCCCTGCATCCCCCCCCCCACACCTACTGATCAAAATCCATTGTGCAGTAGGGTATGTAAGAAATTCTTAGTGATATTTTACAATCTACATTGCATCTACTTTAGCCACTTGGATATATATCTGTAGCTTTTGTGACATTGTGAGACAGAACAGTGAGTCTTTTCGCTCTTGAGTGCTAGCTAAATTGTATATTGTGACTCGTTAGGCTTGGTGCTTTCATACATGTGCATCTGCATGTAGTTGTAAATGTATACGAACATAAAACGTAATGTATAAAAAAAAACATACAATGTAATGGGCATGGGGTATAAAAACATATAATGTAATGTACATGTATATTTTGAGTTATAAGAGAGCAGTCGTGAGCCAATATCAATACATATTGACTGGTTTGGATATAAAAAAGGCATGGCAATAGGTGCAAAGCAAGGCTAAAATATACTTTCCTTTTTCAAAAGGGAGATTTTCGGGTATTTTCCCCCAAAATAAGCACCGTAAATGATTTTCAATGGGTACAGTGTATTTTTTTAGCTCGTGGTGGCTCTCTTGATTGAATGTCACCATTTTAATAATAACCATTCTATAATTGTAATACCATTGTTAAAAACAGTGTTCAATATTACTTTTGAAATAAGCTAAAGAGAAGGGCAGTTTAAAAAAAAATCTTTTCCATATGGTTTCTTTATGTAAAGGAGCAATTAAAAAGAATAATCTCCATTTTTCAGCTTTAGGTTAGCTATTTTGGAGGTATAGGGGGCCTTTGGATTTATTTAGTTTTTCGCTGGTGGAAACAGTATGTGTATAAACCAATTAAGGATTTGCCTTTACATGTAGTGTTGGTCATGGGTGTAAATTAGACTGCAAGATGTGAACTACTAAAGGTTATGATCTAGTTCTTGTAGATACTGTATATCCAACAACAAAAAATTGTAATAACTTCATTATTCTGTGTGTGCTTTCTCTATTTTTTTTCATTTACTTACACAATTACATTCACTCTCAAACTGTAGCAAACAAAATTAAATAAACAATGAAATACAGTTTTAAAACAAGATGTGGACATACTTATGGAGATATGAAATACATCAGTTGTAACACTGGAAAGGCAAGCATGATTAATCAACACTTCTTCAACGAACAACAAAAATCGAAATGTAGATGGGTAATTTTGTATGTTTGCAGCATTTCCTTTGGATGTTCTTTGTATTTAAGCAGCTTCTGTTCCTTAAGAACCCTATCTTGAAAAAGACGTTGAGCTTTGTCTATTTATTTTTTGCTTATAAATAATACCTGTTCGCATTTCATTTTCCATGCACAAAGTTTTGGCAACAAGTGTTAGAAAAAAAAATATTACTTCCGTCATGATATCACCTAAGCAGATTAAATTAACTTTATAGGGGTGAAAATGCTGTTAAATTGCAATATCTTTTCAAACATGATTGAAACAAACCAAACTTGTCATGCAAAGACCTTTGTACCTTATTAATTAAATAAATCAAACAATATGATGTACATAATTTTCATGTTACTCGATGATCAAAACTTTGTATGACATTTATAGTCGATAAAGACAAGGAATGTCTATGTTCCCAACCATCCAAAATGAAACACACAAAAATGTTCCAAGGATCTTAAAATTATAATATTGTTTACTTTTATATTTGTTGAGTTCCCCAGTGAATGAACAATAAACATATATGAATGACAATAAAAGAGAAGACTATAAACAAAAGTCACAAACTTGTTTAGGGGGGGTGGGGCAGAGATGGAGCATATTCAATATAACAGATCGGGGGGGGGGGGGGGGGGAGGAGGTGGGGAGGGCAAGGGGGAGAAAGAGGTACATGTACGGGAGAGGGGATGTTTGGAACATGTCAACTAATGATATACAAACCCAACACCTGGGGAGCGTTTCATCAAACGTTTTGTCAGTGATTTCTACTGACAAATTTGCTCTCAGCCAATCAGATGCAAGGATTTCAGTAGCTTATAACAGTTGTCGGTAAAAATCACTGACAAAACGCTTGATGAAATGCTCCCCTGTAGACATTTTCTTTTTGGCATACAGAGTGAGGAGAGGGTTAAACAAAATGGGATTTGTATCATCAGGAAAGTTCTAATACATTTACCTCTAAGATTTTAAACCATTACAATAACTTTATTATCTATAATAAAAAGGGAGTATGGTTCACTCTGGAAAAAAACAATAAATTTAGGACAGAATACCCGTAGGACCAGTACCTCTAACACAACTACATCTATTCCACAGATAGTATGTAAATACCCTCTTAGGACGACTATACACAGAAGGGATGGTATGGACAAGGGTGTAATCAGATTTTTTTTTTTTTTCTAATTTATTTATTTATTTATTTTTTTTCTCTTTTATTTCTATTTTTTATTCTATTTCATTTTATTTATTATTATTATTATTATTATTATTATTTTTATTTTATTTTTATTTTTATTTATTCATTTTTTTTTTTGGGGGGGGGGGTTGTTTTACTGAAGGAGTACATGTATTTTCCCTTGTGGCTATATTGTCCTTATGTAGGATGTAGTTGTCCTAGGGGGTAGTTGTCCTAGGGGGGCAATTGTCCGGTGGTGTATTTGGAAAGGAAGAGGCAATTGTTCTAAGGTGTACAATGTAGCTTTATCTAAAGGGGAGGGGGGGAGTATCCTAGGGGAGAGTTTCCAAGGAAAGGAGTCCTGAAGTAGTCATCCAGATAACATGTACATGTATATGTGTAACTGAACGAAAAATGTGATAAAAGTTAAAAAATAACAAAATGAGGAAAAAAGGAAGCATGAAGAAAACATAATGAATGAAAACAGAAATTCTACCATTAAAAAAAATTGAATTTGCTTCTGGCAAAAACTGTCGAAACCAAAACCAAATCCTCTTCAATCTGTAAGCTACCATGCTCAACTTTTGTTCCTTCATGCAGAACCGTCCGACACTCGACATTATACTCACTTCTTGGACCTTTGTTTGTTTTTCAAAAACCCCATAGAAATGGTGGGAAAAATGGAGAGATTTGCAATTAATCATTGTTAATTCTCGTAACTCTTTCGAACTCATGATGCTAAATGTACTTCCGATTTCATCATATATGTATTTCCAGAAAGAGATTATTTTGATTTAGGACTGTACAAGCTGAAGTTGTTTAGATCATGCAAATAATATAAATACTAGTGAATTTAAAGAGATTGTTTCTTTTTAGAAAAAATTGTATGCATGTTTGACTATTTGACAAATGAATAGAGGTACATGTCATTGAAATGAACGTCAGTTGCATAAAGATATAAGGAGCATATACATTTATTCCTGTTAGTCGTGGAGAATAGCTCAGTAATGATAAAAAGCTATAAAGGTCTAAAAAAAAAAAAAAAACCCAGCTATCATGTACATGCACACGCAATTGACATGACCAAAAAAAAGAGGTCCAAAGTCATAGGCCTTGTTTTTGATGACCTGTAATGTATATAGACCTTTTTTACTGATGTATTCAAACTTTATGCACACTTCCTGAACAAAACTTGCTCTTAGCAACCTGAAAACTTATCAGTCTTGCCTGACACAGCAGCTAATGTGTGCAAGGTGGATGTCATCCATACAAATGCTTCTATTCATAGGTGCATTGAATAGCTGGCCATCAAGGGTTCTTTGAAGGAATATCCATATATCTAAGTACATCTGTAAACAGGTCTACGACACATGCCCCTGTGACGATTGCTTTGTGGTTAAGTTCTTACACGAACGGAATTCATAACTGCAATCCTGGATCCCTTTCTACACCAAAAACCTAACCAAAAACCTTAACCTCAAACCAAATCACATCCCAAACCTTCTATCTTTCAAGAGCAAATGTCACTGGAGCATACAATGTACATTTAAGTCTCTGGAGCTAATGTCCGATCACCCTATTGAAAATAGAGGGAGCAGTAAACATGCAGGAGGACATAGACGGGACTGACCTTGGTCAGATGGCTGTTCTTATCGTTGAGGGTAGACTTGTGCCTCTGGATCTGTTCCTTGAACTCCAGTTCCACCATGGTCTTCTCTCGTTCCAGGTCCGTGTACTGGTCTTCAGCGATGGTCCTTAGGTGGGAAGGAGAGGGGTACTGGATTATGTATTTCACATTCAAAATGGAGTTGAAGTGAGTATGTTACCTACTGACTGAATAATACACATACAATATATTTGTATGCCTAACGGTCCTGCACAGTTTGAGGGATCAATAATAAAACTATTTTAATAGCCGCTAGAGGGCTTTAACAAATATTTATCAAATGCTTGCTTTTGATTGCTTGATGGGTGCTGCGGGAGCTGTGAGTCCAGCTTTCGGTTGTGCTGTCTACTTCCGGTCTTTTCGCTGACAGTACATACAGGCAAGTATTTTCAGTTGATGAAAATAGGATAATATTCACAATTACTAAAGAGTACATGTATATAATATTACTCACACCTCAAAAATGAACAATTCTCCTTAAAATCTTGAAGATGCCTTTCTATTCTTTTGAAATAATGTATACATGAATCATAAATTTCCTTTTATCATTTAGAAAAATAAATCTAATTAGTTATTCATCCTCACCACCTTATAACTGTCACTATGGGAAGCTTTTCAAAGCAGTTGTACTCTACATAAGCATAGAAATCTACTTAAAGACAATTTTCTTTTTTAATGCTTCCTGTTTTGTATCAAACAAATATGTGAACTGATAAAAAAGCGTGAACATACATGTATAGTAAGGAATGGGAATAATAGGAGGGATGAGAGGATGGGGAGTGAAAGAATTTTGAAATAAATTTCATTCGTTAATGTGTCCAAGATTTGTTCACAGCTTTCAAGTGAAATTATCTCTGAATTGCAGCCAATTTGCGGACTTGTTGCCATAGTTTCATGGAGATTTCAATGACTTTTCCCAACCCAACATTTTTTTTCTATTTTTTTTTTTTTTTTCATTCAAACTTTTCTCTACGAAAGCTCTTTTCTGTTGCAAACACATAAAAGGGAAATTTTTCCAGACATTCCCATAAATGATTTTTTTAAAACCCAAAACACATAAACTTCTGAAAGGGGTTATTGAGTTTGAAACTTTTTCAAAGAAAGCCATTTTCTGTCGCAAAAAAAAAAAAAAAAAGAGGGGGGGGGGGGGGGGACAAATCTATAAATTTTCAGATATTCCCATAAACAGGGCTTGACACTTACAGGCGCCCAGGACACATGTGTGCCCCAAATCCAAGTCTAGACCCCCTAAATTAAAAATTGTTAATAAGGGTTCACGAACACAAACCAAACATTCTTTTTTTAGTCTTGACCCACAACAAAAACAGTTTGGAGCCCTGCTATAAATGTCAAAACCTTCATAAATTTCTGCACTGGGCAAGAGAAAGTACATGTAGGTGGGGCAGTGATGGGGGGGGGGGGGGGTGGGGGTGGAGTGTGGTGATGGGGGAAAGGGATGGTGGGTGTGGTACCATACCTAGCAAGCTGTTCTGAGTCTGCTTTGGTGAGAGTGAGCTCGAGCTGAGCTGCCAAAGATTCTCTACAAAATTGAGGAAAGTTAATATAAACAGGGTTACAAGCATCTAAGACAAAAGCAAATTCCCGATACAAAAACAGTGAAACCTGTATACAAAGACTGCTCAAGGGAGACAAGAAAAGTGGTCTTTAACCCTTTCGAGACAATGGACCACATTTTGTGGTTTGGCTCAATAACTTTTGATTCATAGCTCTAAAAAAATATACAAGATGGATAAGTAGAAAGAGCAAAAATATCTGCACACACTATGTCCATTTTTGTTGCATGACCATATTGTGTTTGATGTGAAGAATTTTAAAAACGAGAATAAGCTTTAAAATCCCTAAATTGGCAACACATTGTTTTTTTTAATCAAAACTGGCAATTTTTTCAACTTTTCGACAAATTTAGTAACTACGTATATTATTTTCAAAGACATTACACCTTATTAGAACTATGTAATACTAAAAGAAAAATATCATTGTTGCCAATTTGAAGAACAAAATGTGATCAATCTAACTTTTAAATAATTCCTGTCCTGAAAGGGTTAAAGACAGGTGGTCTTTAATGTACATGTTACCTCAATGACTGTTTCAATGAGAAACACTGTTCCTGGGAAACAAAAATTCAGGTCTTCATAGAGAGCTGGTCTATCTATGCAGATGGTCACTAAAGCAGGTTTTACTGTACTTTGTTAACAGTCTAAAAGTCTTTACCTTTGACTACTTGATAACGGTAATAAAATGTATCATATCATGGCCCCCAAATTTAAAAAAAAATAAAAAGAGCTGAAACAGTTGGAAATGTTAACTTTCCATTCTAAAAATCTCACTAGCAACCACCCTGTAAACAGGTTAATTGCATATTTCTTTCTTCAACATTGCTGCCAAATATAGTGGAAATGCAACCAGGGGAGCGTTTCATGAAAGGAAGTTGTCGGATAAAATATCCGACAACTGTTATAAGCTACTGAAATCCTTGCATCTGATTGGCTGAGAGCGAATTTGTCGGATAAAATATCTGACAAGTCTTTTCATGAAACGTCTCCCTGGCATTTTGTAAACTGGTACATGTACATGTGTGTGTATAGTCTACAGAAGCATAGCATATTATAAGACTATAAGAGCTGTTATTACTCGATCACAGCAAATTAAAGCACTAATAATCCATTCAAACAACATTTCTTTTATTTTTTAAAATCAAGATGTGCTACAATTAAGATGTGCTACAACTACAAGAAGTGTAGATTTTACATTTATACTGACAACATTAATAATTTCTATATTACTGGCAAATAAAAGCTTTTGATTTACATCAAAGATTTTGAAGTCCTCATGGAAGTTTTATTTAATTTAAAATTCATTTTACACCAGGTAACACTAGGTTACCGAAAAAGTCATCTTTATTGAATACACGTAAAGCACAATCTCTAATCATCTAATTATTCACTGAACCTCTTATAACTTAGCGAGCACACAATGACAAAGGGACTATCTACATGTAATTGAGATGACTACCAACCATACCATTTACATTCTTATAAAAGGGGAGAAATAGTGCACCTTCTGTTCTAATAAGCTTAATAAGGATTGCATTGGATTGGATAAAAAGCAAATAAAGATATCATACTTCTCGTTGCGCAGCTGGTGATAGTCTTGATTCAGCTGTTGGTATTCTTGTTTGCTTTCCATTAATTCTTCATTGAGGACCTGGTTTTGGCTCTTGTACAAAGCCTAAATGGTATGATGAAGAATGAAAAGAAGTCCTCATTAAGGGTAAAGTTGAGTTCTGGTCAAGGGATTACGTTGTGAAAGAAACTGTCTCAAAGCAATTGGGAAAGGTTGATCATGTCTCCATGAGAATTGGTGTATAATGTAAGGTTTTGAAATCATCAAAAAAGATAAGAAACCGACCAAAATCTCGCTGAAAAGCACGTGGACTGCACACAGAAATGGGTACATGGGACTGCACACAGAATGTGGCATGAATGTTCGGCCCAAACACTTCAGCCATTTCTTGTCATATTTCGAATATGAGGGCATTTGAGGAGCAATCCTTTTCAGGGAACATGTCTGCTATGGTGTTCTTCCAAACTGATATTAAAGGAAGATACGAGTAGAATGCACTCATACATAACTCCTGAACACCACTCAGCACGAATTTGACATGCTTTTTAAAATTGGCCAGTGCTCGGTCAATCATGATCTGATTTCGGTGAACAGCCTATCAAATTAAAGGAGACATTATCAACCCCCATACCATTATATTATGTTTCACCTATTTCCCTTACTCTTTTAAGATATCAGGGCTTGAATAGGGGTTTCCTTTTCATTGACTCTGTACAATGTACAACTGATAACTGATAATGACTTGCAACTTACAGTGAAATTCTGTTCTGATTCAAGCTGCTCCTGAAGGTCACTGATTTGTGATGCATTCAATGAAGCAATGCTGAGGAAAATAGAAAACAAAAAAATATTCATGGTAATGAATAACAGGCATCAAGGAGTTTGACTTTGGGGAATAATAATAATAATAATAATAATAATAAAATAACAAAAATAATAATAATGATGATGATGATGATGATGATGATGATGATGATGATGATGATGATGATGATGATGATGATGATGATGATGATGATGATGATGATGATGATGATGATGATGATCATCATCATCATCATCATCATCATCATCATCATAAATCTCGTTTACCCAGTACTAATTACTGTTCTCCCTGAGGGCCCTGCAATATTAGCGCTCAGTGCATTCAAGGAATAAATCCTATCAGGTACCCACTTGTTGTGTGTGATGACTATATACATTCTGGGATTGAAGTTGGTTTCACTCAAATAGCACATATGGCTGGTATGAATCACAAAAGTAAAACGAAATGAACAAACAAAAATCAAGCCATTACAAAATTGATTCTCATTTTTTAAAAATTCATTTTGTTTCAGAATTAGAGATTTTCCCCTGAATTTTTCCCTGATGGAGTTTCGAAATTCCAGGATCACTGTTTAAGGAAGTATTTTACATACTTTAAAAAAAAAACCTTCCATAGCCAATTATCCAGTGGATACATTTTGGTAAAATGTGACCAAATACATTAGATGAGACCACCTACTGTACTTTCTTTGGGGGAAAATGAAATTCTCTGATTTTAGTGATTTTTTTCAACTTCCCGGACTTTTCCCTGACTGGAAAAAAAGGAGCTTGTTTTACTTGTTTTCCCTGATTTCCAAGATACCTGGAAACCCAAAAGATTAAAGGTAATAGATAGTTTTGGGAAGCCCTCAAATACTTTTCGTGAGATTTCTTTGATTTTACCTAATAAATAGGGTACTAACATAACTAAGATGCTGTGAAGTTTTTTCCTCCTCAAGTGAAATATTTATCGAATGAGAGGTGAAAAGTAATAAAAATCCCTGGCCCAAAAAAGAGGGGATGTAAATTCAAACAACGGCCACACACCTTACTCACATGAGGATTGCTGTGTGTTATAGAATACGCTACACATAGTGCGAAGCGCTGGGTTTATTGTGTGGGGAACCTTCGGGTGGATATGGTCTTAGCGTGAGAGAGTGAAAAGCCGTTACCAAGCGTTTCTTACAGATATTTACACTAAATCTGTTCGAAATCGTGAATGGAATGTTGAATAATCTCTTACATGTGTCTTATGATAAAAGGAGAATAGTATGTGACTATGTTAGGTAAGTTTCTTGCCAGTATGATTTTTGCTACCGAGACTGTCTATGAGCTTTAACACTTTGCGCTCAATAGACCTGTGGAAATCAGTGGAATTTGTTAAATGAGGTTTACTTTCATTTCAATGAGAACAGGCCGTTGTGACAAACCTCTTGGACTTCTCTAAAGCCTCCTCAAAGTTCTTCCCTTGCTCCCTGATGGTGTTGATCTCGTTGCGGAGTCTCTTGATGTCTGTCTGGTAGCCACTAGAGGTCTGCTTGGATGCCTTCAGGTCGTTCTGGGTGAAGCGATGACGCTGCTCCTCCTGCTCAAGTTGCAGCATCTTCTCTTTAGTCTGCAAGTAAAAAGAGACGATAAGACCAGAGATCCTCTTGACGCCACCCCTTCTAGCTAGTATAACATTCTATACGTTCGATGTGAATCATGTTATCTATTGTCTGAAGAAAAAAGGACATGTTTTTTTTAATAGAGCAAAACAAACAATATATTGGTCAAGCTGCTCTGAGATGAGTTTAAATTCGTAATTGGTCACACTGAATATATCATCATCATCATCATCATCACCACCATCAAAATCTTTGTCTATTGTACTTTATATCACCATCACCATCATTACCAACATCATCATCGTCATCGTCATCCTCCTCATCATCATCAACACCACTATTGTCCTCACAGTCACTATCATTCCCACCACCATCACCACCACCTGAATCACCATTCAACACCCTCCTCATCCACACAATCACATCCATACCTTCTGTTCCTCCATCTTGATCATGCCTTCCAGCCTCTCAATCTTCTGCTGCGCCTGCTTGAGGTCTAGCTCCAAGATGGAGTTCTGCTTGTCTACCTGGTTCCTCATCTCTCTCTCCTGGACCACTGTCTTCTGAAGTTCTATCATCAGAGTCAAGAAAATAATACCATCATAAATAATGACCTATCTCAGTAGAGGGTGAGCAGTCATGTTATCCAGGATAGAAATATTAGTGCATTTTCTTTTAGACAAAAGAGGGAGATGGGGGGGGGGGGGGGGGGGGGTAATCAGTAATCACAACATCTGCCGATTCCCCCAGGTGGTGAAATAATCAGACCTTACCTTTGGCTTTACAACTAAAAGGTCTCAATTTATATAGTCATCACCCAAAGACTACAAAAGATCTGTCGCGGAAAGAAAGTTCCTCAAAGTAAATTGTGCTCCCGAAGCAAACTGAGTCCTCTCTCATCTCTTATAGAGCGGGCTCCGAGTACTCCCAACGGGAATGATATCCCAGGATTTTTTTTCTTTTCATGTTGCTGAGTGCAAAATTTGAACATGCATTAATTTGGAATCCTACAATTTCTGGTGTGAGTGAACGATGATGTATTTAGAACATGGAATCTCCAAGAGGACTGCCTTTATGAGATCAATAAATTTACCTTCTTCTTGCGATCGAGTTATCCTCTTCTTCTCTGCATTGACGGCAGCCATGGCATCTCTGTGTCCCTTCACGACTTGCTCATGTTTGGTCTGCAAGGCCTTCAGGTCAAACTCTAAGCTTGCTTTCGTCTGGATGGAGAAAATATTGGTATGAAAAAAATAATCTAGATAGCACAGCCACCAGAAAGATATGGACAATATATAATTGGAAAATAATTTGAAATTTTGCTTAAAATTTGGTATTAAGTCCCATCAATATTTTGTTCCAAATTTATTTTAATTCTTTGTTTATTAGAAGCTTGATTAATCAAAAGGCAAACTTGATTCTGGATAAAAGTTCTTGAAAAATTGGATCATGAACTAATTCATAAAGACATTCATCATGTGATATTTCATTTAACCTCTTCCACGCTTTGGGCAGCAAACGTTGCCCAAGACTTTGAATGTTGAGAACTAAAAATTTTGACTGAGAATAACAATTTTGTCTAACTGACATAGAAAAAGGTATAATCCAGTGTACAGTTTATACACAGAAGACAATCTATGCTCAATTTTATAATCAAAGAATTTAAACTCAGAATCTGGCATTTGAAAGTTTATTCTTAATAAATGTTTCAAAAATAGTGGCACACAAGGTGGTAATAGTGATGCTTTTAAATGAAGAATCAATATAGTCTGATGGTTTGACGGTTTGAAGGCATATTTTACCTGACTGCTAAGAAAACATATGGATGCTTGTAAGTAAGCAACCAGGGGATCGACGGCTTTAATGATGATTAATGCCTTACCAAAGAGCACTAGCGCATCCACTTGGTTTCGCACCCGGGTCCAGTTACGAGACCACTGCTCTACCACAAAGCCATCGCGCTTCCTCTGTATTAAGTCATTCAAGGCATTTCAGGTTATTCTTGGTAGACATAATGGTACAAAATGATTTATATCACCCTGATCTTTACCTTTTCTAGGAGTATGATGTTCTCTTGATGGTTCTGCATGGTTGCTATGGAGCGACTCTCTCCTTGCTTCAAACGGTTCATCTCTGTCGTCAGCTGAGAATTTTGCCCTGAAAGATGGGAGAAAAATATCACATTGCTTTCTAACCATAATATTGTCTGCTGACACGCTATGTAAAATGATACAGATGTTGTTGATACCCGTTCCACCTCTCTGCAGAACGTTGTAAAAACAAAATTAAGACATAAGCATACAAGGCCGTATGCTCCTCTCCGGGAGCAACCCTAGATATTTAAGAATAATTATGAAGCTACATTTTATGTGAACTTTATTTTCAAGAGGATAATATGTGAATGGTAAAGGACTTGCAAGTAATTCTCCATCCACGCCAAATGTATGCACTTTTCTCTCTTCTTTTACTTTCTCTTTATTGTTATTCTTTTAACCCTTTCAGGACAGGAATTATTCAAGGGCTAAATTGATCACATTGTGTTCTTCAAATTGGCAACAATAATATTTCACTTTTTAGTGCTACATGTTCTAATAAGATGTAATGTCTTTGAGGACAATATACATGGTTAGGAATTTTGCTGAAAAGTTGACAAAATTGCCAATTTTGACGAAAAACAATGATTTTGAACCCCTCAATATGTTGCCAATTTAAGGATTTTGAAGTTTACTCTCCTTTTTAAAATTCCTGGCATTAAACACAATATTATCACGCAACGAAAACGGACACAGTGTGTGCAGAAATTTTTGCTCTTTCTACCTGTGCATCTGGTATATTTTTTAGAGCTCTGAATCAAAAGTTATTGAACCAAACCACAAAATGTGGTCAATTGTCTTGAAAGGGTAAAGGAAAATGACACTGGATTTGCCAATCTTTGATAGTAAACTTACTCTGATGGTAAACTTACCTTAATGGTGAATTTATCCCTGACAGTAAAATTACTCTCATTATCTCAGATACCCAACTTACTCTCTCGATTAGCCATGAGGTCCTCCATACGTGATCTACCACATTTTTCCTCTTCCAGATGTGTCTGCATGCTGATGACCTCCTGATCCAACACCTGCAACCAACTCTTATGGTAAACTTATCTCTTATGGTAAACTTACTCTAATGGTAAACTTTTCTCTTATGGTAAACTTACTCCAATGGTACACTTATCTCTGATGGTAAACTTATTCTTATGGTAAATTTATCTCTGGTGGTAAACTTGTAATGGTAAACTTTTCTCTTATGGTAAACTTATTCTAATGGTAAACTTACTGTAATGATAAACTTATCTCTGATAGTAAACTTACTCTCTAGCTCAGCCTTGAGGTCCTCCATACGTGATCTACCCCGCTGTTCCTCCTCCAGCTGTGTCTGCATCCGGATGACTTCCTGGTCAAGCATCATCTTGTTGTTGAGCTCTCTTGTGTACTTTTCTCTCAGTTCGTTGATCTCCTGCTCCAAATGGGCATAATTCTGAAGAAAAAAAAAGGGATTCATGATGCATTTAAAGTGCCAGTTAGAATTGAAAGCTTTAGCATTTCGGACAATGCGTGCAGTTTTGTCTCCTATGACATATGACTTTTATCCATTCATTTCATCCAAAACAGAAAATCTCATGATGCAATCATTAACTAGTGGAAGTGATACCAAAAAGAACAATTAGTCAATGTCATATCAGATTTGTCCCTTTTGGATGAAATAAACAGACTGATACAATTCATATGTTGTACGGGACACATTACACATAATAGCCGATTTTCAAATTCTATCCATATGCTTCAAGTTTGTTTTACATCATGTTTCCAAATGGCTACCCCAAGTGTTGAAGAAAAAACTTGAAGAAGGATGAAACAAAGACAATGGTAATTACCTTTTGGTGGTCTCCGAACATCTTCTTCGACCTGGCGTGTTGATCGGTCTCCGTCTGGAGCTGCTTGTTGAGGTTCTCCACCTGCCTCTCCAGCATGGTGGTCTTCTCTGAGCGGAGCTTGAGCTCCTTGAGCTCCTTCTCCATGTCGGTGATGTGGGAGACCTGGCGCTCCACCCGCTTCCTACCCTCTTGCTCCTGCTCCGCTCTCCTTTGGAGCTGAGTAGAAAATGAAGAACAACAATATGTTCTTATAAACATGCATGTATGAGTAAGTTTCCATATACTGTTTCTAAAGTTTAATGCAAAATCAGAAATATTCGCATGCAAGAAACTCAAGCGAATTTCGCAATTGCTTCAGATACGCTAAGTTTCATGCAGCAAAATATTCAAATCGCAAATGACAGAACACTGAATTTCTGCAGTTCGCAAAATTTCTTTCCAAGAGAGTGGCCATGGTTTACAGCTCATGGAAGTTTCATGTCGCTAAAGTTTGTGGGTCTCCATACATGTACATGTAGTTATACATGTATCTTAAGATAGATTGTAGGAAGCATGGTGAACTCTTACCTCTGTGTGTTTGTGTTTCAGTTGGACGTACTCCCTCTCCTTGTCCATCAGTTTGTTCTCCAGATGGCGCTTATCATTGTTCTAGGAATAGGGTAAAACACAAAGATATTGAAATAATGATTTAAGAAGTATAAACAGGGCTAAAAAAAAAAGTGATGCAAAGCATGAATGTTTAGGATGATTCCGGGCAATTTGTCCTCCATGTCATATGCCTTTTCTCCTTTATTTCATCCAATAATGATCAAAATATCTTGATATGACCATTGACTAATGGTTCTTTGTGGTATCACTACCCTTGTCAATGGCCATATCAACAGGTTTTTTTCATTTTTATTTGAAATAAATGGATAACAGATATATGTCATGCAGGACACATTGCACATTGTTTTATGGGTTCAGTAAGACTGGTGACTGTTCTGAAAAAGGCTGAAACTATACTCACAAAAAAAAAGCATATTTCAGGAAAATGGCCAAAGGAATTCTTCTCAGCTTCCTACATGTATGTGCATCAAAATCTACAGATTAAACATCTTTGGTGCACTTTTTCCAGTCAAGATTCATGGGTGTCCAAACTGTGTTTCAAATGCAATGTACATGTATCACAAGACGTACCATCCAAGGGCTGTCATACATGTATATACATGGAGTTACAAACGCTGCAGTTTGTTAAACATACAAGTACATGTACATCTAAAATGGCTACTAATAAAGTCCTTTCTGGACCATCATGTCCGGTTCATACTAGAATGTGCTGATTTCATAATGTTGGACTTATTTTACGTGGGCTTGTGATAGAGCGAATCTGTACTTGTAATCATAATTACTTTGAACTTGAGAACTGCTGCAAAGGGAAACTGCATTTCCTGTAATTGCCTCACTTAGATTCACTGAACATACATGTAGATGATGATGACTATACATCGTTATAAATAGATACATGTACATGTTTTGTCTGCCAACTAATTCATTTGATTTCTTTATCCTGTTTTTGTCTGTTATTTTTTTCTGAAGCAGATTCAAATTCACAGGGACTTGCTTCCCTACCCCTCCCCTCCACCATTCCCTTCCCACCCTTGCTTCCTGTTTGAGTCTATCAAACTTTGAAGCAAGGAAAGAGATCTTATCACTCTAAACCCCCCCCCCCTCCCCCTGTCCTTCTCTGCTCAATATCAACCTTGGAGGCTATGCCATGGACTTGCCTCTCTTCCAACCTCCTCCTCCTCCTTCTACTCTTACTCCCAATTTGGCATATCAGTTCCAGGTCCCGTCTAGGTCTATCAAACTTAGAGGAAAGGAAAGAGATCTTGTAGCTCGAAATGCCCCTCCCCCTATCCTGTCCTTCTAGCTCAATATCAACCTTGGAGGCTATGCCATAGACTAATCTCTCTTCCAAACTCCAACTTGGCATACGATCTTTGCTCTTATTCCAGGTCCGGTCTAGGTCTATCAAACTTAAAGGAAAGGAAAGAGATCTTGTTGCTTTATCCTCCAACCTCCCCCCCCCCCCCCCCAAAAAAAAGAACCTTCTTGGTCCTTAGACCCCTTTGACTCTTGGCTCTATGCCTCTTTTCACAATTATGTTCCTATGCTTGCAGGTCTACATTTTTTACCTCTAGTTCCAGGTCTTGTTTGATTCTATCAAACTTGGAGGCAAGGTGTTTATTCTTCTGGTCCAGGTCTTTACTTCTCCTCATCTCGGACTCCAGCTGCTTCTCAAGATTGTGCGTCTTCCTCTTCATCTCTTCATATTCCTACATGTCAACAAAAGAGAAGCGAAAAAGGAAGAAATGATGATACATGGAAATCAACAGACATCATACCAAGTAGTGAATCAAATGCAGCTCAGCTAAAACATCATTTTATTTTGTTTTTCTTGGTAAGTTTCAGCACAGATAGATTTTAAGAAAGGGGACCAATCACCAAAATAATTTTCTCCAAAATGTTATGGGCTTCCATGCCAGTATAGTCTATTAAAAACATCAGCTTCAAATACAACTTCTGTAAAGAGAAATTACAAGTTCAAATACTCGCTAAATGAAGGTAATAGCTACCCGTGAGTAGACTACATGTACCTGATGCACCTAGGGGGTATTTCATCAAATGTCTTGTCAGTAATTTTTACAGACAAACTGTTATGAGCTACTGAAATCCTTGCATCTGACTGGCTGAGAGCAAATTTGTCGGTAAAAATCACTGACAAAACACTTGATGAAACGCTCCCCAGTACACGCATGTGGACTAAAGTTCACCTTTGAATTCCATGGGAGGGGATTTCCTCTTATCCCCTATTTTATTCATACTCCTTGATATTTAACCCGATAGAAAGCAGGGTTAAGTTTCCTGGGGGTAATTTTATACATGTATATACTAGCTGTATACAAATTAACTTTTAGGAGGCTGTCCCCTTTAAGCAAGCACCTAAACTTCGGTTTTTATTTAGATTTACACCAATATTTGATGGAAATCAAGGACAGAATATCTTAATGTCTGACACATATATTACGTGATACAAGAAGAACAATGTGTGACCACATTCAATAAGTTCTACTACAATTTAACCATTACTACTATAACTAAAAAATTTTCATATCCTATATTACTGGCCATATTACATGTACATGTGTATCTACATTTTATCCATCCAATATACCCATTTTATGTATTTTATGTATACAATAAAGGTGGCAGCTTTTTATAATGCTCCTTGCTTTTCTCGCTGTCTCCTCTACATGTATCTTGTAATTGTATTTGTATGCATTTTTAAACTATTGATGGAAATAAATAAATGAATAAATAAATGAAAATATCATCTTAATTTGAAGGTTGGTTTCTTACTTACCCTGCCTCCCACATTGGGGGTTGCTACATGTCCATCCACTTCCTTCACACCACCCTAGAAAAAAACAATACACATATTGCTAACCTGTCTATAAAGGGCACTCTATGTTACATCTCAACCTCTATAGAAAGGTCCTCAAAATGATGCATGCAGTCGGCTGAATGCACACACATTTTCCTAATTCTTATACCTGCAATTTTCATATGGGTGTAATTGGACAATTAGTACTGTTGTTGTTTATTCCACAGGGTGAAAGTTCAAAATGAATACAATCTGACAGGACACAAGTTCTTACTTTTATTCAGAGGAGAATTAAACTATGGAGTATAGAATATAGAGAATATCATGATGATTATTATTCTTTTCATTATCGTATCATAGGACAAACAAAGTAAGAGGATACCCTGATCTCTCCATCTCTCTCTCCTTCTATATCTTTATGAAAAACAGAATGCCATTTTCAGAGGAAAAGGGGAAAGAGAGAGAGACACACACACATACTGACAGAGAGAGATCACAGAGAGAGAGAGAGAGAGAGAGGAGGGGGAGAGGGCTATAAACATGTCCATATGTAATGGTTTAAAACATAAATAGGAAAATGTACATGTAAGAGAAAACATGAATCACAGCAATCACACAATTTTTACACTAAAATCTTCCTTTTTCGAATCATCAAGTATTCTATAACTTTTGGGTTATGGATTGATATGGATTAGAATTTAGCACTTAAAATGAACTAAAGAAAATTACTAATAAATAGCTGAAATATTAGTTGAAAAATGAGTTAAAGAAAAATCTTGTTACTTATTAAAATTCTGAACGTTAAGCACTCTCGTATGTAGCATGTGAAAAATATATTTGCATGAAATGGTTGAATAGCAAACATGACACATGAACAATTTTAAAATTTATAACTCTGTGCTTTACTCAATTAAAGTGCTTGAAATTTATAAAAAATTATTTTCAAAAATTAAGAAAAAATTTATTACATGATTTGTAATTTAAATCACAATGCATTAACTTCAAGTACAATTTGAAAGGGCTTTACTTTTAAAATACATTGTCGTCGCTCAAAAACTTGGGAATAGAATAGAATTCAAATTCAACCCACACTTTCATGGAATATAATTAATAAGCATTGCCAGTTGACACAAAAAATTGTAAATCAATATTTAAAAGCATTTTTTTTCCTTTTTTTTGTTTTGCTTTTTATATTGTTTGCAACCATTTCTTTTTTCTTCAAAACTGCAAAAATGTTGCAACCCGGAAAATACCAATGGATTTTGCCACAATCAACCACTTCTAGTTGCAAATATCTTCCTCCGCAGAACCATGCAAACTTATTTCAATCTTTGCCAGAAATTATTGAAATCAAATTGCACTGCTCAAATTCTAGTTTACTCACTTTGAATGCACAGCAATAAAATTTGCATTTCTTGTGGGGAAAAACAAGAGTGGGGTTAAATTTTTGGAGTAAAATTGAAGTGAAGACCACGATAGCACTCACGTTCGTAACAAGGATTTCAGGCCACCGCAAACAGAGGGACGGAGGTCCGGACATGTTAATGACCAACCACAAACAAGAGAAAAGAGCACCACGCAGAGAGGATGGAAAAACAGATTGTTACAGAGAAACAGGCAGGTTTCACCTCTAAATACAAGAAGTACATTACATAATACAAACATGTAATGTACTACATATAGTCAGGGACAAGAATTCATTAATGATTCTTACAAGAAACAGGCAATTTTCAGCTATAAAATCCAATTTTGATGGGTAGGGAAAGTCCTGAAGGATTGTTAAAAGAAATGCAAATTAATTGGCTACAAGTTTGGTAGATGTAGCTACAGGAGGATGGGATAGCTTCTTTTTTTTTTTTTATTAACTGTATCGTTTAAAATCTTGAAATTTGTGATGGTTTTGAAGTCAATATCTTCTTGGAAGAAATGGATAAATATCTGAAATTCGTGCAAGGTATCAAACTCAGAAACTACATGTACATGCAAAACTATACTAGACAGGGTGACCATTCTACAAGAAACATGCAAAATTATACTTTGCGAAAGGGATATGTGCTTCTCGAATACAGATTAATGAAGAAAACATCACGCAAAAGAAATTTCAAGAGAATACAAAGCTGCAAATGTACTACAAACTTATGTTTTTCTCCCTCGTATACTTATGTTTATACATTCATATGATTACATGTACCTTCATAAAAATGTGGAGCATATTGGCTAGGAACAATGTTCAGAAACTAGTACCAAAGTCAAACCAAAGGGACAGACACCAGACAGACACCAGACCAAACAAAGAGTTACACCACCCTCAATGGCCCAAATTTTGCCGGATATCTGTCGGTTTGGAGTCGTTCTAGCAGTGTGACTTTAGTAAGGGCCAGAAGGACATTAAAATAATGTCAGTTAACACCCTTTTGGCTCTCAACAGACTCATTTACTGCAATGAAATTGAAATTTCGAGTGCTCCGACAAAGAAAGGGGTGGATCTTGTATTTTCCCCAAAATAATTGCGTTATGAAAGAATACCGAAAATCACCAAAATATGGACAAATATTGACACAATCCCATAAGAAAATGATAACTAGTATTTAATGAAACTTGAAGTCATTACTAGCTTTTGGTCTTACAATCCCATTTTCCTTCACAATCCCATTTATGAACTTTCTAATGGACTGTAGTCCCCTAATCAAAATACTGAAGGCAAGATATTCTGTTGCTACAAAGTACATGCAGATGTACACTGAAATGGGGAGGTGGGGGGGGGGGGGGTGGAGAATGTCCTTCACTTTCTTTTCCAATTAGTCATATCCTCATTTTGTTATCTAACATCAAAGCACTTAAATGTGTAAAAATCGTGAGATGATTTATATAAAAAATGTTATTCTAAAATCACCACAAGCCTGTTGGAAGCTGTAAATTGGCAATACAAAAACAAACATTGTGCGTTACCACTGCCGTTAGGATATCCTCGATATCCTTCCAAACAGCCTATGAACTTGAGTATTCATTTCATCAAGCCAACCAACTGTTTTTACAAGAACCTCTACTGGTAGTAGATTATATCAGGAAGTTTTAAAGACAGGCATTTGTGGTTGATTTGAAATTTATTTGAGGTTTATCTTGGGTTCGAAATATGAAGCTCCATCCCAGGAGCAGGAAGCAAAATCCTTTTCTGTTCAAACCTACATGTACATCACGAAAAATGATGGATAATGCTTTATCAAAATGACAATAGTAGTTGCTTCTGAGCATCAATTTTTTTTGGTTTCTCACCTCAACTTGCCATTCACTTATATAAAAAGAATGGTTTTTATTTGACTACAGCAGTTTTCCACATCATACATGCTATGAGGATGGGCCTTTACAAAGCCACTCTTTGAGTTTTATGGCTATTTCATGACTATTTCACGGCTATTTTATGGCTATTTTATGGCTATTACTCTTGCTAATGACTATTTTAAATACCAGAAATAGTATACTATTAATCTATTTGCTATTTCTAAATGGAAGAATATACAAAATTGTATAAGTCATGGTCTCACCTCTACGGATGTGAAAAGCCTGAAAGGAACAGCGAAATGGTGGAAAGAAAAGAAAAGAAAAGAAGAAAATTAGATGAGTTCAAACATACCAGTGACTTAATTACAAACATGGACATGGCCATTAACTCAGTGCGATGATAACTTTCATTTGCCATCTCCAAGCACAGATAACAATAAACCATTCTTTCAGAAGTTAAAAGAAATATGTAGGCTTTTGTAAAGTATGAAATTACTTTACCAAAAACAACATAACAATATTCTGAGAGCCAAGGGAGGTTTTTAATTCAGACACCTGCTAATTCTTATTTTTTAAATCAGCATCAAAACTGCCTTACACCTGCCCTTTTGCAGGGCTCCACACTACTTTTTTTTGGTAGGTGTGGACTGAAATGTTTCGGGTCTGTCTGCATTAGCGGTATGTTAAAGGTCATGTAGAGTTTTGGTAAGCCCTCAAAAACTGTTCGTCAGATTTCTTCAATTTTTGTTGATAAATAGCAAGATACTAGCAATACTAAGACACTGTGAAGATTTCGCCTCCTAAAGTTTAATATTAAACAAATAAGAGGCAAAAACTAATTTATGTGCCGGGACAGGCACGTAAAATCCCAACAAAGGCAGCATGTGCTATACACTCTACACACATGTAAAACCACACAGTGATACACATGCTGTCTCTATGCGAAGCCCCAAGATTGCTGTGCGGGGAGTTGTCGGGGTGGAAGAGTCCTAGCATAATGGCAGTGATCGAGCATTCCTTACAGATATTTACACTGAAATTCACCAGAAATCATAGATGGAATACCAAATGATCTCTTACATGTACAACCATCTTTTGATACAAGGAGAACAACATGAGACTATATTTATGATGTTTCTTTCCAATTTCCCCTTTGCTACCAATACTGTACATGAGCTTTAATTTTTGGGATCCTGACTTAGATTTAAGGTGCCCATGTGTCCCGGGCAACTGTTGACGTCGAGCCCTGTCTTTTGTTACCTTAGAATGCGTTTGGACTTTTGTGCCTTCTGGCCAAAGTTGCCTTTCCCTGAAAATGATGACATTGAGGCCTTGTAATGATATGCGAACTACTTGGTGGCAAAAATGGCAGGGGCAAATTCACAGTCAACAACATCTTTAGAAAGAGAGCTCGATGTGTAACTGACCTATTTGATTTATTATAGGTGAAGCCGATGAAAGGCAGATTGTTGCCGGCGAATGTCTTGGGCGATTGAAAGCTCTCTTCTGGGTGGTCCTCCGGATCGATGTCATCAAAGTTGCTGGTGTCCACATCGCTGATTAGTTCCGGTACGACCGGAGGTACAGCTAGAAAACGACAACAGACAGTATAATAATCACATGGGTGGAGAGACATGAAGAGTTTTAAACTAAATCATGTACAGTTTGCTAAACAATATTCCCCATTTTCACTTTTCCACAAAATTCCTCAGTGTCTATATCAATGATCAATTCCTGTAGAACCGGAGGTACAGCTGGAAACAAAGAAAGGTACATGTATTATATGAAGAATTTGGATAGATGGGATGCTTGTCATTTCGAATTAAATTCAATCAAGTCTATCCCATTGAAACATTTTATTCTCAACTGTTTTCACCAAACTATGATAATATCAAATATCTTTCCCGGAGAAAATGAGGTGTGAGTTTTATCATTACCTAAGCCTTGGCCTAGCTGTTAAGGTGCTTAAGAATTTCTTCTTTATTTGTTGGGGGGGGGGGGGGGTAATTAGGAACTACACAAATGTAATTAAGAGTTAACACTATCAAATCTTAAAAATCACATTTGCACTTTAACGAAACGAAATATGGAAAATCATTTTCAAAAGTGTATTGAATTACAGCTTTTTATCCTATGCATTTTGATTGACTAATGAAACAACAGTAACAGACCTGTACTATATACAAAATATCAAAGAAGAATTACTTCGACATATCTACAAATCAAAATCATGTTACACTGGGCATGGATAGCTGCGGACAATTCATATGACCGACAATGCATATTTTTGTTCTTGAAAGCTTTTGTGTACTTACTATTCCTAATATTATCATATGTCCACATGTCATTCTTGAAGAATCGATGTAGTTTGATTTCGTCGATGCCATTCTTCCCTAACCTTGTATCTCTGTAAAGAGATGGGGAAAAAAACAGGATGGAAAACTGATATGGAAGGCATAATGTAGTCAAAATACGGGTACCAATATCATCTTTCCTCTCACCAATGTAACTTTCATAATCAACATAACTATATAACTATAAGCCAGTTCGTAGATGCAATCTGAGCATGAGCAGATAAAGGTCATCTGTGACAAATTCTAAAACCCACTGACATGATTATTTGATATGTGCTCATGAATGTCATGTAATCATTATTTAATTATGCACTAACGGTGCATTCCATGATATCCAGGTGGAAGTATTCTTTTTAAAGGGGGAAACAAAAGCTATTCATGAGGCACCTCTATCACTCCCAGAATTATGAGCACATAAAGGGATCCCTCCATGTCTAAAAGATCTGTGGATATTTGGGGGGGGGGTCATTTGGGACATGTGCTAACTATGAACTGGTCTATTGTCACTACCATTGTAAGTCATTTACATCCTCATCACCATCATCATAGTTAGTGTCATCATCATCACCATCACCATCATCATCAACATCATCACCATCATCACCATCGCCACTGAAAAAATCATTATCTTCATATCATCACCTCGAAAACCATTGGGAACCAGCATCATATACATGTATCATACAAAACTAGCTTACCTGTCTGTTAAAAATTTGCATATAAGATCTTTGGCAGGTCCGCTGATGGTGATATCATCTGGGAACTCCAGTGAGTTTCTGTGATCCATGATCTTACTGTATGTACCCACTAGAGAATCAGCGTAGAAGGGTGTATCACCTGCATTTTAACAAATAAGTTATACTCAAAGTTACTACAAAACATCATCCCTGACAGAAGATTTGTGTAGTTTTATGATTCAAAAATGAAGAAAAAACTTGACACTGTGAGCCCAGAAATAGATCTGATTCAACAAAATTTATATTTCTAAAATTATCATTCAGTGTGAATATATCGATAAAAAAATGCTTTCACTGACTATGAGATATACATGTATGTACATTGTATGTTGGTCATTTCATCAGGTTGGGACACGATTGTGTGATATGGCCTGTATCATTAAAAGTATCAGCAGGTTTTCTTCTTTTTTCATATATAATATTCATATCTGAGTATTGAAATATTTTAAGTGATTTTCAGTCAGGAAAGTTAAGCTTTCACAATGATATGATATGATTAAGAGTCACTCTGACGTAACAATTGACGCGGTGTCAGTGTTACGTCTGAAAATCAGATTTTCTTTGTTTTTCTGGTACTTAACCAATAGATGGGAAATAGTTAAGTATACATATTTAGAATACATGCTATGACAACAGATGAAACCTTTTCCTTTTATAAATTATTATAATATGGTGGAAAACTTGTTTTAAACAAAATGTGAATGCTGATTAGTATGTCATTTCTGGTCCAGTAACAGGATTATCCATCAATCTTAAGTGGTTTTCATGCTTCTACCTCTCTCTTCTACATAATTAATATGTTTAAATTCCAGGGGTTTATGTGGAATTTTTTAAATAAAACAAACTCTGACGTAACATTTTCCACTGCAATGGTGTGACATCAAAAATCAAAACCATATAAATGAAAATATTCTTAAACCATTCAACATAATTTTGAAACATTTTGTATATTTTGTTTTGAGGATACATCTCGACAGAAAAAAATACCATCTTTCCAGTAACTGGGGTACACAAAGAGCAGACAGAAAAGAAAAATGTAAAATGGGAGTGATGACATAACATGACACCACAATTTTTTTTCAAAAAAGTGACAAATTTGCTATTTCTCTTGTACTAAGAAGCTGAATATCGTAAAAGCAGGCGTTTTAGATGCAGTTTTCATGTTTGGTCAGATAGAGTTAAGTTTAGGATGTTATTTTTGGTCAGAAGATATGAAAAACTAGGAAAAACTTGACAAGCCAAAAATGTTGACACGGCATCAATGTTACATCAGAATTGTTTTTTTTTAAAGGTATTCTTAAAGTAAATCCAGTGTAACTGGAGAGAAAACCTCTGAAATGATTAATTACCCTAATTACATGAGATTACTGAATCGATCCTCCTGATATTTTCAATGATACAAGCTATTTCATCCATCATGTCCCAACCTGATGAAATGACCCATGTATGGAAAGCGACTGTTCATCTTGCCTTTGGGAACCGATCCAAAAAAAAAAAAATCAAACCTCCAGTATATACATTTAGTTGAGGTACAAAACTGGAACTCTCAATACATATTTCTCAATCCTGGACATTGTTTTGATCAGCATCTATACAAAGATGATGCAAGGGTAAGAAATTAACAAAGAAAATAGACAAAGGAATGATACAAGGGGGAAAAGACAGAGCGGGAAATGAAGGACAAAACAAGAGTGGAAAAGAAAGGGTGAAGAGAAGAAGGAATAAGGACGAAAATGAGGGTAAGAAAGACTTCATCTTACCGACGAGCATTTCATAGATGAATACGCCTACTGACCACCAATCACATTCCCGTCCGTACTGCCCATTACCAGCCTGGGATTTGAGAACCTCAGGGGAGATGTAATCAGGCGTGCCTACTGCTGTGTCAGATCGCACCATACCATCCTAGGGGAAAAAAAATAGGGGGAATTAAAGACTATCACCATTGCACTCATAACCATAAATATTCAAGAAAAGTATTCAAGAAACTGTACGGATATACAATGATCTCTGTAGCGTTGAACAGCATTATAAATAAATCTATATTTGCTACAATCCACCAAGGTGTAAATGGTGTGCTTAAGCGCTATATATTGTGCTGCTGAGATACACTTGGGGTAATAATAAGCTGAAAATCACTTTAACAATGAACTGTACATCATTTTGAGCAACTAATTACAACTGGAGAGGAGCAATACAAATAACATTTACTATCATTTATTATACACTGTAGTCAAATCTTGAAATCTCACTGACACCATCTGATTTGCAAACTGGTTTGAAAACAAATTTGCTGGCACTAAACTATCATTCAATGCAAGGAACGTATGAAATAAGGGTCAAAATATGAAAGAGCGATAAAACATTTTCAGCCTTTTGCTGTATTTTTTCATCTTCTCTTCAGACAACGATACAGAATCTTAACTTTGCAAAATAATGAACATCCTTTCGTACCCTCTCCATGCGCATACATGTTCCAAAGTCTGCTAGCTTGAGATGCCCTGATGAATCTAGCAACATGTTGTCTGGTTTCACGTCTCTGTGAACATGAAACAAAATCAAAATTAGAAACTACCCTGTATTGGGTGAATTCTGTGAATTTCATAAAAGACATTAGGACAACTAACCTACCGACTGTTTGTTTGTTTGTTTGCTTATATTTCTTCGTTTTAATAAATACAATAAAATTAATTTTTACATTAGTCTTACATAAAGTATTACATTGTACAAATAATTGGTGAAACAATAGTTGTGGCATATAGTGATGCCAAAAAAGAGACAATGGTTCTCGCTTATTTCAAGTGATTTTTAATGTTTGAATGAAGTAAATGGACAATACTGTCATGTCAGAAGAACACACATTTCACAAAATCACTGTATTCTGGAGAGGAATGTAGATGTATTTTGGGACATACATGTACTTTACATCTGCTGGTAAAAGAGCTCATTGCTCTGCTCACTTCAACATGCTTGGGTTGTCTGGGGTTTGGGGGGCAGAGCGGGGGTGGGTGGCTTTATGTTGAAACATAAAAGTCCATTGATCTTTTTTTCCAATTTTCTGACTTTGACAAACATTTTTTTAGAAAGTTTCTGTGTTCTACACTTGTCGTTAAACAAATATTTGTTTCCCTCACATTCTTCTCCCTCTCATTTGACTCTACTTTCCTTTGAGACAATACAATTAATATCCCCATGTTTATTGTATTCAGATCATATAATTCACAGAACACCTAATGCCTATAAATGATGAAGAACCCTTTAACCCTTTAAAGGTCTGAGGACATAATGCCCCCCCCCCCTCCAAAAATTTCACAATGACTTTGGCCATAGAAAAAGGTTTGCCAACCCTAACCATTCTGGGGCAATCCCTTACCTGTGTATAAAGCCCATGGAATGAATGGCGTCCAGAGCTAGGACCACCTCGGCTGTGTAGAACCTGGCCCACTTCTCAGGGATCTCATAGTTGCTCATGAGATTGACCAGGTCACCACCGGGCATGTAGTCCATGACCATGTAAAGGTACTTCTCATCTTGAAAGGCATAATGAAGCTACAGAAAGATAGATAAAAGAAGCATAGGTAACGGTAAAAAGATTTAAATGTCAGGTGTGTAGGCAGGACCTTTTTCACTACCCACATTGAATTTTCTGATCCCTTTGGTTTATGCTTCTAGGCTACTTGTAGATTAAATCAATTCACTAACCATATCAATTGATGTTTTGGCAAGATCCTTTCCCTCTTCTTTTATGAATAGACTTCAAGATAAATTCACTCTATCCTTCTGCTGATGTGTACAGTTCCACATATTTCAGCTTTGTCAGGTGCAACTGTACACAAACCTGACAAAGCTAACCGACCGCATTAATATGCAAACTTCATTACTGCTTGGCAATAACATAATTTTTTTTTTTTGAACATCAAAGGCAGTTGATCTAATCTTACATCTCTGATGTTTGAAATGTTCTACCATTACAAAAAAAAAATTGTAGTTATGGTTTGAAGTTGGTAAAATGTGTCTGAATGTCCTTCCGTTACCGTGGAATTGCCCAACTGCTATCGCGTAAACAGGGAAACACCCATGGTGTCAAATTCTCCATGAGAACCCACAATGATGGGTCCTTAAATGGAATCCCCACTCACCTGTACAATCCATTCACTGTTAGCATGGGCCATGATATCCCTCTCCTCCCAGTAGAAAGCTGAATCGGATCTCTTGATCTGGATGCAACAAATCAGAAAAAACAAAAATCATAAGCTTTTTTTAAATTTACAAAATGAAGAAAATTAAGGAATATAATTATGTAGGCCCTATCCCCAAATCAACTAAATGAGCCTATGACAATGTATAAAGAAGAAAATGATCTTAGTTTGTTAGTCAATGCGAAGATATATCTAGATACATGTTGTCAATTACTGAAATTTTTAATCATATATTGAATATTTTTTCTTTATCATCATTCAATTATGAACTGTACATATACATGTATGGCATTGAGATGACTTGAACTGAAACCTTCATACACACTGTATACATTAAATATGATTATAACCTTGATATCACATTAATGAGATACCACACACACCCCTCCATGAATAAAAGAATTTTTCTTTCACACACATGTACGTGTGAATTAATTAACGTGGTAGTCGTTTTCTCAGTTAGAAAATACAACCTGATGTCTAACAGATTTGCCTATCACCATTTATCATGCTCATAAATCAAATCGAAACAAATTCTGCAGCTAACTAAACAAATGAAGGTGGCAACTATCATCTGTTTACTCATGCTACTTCAGTGATACGAGTAAGTTTTACATGAATAGCCTGAAAAGGGTCTGGAGTCTCATACTGTACATTCTGTTCAATTTGAAGCCTGAAAAAAACATTACAGAGCCTGAAACAAAAAGGAGAGAGAGTCTGAAATCAAACAACAGCCTGAAAACTGGCATCGGTGAATGTTAATTTGTTTCTTTCAGGTTATAAAAATGTCAACTTTGCTTTCCTTACCATTTCAAATTTACTTAGACACTTCATGGCAAACACCTTCTTACTCGTCTTCTCACGAACCTGGAGAGTGGGAACAAAAGAAAGAAATTCATGTCCAATTGTTGCTGATGCATTATTCTAACGAGAGAAAATCTTTGTATCAATGAAGTTGCAACACTTCTCATGTCACATCAACATTTCAAAGGTCTTTATTATTAACTCCATGCTCCTTGAAAGGGTTTAACAATTATACTCAACCAAAAAGTAAGTTCCCCTGGCACTTTTTGATATAACTTGAGAAATATTTGATGAGATTTGTTCGTTCAAAAGGCAAATATGCAGAATTTAAATACCCACATTCTGACTGCTTATTTGTGAACAAATGATTATGTTTTTATAATACAAAAAATATATATAAAACAAATCAATTGCTCACAATGTCCAATCAAAAGCAAATTCTGATTACTTTGCTTTTTGAATGACCAAACTTCATCATATATTTCTCGAGTTATATTATAAAGTGGCAAGGGGGGTACTTACTTTTTTGGTTGAGTACAGGAAGATTTAAAGAAGAAGATTTAAAAGTTCTGCCATGGAGATACTTCTTGTAACAAAATGACACAAGGCAAAATAAAAATAAGTTGAGAAAAGAACGGGTCAATGATATTTTGCCATGAAGAAGTGAAGGAGATTGTTAACAATTTATTGTCTCAAGAGAGTTTTTATTGTGTCTTGTGTCATTTTTTAACACAGTTACTGTTTGACAGATCTACAAGTAGGATAATTTTCTTATGGGTCTTAAGAATTTGTTAAGATTCTGACTATCATTTTAAATTTGATGATCAGTGGCACATTCATGATTCTTTGACAGATGGAGGATAAGTATATAAAGACTATTATCTCTGACAAGCAAATAGACAAAAAGAGGTTGCCATAATTTTCAGACTCATAAAATCCCCCCCCCCCATCTCTGGCAAGCGATTTCTATTTTTTTTCTTTTGCATTTGCGAAAGGAGGGGCACACAGAGCTATGGTACAAGGCAAATTTTGGCTGGGAAATGTGCCCCTGTAAACCCCCCCCCTCCCCCAACTCCCTCGAACTGCCTCTAATGGTAAAATTTAGCAGGTCTCCTTACCACTTTGACTTCACCAAAGGCACCCCGACCGATGACCTTGATGATCTGAAAGTCACTGGACGATAGCCGATGGGTCTTGATATCTCCAGCCTTCTGTTCATCTGTGCAAGGAAAGAAAAAAATGATAAAATTAAATGATCATTTGACGTTTTTAATGGAATTGAATGGTGTCTTGAATACATGGCAACACCTAGGCTAAACTGAATTAAATTTACAACGATCATCCTCATATAAACACGATTGCAACTTAGACTTTCAATAAACCTACTCGAGGGCAAATTCAATACCCTAATGTAATGACTGTTTCCTCGGGCCCAAGGATTAATGGGAATTTATTTAGTTACGGCATGATTTAAAATGACTGCATAGACCAATCCTCGAGCGACAGACTCTAGCGCAATTTTGGGAGGGAAAGCCTTGTATACGGGGGGGGGGGGCTTTGGGGCCTTCCTCCATCTGTGCTTCTCTTCTGTCTCTTTCTCGAAGCTATTGTACTATTGCCTATAGAAATTATGCTCTGTCATTGCAATGTTCACACATTTCAAAAGGCAATAAACAAGGGTATTGAAATTACCTAGGATTGATCGCAAAGACTTTCAAGAAATGAACGTAAGGGCAATTCCAATACCCTATTTGACTGCCTATGGAAATCATGTTCGATTACGTAATACTGTATGCCATTTTAATGTTCGCGCATTTCACAAGGCAAAGGACAAGGCTATTGAAATTGCCTACATTGGATTTCTTGAAGGTCTTAGCGATGGTGTTTATAGTAATAAGTAAGCA
Source organism: Heliocidaris tuberculata (assembly GCA_025618425.1). Classification (NCBI taxonomy): domain Eukaryota; kingdom Metazoa; phylum Echinodermata; class Echinoidea; order Camarodonta; family Echinometridae; genus Heliocidaris; species Heliocidaris tuberculata. Next base: position 14,900,259 of record CM046841.1, read on the forward strand.
TGTAAACATCAAGCACATATTAAAGCCCTTTTTGAATGGATCATGTGTTTTTAAATATAAATTACAAGAAGTTTCTTCCAGAGATTCTCCAGAAGACACTGACATGTACATTGGCATAAGGAATTAAAGATAATGTGGAAGAGGGTGTAATTGTCATTCCATTATGAAGCCATCCAAACTCATCTTTTTATGACTTCAATGTCATGTAGTAGGGCAGAAAGATCATGATTAAATGTCTCAGGGGCACTTCACAAGGATACATGTACTGTACAGGTACATTTATGTACCCTTCCAACAGTTGTTGGATGACAAGCAGAAGGTCATAAGACTTGCGCAAAATCTTAAAGCTTACTTTAAAAACCAAAAACCTTGGAGACGACACTTTCGCAAATTGTAAAGGACAGCCATTTTCACATGGCTCAAGAAACTTTCGAGATTTGCAGAAATTTCAGTATCATGTCAATTATGATTCGATGATTTCGCGAACATGAACCACTTGCAAAATTCGCGAACACTGAATGCGTGCAAAATTTTCTGGTCTTACATGTACAGTAATCGACTTTGTAATGTAAGTAGGAACTAGCTAAAAGGCATTTCTGAATCGCTATCAAGTTGTTTGTACCAGCAGAATGTAAACAGACAAATGAAAAACTGGCTTGAAGTCTCATTCTCTGAAATCATGCAGCCTCGTGCTTGACGTAAGGTCAGAACAACAAGTATGCTTTTCACACTCAAAATTTCTTGCTTAGCCCCGTATTATACATGTAGGTGGGGCTGAATGAGGTCTTAGCCCCACCAATAGTACAGGACTGAGCTGAACCCACTTCGTTTTCACAGTCGATTTCACCAAAGTGGGCTAGTCCGGAACTACTTGGCCCTGGAAAAAAGCAGGGTTAGCATCACATTTGGTGGGGCTGAGCGTCAAAATGTGGTGTGCTAAACATTCCAAGTGAGAAAAGGGAAAAAAGTCTGGGGTAAAAGAAAAAATTGAGTTCTGGAAAGGGTCAAAAATAATTTGTGAGCTTTGTCATTCTTTTTATGTTAGTTTGGTAGATTATCATAGTAGAAATGTCCTCTGAAAAGGATTGCTCTTCAAATGCCCTCACATTCAAAATACGACAAGAAACAACTGAAAACGTTCGGGCTGAACATTTGTGTGTAGTCCCATATACACATTTCTGTGTGCAACTTGCATGTGACTCTCTGCAGGATTTAGTCAATTTCTTATCATTCTGGTGATTCCAAAACCTTACAGCATACACCAATTCTGATGTGCTATATAATCAACCTTTCCCAATGGCTTTGAGACAGTCTCTTCCACAATTCAATCTCATGACCAGAACTCAACTTTATCTTTAACGATAGTACAGGGCCAAGAAAATTGAGTGTAAAAAGGGTATTTCTTGGCTATTAGACAATTTTCATTACCAAATGGGTCTGGCACATACAGTAGATGTATCATAATTACATAAATCTTGAACATTCTGTATTAGTTTCAAATGTAAGAAATATTACTTCCCTCCATTACCATAACTACATGTACAGATTGCCCTGAAAGGTTAGCTTTATTTGTGTACATGTACATTATGTCTCTCCGGTTATGTTATTCACAACATGATTACACTGCTTCAGGCAAAGAGAAGCATGGCTATTTTAATTCATTATCCGTATCCAAAGCAGCTGTTATTCCTCTCATAAACACAAAGCAATCAAATATCTCTCTTGAATGTTATGCATTTATTCATATACATGTATGTACTTGGGTGATTGAAACATAGATATACTTTAATATCAAATTATAGATTATGCAGATCAACAACATTTTTCTTCAAAGAAAATTGACCCGCGCTGAATACGAAGCCTGAGAAAAGGTAGCTTTGAGAAAAGGTAGCTTTGCGAAACGTAATGGCATGTAAAGACGGGAAAGATGCAAAGATCAAAATTGCTAGTCTAGTCTGTGCATCTAAAATTACAATCAGACTTATTTGAATAAAAGTTTTCATATCATTTTGCTTAAAAGTGTGAACAGAGTTAAAAACTAATTCTGCATCCTAATATTTTTGTTCCACCTCCATAGAATAAAATCACGATTTTGAATAATTGTGACATATATGCGTCTTTCCCGCGCTTTTACGTGCCATCACATTTCGCTATTACATGTACCCAAATCGGCTGGAGCCTACAGAAAATGAGTATTATACCAACATCAAATCGTATCCAAAGGGTTAATTTACTGTAAGCAAGTCAAGTTACTCATAGCTCAAAGTAAATGCTAGACTGCTACTTTCCAAAGGAATTCATACTGTCAATACTTACAAGTTTCCAAGTATCATTTATACATTTGTCTTTTTTATTTTTTTAATCATTCCATAGTGTGATATACACATTTAGTTTGTAATTATCACTCACATACACATGTATCTTTTGCATTTTTTATTCATTCCATGTGTGATACATGTATATCTTTTTGTTTGGTCTTACTGCAATGTATATACATGAATAGAATAATGGTGAAAAACCTTAAGCATATGTCAATAACAGAACAATAAATTAACAATTAAATGTGTAAAATCAACATTATTCCAGTCACGTTTTTGTCTTTCCATGAGAGTCAATTGAAAGATTTCTTCGTTAACTCTTATCTCCAATTTCATGAATGGATGAGTCATTTGCTGCAAATATAATCAAAGATGCATGCAAATGCACCTATTCCCTTCAAAATCAATCTTTTATGCCCAAATTCCCAGGAGGGTAGACCTAATTGACTGACTCATGAATTGAGTAAACATAATAGTGAGCTCAGAGTTTAGCAGATTTAGGCAACAGTTGAGGGAATCTGAGCAGAAGTAAGATTTTTTCCCTTCATTATAATGATGCCAAGCCACTAAAGTACATGAACATGTATGTACATAACACATCAGCTGCAGGGAGGCAGACATGCATTGAAGACTAGACAATCTTAAAGTGGCATTGAACTGGTCGAATTTGAACAGCGCCAACTTACAGTGATTGCTAAATTAAGATTATAATTTGAAAATTAATTGCATTTTATTTTGAATTTTGACGAACAGCTTGTTTGGATAATAGGCAAATTTTATCTTTCAAACTATCATTTTTGACTTGGCATTGTGGAAAATTAAGTGCAGGTACATTCTCAGCTTTTATAAACTAGAATGGGGCATGATGGGAAAGTGAGAGGCACAAACACTTACCAAATCCTGTTGAAAGATGGCGCTATTTAGGGTTCCAGTTTACTGTAACTTTAAGTTCTGTGTCCTGTCTTAAAAAGAGAACTTTGCAATTGATCGAAATCAATCTCAAGTCCTATCAATTCACAAAATTTAAATTACCTATAGATCTCTTTACGTACAGATTTGCGGTTGATTCAGTTAAATCGAAACTGTTTATAGGACAGGGTTCGGGTAGTAATGACTGTAGATACATGCCACAGAATCAAACAGAACTTACACTGAATGTTCATGATTACAAGGCCAAAATCATACCTGCCAAATGATTTTGTAAGAAAATAATCTGGAATTTTGGTAACAGTGAAAAATAACCCACAGAACAAAGCAAACTAACACTGAATTTTCAAGATTACAAAGGCCTAAATTATACCTGCTAAATGATTTTGAGGTAGAAAATAATCTTGAGTTTTGGTAATAGTGATAAAAATAAAATATCACAAAATCAATTTCAATAAAACTACATATACAATGATTTTCAAATACTACAAAGGCCTAAATCATACCTGCCAAATGATTTTGGTAGAAAATAATCCCAAGTCTGGTAATGTTGGAAAATATAATGTCACTATAACCAAACAAAACTGAGAGTTGTTAAGAGACTGCACAAGTGCCTAAATGATATCTCCCCAACGACTTTGGGAGACAATGTATAATAGCTAGTCAAGTAATGAGCATAAAAGAATACAGGGTATGTAAAATAAATTACTATTACGCGTTGCATTAGACACTTCACCCATGGCCACCTCCAATAATTGGCACTGCTATTCCCCTGCCGAGGATTAGTGCAATGCACCATGATCGCAACCTACAAAAGCGATTTGTAAAATGAAGCGGAGAGGCACAGTGTGAAATCAAACTTCACAGATTTCATCATTTTATTGATTCTATCTATTATAAGAATTTGGTATTTATAACAGTTTGCAAATTGATAATCATCAACATCTATCCAAAATCAATTATCTTAAAGCTGTCAGTTGCCTAGTTGCTGACTGACAAGTATACACATGCTTTCCTAGCAGTCTGGTAACATAAACAAAACAACCAATATTTTGTTGTTAAAAAGTGACTGATACATGTTTGTTATCAACGCTATTTGTTCCCATATTGATTTGATCTTTTGACCAGAGGAACAACTTCAAGTCATACTTGAGAGGCTAGGTGATAAAGTATAAACTCATAGATTTATATCTATACTTATATTATTTTATCTACATATACCTGTTTGCAATGGCAACCATTCACAAAATCAGAGCAGGATATTTATACAAGAGGTTAATGACTGAATTATAGCTTTTTATGGGGGCTTGGGGTGGGGGCGACATTTCAATATCAATGTTTACACAGTATGTGTATATATAATAAATTTAATAGCCCGTGTACATAGCAGTTTATACAGTATATCCAGGCAAGCACAACAAAATAATGGTCCAGATCCAGGATATTGATCTCCTTATTAGTCAGAGAGCTAAATGTGTTATAGTACATCTGTTTCGTGGAATAATACATGTACAGGAATGTTACTGATCGCTGTGTTTAATCTGTGCCGATCAGTGTGGGGGACATTATATATAATGCACCTGTAGTTACTATCAAATAATTCATCAATATCTATTTATTCACACCCTGTAAAGTTGAAAGCGATGTATGAATAATCCCATACTATCGTGCAGTTAGCCCACTTCGGTAAAATGCAATGTGAACAGAAAGTGGGTTAAGCTTAGTCCCATACTATCAGAGGGGCTAAATCCTCGTTTAGCCCCACCGATAGTGTGGGACTAAGCAAAATTTTGCAAGTGTAAAAAGCCTTTAGAAATACTAGTACCAATGTGCCTGTATATCTTTCACAAGCTAGGATAAAATGCTATAAACTATTTCCTCATATGTTCATGTACATGTGTTAGAGGAAGCAAAGGGAATTTCTGGTAGCTTCAAATTTGCTTCTTGGATTTCTTTGACATTAAGCTTCTTTAAAAATAATTCATTGTCTCTCATCACTTCAAGGAAATCACTGTATTTCCTCTTGCACACACCGAATGTGTATTACATTAAATATCAAAGCACTATTACTTCAAGTTCAACTCATATTACTGTAAAACCATAGACTTTGCGACATAAAACTTTCGTGAGTTGTTAATGACAACCGATTTTGCAGCAAGAAACTTTCGCGAATTGCAATCATTTGATGTTGTTTCAATTGTGATTTTATCATTTCAAGGCATCAAACTTTCGCGAATCTCAACCCCGCGCGAAAATCACGAAAGTTTCATGCACGTGAACATTTCTGGTTTTACAGCATTTATAATTCAGGATAAAAGTACCAATGACCTTTATGAACTTGTTCCTAACACATTTTGGAGGAAGCAATGGGAAGCATAGGTGAGAGAAAAAGAGGGCAAGCTCTAATAAAGGCCCGTTCACATATGAGGCGATTTAACGTGAGGTTGTTTTAAGCATACTGCTGTTCACATTTCTGTATATTATTATAATACAAACATGTAGATCAAGTGAGCACGCTTAGCGGTGTTTGTTGCGTGCTGCTACTCTTTTTTTTTTCTTCACCTCCACTTGGCACTCATTTACACTAAAAGAGAAGGTTGAGTTCTGGGAAGGGTGAAAAATAGTTTGTGAGCTTTCCCATTCCTTTTATGTCAGTTTGGAAGAACATCATAGTAGAGGTGTACCCTGAAAAGGATTGCTCCTCAAAAGCCTTCATATTCGAAATATGAAATGATATAGCTGAAGTGTTCAGGTCAAACATTAATGCAACATTAGTGTGCAGTCCCATGTACCGTTTCTGTGTGCAGTGCATGTGCTTTTCAGCGAGATCGGGTCAGTTTCTCATCATTTTGATGATTTCAAAACCTCACAGTACACACCAATTCTTATGTAGACCTGAACAACCTTTCCAAATTACTTTGAGACAGTTTCTTTCACAATGAAATCATATTACCAGAACTCAACTTTATCTTTAAACAAAGAAGAAAAGAAAAACGCAGCAGTTTACAGCATCATACGTATGTGAACAAGCCTGTAGGGTTACACCTGGATATCTGGGTTATCCTGATACTTACATCTTGAGAGGAAGTTCTCCACATTCTTGCTTTTCCTAAGTGCTGGGATGCCACAGTCACGTGTTAAGGCACATATAGAATCCTGCATGTGGCCAAAGAAAAACAGAAAGAAATTCAAGTGAAGTGAAAATTGCGAACTTACAAAAAACTGTACGAATATCACAGCCCAGACAAAAAGTATATTGTGAAAGTTTGTAAGATGTTCATTTTAAAACTCAAGTCAAAACCTCCATGAACAGTGATGTCTGTATTTTAAGAGTAAATAAAACAAGCATAATCTTGGAAATCACCGGGTTTTACATGAAGACTCAGAATGTACATGTACTATCTACATGTATATTCACATTGCTACACATTCGTATTCATCTATAGACATGTACATGTATGTACATGTACATGGAGAGAGCATACTCATCATTTGCTTAAATTTCTGTAAATTTTGTAGGAATTACTCAATGTAATAATAATAATAATAATAATAACAATAATGATTATGATTTTAATTAATAATAATAGTTCTAATAATAACAATAATTACAATACAAACAAAGCAACAAACAATAACAATAATAACAAAAAAATGGAATACAACATAATATCACATGCATGAAATCTTAAAAACAAAAGATGAACAATCTGTTATGATTAGAAACAGAAGCAGTTCTAAAGAGGCATCAAGGATTTGAGGGGAAATATTATCCAAATCATGAGGCACATAACCCCACAGTGTTTCATGGAACTGTATACATGTATAATGCATCCACTGTACTGTCCTGTCAGAGTACAAATGGACTCATATCATAACAAGGGATCTTGATGCATTTGCTCCCGTCAACACTGTTAATTACTATGTCAATATCTCGTCAAGGACTGTACATGTCACTATCCTACTTTTAAATCTGTGGTTTGAGGCTCCTACCCGAGCTCTCAAATACAAAATGAAAAGAAAAATAAAAGAGACTGTGATTATTTATCAATCAGTTTGACACTGGACTAGGGAAAGAAAGACTGAAAATTATGATTAAATATACAAGTATGAAAAATCGAGGCTTTCCTGCGGTTTCAGAATAACCTCGTGAACTTGCACACATGCTCACTCTTACACTGTAAAATAGCTCAAAAGCACTGGCACAGAACTACATGTAGAACAATGGGGACACTAAAAACTGTGGAAACTGTTCCAAATGTTTCCCCTACAGCATGTATTGTACATGTAGGTTTAGTTTTTCAGGGTTACACCATGTACATGTAATCTTTCAAGGAATAAGAGCCCCGAAAAGGGCTGGTGAGCTCCGCTAAGAGCTCTTGTGGTTCTCGACATTTCGATCAGTATGCTCTAATCGTCATCAGGAGAATGACTAGAACACTGCCCAGTGGAGGCTATTTACTGCCTACAGAGGGATCCGATTCACAGCCTTCTTGGCGCCAATCGGAAATGCCCGCGAATTTCATTCACGGCTGCGTTCTCATTCTGGTCACTGGTGGCGCTATAATTCCTCTAAACAGAGAAAGCACCAGGCGGTGCTATTGTTTTTCTCTGAATAAAGAGCAAGGGCCAGATTTTTTGCTGAATGATTGCTTCCTTTATAGAGCCAGTATTTAGTGAAGTATCAGCGATACTTTTCATGGTGGAGAAACTGAAACCAAACCTACAATTCAGTTTCTCCACCATGAAAAGTATCGCTGATATTTCACAAAAAGTACATGTATGTTCTAGATTACACTGTTATAATGTGAACTGCAATGTATTTCACAATAAGCCAAGGTACAGTTGTTGTACACTGTGTACAGTACATTTGCTCACAATGTTTGTTTTCAATGAAGATGAACTGACTTCACAACATCGCAAAAAATTGAGACATGATGGAATTTGGAGAGCATGTAGGAATGTATACTATACATTGTTGTACATGTTGGCTTACAAGTATTGTGATCTTTTTTTGTGTGTAGATGGAATCATAAAAATTCACAGATCATATTATAAAGTAGTGATTTTTTGAGAATTAATGGAATTCCTGATGAAATTTAGAAGTGTATATCATGTGAAATAACTGTTTTGTTGAACATGTAAATAGTCCAAGTAATCATAAAATGAAATGATGTAAACAATAAGACAAATTCTTTATATGCTTTCTTTTTTCAGTACAGTACCATTATGACAATTAGGCCTTCAAATTTGCATCATTCGAATAATTTTTGCAACTACATCTTGAAATATCATTAGGCATTTACAATTACAAAATTTTAGTTTCATTTCCAAATTTGGGAGATGACTGAATGTGTTTGAACAGACCCTAACAAAAACAAACTTTTTCTTCTTCTCATTCTCATCATGAAGACCCTTATCATCTTTGTTCAATGACGGAATCACAACTCACTGCAAGAATGTAACCAACAAGCGTCAGTTACAATTAATCATATACCAAAAACAAAAGTTGGTGGGGTATTCCATGAAGGAAAGCTTATGCGATTACTCAGTGATTTTCACCGCAGAACAGTTCAGCGCAAGTGGCATGAGGAAGTTTTCACTACACATTCCCCAAACAAAACTCTATATTTGAGAAACCAGCTGGATACCCACCCCAGCTGAGAAAACTAGTCTTTTCTCAACAAGTTTGTGTACTTTTATTGCAAAGAACACTTCTCCTTCTATCATATAGAGAGGCCTACATGTACATCTCAATAAACTTGAAGTTTGTTAAAGGTTAAAGTGATTACTAAGGATTTTTCTGACTTTGAAAATATATTTTATGACAGTAGGACATGCTGGCCTACAAGTATATGACAAAGAATGTGGTAATAAATGCAGAAATGGTGCCCTGTTTCGTTCAGCATTCTTCAATTGTTAAAGGGAAAGTTCACCCTGAAGATTACTTGTGTTTAAAAAATGCAGAAAAAATAAAGAAAAATATTGGCGAAGGTTTGATGAAAATCGGTCAAATAATAAAAGAGTTATGAGTATTTAAAGTTTTGGATTCGTGACGTCACATGCGAGCAGCTGCCCATTGGTCATGTAATAAATATTCCATATATTCGCATTTTTTTAACGTTCCACGATAAATTAATATTGTTTCTTTTCAGAATCTAGTATTGAATAACATTTCTGACAATATATCAAATGCACAGACGAAAATATTCTAAATTTTCTGAGAAAACTGTATTTTATGGAATATTTATCATATTACATAACGGAGGAGCTGCTCGCATGTGACGTCACAAAATCAAAACTTCAAAAGTCCATAACTCCGTTATTCTTTAACGGATTTTGTCCAAACTTTCGCCAATAATTTTCTTTATTTTTTCTGCATTTTTTAAACTCAAGTAATCTTCAGGGTGAACTTTCCCTTTAACTTCTGCAGGTACATGTACATGTACTTTAAAAAGGTTTGATTCTTCTTTACACATACCTAATTAAAGTCCATTGATCACACAGGACTGCATGTGTGTTCATGTTAGAAGTTTGGGTTTTAGAAATATTTGATACTTTAGTTTTGCTTGAAACTTTCAAACTTTTTCCTATCATTTTCAAATATGTTTACACACAATTTACTTTACTCATTGGGAAAGGCTTTTCTTGATCTTTTCCTTACAATTTCTTGTATGCAATTAAATTCGACAACATAGCTACATGAAGATGTGCATGGTTTAATCAAACTGTCTATTGAAGAAACCATACAGGACTTCTTAAAAGATCTCCCTCAGTGTGCGGTGCATGCAGTCTTGACGTGAGGCTAAAGGAAAGTTGGCTATGCATTCATAGGTGTGTCACTGTAAATACGCACTCCATACCATCACTGTGTTGGAATGCACTTGTACAAGAAGTACCCTGTGTGGTTACATCAGGGTACGATCATGACCTAAGAAACGGTGACAAGAGCGTTGTCTTTGACACGCAGAGTACACCCTAGGTTAAGGTCAGGCTACAAAGCAAACCAACTTCAAACAGATGTTTTCATGCACTAAATTGAGAGATCTCTTTTGTTACTGCGACCTTGAGGAAAATGTTAGAATGTTCAGGCATTCTAACCAGCAACAAAAAATTACAGGGGAGCAGTGAGCGGTTTAGCCCTGGAAAGTTTCAAAGAGCTCTGGCAAACTGGAAAAGAGATCTGTTAAAAAAAAATAATAAAATACATATGTACAAAGTACTATGAGAATTGCACTTTTACAACATGAAAACCAAAAAGAGCTCCCTTGAACAGAAAAGCATTTTTATATGATTAAAACCTTGTGTGTTGTAAAGAAATGATTCTGTTAAGAAAAAGAACCCCCCCCCCCCCCAAAAAAAAAAAAAAAAAAAAAAATATATATATATATATATATATATATATATATATATATACAATGTACACCAAAAAACAGCCCTGTACAACTGAAACTATTGTTTAAAATTTTGAAGTCATGCCTCTGACTGTGATAAATGTAGGCCCCTTGGTAGGCCTACAAGTAGGCTATTTCAACAGAAATTCTGTTGAAAATTTACATGTTAGTGATATACATTACAGCATAAAAAAGGAAAATACAATATAGAAAATCTAATGGCTATATCGTTGTTCAGGAAACTGGAACTCTCCCCAATAAAGGCAATAACCTATCGTCATCTACAGAGTTATTTTTGACAGAAACGTGCTGGATTCATCACAATTTGTCCCGGTCAATTTCACCGCATCTGGTTATGTCGATAATGGGACGATTGAGCGATGCCCATTCGGTAGACCGACCCAGAGGAAAACAAATATAGGAATTTTGTGACAGCTTTATTACGATTGCAGATGTCATGGATAAGGTGTGTTTTAGCTATCAAGATTTTCCATTGATACTCCAGCGTGCAAATGGCATGAGTTGTTAGATTTTTAAAAATCATTATTTATTATTTATTGGTATGTATACAGAATGACCAGCAGCAAATGTAAATCTCTCTCAGATCTACACTGACTTTATCAAAGAAAATACATCCCGGAAGGTTTTCAAAAAGTGACCAAATGTTGGTACTGAGGAAAGTGGAAAAGTAATAATTAATTTTCAATGAGAATTCTATTTACATCGTGCTAACAACTTTACAACCATACTGTATCTTGAAGGCTCAGTGGTACACGTACACGTAGAGCTGTGCTCTCATAAATATGTAACTGTAAAGTCCCGGGGAGTGTTTCATCAATACAAACATACAAACAGTATTAATAAAATCTAGAGGAACAACTTTTTACAGGAATTTCTTTTAAAGATTACATGCATGTACTCTTTCTTCTGCTTTGTTTTGCTTATAACATTACACTTTTGGCAATAATAATAATTTTGTAAGTGATGGAAATGTACATATAGTGTACAGAACTAATGAGAAACAATATTTAAAAGGCCAGTTCTTGAAAAGGCCACCGTTTCCCAGAATAAGATAGTAAATCTTCCCATTATAGACTATGAGATATCTCCCCAGTTGCTTTACTTACAAGCATACACCGTTATATTTGCTTTCTTTAATACATGTAGCAATCAGGCAAAACGACCCATCATCATCATACAGTACATGTAGTAATAATAATAATAATAATAGTAATAATAATTAGAGGAACAATTTCACAGAAATTCTGCAAGATTATATCCATGTAATCTTTCTAATGCCTTGTTTTGCTTATCACAATACTCTTTCGACAATAATAATAATAATTTTGAAAGTGATAGTAATACATATAATTGCATAGAGACTACATGTAATAAGAGAAAAATCTTTAGAAGGCAAGTTCCTGAAAATACCACCATTTTCCACAATAAGATAATAAACCTTCCCATCCTGGATTATGATGTCTTTATTTCAATCCATTGTGTGGTTTTGTATACCAGTGAATATATACAATGTAGCACGAAACTTTCATACCATATAGTGACTATGCACTATGCAGTGAAAAAGTACAGTGTACAGGTACTTATTTTTCAGGAAATAATTTCTTTTAATTGTTGCTATAAACTTTTACATGTACATGTAAGTACATATAGGCCTCCAAACATGTAACGGTAATAAGAAACTTTCACTTTCCAACACTTACATTTTTCTCACTGAATATCAATAGATCACAATCACATTTATCTCTATAAAGGTGAAATATCATTGATATGGTATCGATAACAGACAGAGAGAGCAAAACTCAAAGAGCACTTGAAAAGAAATTCACTAAGAGAGAAATATCATGTCATGCAAGTACTGATAAGTTTTATAAACAATCACTAATAAATAATAGAATCATTTCATATTTCTGCTATCAAATGACAAAATATGATCTTTGAATGAAGCATGCTACGTGTGAACACTAAGACATTTCTGAATCTGCCGCATGCCGGAATTCACATCCAGACCATGGATCTAGTTTAATTTTAACTATTCATCATTTGTTCAATATTCCACTTAACTCTTTCAGTGCCGATGTCAAGTACATGTGAAAGATAGACTTGTCATTTTTATTCACCAATTGCTCGACAATAGGAAAGGTACATGGTGGTCAATGTATATCAAAATTTTGAGCATAATACATGTATATCAAGCATTCTAAATATATGATTATAATTATATGCTACCATAGAAATTTTCAGAGAAAATTACAAATTAATTCCCATTAATAACGAATCAATTGACTCTCAAATATGGTTTCATTCATGGGAATACAGATGATGACAAGTAAATTTCCCTTATCTGAAATGTGAAATTCTAGTAACTTTTCTGACAGCTTCATGACCATTTGCAGCCTAATCCCAATACATGTATGCCTCAGTTGACTGTTTTTTTCTTCAAGAAATCGTAGCAAAGCGCTGATAAAGTATGTATCTATAATTTTGACAGCCGATGTAATTTTTTTAAAGGAGGCTGTGGAGTAGACAATGAATTTTTACACTTGGAAAAAATGAAATTTTATTGTACTTTCTTGAAACTCCGCCAGAATTTCTGTACAGTCCCACATATGTATTTTCATGTTTGTTGATGTAGAATTGTAGTTAGTTTTGTACGGTATCATTCAAAACCCGCTCTTTCAGAGACAAGAACTGATAATTTATCTTTTTATTGTTAGTTTACAATCAAATTAAACCTTTTTCAAGGAAATATGGACACTGGAAGGACATTTCGTAGGTGTGAGATGTGAATTTTATCAATATTTCAGCATTTGCGAGGAAAGTTTTTTTTTTTTTTTTTTTTCTTTTTTTTTTTCCTTCTTTTTATTCGGGGCAGTTTCGTATAACCGTTAAAATTGTTAACGGTTATACAAAACTGCCCGTGTTTTTGCAAAAAAACCTTAATGACTCAGCCCTATTTCATGTTAAATGACTAACGCTCGGTTTGCAGTTTTAGAACAGAGCGTCATTGTTTCGGACCCATGTGAACCCTTGTCGTTTTTAGTGAGCCGTCTTTTCATTAACTTAAAGTTTTGCTAACTCAAAGTTTCGAAACTGCAAGTCCCATATGAAGGCAGCTACACTTTCTAGTTAGACAATATGATTTAGCACTGTTTAACAGTGTAAAAATTAAAATTTCTTTCACGAGGGCTACTTCGAAGTCCACCTATTGTGTTCAGAGATTTTAATGCACTACGACCCATGGGCAGATATATTATTTGAGGGTGGCTCTTTTTTCATTTGCGGTGGCTTTTTCAAGAGTTTCGGGGGCTAATCGCCCTTAGCCCCCGCTTATTTTTTTTCACTGGCACTGTACTACTACTATTCTAGAACTATTCCATGTAGATGTCAGGGCAGAGTGGCGATGAGAGCGAGGAACTGACCCCATGGCTGTACTACTTGGTGCAATGCCTCTTGCTTGTGTTTTCTTAGGATGTTGGTTTCTGGGTGAAGACAAATATACAGTGCAGCGTTGAGGATACCTGGAGAGGCATGACTCATACAATACAAGTTCTACAATAACCTTGCTACCAGACTAGATTGGTGTCTTTCCTCTTCCTGGATGATATCATGACTTTCATCATGTGTGGAGTAAACTTGGTTTTCTATAATCTTAGGTAAAGACTCAAAGAGATTCAGAATTTACTTGTACTTATGTAGAACAATTGTCAAGAAAGGTGTAAACATACAATGTAATTCACACAGTAATTTGAAAGATTTCTGTACGTTTGCGTAAATGAAACTTTCGGGAACTTTATGAGAAGATGGGATTTGCGGAAGTTTCAAACCACAAAATAATAGAATCGTAACATACAGGTAAATACACTAACTTCCGCATTTCTTGAGAGTCCTAACTACAAAATTAACCGTTATTCATAATATCACAAAAGTTTCTGGGTTTAAAGTACATCTAAATTAGCAGATGGTTGAAAGAACCAAACTTATAGATTCAAACTAATATCCAACATGCACATCTCTTATGATCAGTATTCAAAATTACAAGTTGGGCACTTCAGTACCTTTATTAAAGATAAAGTTGATTTCTGGGTCATGAGATTGAATTGTGAAAGAAACTGTCTCAAAGTAATTGGGAAAGGCTGATTATATAGCACATAAGGATTGGTGTATGATGTAAAGTTTTGGAATCACTAAAATTATATGAAATTGACTCAATCCTGCTAAGAGTCCACATGCACTGCACACAGAAATGTGTATATGGGACTACACACCAATGTTCGGCCCAAACATTTCAGCCGTTTCTTGTCATATTTTGAATGTGAGGGCATTTGAAGATCAATCCTTTTCAGGGGACATACTGTATCTACATGTACTACGGAAATCTTCCAAACTAACATAATAAGAATGAGAAAGTTCACAAATTATTTTTTACCTTTCTCGGAACTCAACCTACCCTTTAAGTTGGGAGAATAGAGATATATGTATCCTGCTCTGAGGGTACATTTTGTACATGAGGAATCTCAAGTGCATGCCAAGTTCAGCCTGGCTGCCTGGACGGCTGCTGGCTGGTTGGCTCGCTTGCTGGCTGGCCGGGAGGGAGCCTGCATTTAATTACCAACACTTGTCACCGATACCTCAAGCCTCTCTCATCAATCTCATCCCCCATCATGATCATTCTCATCTCAAAACATTTGGGTCCCGTTTACATTGCACTTCATCCACGTTGTCTTTCTACAGTATAAGTACCACATCGATAATGGTCCCCTCTTCACAGTACAAGTAGGTATGTTGGATTCATTTACTGGTTTGTTACAACACAGTCGGCAGTACCTTCTTAGTACTCAACTATCCACTATGTGTAATATGCAAATCATAAAGTCAGCCTTATGTCCATGTACTTCCCAATATTGGATGGACTTCACGCGTGGGTCGTCTGCTTGGTGGTGTATATCATAATTTACTCATTTACTATCAAGCCATGAGCTGTACCTACATGTATGCAGTACTTTTCAGCTCTGGGCCCCGTTTCATAAAACCTGTTCATCAATAACATGTTACAATAATTGTTATAAGCTACTGAAATCCTTGAATCTGATTGGCTGAGACCCAAGTTGTCATAGAAAAGGGGGAGTTGTTATTGATGGCGAGTTTTATGAAACAGGGCCCTGTTAGCACTGAACTGTCACTGATGCATCATCTCTCTGTCATCGATCGTATCCCTTATGATCATTCGCATCTCAAAACATTCTGCCCTGTCTCCACTTTACTTCATCGACTGTGTCTCTCTATTGCATCAATGAGTGTGATGTTACCTTGGTTCAATAAGTCCAGTGTTAGGGCAAGTACTGTGATGATGCAGTTGCCCAATTCCGAAAGGGTATCTTTATCCATCATTTATCAATATAGGGGCACCCGTTGGAATTCACGAGTAGGCCTGGAGATCTTTAAAAATTATCTCTGTTGTACACAAAAAGCCTGAAATGTGGCCCCCCCAAAAAATAGAAATGAATTGCTAGGGCTTGAATTCCGGTTTTTGTCTGAAACCTGAATGGAAAAAAATCATTTATAAATCAAAAAAAGATCAGATTCCAAGTAGTTGATGTTAATACTTTTTGATGACTTCAGCCGGTCTTAAATTAACTTTCAAGATTAGGGCCCCGTTGCATAAAACTTACCATCAATGGTAACTCTGCCATCAATGGTAACTACCATGGTAACATCACTCAACAGCCAATCAAAATCAAGGTTTCCATGGGAGTTACCATTGATGGCAAAGTTACTGTTAATGGTAAGTTTTATGTAACGGGGCCCAAAATTATCAAGTTATTAGCTACATTCATAAGGGACTTGTAATTTCGAAACTTCTAGTTAGCGACACTTAAAGTTAACGAAACAACGGCTCACTAACAACGACAAGGGTTCACACAGATAACTGAAAGTTTTGAAACAATAAGTGAAACTTAAAGTTAAGCTCCCTTCGTGTGAACCTGACTATTGGGTTGTCCAGTAAGACTACAAAGAGACAGATGTTTCGTGCTTGGTAATATCTTTAAATTGACAACCTTCAGAGAAACCTTCTCATTGACTTACATGTACATGTAGATAGAAACCTGTACAAGCCATTTTTCCAATCCTTGATGACTACCCTTTTCAGACATGACTGAATAATGATATCACAAAATGTACAATGTCCACCATCCATTAAAGTTTAAACACATTCTTGATTGCAATTGTGTACGGTACTACTAGGAAAAATGACCATACAGACATACAGCACCCTTCATTTACAAATCAGTTTTGTTTTAACAAACATCTGGTTCAATTCCTGAACTAAATTTTAGAAAGATTGATCACATACTACCCTTTACATGTATTTGCATGTCATTTTCATTTAAAAGAACATGTGGTATTTACATGAATTTCTCTGAACTACATTTGCAGACTCAACGACATGAACATTCTCTGACATCCTGGTTAATACTTCAATGTATCATGTGGCATATGAATAATAGAACAGATGGTCGGACAACATGCATGTTGTTCGCAAATTGACAACTTTCAATTTCTTTTCCATTAACATGTGCATTGCACATTAACAAGCACACAGGTTAAAATAGCACTTCAACAAGCCACAACATTGTTGGTTCAGCTCCATGACAATGCAATTTCTCAGACACTTAGTGCATAATTTCAGAGACTAAATTGTGAAAATTGATTTGAATTCTAAAGCAGATTCCAGATTTCAGTTTGGAATACTTCAAAGTTGTTATTATTTTGAGGTCCATGATACATGTACATGTATGTAAATAGAACTCTCTTTGTGAATTTAGGCGAAGTGAAGTGAAAGGGAAACACCCAAAATACGAGTTTCCATTGTGCGGCACATAATATCTTTCAAAAGAAATATATGGTCACTTAATGTATAATAATCAATCTTCTTGTTTATACCAAAACCACACCCAATATGTTCTACATTATAGGGAAATATGTCTTTATAGCAATATGATACAGCAGTTTTAACCATATTTGTGGCTAAATTGAAAG
Organism: Heliocidaris tuberculata; assembly: GCA_025618425.1. Classification (NCBI taxonomy): domain Eukaryota; kingdom Metazoa; phylum Echinodermata; class Echinoidea; order Camarodonta; family Echinometridae; genus Heliocidaris; species Heliocidaris tuberculata. The sequence continues at coordinate 14,917,957 of CM046841.1, forward strand.
TGAAATAATTTACATATAAACATATATGTACATATGGGAGAAATAGGAAAATAGGAAAGATACACGTACTTGCAAGTACAAGTAAATAGAAAGAGGAAGGAGGCGTGAAAATACATGTACATGTACATAACGAGAGACACAAAATTATACATGTACATCTAAATTGTTTGTCAAAAGAACAGACATGTATACATACAAGAAAAAGATTACCAGATACAGGAAGCAGACAGACAAACTGTGACAATATTATTAGAGGATGAAGATAACTTAGGCTGGGGACGGTTGGAAGAAGGAGATCATAACTCGATAATGCAAAGATAAATAATTGGGATGGGTGATATAAGGGCAGAGACATCTAAAACTCTGAAAGGATAGACTTACTGATATAAACAAGGTAACAGACGGTTATACATCTGCAGAGACAAACAGTGACTATAGGAGAGAGACAGATAGAGAGGGCCGGGGGGGGGGGGGGGGCAGGGGAGGCAGGGACAGAGAGGTTGGAGTTACAGTGAAAAACCGAGAGGCAGAAAAAAAATATATAAAATATAAAAATACATAGAGAAAGAGAGAGTCAGAGAGGGGCATGGAATCAAGGCAGTGGAGGCAGGGAGAGAGAGGCAGCTAGGAGTGACAGTGAGAAGTTGGGAAGTAGAAGACAGACAGAAAAGGAAGAGAGAGAGAGAGATATCGCCATGCAGAGAAGGGGAGAGATGGATAGAGAGAGATGTGGATGCTGGATGAGAGTGCAAATGAGATAGAGGGGGTAAGAAACTATAGAGAGGGGAAGAGAGGGAGAGAGGGAAAGAGGGAGTAGAGGGGAGGAAAAGGAAGAGAAAGAGAGAGAGGGGGTGGGGCAGAGCCAGCAGAGAGCAAGCACTGTCAGACAGAACAGTACAGGGAGACAGAGAAAGAGAGACTGTGAGACAGATAGAGAGACAGAGAAGAGAAAGAAATATATAGAGAGAGAGAGTGGGAGGATAGAGACTTTAATGAGGTCATGCATTCTTGACGTGGTTTAAAAGTTCAAACACATCAATACACTTGAACTAAACGCAGCTACTGCGATACAGGGTATGTGTACAGATCAAAAAGATAAGTCTATTCTCTTTGTCGCCGTCATAGTCTGTACCTTCCCACAAGAAATGCTCATTAGGAATATGAACCCTTGGCAATTTCTCATAACAATGCACGAAAATGACAATGAAATCAGGATTCAAATATGACTAATGTTGGCCTTCACAATAACAATAAACATGCAGTGTGTACAGGCATTGTATGTACTCACCCACAGATGGATGAATGAATTGACAAAATTTTACAATACAAAATTCATGAAAGTTCAGATAAACAACATGTGTATGCCAAGAGGGTAACAAATGAATTTCATCAATGCAATGAAATGATAATCAATCCAACTGCTTTGTAGATTTCTCAATACTTTTACATGTACATGTACATGTATGTCAGTTTGGAAGAACATCATAGAAATTATGTCCCCTGAAAAGGATTGCTCTTCAAATGCCCTCATATTCAAAATATGACGAGAAATACATGTGGCTGAAGTGGTCTGGTAGAACACTCATGCCACATGTGTGTAATAGTCCCATATACCCCTTTCTGTGTGCAGTGCATGTCCTTTTCAGGGAGAATGGGTCAATTTCTCGGGATTAGAATTTGGGGACTCCTGTTTACCGGGCACTTAACTGTAAGTTCAGCTATAAATAAAACAAGGTTAGCGAATAGCTATCCCTTTAAGTAACCAGGGTTCTAGTCGTCCACCAGTTTTCAAGATCCTCTAATCAGCTTCCAGTAGCCGAAGCATCAGTAATGGACACTTAACCTTCCCACAATCCTATTAAGACTTCCTTTTCATGCATAAAGATCCATACAAGGGGAAAACATCCCACACATACATGTAAGTAGGCCATCTCTAATTGGGTAAGGACTTGTCAATTACAAATGGGAATACTGTGTAGATCAACTACATGTACATGTAATAATGTACCTTAGCATATTCCAGTTTTCACAAAAATATACACATGTAATTATGACTTTTTATGTGATTAATGTATTTATGATAATAATAATAATAATAATACATTGTAGCTAGATTTATAAATTGTGCACGTATCCATCCCAGGGGATGCTTGCCTACAAAGTACTATTATTACCCTGGCTTTAGCCCAGCTGTCCCAAGCCCAAGGCGCTGAAAGCATCCAAGGAATAAATTCCTACCCGGTACCCATTTACTACACCTGGGTGGAGAGTGGCAAATCTAGATTAATCTCTTGCCAAAGGACATTAGTGCCGCGGCGAGACTCGAACCTCGAACCATAAGATCTACAGTCCGGTGACGTATCCACTAGACCACAACACCTCTGCGACTTCTGCGACAATTATTATCTTTCTTACCAGAAAATCCAGTCTCCCTGATCCTACATCCCTAATTATTCCTACCTGTACCTGTATCTTTACAGTTGACCTTGTGTCCATACTACTAATTTTACAAACATTTGTTGGAAGTCATGGATTTAATATTTATATTTATTTACACTTTTAAATAAGTTCACAATTATATGTGGGGCTTTACTTTCAATCAGTAAAATGAAGAATATTAAACATACATGTAAAAAATGACTTTATTATCCAATGTAAAATCCATCAACAGCAAATTTCATTGAAGTAGTAATTATGATTTTCTTGAAAATCAGCCAAATATGAAATCTATCGTGAAGAATCACATTTATAACACTTGAGATTTACATCAAGTATCTGATTTGATTTCAAAAGTACACTTTACATACTGTATCATTACAAAGCACGGTGGTTGCCAAATATGCATTCATACTTTTGTGTGTGTGTGTGTGTGTGTGTGCCTCGATTGAGGTGTTTATTTACATTTTATTTTATTTTTTTTTTAATACTTACTACTTCCTACATGTACATGCACATAAAGTAGTCAAGTATGTTTAGGTTATGAGTTTTTTATAAAAACTTCCAAACTTGGAAGCAAGCCCGGCTCCTTCTCGTTCACCGCGGCAGTCGGATCTATTTATACTCTACAGACACACTACGCTGAAAGTTCCCATCCCATAACGGAAGCAATATTGATTCCCCTGTGCCTTTACCTCTCCCAGCGCGACACTTGCAGCGAAAATTAAACTTCCTCCCTTTTACACCATTCTGTATCCTCCAATATCCTCCTTGTAAAAATAGGATCTTCTAGTACTACCACGATCCCTGCCCTTGAGAAAGTTTTGTTTACATTCCAATACAAAAATATAGTGTGGAATATTGCTTTAAATCTTAAAATGCAATTTTTTTTCTGACAAGTAAAGATGTCTACCTTCTAATTGCAATAAAGCAAACATAAAGACCAATTCTGTAATACATTGCTTTTTTTCATTGACATACTTGGTATAGATCATTCAAATTCATGTCAGATTAACTGTATGTTTAAATAGTTTTAATCAGTTTGATTATGAATCGACAAACCAAAAATCATTGGGCCTTAAGAAATTCTGCACCTTCTTCCAAATTCATGTAAATGTACATGTACATGTAGGATAAAAAATGATTTTGCACTGAAGAGTTGAACTTTGACATTTTACATCACTCAACTAGAGCTCTACTGTTGCACTAAAGATCGAGAAATGTTCTCTAGTCTAAATACATGTAAGTCCTCTCTTCCTTGAGCTTTTTTTAAATAGTTAATAAAATTCACCTGAGGAGTTGATTTTTTTTAAATACATTTTTTACATTCAACACTGAATTTTCTAAATTGTACAGTGAAGATCCAGGGCTGTTCTATATAAATACAGTTGGCATTTTTTTTTTTATAAAAGAAAATCAACTGAAGAGTTGGTGCTTAAAATTTTATACCACTCAATTCTAAGTACTGAAGTACTTATTAAACATCCTGGGCTGTTCTATGGAAATAAGTCCGCTTTTAATTGGGCTATTCTTAAACAAAGCCCTCAATTCAATGAGGAAGAAGAGGATGGGACAATATAAATTGTTCCTCAATTATGTCATGCTTGAGCAGTATTTTATATATGAAAGGGAGTACAGATAATCAAGACTCAGTGCATAAAAGGATGTGGGGTATCATTGTCTTCACTAGTTTCAGTTCTCAGACACCTTATCAATAAATGCTTTGACATTGTCTGTTCAAAACTGCACCAAGCACTTAAAAAAAAATAGTCACAAGGGTATACAAACTGCACTAAATACACTAGACATTAGAAATAACTACTGTAATATAAAACTAACAATTTTATAAGCATTTGTATTTTCATCTGCCTATCCTCAGGCTTATTCTAGCTACAGGGCTTGACACCAACAGGTGCTGGGTACACATGGGCCTAAAATTCTAAAACTCCTGAGTTCAGACCCCCACAGTTTCAAAATTTTACAAGGGGCCCATGCCTGCAGAGTTGCAGACCCTAAAAATTTCAATCTGGACCTCCTGTAAAAATATTACTGTTGTGGAATGATGTGGGGCCCCTGTGCATTACAATATTTGAGTACTCTATAGGCTTTTTACACTTGCAAAATTTTGCTTAGTCCCATACTATCGGTTGGGCTAAATCCTCGTTTAGCCCCATCGATAGTATGGGACTACATGTAAGCTCAGCCCACTTTCTGTTCACATTGCATTTTACCAAAGTGGGCTAACTCCACGGTAGTACAGGATTATTTCAGCCCCGGAAAAAACCAGGGTTAGCCCCACCTACATGTAAATGTAAAAAGGTGGGGCTAAGCGCTTTGGCTAGGGAGATCGTACAGGACTAAAACTGCAAATTAGAAAAGGTTAAGGATTATAGAGGTGTTGTGGTCTAGTGGATAAGTCCCTGGACTGTGAACCACAAGGTACGGGGTTCGAATCCCTGGTGCAGCATTAGTGTCTTTTGGCAAGACATTAATCTACATTTGCCACACTTGACCCAGGTGAGGGAAATGGGTACCCGGCAGGAATTAATTCCTTGAAATGCTAGAGCGCCGTTAGAGCAGCCATGCTAAAGCCGGGGTAATAATTGTGGAGCGTCAAGATAGACATGTGTGCTATACAAGAACCCACTATTATTATTATTATTTAGTACGGGGTTAAAAAAAACAAGTGAAAAAAGCCTATTAGACAGAGGTCTGTGTAAAGAGACTTGCGTGATAGCTATCAATAGAGATCAATAAAGGATGGTGCACTGACATATATTGTAGGCCTACAGTACTTTGGATCAATTAGATTCATTAAAGGGAAATCCAACCTTAGTAGCAAGTTGCTCTGAAAGAAAGAGGAAAAATCGGAGAAGCAGATTGGTAAAAGTTTGAACGAAATCGGACAAGTAATAAGAAAGTTATGAATTTTTGAAAGTTGTAATCACTATGCATATGGGAATTTCAAATTGGCCGAATAGGTAATGTCACGGTGATGTAGCTGTGGACAACTCCCTCATTCACTCTAACACACAAAATGACTAAAATGTCACTTTTTTCCAAAATGTATTACTCAGTAGGATCTTTTTGTTCATGAGGACCTATAACAATATGCTATCTCCAATATATTTTGAGTACTGCCCCGAGGGTAAAAGCGCCTCGAAGAAAACCGCAAATTAGTGATATTTTTGTGTAAGACAAATGGGAGAGTTGTCCACAGAAATGTCACAATTGACTCACCAAATTGCCAATTTGAGATTCGCATACATGTAGATGTAGTGATCTCATTTTTCAAACATCCATAACTTTCTTAGTCCTTGTCCGATTTCTTTCAAACTTTCACCATCCTGTTTTTCTTATTTTTCTGCTTTCACACAAATCATCTTATTACCAAGGTTGGGTTGCCCTTTAAGAAGTCAACAACATCAACCTTGTCAAAAGCCTTTGAGGGTAGGAGGTTAACACATGTACAGTACATGCATTTGCTTATGATTTTAAATATGAGTGTTTGATTTACTTAAGTATTATCATGAAATGAAACCCTGTAGATGTGCATATTTTGAGCAAACCTGCAGTAACATGCGTGTGAGCCAGGAGTTACTCCTCTATCTCAGATAACAACTGCATTATGCCGGTAGACTATAGTCGAACATAAAACATATACCCTGATTGCCCATATCAAATGTTAGCAGGATTAGTACTCAAGTTCAGCCCTCAGAGGCCATTTGATGAGTTTGAGCAAAGTGCACACATGGCACTAGATGTCTTAATTCTGTGGTTTATAACGAATGACATCTCTATTGTATGTTAAGCATGGTAAACCAACTACAACTGTACATGGAGGCCCACATGTACACATTTATGTAGGGTTGATAAGCTAGAGGGGACATCGTCTGGCTACGTGTAATGTACATGTACTTATGATTATTTTGGAAAGTTTCTCTAGGTGTGACTGCGAGGTGCCCCATTCTTCTCTTCTTCATCTTCACAACAAACCACTGCTGAGGATTGTAGGATGCTGGTGATGCCTGAGAAAGCTCCCACACAACCACTCTGACCTAAAGGCAACACCCGTTTTTCAACAATGAACTTAAATAGAATCGAAATCGTCATCAAGCAATTGAGACATCAGCGTTTGCCTCGGGCCTTCAACATCAGGCAAGGGCCCCTGATGTTGGAGGTCGGGTTTCGTAGGGAAACGATGGGATGATGAGACGAGAGCATACTGTGAGCCATCAGCCAAGCGCCGCTGGATGCCTTTCCCTTGACCAGAGTGCATGATCACTGCAGAAAGTATGTCGTAGGGGTAGCAGGAGAAACTAAGCCGTAAATCATCCTTATTGAAATAGAAAGATACAAGGGAGGATGAATCAAGTTCTATTTATAAGATATGAATGCAACCTCCCCACCTAATATAGCCTCTTATGAAATTGTGAAATGAGTCCCATCATGGAAGTATATGCATTCGAGGATTCCCAAACTCTTCTAATTCTGCATCACTTCTTAAAAATTAGAGTTGCAAGACCAAAAACTGTCATGAATTTCATGATTGATCCAGTATCATCAAAGGTTCATACCACAAAATAAGGTAGGCAAACAAGATGAAATTTGAAGGGCGATTCACATTTAACTTTTTTTCTCTCTGCATGAACAGGGCCACAGGCCTTCTGACATGAACATGGACCCCGTTCTCATTACAAGGGATAGAGCGATCTAGCACGCGCTAGATCGCGCCACCTCTATGATGAGAACGCGGCGAAGTCGTTCCGGCGCGATCCAGGGCGATCCACAGCGATCCCAAACCAGACCACCTCTGGGGGGTGGTCTACGAGAGATAGCGCGATCTAGCGCGCGCTAGATCTCTCTCTCTTTTGTAGTGAGAACAGGAAGATGCGAAGTACGCCGAAAGTACGCCGTGACTCAGGAAGTGTTTACAATGTAAGGATACAGCTCGCATATAGCGCACAGTATACAGTCGGTATAGATCGCTAGCATTAAGCCGAATCGAATTACGCGCGAAAACGTTGACCCCATTACGTCAGATGTCATGGCAACAAGAACCCTGAAAAAGAGAAGTGCGACGATAGATCGCGCTACCCTCTGCAGGTGTGAACCCGCGGCGTGCCAGTGGACCACCCTGGCGCGATCCACGATGGAGCGATCCACTTTCCAATCTCGTAATGAGAACGGGGTCATAGAGACAGTCGGCTGATCTTCACATACGGCGATTACTTCAGTCAATGATCTCAGATATTGGGGAGGACAGCAAGGTCTAGATGCATGTGCTCTCGTATGTAATGTAAGCCTACAATGTACCCTGAATTCTTCTCTTTCTGTTTTTATCTGTGATGCCTGAACTTAAATCTATTCTCTCCGTAGTTTCCTTTCTATTATTCTCCCCCCCCCCTTCTCTCTCTCTCTCTCTTAATCTGTAGAAAATGATCATCTATCTCACTCTTTCTCTACTTCTTCTCTTCCATTGTCTGCCTCTAGCAAGCATCTTGCCCTTTCCCTTCTTTCTCTTGCTCTCTCTCTCTCTCTCTCTCTCTACCTTGCACAGTCTCCTTCCCCCCCCCCCCTCTCTCTCTCTCTCTCTCTCTCTCCATAACAGCAGTCAATTCCCCGTACAACTATAATTGCGATTAATGTGGAGGCATGGCATGAAAAATTCTGCTCAGAGGAGCAGAAAATTGACAAAATTGGATTCGGCAGATCGATATGGGGGTCCCCATCTGCCGAACGTAATTATAAGAACCAAGAAATAAAATCCTGAAACCAGGGGAATAGTTTACACCTCTTGCCTGCATCCTAGGAGGGCATGCAATAACCCAATGACACAATTTTGCACGGTACTTTAATTCTAAAGAGTGGAATAAATCCTGGCATTTAGCACCATTTTAAAATGCTTGCTCAGAGTCAAAAGGGACTGCCAATTATGTGAAGGGATTTAATTCCACACTCATGGAAGCCTATACATGTAGCTCACATATTCAATGCCAAATTAATAAAATGATGATGCCATTGCATCTTTTGTACATGTAGAGTTAATAATGATATCAACTACATCCCTATGCACTTCTATAGGGGTGCCGATATTACTATACAGTAAATAGCTAGTTAGTAATAGGCCTCCAGTAAGAATGATAGCACTGTAGAGACACAATAACATGGAGGTTTACAGACCTTACTAAATTCTATGCATATGTACAGTACATAGATGTACGTGAACAGGGTCAATTTCCAAATACTATAAGAAACAAAGGGTCCCTTGCTTTAAATGAAATTCTTTTAAATTCGAGGGTTGTTCAGAATTATACTTCAGTCCCGTCAATTTCCCTTTGACTCTTGACAGTGACCATATACATGTACATGTTGTACTGTAAAACCAGAAACGTTCGCGACATAAAACATTCCCGAAATGTACATGTACACTACCGTCTAAAAGTTTTGGCATCGGGACGTCCCGTTTCCCGTACCGTTAACTCTTGAGCTTTAATGGAAGCGGGAGCTTCCCGAGACGCTAAGTTCGGTTCGCTCCCGATAGCGCACCGATGGCTTCCCGCTAGCCTCCCGTTAGCCTCCCGTTAGCCTCTCGATAGCTTACCGTTGGCTTCCCGCGGTTTGCCAAACGTTTTCTCTCATCCATCGAGACCGAACCGATAGCGCGCAACCTTTTCAAATACGCGCGCGCGTAACAATGGTGAGAAACCTCATATAACCGACCATATTGTTCTTCGATCTGTGATTATAGTGATCACAGTTCATCACACTCATGTTAGCTTGCACTATTCGATATGGTGCGTGATTTCCGCTGCATATATATCACACTGAATTTGTGTGTGTTTTTAAGGGAGAAATACACACGCTAATTCGGAAACTAATCGAATATGGGCTTCGATGGAGGGTTTGAATGTATCAAAGCTTGGCATTACGATGTTAATCGTTCACATCTCTCAGAAAAACTATCAGAGAAATAGCGTCATAAGTTACTGACAAACGAAGATTCATAGTGGTTGTGGCCCTCATGAATCCAAACTTCATAACTTTTGTAGGTTGCTAAACCTTCGAGAATAGTAAAACAGATAGCAGCCAGTTGTGCAAGTAATCGATAGCCTATACTGACAAAGCTTTCGTAGTTGTCTTGCCTGAAAGGCAAGTAAGCTATACATATTTTAATAACTACTAAATATAATACGTGTAATTAATTTAATGATCAATACATATATACCTCCATTCCTTCTAGCCCGTTTCTCTGATGAGATCGTTGACTGTTCGGAGCAACGTGATTATGTTGGATTGGAAGCACTTTTTAAGAAGGTGATTTTCTCCGAGATTTCGTCTTCACATAAACACCAGTCTTTGATGTGTAATGAGGATGAAATTAGCATTATAAACAGTAAAACACGGTGGCAAATTTTGTTTAATCGTTGCCGAGAATTTAGGCTACAGTAGGTTTGTGAAATTCTGAATATGTAGGAATGTATAGCATTTAGAAAAGTTCCCTCGGAGATCAAAGTTTCTAAACATGTACATCCGCCTGTATAAGTAATTGGTGTCCTTCATGGTATGGAATGGACAATGAATAATTAAATTCATTTCATTTTATTTATATCAGAATATTGTCGGAAGTCAATCCGATATCTGCTTGCGAAGAGACTCGAGGATTACTGGACGTGGTTATTGCGGCAATCACTACATGATTTTTGATAACCACACAATAATATTTTTCGTTTGGTCAAATAATGTACCGGTATAGTTATTTATAATATTGTGGAAATAATAACTAAACATCATAGAACTATCCGATCGAGTCATACTATTCAGGAGTTTTGTTTTGTTTGTTTCTCTTTTGTATTATTTGGTTGTTACTTGTTCGTTTTCTTTCTTTTTTTTAATAGGCCTACTCATGTCCAAAACTAAATTGTAAAAATAGTTATCTTTTACATTATATGTTTCGGTTAAAAATTAAAAAGTCCTGCATTTGAATGGTATGGTCCATGTTTATGGTAAACGTAAACCCCCATTTTCAACTTGTGCGGTTTGAAGTATATTTATTTCGGGAGATACGATGGAAATATAGTTACTATATGATATTATGAAACTGTGCTTGTACCCTATTATTGAATGACACTATATGCATGTTTTTCTAATGTCGGGAGCATGAAATATCCCAGTATACAATCTACGCCATGATATAATATATCCCGGTATTCGTGTTTTCCCCCAGTCGTTTACAGATATTTCTATCTTGTTGGCAAAACGGTGCATCTGTTGATCTTCGATCGACACTCATATCAATTCTTCAGTGATATATTTTGCCTTTTTAATTCCTCCGATTTAATTAGCTGGTCACGATACAGAGCTCTTTATGTATTTCAGTTTTCTTTATTTATTAAAACCGAATATTATTTCCATTTAAAAGTGTGTATATAGGCCACTGATCTCTACGGGAAAAAAATCTTTCCGTAGAGATCAGTGTATATATGCCTATATCTATTCTTCTTCTCCAACAAACATGTAGGCTTATTGTTGATCGAAACTATCAGCATAAAGAAAACTGAGGCACTATTAAATTCTAAATTGCCCGAAACTACCTTTAGAAAATGTCATTTTGAATCTCTGAAGCTGCAACATTATTATATAACACGGGCACCTTTCATTTCGTTCTTTTACCAACATTATTTTGTAAGAATATGAAAATGCAGGGCGATACCAGTGGGCGTTTAAAAAAAAAGGTGCAACAAAAAGTAAGACGCCAACAAACATTAAGCCAATTCACTATAAATCGACTCCGAGTGTAATGCTTGCTTGGGGTGGGGGGGGGGGGGGGGGAGGTGGGGTGCCCTTCATTTTTTTAAATCTCCCAGTGAGATTGAGAGCCCAATCGAATACAGTGGAAAATCGTAATAAGGGCTCCGATATAACAAAGTAATTTTCATGATCCCAATGTCCTTGTTATAGTGAGTTTCCACTGGAGTTGAAAGAGTGAAGCTCTCAAATATTTAATTCTTTACCGGGGAACTTTGGTTTGACAAGGGAACTAAAATTCTAAATTCGGTAGCAAAGCTAAACTAGGCAAGCAGGTTAAGAAATTCGAAGACAAAAAAGAGTGCTTCTGAATTGATCATAGTGACCCGAAACTGAAACTGAAGTCACCGAATACCTTAGTTCGCAGGGATAAAGCTTTCTCAGTCATAACGGGTAAAATAGCGTCTGAATTCTAAGACTGCACATGTTCAAGATATTGCGCAATGATCATACGATCGAGTCCAAACGGGTATGTGTTGAGTTGATTGAGAGAGCATTTGACTTGTTCATAGTTGCGAAGTACTCGTCGTACAACTTACTAAGGAGGTACTAGGCCTCCTTGGTCGTACGAAGTATGTTATACCGAAAATGCATCGAAAGACGAAAGGTAAGTAATTTCTGAACATGTTATGAGATAACTGTCCGAAAAAGTCGTTATATTGACATTCTGAGATGCCGATTAAAATTTGGGTAAAATCTCACTAAACAGAGTGCATGTTGCCAACCTTTCTTCGCATCACACGCTCTGACATGTGACGCTATCACTTTCAGCGGTAGTACGTCGACTTCATGCCATTTGATACAATACGGGTGGGCGGGGGTCTACTCTATATATTTTTCAATCGGACACAAAGACCTACTTGTAGATCTATTTTGCGACTACAAGTATACAATCATGTATAGAAACTAGACGATAACAATAATAATGGATCGATAATATTGCACTGGTCATGGTCCTCATGGACTCGTGATGCTTTGCATCGGCTGTGATATTTTTTTAAACCCTAAAAATCCCCTTAAAATCTACAAAAATGTCACAACTCACATGGAAGTCCCCCAACCCCACCCCCCCCCCCCCCCCGAAGAAAGGGCAAAGAAGTCGAGGCATGTATGCATTTTTTTTCTTGGCACTCACAGACTAAGTTTTAATTCTCACTAAACGTGGGGAACTATCTCATGAAATGTTCAGACATTACTTGCCTTATACATGTAAATTGTGCTAAAGCAAGCTCTCTTACTAAAGTGTAACACATGAAATGAACATGGATCATGACTTGGTAAAAGATGGAATATTCATACAAAGTTGAAGACCTTGATGTTTTCTTGGTGGCCGCAGATTTGTTGGACTCATTTTTTTATTTTTTAAAAATTTATTCATTTTATTTATTTTTTATATTTTATTTTTATTTTTAATTTTTTTTTTTTTTTTTTTTTTTTTTTTTTGGGGGGGGGTATGTGTTTTATTGAATCAAAACAATCATATCATTTACATATGATTACAAGGTGATAATGGATGGACTCAAATTTATACATGCATTTCATTGTTACCCACTTATCCAGCCGGCTTCCTCATATTGCAGGGTCAGTCTTTGAGTCTCGGTAAAACTAAAAAACTAAAAAAAACTAAAAACGACAAACTGGAAGGCAAAAACTGAACAAAAATTCATCTCACACAACACTGCATCCACAGAATGAGACATGAAACAAAAATAAAAATTATATATTGACAGAGTTAATCAATCAGAACATGTGTACTTGTAGATTGGACACACTTCAGAGTTCGAGACTTATTAGTAGACTTCAAATACAATTTCTTATATAAGCTTATCGTGCCCCCCCCCCCAAAAAAAAAAAAAATATTTTCACTCATAAACAGGGAGAAACAAACAGTATACAAACTAATAGATTTTGCATGAACATAAAAATTGGGAAATGGCTTCAATCAGGAGACTGAAGATTTCAAAAATCATTTTATCAATTACATTATTCTGGTAGTACATGTAAATGCTTTATTATCATAATAGTTAATACCCGCTCGGAAAAAGGTAAGGCCCACTACGCAGAGAATTGGAAATTAAAACAATCTTGACTTGATTTAAAAGGAAGGAAAAACACCAAACAAATTTTATTGGAAAAAAATAAATATCACCGACGGGATATTGTGTTTAAAAATACATCTTTGAAGAATTTGTTATCACCTTCGCTTGAATAACATATGGGGATAATCATAACCTCAAAGTTAGGGGCAGATGACCGGTAGATTGCGTCACGGTACGAGTCAAAATGAATTATCCATTGTGACTTCACAATAAATTATATTTGAAAGACCCGCGCCGCGGCAGTTCTAAAATATCCATTATGACGTCACAATAGAGTTTAGTTTGCAATCGATAATCGGCGCCAAGCCAAGAAGGAGATGAGGCATTCGCGCATACGCGTTACAGGCGCGCGCCTTCTCGATAGGCCATATATGGAAAGCTAGCTATGAAAAGCCTCAGCGGGAAGCTCCCGATAGCGTCTCGATGGCTTCCCGGTAGCTTACCGTTACCTTCCCGCTAGCCTCCCGTTAGCTTACCGATGGCTTCCCGTTATTTTTTGCAATGGGTACGGAACCGCGGGAAGCTCCCGCGGGAAGCTCCCGATCGGTCTATCGAGACCTTCCCTTCCCGTACCGAAGTGCCAAAACTTTTAGACGGTAGTGTAAATGACACCGATTTTCACAATAAGAAACTTTCGCAATTTAAAAAAAAAATTAGTGTTATGTCAATTATGATTCAATGATTTCGCAGCATGAAACTTTTCGCGAATCTGAACCACAAGTGAAATTCGCGGACATTCAATGCGCGCAAAAGCTTCTGGTTTCACAGTATGGCCTAGTTACATGTACATGTAGGAATACATGTTGCACAAGGTTTCCAACATGCATGCATATCCACGGCTTTACACTAATTGATGCCCAGTACACATTGGGCCCCCAATTTCAACTCAGAAACCCCCAAATTTTCAAAATTTAAACATAATACACAGGACCCATACACAATGACCCCAAAGATTTCAATCCAAACTCCCTATTTTAAAAAAAAAGGTAGTGTGGAGCCCTGCTAATGAAATCAGTTAATTGGAAAGTACATCGAGTGCTTCCCCAAGTTTGCCAGTTCAGAACTTTAGATCTGAAATAACTAGATCACAGCAACACAAAAATGTTATCACCTGCACACCGAAACCCTGAGCCTATCATCCATGTAGATCAAAAACAACAACTTGGCATCAATTGGCCTCTCTTGCTAGAGGTCACTTATCTCTGGTCAATTATGCAATAATCACATTTGGTACACTACAATTACCTTTACATGTAGATCCTCCATGTGTACTGCTCGACTTTCTAGCATTCACAAGGACTTCACATGAGAAGAAGTTTAAAATGTCCTCCTACATGTACATGTACATAAATACTTGAACACAGAATTAATGCCCTTCTGGCTCTCAACAGACAATATGTAATTTGTACACAAAAACATTGTGTAAAGAATCACTGTATATAGCGAAAATGCAAAAGGGGCATAAAAATATTGTCTGAAGGAACGTTATCTAAAGAAACTACATGTAGGCCTACACACACATGTACATGGTGGTCATCTAAGACAAGGGCCCTGTTTCATAAAACTTGTTATCAAATTAACAAGTTACAGTAATTGTTATAAACTACTGAAATCACTGAATCTGATTGGCTTAGAGCAAATTAGCCATAGAAATGGGGCAGTTGTTATTGAAAACAGGTTTTATGAAACAGGGCCCAGGTATTTAGGGCTACCTTTACATGTAGTTCATGAGCATTGCTTCACAGTACAAAATCACAGGTGTCTAGCCATATGATGTAACAGCACGTGCTCACCATAATGTACATCTCGCCCAGCTACATGTATTTTATAGTTTTCATTTGATTCGATGGTCACAAGGTTAAAGAAACCCAATTCTTTCGGGTCATTTAATAGTAGAAGTGATATCCAAAGCACTTTCGCTCTTTTCATACGATATCATTCAGACAAGAAAAAAAAATTGATTTACTAGTAGTCAAACAGTTTTCACACATTTGTATAATTCAAGATCTTCTGCTAGTCTGAATGCCATGGGCAGTAGGCCCCCACCTGCATACCTTATACATTGTATCTGAATTTGCAGCGCAGGTGCTGCATAGAGTGTATTTCCTCATACTTGGGGCATAAGAAGCTCTGCAAGTGCAACTTGATGAGTTATCAAGGACTTTTGTTGACCAAACTCATTAATTCCCAGGCATTGGGAATCCAGAGAAATAAAAACAGAAATTAGTCAGAATGTTTACAAAAGCTTTTTCTGGGGGGACCAAATTGTATGCACAACGTATTTGTTGTAGGGTGTGCAGTAGGCATGCAAGTGAATCTTCATTGGTATATTCCCACATGTACATGTATGTGATTAAAGAAGGTTGAGTTCTGAGAAAGGAGAAAAATAATTTGTGAGCTTTCTCATTCCTTTTGTGACAGTTTGGAAGAACATTATAGTAGAAGAGTCCCCTGAAAAGGATTGCCCTTCAAATGCCCTCATGTTCAAATTATGACAAGAAATAGCTGAAGTGTTTGGGCCGAACAATGATGCAACACGAGTGTGCAGTCCCATGTACCAATTTCTGTGTGCAGTGCATGTGGTTTTCAGCGAGATTGGGTCAAGTTCTTATCATTTTTGATAATTCAAAAACCTCACATTATACACCAATTCTTATGTAGACATGATCAACCTTTTCCAATCGCTTTGAGACATTTTCTTTCACAATGCAATCACATGACCAGAATTCAACGTTATCTTTAAACAGTGAAGCGCATTTGTTAGGTCTGATCATCACCTCTCATGGAGCACTGTTCTCCATGTCATCCAGAATGAAATCAAGGCTCCACACTGCTCAGGGGTCACATGAGCCTTAAAGTTTTAACTCTGGTCTCCAGACCCCCAAAATTTCAAAATTTGAAACAGGGCGCTAATGCTTACAGACCCTAGAAGTGTCAATCCCAGAACCCCCTACCAAAAAAAAAATGTTAGAGAGGAGCCTTGCAGAATCCCAGTGTTCTTCAAAACTGACCAATCTCAGGCAATCTGCATACAGAGGTTCACCCACTTCTGTAGGAGAGCCTGTACAAATTGTAGGCATGTTACACTGTAAGTCCTCCAACTATCAGGGGTAAGTTAGACAGTTCTGTGGCTGGGGACATTATGGGTTAAAAACAGAGAACTGCAAATAAAATTTGAAGGGCTACTTTTACTTGCTTCCACTTTCTTTTTAAAATTCTACTGGCATTTTGCCTTAAGCTCAACTATTTATTTTCACACATTTTCACTAAAATTAGATCTCCATACATGTAGAGTATTTTTCTCAAAAACGTCTGGAGATTTTAGCAAAATATCCCAAGATTAACTTGCAAAAGGACTTTACTGCTTAAAAACTTTCAATTTCAAAGAATTTGTGTACCAACATTGGGATAATGCTACTACATGTACCCTCACAAGGGACCCATGAAGAGGAGAATTGAATGTTATTACAATGTAGCTACATGCAGACACACGAAACTCCAATAGGTTTAAATCTACGATGGTGCTGTGCGAACATAGCTATTGAGAAGGATAGGAGAATAACTTGGTTGAGAAGATTTCATGCCTTGTAAAGCCCACCTGCTCTAAGATACACCTCTGGGTATGACGATGACACAGGGAGTGAAAGAGAGAAAGGTGAAGGTGGATGAGGAAGAATAAGAGCGAGAGCCTCAGATTTAAATGCATACACATGTACAGATGATGGCAGGGAGAGTGAGAGAGTGATAGAGAGAACGTGGAAGGTGGGATGAGGAAGAATAAGATTGAGATGGAAGAGTGAGAGACTTGAGAGATGGAGGGACAGGAAGAGCTTGGGGTGGGAGGATTGAGACAGAGAAGACAGAGAAATGCTGAAGATTTTAGGAGGTAACAGAAAAAGGGATTGATCAACAAAATACATACATGTATGGACAGTGAGAGAAAAAAGAAAGTAATCCCAGTGCTTCTTAACCAGTGGGGCCACAAAGCTCTCTTTCAGGTGGGCCGCGAGGTCGGCCAAAAAATATGTTTAAAATAGAATAACATAAAGACATGTGTCTGATCTTACATGACACAGCTGGAATTCAGGTACTTAAGGTGTACATGTATATTGTTACTTGTTAAAAATTTTCACGAAGAATTATGTCTTTATGAGATGAGGGTTAAGTCGTGTAGTAGTCCAATTGGTGTGGTCGTGCTCAAACGTGCACACGGGAACTTCAGTGGTGTTAGTTGCTAGCTAGGAATTCTAGTCCAGACTGTCATGCCCAGTCGGTCCGAGACAGTCAGCCAAGAGAGCGCCAAAGAGGGCCTTGTGTTAAAAACGGTTGAGAAGCGCTGTTCTACAGGATGAAGAGACACATGTGTAGATTCATCAAGAGGACTTGGGCATTCAAGGGTCAGACATTGAGAGAGGAGACAGAAATGTAGAGACAGAGGAAATACATATTGAGACAGACGGTTAAGTGAGAGAAATAAACGATATGCCAGCAGGTGAAGGTAAAGTTAGATATAAAGGGCATGAGAGACAGACAGATACAGCATGTACATGCAGGCTTACACAGCTCCTTTGAAGCTTCTTGCACAGGCACATGGACAGAGGGGATAGGGGAGACAGAGATACAATGAAAACAAGTCAGTTAAAGAGAAGAGTCCAGCAGAAAGACGATGAAACCATCGTGTGCCCGGCAGAAGGGCATGAACATAAAACTTTGTCAAAGTTCTAAGCTTTTTAGATTTGATTGCTCATGTGGACGATTTAAGGACTGTGACGTGTTGCATTCACGAAGATGCAGCCAAAGATGGACCCAAACTTTTATTTGGAATGCGTTTTTAACAATTCACATCCACTGCATACCTGCCAACCTTGTACAGTTACATTGTAAAACTAGGAATATGTGCATTATGCAGTTAAAGAGAAATTTTTCAGAAAACAGAGGAATCTCTGGTTCAAAAGTTTTGTTTGAAGGCTGAAAAATAGGAATGGTTGGCAGCAATGCCATTGCAGCGTATCCAAATTTGCCATTCTGTCAGGAACACAAGAAAAGAGCCGGGGGAAGTGGGGGATAGAGAAACTACAGTACATCTGTACATCCTCCCATCTTCAAATCTCTTACATTCAGTGGCAAAGGCCCTTCTCCTTTTCTACATGTAAATGGCGGCAATTAGCATCTAACGACCTACAAATATCAAAGCCCTTTATTAGATCATATCCTCCAGAAGAAGTGTAATAGACCCTGAGTCCGAACTTAAGTCATCAGGGGTGATTAATGTAGTGGGAGCTTGTTGTGAGTGCATGCCTAACATTCTGCGGGTCGCTGGTGAGATAACGAAGTGAGACAGATCTATAGGCCTTCATGCATAATCTCTGCTGATGAGGAGCTAACAGGACACGGGAGATGGTGTTAGTTTACTGATGGGATGATAAGCATAGAGGAGAAATACAATGAACATGTATGCATGCAGGAGCTGAGATTGATTGAGAGCTGGGAAGCTCTGAAAAGATCTATGGCAAAATACAGAAACTGCCCATGAGAAAATAATAAATCTCATTTTCTCTACAGAAACTAAAAAATGGCTTCTGCCTTCTGAGAAGAAAAGGAAATCTACACCAAGAAACTTCCTGCATAATCATAATTTAAAAACTCATCTGTCTATTAAACAAAAACAATGATGAAATAAAAATCAAGAATAAGATTTTTTTTTTCAATGTCAGGAATCACAAATTCACAAGCCCACTTTGCAGCTTCTCATCCCAGGGCCATTAAAAGTATATACCAAAAATATATACATGTATTATGCAAATTAGAACTTCATAAAATATGAAACAATATTTTTGCAATACCTAGACGTGTTATCCATAGTTCATTCATATTTACATAACACCTCAACGCACACGACCTTGAAAAAAGACCGAAAATATAAGAGTACCCAAGCCAACAGCTGAGTGCAATAGTGTATAGGTATGCATGAAAGGCTCTGAGAAAATGGTTCAGTTGTATGCCTACAATGTAATTGATGCTTTATACACGTACTGTAGGTCTCCTACTTAGTGGAGAGTACATGTATTTCCTGTTTCTGTAACTTACACGCAGGCCAACAAATACTGTCCTTTACTGGACCTTACAGCACTAAGCCCAAAGAGACAAGGTTTCCAAACACAAGGTAAACTTCAAATAGGGAAAAAATTAATTGATGAAAAGGGGCTTAGACCTCAAGAGTACATGCTCAAATAAATTCTAAAAAGGTTAGCCTTACGAAAAACTTGATTTACCCCTAAAAATGTGGTAAATGGCTACCTAACCACTAACTACATGTACTAATTTAGGAGTATACATTTGTACATGTACATTGTACATGTAGGCCTACATGTATGTACTGTATGTGGTTCCTAGTCTCTACATTTAGTAAGTCATGAATATCAATTGCAGATTAATTTCCAACCTACATATTGGAGCAGAAATAATGCTATTTTCATTCATTATGAATACTTGCAATGAGGCATGTACATGTACATAGAGGCCTACATGTACATGTACATTATATTGAATTATTGCATCTGGAGGGCCCTTGTGAATTATTCCTACTACAATTTTGATATTTGTTTAGTTGATTAGCAATAATTTGTGGGGAAAAAAGAACAAATCCTTCTCCCATTCATGTCTTTTTCAGTAAAAAACACATCAAAAGAATCAATTGGTATGACAATTATGTATTCCTCTGACAATATGCACATTTATAAACACGCCGCACACAAACAATGACAAGTCTGTGAGTGTGTTATGGCTGCATATCTCTTGCATGACAGAGCAGGTTTACTTTTCTCTCTCTCTCTCTCTCTCTCTCTCTCTCTAATATTTTTGCAGGTAGTATGTCCTTCTACTGGTTTGTTTAGAATTACTTGTACACTGCATATCCTTTGCAGACATTTCGTTCCCAAGCATGCATGGATGCCTACTTGTACTTGTAATGTATTGTAGGCCCTACTTTGTATGCTGCCTACATATACATATGTACATGTACATCTTAACCCTTTTAAGACAATGGACCACATTTTGCGGTCTGGCTTAATAACTTTTGATTCAGAGCTCTAAAAAATATATCAGATGCATGGGCAGAAAGAGAAAAAATTTCTGCACACAATATGTCCATTGTTGTTGCATGGCCACATTACATTTAATGTTAGGAATTTTAAAAACGAGAATAAGCTTTAAAATACTTAAATTGGCAACATATTGAGAGGTTCAAAATCATTGCTTTTTGATCGAAATTGGAAATTTTTACAACTTTCAACAAAGTTGGTAAACATGTATGTTGTTTTCAAAGATATTACATTTTATTAGAACCATGTTGTGTTAAAAAAATATATATTTTGGTTGCCAATTTGAAGAACAAAATGTGATCAACTTAGCCCTTAAATAATTCCTGTCATACATGTATGTAGGCCTACATTTTTACATTGTTGTACATGCTGCATGTACAGTCTACAGGTACATGTGCAATGTATGTCAATGACAAATGTAGTTACATACTTGACAAGCCAATACACAAGGTCACATTGTGTGTATATCGAATTCTGGATGGGGTTTGGACATTTGGTTTTACAGGTCAATCAATTGTCACCTGTTGTAATTCACTGGGCAAATAATCAAATGACGGTTGGGATCAGCATTATGAATGAAATAAATCAACATGTACACCCTGGAGGCTTACTTACTGTATAGACTTTTGCCTATATTCCCCCCCAACCCCCAAACCCCTCTGTTTCTTTAAACTTCTTTGGCATTTATGTTTGCAACAATGAAAACATTAAGATGATTCATTCACACAAATTCAGAGTCATCCTATAAAATACCTTGAAAATTTGCAATACAATAGGACTCCTACATGTACATATAAAAATCAAATCTAAATGTTTAAAACACGCGTTATAACTTATTATGAAGTCGTGAAAAATATACATGTGGGCAAATGAAAATCAAGACAGGGCAATAATTCTCACTTTATAATTTTTTAATAACCAACCCAGCCTACATGTGTACATGTATGTAAGTTGTTCATTCATATTTCATAGAAATTATAAAAAAAGGGCAACTTTAAATGCCAACCATCACAAGAAGGCCTTCTTTTCTTTCGTGACCTTTAGCTCCGAGGTCAATATCGGTGACATGTCTACTTGTACAGAGCCTTACAGTGCATACCATAATGTCAGTCTTTAAAAACAGACCTTATGACACATTGTAGGTGCATCTGTGTTGGATATTTGTGTTTAAAATATAAGACTATATCTTGTACTAACTACATGTTGTGCATGCATGAAATGCTCAGTCCCTATCCTTGTCTTGTAACTAAACAATGGTAACTGTAAAAAGCAGTATCTGTTACTCTATTGCCCATCTTAGCCCACAGGGGTCTGCGTTTGCAGACCGTGTCTCTGTTTCCAATACACCTAGAAACGAGGCATATTTGTATGATATGATGCCAGATTTTCTGTCCTGTCACACACACATCACACTTCACTCCATGGGGCTAAGCCACTTCATAGTAATAGTGAACACTTTGTCAGCACAAGAAATGGGACTGTATTTTTTACATCTGGAATGGTACATG
The DNA here is from genome assembly GCA_025618425.1 of Heliocidaris tuberculata. Lineage (NCBI taxonomy): Eukaryota > Metazoa > Echinodermata > Echinoidea > Camarodonta > Echinometridae > Heliocidaris > Heliocidaris tuberculata. The sequence continues at coordinate 14,939,908 of CM046841.1, forward strand.
TACATACTGAAGTAGGCCTTGTCCTACATTTTTAAGAATAACTTGCACAGGTATTAAAAAAAAAAAAAAAAAAAAAAAAAAAGAAAGGAAAAAGGGGGGGGGGGGGAGTGTTCAATGTAGGGCTTCATGGCGAAAATATATTTCCTTGATTCTTACATACATGTACAGGTATACTACACATGTAACTGTACATGTACATGTACTTATACATATATACTAGGTCTACATGCACTAGTCACAAATGTAAATGTAGACCAGTGGCAGTGCCACTGTCTGCAATACATGTAGATACACGGAGGACTCCATTTAGACTTGCTTACTGTCATTCCGTGGACTATTAAATTCAAAGAGTTGAACTACAATGTAATGCCCATGGTTCCCTTACAATAAGAGGAAATGAATTTGTTTCATATTTCATTTCAATATACAGTGTAATGGATACAGAAATGACCATTATGTACATGTACAGTAGCAACTTATGAACACACTCTTATCCTAATGCCAACAGAATGCGATGTACTGTACAATGTCGTCTACAATGCACAAGAACACAACCAAGGTCTCTGAATGGAGCTCATTCATTCATTTCAGAGGCCATTTCATTGCTAGAAATGAACCATAGTATCACTTTGATTATTTCCAATTCAAAGGAATCCATCCTTACAAATGCCCCTGGGTTATCGCCCATATTTTTGCTACATGACAGTTTATACAAGGCCCATGGTGCATACTGCCCAATTTACATGCAATGCTGTTTGTAATTACCACACGTGCACTATAGTGAGTGTGTGTACATGTACATTGTTTTAAAAAATGGTGAAATCTATTTCATTTTCAAGTTTCTGAAATTCTGTACATTTCAGAGAGAAACACACAAGGTGGCCAATTGACATACTAGGCATAATTACATGTAAAAGTGTGAGGCAACAGTGATTCATTTAGGCAACATTCATCCAAGGAGATTTTTTAAGTGGCATGAATAAACACAGCATCTGATGCAGGACAGAATCTTATCAGTTCAGCTGCTACAGCTGAGCCAAGTGTTTTGCTAACCTTTGACACACATGGTTTGTAGAACTGATTTGTTTTGTACAAGCTTGGTTTTCTTTTTCTCCCTTTCTCTGACATACAAACACAACACACTCATCTTTACACAAAAACCTAATCTTCCATCTCTTACATGTACCAGAACTCATAAACAAGTACCTGTACTTATTCAGCAACATGTGCATGTATTTTGTTTAGATTTTAAGCTATTTCATACATGTGAAGGAGTTCTCATTTTGAACTGATTACATTTTCAATTTTATAAATTCACCGATTATTGGTCACTGACAAACATCAAAATATGAAGTACATGCATAAATGTCTGCAGAAGCTCAAAGAGGAGCTTTCAAAAAGGACATAAAGCAAAACAAAACAAAACAAAACAAAAAACAACAACAAAAGAATAATGAATAACTTGATAACTCGGCTGTCAAGAAACTAAATTCTGGTTAGTAAACTTAAACTGTGTTAATGCAAGATGAAAGGTTTTACAAAAATTAATGGGAGCTACATGTACATGTATTTTACTGTTTCCATAATGCCTAACTGGGCAACAGCAAGGCCTCAGATTTTGACAGTTTGGGGGGCACAGGCCACTTCAACTGTTAGGTGGGGCTCCGAGAGCCAGAACAATTGAAGATGGGTAAGGTATTTTGTTGAAGTTTGTTGGTTGTTGGTTGCCCCGAGGCATTTAGCATGGTAAAATATCAACTCAACAACCACATTAAATTACTCACCAAAAGTGCTTCATAGTTGATGAGAGACTTCGGATCCTTGATCCTATGTTCCAGCGTTTGATAGCGCTGAGTTAAAGACATCTTGGGCGACGACATCCTTTTTTACTTCCCCAGTACAAAATCACCTTCAAATCTGCTCCTTAGTTGTGTCAGTTTGTTACCATTCGACCAAAGTACGACATGCACGATGTAGGTGAGAGTAATAAATCCGTTCTCTGTTAATGATTGACGCCACTGCCAGCCAACTAGTGGAAGAAACTGGCTCCAAGGCCTGATACTGTTCCCGGGTTCTGTGACCTGTTCAATCCTGAAAATTGAAAGTAGAAAGGAGAAACATAAAGGCAGTTAGAAAGATGACATTAATGCCTTAAATACTAAGTCTGACTCTGAGATTACTTGGGCCAAGGTCGATCTTTGAAGAAAATTGGAAAGAAAATGAAGAACAGAAGGCGAGTTGGCTCAGTCGGTAAAGCGTGTGCCTGTCGAACCAAAGATTGTGGGTTCGAATCCACCCCAGGCAGATGACTGAAGCCTGCTTTGTGTGTTAACGCGCCCCTCCTGTTTCATAGACGCAGGGTATGTTACAGTGGAAAACACTCCATCCCTCGGTTAGGATGTTAAATGGAGGCCCCATGTAGAGGAGAGTCACCGCCTTTGCATGTTAAGAACCTACTGCACTATTGAAGAGTAGGGGGGGGGGGGGAACCCCGGGGTAGTGGCACACCTGCACATCCCAATCAGTTATATCAGGAGGAGAGACCCAAGGGTTACAGTGATTCAGTTCACTTTACCATCTCCCAGGCTGAGAGTGTGATGGTATCAGTGAAAGAAAAATCTTTTTTAACCCTTTCAAGACAATTAACCACATTTTCTGGTTTGGCTCAATAACTTTTGATTCAGAGCTAAAAAAAAATATACCAGATGCATGAGTAGAAAGAGCAAAACTTTCTGCACACACTATGTCTTTACATAACCATATTGCGTTTGATGCCAGAAATTTAAAAAATGGGAATAATTATTAAAATCCTCAAATTGGTAACACATTGAGAGGTTCAAAATCATTGTTTTCATCAAAATTGGCAATTTTTTCAACTTTTTCGGCAAAATCTGTAACCATGTATATTGTTTTAAAAGACATTACACCTTATTAGAACCATGTAGCACTAAAATAAAAATATTATTGTTGCCAATTTGAAGAACAGAATGTGATCTATTTATCCCTTAAATAATTCCTGTCCTGAAAGGGTTAAAAGAATTGCCCAGAACCTGCCGGTGCAAGGGAAACCCGCCAGTGCCTGCACATTCATTGTGTATGTCTGGGTGAATTTAGGAATACAGTAGAAACTCAGTATAAAGAGGTCTTACATGTATATAACAATCCTGATATAACAAGGTAATATTCTGGTCCCAGCTCTTTATATTCTATTGTTTTTTTTAACCTGATACATGTATAACGAGATTCCTGCTATAACAAGGTAATTTTGATGGTCCCAAGGACCTCGTTATACTGAGTTTCCACTGTATTCCTAAATTCACCCAGACATACACAATGAATGTGTACATATGCAAGAAATTAATCGCAAAGGCCGCCTTTCGGCGTAAAATCAAAATATATTTGCAGTAAATATGCCTAATAACGGCAAATTCGGGTGAAATTGACCTATTCTTGTTTTATTCCTTCAAATTTTGAAAAAACAGAATATTCCGATTTGTGGGGGGGGGGGTTAAAATGTTAATAATCTTAATTTTCCAATTAAATTGGGCAGTATGACGTAAAGTAAACCTGTGCAAAAGATGTACAATGTAAACAGCAATCGCAATATCACAAAAAAACAAAATTGATAACCAATCTGCACTTTGCATTAAATGGTAGCCCCTTAAAATTAAAAAGTAGCCCTAAGGCCAATCTCCATAAGTGTGAGTGCCCCAAGGCTAACAAAAAAAGTAGCCCCCTTTAAAAAAAAATTATTTCCTAGGCTGATAATAACAATAATAATAAAAATCCTAATACCAAAATCAAATCATATCCAAAATGTAAGGCAAGAGTGTCAGCAGTACTTTTGTGGAATTTCCAGTTATCATTAACAAAGTAAATATTCAAATGCATTCACCATTCCTTAGTGTCTGGAGACACAGACCTCTCCAAAAAATATGTTCCTACGGGTCTTTATCAATTATTTTGACTTATTTTGATGATACCAAACAGAACTGTCTGAACATTTCAATTAGTAACAATCTAATAACATACTATTACTAGGAGTTGGGAAAATTTCAGTACTGGCAGCAATGAAAATCTTATTAACACAAACAATTTCTTTCTACTTTTTATGAACTCATATCAATCATAGTAACAAAAATATATCAATAACAAGTGGCTAAATTACATTCTATAATGAATTAAAACACAACTTACAAATTTAAGAGATTTTGCCCTTTTTTTATACCAAGCTGTTCTTTTTTTTTTGGATCGATCTGCACACATATTGAAATATGCAAAACAATTGAAAATCAGCTCAGGAGTCGAGGCCAAAGAATTTTTTCATGCTGGAAATGTGACAATTGCTCACAGAGTCTATTTCAGAAATGGAAAAATATTTATAGATCATGCAAGAAGTCAAGATTATTGATAGAAAACTAGTAACAAGTTCTTTAACAATACAAAAATTAGATTTTCATTTTCTGACAAACAAAATCAAAGCCGTCTGCCCGTCTCAAACACTCAAACATCTTATGTTTTAGTCATGTTAGTAGGAGTGGCAAAACATCAAATTTTTCAGACAACAGGGTCAAGATGACGACGGCACACAACTTCCAACTAAAAAGTTTCATGTGGATCAAAATGTCTGGTTTATCTCCAACAACCTCGCATAAGTGTGAGTGGGTTTATCAAATATAAAATAATCACACATGATCACATGTCACTACTAGTTCCTGACCAATCTGGTCTCTTTATCTGCTTTTTTCTACCCTCAGTATTTTCCTTTACAAACTGTATTTCCAATGTAACTGACATATGATTGAATGTACGTAGATCTATGCCTTAGAAGTTACAGCAGCTTAGTTGTTGCCATCCAACTCATACAGTAAAGCTGAGCATATGCCATAGCATAGCTAGGTAGTTGTCAATAGCTCCCACCGCTGAACTTCCGGGCGACAATCTACCAATATCCCATTACGATCACCAAGCCCCACTCAACAATTCCGGTGCCCGGTACGTGCATCGTCCTTCACCTGGTTAAAACTCTACAAAGATATGCTTCCCATGAAAAAGATGAAAAGGTCAAAATACATCATATCTTAGCTTAAGACAGAAAGTATACTTACTAACCAATACCTATTAATGACGACTCTTCGAAAGTGCAAATTAATTGCGTGAATTCCAACGGTTTTCACCCCATTATACTCAAGGCGAGCATATGAAAATGGCTGATGCTCGTTGTTTCGTGCGTTCGCGCGTGCCGCTTTAGTAAAGTAAATGGAGATAATGACACACGCGGCCATATTATGGTTACATGCATTTGATGTTTGCGAACTCTCGTTGATCGAGAGCTGGAGCTACAGAAAGAGGGTGGGGCATGTCAGTGTTTATGTGGTATTGGTGTCACATTCCCTTGCATGACAGGTGCAACGACCATTGGGGATGGGGTACACGGACAAAAAGAGGGAAGGGGAACTAATTTTTCAATTAAGTACCTGTATCTCATTTTGGACAAAATAATGTTTAAATTAGGTAGTTTTTTTTAAGGATATGATTACACTGGAATTATTTACTAATTTTATTCCTACCAACTGGCATAAGATTATTGGGCGCGCCTGTATTAATTTTTTATTTTATTTTTTTTTTTAATAAATAATACTTTAAAACCAGCAATGTCCACGTGCATGAAAGTTTCGCGAATTTCGCAAGGGGTCAAGATTCACAAAAGTTACATGCCGCGAAATAATAAAATCACAATTGAAACAACATGAAATTTGTGCAATTCGCGAAAATTTCTTGCTGCAAATGATTGGCTGTCATGAACAATTCGCGAAAAGTTTATGTCGCGAAAGTTTATGGTTTTACAGTAGTTTATTGGTGATAGAAATTAGGGGATCGGGAGGGGGCGTAAAACCATAATATCACAATAAGTTGGCTAAAATCAATTTGAGCAATCAAACAGTGAACAAAAAAGGTCATCAGATTTTTATTCTTTATCTATTCTTACATCTTCTACCTCATTATTCTTCATAGTTTGTTTCATAGTTTTTCGAGAATGAATATTATCACCTATGAAATTCTGTGTCATTATGTTTTCTCTCTATTTCTTGTTTTCTTCCTAATAATTCTTTCTTTGTTCTTCTTTTGCTAATATTTATTAGTTTACATATTTCTCATCTCCAACTGGCTCTCAGCCTCTCACATGAAAAAGGGACGCTTTGCTTATGTATGTGCATGTATATGAAAATTCTGCACTTTCAGCTTTCTATTTCGTTTCTGAAAAGGTGAATGAGCAGTATATGAGCACCTCGTCTCCATTCCAGAAGAGCTGTCTTCCTGATTGGGCATATAATTCATGATAAAATCATATTATATAATGTTTTTATTTCCGTTTGAAAATATAAGCCACTGTATGATTTATTCAAAAAGTTCATCAACACCAGAGATTATACATGTAATTGCATTGGGATCAGATAGGTTGTGTCTTGCCACTAAAACAGAAGAATGATACCATCCCCACCCCTTTCTCCCCTCCCTCCCTCCCTCCATCCCTCCACCTTCTCTCCCTCTCTCTTTCTCTCTCTCTCTCTCTCTCTCTCTCTTTCTACCTATCCCTGAATTTTCCTTCCTATTTTTTTTTTTCACTTTGCTTGTTCATGATTGATATCTACATATCTCATTCGTCAAAAGATGGCGCTATGGTCATTTGTCATAGAGATCCTATAGGATCTCTATGTCATTTCACTCATTTGTTGATTAGAGTTCCTTTATACAGAACTATATTGTTGATGGATCGGATCCATGGCATAGACGTAAAGGCCCTTATTCTGAACTCCGGTTTAACTTAAAAACTCCAGTCTAAGTTAAACCAGAGTTTAATCAAAACTGTTAGACCTCAAGTCCAGCATGTCCAATGTGAATTTATGTACAAAGTTAGACCACAGTAACTCCGGTTTAACAATCATGTTTAATGGTTTAGACTGGGTTTAAACCAAACTTAGACCTCGGTTTCAAGTTAAACTGAGTTCAGAATAATTAATATACACGGAAATCAATCAATCAAGGTGGGATCATTACTTGCTTGCACTGCCATAGCGGAACACAAGTGTCAGTCATCACTGTGAGGCGGATTTGGGGGCGAAGGGGCGGAGGGGGAGGGGGGAGGTGTGAAGGTGCAGCCTCCCAGTACATTTTAGGTTCAATCCATGCATCTACAATCCTTTTTCTTATATTAAGTTTTAAGTTTCGCAAATTATTGTTCCACTTTTCCATTCACATCAAAGACAATTTAGATTCTACAAGCATAAGAGTTGGTTACAAAACAATATTGGTAAAGAACATGAGTGTCGATCGGGGGGGGGGGGGGAGGGGATGGGGTATATATCAAAAAAAAAATTGAGGTGGGGGATGGCTTGTATTATAATCCCCCCCAATAATTTTGGCTAAAATGAATGAGAATTATGATACATTAACTTAAAACTAATAAGTATCCAAACTCATTATGTTTGATCTTGAAATACCATCACATTTTGTAATGATTAGAAGTAAGGAAAAAATAAGAAATGTCATAATTTCAATTTGAAAATATGGAAGAAAATTCGTTCGCTTGCATTGTTATTCTCAATTAAAGGTAACAGATAGTTTTGGGAGACCCTCAAAACTTTTCGTGAGATTTCTTTGATTTTACTTAATAAAAAGCAGGGTACTAACATAACTAAGATGCTGTGAAGTTTTTTCCTCCTCAAGTGAAATATTTACTGAATGAGAGGTGAAAAGTAATAAAAATCCCTGGCCCAAAAAAGAGGGGATGTAAATTCAAACAACGGCCACACACACACTACTCACATTAGGCTTGCTGTGTGTATAGAATACGCTACACATAGTGCGAAGCGCTGGGTTTATTGTGCGGGGAACCTTCGGGTGGATATGGTCTTAGCGTGAGGCAGTGAAAAGCCATTACCAAGCGTTTCTTACAGATATTTACACTAAAATTTATTCGAAATCGTGAATGGAATGTTAAATAATCTCGTACATGTGTCTTATGATATATGGAGAGTAGTATGTGACTATCTTAGATAAGTTTCTTGCCAGTATGATTTTTGCTACCGAGACTGTCTATGAGCTTTAAGGGGTTCCGTCAAATGGCATATAGATCCGTGCATTCTTTCTTTTTATTAAAAACCATTTTGGGATTCTCTAAAATGCAAGTTTTATAGACAGATTTTTGAAAAAGTCCCTGGAATGGGAGGGGGATACCCCCTCCCACACCACCCCCCCCCCCCCCAATCATGAACACGGATCGACACCCCTGGTAAAGAACTCAAATGAAGTATAATGTACGGGAAAAAAACAGGTGGAAATGGTTTCGAGAGAATAGTAGGTACCTCGGAAAGGCAAAACAAAAAGTAAATGTGGGGAGCTTAAATACAAATCATGGCTTGTAAATGATATAGCCCCCCCCCCGTATTTACTCTACCCATCTCCTTCTTCCACTCTCTCTCTCTCTCTCTCTCTCTCTCTCTCCCTCTCTCTCTCTGTGATCTGTCGCTATTTGTCATCCTCTATCAAGTCGTGATCAATTATTATTATTTTATTGCGCTGCAGTAACTGTTAAAGCAATATTGTAACCGCTTATGACTTTTTCTATATGTACATTCATTTTAAAAATTCCAAATGGACAATAATTGCTTCATTTCATTTCATCTCCTTCTTACATTATTAATTCCGAATCGGAACTCAAAGTTTTGATATTGCCGTGACATTTTGCATTGTTGATCAATAAATTGGGCTGAGACTATATACGAAAAATCATCCCTGAAAGTTTTCAGAAAACTGATCAACGTTGAAATCAACATTTCATTTAAAAATACTACTACTAATAATGCAAGAATTCTAAGTTTATTCGTTATACTTGTTACGAATTAAGATATCATAGCAAATAACTATGTACTTCAATTTTGCTTCGCATCACAATTGGGACTTATTTTTTAAAACGTATTAAAGTTGACATGCCTTTTAAATCCCAACATATATATGTATGTTGGAAAATTGAACTTGATAGAGCAATACCTGACTGTGTTGACAAAAGATCAAAACAAAAAATTGTATTGCACCATGTACATAAAATATATCAGGGGCGGATACAGGATTTTGTAAAAAAAAAAAAAAAAAAAGGAGGATGGCACTCAGATGTCCGAAAATTTTCTGGGAAAAAAAAGGGTTATCAGATTTTGGGGGTCCATTTTTCCTATACAGGATTCTCTCACAAGCAACAACAACAACAACAAAAAATAATTAAAAAAATAAAAAATAAGGTTATCAGTTCTAAAAGGAGGGGGGGGGGGCACAATGTATCCTTTTCTTTCAAAGCGGAGGGGAGGCACGGGCCTGAATTCCCCCCCCCCCTTAATCCGCCACTGAAATATATCATTCGGATGTAGATCATATAGGTTACCAATAATTTTACTAGAGTGTCAAATGCGGGTCAGCTCGCTATTCATAAGGCAGCTATTCATATAGAAAACCGCTATTCATTTAACACGCGCTATGAATAGCGGTCCTTAACCTTATGAATGGAGGTCCTTATATGAATAGCGAGGTAATTTGGCTATGGTTTGCTCGCTATTTAGAAGAACCGCTATTCATAGAAAACCGCTATTCATTTAACACGCGTTATGAATAGCGGTCATTATGAATAGTTTTGAATAGTGGTCCTTATATGAATGGAGGTCCTTATGAATAGCGAGGTAATTTGGCTATGGTTTGCTCGCTATTTAGAAGAACCGCTATTCATTTAGTCACGCGTTATGAATATATAGCGGTCCTTATGAATAAGTGGTCCTTATGAATAGCAGTCCTTATGACTATATAGCGAGGTTACCCCGTCAAATGTGCATGATACTAGAAATAGTCCATACACAAAAGACTGTTGGGGAAAATTGGAAATTCTTTCTATATTTAATACAATTTTGGAACTCTTTTCCAAATCATTTGAAAACTTTTTTTTATCACATGCATATTCACATTTCTAGTTTAATGAACTGAAAGAATATCTAAAAATGAGTTCTTAAAATAACCTGTAATTACCGCATTTTTTCAATTATTTTAGTGTTAAATAAGCTTGTTCATATTTCTTATTTATGTTAATTGCAATACTTTTTAACAGGATTGTTTTTTGTTTAGCTTTACATGAATCAAACAGAATATCTATGATTTATCAATATCTACATGTAGGCTATATAGGACCCCATTGGTATTACAATTGTAAGCTTTCATGGGTCATCCTGTACAAGATATATAGCCCTATTTTTCCTTGCAATGTTTTACATTTTCATGTTCTATATACCGTACTTGACGAATAAAACCAATCAGTCCAATACTGTTCCATAAATATTGTCAGAGCTCCGCCCTCTACATGTAATAAGGAATGGCACGACTAGTTATCACATTCTTGAAATATAAAGACATAATTTTGCATGATTTGCTATGCTACTAAATTTGCTGGGCGGTGCACGCCTGCCCTGCCCCCCCCCCCCCCCGGGTGATAGTTTGCAGAATAGTTGGGGGAAATGCACACAACCAGGCTCCCATCGATAAGGCATCTGTGTGGGTGTGGGAGACGGTGGTTTCCCATGAAACGGGTAAATGCCGACGATTTGCTGCACTTCCATCTTTACATGTTGGCCTATAATATAATCATGGTTCTGAAAATATATACATTACATTTACTGTTTCCAAGTTTGATCTAAACTGAGTGCGAATTAATTTTGCATTATCATATTTCATTTTAAATTTCCGCAATTTTTAAATTTACCCTTTCTCTTTCTAATTCATTGATAAGATGATAAGTTTCAGCTTTGATTGCATGTATAATTTGAATTCTAAAATATTCTGCATGACATAAGAATAGATATCATTGCCGTTATAAGTGTCATTTGTATGTGTCGTAGGCCAAAGTATTGTGGGGGACCGGGGGTGGGGGCGGAAAGGAGGAGGGAAATACCTGGACTGCCCGCCCGGGTGCCAAAGACCACGGCACAGCAAATAGAAATGGAGGAGCTTCATGCATGGAATGGGGAAAGCGGACAGAGTTCTGAAATAAGTCCAGAATCTGATATACTTTACAAATATTTTATGGTTACGCCTTATATTACGGGTTCATTGTAATTTTGTTTGCCAGCCTATCTTGTTCACCAGCCTCATGAACACAACAACAACAAATATGGGACAAGAAAGTTATAAATTAATAAATAATAATAATAAACAGTTCTTGTATATAGCGAATATCACATTATGATATAACGTGCCTATGCGCTTCAAAAGGGTTTGGATATTATTACCCTGGCTTTAGCTCCGGCGGCCGTAATCAGCGCACAGTGCATTTCAAGGAATAAATCCTGCCAGGTACCCATTTAACACCTGGGTGGAGAGTGGCAAATGTGGATTAATGTCTTGCCAAAAGACGCTAGTGCCGGGCTGAGATTCGAATCCTCAACCCTTGGATTGAGAGTTAAGTGAATGAACCACTAGGCACGGCACCTCCACTCCACTCCAAATAAGCACTACATTGACAGAACATGTATGCAGGGAATTGTCTCTGAAACATTTCTCTGGAAAACTTTTTGGAAGGATTAAAAAAAAAAAAAAAATAGTAGCCCAAAGAAATGGGGGAGGGGGGGGGGGGGGAGGAAGGAAAACACACAATTTAATTAGCACTTGAATAGTTTTGTATTATTTACTCCATCGAGTTGTGCATCGATACATATACAGTGCATGCAGCACCGCCGACGAACCATACCGAATTAACCGTACGTATTTATACGCGATATAGTCATACTTGGTCATACCAAAGAGTTTAAATACGAAGAGTGCTCAGTCCCGAAATAAAGCACGCGTATATATTGTGGTACATGTCGATCGGCCGAGAGGGAAGATTATAGTCTTTATCAAGATGTTTGTATTTTTTATTTCCTTTATTTTTTCTTCTTTTTCTGTACATAGCTTTTGGTAAAGCCGTAAAGGGCATAATCTTGATATTGTCCCTTCAAATACAAACTTATGTCCCAAAACAGATAGGAATCAACATACTCTAACTGCACCATGGAGGAGAGGGAGAGAGCTGGGAGGGGGAGCTAGGAGAGATGTTTTTTTTGGGTTAATTTAACAAAAATAATAGAAATTTCACAGCAAATAACTTTTAAAGTTATTTGCTGTGAAATTTCTATTAATATTTATGTGGTGGGGGGGGGGGGGTGTGAATGGTCCAAGCATATTCCCTGATATTAAGCTCTATATGAGCAAACACTGCGATATCTGACGGGAATGTCGAGAAAAGTTTTTAAAAAATAAATAAAATAAAAATAAATAAATAAAATGCTATCTTTATTTTTCTAAATCAGAATATTTCATTTGATATCATGATTTATGTAAATTTTAGGGATTATAGACGTATAATGTAAATCTATGGCCTTATGTTAAAAGTCAAGACAGAAAAGGCTTTATCAAAATGAGATTGCGTGCGAGCAATTCCTTAAATACAAAGATTAATTAAGAGTGGCGTATCCAAGATTCTCTTTTTTTTATTGGTGGCGTATCCAGGAATGCACGTGCCCTACGTGCCAGCCAAAACCAAATCTGACATATCTTATAGTTACACATCGAATGAAAGGAATTGTGTGCCCCCCCCCCCCCGGCACAGAAGGAACATGAAAAATGTGACTTTTTTTTCCTTGCTTGTCTGAAAATTCAGAATAGACAGCATCTGATGATTTTTTGTTCGTCAGGTGTGAGCCCCCCCCCCTCCCCTGCATTCCTGGATACTCCACCAATATAAATAACTTACAGTAAGTTATTTGTAACATTCTGCTGTAGCAGTTTGAGACGACAGGCGAAGAAAACAGTATAGGGCTATTTTGAATTGAATAGTAACCAACAATAGCAGCTGCATGATATAATTTATTTATTACCAGTCCTATTCTGTCTTTGTAGGAATATCCCATTCCTTTTGCCCCAGCCCCCTTTGTCTCTCTCTCTCTCTCTCTCTCTCTCTCTCTCTCTTTCTCCCTTCCCTCCCCCTCTCACAGGCTTTCATTTTCTAATAATCTCTTATTCTCTTATTCTCTCTTACAACCGATCTATAAAAATGACTCCAATAGAAATGAGGACAAAATAATGATCTCTTATTGTTTTTTTTTTTCCTTCAATGGTTCAATTTAATGAGATCGACCACCAACACCATGCATGCAATCCCATTCTTCACATCCATGACAGAATAGCAGGCGCTGATCCGGGGGGGGGGGCGAATCGACCGCGCCCACTTTTTGGAACCCAACTGACATACCTTAAGTACACAATAAAAAAATTGCCTCTTTAATTGTGTACTTTTCGGCTCTGTGCCCCCTCCTCTAAAAAATCCTGGATCCGCCCTTGGAATAGGAATTACATTCTTTTGAACAACAAACTACAGGTAGCCTATGCACGGACTCTGGCCCAAAATGTAAATAAAACCGGATCGCGAGCACCATTAGTTTGGGAGCCTACGAGGCTAACAATGTTGGTCTATTAACCCTCCGAGAAAACTTGTAAAAAAGCCCACCCCGCAAGACTGACGTGACAGTCCGAGCATGGACGAGTGGCGGATTTAGGGGGGGGGGGCGCGCGCGCAATCCCGGCCCATGTCCCCTCCCCTTTTTAAAATAAAGTCATACATCATTGTCCCCCGGGCCATTTTTTGTGTTTTGTTTTGGAGGGCCGGCGAGAAGAAAAAAAAAATTCTTTTCACCCCTCTCCCCCCTCCCCCCAAGTGAGCAACTTTTCGAGGACTGGCGAAAAAAATTCTCCTCCCCCCCCCCCCCCCCCCCACAGAGCAACTCTTGGAGGAATGGTGAGAAGAAAAAAATACGAATCTCCCTTCTAGCAGTTCCAAAAAGTTGACAGCCCTGCATTTGTGCCCCCCCCCTTTTTTTTTTTACTACATCCTGCATTCGCCCCTGTCATGGACTGTCAGTGTCATGCAGACTTATATCCATAATAGGGTTCAGAAGCCCCCTCCCACTACATTGTCGGTCTCGTTGGCTGAAGCCAAAGTAAACGACGATCAGCAAGTAAAAAACTTTGATGAGCGAAGTTTGAGGAGAACACCTTTGGCAAACTGAAGGAGTTCCATCGGCAACGTCACCACCTCGATCGGGATCGCAGAGGGGTAGACCTAGCCTAGCTAGAGCTAGACACCTTGTCGGTCGCTATTCAGCTCAGCTATTTCATGATTACATGATCTCACATCAGTCATTTTGGCTAAGCGTAATTCGGTGGTAGAACATTGATTATATGAATTTATGAATTTAATACATTGAATTTTGCCTCTGGTACATTAGAAATATAATAGTGAACTGGAATTTAGTGAGAGTTTCTTCTAATACCGGCTAGGCTGGGCCCCTGCATGGGCGGGCGGACATACGTCTGCTACATGGTCGTCTGCTAGCGCACGATCTCATTGGATGTCGTGATCTCACGTGATCGATACTACACGCCCACATTACGATATCGGATGGAGTTTGCGAGGTGAACACGTGCATCGGTGGCTCTCTCTCTCTTCCCCCTATAGCGGTATTGTAACTCGGCCGCGCCCGGGCCGCGCCCAGCAGCAATTAATCAAAATGTATAACACCGCAAAATCTACGAGTGGCTCGGGTGGAAAGAAAAATAGTCAGCAAGCTAAGAGACAGCGGCCGAGTACACCAACTAGCCCAGAACTTGATCTGATACCAGCTATTAGAAGTATGATGGATATGCAACTGGAAAAAATAAGTGAGAGATTCTCTAGTTTTGAAGTGAACATGAAAGAACAGATTAGTCAATTTGAGGCCACATTTAGCGACATCAAGGAAGCGCTATCATTCCAAGGAAAAGAAACTGAAGAAGTAAAAATGAAGGTAACACTTTTGGAAAGGAACATCATGGAAAAAGAAATTGAGCTTCAGAAAGAAATAGACAGACTTGCAGTGTATGTGGCCCGTGAAAACATCGTGTTTTTCGGTATTCCAGAGAAAGGAGAAGAAGAAGACGTGAGAGAAGTGCTTCTTGAATTTTACATCAATAGCATGAAATTGTCACCGGATGAAGCTAGTCATATCGAATATCAGCGTGTTCATAGAGTTCCTGCTAAGTCTAAGCCACGCCCCATTAAGGCACGCCTGGTGCGATATCAAGACAAAGAGAGGATCATTCGGAATGCGCGGAATCTGAAGAGTACGCGAATGTACGTAACGGAGGATTATCCACTACGAATTCGCAAGCAACGGGAAGCACAAATGCCCGCCCTGAAAGCCGCCAGGAGAGCTGGAAAGCTAGCATATTTTTCACGGAGTGAACCATCTAAGTTATATATCGACAGAGTATGGATGCCTCAAGCTAATCAAGCGAATTTTGTACAGAGCCTCGAGGAAGGAGCAACAGCCCGCGCGGAAGCTGCTAGGGCTGAGTCTAGCACCCAGGTTGTAAGAGTTTCATCTATGGAGCAGTGAAATATCATTTGGAAGTAGAAATTGGCAATCTAAAAATATTGTTTAATAATAGCGTGTCCATATAGTCGTCTGCTAATCAAAGACACGCCCCTTTTAGGCACGTGTGGTATGATATAAATACAAAGAAAGTATCCTTCGGAATGTGCGAATTATACGCGTAGGTACAACAGAGGATTATCAAGCACTACGAGCTCACAAGCGACATGAAACGCATAGTTAAGCTCTGAAAAAGTGGTCAGGAGAGCTGGAAAGCTAGCCCATTTCTTATGAAACAAACCATTCTTATTTATGAAATATGGATGCATCAAGCGATTCAAGAAAACTGTATGTAGAGCGTGATTTGAGAAAAGGAAGGAGCAACAACCAACGCAGAAGCTGCTGAGTGCAACAACCATGTTGTAAGGGTATTTTTCATCGTCATCAGTGGTAGCAGAAATTGGTAATGTCAGAATACAGTCTATGAACTTCATTTTGATCATATCCAGAATAAGAATGATTTGAATAGATAAGATTTAAGGAGAAAGAGGAAGAGAAAAAGGAAAATCAAGGAAACAAGATACCGACAAAATAGAAAGCTGAATAAGATGGACAATCTGTTGTGTTGTATTTTTATTTCTACTTTTCGTGACATGTTACTTCATAACTCCGACACAAAAGAATGAAGGCTGAAAGGAGCGATGCTTTTTAAGAATTTTAGATCTCATTCATGTGGCTTGCAGTTGGAATCAATATAAATTGTGTTATAGAGTACATGTATATTAATGCAACTCCATTTAATGAGTATTACTCTGATAGAATTTGATTTGATAGATCCACTGTTGGTGATGCTACACAAAATACAAATCAATAAGATCCATCGGGTCAGAAGGATGAATAACATGGCTCATAATCATATATGTATATGTATTTTGCATCGGATGATGTTAAATTAGAAATATAATACTGTAAATATTTCAGGGATTAATTGTCTTAAGGCAAAGCCTTATGTCAATGAAGTATTGTTTGTGGTTGGCAGCACTTGGTTTTACTAGACTGTTTGAAAGGGGGGGGGGGGGGAAAGAAGGGAAAAGAGAAAAAAGAAGAGAGGAGGAAAGGTGAAAAGAAAGCACAAAGGCAGGGTTAATAGAAATAGTCAATTTTGACAACTCATATAATCTGTCCTTATAATTACGAATGACTTAGAATGAATTCTCAACTTTTGCCTGGATATTGTAGTGTCACATTTCTATACAAATTCGTCTTGATTCAGGTATACGAGATGTTTATGGATAAATTGTGAAATCTATATCTTGAACATAAGTTCTCTCTCTCTCTCTCTCAATCTGATTATTTTTGAAAAATTGCAAACTCAGCCAACTCATTGCAGTGTGGTAAAGTGAAGTATGATCTGCACTTGCTCTTTTGTTGTAGCTTAAGAATGGAAAGTATTGACAAGTTCGGAAGTGGTATTTGTACATTGCAAAGAGTTGTGGGAGGTTTGTCGTTGGCTGAGGGTAGGGAGTGAGAGGGAGAGGGGGAGAGAGAGGGAATGAGGTCAGGCCGTAAAAGCTTCGCTTTTAAAGGTATATAAAGGAAGGGGGAAAATAGAAAGTTTTTTTTTCTTTCTTTTCTTCTTCTTTCTTTCTTTAAGGTTTTTTTTTTTGGGGGGGGGCATCTATATTGAGAAGATATATTCCCCCTTGCTTGCATAAAAGTCAGCAGAAAAGAAGGAAAAGAAATTGCACTGTCATGGTGTCAGTATTGCTTCGAGTTGCTTTGAATTGTGTAATAGAGTACATGTATATTAATGCAACCCTATTTAATAGAATTTCTCTGATAGAATTTGACTTGTTGAACCCACAGTAAGTGATGGCCGTGGAACAGATGTTTTCTGTTGTTTTTTTTTGGTATATATATAGCTGCTGCACAAAATACATATCAATAAGATCCATCATGTCAGAAGGATGAATTACATGGCTCATAATCATACATGTATATATATATATAGATATACATGTATTTTGCATCGGATAATGTTAAATTAGAAATATAATATTGTCACTATTTCAGGGATTAATTGTCTTAAGGCAAAGCTTTATGTCAGTGAAGCATTGTTTGTGGTTGGCAGCACTTGGGTTTACTGGACTGTTTGAAAAGGAAAAAAAAAAGACAAAAGAGAAGAGGAAAGGAAAAAGCAAAAGAAATCACAAAGGCAGAGTTAATAGATATAATCAATTTTGACAATTCATAATCTGGAAAAGAACAATAAAAAAAAAAAAAGGACGATAAAAAGACCTTGATCACTACTACTATTATAAAGTTAGAAATATGTCTCAAATATAGTTTGATTTTATTTTTTCCCTTTTTAATCATAAGAAAAAATTAATAATGAAAGGTTGATTTTATACGAAGCAAACTGCTTGACGTTGGAAAGGAAAAAAAAAAAAGTTCTTCACATATTTTGAAATTGTGAATTAATAGTTCTAATAAGATCAAGTGGGCCAGTTAAAGAATTTGTTTGGCATCCTTAGGAAATTAAGGATGTCTTAGAATGAATTTTTAATTTTTGCCTGGACAGAAGAGTGTCACAATTCTATACTAATTCTTACTGATTCAGGTATACAAGATGTTTATGGTTAAAATTTGGAATCTATATCTTGTACATAAGGTAGATTCTATTGTCGTGTCTCTCTCTCTCTCTCTCTCTCTCTTTCAATCTGATTTTTTTTTTTTTTTTTTTTTTTTTTTTTTTTTTTTTGGTGAAAATAGCAAACTCAACCAACTCATTGCAGTGTGGTAATGTGAAGTATAATCTGCACCTGCTCTTTTGTTGCAGCTTAGAATGGAAAGTATTGACAAGTTCGGAAGTGGCATTTTGTACATGTAAATCGCCGCAGGAGTTGTGGAAGTTTTGTCGTTGGCTGAGGGTAGGGAGGGAGAGGGAGAGATGGAATAAGGTCAGGCCACACTTAAAATAATGTACATGCATGGGCATTTGAAAGTGAAGCTTGTAAAGGTATGTAGAAGAAGGAGAAAAATGGAAGGATTTTTTTTTTTTTTTTTTTTTTTTTTTTTATGATGGGGCATCTATATTGAAAAGATATCTCCCCCCTTGCTTGAAAGTCAGCAGAAAAGAATGAAAAGAAATTACATTGTCATGATTGTGTGGTCAGTATTGCTTCGAGTTGCTTTTGTCCCCCTTGTGGATTATAGGGATTTATGGTATACATATATGAGAGGAGTTGTTTTGTTCCCCTATATGATCAGATAAGGAAGGTTTGAAGTTGAATTTTATATTTCTTCGTTATTATGTTTTAATGTTGGAAGAAAAAAAAATAGATTACGGTACATATCTTATGGTATATGAGGAGTAACTTGTACAAGTACAGTTATAATTTCAATCCTGTCCATTAATGTATTGATAACTCTGGTTTTCAAGGATTCTATTGGTCCTTTTTTTTTGGGGGGGGGGGGTTGATATAGTAAATTAAACTAAGGCAGGTAGTTTCACTTCTAACTTGCCCTGTCACTGTTCAGCTACACAATATATACTTTAGTTTCCAAGTTGAAGTACTGAGTTCAATATTTCACGACAGGTACTAAATGTGGTATACGGAGGTTACATGATATTATAGAAAATTGAAAGTGGTTGATCATTATCATGTCTTTATAGGGGGAATGGGAGGGGACTGTCATGCAACGTTTGCTAAGACAGTTTGATTAGTCATCATGCATAGTTCGCTACGCGAACTCCGTTGTTTGTCCGTTTCATGTTGTCTTTCCATGTTCCTTTGTTTTCTTTGTTTTCTCTGTTTTCTCTTATTTCTTCGTTCTTGGTTCCTCATTTGTAAGTTCTTGACTATTTGCAGTATGCACATTTTGTCTTTTTTCTTTTTTAGCTCTTCTTCTTTTAGGGTAGAGGGCCGTGAAGTTATTTCTTCGAAAAGATTTATTTGCGAAAAGAGATTATTGAAGTGTTTTAATTTGCTCCCCATATCAGGGGGTCAGACACTATTGGGATACTTTGGGTGTCCCTTCTTATATATAGATAAGTGTTTAATCCTAAAGGGATCCAATGGATAATATTAGAAACTGTTTTTCATGTAATTTTCTCACACTGAATGTGAGGGGAATAAGAGATAGAAGTAAACGAGACAAAATGTTTAATTGGTTTAGGACAAAATCTACAGATATAGTATATTTACAAGAAACATATAGTACACCTGATATGGAGAAGAAATGGCAATTAGAGTGGGGCGGAAAATGTATCTTTAGTCATGGTACCAGCCACAGTAGAGGAGTTCTGGTGTTGATAAATAGTAAGTTAGACATTCAGATTAGTGACACCTGTGTAGACGTAGATGGTAGATATATATTGATTAAATGTAGTATACAAGGTCAGAAGATGTTGCTTGGAAATGTTTATTTTCCCACTGGTAGTAATGAAGGAGAGCAAATAAAGTGTTTAAATGATTTAAGTCAATTGTTGTATAGGAACAATCCTGAAGGGAATCCAGTAGTACTTGGGGGTGACTTTAATGTTATTAGAGACACGAACTTAGATTATTTTGGACAAGTTTCAAAGAAGCAATCAAAATTCAGTAGCAAATTGGAAGAGTTCATGGATAGTTTTAGATTAATAGATGTATGGAGAAATAAAAATAAAGATAAAAAGCAATATACATATAGACAAGGGAATCCATTTATGCAAAGTCGTTTAGATTATTGGATTATATCAGAGAATCTAGAACAAATAACATCCAAATGTGACATTATTCCCTCCATAGCCTCTGACCATTCAGCTGTTAATTTGGTTCTGTATAACAGAATATCGTTAAAATGTCAAAATAAAAGAGCTTATTGGAAGTTCAATAATAGTTTGTTAAATGATAGGGAATATGTTTTGAAGATGAGAGAAGAAATACAGACTTTAAAGAATAAACTGTCTTGTGAGATAAAAGATAAAAGAGTATTATGGGACTATATGAAAATGGAAATACGCAGGTTTACAAGTAAATTTTCAAAGAAAAGGGCAAAAGAAAGGAAAGAAAAAATTGAAAACTTAGAGGAAGAAATTGAAGACTTAGAAGAGAATTTACTATCAATCAGTAATGTACGTTATAATGTTATCCTTGAAAAATTGAAAGCTAAGAGACAACAACTAAGTGTATTCTATGACTATATAAATGAAGGTTTGAAAATACGGTCAAGATCCTCGTGGTATGAATGCGGAGAGAAAAATACAACATTTTTTAAACAATTAATGGTATCAAATAGAAAAAAAAGTGTAATACAGAAATTAAATGTAAATGGAAAAATTATTTTTGAGGAAAATGAAATTGTTAAGGGAATAAAATCATTTTACAGTCAGTTATATAAAAAAATAGAACTTGTACAAGATGGCGGTTTAGAATTTTTTCCGAGTAACCTGCCAAAATTAAACGATGCCTTACGAGATTTAGGTGAAGAAAAGATTGTAGAAAGGGAATGTATAGATATATTAAAAAATATGAAATTAAATAAATCACCAGGGAATGATGGTTTAAGCGTAGAATTCTATCTTAAATTTTGGCCAGTAATTGGAGATCTAATTCTTGCATCTTTTAATGAAGCTTTTGAACAGGGGGAACTATCTGCCTCTCAGAGGCAAGCAGTTATCACCCTGATACATAAAGAGGGCAAAGATCCAGACTTTATTAAGAATTATAGACCAATCTCTCTGTTAAACGTGGATTATAAAATTTTATCAAAGATACTTTCAAAGAGATTACAAGAAGTTATACCTGAAATCGTGTCTTCTGATCAACTTGGTTATGTTAAGAATAGAAATATTGGAGAAGCAATAAGGATAATAGATGATATGGTTTTTCATACTACTTTTTATAAAGTAAATGCTTTTCTGATGGCCATAGATTTTGAAAAGGCATTTGATTCTGTTTCTCATTCATTCTTATACAGAGTCTTAAAATCTTTTGGTTTTGGACCATTATTTTGTAAATGGGTGAATATATTATATACAAATGCTGAAAGCTGTGTTATGAACGGATATACATCAACAGGTTACTTCAAAGTTGAAAGAGGAGTAAGGCAGGGAGATCCATTATCGCCATACTTATTTATTTTATGCATTGAAATTCTAGCTCATATGATTAGAAATAATCACTTGGTAAAAGGAATTTGTTTTGGAAATATAGAAATGAAGCAGGTGTTGTATGCAGATGACATAACACTCTTCATCAAAGATATGGATTCAGTTAAGGAAATAGAACATATTTTTGAAGGCTTTTATAAAATATCAGGATTAAAGTTAAACAAGGATAAGACATATATTATGCCATTAGGTCCGCAGGTGTCTAAGTATACATTTCCATTTGGGAAGCTAGTAGATGTTGTTAAAATATTAGGCATTTATTTTTCAGTTCATGCAGATATCAAGGAAAAAATGAATTTTAAGGAAATATTAAGCAAAATTAAAAAACTGTTGACGTGGTGGAAACAGCGTGATCTAACTCTAATGGGAAAAATTCAATTAATGAAAATATATGGATATTCTAAATTGATATATGCAACATCACTTATGCCAGTTCCAGAGTGGGTATATAAGGAAATTGAAGAAATTTGCTTTGAT
This sequence comes from Heliocidaris tuberculata, assembly GCA_025618425.1. Taxonomy (NCBI): domain Eukaryota; kingdom Metazoa; phylum Echinodermata; class Echinoidea; order Camarodonta; family Echinometridae; genus Heliocidaris; species Heliocidaris tuberculata. The sequence goes on from CM046841.1 coordinate 14,962,018, forward strand.
TTCTTGTGGAGAGGTAAAGATAAAATTAAAAAAAGTACAGTGATTTTAGATTATCAGCAGGGTGGGCTCAAAATGATGAATTTTAGATTCTTTGTAAAAGCACAAAGAATAATGTGGATAAAAAGGCTTATAACAGGAACTCAAACTATTAAATGGAAACTTTATTTTAAATATTTAATGAGACCGATGGGAGGAAATTTGATATTTTATTGCAATTATTGGAGGGATACAGTGGAAATCACGTTACCTACCTTTTATCAGAGTCTATTGAAAGCTTGGATAGATTATGAAAGACTATGTTAAGATAGAAGAGAGATATAGAGGAAATGAAATTTTGTATAATAATAAGTGTATCCAATTAGAAGGTCAAACTCTATTTGAGGAGAAGTTGTTTTTAAAGAATATTTATCGACTTCATCATATTTGTGATGAACATGGAGAATTAAAACCTGAGGCTTATTTTGTAGCTTTAGGTTTAAGTACAGAAGAAATTGTAAAAGTAAACAAAATTTATGCAACAACCCCTCATGAATGGAAAAAAAATGTTCAATCTTTAAGAAAGGCCATTCATTGTGGCCTCAGTTTAGAATTTAAGTTTTCAAAGAAAGTTTTTAAATTTGAAGAAATAACTGCAAAGATGGTGTATAAGAGTCAAATTAAAAAGAATGTAGAAACAAACACAGCATTTTGCAATTTAATGTCACTTTATAATATTTCACAACGAGATGTAGAAAAGATATTTGTTCAACCAAGGATGTGTACCTTAAACAGTAAACTAAGAGAATTCCAATTCAAACTGTTACATAAGATTATATATACAAACCATCATCTACATAGATTTAAGTTTCGTGAAAATGGATTGTGCTCATATTGTAAAAAATTTGAAGAAACTTATCAACATGTGTTCTTTGAATGTAACAAGATAAAGGAAGTGTGGGGAAAATGTGCTGACAAGCTCAATCTACCAATTCTGAAGAAGTTATCTTGGAAAGAAATTCATATTGGAATAATAGACAACACTATAAAAGCAGGGCAATTACTGAACCATATTTTGATTTTGATTAAATTTACGATTTTTCATAATAGAGAGAAAGGAGATCCCCCCAATGCAAAAGAAATTATAGATAGACTAATTGAAAATAGAAATGAAGAGAAAAAACTTGCTATGGAAAGGGATACTCTTTCAATCCATTTAAAGAAATGGGAAGCTTTGGAAGGTTGTCCGTGATCTTTTTTTTTTTTTTTTTTTTTGGTGCCGAGGTGTTGGCGTCGTATTCGCTCGTCGTCCGGGGTGCTGGTTCCAGACAACAGAGCCTGTGCGTGAGGTTCGCCGTGAAACCATTCAAGCGGCAGGCTAAAGCAGGGCAAATTTAGTGTTTGGCCCTGTTGTGATCGCCGCGCCATTGTTTAGCTTAAATTGTTTGGAGCCGGTAGCCTTGACGACTGGGCGGGTGTGGCTTCGCGCTTCGGTGATGACTTTAGTTTCTCACAATGATAGAGGCATAGCTTCTGGACCCTCTGCCCTACCCCTTTCTTTTCCTTTCTCTTTTCTCCCCCTTTGTTCGTTTATGTCTCTGTGCTGTTGGTGTGACCTTTCCCTTTTTTTTTTTTTTTTTTTTTTGGGTTTGTTTGTTTTGTTTTGTTTTGTTTTTTTTTGTTCGTTTTTGTTTTGTTTTTGTTTTGTTTTGTTTTGTTTTTGTTTTGTTTTGTTTTGTTTTGTTTTTTTGTGTGTCTTCCTTCTCTTTGTTTTATCTGTTTGTTCGTTTGTGGTTGTTCTTTGTGTTGTGGGATGGGGGGGGGGCGTGATGGTGTATGTTCTCTAATCTTTTTTTTTTTTTTTTTTTTTTCTCTCTCTTTCTTTATTCTTATCTTCTTTCTATCTTTTTTTTTTTTCTTCTCTTAATTTAATTCTTTCTCTCAGAAGGAAATTGGAAAAAGATTTTTTTTTTGTTGTTGTTGAAAATTGTTTGTAACGAAATGGGTAACTTAAATGTGTGAATCTTATTCTTTATGAAATATTTATTTCTGTTCGCAAATATGTTAGATGAAAGTTTGTTTGTATTATCGTTTGAAATGTGAAATTGCAGTTGGCAGTTATATTTATGTCAAGATTTTGTTGTTGTTGTTGTTATATTATATGAAATGTTTCAAATTATGTTCAATTTTCTTTTATGAGAGAAAATAATAAAAACTTATGAAAACAAAAAAAAAAAACCTCATCAATAACAACAAACGGTTTCACGTGTTACATGACAAATTATTTTTTTTGGTCAAAAGCATGCATATTCCCGGGGATTTATGCGGGGTTTAAATGACTCATCGAGCCTTAATTATACACTTTCAGAGCTTTAAATTTCATGTAAATTACATTTTTCATAATTTCAAATAAATATTAGGGGAATTAAAGTCATTTCAAAATCCCTCTTTTCATGTGTTAACCTATGGGAGCTGGAAGGCCAAAAGCATGCATATTCCCGGGGATTTATGGGGGGTTTACTGGACTCATTGAGCCTTAATTATACACTTTCAGAGCTTTAAATTTCATGTAAATTACATTTTTCATAATTTCAAATAAATATTAGGGGAATTAAAATCATTTCAAAATCCCTCTTTTCATGTGTTAACCTATGGGAGCTGGAAGGCCAAAAGCATGCATATTCCCGGGGATTTATGGGGGGTTTACTGGACTCATTGAGCCTTAATTATACATTTGTAGAGCTTTAAATTTCATGTAAATCACAGTTTTTATATTTTCAAAAAAAGACTATGGGAATTATAATCATCCTAATATTCCTTGTTTTCGCGTGTAAACCTATGGCAGGCGAGACTGTTTTGGTCAAAAGCATGCATATTCCCCGGGATTTATGTGGGGTCTTTTCAATTTTTTGAGCCTTCAGTAAGCTTGTTCAAAGCCTCAAATTACATGTAAATCACAGTTTTTATATTTTCAAATAAAAACTATGGGAATTATAATCATCCTAAAATTCCTTGTTTTCACGTGTAAACCTATGGCAGGCGAGACTTTTTGGGGGTCAAAAGCATGCATATTCCCTGGGATTTATGCGGGGTCTGTTCGACTAGTTGAGACTTAATCATACATTTTCAGAGCTTTAAATTTTATTTAAGTGGCATTTTTCAAAATTTTAAGCTAATTCTGGGGGAATTATAATCATTCAAAAATCCCTGTTTTTGCGTGTTAACCTATGGGAGCTGGAAGGCCAAAAGCATGCATATTCCCGGGGATTTATGTGGGGTCCCTTCCACTTTTTGAGCCATCATTAATCTTGTTCAGAGTCTCAAATTACATGTAAGCCACATTTACATGAAATTCAAGGAAATACCAGAGGAATTATAATCATTCTTAAAATCCATGTTTTCACGTGTTAACCCTATGGCAGATGATTATGTCAAAAAGCAGGCATGATCCCGGGGATTCATAGTGGCATTTATTGATAATAAAGGTTCAATAAATGTTTTTTGAACTATCCATCCTTTCTCTCATGCAAAAATCAGACTTGAATAAGATAGAGTAAGATATGAAATATCAAGAAAAAATGAGACATCTTTTCACGTGTTATACCTATGGCGAACGTATTTTTCCGAGTCTATTTTAACACAGCAATTTACGTCTGCCGAATGTACTACGGAAGTAGGTGAGAGTAATCTGTCTTGATACTATTAAAAGTCTTTGGTCATACTGTATAGTACGTACCGTACGTACGTGTTGACTGGAATATTTACTTCCTTGTTCCGGGTTGGTTTCGATACAGTTGAAACTCTCTTTTTTGAGCTTTTACTTATTGGCACTTGTAAGTATCGATTGCTATTTGTTTCTTAATTAGTATTTATTTATTTCACCATATCAGATTGTAGGAACGATGTTTCAGTAAGTTGTTTCTGGACATTTTTTTAACCGAAACCTACGTCCAATAAGTTGTGGCGGTGCCGATGGCACGCCGTTGACGTTGTGTCCCTTGTGTTGTGCGAATGGCTACGGAGTTGTGAAGGGGGAGCTAGCCGTTAAGCGTTCGCTCGTGATCCACGAAGCCGCTGCTCCCCGGACGCGGACCTGGCGCGCTGGCTGGCGATGTGTTGTTGTGCATACACGTTATTGTTAATAATAATATGTGTAAGTGGCCGTGCATGCTTCGTAGTACTTTTAGACTAGCTATACGGGCTTGATGTTTTATGAAACATTTAATTAAACATCAAGCCATACATAGCCTTGCCCTTGGGAAGCAATCTCCTCTACACTACCACTCACACTTACGCGAGGTTATTGAAGATTCATTGCTACACTACAGTCTACACAGTCTAGAGACATGACAGAGTACAGACATGACGGAGCTGAGCCTGAGTGAGAGACGTGTCACTCACACTTATGCGAGGTTATTGGAGACATGTATGATGTAAACAAAATTTATCCCTTGCCACATAGACCCTACTACTAACTAGTACTAGACTCTAGTAGTATAGTCAAGTATTGTAATTCCGAACAGATTGTATTACCGAACGTGTAAAGTTAAGCGCCTAAAATGGGTTTTCATACGCGTGGGATTACGCGTATGAAAACCACACTATTGAAACAAAGGTTGTGTCTTTTTCCCATAGGTTTCACACCTTCGAAATTACGGTACCTTTTTCAAGGGACCAAAACGCCGCGTCGTTGGGAAGGGGTTCACTCGGAAGGGAATATCGTATTAAATCTACTTTGTCTTTTTAAAATTCCATCAACCTCTTTTTTTGTAGGACTTTGAGCATTCAATATGTATAGTTTGACAGATATTCGTTTCATATTTTATTTGCTATCGTTGATTTTCTGAAAAGTGTTCGGACACTGGATCAACCACCATAGTAGTAGATCTAGGCCCTCTTGCATAAAAAGTTGCAATTAAAGTTTAAACGCAACTCAAAAAATTAAACGCAACTCAAAAAATGAAACGCAACTTGATTTTCAACCAATCAGGATTGCGTTAAATTTTTTGAGTTGCGTTTAATTGCAACTTTTTATGCAAGAGGGCACTAGTAGTATAGTGAACCTTGCAAACCCAGAGATGCCAAGGACATGCAAAGACCAGCAATGCGTGAGATTTTCCGCGTATCAGTGCCAGGTAGGCAAGGAACCGTGCGCTTGCCGCGTGGTATAGATATATGGAGATAGGCCATGATGAGGGCAGAAAGAGATTTTTGGGCATGAGTAAGAGCCCTGAGGCTGAGGCGTGACTGTCACGCCTAATGCGTGAGACTTGGTAGGTCTGCAAATCACCTTCGGAGTTTGCTAAAATCTTCCTCTTCCAGCTCATCCGACTACTGTAACTGTCGGATCATGAGAAATGTGAAAAAAATATTGATTTATGGCAGCAACAATGAGGATTTACTTACCGTTCACATGTAGCTTTCGCTGTGCAGTTAGCATTATAAAGAAAGATCGGAATGGAATAGACGAACGGAGAACAAGGCAGTGCAACGCTGAGCTTTTCCGACGCGGCATGTTAAATTCAGGGAAGTGTATACCGCCACACTTGTATGTCTCTACTTTACAGCCACATGCGTGTGGCTGTATCCCCAGCCCCGTCGGAGGATACAGCCACACTCGTCAAGTAATACGGTTTATTCCGTCAAGAGACGCGCACATATTTAATACCAGAAATACAACCAGTTGCCAACTCGCCTTTGTGGCGCGATTGATACGACGTTGGTGTGCAGATCTGGAGATACCGGGTTCGATTCCCGCGGCAGACAAGACAAAAATGATTAGTTTGACGATTATGATGAATGGAGAATGGAAGAGATTAAGGAGAGGGGAATGGAAAGAGAGAGTATTAAACAGAGTCAGGAATATTCCTTTTCGATTGTGCATGCTCGACGCATATGGCTGTATCCTCAGTAGGGGCTGTGGATACAGCCACATGTGTGTGGCTGTAACTTTTGTAAGGTAGAGACACACGCGTGTGGCGGTATACACAGCCTAAATTCAATTGTGCTAATATCTTGGCACGCATAGATGGCATAATTGTATTGCAATAAGGTCTTTTATCATCCTAGATTCTACAATGTACATGTATGTAGTAGACAAGAAGTTTCCCTGAATTTTGTTGATTTGTTCATTTTTGTACTTGTTTTCTCCCCCTTCAACTTAGAGGACGACTGTCACCAAAATTGACACAGCCCCACATACGAATGGTTCCATGAATGTTTAGTTTCAAGTTCATAAGCAGGGCATCTTATCTATCTTGCTCCTCTCCACCAAGGTGTTAAATGGGTAGGATGCAAAAGCCATTTCCTCTTCTTCAGGATACATCTGCCTCCTTCAGGTTTGAAGATTCTTGCAGACGATTTAGTGTGTGTGAATTGCTGAGGTCGGGTGCATGGTGCAAGATTATATACAGGGTGTAAGTAAAAAAACATCTGGTTTAGCTCTGCCTCTGGCCTCCCGTCAGTCTTTGACGGAAGGCTGTTGGAGATGGGGCATCGACTATACTGGATGGGAGAGCATTCCATGCCCTACATGTAATTGTTCTTGGGAAGAAGGACTGTCTGTATACAGCTCAATCCTGCAGTATGGGATCTGGTAGCCATTTGCTTGCACTGATGGAGTTCTTGTTGGTCCAGCTAGTGGAGTGAGATAGGCTTCCTTCGGAAAGTCAACAAGTTCACGGTGCAGCTTGTACATGTACTAGTACAATGCTAGTCTCCTCTCTGTGTGTCTGGAGCGATGACCAGCCAAGTTCCTCCGGCATGTCACATTTGATGTGTTACTTGTGATGTAGGACTAATCTGGTTGCCTGCCTTTGGATATCTCAACTTGATGGGTTTGTAGGTTGATGGATGGATCCCAAACTGCAGAGCTGATAGCTTTCATTTGCTGTGAATAGATGCAGAGATTTTGACAGAGGAAGGCCACCAGAGTGTTACTGACTTTGTGGCAGATATTTGGTATTTGTTGGTTCCATTTCAAGTCGGCTGTGATGGTGACACAAAGACATATAGTGGATGTGGTCACTTTCAGGGTATATTGTTCAAGGTATACGGTATAGTTTGATTAGCATGTGTGCACCAGTAAACTAAAGTGGTGCCTAGCTGGAATGCTCCCCAGTGGAGTAGATAGCATGAACCGTATATATCATTTGCAGGATCTGATTCTGAAGTATGGAATAGCCTGCTCAAAGATATCAGAAGAAAGTGGTCTTTCCATTCACTGTGTACAGCTCTACAAAAGATCATTACAAGAGTAGATCTATATTCAACATTCATTGTAAATACCATCTTACCTGTCTTAATAACTAGTACACTACCACTTAAAGGTTTTGGCATCGGTGTCGCTCCGTTAACCACACCGAACAACGAACGATAGCTCACCGCTGGCTTCCCGTTGGCTCACCGATGGCTCACCAAATTAGTTTCGGTGAATAACCGATGCATGTGCTGAGTCTGCGAGCGCGCACATGAACTCTTGAAAGTCGCATGCCCTATTAAAAAAAATGCATTGTGACGACATAATGGCTACCTTTGCAAAGATGTACAGCATCGCGTCACATTGTTTAATGACTCAGAACGATACGTGCATGCGGGACAGTGAGTTTCACGATGTACACATACGATTTTTCTTTTACCTTGTACACATTTGGTCAGGATATGCATATTATCGAGCCAGTTATATTTACATTTAAAAAAAATCATATGTTCATACTCAAACATGCAGCACTTGGTAACTCACTCATTTCATAAAACATACATTCGAAGATCAAATTCACCCGTGGAAGTGCATGCATTGCGCGAATTTACATGTACATTGGAAGTACATGTATGCTGATAGTATTCAACTGTATTTTAATGTTTATTAATTACATTTGGTGTAATTTAACTTTAGATATACATGTAACCTTCTTTTCTGTCCACGCATACAGGGCCGACACCGACAGGTACCACTTACACATGTATGTATACTGGCTTGAAAACGGAACGAGTTGTTATAGTTAATGTTTTATTTTTCATGTTAGTTTCCATCATTTTAATTGCATTTAAAGATCCCCCCCCCCTCCGAATCCGTCAATGATAACTGCACAATGTTTACGAAAATAGTTGTGCATGGTGCTTGATATCATGCTCACGACCATCTTGCCGCCTGCATATCCCTGATCGTAACCACATAATAGCATACATGTATATGTTGACCGACCATTTCTCAAGTGTCGCCTTTCACATCCACGTTATAATTTGTATATATATATTCAAGATTGGGCAGTTTTGTATTATTGCAGAACAAGCGATTATTAAACGGGTGTAGTTCTCAAACTCATGCATATTCAACAGTCGCTCCATACTCGCATGTGGCATCTCATAACTCGTACACTAACAGATGTTTTTAACGTAAACGAGCTTGATCTGACACTGTCACAATTTCCTGAAACTTTAGCAAAGAAGTAAAGAAATTATTGAAATCAGATTAAGAGTAAATGAGCGATATATCCAAAATAATATCCTCCATTATTCATGCGAAAGTGAAAAGCAAGGCAGTGGGAAGCAAAGGATGTCTAGAGTGCGCACGATCAACATTTTCATTCATAAAATTGGGCTTGTGACCTCATTTGACGAGCAGTCTGTTAATCACATGTCATGACAAGCGCAGAAATATGCCTACCAGCCAATGCAAGGCAGTGGGAAGCAAAGGATGTCTAGAGTTCGCATGATCAACATTTTCATTCATAAAATTGGGCTTGTGACCTCATTTGACGAGCAGTCTGTTAATTACATGTCATGACAAGCGCAGAAATATGCCTACCAGCCAATACATGCGCCTTTTTTTTTTTTTTTTGTTCCTTTCACACCGCGGCGGCATTGGGCAGAAAGGCGCTTCTTCGTATAAAGAGATCGAATTTCAAAAGGGAACAACATGTGTGTTAAAGGATGAAGTTACGGTCGGGCAGGGAAGAAAACTTGATGATATTTTGTGATGAATGATGAGTTTGATGAAGATGATATTGATGATGATAATTGTTTTGACGATATGATTATTAAGATGATGATTATGATGATGAAAATGATCATAATCATGATGATATAATATGATAGTTCATTTTCATCTCATGATACAGATCGAATTTTAAAAGGGAATCGCATGTGTGTTAAAGGATGAAGTTACGGTCGGGCAAGGAAGAAAACTTGATATTTTTTATGAATGATGAGTTTGAAGAAGATGATACATGTAATTATTGATGCTGATAATTGTCTTGACGATATGATTATCAAGATAATGCTGATGATTATGATGATAATGATGATAATCATGATATAATGATGCTATGATGATATGATTATAATATAATTATGATCATGATGAATTGATGATATGATTATACGAGTTAATGACGATATGATGATGATGTACATGTATAAATATATGATATGATGATGGTATCATGATGTGATGGCGATATGATAGTTCATTTTCATCTCATCATGATACAGATCGAATTTCAAACGGGAACCGCATGTGTGTTTATATAGGATGAAGTTACGGTTGGGCAGGGTAGCAAATGGTGGCTTGATATTTTTTATTTTTATGAATGATGAGTTGAGGAAGATGATATTGATGATGATAATGATGATAATCATGATATAATTATGATGTGATGATGATAATATAATTATGATGATCATGATGAATTGATATGATTATATGAGTTAATGACGATATGATGATGATATATGATATGATGATGTGATGATGATTATAATACTAGTTTATTTTCATATCATCATGATACAGATCGAATTTCAAAAGGGAACCGCATGTGTGTGAAAGGATGAAGTTACGGTCGGGCAGGGAAGAAAATGCTGGCTTGATATTTTTTTTTTGTGAATGATGTGTTTGATGGAGATGATGATGATAATTGTTTTGACGATATGATTATCAAGATAATGCTGATGATTATGATTATGATGATGATGATAATCATGACATAATGATGCTATAATGATGTGATGATGATAATATAATTATGATGATCATGATGAATTGATATGATTATATGAGTTATGACGATGATATATAAATATATGATATGATGATGTTATCATGATGTGATGATGATATGATAGTTTATTTTCATCTCATCATGATACATTAATAGTTATTGAAAGATGAATTTTAAAAAGTAACATTCTAATATCGACTAGTGTCTAAAAGCTAGTATGCTACACATTTTCAAACGCAATTCAGGCAAAGGGGTTTAAGAACATTTTCTTTTAAATAAATTAATACACTGTTTACATGAAGGTATTTGTTCTTATTTTCTTGATATGTTTTAGGTTTACAACAGTCTAAACCAATCGAGAAATGCGATACATTTGTGGGTTAAGAATAAAGCCTTTGAATGATCCGTATTTATAATTGGACGAGAAAAAAAGAGTTGTCACCATGAAGTTCACAATTGTCATTTTTCTTCACCATCATTATGATAACCACCACCATCATTGTGATAACCACCACCATCCCATCATCATTTCATCATCATCAATTTCATCAATCGGCACCATCACACATTTGTTTCGAATGCAGAATAATTTGTTCCGTCAACCCAATCATGGAAGAGCAAACGTGGTTCCTGCATGCGCTACAGTTTTACAAAGTCAGTCATTCTTAGGTCACTCACAATACAGCGTTCATCGTGTGCACGCTCTTAGCCAAACCGTTGCCTTACCGATGCCTTACCGTTCGCGAACCTGTAGCGAACCGCTAGCTTCCAGCGGTTTCTCGACGAACAACAAAACCTCGGGGAGGAACCGCGGGAAGCTTCACCGACGACTTTGCATACATTACCGTTACGGAACCGATGTGCCAAAACCTTTAAGCGGTAGTGTAGATATTAGCGACTCTATTTTATGTCATAGTAATTGAATGCAAAGACTGAGGTAATATGTAAAGCGCTTCGAACATTTTTTTTTTCTTAATAAAGAACATAGACATGCATGTGTAGTAGTGAGCATTATTATTATCGTTGTTATTGTTGTTATTATTATTTTTATTATTATTATTATTATTATTATTATTATTAATATTATTATTATTATTATTATTATCATTATTATTATCATTATTATTATTATTATTATTATTATTATTATCATTATTATTATTATTATTATTATTATTATTATTATTATTATTATCATTATTATTACATTTTTTCCTACGTTAGGGGGAATCCTATCAATGCGGTTTATTCCATCACAATAGAAATTCAACGTTATGGCGAAAGCGACCGTGCGTTAAGGCGAATGATAACAATAGGCTGAGATAAAAGGATTCCCCCCAAACGCTGGAATAAGTTTTTATTATAATTATTATTACTTTTATTACTATTATTATTATTACAGTGGAAACTCAGTATAACAAGGTCCTTGGGACCATCAAAATAACCTTGTTATAGCAGGAATCTCGTTATAAATGTTTAAAAAAAATAGAATGTAAAGAGCTGGGACCAGAATATTACCTTGTTATATCAGGAATATTGTTTATCAGACCTCTTTATACTGAGTTTCCACTGTATCATTATCAGTATAATGATGTTGATGATGATGATGATAGTCATGATCATTATTAATATTATTATTATTATTATTATTATTATTATGAGATTACCTTTATCATGGTTTATTTCTCAGTGTGACAATAATTTCATTTTGCATCTCCGCTGCAGATTTGGAATGATCTTGGAGTAGCCATTGGACTGTTACCATGGGATGTTTGCAAAGTAAGAATGCCCAATCGGATCACAGGCCAAATAAACATGAGGCGCCCTCTAGCAACAACAGAAACTCGTATAACGACAACAGACCTATAAATAACTTCACACCTGTCGTTGCTCCATCATTTACAGCAGGCCCATCTGATGCAATCCAGCCTTCGCAATTAATTGCTGCTAAAAAGGAAGGTGAGTGTTTTAGTGATGGAAGGCCTGGACCAATCTCGGTCTAGAATTTGTGGTGTCTTGGTCTTGATCTTGACCCTGAGACCTAATACATGTATATGAAATGAACGTAATCATTTATTTTCCTCCTGGGCCCCGTTGCATAAAACTTACCATTAACGGTACTTTGCCATCAGTGGTAACTCCCATGGAAACCTTGATTTTGATTGGCTGTTTACATGTAGTGATGTTACCATGGTAGTTACCATTGATAGCAGAGTTACCATCAATGGTAAGTTTTATGCAACGGGGCCCTGGTCTTGGTCTCCGGACCCCAGGGCCCGACAGGTTTCATAAAACTTGTCATGAATAACAAGTTACAATAACTGTTATAAGCTACTGAAATCCTTGTGTCTGATTGGATGAGAGCACATTTGTAATAGAAATGTGGCAGTTGTCATTGATAACAAGTTTTATGAAACAGGGCCCAGGTCTATTAATACACTTGTATTTAGTTTGCAGGCGCAAACACTTTCAAGTCATAATACATAACAGCTGAGGGTCTAAATAAGGGTCTATGGAGACCTCAGTCGATAGGCAGTCCGTAGGCCATGTACTGTAGCTGCTTAAAGGAGAATTAACCCCAGAATATAAATGTACTTATGTTCAAAAGGGGGAGGGGGGGGGGGGGCACTTTCATTTCCAAAGGTTCGTAATTCAGAAGGTTCATACAGTAATTAGGAACACACTATACCGACTGGTTTCATTACTCTTAAAGTTCATAATTCCAAACATTTTGGTGTGTTACTCTGAAGGTTCATTATTTCAAAGGTTTGTGATTCTAAACATATTTTATCTGAAGGTTCATGGTTCTAAAAATGAAATAGGGGTCTATGTATTTTTTTATTTTTTGAATTATAATATGTACCATTTTTCATTCTCGGAAATTAGACAAACCTTGGGAATAAGAAATCTTCGTAGTAACGAACTGTCAGAGTTATGAAATTTTAGGAAATGTCCTCTATCTGTCATCTTTAGCTACATGTAGAGTCTAGATCAACTGATTTATTGATCATCTTCACCAAGCAGTACTGGATACACCAAAAATTTTGAAGAACGGATAAAATTTGTGCGATTATCAAATATGTCACGATGATATCATCACACGTCGGTGCCTAAAACAATAGATACATGCTTTTTTGGATGTTACAATGCAGTATGCACTTTTTGTGTGTGATGCCATACATGTATGCCGTGTACATTATCCTTGTACATGTACAGTACTGTACAAGGATCGTCAGATATTATCCCAGATGGCAGCTCGCTCATTTGTATTTCGTCTCCTAATTTTGTCAAATGATGCAATGGACCAGTCAGCTGCGCAGATTCTTTTTATGACAGATACATGTATGATATGGAATGGGACTAGCTGAGGAACACTTCTAATGAACATTTTATAATGCTCAGTGTATTTCATAGTACATTTTCAAGGTACATGTATGTACATGTACTGGCCATTGATGAGTAGTCACCATTGCAGCTTTTGAAAACCAAAAAGGATGCACATGTACCTAAAATGTTTTTGACAGGAAATGTGACACTTTGAAATTTCATGTCCACTTTCTTGAAATCTTAACCACGTGTTGGCGTGCAAATCCTAGTGCAAATCCAAGTAAATATCCTCTAACACTTGAAATACTTCTCAAAGTTATGTCCCCAAAATAAATATACCACATAACTTTACATTCTTGTTAAAATCTCAAGTTTCTGTTCATTTAAATGACATGAAGAAAGGTTGCTTTGCCACCTGTTGCTAATGGAATAAAAGAAGGTTTCAAAAGTATGAGAGAATCATTGACAAAGTTTTGTTCAGTACGTGTAGATCTTCTTCTTCATACGTGTACATGTACACATGTATACACTGTAAATACATGTACCATTGATTGATGATCCAATTTTAAAATTATCTTGCAGTACTGGCTTTACCCTACCTTGTACCCATTTTAACTATATGTACATTACCCCTGGGTAAAGAGTGGTACATTCAGATTCAAGCAAAGCCAGAGGGCATTAAGGTCTACATTTTCTCATAAAAACTTTATTCTAGAAAAGAATGAAGCCTTGGAGATCTTGGAGATTTGATAGGCTGCAGAATTTTCACAACTCTGTCATGTTAATGGATCTGTCAGCAATTTAAAGCTGCACGATATTCCTGCAATCAGTAACTGTTTGGGCATCCTTGGGGTGCATGAAATTAGCAACAGTCTCTTGGTGTGTGCTTCCCTGGTTAGTACAAATACATGTACAATTACATCTATACTTGTTGAGCTTTGTAGTTTGGAATTTCACATTTTTTCTTAAAGATAAAGTAGAGTTCTGGTCATGCAATTACGTTTTGAAAGGAACGGTCTCAAAGGAATTACATGTAGGAAAGGTTGACCATGTCTACATACATGTACGAACTGTTTTATACTGTGTTGTTTTGGAATCATCAAAATAGATTAAAAAATTGACCCAATCTCACTGAAAAGCACATGTACTGCACACAGAAATAGGTATATGGGACTGCGCACAGAAGTGGCATCGGCCTGAACATTTCAGCTATTTCTAGTCATACATGTATTTCGAATATACATCTAAGAGCATTTGAAGGGCAATCATTTTCAGGGGCTGTTTCTACTATGATGTTCTTTCAAACTGCCATAAAAGGAATGAGAAAGCTCACAAATTATTTTTCACCTTTCCCAGAACTCAAGACTCCCTTGAAAGCTGAATTATGTGACGAAAATCACAATACACATTTTATAGTCTGTGCGCAATCTGTATATGATTATCCTTTGATGTTTCTCAATGGAATTGAGAAATTCCATTCCAAAAAATAAAATGGCATTCATTCCTCTTTTCAGTGGAACTCCATTTTGTGATTTTTGTCTGAAAGTGCATTGTATTGGCACACTTCAAACTTTTGTGCTTTGCAGTTTGCATTATACATGTATTTCCTAAAAATACATGTATATGTTGCTTGAAACCACAAATCCAGAAAATGCTTACTGTGAATGTCTGTACATGTATATACATAGGTGAGGGCAATTGTAGATTGCCTATCAACTGTAAACAGGCTTTATGTTTTCTGAAAAGAGGAAGTTATTTTATTTTGGTGAAATTCCCTGTTCTCCATATCAATTTCCTGACTTTGTTGGCAGGGTTGGCCATTTGCTTTATTTAAAGAAAAATCATTGTTAAAAAATAAATTAAAAAGAAGAGGTTTATATATTTCACTAATTTTATTCTTAAATCATGTATTAAGTTAGTTATTTACATCAGACTGATGTAAATAACGTCAGGATTGAATTTTCAAGAAATTGTTATCAGAGGCAGAATTTAGAAGAAAAAAAAAAAAACAACTTTAGATATTTGATTAATCCAACTTGACTAAAGTTGTGTTTTTTTATGCGGATCCATGGTTGCTTTGAATGTCCTATACAGTAAAGACAGAGAGAGAGACAGACAGATGGAGTGAGACAGAGAAAAAAGAAAAGAGGGGATAGACATAGAGACAGAGAAAGAGAAAAAGAGAGAGAAAGAGAGAAAGAGAGAGGAGAGAGAGAGAGAGACAGACATACATGTACAGACTGATGAAGACAGAAAAAGAGGGGAGAGACAGAGAGAGAAAAAGAGGGGAGAGACATAGAAACAGAGAAAGAGAGAGAAAGAGAGAGGAGAGAGAGAGAGAGACAGACATACATGTACAGACTGATGAAGACAGAAAAAGAGGGGAGAGACAGAGAGAGAAAAAGAGGGGAGAGACATAGAGACAAAGAAAGAGAGAGAAAGAGAGAGAGAGAGAGAGCGAGGGAGAGAGAGAGGGGGTGAGAAGAAACCAGAAACAAGGAAGCATCCAACATGAACAATTGAATTGACATGTTTACACACATAGATGTTCATGTTGAAGTGACAAGATTGTTGATGCATGTTCCCGTCAATATTTAAAGGGTACCAATCACCAAAAAATATTAAATTACTCTGTATGTCAGAGGTTCCATGTCATTCTACTATATTCCAAATATGGGCTTTGAATATCACTTAGACTACAAAGAGATATTACAAGTTTAATTATACTCTCTATAAGCATAAAAGCGACTCGTGAGTAGACTACTCAATGCACCCGTACGCGCTCGCCGAGATAAGGGCTCGCGCGGAACAAAACTCGGCAGGTTCGGTTCCGCGCGAGCACCTTCACGTTATCCTTTATTTCCTTCATCCTCCTAAACCGTTGACCTATAGAATTTCAGATAAAGTTCTTTGAGGTTAATTTTATACTTTCTAGCGGTATACAAATTATTTTTCCAGGTGGTTGGTACACTTTAAGTACATGTACCAGGTAAAGACATCACATGCATGTACCAGAGGGAAAGTATTATTTTCAATGGAGGAAGCGTGCATTGGATCTCAAGAGAGTCACAATTAGACCAATAATATCCTTACACGCATATAGGATTTCCTTTCAGGTAGTGGCTCTTGAGCTATTCATTTACAACATGTAGATTTGTGTTTTAAAAAATATGTAATTAGGGAGGGCTACATATACATGTACATAAAGTTGTATACTCGTCGTGTGATTGCAATGATTAAAGGGAAATCCAACCTTAATAGCAAGTTGCTTTGAAAGAAAGAGGAAAAATCAAAGAAGCAGAGTAGTGAAAGTTTGAACGAAATCGGACAAGCAATAAGAAAGTTATGAATTTTTGAAAGTTGAAATCACTATGCATATGGGAATTTCAAATTGGCCGAATAGGTAATGTCACTGTGATGTAGCTGTGGACAACTCCCCCATTCGCT
Organism: Heliocidaris tuberculata; assembly: GCA_025618425.1. Lineage (NCBI taxonomy): Eukaryota > Metazoa > Echinodermata > Echinoidea > Camarodonta > Echinometridae > Heliocidaris > Heliocidaris tuberculata. The sequence goes on from CM046841.1 coordinate 14,978,769, forward strand.
CTAACACAAAAAATGACTAAAATGTCACTTTTTCTCAAAATGCATTACTAGGTACATGTAGGATCTTTTCGTTCATGAGGACCCATAACAATATGCTATCTCCAATATATTTTGAGTACTGCCCCGAGGGTAAAAACGCCTCGAAGAAAACCTCAAATTAATGATATTTTTTGTGTACGACAAATGGGAGAGTTGTCCACAAAAATGTCACAATTGACTCACCAAATTGCCAATTTGAGATTCGCATAGATGTTAGTCTCATTTTTCAAACATCCATAACTTTCTTAGACCTTAGTCCTTGTCCGATTTCTTTCAAACTTTCACCATCCTGTTTTTTCTTATTTTTCTGCTTTCACACAAATCATCTTATTACCAAGGTTGGATTGCCCATTAAGAAATTGTCTAGAAGTTATTGGGAAAGCGTGACAATGTAAAGATAAGTGCTCCATAAGTCTTTGTGTTCAGGGATATGGTATTATTAACCCTTTCATGACTGGAATTATTTAAAGGCTAAAGTGATCACATTTTGTTCTTCAAATTGGCAACAGAAACATTTTTCTTTTAATCCTACACGGTTTTAATAAAATGTAATGTCCTTGAAAACAACATACATGGTTAGGAGCTTTGTCGAAAAGTTTTAAAAATTGCCAACTTTGACTAAAAACAATGATTTTGAACCGCTCAGTGTGTTGCCAATTTAAGGATTTCAAAGCTTATTCTCCTTCTTAAAATTCCTGACATCAAACGCAATATGGTCGTGCAACAAAAATGGACACAATGTGTGCAGAAATTTTTGCTCTATCTACTCATCCATTGGTATATTTTTTAGAGCTCTGAATCAAAAGTTATTGAGCCAAACCACAAAATGTGGTAAATAGTCTCGAAAGGGTTAAAATGAAAGCAAATTGAAACTTGTTATCAATAATAGCTACATGTACATGTAGTTGCAATGGATCTATGACAAATTTGCCCTCAGCCAATCAAATGCTATGATTTCAGTCATTGTGTTTTAATATTATGTTTGATATTGATAAACAAGGTTTATGAAACAGGCCCTTGGTCTGCCAAGAGAGTGAGAGCCAGAAAACTGTTAGGTAAATACTAACACTTTTCACATGAGACCTTATGGCTTTCACTTTAATCGATCAACAGCAGACTACATAATGTTGTGTGCTGAGGGCCAGAAGGATATAAATAACACTTCACATGAGTTAATGCCCTTCTGGCTTTCACTTGGATCGATCAACAGCAGACTACATAATGTTGTGTGCTGAGGGCCAGAAGGATATAAATAACACTTCACATGAGTTAATGCCCTTCTGGCTTTCACTTGGATCGATCAACAGCAGACTACATGATGTCGTCTGCTGAGCTGGACAGAAGGATGTAAATAACACTTGACATGAGTTTAATAGCATTTCTAGCTTTCACTATGATTGATGTATGTATTGAATAGAGCAGGAAGTATGGGAATAGAAGAAGCTTTTGAGCGTCTTTCTTTTTCCATGTTTAGAAAGTTGTATGAAATTAGAGAGATTTGTTTACAAGAAAACTGGGAAATCCTCTTGTGTCAAAACACATGGAGCTAAAATGTGTGCACAAACAAAGCTCAGGCATACATGTACATGTATGTTAGGGCCCTGTTTCCTCAAAATTGTCATTAATGAAAAGTTGCAATAACTGTTATAAGCTACTGAAATCCTTGCATCTGATTGGCTGAGAGCAAATTTGTCGGTAAAAATCATCGACAAGACACTTGATGAAACGCTCCCCTGGTCTGGCAACAATTAGTCCAGGGTCTTATTTCGTCAAGACAAAGATACAGGGTTAGGGGTGCAGCTGGGTTTTAAGGATAGGGGTTTAGGGTTAGGTACATGTATACACCTATTCGGAGAGCTGAATGGCCAATCTCAGTCACGTGTGTGACGAAAATCCTGAAAAATAGTTCATTTAAACAGATCTACATGTAATTTCCCAGTATTTGCCTTGTATAGAAGTTTCTCATTTTGGATATTCGAATAACAATCTTACCCCCAACAGATGGAGGGTAATTATTTTAACTGAGAGAACATCATTTTATTTCAGAGGTCAACATTAGGTTGGTCACGTGTGTGACCTCACTTGAAAAAGGGTCTTACTTCTTGGTATTTAAACTTACTTTTCTACTATTTCCATTGGAGTGCAAGTTTCCTTTTTTCATTGCTGTACACATGTACACATGTATGGTGGGATTGCTCTGAACAGTTTGAAAGCAATTTTCCATGAATCAGTGAACATTCTTTTCTTGTGGAGGTGAAAATTGGGTCGGTCACATGTGTGATCACTCAAAAAAGAGTGTTTTTATATGTCTCTGTAAAAACATTATAGTTCGGGAATGACTTTTCCTGTCAAAGAAAAGAAAATCTTTTTCATAGAAACTGGTAATATAAAAAAATCAATAAAATGTTATCTGAATGAGGCAAAATTAGATGGTCACGTGTGTGACTAATAGTTTCACTTGTAATGCAAAGAATGGCCCTGAAGATGGAAGTGTTAAGCCGCCATTACTTGGGGCCATTGAGTACATGCTGAATAATAGTTAAAGTATTCCGCAAAATTAGTTCAGGGATGGCCATGCAACCCTGTTTGATTACATACATGTAAGACAATGGGTGAATTCAAGTTCGGTGTTGAGAGCTGGTGTTGGTGTTGGGGCAAAACTAGCACCAGCCACAACACCAAACGTGAAAAGAAGCTGGTGCTGGAATTGACTTCACTAGGTGTTGAGCTATCAATAGTGTGATTGGTATTATTTTTATGAACTCGAATTCGGTGTTTGGGCTAGAATCAGCAGCCCATTTCACGCTTTCAACACCAACACCAACACCAACACCGAACATGAAACCACCCGTTGAATCATCTGCATGTATGTGTGCATTGTATGCTCTTTGTTGGCCCAAGCTATGGTGGACGAACTTCTACAGTGCTCTTAGAAACCATGGAAACTGTAGTGTTTGGTCCAGGGTTGAAGTGAAGAATTGGGTTAGTTTAGGATATTGACTGGGGAGTAAATGTCACAGGCGTCAGGTGCTACGCGTCCGCTCGCTATTCATAAGGACCGCTATTCATAGAAAACCGCTATTCATTTAACACGCGATATGAATAGCGGTCCTTATGAAGTTTTGAATAGTGGTCCTTATGAATGGAGATCCTTATGAATAGTGAGGTAATTTTTCTATGATTTGCTCACTATATAGAAGGACCGCTGTTCATAAAAAAACCGCTATTCATTTAGTCACGCGTTATGGATAGCGGTTCTTATGAATAGCGGTCCTTATGACTAGCGAGGTTACCCCAGGTGCTACACCCCATAACTGCCCCAACCTTTGATTTTTCACCAAGTGAAAATTTTGCCCCGAAAATTGCATGATGCAGGCGAGACTGCCCTGGGCATTTCCCTTGTTTCCTGTGAAATGACCTCTCAAAAACAATTTTACAGGTTTCAGTACTATAGATAAAGATAATCCACTTATTTTAATAATAATTACAATGTAAATAGGTATGTTTTAAGATGCTTCTTAAATAATTTGACTGATGTACTACAGCGTAATTCACATGGTAGCCTATTCCATGCAACTGGACCATACTTAATGTAAACTTCGCTCACCCATTTTTGAATTTATTCTAGGCACATATAGAGTAAGAGAGCTGTCGTGTCTGTAGTGGAGCGAAGTTTGTAAGTGGAATGAAGGGAAGATTGTAGCGAGGAAGACAAATATTCAGGGGCAACACATACACTGTTTTCGACTCGTCTCACGTAGGCTACAGGTATTGAGGGTTCAGGGACAGAAACTAAGCTAAGGCTTTTACTTCATGTTATATCACATTCTTTTTGTAACTTCTGGGCCCTGTTTCATAAAACTTGCCATCAGTGACAAGTTGCAATAACTGTTATAAGCTACCGAAATCCTTTCATCTGATTGGCTGAGAGCAAATTTGTTGGTAAATATCACCGACAAGACACTTGATGAAACGCCCCCCTGATCCCGCATATTATGTACATGTACATGTAGCATGAATATACTACGTGTTATTGAAAGAGATATATATACTAGTACATGTACGAATAAGGTTTAAAAGATTCCAATGGTTTGGCATGTTCTGTCTCTGGACCCTAAGTCTAAACAGCTTGTCTTGGCCGAGTTGAACATGGAAGTCTAAGCAACACTTGTGCTAGAATACTGAATAGACATTTAAAATAATTATTCTTCTGAAATTCATCAAAGAAATACATTAACATTACATTTGAAAGTCAATAAATAAAACTATGGCTACTTCAATAGGACAAATTCATTGTATACCTTGTTTTTCTAATCATTTTGAACTGAAAATTAAAACTGCATATATTGTTATGTCATTTTTCATTTGTGAGCATCCAACCAAGCACAGTTAAAGTAAATCACACCTGAATGTTTCAGAACATACATGTATATATATATATATATATATATATATATATATATATATATACAAAACATGTAATGTATAACCAAACCTTTACCAAATTTTCAGTGCCTAAACTAGCTCATTATCCCTTTCAAGACAATTGACCACATTTTGTGGTTTGGCTCAATAACTTTTGATTCAGAGCTCTAAAAATATACCAGATGCATGAGTAGAAAGACCAAAAATTTCTACACACATTGATTCCATTTTTGTTGCTTGACCATATTGCGTTTGATGCCAGGAATTATATAAAGGAGAATAAGCTTCAAAATCCTTAAATTGGCAACACATTGAGAGGTTCAAAATCACTGTTTTTTATCAAAATTGGCATTTTTTTTCAACTTTCGACTAAGTTTCTAATGATGTATATTGTTTTCAAAGACATTACATTTTGTTAGAACCATGTAGCACTAAAAGAAAAATGTTAGTGTTGCCAATTTGAAGAGCAAAATGTGATCAATTTACCCCTTGAATAATTCCTGTCATGAAAGGGTTAAGTGGGGAATAGACATTGAAGTAAAAACCCATCTCAAAATCCAGGGTGTACCAAAACTTTTGACCAGTACTGTTTGTGTGCAACTCAATGACCCGCAATGAAATTTCAGAAATATTTCTGCCCCGTGTAACAAAATTAATTGAAAAACCCTGTTCAATAGTCTAAACAACTAACTTCTTGACAGTTAACTTTGCAACAACTTAAACTTTTTACAACCAAACTCCCTGACATCTTGACAACTTACTCTTTAATAGGAACTGACTTCTAAACAACTAACTTCTTGACAACTGCATCTAACATCTTGAAGATGTGTAATTTGATTTCATATTTCCAGGAAGTAATGCACATTCTAGAGGTATAATTTATCTCTTCAGTGTACACTTTGTTATTTTTGGCATCCTTAAAAACATGAGAAAAATAATGAGGGTTTAGTATTTCGAAAAAAGAGAGGAAATCTTGATTTTTAATAAAAATTATTTTTTCAACTATAATTATTTCAGATTTTGCACATACTTGTACATGTAGCATTGGTTGGTAGTAAATTGTAATCGTATGATAGCTTTTTCCAGGATAAGTGATATATCATGACTTATGACATGTTGTATTTTAAATAATATCATAAAAGTTATGACTTTGGTAGCATTTTTACAGATTTCTCCAAATCAAAAACTCAATTTAAAAAAATGGATCATACAAGTGTAGATAATATCCATATCAGCCGTTTGGGAGAAATAGAGATTGATCCATTGAAAAAAAAAAAATTCTACAGACTTTGAAGTTTCAGCACTCTTAAACAAACTGTGTTTAAAGTTGGGTGAGACAAAGATAATCTATATGTATTGCTCTTTTTTACGAATTACTCAGAATAATATAAATTTAACCTAAAAACCCTAGATGTTTTTGTTGGTAGGTAATCTCGACACACCATTAAATATTTGGGGCTTGAGAACACAAAATTGATTTTTATTGACAGTCTCAGGTACCCGTATGTGCAGTGCCCCTTAAATTTGTACTAAAGCACATCAATCAATAGTGATCAGTCTAGTGACAGGTTTGGTGACCCATTCAATTTATTTTACAACTAATGTCTCTCCAAGTGCTACCAGCTGGAGACATCAGTTTCATATCTCCCTATCCTACTGCTCTACAAATTGCAACTATAGCTACATTCACATCGGACTTGTGGTTTTGAAACTTTAAATTAGCGAAACAACGATTCACTAACCATGACGAGGGTTCACACAGGCCCGAAACAATGATGCTCATTCTGAAACTACAGGTACAAGCCGAGCGATCATCGTTTAACATGGGAAGTAGATACTGATTGTGTGTACGGTACACATACAGAACCTGTGTTCATAATTCGTGCAAAGGGTATGCCCCAGAAGTTTAAGATGAACAGAGAGGTCATTGTTAACTATGAACTTGCAAAACTTAAAGTTTATTCTGTCCACACAGCCCGAAACTGTGACAGAGGACCCCTCACTGCTCGTGGTTTCAGCATTAACCACAAGCTCGCTTTAATGGTTCTAGAACTAAAGGTAAACTTAAAGTTTCAAAACTGCGAGTCCGTTCATATGGTCTGAAACTACGAGATAACTACAAGTTAACTTAAAGTTTTGAAACTACAAGCGAAACTTAAAGTTAAGCTCCCTTCGTGTGAACCTGACTTAAATCATCGAAGAACCCTGCACAGGTCTTTCTTTTATCTTTCTCTGATCGTGTTCATCATCACACTGCTCCTCTTGCACTTGCAATTTGCGACTTTAAAATCATTGACATCATCCTATTATAAACTAAAAGGAGTACTTTCAAAGAAATTATTATTGTCTTAATCTTTCTTGCCTTAACATTTTAGAGCTGATATTTGAGAAACTTTGAGACTTTTAATGCTTTAATTTTTCCCTCAAATACGAGGAAAGCAGAGTTATCATTTAAGAACTAGAAATAAGAACTATAGATTTAATTTGCTTAGGATCTCTTTTGAGAGCTGCATGTACATCTGTTTTATGAATTTTATCATTTAAAACCTATAGACATTTGTTTGCATGCTCTTTTGCTAGTGTATATAGATTGTCTTATATCTACAGTATGTCCATTTCTTTTCAACTCTTATAATATAATAGCTGTTTCTTATATAGCGCCTTACCAGTTACAAAGTAACCAACCAAAGCGCTTACAGCATTATTACCCTGGTCACTGGATTCATGCACATTATAGTGCACATTATCCACTCCTTTGGGGAGCATTCCCGCCAGTCGCCTGTTTCCAAGCGCGCACATGCTAATCCAACCACAATGACGTTTGCATCCTACCGGGTACCCATTTAACACCTGGGTTGAGAGGAGCAATGTAGATAAAATGGTTTCTCATCCTCTTTCTCATTCCCTTTCCCACCCCCTCTCTCTCTTTTCCCCTTATTCCTCTTTCTCTCCTCTCCTCTTATTTTGCCACATGGTGTCTTTATTGTTTTTGTAAATATGAATGTTTAACTAGTTGTATCAAATTGCATTTTACTGTGTATTCTTTTGCATGATGTATGTACATGTATACTGCATGTGATCAGCTCTTGAGCTGCTATATATAGTCTTTAAAGGTAAAGTTGAGTTCTTGTCATGCTACATGTATAACATTGTGGAAGAAACTGTCCCAAAGCAATTGGGAAAGGTTGATCACGGGAACATAAGAATTGGTCTTCACACTGAAGTTTTGGAATCATCAAAATTATAAGAAATTGACCCGATCTCGCTGGAAAGCACATGCACTGCACACAGAAATTGGTATATGGGACTGGACATACATGTACATGTTGTATGAATGTTCGGCCCAAACACTTCAGCTGTTTCTTGTCATATTTCGAATAAGAGGGCATTTGAAGAGCAATCCCTGTCATGGGACACTTCTGCTGCCATGATGTTCTTCCAAACTGACACAAAAGGAATGAGAGTGCTTAGAAGTTATTTTCACCTTTCCTAGAACTCAACCTTCCCTTTAATAACCCTTTCAGGACAGGAATCATTTAAGGGCAAAATTGATCATGTTTTGTTCTTCAAGTTGGCAACAATAATATTTTTCTTTTATTGCTGCATGGTTTTAATAAGTTGTAATGTCTTTGCAAACAATAAACATTGGTTAGAAATTTTGTAGAAAAGTTGAAAAAATTGCCAATTTTGATTAAAAAAACCAATGATTTTTAACCTCTCAATGTGTTGCCAATTTAAGGATTTTAAAGCTTATTCTTGTTTTCAAAATTCTTGGCACCAAACGCAATATGATCATGCAACAAAAATGGACATAATATGTGCAGAAATTTTTGCTCTTTCTACTTACGCATCTGGTACAGTATATTTTTAAGAGCTCTGAATCAAAATTTATTGAGCCAAACCACAAAATGTGGTCAGTTGTCTCAAAAGGGATAAATACCTTTTCAATTCAATTCAATATATTCATATTGTAACCTCTGATTGTATCTTGTCTTTGTTTCTTTTCCACACAGTCCTCACTTATATAGCTCTTTATGACTATGAAGCTCGGTCAGAAGATGATCTCTCTTTCAGGAAGGGAGAGAAGTTGGAGATTCTCAACAACACGTAAGTACAGTCAAACCTGCTCTTTAGCGACCACCTGTATAGAAAGACCACCTGTCTATCTATAAAGACCAAAATCTTTGTTTCCCTTGAAAAGTGTTTCTTATTGAAATGTGCATTAAAAGCAATCTGCACATAAAGACCACCTACTCATAAAGACCACTTTTCATGTCTCCCTTGAGTGGTCTTTATACATGTAGAAAGGTTTCACTCTATAACATATAATGTAGATGGACAGAGTACATAATCGTGTGCTTTGGAAAGTAATAAGTATTTGGTTACTTGGTGTCCCATACGTGTACATCAGGGGCCAATCAAGGATTTTTTTTTAAACGGAGGGGGGAGGGAGTCCAATTCCTTAAAAAATGTGGTTCCATTCCTCTCCCCCCCCCCCCCCCCCGAACGAAAAAAAAAAAATTCTGATAAGCAAGCAAGCAAGCAAACAGAGTTTATCAAACATAAAAGGGGATGGGGGGGGGGGGAGGTCCAATACCCCCTCCGGATCGTGCCTTTACGTGTATGTTGCCAAGTATATTGGAATAATGATCAAATAATTAGCATCAGAAATATCAGTTTCCTCGAAGTTTCATACGATACAACTAATTGTATCATCAGGACCGTCTTTTTAAAGAATTGTGATTGATCCGAATCGCATGCAAGTCCTTCATCCATTGCAAATTTATAGTCTCCTATCTCTTACATGTACATGTACAATGTATGTACAGAGTTGCGATTGATATCAATAGTCGCAACTCCACCCTGATATTTAAGTTGGTTTTAAAGGAAGCAGAAATATTAAAGAAACGGATCAATGAAAATTTGAGCAAAATCCAAAAAGAAACTAGAGTTGAACAAGTACAACTATACAGGTGGGCTGTGGAAGAGTTGAAATGCTGGTAATGCTCGCGTGCGCGTACTAGGAGTTATAATGCACTCACCAATTGCAAATGTTCAACAATGCCCTGTAACACATGCAGTCTATTCCAGTCAATCTAAGGCATTTTTTTACCGTTTGCGCACTTATGTGCGTACGTACGCGTACACGAACGCGTACGCGCACGTTTAAGAATATGTTCTAGAAATCATGTAGGATCAATTAAAATGCTAAAACAGTCCAAGATAGTCATTTTCATGCTGTATATGGAACTTAAGGCCACTGACGCGCGCGCATTCGCGCACGCGTGGAAAATTTTGAAATGTTTAAAATGGCCTTAAACATGCCCAAAATTGATTATAGACCATTTAGAGCATTTTCAGTTTTTACGCACGTGTCACTTCACCGATGCATGCGTACGCGCCACTTCACCGATGCGTGCGTACGCGCATGCACCCTTTGTTCAATTAATTTCATTTTTAATTAACTTGCATCATACCAAATATTGCTATGTTATGACTTTGTATTGCAGAGATATAGCATATGTTAGAATTTCACAAAATGGCACCTAGATGATGTCACGATGCATTGACTATGTTGAAAAAATTTCTTTGCTGAGACAATAACCATATATACCATCGTACCAAATTTGAATACATTTGAATAAGCTGTTTGGAGATATTGTGCATACAAAAAAGTGGGTAGAAATAAAAATAAATAATAAATAATAAATAAATAAAGAAAGAAAGAAAAAATCGTACAAAAACATAAGGTGGTCTGTACTTGAAGTACAGCCCACCTAATAAGAAAGTTATGAATTTTTCGAAGTTGTAATCAATCAAACACAAATCGGCAACTCTGACATATCTTGCGAGCTCCTCTCCCATTTGCCCTGTACTGAAAAAAATCATAAATTTTCATTTTCTGTTAAGAAAATATTTTATCATACGTGCACCCTAGATATTCTCATTTCACTTTTGCTTTTATACAAAACCTGTATGATACAAATCTATTCCCTCATTAAAAACAAAGAAAATGAAAATTTATGAAATTTGCTGTACTGTGCAAATGGGTGAGGAGCTCGCAAGATACGTCACGGAATTGCCAGTTAGTGTTTGATTGATTACAACTTCAACAAATCATAGCTTTCCTAATTCTTACCGGATTTTGCTCAAACTTTCATTGATTTGTTTCATTAATTTTTAAATTAATCAGGGTGGACTTTCCCTTTAAGTCACTGGTTTAGTGGGTGATGTACATGTATGGGACAAGCCAGCATTTTGGAAGTTTGATTGATTGTACACATTCATTTTATGACAATGAAAATGATGAAAATGGGCATCAAATCCGTGTAGGAGGAAAACAGATAGAGGAGGCCTTTGCAGGGTGGTCACGCAGGTTGTCTCGTGGTCATGGTCGGGCTGTCCTTACCCCCCTATGAGTGGGTTTAACCTCACTCATCTGGGAGCAGCGTTTTCATCCTATAATATTGCTGAAGGAGTGTATACAATGCTGAAAGCAATATAATTTGAAGATGAATCTGGAGACTTGGCTGGTCAGTTTATAAAGTTTTTTTTTTGCAAAGGCACGTTGAAGGAGAAAGATTTTTCAGGGGAAACAAAGGATGTTTTACTGTTAAATGTACATGTATACCCATGATTTTAATACCACTTGAATTAAAGCGATTGAAAGAGGAGGTTAAAGGTAATAAACAGTAGTGGTAGCAAAATGAAAGTTGGCATGAAACTGCTCAAAATCAGTCTCATATTGTTCGGCTTGCATAGAAAGATACATGAGTGAGATAATCCGGTATTCTATTCATGATTTCCGGTGATTTTCAGTAAAATAATTCAAATGATCGAATATCAACGGTTACCTTATACCCTCGCTAAGGACCACCTACCCCGATGCTCCCGGCTCAACGGCGCACAGCACTTCGCACCACTGTTTACACGTGTGTGAACTGTCAACGCGGTACCGCGCTTGTAATTCGATGTTTATTTTTTGGGATATTTTTGCCATTTCTAAACCATTTTTCTTCAAACAAACGTCACCTACATTCGAAATTAATCATTTCACAACAGTATATGTAGTAATTTCCATTCCAGCTGACAAAGTAGTTAAATATCCAAAGCGCCACCTTTCCCACTACTGTACGATACCTTTAAGTTCTGGGAAAGGTGAAAAATTATTTATCAGCGTTCTCATTCCTGTTATGCCAGTTTGGAAGAACATCGAAGTAGAAATGTCACCTGAAATGCCCTCATATATGCAAAATATGACGAGAAATAGCTGAAGTGTACAGGCCGAACATTCATGCCACACGTGTGCACAGTCCCATATACTCATTTCTGTGTGCAGTGCATGTGCTTTTCAGCGAGACTGTCAATTTTTAAAATCATTTTGATGATTCCAAAACCTCACAGTGTGCACAAATTCTTACATGAATGTAGACATGAGCAACCTTTCCCAGTTGCTTGGAGACAGTTTCCTTCAAAGTGTAATCACATGACTAGAACTCAACTCTATCTTCAAATCCCATTGGGCAGTAATAAAACATAAATATGCTATGTGTGTATCAAATAAAGGCTAATTCATTATACAAACAAATAAACATCAAAAGGTGCTAAACAAGATTTACAAGATTATATCAGTAATCCCCCACCCCTTCCCCCCCCCCCCAAAAAAGGAAAGAAAAATAAAGTAGCTATTAATGCAATGCCCTTCTAAAGTTCCAGTTCTCAACATACATGTATATATGTACAAAAGTTTAATCTAAGATTACATTTAAATTTGACAATAAGGTACATGTACATACATGTAATGTGTATTGAGTATTCAAGATCTATCTTTTGGTTAATGTAAATTTGATTACCAATGAATGGATGTACTCGAGAGCGTAATAGTGATTCATTGAACAAATAGGGTATCGGCTGACATTAAAGTCCTTCAATCTGGGAGGGAAAAAAAAATTCCATGGTTTTTATTGTGCAATGGACTTTACAGGTAGTTCCTTTAGAATTTTGGCATTGGACTGAAAAAGAGGGGATTTTTTTTTTAATGCAAGACTGCACAATTGTTCAGTTATGCACAATTGGTACAGTTATCACATGAAGGCTACCCGTACAGCCCATTTGTGAAGTTATCATATTTTATGTCTTACCAAATCTATAAAACTGCATGTATCACAATATTCATGACAACCCTGAAGAGACAAAGGAGAAGAAAAAAATTGCAACTCCTGGCCCCCATCTTATAAAGAGTTGCCATTGATTTGAATCGATAGCAAAATTGATGGCTACTCCTATCTCCTAAATACACAGTTGCGATCAGTTTTAAAGTCTCATTAAACCGGTAGAACTTGAACAGCGCCATCTTACAGTGATTGCTAAATTCAGATTTGAATTTGAAACTTAATTGCATTTTATTTTGAATTTTGACAAGAAAGCTTGTTTGGATAATCGACAAATTTTGTATTTCAAACTATTATTTTTGACTTAGCTTTGTGGAAAATTGTGAGCAGGTACATTCTAAACTTTTACAAACTAGAATGGGGCATGATGGGGAAGTGAGAGACACAGACACTTATCAAATCCTGTTGAAAGATGGCGCTATTTAGGACTCCAGATTACTGTCTCTTTACGGTGCGATCGATTCGAATTAATGGCAACTCTTTATAAGACAGGGCCCTGGTATATTCTTTTGCAATGATTATAATCCTCAACTATTGCTTAACTTTATACTGATGATAATTTGGGTTTAAATGTTCCGTTGTGGATATACATGTATGTCCAGTGAAACCTGCTTTAGCAGCCACCTGTGTGGGAAGACAACCTGTCTGTTATTAACAGTGTTCTGTTGAACAGTTTTCTTCATTGAAACATGTAATGTACTAAAGAAAAATGCACATAAAGACTACCTGTCTGTACAAGCCGCTTCATGTCCTGCTAAAGTGGTCTGTATCCCTATCGTAACAGGAATTATTTGAGGGCTAAAATTGGTCACATTTTGTTCTTCGAATTGGCAACAATAATTTTTTTCTTTTAATGCGACGTGGTTCTGATGAAATGTAATGTCTTTGTAAACAATGGGTGAATTCAAGTTCGGTGTTGAAAGCTGGTGCTGGTGTTGGTGTTGGGGCAAAACTAGCACCAGCCACAACACCGAACCTGAAATGAAGCTGGTGCTGGGATTGACTTCACTAGGTGTTGAGCTATCAATAATGTGATTGGTATTATTTTCATAAATCTGAATTCGGTGAGAATCAGGAGCCTAATTCACGCTCTCAACACCAACACCGAACTTGAAATCACCCAATAAAACATGTACACGGTAAGGCTGGGGCCCGGTAGAAAATTACCCGGAACGGCCCGGACCGGTAAAGATGTCAAAATTTTTACCGGGTCCCGGCACGGCCCGAAACCCGGTAAATTTTATGTTTGTTTATATTTTCCTTATGTTTTTATTTTAGTACGTTATTGCGCAAATATGGTGTTTCCTATTTAGCTTCCTGAGCGAGGGAGACGCAAGTTGAGGATCATTTACTCGTGATAACAAATTTTGGAATTGATCTTTTATTTTATTTTGCGTGCCTCCGCGAGTCCACGCTACTTATCAGCGTTAATGTTTTCCTAATCTTCTACCTGAGCGAGAATTTCGAGAAAGAATGAAGTTGAAGATGATTTAATCATGATTACAACTTATGTTTGTCTTCTTGCTAAGTTACAATCACGATAGTTAATTGATAAATAATTATTAAACATTGAAGATACTGACTTCTAAAAGCTATGAAAGAGTTACGAAGGTGTGAGACCTAAATAACAGACATTCCGCTACTCATAGTGTGTGTTGTGTGTGTAGTGCGTGTATGTCGGACAGTCGGACTGCCTGTGTGTGTACAACGCTATTAGTAGCGCACACCTCGTTGTGATCAGCGAGGATCAACAGGAGAGCTTGGAAGAGAGAGAGCGAAAGAGAGATGGCAAGCCGCAAGAGAAATATTCAGAGGGTAGGGACAGAAAATATATACAATTATGTTATTGCTGGTTACTGCATATTCAATTCCAGTGTAATGATATAAAAATAATTGAAACAAATCAATGAAATTTACTCCAGAATGAAAACTCAGTGTTTGAAGAATTAACAAAAAATAAAATCACGATAAAGGAAGTAAGTCTAAGAAAAAAAAATATTAAATGAAAAGAGAGCTTACATGTCTTTAAAAAAAAATCGCGGCACAAATATATTAATTGTGAAAGTACTTCAGAATTAAGAAATACATGTTGAGTCTTTTCAGAGAAGGAATAATAATGCTAACAATTTTTTTAAAAGATTACCGTAAGAGGGAAGAATGAAGAAAAATGTTGGTCACATATTAAAAGTAATGGTCAACCAGTCAAAAATCATCTCACTGAAAAAATATACAATATGGAAGAAACTTAAGTAAAAACCCCTCCAAAATTTGAGGAAACATATATTATTAACGCCACAGTGACACCACAAAATAATAATTTGAGCTAAGCTACCCATTATCAATCGGAAGAATGAGTTTCGTTCGTTTGGAACCACAGAAAAAACATGGCGCCTACAGGCCATGTGAAAAATACAAAAAAGGGAACATGACGTACAGAGCGCGTTGATAGAGAGAGTTGTGACACGCGCATAATAAGCATGCGCGTACGCGGTCTTTGTTTAAAACATGGCGGATCATGGAGCTCCCAATAGTTCCCTTTCACGTACATTCTCTATGAGAGGGAACTTTTTGAAGCTCCATGAAATGACTGACCAATCAGAAGCGACTGTCAAACTATACATATTGAATGCTCAAAGTCCTACAAAAAAAGAAGTTGATGGAATTTTAAAAAGACAACGTAGATTTAATACGATATTCCCATCCGAGTGAACCCCTTCCCAACGACGCGGCGTTTTGGTCCCTTGAAAAAGGTACCGTAATTCCGAACGTGTGAAACCTATGGGAAAAAGACACAACCTTGGTATCAATAGTGTGGTTTTCATACGCGTAATCCCACGCGTATGAAAACCCATTTTAGGCGCTTAACTTTACACGTTCGGTAATACAATCTGTTCGGAGTTACAATACTTGACTATACACAATAGACTCTACACTACAGCTGCAGTGCAGTGGAACCGAGACCTTGCGTCGGAATCGGAATCGGTTCTCTCTAAAAGCAGAACCGCCCGAGCCTATTATTTACCACTATCAAGTTTTTATTAAAAAGTCATAATTAATACTCATAACGGCTTTACAGCACCAATTATTTACCGGGTTATTTTTACCGGGTTCAGACATTTCACTCAGCAACCCGGACCCGGCCCGAACCCGGCAAAAACCCCCAACCCACCGGGTTCCGTACGGGTTGACCGGCCCGACACCCAGGCTTAGTACACGGCTTTAGGAACTTTGGCGAAAAGTTGATAATATAAGTTTCACTCTAGTACGTTTTATGGGCGTGCATGTAGGACCTACCTTAATAAAAAGAAAGTGCATTTTTAGATAGCTAATGTGTTGCTCACACTTCTGCAGGACCAATTACCCTCATTTATATTGCATTGGTATGCTAGTATCCTATAAAATATCAGCCATAGATATTACATTTGTATGGAGATATTGCAACTGAAACACTGAAATTGCATGCTCATAAAGTTGAAAGGTAGAGTAGACGATGAACTCATATAAAATCAAAGTTGACTTGATTGTGAATGCTGTCATTTTTACATCGTGGTGAATAACTGGGTACTCGCTATGGAGTGAAACCCTGGACTGCCACATTGTTAAGAGTATACGATAAATCACTGTACGTGTGCCAAAAGTCGACTCTAGCAAACCATCCACCAAAGCCTATAAAGAGTTAATCGTTAACCATTTGAAAGTCTTATACATGTAGTTTTGGATAAATGTTTTGTTGCCTTTTTAAATGATACTAATTCCTAATACTAATAATATACACATCGTTTACAGCATTATGATTATATCATTATTGTAATGATTATTGCAATAATAATTGCCAAGTACAGAATAATCTGAATCATGATTCTTATTTTCAAACAGTTATGCCGGCATTATTATCAGAAATATAATTTAATGCGACTCGTAATCTTGTTTTGGAACATGTGTAATGGTTCTTAGTCACATTTAACATGTAGATACATGTATGTAAGATAGGAATTCAAATCTTCAGTCATTGCAAGCTGCCTTTGCAGACTGATCATTATGAAAGGGAATTTCCCCTGAATAAACAATAGCTGAGTGTGTTCTTCATCCACTTCAAACAGGTAAAACAACCAAACTTTGCAAGGTCAAAGGTCACCAAAAAAAAATCTAAAGCTACATTGAATGTCAATTGTAGGCGCCTACCAGGATGTATTCCGCAGTGTCATGGTTGACATAGTTCCGTAGCGTGCCGGCGAAATCAGGAACAGGAAATCCAACTTCCACAAGGATGGGGAATGTATTCAATGTACCCATTATATTCACAAAAAATGGAATGTACAAATTCCTTTTTGAGAGGAAAAAAAAAAACGTGCATGTACATGTAGACAGCACATCCGGGTAGGGAGGGGACACATGACCCTCTCCCCCTTCAAGAATCAAGTGTTAAAAGAATTGGGGATAAAAAGGCATCTGAAAAATAATGAAATCCTTTTGTTTGTTGTGCTTGTCAGAGATTTTTCTGACCTGTGCCCTGCCCTCCCATGCAGGCCATCCTGGATCTGTGGCTGGCAGATCCTGCAGATCCTGCAGATCCTGCAGAGAAAGACCCCTACAACTTTTTACATGACTATAATGCATGTACTGTACATGTGTGCTCAGATTTTAGAAGAAATAATATTTACAGAGCTCTTTAACAGGACAATGAGTGCAACCAGACTTTTGATGAAGGAAGAATTGTAATAATGTGAATTTATTTCAACATATTACAATTTTATACAAAGTCTGATCGAAATTTCTGTAGTGCATTGTGTGGTATATATTATATCTACAATGTAACCACATTACAAGTACATGTATTGGCTAAGATCATTAATTTGTAATTAAAACAAACAAGGACTTATGTACACTGTACTTGTTTAAATGTGTGGTCGTACAGGAATGATTATGGCATAACTGAATGGAATAATTGTGGTAAAGAACTATGACATGTTCCTGTTCAGAGAGAAAGAGACTACTTATCTTGTCCAGTATGCTATAAAAAAAACACCCTGTATTAAAGTTTATTTTGGATATCTGAAAATTTACATGTTGTTTATTTAATGATTTTTATGGAGGTTATTTATAACTATAATAGGGGGAAGGGGGCATGGAGCCATGTGTGTATGTGACATAAATGTACCAGATTGTTTTATGAAATTTCTTCATTGAATATTCTCTTGCTCTGTTCCTATTTGTGGTAAATCAGATGTCCTAGTAAAGGCCACCGCACACCTTACGATCGGTCTGCGATCCGATTCGTGAAATAAATCACTATGGCATTAAATACTGGCATTTTAACAAATGAAATCTACCCTATTCAAGTTCTGAAGAGTAATATGAATACTTAACATAGGGTTTTGGTGAGCTGTCAGCTTTCTACAGGCAATAAGGGCAAAATTAGTTTCAAATCGTAGGCAGTCGTATGATTTTTGTGACGTCACTACGACTCGGAGCCGATTTGACCATTCCACCGACTAGAAAATTTGGCAAAGGCCGTATTATCGATTTTACTATTTGTATGACTGTTCAGCCCCCCAATCAAAAAATATTTTTTGTTTTTAAATGATTTGTCAAATGATATTACATTTTCTTCTGAAATCGGATCGCAGACCGATTGTAAGGTGTGCGGTGGCCTTAAAGCATACCGGTTCCAAATGCCCGGTCTAAAGAAAGAAAAAAAATCGGACTGTGGCATACATACATGGATACATGTCTCTGATTGTTGAGTGATGATTTCTCGATGAATTGTTTGTTCGTAATTTAATGGGAAGTCAAGCCAAAGAACTGTGTCCACATGCCAAGGTTAAAAAAAAAAGAAAAATATCGGACCTCCACACCACTATCGTAAGAAAAGCTTTACATGCATAAACATGATCAGGATAGCGTACTTCAAACAAATTTCCTGCCCCCTGGGGATCTTATTTCCTCCATTCAAGTGGGTGTGTGTGAAAAACCCTCTCAATGTCTAAAACATTTCACAATTAGCAATGTCTTTGAAATATGTTACGTGTTTTACCTTTTTCCAATTTTGACAGAGATGGAGACTGGTGGTTAGCGAAGTCGACAGTGACCAACCGGGACGGCTACATTCCTAGCAACTACATCGCTCCTGTCAAGAGTATTGACGCTGAAGAGTAAGTAGAGTTGGGGGTACTCATTTTTCTGAAGGTTCACAATTCCGAAGGTTCGTTATTCCGAAACACAAGTTTCCGATAGCAGGGGGTTCATAATTCCGAAAAAGGAAATAGGGTTCATCATTCTGAACATTTGATGCATTACTCCGAAGGTTCGTTATTCCGAAGGTTCATAATTCCGAAAATGACATGGGGTTCGTAATTCCGAAAATGAAAAAGGGTTCATAATTCTGAAGGTTCGTATTTCCAAAAAAGCAACAGAGCCCTACATATCTTTTCGGAATTACGAACATTTGGAGTAACTAACCTTCGTAAAGACAAACCTTCAGGATTATGAAACTTCAGAAAAACAGTCCTTTATGATAGTCTTGGGCCTAGTGAAATTGTTTCTTATACCCCTTTTAGAAACCAATGCTCCTATTTTGCGCACTAATATAATACTCATTAAAATAATGCGCATTAAGCAATAAGTTGTGTTTACAAACTATTAAAAGCCGGATGATAGGAGCATTATTTTTTAGAGGACCCGTTCAAAATCTCCAAACCCCAACACGTATATCGATACAGAGTATTTAGCAGCCGAGCTACTGGTCTTGGTGCGCATGTGGGAAATCAGGTGACCTTTGACTGATATCAGGGTGGGATAATCCTGGGGGGTGTTTCATAAAGCTGTTCGTAAAGTTACGCATGACTTTACGAATGACTTAAATATGACAAGCCAAATGGGATGCTCAATCATTTTTAACTGCATCAACTAAAGTTGAACTGTGCAGATGTAGATTAACATTCTTAATATAACAAACATTTTCAATGAAAAGTATATTTTTTTGCCATAATTTAATTGAGGTTATTAGAAATACAGTCACACTTAGTTAAAACATCAGGAAAAACTTTGGGCATCCTATATGGCACTTCATATTCAAGTCGTTCGTAAAGTCATGCGTAACTTTACGAAAAGCTTTATGAAACACCCCCCAGGGTCATTATCACATTCATCAACCTAGCATTTGCCAAACAATGTTTGTGTTATGCGCACAATAGCAGCAATAAAATAATGTGCACTATTTTGATGTGGGATGTGGGTTAAAATCCCATAATGCTTACATGTATGTCTTGTTCCTAATATGCACTCTTGGGGTTTTATGAGAGGGATGTTAGTTTCTTGTTCCTGCCCTACTTCCTTTTTTTCCCGTCTACTATCTTTTTAGTTTCGATATTTTTTATAATTTTTGATATATGAAATACAGAACAATTCAATTTCAACTTGTTTTGAGCCTGTGTAAGTAATGTACATGTACATGGTAACGTGAACTTACTTTTATTAAGGAAATGTTTGCTGTAATTAACCCTGTGTAAGGGTTTTCGTGTGCCAGAAAAATCTTCGATGTCAAATAACATGGGATTCAGTTTTCCTCGGCCTAGTAGTGTAAATGTTGCAAGAATGGGGAATTTCATTGACGATGTCCTGTTAGGTGATAACTGATCAGAAATTCTATAGGCTTGCCAGAAGACTAGACATCGCATAAAACCTGGTCATTACAATCAACTTCCTGGTATTGGTCATTGTTTTTGTTTTTTAGAATTGTCATCCTATGGGGAATATTATACAAATGTTGACTGCTTTGAGGGGCACGGTTAAAACTATGGCCCGAGGTGATCTTGCAACTGTGCTATGCCCCGACACGACGGTTCAGGGTCATAGCACAGTTGCAAGATCACCGAGGGCCATGGTTTTAACCATGATGTGAAAAAGAAGCAGTCAACATTTGTTTTATATGTACCACATCCTTCGTTAGCTCAGAAATTAATTTCAAAGACAGATGAAATATGGTCCCATAACGTAATTCTCATGATCGCTCTTTCGAAATTTCGTTCAGTGTACATGTGTGGTGCCGGCCGTGCGCCTGCGCATCTGAATTGCCATAGCTACGCGCGCATGTACAAAGACATAAAGGCATAAATTTGCATTGTACGCACGAGCAGAACTATGCCCGGTCAATAGTTTTCACCATACCGCCCGGCAGTCCGTAGTGAATTTCATGACTGTAAATTTGACCAATCAGAGGCCTAGCATCTAGACTTGCGGTATATAATGATGATTATTTTGTATCGTGCAAAGACTTTCATCTATTGCGCTTACATGATGTAGACACGTTTGCTGTACCTGCTGGTATATAATATGCATTTTCCCTATCGTCTGATCTGGTACCCGATACTCAGAATAGTGGACGGTGGATAAATGATGATGATGATGTTAATATTGACCGGCTCCCTTTTCCAATGACATTTTGCCAAAGATATAAGTGTCACCACATCCTTCTTAAAGGCTCGTTCACATATTGAGCGGTAAACTGCTGCTGCTGCTGCTGCAAAAAAAAATGCATTTTGTGTGCGTGTACCGGTAATAAATAATTGGCAAATGGGGATGCACAACGCAACAAAGGTCCTAAATGTATGTTACTCAGTACTCACTTGTACCTGTGTGTTATGAGGTCTACAGAAAAGGGAAGTACAGTGAGCTTAAAAAACCCTGTGGTTTTTTCGAGACGGTTTACCATGCCATATTTGAACGAGCCTAATTAAAGCCTGTCATTATACATGTACATGATATAAATTATCTGGACATGGGATAACTCAATGAGAAGTTACAGAAATGAATTTCATAATGTGATGATTTTTTCTCTCTCTTTTTTTTTGGGGGGGGGATGAATTACGTGTTAACCCTTTCGAGACAATTGACCACATTTTGTGGTTTAACTAAATAACTTATGATTCAGAGCTCTAAAAAATATACCAGATGCACGAGTAGAAAGAGCAAAAATTTCTGCACACACTATGTCCATTTTTATTGCATGACCATATTGCGTTTGATGCCAGGAATTTTTAAAATGAGAATAAGCTTTAAAATCCCTAAATTGGCAACACATTGACAGGTTCAAAATCATTGTTTTTCATCAAAATTGGCAATTTTTTTCAACTAATCGACAAAATATCTAACGATGTATATTGTTTTCAAAGACATTACACCTTATTAGAACCCTGCAGCACTAAAAGAAAAATGTTATTGTTGCCAATTTGAAGAACGAAATGTGATCAATTTAGCTCTTAAATAATTCCTGTCTTGAAAGGGTTAATACAAAGGATTAGTTAAGGTTATGTTTATGTATGTAGTCACATTATCAGTTCAAAAAGCAAAAATGTGAAGTGTAAGGGAACATGAACATTACATCAGAGGAGTCCAACTACACAATATTTCAAAGGTTAATTTTATCTTTAATAGCATTTGATTATTAACCCTTTCATGACAATTATTTAAGGGCTAAATTGATCACATTTTGTTCTTCTAATTGCCAACAATAATATATTTCTTTTAGTGTTACGTCGTTCTGATAAGGTGTAATGTCTTTGAAAACGACAAAACGTTAGAAACTTTGTCGATAAGTTGAAAATATTGCCAAATTCGATAAGCAATGATTTTGAACCTCTCAACGTGTTGCCAAATTGAGGATTTTAAAGCTTATTCTCCTTTTAAAAATTCCTGGCATCAAACGCAATATGGTTTAAAATTGCTTCTCTCTATCCTCAAATTGAGTTTTCCCCAGGGTTTCATTCTCCTTTAACCCTTTCGAGACCACTTACCACATTTTGTGGTTTGGCTCAATAACTTTTGATTCAGAGCTCGAAAAGATATTCCAGAGCAGAAGGAGCAAACATTTCTGCACACAACTTTGGTCATGCAACAAAATTGTATGTGCAGAAATTTTTGCTCTTTTTGCTCATGTATCTGGAATATTTTTTTGAGCTCTGAATCAAAAGTTATTGAGCCAAACCACAAAATGTGGTCAGCGGTCTCGAAAGGGTTAAAGGAGAATGAAACCTTGGGAAAAAATCCATTTTAATGAAAAGAGAGGATAGAGAGAAGCAATTTTTAAAAAGTTCCATTAAAATCGGTTACGAAATGAGAAAGTTATGAAAGTTTGAAAAGTCTTAATTTACTTCCTATGGCGATCCTCCAATTGGCAATGTTGCTTCAAAGTGACAGGATTAGTACATGTACATGTAGTACAACTCTCCATATGTTTTGTACACAAAATTTCATATTTTCCCCATTATCTCTCAAGGTGCAACTTTTCTCCTTAGCTCAAGATATATCAAGGAAAAATGTATTTGACACAACATATGTTGAGTTCACAAAAAGACAAGCAGCATCTTCAGAGATAATGGAGAAAATATGAAATTTTGTGTACTAAACATATATGGAGAGTTGTACTACTAATTAAACCTGCCATTTTGAAACAACATTGCCAATTTGAGGATCACCAAAGAAAGTAAATTGAGACTTTTCAAACTTTCATAACTTTTTCATTTTGTAACCGATTTTGATAGAACTTTTTAAACATTGCTTCTCTCTATCCTCTCTTTTCATTAAAATGGATATTTCCTCAGGGTTTCATTCTCCTTGATGTAACTACATGTATATACATTACTGTAGAATGTCAATTCCTGTCAACAATTCAGAGAAAAACACACTTCTGCCGTGTTCTTGAAATGTGGTTGATATACGTATACATCTACAACCAGGAAAAAGGGTGTACACTTCGTCAACATAACACCCACATAAAATGTAAGATTAAAGGGCAACATCACTCGGGAAGCCCTAAGTGAACTTCAAAATTAGTATGATTTCCCTCAAAATATAATGATAGAAACTGATTTGAAAATCCCTTTCAAAGGAGGCTGTAATCAAAGATATGATTTTGCATTGAAGTCTTTGCATTATACATGTACATCGGCAAAGAGCAATATAGTATAATTTGATAAGTACCTGAACGTCAATAACATGAAATCTATTGGTCGTTAGAAAAATTACATGTATGTAGTCTTATGTGCATCATGTATTTTAATGGATGTATTTTAATGATATACTGATAAGTAAACCTGATACATTTGCCTTATACTAAACATGAACCTGAACATAAACTAAACCTACATTGTATACCTTCAAGATAAAGTAGAGTTCAGGGGGGTGATTCACTAACAGCTAAAATCAATTTTTGAAAGCTGTAGACCAATCAAATCATTAGAAAATTGATTTTATCTCACTTAAAATTGATTTTAAATGTAGCTATTAGTGAATCACCCCCCTGGTCATGTGATTATATTGTGAAAGAAACAGTCTCAAAGAAATTGGGAAAGGTTGACCATGTCTACATAAGGATTGTTTTATATTGTATTGTTTTGGAATCATCAAAATAGATAAGAAATTGACCCATTTTCGCTTAAAAGCACATGTACTGCACACAGAAATGGGTATGTGGGACTAAACACACAAGTAGCATGAACATTTCAGCTATTTCTAGTCATATTTCGAATATAAGAGCATTTGAAGAGCAATCCCTTTCAAGGGGTGTTTCTACTACAATGTTCTTGCAAACTGACATAGAAGGAATTAGAAAGCTCACAAATTATTTTTCACCTTTCCCAGAACCCAAAATTCCTAAATTATACAAATACCATGAAGTATAATTCGAATTCTATTAATAATAATGAAGTACAAGTCGAGGAGGGTTAGCATATTCCCAGGTGCTAGGCAGTGAGAACACACAAAAGAAATTCAAAGCAATTTGAAATTCAAATGAGGTATGTGCCCTTATAAATAGGGCCCCGTGACCCGTGTGCTGTAGTAGTCATCTTTTCAAAGGGTGAAGAACAGGTGTTGAAATAAACAATGAATCCCCTTTCTTCTTAGGAAATTGTCATCAAATTCCATAAATGATTAAGTTCTTGGTTGTGAAGCGTACCTTCATGGACACTATGCACAGACTGAAATTCTTCCAAGGATATTTCCATGAACATTCAGTTACACTGGTAAACATCATCTACTGCGCATATTACTTTAATGGGTTAAAGAATACAGGTGTTAAAGATCAGGCAATATTGCTTCACTTCAGTATTACTTTTCACTCTATAATGTTTTAGTATTTGAAAGAGAAATGGAAAGCATATTCCATTTACCAAGCATGGCTTTCTTTAAGCCTGAATTATACTAATTAAGATGTGCAACCTTGACATAACAAGCCACGAGGCGGGTTTCGTGATTACAAGTCATTTTTACACGAACAGTAGTATAGGGAGGGGATCTTCAGAGAAGATTCTTGAAGGGAGGGAACCCTCCTCGACTTGTACTTCATTATTATTAATAGAATTCTAATTATACTTCATGGTATTTGTATAATTTAGGAATTCTATTACATAACATTCGTACAAGTCTTCAGAGGGTTAGCATATCGTTCAAAGCCAAATCACGGAAACTGTCGCGTAAAAGTTTTATGAAAGACCAAGAAATGTAACTTTCCAATCATAATTATGACTGTTTTAACAAACACATATACTCAAAGCCATAAAGCTTCCCCAACAAGCAAGGAGATAAAGATTTTCTCACTGAAATGCAATAACATACCTTTATGAACAATATATTGTACCATAAAGGAAACATCACAAAATCATATCCTAGATTCTTTAATCACCTTTATTACGAATAGAGGTATAATTGATACATGTAGTTCCATAACTAAAGCTCTCGGCTGCATTAAGGCAAATTGCCAAAGGGCAAATAAATTGAAGACAAGGTTTCTTCGAAACTGGTGGTAATTCTTTGAAGCATCTTGCTTCTCTGAAATATTTCAGGTCCTGCTTCTGCTTGGTACTGCAGTCAAACTCAACTTATGGACATTGTTGTTGTATATAGGGGCAATCATGGCTAGCAGAAGATTTATCATGTTCCTCCTGAGCTTTTGACTCTGTACATATATGTAGGAAAGCAGCAAGATTTTCCTACTCAGAGATCCTGATCTCCTGAAATATTTATGATTTATAAACATAGAAAGGTGGAGAAGAATAAATGCAAGAAACAATTTCTAAGTTCAGTAACTGACTCATTATTATTATGATTATAATAATGGAGGGGGAACTGACTTCCTTATATCGATCGCCTTTCCCTTTTTCCAGGAGAAAAATAATGAAGAAAAAACTGCTCAAAGAGCTAGGTTGATAAGAATGTACAAAATGACATTCATGGTGTCTAATCAGACATCAGAAGACAAAATAATTCCTCTCTACAGGTTCGAGTGTTACTTTGATGTTATTGTTGTGCTAAAATAAGAGTGAAAATGGGAGGCGAATGAAAATTCAGCTGCCGGAGGATGGTAATGTACTAGGCTGATCCCACTAAAGCGGGTGATGCTATAATAGCTGCCATAAAAACAGTGATATTGGCAACAAGTATCGTGGCCATTTCGGCCTACTTGACAACGTGATTTCCGAACATAAAAAGGCTTGAATCTAAGCTATACAGGACCATTACCAACTGAATTCAGACGACACTGAAGTGTACGTAAAAATACCGTAAAAACATTTGTACGTGTAAAAAGGATAATTGCATTAATTTTCTATAGTTATGCCAAAGGGTTTGACTCAGAATTACATTCTTGAGACTCCTATGTTTTGCAACAATTACATCCTCCTTGAACAAAGATAGAAAGAGAAATTTTCTCCTGTTGCCAAAAAGACTCAGACTCTCATAGTATATAACTATGAGGTATGGGGGAGCTGCCTTTCTTGGTAAAAGCTCCTCCCAGATCGCAGGGAATCTGTAAAAAGCACCGCTACTACGTTTGCCAGTGTAACTTTGTTGATGCTCTCAATCCTCCTGAACTTAGAAGTGGAGGGAAAGTTATACATAAGTCTAGGTCAACAACAGCCTAGCTTCTATACTGTGCTCTCACATGAGTCACATAATTTTCTTCCAAAGATTATGTCCACTCAGGGATCATAAATGTATAGATGTTCGAGCTTGAGATTATTGCAGCAACCAGGCCATATCCTAAGCATCAGTAAAATTTTCAGGAAGAAATTCACCTTCCTCCTGGTTAAATATACAACTCAGCAAAGCTGAAGGCGCTGCATGCTTCGCATGTCGGCTATATAAACGCAATATGTAGAAAACAAGTCCACAAAACTACCACTCAGGGAAATAGGCTGCATACTTCGTATGTCGGCTATACACAATTTGTGGAAAAACACGTCCACAAAATGGAAAACTTGCTTGACGACTACTCAGAGAAGCAGGCCGCGTACTTTGTATGTCGGCTATACACAATTTGTGGAAAACACGTCCAGAAAATGGAAAACTTGCTCGAAGACTTCTCAGGGAAGCAGGCCGCATACTACGTATGTCGGCTATACACAATTTGTGGAACACGTCCTACAAATTGGAATACTGAACCAAAGCTGGTTCAGCAAGGCTGCTACACCAGACTTCAAGAACCTCAGCTCTCCGGGCTGCTTGTGGTTGCTGCAACTGTAAGCCGGAATAGGTAGACGGATACTCTGCTGTCCTGAAGTTAATGCTGGACTACTGCTCACTGCCGTGACACACAGGAAAAGATGACTACTACAGCACACGGGCCCTATTTATAAGGGCACATACCTCATTTGAATTTCAAATTGCTTTGAATTTCTTTTGTGTGTTCTCACTGCCTAGCACCTGGGAATATGCTAACCCTCTGAAGACTTGTACGAATGTTATGTAATAGAATTCCCTTTAAAGGTACATGCACTTCATCCCTTTTGCAGACTTACACAAAATTTGGCGAAACTTTGCACAGGTTTAGTAGACATCCTGTAGATGCTGCCCATGAAATTTCAAGGTCACAAGTTAAAACTCCGTTTTGAAAAATGAAAATCTTGCTTTTGTCGCAGAAAGAGCTATTCAGAAATCAACGCAAGTACATGTACTAATAATGGTCAATACATGTAAATAATTTTGATAACTGATTTTTTTTTCTTTGAGTAAAAGAAAATAAAGTGTTACCAAATTGTTGAATTATAATCCTTTTCACATCGGCACAACTTTTCCAATTATAATTCTTTTGTAATTTATCGCATACTCACAGAACTTCAACATTTAGGGCAGCCAAAGGGATGAAATACCTTTAAAAACAAACGTAAACATAGACGTAAACATAAACATGAACATAAACTTTAACCAGATGACATATAAGTAATCCAAAATGGGTAGCATGGCATGATGGCAGCGTGCTCAAATTTACATATGTCAATATGATTCCCAATGTAGAATAACTTTAGGATGGGTCCCATCAAAACTCAGTATCCGAGCAAATAAACTTAACCAATCCTTGCAACTACATACATACATGAGAATACATGTTACTCTATATGTTAGCCAACCGGATATCTGTAAACAGGGAAATTTCATGTGTTTGTCCCATAAATCCCACTTAATTTGGTGTAATGTTCAAAGACTGGCTTAACTTAAACATACAAATGTAGTTTGAGCAAACACTCATGCTTAGTTTTCTCCTCAAGCATTTCCTGCCACAATTTCCCTGTCACGAGCTAAAGGCACGGATTGATTATCGCAGCTGAATTTGCAATTAATACAAGCCACCATGTATGCATGATTTCCTTATTTTATTTTCTCGTAAAAAATCAGCTTAACCTCTGGTTTTGAATTTTAGGGAACTTGTTCAAGGCTACCCAATTGAAATACTTCCAAGAATTTATGTCTTATTTGTAAGTCAGGAAGCGATTCAAGCAAAGAGACATTTTTTTTACACTTGAAAGTCCTAGTGGCATTGCACTCGCTACTTACATGTACATGTACATACAATGTACTTGAATGAAAGAAATTGGCCTTTTCCCCAAGGAATATTGATAGAGTACATGCAATTCATGCTTATGAAGTGAAGATTATGTCAAATATAAAGCATATTTCTGAGAAAAGAATTCAAAATTTATGCGCCGCTGCAAAAACCAGAAATTTTTGCTTGCCTGGAACAGCCGCAAATTTGGGAGTGGTTCAGACTTGTAAACTTTCCATGCTGCAAAATAATTGAATCACATCAGACAAATCACACAACTGTAACTCTTTGCAATAGACCGCTTTGGTAATGTATGCAAATTTTATACATACCTTTCTAACAAAGGTTGTTATTGACAACCTGAAAGCTTGCCGGAGGCTTGCCGGACATAGCAACAGATAATGTATGCAAACTGGATTCCAAGCATTGAGGCTCATTTATAAGAAGCAGGTTAATGGAATAGCTCGTCACTAGGTGCTCAGAGAATTATGTGCATAAATTTGTATACATTACAGAAGCAGTCTATTCGTAGAAGTTTCTTTTGGTGGAAATGGCTGTCCTTGACAGTTCGCAAGTTTCATGTGGTGAAAGTTTCCGGTTTCACAGTATTGGCCCTTTTTTTATTCGCCAATTTGGTAGCATGATTTCACAGGCAAGAACTAAGTTTTGTCATGCACTGTATATTAAAGCTACTGCTAATTGTCTGAATAGCCTTTAAAATGTCATCCTTTTTGAAGGCAATAAATTGTACAAAAAGACGATTCCGTGCAGAAGTGTCCCCTACGACATATGACATTTATTTATATATTTCATCAATAAATGAAAATTCTCTAAATATGACCATGACTATAGGAGGTGATACATGAAAGCACCATTATATAATGGTCATATTGAGAAATTTTTCATTTTTGATGAAATAGGTGGAAAAAAGACATACATGTATGTCGGGATACATCCATTCAAAATCGCACAGAATCGCCCAAAAAAGGAACACTAACTTCTTACTAATATTTAAGGTTTTTTTTCTGCTTCCTTTTGTCAGTTGGTACTTTGGGAAGGTGGGACGTAAGGATGCAGAGAAGAAGCTGCTTGCTCCTGGACTCCAGAAAGGCACCTTCATTGTAAGAGATGGAGAGGCTAACCCTGGTGAGTGGAAGATTAGGAGATGGAATTAAGATAGATAGAAGGATGAATATGAAAAGCTAACCCTGACAAGTGGAAAAGTAAGAGTGAAGGGTGAAATACATGGAGAAGGGTAAATTATATGAATAAGATGGGTGAATGAAAATCGAGGTTGAATGAAGATAAGAAGGTGAATGAAGATGAAGGGTGAATGAAGATAGAAGGGTGAATGAAGATAGAAGGGTGAATGAAGATAGAAGGGTGAATGAAGATAGAAGGGTGAATGAAGATAGAAGGGTGAATGAAGATAGAAGGGTGAATGAAGATGAAGGGTGAATGAAGATAGAAGGGTGAATGAAGATAGAAGGGTGAATGAAGATAGAAGGGTGAATGAAGATAGAAGGGTTAATGAAGATAGAAGGGTGAATGAAGATAGAAGGGTGAATGAAGATAGAAGGGTGAATGAAGATAGAAGGGTGAATGAAGATAGAAGGGTGAATGAAGATAGAAGGATGAATGAAGATAGAAGGTTGAATGAAGATAGAAATGTGAATGAAGATAGAAGGGTAAATTTAAAAAGCTAACCTAGGTAATTGGAAGAATAGGAGACAGAATAAAGATATTAAGGTTGAATTTGAAAGACTAACCCTCATGTGTGGAAGCCATTAATGTATTTTGTGGGGTTTTAAAAGTAAGTGCTCTGTCTTTTAAAATAAAACCCTCAAAAAAAATTCTCCAGTTCAGATTTGAGTATTTATATCTCTCTTGTTACTTGATACTTGAATTATATGTATGTATCATTGAAAAGCATGTTTATTACCCTTTACAATGATGCCCCATTTGTACAGATTATTTAATCATGGAATGTGCAGTATATGTACATCTGAATACAGGGCCTAGTCATAAGTGAAATGTTTTAAAATGCACTGTTATTGTCAACAGTGAATTCTTCATTTGTTTGGAGAATGGAATTTGTTTTAAATGATGTTGAGGTGGTCATTCATGAAGTGCAATGTTGTTTTCGCCTTTTGTTTGGAAGATGAAGTGTGTTTTAATCAACTGTTTGAAACCAAAGTCAAAAGTGAAATGATGCAAAATGCAGTTTTATTTGTCAACAGCGAATTCTTCATTTGTGTGGAGAATGGAATTTGTTTTAAATGATGTTATGGGGTCATTCATGAAGTGCAATGTTATTTTCACCTTTTGTTTGAAAGATGGAATGCATTTTAATCGAATTACAGTGGGATTATCACTGTGTTTGGGTTTCATACAGGCTCAAAGCACATTTCATCTGCCAAACAAAAGAAGGAAACATCATCGCATTCATGACTGATCACTTCAATATCACTCAAAACACAATCCATCCTCCAAAGAAAGGAGAATTCACTGTTAACAATTGTAACAATGCATAGATCTTGCAACATTTCACTTTTGACCTGGACCCATATTCAGGTGTATCGCATTCCATAATTTACATAATCTGTACTAATGGGGCATCACTGTATTAGAAGGGGAATAAACAGGCATAACAATGATACATAGATATCAACGCTCAAACCTGAATTTATAAGGGGTTTATTTGCTCTGTTGCCAAGACCCTAGGAAGAGGCAGAATCCCCCTTCCCCCTGTCTGTGGCGATTGTCGTAGTAAAATGATTCATCTACTATCTATCTTTACCGTCAGATTTTCAGTGCCTCAGTAAAACAATAAGGAGAAAAAAAGAAGAGAGGTAAAACTCAGGGGAGCGTTTCATCCAGTGTTTTGTCAGTGATTTTTACCGACAACTGTTATAAGCTACTGAAATCCGTGCATCTGATCGGCTGAGAGCTAATTTGTCGGTAAAAATCACTGACAAAACACTTGATGAAACGCTCCCCAGGGCTCCACAATATCTCTTTACGTAGGGAGTTTGGATTGACATTTACATGTACATGGTTTTGTGTGCATGAGCTCTATGTTGGAATTTTGAAATCTCGTCGTCCAGACTTGGATTTTGGTTGCCCACGCGTTCGGGATCCTGTTTGCGTCAAGCCATGTGTTTCTAGAACACACGTGTTGAAGGAATAAATGCATCGCTTCGTTGTATTCTGTGTGTAATCTTTTGATATGGATTTCTGATCTATCTAGGTACGTTCTCTCTCTCTGTGCGAGACTACGACCCCGGTAAAGGAGAACACATCAAACATTATCGTATCAGAAAGCTGGACAATGATTCTGGTTATTACATCACACAACGTAGCCAGTTCCAAACATTGCTGGAACTCGTCCACCATTACGAAGGTGAGTCAAAACAAAAAAACCTTAAAACCATCGAAAGGTGTAACTACGTAATAGCATGATGGTCTTTCTGTACAGGTGGTTACTATAAACAGACTGTAGCCCAGGAAAGGAATAATTCATGCACATTCTTACATGGATTTTGTTCACTTACATGATTATTTGTACGTAGAAACTGGAGAGCTGTTCATAAGGGCAATTACAGAGTTGCCAATTTTGTGATCTTTGAAACTTCATAACATTAAAAAAATATTAATAATTTAAAGGATTTTCCTCAAATGTTCACTGATCTATTTCTCTGATTTTCTGTTTTCGTTAGACCAACTTGATATTAGGTTGGACGTCCCCTTTTTTCTTCCTCTGACATAATTATTCATACAATTAAAAGGGAGAGCTTCTCGTACAGGTAGTTTTAGAGTTGATAATTTGAGTATAATCGACCACAACTTGGAAAATTGATATTTGTACCATTTAAAGGAATTTTCTCAAAACTTTCATTGATGTACCTCTCTCTTTTTGTGCTTTCGATAAAAACCAACTTGATATCAGGGTGGACTTCCCCTTTAAAAGTAGATCTGTTGTTTTATGTGATACTGAAAGCGCAACTACTGAACCTTGAACGTATATTTGCAGAAATTAATTTCCATTTTTGAATCACCTGTGCATGAACCTCTTGAGGCATATCTGGTCCGCACTTCATACATGTAAGTGCTTTCTTTCAACCTCAAAACAATCCTTCCTTTTGAACGAAATGAAGCTTGGCGGTAGGATTTGTATTTCTTTAGAAATGATAATCTTCAACTTCTTGTGAAGAATACTTGTTGCGTGCATCTTTTCTTTTAGTTTCATTTAAATGGATATGGGGGTTTTCTTGCAACGAGTCCTGTACATATGACATTTCCTCCAGAAATGAAAAATCTCTTCATATTACCACGGCGAATGGTAGTGATATCAGGAAAAAACATTTTTGTATGGTCGTAGCAAGAGATTGTTCACATATGGATGAATTAAAATGGAAAAATGTCACATGCCGCAGGTGACACATTGCCCGGAATCGCCCATTTTAATACTTGATGAAGACGAGTGAGCAGTGTTGTCACTACAGTGGTCGGCGCCGGTCGGAACTTTCCACCACTCAAAATTTCCGACCGGCACTAAATGCAATATCACACCCGCCCGCCCGGCACTAATTTCCCCACTGACAAAGGAAATACTACGATTTTGACCTACGAACATGCAATTGTGGTTTAAGCCAGTAATCTGACAGCACTCACAGCAGGTACATGTATATGTACAAAGTAAACCAAATACTAGTACTTACAAATGTTTAATGCTGCAGCTACAGAACAGTGTGTACTATGTAGATACATGATATTTTTACTGGTTCTTGATCTCGAAAGTGTTGGTCTTGATCTTGAAGCTTCTGTTCTTGGAATTTCTTGAGATCAACATTGTTATTACATAAATTATCAAACGAAAAAGCTGTTAAGGTCATTCACCAATTGGGGAAAACACAACTCAGTGTTGGGTACCTCGAGATTGATCTTGATCTCGAGAAAAGTCTCGAGATCGGCATCAGTAACCTCGATCTTGATCTTGATCTCGGACATATCTGATCTTGATCTCAGATGTTCTAATCTCGATCTTGAGCTGCGAATCTTGATCTTGATCTTGATCTTGGATCCTCTGGTCTTGGACCCAACACTGACTTCGGACTTTAGTTTGTCAAAGGTGTAGGGTTAGGGTTAGTGTTAGGGTTGAGATTGCGTTTTCAGCTCAGATGTAGGGTAAGGTTTAGGGTTTGGTCTAGGGTTTGGTCCAGGGCTGAATTGAGAACTTGGTTTAGTATAGGGTATTGAACACGGAGCAGCTTCTTGTAGGAGCATGAGGCGTACAATTATTTTTCTTGTAGTTCACAATGTCAGTACAGTAAAACTAAAGACTTTCGCAAATTGTCAATGACGGCCAATTTTGCTGCAAGAAACTTTCACGATTTTGAGATAACTTCGTGTTGTTTTAATTGTAATTGATTATTTCGCGGCATGAAACTTGCTCAAATCTCAACCTCTCGTGAAATTTGCAAAAGTATCATGCACGTGAAAATTTCTGGTTTTACATCATCCAGTTTGGCATGGATGACAGATTTGAAAATATCAATTTTAGATGTCATGTTTCTAGATGTACCTTCTAAAATAAAACGAAATCAATAAAACCTCATTTTTCTCTTTTAGGATCTGCTGATGGACTTTGCTGTTCATTGTCTCAACCATGTCCGAAGGAGAACCCTAACACCGGTGGCCTGGGCAAGGACATGTGGGAGATCCCTAGAGAATCTCTGAAGCTAGACACCAAGCTGGGTTCAGGACAGTTTGGAGAAGTATGGAAAGGTAGGATACTCTGTCATTTTATTTCTTTCTTTTCTTTTAACCCCCTTTACCACTCCTCCCCCTTCCCGCCCTCCCCAAACCAAAACAATCATTTACGCTAGATACCAATCTGGGTTCAGGACATTTTGGAGAAGTATTGATAAGTAAGAAACCATTTAAATGTCACCGCAATTCATACTTCCCCCCTCCCTTAAACACAGGTGGAAATCAATATATGATTGATATGTTATACAAAGTATAACAATTTTATTGCAAAATGATAATCTCTGGCATATTTGGAGTAAATCTTTGAAAAACATGATTGAATAGAACTGTGTTGATGATAGTAGAGGATGGTAAAGGATT
This sequence comes from Heliocidaris tuberculata, assembly GCA_025618425.1. Lineage (NCBI taxonomy): Eukaryota > Metazoa > Echinodermata > Echinoidea > Camarodonta > Echinometridae > Heliocidaris > Heliocidaris tuberculata. The sequence continues at coordinate 15,013,350 of CM046841.1, forward strand.
GTAGGAGTCCATAAATTGTATGAATAAAATAGTCCTAGATGACACATTAGACAAAAGATTTAACAAGAACAAGAACAACAACTGAAAAGGACTAGTAAACCGGATGAAAGAAGGTTCACTAATCCTTTTCAGGACTTCACCCTTTCAAGAAAGTATACTCTGTACTCCTATTTTTATCTCTTGCTCTTTTGCATCCCCTCTTCTCTCTTTGCTCCACTCTCCTTCTCTAACCCAACAACCCTTTTTAGGACTTACACACATGGAGAACCGTAAGCCTCATCAATGTTGTCCATTCCACTGTGCAAGCAGCAAGTTTCAAAGAAGATCTGATTATAAGATATCTGTTAAAAGGTCATAACCTAACCTCTAGTCTCTAATCTGATTTGCTCTAGGCCTTTGGAACGGTAACACAGAGGTAGCGGTCAAGACCCTGAGACCGAAGACCATGACCCCTGCGGCCTTCCTTGCAGAGGCTAACATCATGAAGACATGTCGACACGCAAACCTGGTCCAACTCTATGCAGTCTGTTCAGATAGGGTAAGGCACAGAAGCAAACAAGTTTGATGTTTCAATGTTCATAGTAGCAGTAGTAGCCGTAGTAGCAGTAGTAGCAGTAGTAGCAGTAGTAGTAGCAGTAGTAGTAGCAGTAGTAGTTGTAGCAGTAGCAGCTGTAGTAGTAGCAGTAGCAGCAGTTGCAGTAGTAGCAGTATTAGTAGTAGTAGTAACAGTAGTAGCGGTAGTAGCAGAATTTGTAGCAGTAGTAGCAGCAGCAAAATGATAGTGTATGTAGATTTTATTGGATAACTCTTTGTATGTAGGTCAAAGGTCACAGCTCTAGGCCAATTTCTGAAATTTCAGGTGTAAGCCTTGTTCTCGCGATAACTCAAGAACCATTTGAGGTATGAACTTTAAACTTGGTGCTAGTATGTATCACCATAGGAAGACAATCTGATTAGATTTTGGGGTATGTAGGTCAAATGTCAAAGGTCGCAGGTCAATTTCTGAAATTGCAGGTGTTAGCCTTGTTAATGCGATATCTCAAGAACTATTTGAGGTATGAACTTCAAACTTGGTACAAATATGTATCACCATAGAAAGACGATCTGATTGGATTTTGGGATACGTAGGTCAAAGGTCAAAGGTCATAGAGGTCAATTCTGAAATTGCAGGTTTTAGCCTTGTTAACGTGATATTTCAAGAACCATTTGATCCATTAACTTCAAACTTGGAACTAGTATGCATCACCATAGTGAGACGAACTGATTAGATTTTGTTTACGTAGGTCAAAGGTGACAGGTCATAGAGGTCATTATACAGGTGTATGTGAAATTAATGTTTTTTCACCTTTGTTATCACAATATCTCAACTATTTTGTTTTCATGACTAGAAGGAGATAAAGTGATCAGACTTTTGGGTTGTAAGGTCAAATGTCAAAGAGGTCAATTAACATGTAATTAGAGGCTTTTTATTCTGGTTATCACAATATTTCAAGAACAGTTTGAGCCATCAACTGAATTTAGGCAGAGGCAAATAGGAGACACAGTCGCATTCATCTTGTTTTTGTTTTTTTATTACTTAGCTAAAAATTCATCCCATTGAAAATTTTTGTACTCCAAATAATGTCTGATATTATATCTACCAAAATATAATCTGATTCTTTTCTATAGGAGCAACATGACTAAAAAAAACCCAAATAAATCACTTTGAATCGTGAAATCATGACTTTTTTCCAACTCTGCCTGGCGTGTCTAGGAACCTATCTACATTGTGACAGAGCTGATGAAACATGGTAGCCTTCTGGATTTCCTCAAAGATGGAGACGGTCGACATCTAAAACTTCCACAGCTTGTAGACATGGGAGCACAGGTACAGTATGCAAGCTTTTAAAGATAAAGTTGAGTTCTGGTCACGCAATTGTATTGTGAAAGAAACCGTCTCAAAGATATTGGGAAAGGTCAACCATGTCTACATAAGAATTGTTTTGTACTGTGTTGTTTTGGAATCATCAAAATAGATAAGAAATTGACCCAATCTCGCTGCAAAGCACATGTACTGCACACAGGAATAGGTATATGGGACTATACACACAAGTGGCATGAATGTTCGGCCCAAACATTTCAGCTGTTTCTAGTCATATTTCGAATATAAGAGCATTTGAAGAGCAATCCTTTTCAGGGGATGTTTCTACTATGATGTTCTTCCAAAGTGACACAAAAGGAATGAGAAAGCTCACAAATTATTTTTCACCTTTCCCAGAATTCAAGATTCCCTTTAACCCATTCAGAACAGCAATTTAAAAAAAGAATGATAATCAGTCTTTGTTCTTCACATCAACAGCACTAGTATTTTTCTTTTATTGCTCTATTTTTCTAATAGATCAGGGGGATGCTTCATAAAGCTGTTCGTAAAGTTATGCATGACTTTATGAATGACTTAAATATGACCAGCCAAATGGTATGCTCAATCATTTTGAACTACATCAACTAAAGTTGATCTGTGCAGATGTAGATTAACATTCTTATTCCAACATACATTTTTAGTGCAAAGTATACATTTTGCCATAATTTAATTGAGGTTATTGGAAATACAGTCACACTTTGTTAAAACATCAGGAAAAACTTTGGGCATCCTATCTGGCACTTCATATTCAAGTCGTTAAGTCATGCATACCTTTACAAACAGCTTTATGAAACACCCCCCAGGGCCCATATTCGATTCAGTATTTAAAGTGTACCAATCACCTGAAAAAATAATTTGTGTACAGCTAGAAAGTATAAAATCAACCTCAAAGAACTTTGTCTGGTATTCTATAGGTCAACAGTTAATGAGTATGAAGGAAATAAGGGATAACATGAAAACATGGAACCAAACTCCGAGTTTGGTTCTGCACGAGCCTTTATCTTCACGAGCGCATACGGGTGCGTCGAGTAGTCTACTCACGAGTCGCTGTTACGCTTATAGAGAGTGTAATTAAAATTGCAATTTCTCTTTATAGAATTAATATTTGAAGCCCATATTTTGAATATAGTATAACGACATGAAACCTCTAGTATACAGAGCAAAATTATTTTTGGTGATTGGTACCCTTTAAGTACGAAATATGAGTATTTTGCTTAGTTTTCCGCTGAGATAAAATACTTAAGCAACTTTGGTATTCATTTGAATCTTTTGGTTAAGTATTTTACCCTAAGTATTAGAAAGCCCACCAGCATCTACTGCCAATTACATGTAATTGATTGACAGGTACGTGGCTTTCATACATACGCGGAGCTGTATAAGCTGCGCACAAGCAAATTAGGTTTTGGAATCACCAAAAAGTGATAAGAAATTGACTCGGTCCTGATGAGAGTCACATGCACTGCACACAGAAATGTGTATATGGGACTACACACAAATGTTTGGCCCGAACATTTTCAGCCGTTTCTTGTCATATTTTGAATGTGAGAGCATTTGAAGAGCAATCCTTTTCAGGGGACATATCTACTTTGGTAATCTTCCAAACTAACGTAAAAAGAATGAGAAAACAATCGGTTAACCCATAGCAGTGTAGTGTCTCTTTTTAGGGAAGTTTTTGCTTTATCTTTTGAACCAGAATGCTAGGAATTACACATTATGCAGAAAGAGCAAAAATGACGGAAAATTTTGAGTCCATTTCAAAATGCAGTACGTTGTGCCGTTCGTGACTATTAGAGCTATTTAATTGTAACTAATCATTGAAGTCTCTAGATTGGCAACATGGTGTAAATATATAATCACTATTTTTGTCTAAAAATTGGCAGTTTCTCTGTGAAATTTTGCAATTTTCATTCACGCTGGTTCATTGAATAAACATGTTTTTTTTCCCCCAAAGTAGGAGTGGAAAATAAGAATAATTAATGCCAATTTGAGGAGGGAAAGTGATTAATTTAGACCATAAGAAAACCCTGAACTGCTATTGCTTAAATAATTAATGATATTGTATTGGAATCATTCTAGGTTGCCAATGGCATGGCCTACTTAGAGAGGAAGAACTACGTCCACAGAGATCTCGCAGCAAGGAACGTGCTGGTGAACACCGGTAACATCTGCAAGGTGGCTGATTTTGGTCTGGCTAGAATGATTCAAGATGATGAGTACATGGCAAGACAAGGTGAGACTTTGTTTCTTTCTTGAAGGTACTTTCGAGACAATTGACCACATTTTGTGGTTTTGCTCAATAACTTATGATTTAGAGCTCTAAAAAATAAAACAGATGCATGAGTAGAAAGAGCGAAAATGTCTGCACATACTACATGTATGTCCATTTTTGTGGCATGACCGTACTGCAGTTGATGCCAGGAATTTTGAGAACGAGAATAAGCTTTAAAATCCTTAAATTGGCAACACATTGAGAGGTTCAAATCATTGGGGTTTTTTTATCAAAATTGGCAATTTTTCAACTTTTGACAAACTTGCTAACCATGTAAATTGTTTTCAAAGACATTACATTTTATTAAAACCATGTGGCACTAAAAGAAAGATATTATTGTTGCCAATTTGAAGAACAAAATGTGATCAATTTAGCCCTTAAATTATTCCTGTCCTGAAAGGTACTTCATCCCTTTTGCAGACTCTACACCCCCCAAAAAACAACAAAAAAACCTTTGCACAGGTTTATTAGACACCCTGTAGATACTGCCTATAAAATTTCAAGGTCACAAGTGCGATAACTCCTTTGTAAGAAATGAAAATCCAGCTTTTGTCGCAGAGGGGGCTATTCAGAAATCAGTGCAATTACATGTACATGTACTAGAGTAACGGCAAAAATTTTTTTTTTAAAATAAAGTGTCCAAATTGTTGTTATTACTTACATGTACTTAAAAGCAAGTTATAATCCTTTTCACTTCCGCACAAGTTTTCCAATTATAATTCTTTTCTAATTTATCACATACTCACACAACTTCAAATTTGGGGACTGCAAAAGGGATGAAGTACCTTTAAGGGCGGGTCCCACTTGAACCATAAAAATAACAGTAAATAACAGTAATGATAAATCATTCCCAAATCGCTCTCTGATATAACTACATGTGTATCATCATAAACAGGAGCAACTTCAAAGGTATTACGTACCCATATTGCCACCCATATCATTTTGCTTCCCAATACCTTTTGGACCGATTTTTCAACACGAATTTCTGAATATACCTTTAAGTATACCTTCAAAACTATTCCTTCACAAATAAGTGCGGTTACTTGATGACATGGGTATTTCCTTCCAAGTTTTCAATTAACTTATCACAAATTGAGGTCGACACATAAACTGAGCCCCAAAGTGCAAACAAAATTGTGTACACCCATTTGAAAAGCATATTTTTGTGCTATTTGTCTTTTTTGAATGAGCCTGTTATTGATACTGTCTGGAGCAAATTGTGAAGTGCTTTGTATCTGCTAGGAAAAAGCACTTTACCAAATACTGGAGCATATTGTGAAAGTATAAAGCGTTTTATAAATGTAAGGACAAAAAGGCGCTATTCCAAATACTCTGTGATTTGAACTGGATTTTGCTGCCTGTAGTGTTCTTTTGTTTTGACTGTTGAGTACATGCGAGGAAGAAACAAAAACATGTGTTCAGCTTTTTTTCATTAAAAAAAAATCAATATATTGATGACTTTAAGAAACGTAATTTTTTTCATCTTCATGTATTGAATAAAATATTTTTATGTAGTGAAGGTTCACTGCAAAAATTGAAAAATTCTGTCCCTTAATTCTTAAAATATGTAGTTTTTCCTTGATAACTCAAAAGCTGTTTTGATGGAGTTGGGTCCTTCTCACATGTAACCAATCAATGCTTTCTGTATTTTTCACCTTCATAGGGGCCAAGTTCCCGATCAAGTGGACATCGCCGGAAGCTGCCCTTTATGGTCGATTCACCATTAAGTCCGATGTGTGGTCCTTTGGTATTCTGCTCACTGAGCTTATCACCTACGGTCGTATTCCTTATCCAGGTTAGTAATGTATCAAGTCATGCTCCGACACATACTTTGGCGAGAGTTGCTTCGGGGCTCTGTTCCGTCAGATACACACGCCCGAATTCACGAAAGAGGTTTATTCTAACCCATGATCTAAACCATGTTGTGAACCTCTGCCATGGACTAAATTAAAGGGAAATCCAACTTTAACGGCAAGTTATTCTGAAAGGAAGAGGCAAAATCAGAGAAAAATCAGATTGGTGAAATTTCTTCCCTTATGACACCCTTTTCCTCAAGTCGTTCTGGCTTCAGTTTGTCCAGGAACAGTACATGCAGGCTCAAGGAAAACCGAGCTAAAAGAAACCGGGGGGATATACCTTTTGCAACAGCAGCTTCTTTGTGGATTAAGTTTATCCTTTCTCCTCAAACTACTAATACATGTACATGTAGTCTTCAAACATTCTAAACCAAACTTAAGACTCAGCGAATTCTCAATGCCCACAATTGATTTCCCTTGGACTTTGTTTAAACTTTGTATTTGATTGATTTAATATATTTTTATGCTAATTCTATTGCAATCACTTTTAGTTGCATTCATTTACCCTGATGATCCTTAACCCATAGGATTACAATGTCTTCTTGTAGTGACGTTTTTGCAATCTTTTGATCCAGAATGCTAAAGATTTTCACATTGTGCATGAGCAGAAGAGCAAAAATCACAGATAACTCTGAGTCTATTTTGAATAAGAGCAATTCAATTGTATTAGCTAATCATTTAAGTCTCTAAATTGGCAAAGCAGTATAAAATATTCATCAAATGTAAAATGATTATCATTCGTATGGGTTCATTTAATATACATTTTAATTTTTTTCAAACTATATAAAAGTGGAAGATGAAATAATCGGTGCTCAATTTGAGTAGGAAAAGCAGATTAAAGGGTGATTAAATTAGAGAGAAAAAGGGTGCTGTTTCCATGTATTTTTGCATTCAAATCATGAATCTGGCAATTGATTGTCAAAATTATGTCTCGTTTTGGCGAAAAAGGGGGAAAAGTAGAGGTTTGGGGACCGTTCCTTAAAACTCGTGAGCTGATTGGCTAATTGACGTCACACCCCCAAGTGACGTATGAAGAGTAAGAGGCACAAGATCTGCAGGCTGCAGCAATGTAACATTGTGCACACAATGCGGTATTTGACCCCTCTGTTCAACGGACAATTTATGAAAAAGGGAAATTAATCAATACAGTCTAAGGAGTAAATAATCATTATAAATATATTTTGTTTAAGAACAGTGAACACTTTTGCCCAAATATACAGCTCTTGTTTTGTTTTTTTAACTTTTCTTTGAACAATGTTCTCATTCATCTGAGCTTGCCGAACGATAGTTTTGCATTGGTCTTAAACGCGTACACAGCCGTTTTATGCGTCTGTGCAAGTTACTACACATCTTTAGTACGGCAACTATGTTCCCCCTCGTACTAAACGACTGGTGAACGCTTTTGTTTGGTTTGTTTTTACTCTCGCCCTTTTTTTACTTTGCTTTACATGTACTACGGTAGTACTGACTTAGATTTTTGGCTGAATTCTTCGAGTAACTTAGAGAGATGGATAGTGATCGCGAGTCCGATTTGGAGGACTTTTTTGAGCCAGATACGAACTATGATTTATCAGATGATTTATCGATCCCGAAAGAGAAGAAGCTCAAGTGCAGTGGCAAGGGGAATTCGACCATTATGTTTGAACCCCTCGCAGAAGACGCGCCAGAGCATGGTGAAGGGGTCGCGGGGAAGGGGCCGCGGGTGAAGCTGCTGCAGCTGCTGGAGAAGAAAATCACTACAAATTGTACTCCACTCGCTTGGCCCTTGCCACTCTGCCCGCGTGAGCATACCTTTGCGACGCACAATTTCCGTAGATTTTCATCTTTAGGAAAATGATGTACGTAGGCTTACATCATCTTTAGGGGTCTTCCTACAGCCCGCAACTATACACCGATTTGGCATTATTGATGAAATTGTGTCCCAAAATCAAAGTTATTGTGAGGAATTAAACACACGAAAATATGCGATGCAAATGGTCGATGCGGTGAATGTCATGCTCGGCACCGGGCTGGGCCTGCCGGGGCCTGCGGGCGCGCACGGTATATAGGTTGGTGGAATATTTCCCTTACTTCTCGTACGTCACAGATCACGTGATCATGATGTCGCTCGATGGGTTTTTTTTAGGGGCGGGGCTTATGACTGTGTAAATCAGCAAAAATCAACTTTTCAAATGATTATGAAATACGACTGAATGCATAAAAAAAGTGTGTGATAGATATTTTTTGGCTCCTGATAACTCCTTCCTACAAAAAATGGGCAATTAATTTTTTATTTTAGTCACCCTTTAAGTTAGACCTTTGAAGTGCTATAGGTTAAAGATGTTGTATGTGCGCATTATGAGTATTGCCTTTTATTAGCGTTATAATTTATTTCTCATCCTTAGGTATGATGAACATGGAAGTTTTAGAGCAAGTGGAGAGGGGGTACCGGATGCCCCGCATGAACAACTGCCCCGATTCCCTCTATGACATGTGTATGATGAAATGCTGGCACAAAGACCCCCAGCAGAGGCCAACCTTCGAATTCCTCCAGGGCTTCCTGGACGACTACTTTGTAGCGACGGAACCCAACTACAAAGAAGCCGACTGAGTCGCGGGAACGTCCAATGTAGTGTAGTCGCGTTCCCACTGCTGCAGACATCGGCATGTTTTTGTACTACGGGAGTGGTGCGCAACCCCCCCGCTTGCCTTTTGCCCACCACAGTGCATGAGCTGAGTGTAGCATCCGCAGGGCGCGTGCACACTGCCTGTGCGAGAACTGTATGGTAAATTGTTTTGCACGTCCTTCTTTGCAGCAGTGGTAACTCATCATCATCATCAATTTATAATCTAGAAATCATGGATGAATATTTATCTCTTTATTTGCTGTTGTCTTGATCATATTTGTGTATATCACAATTTATCCACTGTATAACTAATCATGGTTATTCTGTGTAAACATGTCTTTAAAAAAAAAAAATAACAGAACTATCAACATTGTTTGCAACTGTAATTGTCTTCCATTAGGTTTGTGTGTGTTTTGTGGGTATGTGTTGAAAACAAGCAAAGCGGTGGAAATGTCAAGATTTTTTTGTTGCTGCGTGCATGTACTTGGATATCGCATTTGTGTGATATACAATATACATGTAGTATGTGAATGATTAAAAATCAGCCGCTTACAGAAAAAAGAAAATCAAAAATATAGGAACTGTCTTCTCCCTATTTATTTGGCCTATTAATTGTGATTTAGCGATTTTCTTTGCCTCTATAGTTTAATCAGATACTCGATTCCAAACGGTAGAAAATGCAGATATTCAGAAGAATAAAACAGTCTCAACAGAATCAGGCATGTTTAATGTCAATAAGTACATCTAGCTTTAACTTATTTGTTCCCTGGATAATATTTAAGAAAAATGAAAGATAAAGATTTTTTTTCCCCGTAACTTATGATTGCTCAGATTGTGTTTCCTTAATTGCTGCTTTATCATTGACTGCCAGAAATCTTCAAAACAACAGTGAAAATATTTTTGCTCATGGATTATATTTGAACAAAATTCTGCAATCAAACCATTTCTTGCACAAGTGATATTCAGTTTTGATGTACATTTTGTCATTTCAATCACATATTGTATGTATCAGCACTCGTACACTATGATAACATTTCAGCAAGTATCCTTTCAGAATTTATTGCATTTTGAGCTTTACATGTTTGTTTTTTTTCATCCTGGGATTTTCCATCCGTGGTAGTGTAGTACAGACGCAAATCACAGCTTGTTATGCAGGTCACAATGACCAATCGTGTAAAAAGAAAGAAACATATATATATATATATACATGTACATGTAATATTAGTTTTGTACTCAGACATTATGATGTACATGTAGCTCTATGACATGGCATTTTGTTGTTGTTTTTTAAACATTTGTAAAACTTCTTTTTTGTATTTGACAGTTTGATGTAAGTACTTTAATCATCTGTTTTTCCTGAATATGGGAACATTTTACCTGTAAACGCTTCTTTTGCATAAGATGTACATGCAACACCTGTTGACAAAATCTTTTTGAAATGCCAGTGATTTCATGTGAGTGAGCTCCCTGAATATGAAGTGATAGGATGTATATCCATAGCAATCATGATTATTTTTACAGAGTGGAAAACTTGATGTTAGGGCCTATCGGTATTCGTTGTTCGATTACAAATATGATTATACACCAATATTGTAGCTGTGTTGTATTTATCCAGATAGTTGCCGCAGCTTGCATGCACGAAATTCATCCATTCAGTAGACCAGTGGTTGGGGTATCTGGGATCATTTTAGGAGCCAGAAGGGCATTAATTCATATACTTCAACACAGAGTGGACGCCCTTCTGGTTCTCAACAGACGATTTGGGATGTTATTTGGGGGAATAACGGTTTTTAGGGTAATAAAAAATAGGTCATCAATGAAACAAAACGCATTTCAAAGTCTACGTATAGTTGCATCGTATGAGGTAGCAGCAAGGTCGGACTCCAAAGCCTGCATTCTACTAAGATTTAAACCCGACAGTGGGTTGAAGGTCGGTCTTAAGTCAAGTTTAGCAAAAGAAGTTAGAATAAGGTCTACGTTTTTCCTGTGTTTAACGGGACTTTAGTCCTCGCGTCTTGTTCAACTGAAATCGTAGAATACGGGGCCCATGAGTTGTATTATGAGGTTACGACTCTGATGACAAGGAGTTCAAGATGTGGTCATGGCTAAAAAGGTTAAGAACCTGTGCATGAGACAATCAGAGCATAGTGATCGAACTCAAAGCACTTTTCAATCTCTTTGACTCTCTTCACCCGTTCACTTTGGGTACTTGGAGGTTTCTGTATTTAACCTATAGGAGTGAGAGATTTCAGGTAATCACTAGTCAATCCTTTCCAAACGGTCCACCATGTTTACCGTTCAAATGAATTCCTAAGTTTCATCTCCGTGCAGCTCCTGAAACTGCGTTTGAGCGATTCCTGTGTCAGAGATACTTGCAGAATCATGTCATTTCAAAGTAGCTCTTCGTGGAATTCCAACGGTTGTATCAGACACATGTTCCGCCAACCATTGATCCGTGGTCACTATTGTACTCTTACTGTATTCCTAACTTCAAACCCTGGACAAAGACTGTACCAACTCCAAACCTAACTCTAAACCTAACCCAGAACCCACTTGCAACCCTAATCCTAACCCTTTAAAAGCGTAGAGAAATTGTCTCCGGAGCAAATATCGCAGCATCAAAACGTACATGCTGAGTATGTACATCACATACTCAGCTTACTACTAGATGGTATACAGAAGAAAGAAAGTGCTTCACCTATTTTCGACATGTTTGTCATTTTTCATAATTAAACAAAAATAGGATATCCAAGAACAACATTTTTTTTTTAATGACGTGGAGATAAATATGAATATATAGGAGCAATAGAGAGATGTATGCATGTATATAGTCTTAGTTTTATGATTATAGTATATGATATTACTATAGGCATGAAAAGTACTTAGAAGGGGCGAACCTTCAGAATGGTTTTGTACTCAGTGGGTCAAAGTAAACCCACCTTCAGAAAGTATATGTATATAGTACTGGATATTAGTCTTTTCTTATTCCTTTTCCACATATCCAGAGAAGAGCTTCTCCTCTATATTTCGGCATCAGAAGTTTTTCAGAATCGTCTGCTGCTACTCAAAGTGCAGTATACAGCTTGTGCGCCGGAATGGTGTAGCAAGCATTTACGGGCAAGACCTTTCCCCAAGATGTTGGTATTTCCGCCTCTAGGAAATCTTTCAGTGCCATCTTTAACCCCTCAAAGAGCAGTGTACAGCTGGTACACGTATACCCGAGGCAATTTGTTCTCATCTGAATGCAGCGAGCATGCACAGGCAAGATCTTTACACCGAATCTGAACATTTTCACCTCTTTAATGGTGAAGTTCCTTCCGTAACCATTCAGAAAGAACAGTATACATTCGTACAAGCAGTGCATGATGCAATTTATTACATTGTAGATGTATTGAGCCTTCGCAGGCCTCAGCTTTTCCACAGATCTGCGGATCTCCACCTCGTCACAATTCTTCTTAACCCCTTCCATGCTGTAGGCGGAAAATCCTTTGAGTGTTGAACCATGTGTTTTGACTAAGAATGTCTACGTACTCTTAATTTTACAAATTTAAATCTGAGAGTGGATTTCAGGCAAATGCAAGACAAGATGGTAATGTATAGAAGTGATGGCCTTTCTGATTTTTTTAAAGGTTTTGCAACACTTGTTTCTGTGTCATTATCCCTATTTCTCATCCTTCCAATATAGTCATTAACAGAGGGAAAAAGTCAAATACAAGAAATGTAGAAATACAAAATGAAAGAGGAAAACCGTTGATATCTTTTCTACATTTTGTAGGTACATTTATACTCAGACTTTATTGATGTGCCTTACATTGACTTTAACTTTTTATATTCTTCTTGCGCCAGTCTATAATATTTTCATTGTTTCGATGAATTCCAGTTGATTATATACTGCAGTATTTATACTATATTGGATATATATTGTCATGATCATTCCCATGTTCAAGATATACTTATGTACTATCCCTCAGCTGTATGTGAAAGTCTGTGAGATATTGTGTGGTTATCCTATTCAGTGTTACAAAATCAATGTACTAGTATGTTGTGAAATCTGCTCTTATTCCTTCATAAAAAAATTGTGGATTTTTGAATGAGTGCTTTCTTGACAGTGTTTGTTGGTCAAAAATTGTTTGTACATATCTGAAAGTGCCTTTAAGTTGGCTTGTACCAAAAAATTGCTTCCTTTTTTTTTTAATCAATCATTTGTACCTTCAGTTATTATTGTTTCAGTTTTGTACTTTTTTCTACTTGTATGTGGCAATGTGTAAATCAAATGGTTTATCCTATCTTTGTGATGTAACAAACACCTTAAAATAGACTGATATCAAATGAAAATCATGTTTGCAACATTTGCTATCGAAATTATGCTCTCTATATATTCTCTATCCAAATACAATGTCTTCATGAGGAGCAAATTTGTAAATTTCAAATACCTCGACAAATAATTACTTGATTTTACATGACCAACTTAAAGAAAGGTTGAGTTAAACCCTATCTTTCCTTGGGAATAAATCAATATTGGTAATATTTCATTATATTTTCCATGGAGAAAAGCATATTTGCGTGATGCACATTTCAGGGTATCAGATATTGTTTCAACATTTAGGCCGAATAGTTGTATGCATGTGGCATTATGTTAAGAAGGTCATTTATCAGGAGAAAGAAATATTTCCTTGCATATATCAGTGACCAAACTTTGTCTTCTTTCATAGATATTGGTGCCTGTTTATAGAAGTGCTCTTACATTTATTTTTTTTTTAAACAGAAAAAAGGCAAACAATTCTGCTGTAGTATAACCAGTGATTCAGAGTAATGTATTTACACAGACAAGGTCACACAAGAACATGTATATTATGAGATGAATCGATTTACTTCTGTCTTCCTTATGTATAGTTAGTTACCCAGTGACCATTGTGCCGAAATGATTTCATATAAGTCCTTGCAGTAATTATTCTTTAAGGTGGGATAATGAAAGGTAAGGTTTATTTATTTCATTTCATTTCCAACTACAAAACAATATGATTTACAAAGTATAAAATCATGAAATGAAAAAGGAAAGCAAAGCTTGTTTGCGTAGGTTCCCAAAGATAAATAAAACATTAACATAATTATCTTTTATAACATGGAAGATTGAAAGATTGAAAGTGAAATACATATTTGAAAAGACTATATATATTGGCACATCTCTCATAACAACATAAGTAATTAAATAGTCATGAATCCTGTATCTATAATGATGAAAATTTTCATAGCAAGATGCTGTACACTAAAGAACAAATGACAAGAGATGCAGAGTGGTCAATTTTTTGTTTTGTTTTGTTTTCCTTTCGTACTATAACACATGCTGTACAAGTACATGTATCTCTTGAAGGAGTTTGATTCTTTTTATCAGATCAGACATGTGATACATTTGACTTTCTTTCATTCAAATTGATGAATATCATTAATATTTTGAAAACTGAACAAAAGGGATCCTAACAGCGTAATCCTGGCTATTGTTTCTATAAAAAAAAAAAAAAAACAAGGGGGAAAAAACCCTCTTTGGGGTACATTTGTGTGTGTAATTAGTTTAGCGAATAGCATGTTAATGTATGATTTACACTAAATAAAATCACCAAGATATTAGTACTTTGTTGGCGCCTTGAGTATCCCTTGGGATTGATATGTGCAAAGTGCAAATGTAGCTATTATTATTGTTGTTATTACTATTATCATTTTTCATATTACTATTAACATTTTGTTTTTGATACTGTCACTTAAGAACAAATTTCATCCTATAACCTCATATAGCCAACTCAGAAAAGTTTGTCCGCTATTATTTATATATTAAAAGTTCTGATCACCTGAGCTGCATGTATATCTAATTTTATATAGTATTACACTCTTTCTCTGAGCAATGTTAGCCCGTTGCACTTTCTATGGTCTGACTGTGATAAGATATTGAAAGAAGCAGAAACATGTTGGGTCAGTTTTTGTTAAGATTTCCACTGTTTAAGATTTCTGCTGTCCTCTTGAACGTTCAACCGCAACCACTGATATTTTCAATCTGTACCAAGGACCGAGTAGATACAATACAGCGTCTGTAGTCATAACGTTAGTTTGTTTCTGGCCTTGGTTCAACTCCCTTACAAGCCCCCAATTTGTTAGGTTGAGGGGTGTTGGGAATAAATTGGATTATCGGCCCAAACCTTAAATAATTAAATCAGATAAAATTATGGGGGAAAATGCAAAATCTGAATGAATAACTTCATAGTTTATTCGGCAAGCACCATCACGATAATCATGTCGTCATAATTTAAGGATGAATATTCAAATAATATTTGCATATTCACAACAGCAGTAGCGCCTTAATTCCAAATCTTCAGTAGTCATGTAGTGTGCGTCGGGCCTTACGCGCAGTGCAGGGGGGGATACATGTAGATTTCTCTCAATGCATAGAATACGTTCCTTCTTTGTTGCAAAAAAAAAAAAATATATATATATATATATATATATGAATTTTTTTTTAATGCTATGTTTGATTTGTGTTGTATAATGATCTACAATTCTATACTTGTAAATGGCGGTTTATAATAGATATCAATATTTTGTAGTTGATTATATATATTATATATTTTTAGAATCGATTGAATTCACTTGGTACTAATTAAATGTCAACTGTCTATAAATATGAATAAAAGCTGTACAATTGCATAATGATGAATAATAGAACATGGTTGTTGATATTCTCCTTTGTAATGCTGTCTTACAAATAGATGTGTATCCAAAAAGCTTTGCATTGTTGAAAAGAAATTACCTTCTTTGATAATACAAGCGTATATTATTGGATGTACTATGATTCAGTTAGATTGACTTTAAAATCTGCTTCATGACACACAAATACTAAAAATAATTGAAACACGAATGCAATAATTGAGTTACATAGCCACGGGGGTACAAGGCCTCTCCAATCGAATGAGGGGGGGGGGGTGGAGAGAGAATAAGAGTAAAGGAAAGGGAGAAGGAAAAAAGATGAGAAATGAAGACGAACCACATCGTCCCTCTTATTAGTGGCTTTTGAAATTTGAAATTTTAATTTCCGAGTAAGACCGTTGCCCCCCCCCCCCCCTCACATTGTCTATACACACTCTACGCAACGGCAACACTTCATTAGTTTAGCATTCGGTCTCGGAAACGAGCCCAAGACCGAGGCTGATCTTGCCAGTGGTGTAGCGTGGGCCCAAGCCATTGAAGGGGCACTGGCATCGGGGGGGGGGGGGGGGGGCAGCACCTGTTTTACTAGAGAGATGAAATGCTAATTAACAAAGCCATATACATGTATATTGGAGGAGGGGTGGGAGGGTCCTATTGTTTTTTTTTTCACATTCCCTCTCCTCTCTTCTTCTTCTTCTCTCTCTCTCTCCCGCCATTCGATGGGGTGGGGCGGGACGTTCCCCCTACCCACAGCTACGACACCACAATGTGGGTCCCGCTACACCATTTAGATAAGGTTTTGATTAAGTTTTTAACATGTTCATCATTTTGGGAATACATGGAATATGACAAAGACTGAATCCACCAATTTTCTAGATCACGCGATTCTCCTTCGTAACACCTCAGACGTTATAAATCCGTTTTACCACCTGAAAGATTAGGCTTATATCTAGGGATGTTTTCATGGTTGAAGGTAAATGTCCTTAGTTTGTTAAATTCAGTTTACATTTTTTTTAATGCATTTGCGTCAAATAATAAAAATGATAAAGAGAGATTTTGGCATAAATTACCTCTTAATGAAGCCGTGATGGCATGGATCAGAATGACTGACATATCATCATGAAAATTCATAAGGAAAATTAAAGATGTTAAAAAAATCATTAAATCACAAAGAATAATTGTTGGGGGTAATATATCTCCGCTCAAATTCGATTAAGTCTGAAAAGTGCTGCTTAGGGGTTCCTAGCTGTCTGGTTTTAGGGGAATTGATTGTTCAAAACGTTTTTAGATATTTGATGAAGAGATTTGAGGGTCAAGATATTCATCAGGGTTTTTTTGTTCCGAAAGTTTGTTATTTCCAATATCTTTTTTTCTTCTTCGTATGTTTCCGTAAACCATCATTCTGAACATTTATCTTTCTGAAGATTCGTTATTCTAAATATTCATTATTCTGAACATGAAGATGTATGAAGATTGAATGAAGATTTATTCAAAAAATTCTTTAATCCAGGGCCTTTACATTCTGAAGATCCTTTATTTTCGAATGTTCGTTATTCTGCGGATTCCTCATTCTGAATCTTCTTTATTCCGAAAACTCGATATTCCGAAGGTTCATTATTTGGAAGATTCTTTATTCCGAAAATGGGTTGTTACAGTGGTTCGTTATTCAGCCCTAATCCCCCATGAGACCGATTTCTCGCTTGAAATTGCCTTTTCAAGATTTGACCAACTTTCAGACAAGTTTGAAGAGAGTGCAAACTTAAGTAAAAACCCTAATTCCTCGAAAGCCCGCGGGAAACTATATTATGGAGAGACAAATGATTAGTAGAAAAATATCTAACTTTGTGTTGCCATGGAAACAGACGCACCGTCCTAATTCCAAAGTTTTATACCTTAATTAGCCAGGGTTGTTATCTACATGTATATGGTCATGAACAAAAAATACTCCCCTGCTTTTGTTCAATCATAAACATTTTCCCGGTTGAAATCGGATTCTAAATTTTATGAGATTAAAGATAAAATTGAGGATTCTAGGACAACTACCCCCTAGACAACTACCCCCCGGACAACTACCCCCCGGAAAACCACCCCCTGGACGACTACCCCCCTAGGACATCTACCCCCCAGGACAACTACCCCCTAGGACAACTACCCCCCAGGACAACTACCCCCCAGGACAATTACCCCCCAGGACAACTACCCCCAGGACAATTACCCCCTAGACAACTACCCCCCGAACAACTACCCCCTGGACAGCTACCCCCGGAAAAATTGTCCTGGGGGTAATTGTCCTGGGGGGTAGTTGTCCTGGGGGGTAGTTGTCCTGGGGGGTGATTGTCCTGGGGGGTAGTTGTCCTGGGGGTAGTTGTCCTAGGGGGTAGTTGTCCTGGGGGGTAGTTGTCCTAGGGGGGTAGTCGTCCAGGGGGTGGTTTTCCGGGGGGTGGTTGTCCGGGGGGTAATTGTCTAGGGGGTAGTTGTCCGGATACGAAAATTGAGTTCTGGTCATGCGATAACATAGTGAAAGAAACTGTCTGGAAGCAGGTAGAAAAGGTTGATTATGTAATCTATGGTACATACATGTACTGTGAGGTTTTGGAATAATCATAATAATAAGAAATTGACTCAATTATACTGCGCACAGAAATGTGTTTATAAGCAAGGAGTTATCACAGATGGGACCACACATACACACACACACATAACTGCATAATGTGATACGAAAGTTTGGTCCAAACTTTTCAGCTATTTTGGGTCATATTTTGAAGATGAGGGCATTTGAAGAGCAATCCTTTTCAGGGAAAATTATTTTCTTCTATAATGTTCTTCCGAACTGAAATTAAAAAAATGAGAAAGCTAACAAGTTATTTTACTCTTTTACCAAAACTCAACTTTCTATTTAAGTGCTCAAAGCACTGATCTCTACGTAGCTTAGAGTTACAAAATTATTAAAGCAAGTAATCTATTAATAAGCGCAGGCTCCGCTGGCTTAGCGCTGAAGTACAGTACGCGACGTTTAAAGGCCACCGCACACCTTACGATCGGTCTGCGATCCGATTTCAGAACAAAATGTAATATCATTTGACAAATCATTTAAAAACGAAAAATATTTTTGATTGAGGGTCTGAATAGTCATACAGATAGTAAAATCGACAATACAGTCTTTGCCGAGTTTTCTAGTCTGTGGAATGGCCAAATCGGCTCCAAGTCGTAGTGACGTCACAAAAAGCGTACGACTGCCTACGATTTGAAACTAATTTTGCCCTTATTCCCTGAAGAAAGCTCACAGCTCATCCAAACCCTGTGTTGAGTATTCATATTAGTTTTCAGAACCTGAATAAGATAGATTTCATTTGTTTAAATGCCAATATTTAATGCCACTGCAATTTATTTCACAAATCGGATCGCAGACCGATCGTTAGGTGTGCGGTGGCCTTAAGGGCAATCCATCTTTTGTAAAACAAGTTATTTGTGTGAAAGCAGAATAATGAGAGAAAAAGGCTGGTGAAAGCTTGAAAGAAATCGGACAAAGAATAAGAAAGTTATGAACGTTTGAAAAATGAGATCAATAAATCAATGCGAATCTCACATTGGCAATTTGAATTTACCATAATAATATATATATATATAAAATATATTATATATATATATCTTATTTCTTACTTGCTTATAATTATGTACTATTCTGTTTTTTAATCTACTTGACAAATTGCCAATGTGAGATTCGCGTAGATTTATTGGTCTCATTTTTCAAACGTTCATAACTCTCTTTAATATTCTTTGTCAGATTTCTTTCAAGCTTTCACCACCCTGTTTCCCTTATTTTTCTGCTTTCACATAAATCATCTCATTACAAAGATTGGATTGTAATTTAACGTCGGTCGAGACTGACCTGGGGCCCCGTTGCACAAAGAGTTGCGTTTAAACGCAACTCTTAAAATCAAACGCAAGTCCTAAATGCGCACTTCTGATTGGCTGAAAATAAAGTTGCGTTTGATTTTCCTGAGTTGCGTTTCAAACGCAAGTTTTGTGCAACGGGCCCCAATGCGAACTTCTGATTGGCTGAAAATAAAGTTGCGTTTGATTTTCCTGAGTTGCGTTCAAACGCAAGTTTTGTGCAACGGGTCCCAGGACCCCGTTTCTTTCTTACTTCTTACTTGATTATGAACTTTTCTATTTTTTAATCGACTTGACAAATTGCCAATGTGAGATTCGCATAGATTTATTGATCTCATTTTTCAAACGTTCATAACTGCCTTTAATATTCTTTGTACGATTTCTTTCAAGCTTTCACCACCCTGTTTCCCTTATTTTTTTGCTTTCACATCAATCATCTCATTACAAAGATTGGATTACAATTTAACGTCGGTCGAGACTGACCTGGGGCCCGTTTCATAAAACTTGTTATCAATAACAAGTTACAATAATTGTTATAAGCTACTGAAATCCTTGAATCCGACTGGCTGAGAGCAAATTTGTCATAGAAATTGGGCAGTTGTTATATTCCTTACTTTTATGTACTTTGCTATGTATTTCTTTCTTTTTTTTAAGACTGGAAGTTGACAATAAAATATTGAAAATAAAACTACTCGGGGTTAAACAGATATCCAACTTTAATCATGTTAATGGCAAGTTGCTCTGAAAGAAAAGGAAAAAGAAAGTCAACGAGAAGCACATTGGTGAACGTTTGAAAGATTTTGGACAAGCAATAAGAAAGTGATGAAGTTTTGGAAATGAAAAACACTATACATATGGGAATTTCAAATTGGCTGAATAGGTAATGTCCCTGTGATGTATTTGCGGTCAACTACCCCATTTGCTCCAAAAGTCCCAACACACAAAATGTTTTTTTTTTAAATTCTAAATGTATTACTCAGTAGGATCTTTTTCTTTCATTAGGACCTATAACAATATGCTATCTCCAATATATTTTGAGGGTAAAAGCGCAAATTAATGATATTTTGGTGCATACGACAAACGGGAGAGTTGTCCGCTAGCACTTCCCTGCCGCAAGTATGTCACAACTGACTCACCAAAGTGCCAATTTAAGATTCGCATACTTTAGATGTATAGTGATCTCATTTTTCAAACATTCATAACTTTCTTATTCCTCGTCCGGTTTCTTTCAAACTTTCACAACCCTGTTTCTCTTATTTTTTCTGCTTTCACACAAATCATCTTTACCAAGGTTGGATTGCCCTTTAAGTGTGCCTGCAATACGTTCTCCTGATAGGCTATACAGCCCTTCGATGATTACAAGTAGAAGGAGAAGAATTTTAATATAAAAATTGCATATTTTTAGCCTCCTAATCGGTGAAAAAACTAAAATATCGATTTTGCCCCCCCCCCCGGCCCCCCCCTCGCAAGAAAAAAATTTGACAAATAATGATTTTGCATTACAACAAAGTATAATAAGCTTATTAGGGCTCTAAAATTCAAACTTTCAACATTTAAAAAGGAAAATGTTCTCACTCGGTCGCTACACTCCTGTGTAAATAGACGCAATATGTTTCTTAACATTTAGAAACCCTGTTTAAGTTAGACACCAGGAGAAAGGGGGCAGATGCTTGCTTCAGTCTATGGGGGGGGGGGCAATTTGTATGACTTGACCATAGTAAGGGGGGGGGGGGTAAACATAAGTGGATGGGTCTCTTCAGAAAGCATGGCTTGTGTTTCACAGACCCTAGTTTGAAAATAAAAAAATAGTTACAATCCATATATTAAAAACACGATAAAAACTACTTTCGAAAAATAAACTCAAGGGCAATTTCAAAGGCCTATTGTACTGCCCATAGAAATCAGGCTCGGATTACGTATACACCATTGTAATGTTCGCACATTTCTAAAGGTGACAGACAGGGCTACTGAAATTGCCTTGAGTTGATTTTTCGAAAATAGTTTTTATCTTGTTTAAAAGAAACATGCTTACATTAGCACTATTGATATGTTGGGTTTTTTATCAAGCATGCATGAGAGAGCCTCAGAGAGGAAAATTGAAGAAGAAGTCCGGATAAAATTACCTGTTTAAAATTCCATATCTTCAAACAAACACGAAAAATCAATCCAGGGCAATTCAGTAACCCTGTCCATCAACTGTGCGAACATTTAATTTTTGGAGTTACAAAACCCTGTTAAATTTTCGAAATAAGGAGTCTTATTTTAAAACATACCTTTGGAGTTAACGATCAGAGTTATAAGACACTTTTGAGACTTATAACACCTCCCCCCCCCCCCCCCGATCAGTGGTGTATATACAGGGGGCAGAGGGGGCACGTGCCCCGGGCGGCACTTGAAGGGGGGGGGGCGCAAAAAACGCAAAAGAGAGACAGAAAAGGGGAGAAATACAAGACAAAATGCATAAGAAATTGTGTTTTTTATAGGGTTTGAAATGCAAAAAATTTCTATAGCTCGGTCGCTTTTCTCCCTCGTATAATTATGTTCAAAATCTAGCTATTTCGCTCCCCTAATGGCGTTTGTAAAGTTTTAACCATTAATTAACTCTAGCTGCTTTGCCCCCCCCCCCCCCCACACAGCATAAGGCAGGAGCTTGTTAAATTTTGCGCCCCCTGGTTGGATATAAGTGCATAAAAAGCAAATATAGTGTAGAACATTCGAAAGAAATCATAAATTTAGCTTGCAATTGCCTC
Source organism: Heliocidaris tuberculata (assembly GCA_025618425.1). Taxonomy (NCBI): domain Eukaryota; kingdom Metazoa; phylum Echinodermata; class Echinoidea; order Camarodonta; family Echinometridae; genus Heliocidaris; species Heliocidaris tuberculata. The sequence continues at coordinate 15,035,318 of CM046841.1, forward strand.
ACGCAATTCCTTATTATTTAATAAATATATTTCTTCAGGGTTTTCATTCATTTAAATTAGGAATGTTGAAAATCCCCCTCCCCCCAAAAAAAATCTATTGCTAGGTCACTGTATTCCCTCGGATATTTTTTGTAAGGGTAAAATACATAAGAAATTTCAATTTGAGGGGAGAAAAGGAAAAAAAAAATCTGCTGCTCGGTTGCGTTGCTCCCTTGCTTATACAATAACTCATCAGATTTGGGCTAACAACCCCGGATTATGTGCATCAAAATTCTTTTTCACGTAGTGCCATCATTTTAAATAAAAAACGCTCATTAATCTGAGTTTGTGCATTGGGGGGGGGGGGGGTTTGATAGTTTGCCCCGGGCGCCAGAATACCTAGATACGCCACTGCCCCCGATACTCTGGCAACGCCTCCATGTGGAGTGACCGAAAAGAATTAAGCGTGATGATTAGATGACAACAAAAAGCACTAAAGGCCTTTATTCTAATCATTCCTAACTAATCATTAACCTATACATATATCCGGATAACAAGTTCACTCCACTCCCTTCATCTTTTGTCACGTTCCAGCTTCGCCCCAGCTCACATTTCAGAATAAAAGATGGTTGTAATGACTGTGTTATCCATCCCATGAGATCGCTTTTAAGTCACTCGGGAGCGCAGTGACGTACGCACGATCTTTATAAAACCGTGATTTACGGCGCAATCGCGCAATTCTGTATAGTGATTAAAAACAGAAAGAAGCCATGCAGTACGAAAATATCGATGGCGATAATTTAGCATAAAAGCAGAAACAGAATCCGGTTATGCCACTGATAAACAGTATAGGATTTCATGCCTTTTGCAGGCCAAACCTCCAAGTTACACACGTTCCGTCGTTCTGCAGCTTAAAATGTGTGGTAAGTTTAGTAATGTACACCTTTTTCTCAACATTGTTTTCTTCTCCTTGCTAATCACCCCCTTTTTTTAAAGGAAGCAGATCTGTTCTTCAATAGACTATTACAGTGTAAACCATATCATTCTGAAAGCGAAATGCCTAACAAGCTTGATAATACTTGGAAAGCTATTATCATAGTTTTTGTTTGTTTGTTTGTTGTTGCTGTTTTTTGTTTGTTTGTTGTTGGTTTTTTGTTGTTGTTTTTGGGGGGTGGTGCCATTCCACGAATAAGGCTTATAATATTTGAAGTGGTGTTTTAGCGCTTATTCCATTAGTTTTAACACTTTGACTATAAAAATCACATAACATTAACTTAGGCTAACGTTTCGGATTTGTTCTAATTTTGGGGTAGGCCTAAATGAAGGCGTATGATTTTTCTTTCATTAGGCCTAACATTGTTCATTTTTTTCCCCCGAGTGCATTAACCAGGTAAACCCCCCCCCCCCCAAAAAAAAAAAAAAAAAAGAAAAGAAAAGAAAAAGAAAAGAAAAACAACGGTGTTGGCTCAACCATGCCAAATTATAATGTACTTGGATGAACAATTTTATGAGGTAATAGAAGGATATCTAATTCAGAAAGACAGACAGAGAGAGGGAGCGAAAGAGAACGGATTTAGAGATAAATACTAGTATTCCAAACCAGGCATAGTCAACTTAACTAGGCATGTATATAGCGAGGAAGCAGAGGCGTCGCGACGCGTCGGGACGTCGGTCTCGGACAAAGAATTGGGGGCATCTTTTGTCTGGTGGACAAAAGAATGCCCCCTCCAATGCATTTTCCGAGCCCGACTTTCCGAGGCCTCTGCGAGGAAGTGCCCAACCTATCACGGCTCAAAGCTGATTAATGCGTCCATGCAAGCCATGTTCATGATGTTTCCAAAAGTACGTTCATTGTTTTTGCTAATCCTTTCATTCTCTAGGGGTCATACCAAAGTACATTATATACCGATTAAAACCGTCCTGCATTGTTCTGTCAGCATAACAAAGAATAAGCTGTGACGAACGGAACACCCAAGTGTGTGTGTGTGTGTGTGTGTATGTAGGGGGGGGGGGGGCGCAACGTGATTATTTATTTTATTTATTTTATTTTTTAGAAACTCACACACGTATTAACATGCCAAACACCATTTATTTAACGTACGACACAAGAGCAATGTAGTGATGTAGATAAAAATGCCTTGCTCAAGAGCATAACTAACGTAGTCTAGTTCTGGACGTTTGTAATTATTTTGTCCGTAAAACGCCATGTACGTGCACCCAGCGTATAACCAGGGAGGTGGAAGGGAGACGGCGCGAAGTCTATAGTGAATCAGAGGACTTCGCGCCGTCTCCCTTCCACCTCCCTGGTTATACGCTGGGTGCACGTACATGGCGTTTTACGGACAAAATAATTACAAACGTCCAGAACTAGACTAAAAAGTAACGGGGATCGAACCCATGATCCTCGCATTTCAAGTCGAGTGTTTTTCAACCTTAACCACTCGGCTACGACACCTCTATGATTAGTGACCGAACGGGGAAGGGTCTTTGCGGACCCCTCCCCCAAGAAACTGTTGTTTTGGGTTTTTTTTTTTTTTAGTATATACTAAGACGTTTGCATTCTGGCAGCGTTCACCGTTCAAGTAAAATCCGACTCACCCCCGGCGTCAATAATTGCTGACGTTATGACCGCGTCAGTGACTTGTACGGTATTTTGCGCGTCATGAAAGAGTGATATCGTTTAAAAGGTGATTTCAAAATGAAGAGTGCAAATAATACTTTTAATAACTGGGTTATGTGTTGATTGTCTTTAAAAGCTCGATTAGCGCAGGTATTGACGCAATCGAAATGACGCCTGGTGTGAACCGGACTTTACAGTAATTTTTTTGCATTCCATAATAATGGTAAAGACTTAAGTTTTAGAGCAAGGATCCCATGGAAGAACATGGTAAGTCTGATACTGCGTCATGCCCGGTGTACACGAGGAGCCATTGCACTATAACTTATTCCAACCAAGCCTATGAAGGCAATTAGTGCTTGCCCCCCAGTAATTCCTTTTGCATTCACTTTTTTGTATGATGTCACTATCACGTGAATCGGCGCGCCAGAGACATCTCTGACGCATGCACTCCCTTTGTGTGAAAAGAACGGCTGCCTTAGCGCGGTCTCTGACGCACCAACTACTAGTGACATCAGGCACAAAGTAAATGTAGAACGAAAATGCGACAAAGGCGCGGCGCCAATGCCTGACGCAGTCCTATGTCAGCCGAAATGAGGTATCGTGTGCAACGCGCATTATGCATTATTCTCGTTGCACTGACCAGGGGCGGATCCAGGATTTTGTAAAAGAGGGGGCACAGAGCCGGAAAAGTACACAATTACGGGGGCATTTTTTTTTTAATTGTGTACTTAAGGTATGCCAGTTGGGTTTCAAAAGAGGGGGCACGGAACAACCTCAGTAGTTGTTCCAGGGGGCAGGTCCCCCCCCCCCCCACCCCCGGAAAAACAAGTAGGCCTATATAGTCTATGTACATAGAAAAAAAAATAGACCCCTATAGTTGTGCCTTCGGCAGCAATTTTAGACACCAAAAGTCACTTGAAGAAGGAGATAAACCCCCCCCCCCCTTTTGCTTGTCAGAGAATTTTGGAGTAAAGAAGCATCCCAAACCATTTTTTCTATCTTGATATTGACTGTCCGGATGGTATACAATTTGAAAATGTCAGTAAAGAAGACCTTAAGTTTATAATTAATGATCAATTGTTTTTTGATACGCTGTTGATGGAGTTGAGAGCAGTGACAATAATGTATGCCATTCGACAGAAAAAGAAGGAAGTGTAGAAAAGGACCTTGAGACTGAGATAGTTAAGTTAGAAAGACTGTTGGAACAGAAAAATATACCAGAGAAAACTTAGAAAGAATTAAATTATTGAGAGAAGAACTGGAACAATTCAGACATCAGAAGCTTGAAATCGCAGCAAATAGACTACGGCTTCAAGTAATGCAATTTGGGGGAAAAACCGTCAAAATACTTTTTGTACCTAGAAAAACAAAGGATAGCTGAAAAAAAATTTGTAAAACTAATTGATGATAATGGTACAGTGTTGCAAGAACAAGAAGATATCTTGAAAGAAGTTGGTTCTTATATGAACTTTTGTATAAATACCATGCAAATTGTGATCCAGAAGATCTTTTCTCTCATATAAGTGAAGAACATTTCCAAAGTCTCACAGAAGAAGAGTGTATTTCATTAGAGGGAGAAATATCTTATAGTGAAATGGAATATGCATTAAAGAACATGAAAAATAATAAAGCTCAAGGGCAAGATGGATTTACAGTACAATTTTTCAAAGTTTTCTTTGAAGAGTTAGGTATATACATGGTGCGTAGTATGAACTGTGCTTACACTTCTGGAAAATTATCTAACTCACAAAATATTGGTTTGATAACATTACTTCCTAAAGGTGACAAAGCGAGACACTTTATCAAAAACTGGAGACCAATTTCTTTGTTGAATGTTGTTTATAAAATACTATAGCTGTATTGCTAATAGACTTAAAAATGTATTACCTCACATTATCCATGCTAATCAAACAGGATTTTTGTCTGGACGATTTATTGGTGAAAATATTAGAATTTTATATGACATAATTGCTTATACAGAAAAGGCAAAGGTTCCTGGTATGCTTTTGTTAATTGATTTCGAAAAGGCCTTTGATAGTGTATCTCATCACTTTTTGTTTAAAACTCTTTCCTTTTTTAAGTTTGGTATAGTTCTTTCATAAAGTGGATAAATATACTGTATAGTGATGCTTACTCTAGTGTTATGGTTGATGGACAAATAACATCTATAGATTTCGCATAGAGAGGGGATGTAGGCAAGGTGACCCACTTTCGCCTTACTTGTTTTTGTTATGTGCGGAAATTCTTGGGATGTTAATTCGAAATTCACACTCGGTGAAAGGAATTTCTGTCAGCTCAAAAGAATTTAAGATTCTTCAGTATGCAGATGAACCGTATTGTTTCTAGATGGAACAGCTGCTAGTTTCCGTAATGTACTACGTGTTTTGGATTCATTTGGAAATTGTAGTGGGCTGAAGATGAATATGCAAAATACAAATGCAATTTGGATTGGTGCTTCAAAATCTAATGAAGATATAGAACCAGAAGGAAGACAAGTGAATTTTGTGCATAATGACTTTTTTCGTTACCTTGTTACAGACTTTCATGTTGTTATTGACAAAATACCTGATCATAATTATGACAGAATTTTTGACAAAGTAAAACGCCAGATGATTTCTTGGATCAAACGGAATATTACGGTTCTTGGAAGAGTTACAGTTGTTAAATCATTGTTGTTACCACAGTTTAATCATTTGTTTATGTCAATTCCAAACCCTTCAGATAAGTTAATGAAAACCATCAAAGTTAAGTTCTTTAATTTTATATGGAAGAATAAGCCGGATAAAATTAATAGGAAACAGGTTGTTGGCACATATGAAGAAGGGGGCTAAAAATGCCAGATGTTCAGTTTTTTCAGTATGTCACTAAAGCTTACCTGGATTCGAAGAATTATTTTTGGTATATGTGATGATGTTAATCATCTATTGCAGTCATTTTTATCAAAACCATTCGTAGTTGGGTTTGGGGATGAATATTTTTTGACATTATCTCATGAAGTTGCTAATCCATTTTGGAAAGATGTATTTCATGCTTTGTCTTTGGTGAGTCGAGCAGGAGGAAGTGATTGGTTGACTTATCCGTTGTGGAGAAATAGCTGCATCCAAATTGGGCAAAAATCTGTATTTTTTAGATCTTGGTATGATAAAGGCATCAGATGTATCAATGACTTGATCAATGATGAGGGGAATTTGTTGACTCATGAAGAATGTGAAAAAAGGTTTTGCTTGAAATTGAATTATTTGTCTTATTATTCTATAAGTCAAGCAATAAAGTGTGGATATAGAATGTATATTGAAAAAGGTGAAAAACATAATTATAGTAGATCCATTAATGCCTTCTCATATTAAAATACTAGTACATGACCTACGAGGATGTAGATACATCTACAAAACTCTTATTGCAAAAACAAAATGTATACCCTCAATATGCTCGAAATGGGAACGTTATTTAGATTATACCCCTGATAGCTCAAAAATGCAGAAATATCATATCATGATATTTCGTTTTACTCCGGATAGGTTTAAGATATTTTCAGTTTAAGATAGTAAATAGGATCCTGTTCTTGAACAAGCAACTACATAAGATGAAAATAGTAACGAAAAATGCTCGTTCTGTAAAAAAGAGTTGGAAGACATTGTACATTTTTTTAAAATGAATGTGAGATCAGTAATCAATCTGGAATGAAACAGCAAAATTGATAAATGAAGGCTCTCAAGTACATATAAAGTTTAATTTAGAAAATATAATTTTTGGGTTTGAAGAGAAGAGAAATGATGCTTTCAGTTGTATAGTAACTTTTATTAAGCAACAACTGTTTGTACAAAAGCTCAATAACAAAATTCCGAATTTCGGTAGTATGAAGATAAAAATTATTCAATATTACGAGGATGAGAGATATATTTATTCCATATCGGGTCTGTATAACAAATTTTTTACTAAATGGCTGTCACTTCGATCTTTGTTTGTTTAAACGAAAATGAGAGAAATGTAAAAGTAGTGTTTTATTTGAGTTTAAAGGGTCTCTGAGGCCAAAAAAAAATAATTTGTATACAGTTAGAATGTATAAAATTAACCCCAAATAACTTTACCCGGCATTCTACAAGTTAGCGGTTAATTAGGAATTTGAAGAAAATAAAGGACAGCGTAAACGATCGACGCGCGGAACTTAACTGGAGTTGAGTTCCGCGCGAGCAGTTTTCTGTGCGTGTGCGTTTTTTTAATGCGTGCACGTTCGGCGAACGCCAAGACGCGATAATGGAATTATCGCGATCGCATTATCGCTTTGTCGTCTGCTATGTGCAGCGCCGGGCTGACAAACATTCGAAAATCGATTTGGGGTGGAACTTACGGATAATATTCAACCCTAATGAAACAACAAATGAATGAAGGATACAACGCAAAATGTTTTTATCGAATTGGAAATTGATTTGGTGCGTAACTTATGGATAATCTGCAACCCAAATAGAACAACAAATGAATGAAGTCATACAACGGAGAATGTTTTTAAAGAATCAAAAATTGATTTGGCGCTTATCTTAGGGATAATATACAGCCCAAATAAAATATGAAATGAATGAATTGTACAACGCAAATTGTTTTTTTTTATAGAATGGAAATTGATTTGGCGCGTATTTTATGGAGAATCTACAACCCAAATAAAACAACAAATGAATCAAGTATTCAACAAAAACGTTTATGTTGAATATAAAATTGGTTTGGCGCATAAATTACAAAGAATCTACTGACCAAAATTAATGAAACAACAAATAAATTAGAACTAAGTTGTTAAATACATATATCGAATCGAAAATTGATTTGGCGCTTAACTCAGGGATAATATACAATCCAAATAAAATATGAAATGAATGAAGTATACAACGCAAAATGTTTTTTTATCAACTGGAAATTGATTTGGCGCGTAACTAATGGATAATATGTGACCCGTCACCTCAAAATGAGACAGAAATCGTATTTTTTCAAATTTAACTTTATTAATGATTATTATTCTCCATTTCATAAGCGTTAATTTGATATAAAGGTCAACTCTAGAGAGAGAGTATTAGTGGAGATAATGGCTTTTGAAACTCGAGAATAGTAGGGCTCTGGAAAAGTATTTCTTCCATGCAGAAAGACGCTTCCGAAGTTTGACTTCCATTTTGTCTTCATGCACCAGTTTTTCATCTTTAATGCCAACTAGATTTTTAAAAAGTCCGTAGAAACCGTTTATCAATTTGAATAAAAACTAGTTCCTATATACGTTCCTTTAGGGTCTCTTCTCAAAACATAAGTTTTAATTCATATAAGTCATGATTTCTAACGCTTTAATGGGTAGGTAAGTAAGTAGTTTCAAGCCACTGAAAAGGCTTCTCGCATCGACTTATTCCGTCTTTACCATGCTATTTGTTATGATTTTTTTATGCTGGTATATATATATATAGTCGATTTTACATTTTAAAAACCTAGAAAAGTTCTTTTCGTTTCAGTTTTTTTTTTTTTTAATAGATCCGTGATTGTGGTCTTCTAACAGTTTCAGCTTTGTTGCCGAAAAAGCAACTTTGGGTAATTTGCATATGCATAATTAGCATAAATTCATGGAAAATTTGCATAATTATTACGCAATCCAAGCCATTTTTCCATGAAAGTTCTACATGTACTTTCATTCAACCAGGAAATTGTAGGTCCATGTTCTAACTATACGAAAAAAATTCACTTTCAGTTGTTCAAATATAATTAAATTGGTATTTACATGAACTTTACGTGATATCTAATTGAAAAAAATACATTAAAATATAACTGTGTATTTCTTACAATTAGAACAAGGAACTACAATTTCATGGAAATTTCGCATAATTATACCCGCAGCGTTTTAAATGGCTATTATTGAATCTCTTTTCTTTCACCCACCTTGAAGGTGAAACTTGACACAATGCCTTCTGGTCTTTGCTCTCTCTTTGAAAGCTAATTTTTTTTTTCTCTTTGCTTTCTAATGATGCAGTATTAAAACCAGGAAGTATTTAAAGCCACGCTACAACAAACAAATCTTTTGTTTGACATTTTCCTTTCTTCCTGCAAGGTATCTCCAAACTTTTGCAGTTGCAGCTTTCCTATAAGGTGTGGTTAAGAGCATGGAGTTCATGTCCTGGCGATTATTGATCGCACCCCCCCCCCCCCGAATCACGCCTTTTATGTCGAATATAACATTGGTTTGGCGCATAAATTACAAAGAATCTACAGACCAAATGAAACAACAAACAAATTAGAACTAAGACGCAACATACATTTATCGAATCAAAAATTGATTTGGCGCTTAACTTAGGGATAATATACAACCTAAATAAAATATGAAATGAATGAAGTATACAACGCAAATTGTTTTTTTGTTTTTTTTTTTTTTTTTAAATCGAATTGGAAATCGATTTGGCGCTTAACTAATGGATAATCATAATATACAACCCAAACAAAACATTAAATGGATGAAGTATACAACGCAAACTGTTTTTATCGAACTGAAAATTCAGTTGGCGCGTAATTTATGGAGAATCTACAACCCAAAAGAAAACAACAGATAAATCAAGTATTCAACACAAAACGTTTAAATCGAATAGAAAATTGGTTTGGCGCATAAATTACAAAGAATCTACAGACCGAATGAAACAACAAATAAATTAGAACTAAGTCGCCAAATACATTTATCGAATCTAAAATTGAAAGTGAAGACGTTCCTGAATCGATATATTGTTAGGTGAGCTATCGTGATCGATCGATTAGTCTTTGCTCAAGTCTTATTTATATTAATTTTGGGGGGTGTGTTATTTTCAAAAATCAATATCTCCTGTATGCTGTCACCGTTGAATGTCGTGTTAAGTTTTCTGGGGTTGATTTTGTGTAAGCTAACTATACACAAATTATTTTTTCAGGCCCCAGGTACCCTTTAAGATATCAGTTTCATTGAATTGTAAAATGTTGTTTATTTGACTCAATAAAATAGCCTATGGAGGGCTAAAAAGTTTGAATTTTTTTTTCTATATGCTATACAACGGCAATCCCTTATAAAAAAAAACAAACAAACAAAGCACACACAAAAAAAAAAGAACAAGAAGAAAAAAGAAAGAAGAAGCAAACCAACCAACCAACCAAAAAGTCACCATCTTCTACTTACTGTCCTATAGTAACTTACGACAGGTACGATTAGGGGATTAATCATTATTATCCGGCTCCTACTCCCTGAAGCGTACATACACCTACACAAATGTCAAAAAAATAAAGATACTTTGGAAAATATGTATATCAATGAATTTAGTATTTCCTTTTTGATACGCTCTGTAGAGACCCCTAACCGGCTGTGTTTACAAAAGAGCGCAAGGCAATGTGACAAACAAGAGGCATTAAAATAAATCCGAGTCGTTGAAAACTGTCAGCACTGGAAAAAATGACCCCAGAATTTGCATACATCGAAATGGAATATTAAGAGCCCATTCACACTCACTTCGTTAGAGCGGTCTAACTAAGACCCGTTCCTCAGGAGCGGTTCTGAGGTGAGTGTGAATGATAAAGTGGTCCAGTAAGCGTTCTTCTGGAGCGCTCCAGCTTGGGAGGTGGTCTTGAGGAACGGTTCTTAGACCGCTCTAAAGTGCAGTGTGAAAGCGAAAGCGATCCTAAAGCGTACTTCAACCGGAAGTGAGTGTGTGTTGCGCGGGAAATCTCGTGTGATTTTCCTTGATTTTTCCTTTAAGTGCAGGCCATCGCTGCATGATAGAATAATGAAAAGAAAGAAACATAAAAAAAGATAGAAAAAGGAATGGATAGAATGATAAAAACAAAGAAAAATATAAGAAATTTAAAGAAAGAGAAGGCAATAGAAAGAAAACATAAGGGAAGATAGAGGAAATGATAGAATGATGAAAAGAAAGAAAAGATAGAAAGGGAAAATGATAGAATGAATAAAAACAAAGGAAAAACAAAAGAAAACAAGGAAAGATAGAAAGATAAAATGATAGAATGATAAAAACAAAGAAAAACAAAACGAAAACAATGATAGAATGGTAAAAACAAAGAAAAACAGAAATTTAAAGAAAGAGAAGGCGATAGAAAGAAAACATAAGGGAAGATAGAAAGAGGAAATGACATAATTATGAAAAGAAAGAAAAGATAGAAAGGGAAAATGATAGAATGGATAAAGACAAAGAAAAACAAAATAAAACAAGGAAAGATAGAAAGATAAAATGATAGAATGATAAAAACAAAGAAAAACATAAGAAATCTATAGAAAGAAAAGACAATAGAATTATGAAAACAAAGAAAAACAAAAGAAAACAAGGAAAGATAAAAAAAGAAAATAAAAGAATGATAAAAACAAAGAAAAACAAAAGAAAACAAGGAAAGATAGAAAGATAAAATGATAGAATGATAAAAACAAAGAAAAACATAAGAAATGTAAAGAAAGAAAAGACGATAGAATGATGGAAACAAAGAAAAACATACTGAAAGATAGAAAGAGAAAATGATAGAATGATAAAAACAAAGAAAAACATAAGAAATCTAAAGAAAGAAAAGTCAATAGTATGATAAAAAAAAAAAAAAACAAGGAAATAGAGAAAATGAAGTGATAGAACGATAAAACCAGGTATGACAAGGAAAAAGTAAAAAAAAAAAACGAAGACAATAGAATGATGAAAACAAAGGAAAACACAAGGAAGGTGAAAAAAGACAAGATGACAGTATGAGATGCACACGGAGAAAAAAGGAAAGTGGAAAAAGAAAGAAGCCTTGGAAAGAGATAAAGACAAATGCATAAGGCAGGCATTATACGGTTTGAATTCCGCGCGAAAAAAATTGACCCGCTGACCTGAGCTGCCATAGCAACAAGACCACTAACTCGTTGAGCGATTTGAGACATAAACAATGCGCGGAGTGTGAAAGCAATCAACCCGTTCTTCATCGCTCAACGAGTCAAAGTGGTCTTGTTGCTATGGCAGCTCATGTCAGCGGGTCAGTTTTTTCGCGCGGAATTCATACTGCCTCCGAGGCTTCTTTTTTCCACTTTCCTTTTTTCTCCGTGTGCATATCATCTTGTCTTTTTTCACCTTTCCTTTTGTTTTCCTTTGTTTTCATCATTCTATTATGCAGCGATGGCCTGCACTTATAGGCAAATCAAGGAAAATCACACGAGATTTTCCAAGCAACACACACACACTTCCGGTTGAAGTACGCTTTAGCATGGCTTTCGCTTTCACACTGCACGTTAGAGCGGTCTAACCAAGGAGTTATCACAGTGAGTTCTGTAATAACTCCTTGGTCTAACTAAGAACCGTTCCTCAAGACCACCTCCCGAGGTGGTCTTCTGGAGCGCTCCAGAAGAACGCTTCCTGGTCCACTTCAGCATTCACACTCACCTCAGAACCGCTCCTGAGGAACGGGTCTTAGTTAGACCCATAGGTTAGACCGCTCTAACGACATGTGAATCTGCCTCCTATTTCGTTTCTGTCAATGATCACAGCGCATGAGAATATTCTTCAGGTTCTTTGAGATATACGTGACAAGGTGGTCAAAAGAGAAATCCATTCTGAATCCTTTCGCGACGTTGGGTTGAAAAGAGTATCGTTTCTCTCCCAATCATGCCATTCACCGGATAGATTTGAGGAGGAAACGAATAACCAAAATAGCATTGGAGTTAATTTTTTTCAAGAAATCACCCTAAAAGTTTGTCCTCTCCCATTTTGGCTTCAGTTATGGGGCCTCAGGAGCGACCCTCTCCCATGCAAAGAAAATAATGAATGTGTCAGTACGTTTGCCAGTAATTTATCGCAGAGCTTTACATGTCTACTATTAGCGGCACATGTAACATTTTATGTTTTACTTTTAATAATTCTTATCAATCAGTATTTGAAAAAAAAATATCTTAGGCTAATCTGAGTCTGGATTATTTCATGTTACAAGAACTTTTAAAATGTTGCTTTCCATAGCAAGGAAACAGGATAGGGCAACTCCTTTGTTGAAGCAGTTACATTGGTTACCAGTTGAGAAGAGAATCTCTTACAAGGTTGCTTTGATTGTTTATAAGTGCATACACAAATCGGCACCCGAGTACCTTTTTACTTCACTGTCCTCACCTCACCGGTCAAATTACAGACTTCGCTCTAGTGAAGATACTTCAATTTTACATGTTCCTAGAGTTGATTCGAAGAAGGGTGAAGCTAGCTTTGATTTTTGTGGTCCAAAACTGTGGAATAGTTTGCCAGCACATTTACGGTCGTATACATCTACAGAATCTTTTAAGCAAAATCTAAAGATATTTGTTTGTATTGTAGTTAAGTAATCTTGGAGAGCAGCATGTAAAGCGCATAGAGCAGTTTTAATTGATTATGCGCTATATAAGTCACAGTTTATTTATTATTATTAATGTACACCTGCAATCAGAATATACCAGGGAGCGTCGTCGGTCGACCGGTAGGACATTTTCCCTCGAAAATCGCTGTTAACCATTATTAATGCATTTGCCATTCCCACATCGTGAAGACTGATCGACGCACCTGAAATATATAGAGGAGGTACGCACGAATGCAGGGAACAAATATGTGAATCTTTTGTTGTGTGTTGTCGATAAATTTTGAAAGAGTATGACAATATTCATTATACTGGAGACTATCTCTATAAACTAATTTACAAGGATAGCTTTCGCTCAAATTAAATATCATTGTCATTTTTTGAGGTTTAGCACCTAAACAATTAATTGATAAAACTGATTCCGTGCTTCCTTTCCTACTGCAGGTTCCATCCATCAAGAAGTTTTTCATTTGAGCCTTTCCAATCGTGTACGTCATCCCTAGCCTGGCCAATCTAAGTTCGAAACATCGAAAATAAGCAAACCTTTGCCGGATGAACAACGATGCTGTTTTGACGATGATACCTTAAAATGCATATTTCAATGAATCAATGTATCAACGGCGAAGAGATGAAAATATAGAAACGGAAAGGCTAATTTTCATCTTGTCAATTTTTATGAATCTGTGTTACTTTGGAAAATCGAACGACTACATCCTTTAGCATCTGTTCATTGTTACATTGTGAAATTCACCAAGAAGTCAAAATGCGCGTAATAGGCATAAACCAGACAATCGTTCCTGAGATGGATATATTTGTCGCTGCCACAACGTGTATCCTGACAATTCTGGGTGTGGTTGCTAACGGGTTGGTCCTGGTGGCCATCGCAACGCAGAAACGGCTCCACAAGCGAGCCAACGCGCTTCTCTTCAGTCTTGCCCTTCTGGATTTCTTAACGTGTGCCCTGAATGGTCCTTATTCTATCATCACCTTCTACACAAGCAAGCCCTGGCCAAGCTTCACCGTTTGCCGCGGTATGCTGACCTATGGGGTCGCTTCCTCGCTGACGTCCTGTCTGTTTAGCGCCCTCATCTCAGTCAACGGTCTCTGTGGCATCCTCTTGAAGAAAGGGCGCGTCACATGGAATCAAGTTCTCGTGATAACCATGACCATAACGGGTTGGTTGTTTTTCGTCTCCGTTTCGTTGATCCCACTCTCTTTTCTCCGTGGTGTCACCTTCCAACCTCGACTGGGTGTCTGCTACATCAACGAGAGCGAGGAGACCCTCGGTTTCGCCATTGCTGTCTTCTCCATCACTGCACTGTCCTGGCTGACGTCCCTCATGTGCTACTTGAAGATAGTCAACATCGTGCGCATGTCCAACAAGCGGGTTGCAGGGGCGGGCAACGACGGCGCTATCCCGCAGGTGAACCAACTCAACGCAAGTAATCGCCACCTGATCAAAGTCGTCAGGACAGTCTTCATAACTTTCCTCCTCTACATCGTCTTCTTCATACCTCTCTTGATCGTCGAGATGCTCTACCGGGCCGACTTCGAGCCTCACTACCTAATATATCGATCAGTCTGTCTCATTCTCTGGAGTAGCTCCGCTATGAACCCCTACATCTACATGTACAGATTAAAGGACTTCAGAGAAGCCATTATCAATCTCCTGCGAGTTCCTAGCACATTATGTGCACGTTTTACCATGTAGGCTCAAAGTTTCCTTCTTCAAAATGATATTTCAATTGTGGTTATGATATCTGTAATGTTGATGATTTTCACGGACTTCTACTATGCAAGTCTCTAGTTTAATAAACGAAACTTCTTTAACCCGTCTCGGGGTGGGGGGGGGGGGGGGGGGATGGGGGTGGGGAGCTGGTATCACTTGCCTCCAATGATTCCCGAAGTAATCTTTGTGTCATATAGAGCATAAGATTTGGAATAAGGTATTTGACACCTCCTAATTCCGAGGGTTGACGCGTGACTAGAATGTCAACAAAGAAGACCAACAACGTAGGTTTCCGGATCATGGGCCTTTTAGCCACTTTTTAGAGAATTCACGTCCATGACGAAGACCGAAAATTGTCTTTCCTTTGTGTATTTCTTTGTGGTTTTTTTTTCAGTCTCGTAAACATGTTACAGGTAATGTAGGTTTACTAGACTTCGCGCAGCAAAAGATGCATTGCGTGAGGCATCGAGAGGGCAGAGAAACCATTTTTTTAAGCCTATAATTCAAGCTGCAGGGACGTAGCTTATTCTGGAACACCCTGTAGTGGATCAAGGATTCCCTGGCCGGGGCGGGGGGCATAAGTCCGAAAATTATCTGCAAAATAAGCAAGCAAAAGGGGGGGGGGGGGGGGGGGGGGAAAGAAAAGAGAAACAATCATGTGAAATTAAGGTATTTCAGATTGGGATTTGCCGGAGTGTGGGTGGCTGTGCCCGCTTGCCCCTCCCCTCGTTTTCCGTCTTTGACAGAACATGGCACAGCTCAGCCTGAAATACTTGTGTGAGGCAGCCATATAAGGCGCTCGATCTGCAATCAAGGAAATCTTACATCCATTAATGGCCTTGTATATAATCCTCTAAGCACGACGCAATCTCCCTATATCCTTCCCCTTTATCAATATGCATTGCAAGACACAGCTAGGCGTTGTGGCGTGCGCCTGTAATCCAGCTAACAGTGGAAGTTATAAACTGATTCAGCGGACCCAGGTTCGAGACTGAGTCACGTCTTTCGGATGGTGACGTTAAAGGTCGGTCCCCAGACGTAAATAATCATATCTGATTGATAACGTCTGTAAAAACCCAAATACACACACACACGCACACACTTAATGCAACACACTTATTACAATACATTATTATATCCAGTGGACACACTGGGTTATTTCATAATACCAATGGCAGATTCAGGGAGAGGGGAGCAGAGGGGGCACGTCCCCCGTAAAACACAATTTGGCTTACCTTAAGTAATCACTAAATACAAAAGAAGTATGTATGCCCGCATTGTGCCCATCGGCATCAATATAGCCCCCCGAAAAAAGGAAACAACAATTTTTTGAGCTTGTCACAGATATTTTATTCCAACTATTGCCCCCCCCCCTCCCCCGCCAGGAGAATCCTGGATGCACCAATGAGGTTATTTCATTTACAGTTACTTTGTTTTTATACTTTTGAGTTAAAGATTAAACAGGTTGTATTCGTTAACGCTATCTCAAACACTGCTCCAAAAAGCGTATTGCGTTATTTTCAGGCAAAGGAAATGTCTAAAGTAAAGCGACAGTATGCATTCTCATATGTTATGTTTGCTTTCTGAGTCCCACTTGGAAAAACACTGTCAAGAATTAAGATTACTTACAAGTAACATTTTTAACAATTTTACTTGGTGTTGGATTGGTTGATTAACAAATTCACCGGCGACAATTTCTCCACAGTCAATGTTCTGTAGACGAACCGTATTCTTAACTTCAATCCTCGACCCATTGGCGGATTTAAGGGGGAGGGGGCACATTTTTCTTTTCTTTTTTTTTTTTTTTTGCTTTTCAGAGAATTTGAACGTAAGAGAGAGCCCAAAACGTGTGATAACCTTTTTTCTTCTTTCTTTCTTTTGTCTTGTCAGAGAATTTTGGAGGAAAACTGGACCCCTAAAATCTGATAACCTTCTTTTCTTTTTTTTTCCTTTTTTTTCTTCTTTCGCTTGTCGGAAAATTTCCGGACATTTATGTGCCCCCCCCCCCTTTTAAACAATCCTGTGGATCAGCCCCTGCCTCGACCAACCATTATACCTTATACTCTAACCCGAATCCTACACCTAACTCAAAACCAAATTACAATCCTAAATTACACTGACTCTGCGTCTTTGACGAAATAAAGCCCTGGGGGCGTTTCATCAAGTGTCTTGTCGGTGATTTTTGCCGACAAATTTGCTCTCAGCCAATCAGATGCAAGGATTTCAGTAGCTTATAACAGTTATTGCAACTTGTCATTGATGACAAGTTTTATGAAACAGGGCCCTGATCAATTGTCGCCGGAGCATATACAACGGTGTCCGTCCTATTTTTCATTTTATGGAAATAATATATCCTTCGTTTACGAGCGATTTATTGATTTGTTTTCTGCTTCAATTTCTGTTGTGATTTCATAATTCTTACCCATGAATCATGATTACTAATTAAAAAAAAAAAAATGTAACTGATTCAGATGTGATCATCCAAAGGGGAAAAGTCATCTTCCATTTTCCATTCGGTGGTTAGATGATTATACTTGACGTCTTGTAAATTTCTGACCGAGACGTGGACTCACTGCTTGAATGTGGGCTGTAATTAAAAGGTCATCGTATAATTTGATTAAACCATAATTGGAGATTTGCGAACAGAAATACCTCTTCGTCACTGAATTTTGCCATGGTAACTGGAGTCCGGGGATATTTTGTACCCCAAAAATGAGATAATACTTTAATAATCGGATCGGTGTGGGTATGTGTGCGTGTGAGAGAGAGAGGAAGAATAAGAGAGAGAGAGAGAGAGAGAGAGAGGAAGAATAAGAGAGAGAGAGGCCGACAGAGAGACAAAGGGAGGGGAGTGGGATGGAGGGGAAAGAGAAAGAGAGAAGAGAAAGGAGGGAGATAGTGAAAGAGCAAGTGAGAGAGAGAAAGAGGGGAAGAGATGACTGTTCAATATTTTCATTCAAAAATCACTATATTTAGAAGGAAAACAACCTCTGCTAACACACTCGTCACTCTCTCTTCCCCCCTTCTCTTTTCCTCCCTCTCTTCCTTCCATCGCTTACTGCCTCTTCCTTCTATTTCTTCCCCTCTCTCCTCCTCCCTCTCTCGATCTCTTTTCCCCTCCCTCATATCATTCTCCATTTATCCTCCCTTCACCCACAAATGCACTAATTTTCTTGATCCTCTTTTTTCTTTTTCCTTGGTCTTGTCAGTAGGTAGTACATGTACACGTCAACTCCTAATCGTACTTTCACATTCAACCTTACTATAATCTACAAATCGTCTCTTGAGAGCCAGAAGGGCCTTAAATCATATATGTTAACACGAAGTAAACGCCCTTCTGGCTCCAAACAGACGAAATATAGTCGACCAGAAATTACTACAAATCTACACTGCCTCTGCATTTAAGTGAAATAAAAGATGCAAATCTAAAAACTTTATTCTGTCAAATTTACGAGCAACAATCTCCTAATAAACACATTCTAATGGGATTCAAATTTTGGATAGTAGCCTATACATTTGGTATGCCAAGTCATTTTTGTTTGTTTTAATTATAATCAATTCTAAGTGCATGTATCATGTGTGATGTAAAAACATTTCAATTCAAGCCTTTCTTTTTGACATGATGCACCACAGGAACAGCCAGTGCATATCTGGGGGGGGGGGGGGGGGGGAGCATTGGCCCCTGCCCCTAATTGAATGATGGGAAAAGAAAGAAAAACAAATTGGGAAATGAGAGAAAGAGGACTAAGAGGAGGGGGGGGGGGGGGGGGAGGGGGTGGGTGGAACGTGAAAAAACAATGAAAGAACCCCTCCAACACATCCCCCTCTTGGCACTCTTTCTTCACATTTTATCTAGATCATAAAACTTGTGCCCCCCCCCCCCCCCCCAACCCCTACCCCATGAAACCAGTGCCCCCTCCATGGCTGGACTCGTGCTATGCCACTGGGAATAGCACACTTCTTTATGAGCATAAGACACTTGAAAAAGAGTCTGGAAGATTGAATGTCATAGATACTAAACTATTGGATTTATTAATCATGAATTATTGTTAAAGCGCCTACCACGAGTGTATGAGGAACCTGAAAGTGTCTCTCATACTGCTTATCTCTCATGCCGTGGAGAACGGCAGAGAACGGTTGTAGTATTTATACCGTCCGCTACTCCAGACTTTGTCAACCTACTTTCTTTGAGAGGGGGTAAAAATTATTCAGTCTAGGCCCCGTTGCATAAAACTTACCATTAATGGTAACTCTGCTATGTTAACTACCATGGTAATGTCACTCAACAGCCAATCAAAATCAAGGTTTCCATGGGAGTTACCACTGATGGCAAAGTTACCGTTAATGGTAAGTTTTATGCAACGGGGCCTAGGAGCTAAGCGATAACAAAATAATATGAAAATCATAGTTGTGATCATATATTACAAATGGAATGGGATAAATATATCAACTAATATATAAGATGATCTATCTCAGTAATAACGCAGAATATAGAATACTTTGTTTTAAATGCCTCAGAAATAGTCATGTAATACATAAGAATAGGTACAGGATATAGCAAAATGAGTGATATACAAAAGGCACATTATATATTTGTTTACATATATAAATCTTAAACATGACAAGTATGGAATGCCATTTGTATTTTCATAAAAAGATGATTAACCTCAAATATGTTTGATGGGAGCTTAACAAATTGATTCCCACCAAAACAAATTGTTTGAGGGTAAGATCCATTTGTTCACTCAAAAGCAGAAACATGAAATATGTGCATGTACCTGTAGATTTAACATGCACAGCATTGAGTACTTGTGACTTGTGAAAGTTGTCAGTTTTGACTTGGTTAAAATCAACCACTGATCAAGATAAACATAGAGTTCAGCTCAGTCAATAGAAAAGTGATGTTCAAAGTTTGATAAAAAGATACAAAGTCGAAACTTTTAACTGCTAAGTGCCCTTTTTGTGAGTAATAAATTCGCAATTACGATTCTCTTGGATAGGACTTTAGGCCAACAGTTCCTTTAAACTTATCTACAAGCAGATGCACTTGCTTTCTTGGTGCTAGTGTTAAATGTCACACAATTCAACAAACCCGACATACTTTTAGAACCCCTCACATAAGGTGACTGGAAGTATCATCAACATTAGTTTACAGTGGCTGTTTTCTGATAAAATGTTCCTACAGCAATTTGTTGAAATTGTTAACATTACTAGAAAGTCTCGATGTTTGATGTAAAATGGTGAATTTGGTACAGCAGCATCAGCAAATAGTGTCTAACATAGCTTTATTTCACATCTATAAAATTTGTCCATGACCTGAAATCGCCGATTATTGATTTGCTAAACACTTATGAGGTATTAGCAGTAAATGGTCACTTTCTCTGTACTTCCAACTCAAAGGCAGCCAAAGTCGATGACACTTGTAGACTAGAAGTCACGTTGTTCAAGTGTATTTGTTAACAAAGATCTTAACATGTGGGATTTCAGAGTTTAGAAGACTACATCATTGGTACTTGTAGACCAGGAATCGTGGTGTGCAAGTGTACTTGGGATCAACATTCTTGATGTCAGGAGTGGAATCTCAGATGCTAGAAGGCTTTGTCAGTGGTACTTGTAGACCAGGAATCGTGGAGTCCCGGTGTACTTGGTGGCGAAGATCTTGCCATCGGGTGTAGGATCTGAGAAGGCCACATCATCAGGGGACAGCACCGTTCCAAACATGAAGTTTTTCCTGCACAAATAGAATTCAAGATATCGGCTTAAGAGCTGCTAAAATTATTAATGTGATTGCATCTCCAATATGCCTTGGTCAATTAATTACAGATCCTGTGACCTCTGAAATTTGACCTCTTGAACACACATTTTATTCAAATAATTTTTTCATGCTGATACTTGAGCAAAGTTTGGTTAAAATCACCAACATGTAGTGGTTCTCAAGTTCTTGCAGCAACAAGATATTTAATGAGATTAAAAAAAAAACACTTTTATAACCCTGCAATCTTCGACATCTTACACAAAAAATCTACTCAGTTCATCTTTTCATGCTTGTACACACTTGAGCCAAGTTTGAATAAAACTGCCTTAATCGTTCCCAAGTTCCCAAGTACATGACATGTGGACAAAGTCATGTTAAACCTAGGGGAAAACTTACCTTGGTTTAACTCTTTTTCAAAACTATTTTTTAAAACTGAACTTTAGGCCAGACTTGAACCAAGCATTGGGTTTAAATTTCAGTAGGATACGGATAACAGAATTCACACCTTTTCAAATACAGTTAACCTTGCATAACTCAATTGGCATAAGTCGAATCAGTTTTTTTGACCAAATTATGCAAAACATGTGTTATTTACATTTCCTAAGTCGAATTTTGCATAAGTCGAACTATTTTTTGTGGTCCCAACAGATTCGACTTAGGCAAAGTTAACTGTATCTCTCTTTTTGCACAACGAATAAATTCCAGTGCCCCCTCACCTTAAACAATCCACCATCCTGGATGCAATACGCTTTCTCCTGCTTGCCATGGGAACCCAAATCCGGCTTATGCCACAGAGGGCAGGCTCCGACTCAGTCTCGCAGCACCAGGCCTTCTGGGAATCGTTCCCTTCAGCTTTCTGCTCATCTACTATCACTCTGTAACCCTGTTGGAGAAACCAAAGAGATGAACTTATTGCTTGTTTGTTTTACCTCTTTGCTAAGAATGCAAAAAAGACGAAGCAAGTATGTTGTTATTCTCTTTTAATTTCTTTTCATTGGAAAAGAGTGATCATGTCTACGTAAGAATTGGTGTATACTGTCAGGTTTTCACCAAATCAAAATTGACCCAATCTCGCTGAAAAGCACTTGCACTGCACACAGAAATGGGTATATGGGACTGCACACACATGTGGCATCAATTCGGCGCCTAAACATTTCTGCTATTTATCATCATATTTTGAATATGAGGGTAATTGAGGAGCAATCCTTTTCAGGGGAAATTTCTGCTACGATGTTCTTCCAAACTGACATAAAAGGAATGAGAAGGCTCACAAATTATTTTTCACCTTTCCCAAAACTCAACCTTCTCCTTAAATGTTGCAAAGCACAATTTTTAAAAGTAAATGCATGTACCCTTTAATCTGGAAATGTTTATGCTACTCTTTTTTTTAGACTGAAAACTGTGTTTGATTCAATCTGAATGTTGCAAAAACATGACTCATTATAACAAGTATGATTTTGATACAAAATAAAATGAAATATGCATCCAAGAATCCTTGTACTGAAGTCGACATAATTGAGGTTTGAAAGAAAAATCATAGTTGTCACACAACGTCTGAAGTATTGAATATTGAGAGCATAAACCCACCTTTGTTATCTGTTCAGCGATGAGACATCCGCCCACTTTCTTATCGAGTGTGATGAAGAGGTAGGTCTGAAGCATAAGAAAAAACAATTATACCGGTTACATCAAGAATATGTCGTTTCACAAGCTGCATGCTACCTTGTGGATTAAACAACCAATATGTCAGAAATATCACTGTTTTTGTAACACATATTTTCTTAACCTACAAATTCTGAAAGATCTTCAGAAGATTGTGATACATTATTTTTTATGCCAAGCAAAAACGTCATTACAGAGGTGTGAGAGCATCTGTGAGAAAAAGTCTGAAATAATCTGAAATGTCTGAAAAGATGTGCTTTTCGATGCATTCAAACTGCATAAAAAATCCTAAAACGGGGGTTTGTGAAGAGCAAAAAAAGTCTGAAATCAGACTAAAATCTCAACTTTCACATCCCTGTTATTAGTAACCATTATGAAAGGATTATTACATTGAGCTCAACTATAACCCCATCCTGTTTCAACAACATTTATTTATAAGAAAACTAGAATATCACTGAAGGTGATTAACACCCCTGCTGCCCAATGTGTGTGCCAAATTTCCTGAGCATTGCTTGAAAAATGAGGAAGTGGTTTGGTGTGCAATATTTTCCCATTTTATTGCCATATGTCGTTACCATGGTAACGTAGTTTGCCACACATTCAAAAAGTATGTCTTGCACATCTTCTTCCCAAGACAAATGTGTGTGCCAAATTTCATGAGCATTGCTCGAAAAATGAGGAAGTAGTTCGATGCGCAAGATTTCAACCTGATTTATTGCCATAATATGCCGTTACCATGGCAACGGAGTTTCCAACACATTAAAAAAATATGTGTTGCACATCTCGATCCCAAGACCAATGTGTGTGCCACATTTCATGCGCATTGCTCAAAAAATGAGGAAGTAGTTCAATGCGCAAGATTTGCAATGGACTGACCGCCCGACCGCCCAACCACACGCTGATTCCTATACACCCCCTTCAAACTTTGTTTGGCGGGGGTATAAAAATCACTTCTTTTTAACATGACTGGGAGAGGGTTGTGGGCAAAGTTGTAAACACAGACTCAACATTGAAACTGAAGCAAAATATTTGATTTCTTGAGTCAAGCCTAAACCAGCCTCAAAGTGCTTGATATGAGGCAACTACAGGTTAAGGACCTACATGTATCTAACTTACACCAAATGGGCACTATACAATCCAAATTTGGGAAAAGTTTCAGTATCATTACATCTGAAATTATACATATGTAAAATCTTTCTACTAGATACCAGTCTTAGAAAAAGTCGAATCAGCTGTGAATTATAGCGACAGACACAAGACAATCTACAATTCAAATCCGATTGACCCTTTCTGAAAGGCCTACAATACTTCACAGTTTTGATTTTACCAATTATATGAACATGAGGAATATTAATCCAGAAAGTTATAGAAGGCATCGAGTTTTTAATGGTAAGCGGTGAGCTTTAGTCTACTGCCTTGACAGTTCAGATCTTATTTTTTGCATTATTGAAAAAAGGATTGGTACTAGCAAGCTAGGGGAAGAGAGAGACGTATGTACCTTGCACAAGTCCTTGCTAACATTATAACTTGCTTCCAGGAATCCCAACTCCCTGTCCACCAGCTCTCGGATTTCATCCACCTTCTTCTCCGCATAGTGTGGTGCATCGTGGGTAATAACGATGATCCTGCCATCGTGAAATTCTTCTAGCACTTCCTCTTGCTTCCAGCCCTGTGTCGAGAAATAACCAAATAGGGAAATCTATATGGTGAAAGAGTTTTAAATCTGAGATTACTTTACCGTTTTAGTCAATAGGCAGGTTTTACTGGTCATAATATATTATTATACTTTTCTCTAGACATAAGCAACTAACTCCTTCAACTATTCAGGCTTCGCGGCAGAAAATAGCTTACGCATGGTACCAATTGACAGAATATGGATTTACCGAATCCCATTGGGGTGATCTGAGAGGACCAAAGCAATTTTGCAGGTTGAAAGTATGCATTGACACATTTATTCATATTGGTCCATATCAAGTGAAATACAGCCTTATGAAATCTCAGGGAGGTGGTTTGGGAGAACTAAAACAACTTTGGAGATTGAAAGTAGGCATTGACTGATTTATTACCCTTGTCGGTACCCTTGTTGGGAGAATCTACAATGGTTTTTATTTTCTGAAATTCCTCACCCTTGGTATCAGCACCATGGGTGTTATTTACTAGGAAGAAGGCTGCAACTATTCCTATTCATACAATGAGAGGAAAATCTTGTGCTACACAAATTTACATTGTGGAATGGAGAAGACAATGATTGGAAATTTGGAGGTATACCTGTAAAAAGACACCTACATGTATGAAACTCTAATGCTATCCAAAAATTAACTGTTCAAAAAAAGAGAGATGACAGCATTTTCAGTTTCACAACATTGTACAGAAACATTTGCTCTCAAGGACATTGCATTTCATCAAGTGTCTTGTTGGTGATTTTTACCGACAAATTTGCTCTCAGCCAATCAGATGCAAGGATTTCAGTAGCTTATAACAGTTATTGCAACTTGTCACTGATAACGAGTTTTATGAAACAGGGCCCAGTAGTTTCTATTTTCTTTGTGACCAAAATTCAAATCACCTCATAGTATAAATTCTTCATCTGATGAACAAATGAATCATTTGAATCTGAATGAAAAAAGAGTGAACTTACAGGGAATTTAATACTGCTGAGGTACTTTTTGTGGAACCTGGCATGATCTGTTTCATCTTCAGGATGTGCAGCAGTGTAGACGGTCCCGCAGGTCGCACAGGTCACCGCACCAAACCTTTTCTGACCGAGATCCTGAGAGGAAAACATCAATAAAATACTTAAAGGCTTGCATGTTACATAAAAGCGGATTTGGTTTAACTTCGTCCACCACTAAGCTACTCCTTGTGGAACCTTGCATAATCTGTTCCATCTTTGGAGTGAGCAGTAGTGTAAACAGTCCAGCAGGTCGCACAGGTCACGGCACCAAACCTTATCTAACTGAGGGCCTCAGAGGCAAATAATACAAGATTTCTCTCTAAACCCCCCCCCCCCCCATTCATAAGAGGAAATCTTATCGGTAAAAACACTTCAGCTATTTCTTGTCATATTTCGAATTTAAGGGCATTTGAAGAGCTACATGTATCCTTTTCAGGGGACATTTTCTCCATGATATTCTTCCGAATTGGCCTAAAAAGGAATAAGAAAGCTCACAAATTATTTTTCATTTTTACCAGAACCCAAACTTCCCTTTAAGGGGTAAAGTGATCTGCTTTTCTTCTTCAAATCAGCAACACCATCATTTTTCTTTTGTGCTACATTCTTCTCATAAAGTCAAATACCTGAAAAGAATAAACATGCAAGTAACTATGTCTAAAAAGTTAAAAATTCAACAATTTATTAGGAAAAACAGTAATATTCTCTGGGTTTTTTTTTTTTTACTTTTCAGCACCTTCCTTTTTTCTTTCAAATAAAAAATTACTGAGCCAAACTACTGAAGGGGGTAAATGTCCCGAAATGGATTATAAGGGTAGGATTCTCTTTGAAAGAAAAGACTGACCTATTGGATATGATATGATGATGGTATAACACTTACCCATAGACTCCAGTCCAAGTCATCTTACACTTAGTATTACAGGTAACCCATAGAAGTTCAAAAATGTTCTAAAGACCTAAATGAATCAGCTAAGTTTCCTTAACCCTTTTGCAACATCACTCCACATTTTGTGGTTTGGCTCAATAACTTTTGTTTCAGAGCTGTAAAAAAAAAACAAAAAAAAAAACAGATGCATGAGTATAGAAGAAAGATCAAACATTTCTGCACACACTGTGTCCATTTATGTTGCATGACCATATTGCGTTTGATGCCAGGAATTTTAAAAAGGAGAATAAGCTTTAAAATCCTTAAATTGGCAACATGTTGAGAGGTTCAAAATCATTGTTTTTTTTAAATTGAAATTGGCAATTTTTTCAACTTTTCTACAAAGTTTCAAACCTTGCATATTGTTTTTGAAGACATTACATCCTATTAGAAGCATGTAGCAACTAAAAGAAAAATATTGTTGCCAATTTGAAGAACAAAATGTGATAAATTTAGCCCTCAATAAATAATTCCTGTCCTGAAAGGGCTAAGAGGGGACAATAAACTGCTAAGCGTTAAGATGTCTCACCAAAGTGGTTTGTTCCAAGTTATCAGTCTTGCTCTTCAGCGACTTTATCAGCGGTGACCTTTCTGAATCCTTGGGAGATTTGACCTTTCCCAGGTTGCTTTGCTTCTTCCTGGACTTGGGGGTAGTGTTGAGGTTTCTTCCATGGGGGCTTGTAGGAGGGGTGAAGACGGAGTACAGCTTGGTAGGCTTGTTAGGCTTGTTAGGGGATACTGCAGAGAAGAAACAAAGTATGATCCTTAATAAATTTTCTGTCCACCACAAATCTTTTTCATTCTTTTAACTCTTCATCAATTTCAATTGTTACCACTGGGGGGGGGGGGGGTATTTTTTTTCCTTCAATTTATGGGAGCTCTATATGAATTTACCAATAGAAAAGTGAATTTTCTTCACAGTAATTTTTAATGTATTTCTTTGGGTTTTTTTTTTTTTTTTTTAACAGAGCTCTTTTTCATTTTATCCAGAGCCAAATCACGCCTTGCTTCAGTGCAATGTTTCCACACGTCGTTACATTTTTTTTCTTTTCAAAAATGCTTCTCTCCTTCTTGTACAAAGAAAGGCAGAGATCATGAGAAAAGGAACTTTTGATAAAGTGGAAAGTGATAAGGAATTTTTTTTTAAAAGGGGAGTAAACACAAGGAAAAATAAGATAGACCTGAAACTATAAAGCAGTGCAAACTGCAGAGGAAGACAATGGTACCATTACATTAAAAAAAAAAGAAGTTTAGATGCAAACCTTTTGGAGGTGACACATCAGCAGAATCAGGAGTCAAGACATCGGCAACTTGACCTTTAACCTCTGACCTTTGAAGAGCAGACTTCCTCCTAGGACTTCCAGTGCTGGTGGGTGGAGCATCTATCTTGTTCAACCAGCAGTCTAGACTAGGTTGGGATGACTTCTTCGAAGAAAGAGGTGTTGAGCTGCCATAGCAACAAAAGAAAGATGAAACTATTAAAATAAATGACATTATTAAAATGTACACATTTGACTAAGAGCATAATAGATGCTCTCTCCATGATGTAAAAGGAAACAACTTTTAGGAACAAGTGGCCTTTCTGAAATGGTGCAAAATAGTATTCTTCATCCTTTTAAAGAGGAGAAAAAAAGTTACACTTGTTCCATTTTGTGTCTTATACCCTAAATTGTTACAGGTTAAAGAAAGAATAACTTGCTCCTTTTCTTGCATTGACTTCTCATTTCTTGTGATATTGTACAAGTTTGTAAAATTAATATGAAACCAAATGACCTTTTCCTTGCAAAACAGGTTATTTTATCATTTGAAAGATAATAAAGATTCATTTCAATGTATGTGTCCGGGGGTGGGGTCGGAGGGTGTTATGAAAATGCTTGAAAGGACCTAAAAACATAGTTCATTGAAAAAGCCTGATTTCAGGCACTTGTAACAAATAAATGAACAGTAATTCTAAATCCATCAAGTATAGAAGAGACGTTGAAATGCCTACCTCATTCTCCTTCTATTTGGGGTTTGTCTCTTAGGGGATTTCCCTGGTGACGGCGATGAAACCATACACTCCTTATCCGTCTTCATCTTGCGTTTCCGTGGTGACCGTTTCAGGACATTTTCAGCTTCTTCCAAGTCGTCATCGATCTCCATGAGCAGATTCTGGACAAAGTCCTCTGTATCTCTGTTCTCATCCCTGAAGTCCTCATCGTTGAAGACCAGGAAGTCCATCAAGTTATCCTCAGTGTGGCTCTTCTCGTTGCGCCCATCTGTGTTCTTGGTGAGGGGTGCTACGTCGTGACCATTGACCATGCCGGTCCCAAAATCCAGTCCACGGGCGGCCTTCTCGTCTCTTGCCAACAAATCATCCTTGTTGGTGGTGGTGGTGGCGGGGGTCTGTTTCTGCTGAGGTTTGGAGGCCGACGTGCTGGCTGGGACCTCTGCTTTGGTTACGGACGGCACTTTGGTTTGGTTCTTGGTTTTTGTTGGTTGCATCTTGGACTACAAGAGCAAAAGAAACAGAACAAACCCATCATGAATGTGTTTTTAAAATCGCTAGTTATTTTTACCTGTTCTCAAAGGTTGTATTTATAGATGAATTGAAAGAATCAAGTCAAATGAGTATGAAAACAAAAGGCCCAAAAGTTATAACCAAGCCTGAAGAAAAGCCTTGATAATCTTGGAGCTTTATTCATACACTATAGAATATGTGCTAAAGATGGGTTCAGAAATTTGGGATAAAGAATATGATTTTCTTCCCTTATTTGATTTATTGTAGAATATGTACGAGTATCAGAATATGAATTTACTGAGGTTTTTTTTTTTCTTTCTTTCTTGATGTATTGTACAACATGTAAGAATGTTAGACTCTGAATTAAAAAAAAAAAATTGTGATATATATTGAAAAGTATGAAAAAGTTTTAGACTGAATGCAGTATTTTCTCTTTCTTAAAAATTCTAATGTACGAGTAAAAACTTTCTATACTATGTGTATCTTTATTACACAAACTTACTTTTGTCACACTTGATGCCTTCTTTCCTTTCTTCTGTCCTTGTTTTAGATTTCTCATGTACATTTGGATCCCCTTTGCAGCACTCCCTTTGGAAGCCAGTTTCCTTGGCGATGTTCTCCTCTGCACTTGACCTCCTGGTGACCTCTTAGTGACCTTTGGCGAGGGTCGGCTCTGGATTGATTTCCTTGGTGAAGTTCGCCTCTGCGTTTGTTCCTCTTTGGGAAGAGCTTTAACGGGTGCAGACATTTTCTTGCTTTCTACATTTCCTTCAGGTGACCTTTCACTCAATGTGACCTTAATTTCACCTTTGACCCCTGACATTTGTCCAGATGATGATTGCACTTTGGATTCAGCTGAAGCTGCAGGCTTACTTGAGTCCTGTCTTTTGGGACGAGCAGACTTTAATGCCCTTGTTTTCTCAGCTGTCGAAGGTGTGTTGGAGATGGAAGAGATGTTCGTTTTCTTTAGAAGTGAACTGGTCTTTGTGCTGGATTGCTCTTTAGGAGAAAGTGAGCGATTCCCAACGCACTCTCGTTGCAGGTCCTCGAAGGACTTGTTCAGGACTGATGGGTCAACTCCCGCGTCAATGAGCCGATCTCTTTCCTCCTTGCGTTCAAAAGGTGACAGGTACTTGGTGGGCTGAACAGCATGGTAGAAGGATTTTGCCTTGAAGCTTGGTAGATCATCGTCTTCGGAAGATTGAGACAGGTAGTCTTTCCTAAAAGATTTCCGTTGCCTTCGACTGCGAGGAACAGAGGCTGAGAGCTTCTCATCTCGTGGGCGCTTCCGACTAGACCTAAAGATATTGACAGACAAATTAAAACAAATTGTTAATGGGAGCTCTTTTTCATTGCAGTGATATTTATGTGATATACTGTATGTGTTTCCAGAGATCCTTTTATTAGTTTTCAAGAGCTCCTTCACTGCTCACATGTATTTTTTACTGCTTCTATCCTAACATAGAGGGAAGAATCATATGATATTAAGAAACTTAATTTACCAAAGATCTAAAATTCTCAAAGATTGGAGTGGAGCTTTGTGAAAAAAACATTTAAACTTTATAAAATCATAAAATTACCAAAGCACTAACATTCACTAAAATAAAAAAAGGAAAGTAAAAGTGTGCAATGCAATGAGTATTACTGATGGGATCTTTTCTTCAACTAGAACGAGACGGGATGTGAATGTTTGACCCCTGTTAAGGTAAACAAACTGTTAAGGTAAACAATACTTTACAACCATACATGTACAGCCCTGGAAAAAATTATTAGAGGTGTTGGCTCCATCAGTAATAGGACTTTAAAAACAATTTTGGTTAGCAAACTCATGATGAGTGGATGACTACTCCGCAAAACAATTACTCCCTATAATAACTAATCCCTCAGACAGTTAACTCCTGGGTAATTACCCCTAGGACAATTTACCCCAGGACAATTATCCCAATGAGGACAAATTATATACAGAAAAGAGCACACCAAAGGATAGATACATGTACTTTAGAACCACTAACAAAATGTAAATGTTACAGAGGGTAATTGTCCTGGGGATATTTTCCAGGGGTAGGGGTTTTGGAATAAATGTCATGACAGTAGTGGTCTTGGGATAATCGTCCAGGGCGTATACCTTTATCATCTGGATAAAAAGCGCTGTTCACTCCTGTACAGGCATTTTGTTCAGTTCTTCATGAAAAATTGCTACATTTTACATGTTTGATGGTAGCAGCCATGCCACTTGGCAAGCTGTCCACAAGGTGTGGCATTTTTTTTTTTTTTTTTTTAAACAGCAGCCCATTCATGCTGCAAATTTTTTTTCTTGTTTGACGACTTTAATTTTTTTCTTGTCTTTTATTTTCATGTCATTCAAAATATTCTTAATTGTCATGGGGTAATTGCCAGAGGGGAAAGTGTCCTGAAGAGTGGTAGGTCCATTAGAAATATGGGAGAATAATGGTTGCGTAGCTTAAATCAAAGTTCTTCAGAGCTGTCCTCCCTTTTTGAAATTTTTGCAACCATTATTCTCTCATTTCCTTTCAAAGTGTATTTATTTCCACGAGAGTTGCCAAAGCTGAACTAAAAGACTGGACAACCAACAACCTACCCTTTTGCAGGTGATTCTGTAGTATTATTCCAGTTGGCAACAATAGCCAACACTTTCGACGGTGACAGATCCTTGGTTTTACTTGAAGAGACTTTGGAATTTTTCTGTGTAGACTTGGCCATCCCGATCATTGTTTTCCTGAAGATATTTTCTTCTTGTTTGGTACCTGAAAGAAAGTTAACAAAGCATCCTAAACATTCAAAATGCATGATTTCAGTTTTGTAGAGACTGCAACATATGACATGTCTAAAGTTCTGTCCCAAAATATGGGGGATGAATGATGATTGATTAAAATTTCAACAAAAAAAAAAGGTGACAAGTCACATAGTGATCTGTCAGCAATTTTTCATTCATCAAATACCGTACATGTAAAAGATATAAATTTAGATGTTGATCCCATATCTATATCATCAAATGATTTTAAAGGTCAAAAGCATGCATACATGTAGTGCTTGGGATTTACATGTACATGTACATGTATGCAGGATCTCCTGGCATTTTAAAGCTTTCATCACTCTTCCTTACAATGTAGCTTTGAATTTCATTTACATTACATAATTTTCAAGAAATCATGCTAAGAAAATCATAATAATTCATAAAGTTCTGTTTTTCACATGTTAAACCATGACAAGCATGTTAGCAAATGCTTGCATTGTCTTGGGGATTTTAGGTATAGTAGCATTTCTTGAAAAGAACAGTTTTAAAACTACTGTAGTTATCGAACTATCCATCCTTGCTCTCGTGCAAAAATCAGACTTAAAAAGATGGAAGAGAAAAACACTGTCCTCAGTCTCTGACAGAACGTTAACTGGAGACCCAGCTTCTAGGAGAGTCTAGCCATATGGGCTTGATGTTTTATTACATATGACATTTGAGCATCAAGCCATACATGTACATGGGAAGCAGTCTCCCTTACAGAGACAAGTAAACAAAGAAAATCACTTGTCAAGATTCATCCATTTCCACGTACAATGAACCTTGCAAACCACCTTCGGAGTTCGCTAAAATCTTCTTCTTCCAAACCATCCGACCACTTCAAAGATCGGATCATGAGAAATATGAAAAAAAAAAAAAATTATGGCAACATCGATGAGGATTTACTTACCGTTCACATGTAGCTTTCGCTTTAATTAGCATTACAAAGACTGCGAAATCAGCAGAGAATGTGCTGTAGATTAACTGAGTACAAGGCAGTGCAACGCTGAGCTGTTCTGATGAGGCATGCTAAATTTAATTGTGTTAATATCTCGCATGCGTACAATGTATATACTGTCATCTATGCTACATGTGAACGGTAAGTGAATCCACATCGATGTCACCATGAAATTTTTACTTTTCATTTCTCATGATCCGATCGTTGAACTGGTAGGATGGGCTGGAAGAGGAAGATTGTAGCAAACTCTGAAGGTGGTTTGCTAGGTTCACCGTACATGGAAATGGATGAATCTTTACAACTGATTTTTTTTTTGTTGTTTACTTTTCTCTCCGTAGGGGAGACTGCTACCCGTGTATATTATGGCTTAATGTTCAAATGTCATATTTTTAGAAAAAAGCCTGTATGGCTAGGAGAGTTACACCCTATGCACGTTAATACGCTATACTTCTCGTAAAGAGTAGGGTGTAAACCCGGTGTAAACAGGTAAGTGTGCCTGCATACACATCAGGGTTGTCTTCATACAGATCTTTGTGATACTATAGCTGCGTAGGGCGCCGTAGCCCTTTGAAGATTACCAGAAGAGGTGGGTAGACTCCCGTTTCAAAGGGATATCACTAAACTTCGTTATGATTGATGGTTTCGTGAAATGCTGCCCTTTTATCTGTCAATCTGATTAGGCCCCTATCATGCCTACATTAAGACCTATAGTATTAAACCTTTAATTTTATTAATCATTAAATTAATGAGGATAAAGATTAAAAACATGTCAATTGAAGAAGCAGATCTTACAAGTTAAATGAGTCAGTGTCATACTTTTTACATTTTAGAAAGCAAACGTTAATGAGATCAATTCTCAGAATCATTATAAAATGTAAAATTGATTCACACTAGGCCTAGATCTACATGTAGGTCTAATCACAGAGTTTTTTTTCACACTCACCCTTTAATAAGTAGGACTAGATCCACTCACACTTATGCAAGGTTATTGGAGATAACCTCGCACTCTGTACCTTCATACCGTGAGCAATTGCCTCCCATAGCAAGTGTGTGATATCTTGCATGTGCAGCAGAGGAGCAAGATCACTGACCAAAAACAGCCTGAAAATTTCACTTGATTAAGATGATAAAGATCGTATCAAAGGATCTGGCATGAAATTAGATATTCTATCATTCTAAAATGTAGAAGGAAGTATTTTCTCAAAATTTTGCTGATTATATTGGTGTAGAGCCTATTTGCCTCTTCAACTTTGAGGTCTTAACAGGCCGAAATTGACACAGCTCCATATAGTCTAGTCTAGATTTAGTGATACCTAGGGATACCAAGGGAAGATACTGAACGCAGGCACTAGGCCTCTGTATTCAGTTCCAAGTTCTTCTTCCTTTTTAAGATGGCTGGATGGTCCCGTGAGATGGTCCCATGATGGTCCCGTGATTAACGTGATCATAAGTGTGATGGTCCCGTGAGTGGACTATAGATCTAGAGCCTAGAGCCGAGGTCTAACAAAAAGTTACTTGCATGTAGTTTTAATGTTGCAGTTAAATTAATTATTACCTTATTATTACCGGATGTATCTACTAGATCTAGTAGACTCTACTGGAAATATGCAGAAGTCTGCAGCCGAGTTTCCAGGTCTAGATCTATCTGTCATCCAGTACATGTCTTCTGAAGTTCTGGTACAATTAATTATTTGTGAGTATTGAGTTAAGACAAACGTGACAAAGGAATTCGACATTTCATAAATTAAAAGCAATGAACATAACTGAATCTGAACAAATCAATTAACAAACACTGTCATTGACCTTGCGTTGGCAATGTAAATGACATGACAACGTCATTATTTAATCAGAGCTCTTAAAAATTTCCAATTAAAAAAAAAAAAAACACTCACCAGCCTGACACAGGTCACAGTCACTGTATTGACTATTTTGTACTTTGTAGTCTAGATCTAGACTACCGCCAAAGACTGATGATGGGGGGGGGAACTTATTGACTGGTCAGCGGCATTCCAAAAAGTGACAACAGTTTCTTCAGTGATGAAACCTATGGCATTGCAGACTAGCTGGATTGACAAAAGCGCAGAGCTAGAGACCATTATCAGCGGGCTAGGCTGAGGACGGGACCGGGAACGTACCCCTTCGTCGGCGGGTTTCAAAACAAGTTTCGTGGCGCGAATTGAATTCAGGCAAGATAATAGCGCGCGCAATATGAGACTGTTAGTGTAGTTTCAAGGCCCCAACTCAATATTTATTTCTCAGCTCAGTAAATTCACAAGATGGCGCTATTAAAGCACATTTTACAAGGCTCCAGAACAGTGAGTTGAAAACTTTTTGACGAATTTGGGACTCGCTGCCTAGCTCGGGAAATGCCACTTTATTAATGAAGATAAAAACATGTCTAGGGGTCTTATTCATTGTACTTTTGGAGGCTGCTAAACCGCGGCGGATAAAGCTGGTCGGAGGGCTGGGGGGGGGGGGGGGGGGGGTGGAGAGGGAAGGTTTGTGTCTCGGATTTAAAAACTTCTGATTGGACTGACTATAGTATTAATATCATCTGCAACCATAATTATAATACGTCATCATTTTTTTTTTGTGGGGCAGTAGTCCGGGATCATGGTGCCACGGGGGCAAATAATGAGATTGTACCCCCTCCACCCACGCCCAAGCTTAATTATCAGCACAAATTTGAGACTACATAGCAAAGATCGAGAAATAACTATAGAGAGAGCAAAGAGAATGGACCATAGATCTTATAATTTTTTAACCATTCAGAAATACAATTAATATGCATTTTACCCTTAAAAAAAACAACAACAACAATTTTGAACACTGAAAAACACTATTCTTCGAGGACTTTTGCAAGGCAAAGGATTTCTTTCGAATGTTGGGGGCACAACCACTGAAAACTACAAAGGGATAACGAGATTTTATTTCGAATCCTGCCAGAATCCTTTAAAAAATATTTCCTAACGGTGGCGGCGCGAAACGATGTTTCCTGAAGAAACATAATTGTGTATCATATGGATATGATACACATATGATAAGACGGCATGATAAGACATGCTGACAGGCTTGTTCGAATATGACTCTTTATGTAGCGATCGTGCAAAGCAAGTACAAAAGTTGACACTTTGTTTAAGTGACACTAGAATGATAATGAGGATTGGGACCACGTGAGTCGCTGTCTGAATAGAGAAGTGACGATTCCAGAATAGGCTAACCTTTTTTAGTGGTAAATTTCAAAATTCTCGTAATATGCCTATATTGTAAGCGGTAATCATCACTCGTATAAGTCTCTCAAAATCTTTCCTATAGGCCCATTAGCGATGATAATTTGGTATGGTATAAGTAGTACTTATCCATATTATTAGGCCTATTACAATATACACCTTGGCTTATCATTTTGATTATTAATAATACCATTATTTCTATTATTTTAGTAATATTATTTTTATTTTTATTATTTTTGTTATCATTGTTTTTATTGTTATTATTATTATTATTATTATTATTATCATCATCATCATCATCATCATCATCATCATCATTAGGCCTGTTCAACTTGAGAGAGCTCAGTGAGCTAGCGGAGCTTGAGAGAACAGAGAGAAACAGAGAGAGAGAGAGAAACAGACAGACAGACAGAAAGAGAGAGAAAGAAAGAAAGAGAGAGATTTACATATAGGCCTACATGTGAGAAAAAATAAGAAAATTAAGAGAGAATGTAATTAAAGAAGTTCAAGGGTTTCCAAGGCCACGGCTCGGCATGCAAGCATGATTACGCAACAACAAACGAGTTTTTGCGTTTATCGTTGTCTTGTGACAGAGAGATTTGAGCTGAGAGCGATACACACACACGGAGCGTAAAGTAATGTCACAGCGATTTTGTCAGAATGACTCATGATCCTGATAAATTGCCAATTTGCGCCAGTAGTATGAGGCTCTTTCTGTTGTCAAATTGGTTAGGATAAAGTTATTCAAACAAATAATCAACTAGAAATTCCCAAAGTATTTTTTATTGTTATTTTACTATACTTTTTTATTTTTATGGCTAAGAATACAACCTCAATTATATTTTTGAATATTTATCCAGCGAACGAGACGATTAGTTTTATATGGTGGATGACCGATAAGATAGGAAGAATAGCAACTATAACGTATGTGCCATATGAATCGTATGCTTTAATTCTACATAGAAATGGCAAAGAAAACGTATGATTTGCTCTTCAAGTTACTATTAATAGGAGACTCTGGTGTGGGGAAGACATGCCTTTTATTCAGATTTTCAGATGACACATTCAGTACAACTTTTATATCTACAATAGGTAAGTATTCGGTTGGTAGATATGACCAAAGTCTCTTTTGTTGCCCAACCCTTTTTACGTGCTAAGTCAATGGGGAAGCGCCAGGGGTAAATTTTAATTTATGAAGAGTCGTGACTTGGAATTCAGAGAGTAGACCTTCTGTTGATCTTATTTGCAGAAAGAAATAATATAACCCAACAATGTTATCTTATATTCAATAATATTAGTATAGACTACAAAACATGATTTAATGAGCAATGTGACCATGGTGACGGGTACGAGTATCGTGTACGACCATGAATGAATGATGTCTGAATCTGGTGAATAAGAATGACTGACATTAATGATTAATCAGTTAGCTCATGTATGGCTAGAGGGCCCAAGTCTGCACACATGCGTAACCGTGCATTGATTCTGATAAAACAAAACATGCAATGAACACAAACTTTTCATCTTTATCATAGCGAGAGGTACTCGTGCAAAACACGAGTCAAAATTGAAAAAAGGTCTTAGTCACTCACACTTATGCGAGGTTATTGGAGATAACCTTGCACTCAGTACCTTCATACTGTGAGCAATTGCCTCCCATAGGAAAGTGTGTGATATCTTGCCCATATGTGTGCAGGAGAGGAGCAACATCACCGATCAAAAACAGCCTGAAAATTTCACTTGATCAAGATGATAAAGATCCTGTCGAAGGATCTGGCACAAAATTAGATATTCTATCATTCTAAAATGTAGAAGGAAGTATTTTCTCAAAATTTTGCAGATTATATGTGCTTTTACCTCGTCACCTGACAGGCCAAAATTGACACAGCCCCATATAGTGATGGTCCCGTGAGTGGTCTATTTCAGACATTTTATTCACAAGCCTCAAAATGTTGTCTTTGATGTCAAAACTCCTGAACTGTGTGAAAAATGAATGAGTGCGCAGACATGGGCACCAGTGTTTTTTCAATGTTGAAATGACACAGCCGATGTTTCTTGTGAAAATGGCATTGCCATTGTTCTTGCTCTAATTTTGATAAGATTTTTTGCAAACTTACTCTGTAGAATATCAGGAATAATATAAGATTGAGCTTTAGGCCTAGAGAAATATTAAAGAAATTCTTGGTAAATTTCTGGTCAAAATCTTAGGTGCACAGACTTAGGGCTCCCCATCTTACAGTCTTGGTAGCAAAAGGGAAATTGGAAAGAAACGTGTTAAATATTGTCTTGTGTTGTTCTCTTTGTAGATCTATAAAAAGATGGCAATATTGTGACATAGGTCCCCCATCATTCACTCCACACTGCTATGGGGACTTCATTCCCCCACAATAGACATAACACGCAAACTTGTGTGTGCGTACACACTGAATGAGAGGGGACTTATTCCACGATTAGGCCAAAAAGATATAATGTATATACAGTAGTGCTGGTATCGACACGCCTGATGTCGCCACTATGGCGACAAAAGTACTGGTTTTGGACTTTGCGACATGGCGACATAGATTTTCCATGCCGATACCAGCACTAATATACAGGATCATTAGGTACACTGTGTTCTGTCAATAATTTCGGATGAATTTTGGTGTACATGTAAATAGCTATGGCTGTGATGAACGCTAGATAACGGCTATGCATGTACATGTAAACTGATGTAGCAACGCTAGGACCCTTCTACCCGAAGTCTGCTGGCACAACAGTACCATTGCTTCGCATGGAGATGCGTGGGTATTGCGGGTCCGGGGTCCCCCATTGGTTTTACACGTGTCTAATACAAATACCATTGTAGGTCTAGGAATTTTTATCCCTGTCCCGGTATCTACTTACTTAGGTTACTTAAGGTTGAGTTCTGGACGCAGAAGTAGTGATGCCTCTATGTCCAGATCCTGGTTGCCTGATAGGACTCTGGCAGGATTGACATGGCCTAAGTATCTAAATTATTTTTAACCTCTCTCTTGTTTAATATTTAACTTACGAGGAAAAACTTCACAGCAGCTTAATTAATATGCTAGAATCTTGCGAGTAATAATTGATTTTCGAGGGCTTACCAAAAATTTACATTACCTTTAATCATGTTACCCCTCTAACTTTGAGTCTCATGATAATGAAGATAGGCATCTTAGGCCTTAGCAGTAGAGGCGCACAGCCAATATGGGAGACTCATTCCTATATTGGAGACCATCTCCATTGTTCGAGACTTTTGTCAAGAATTTTGGTAGCCTGTTTGGGAGACAATCTCCCATTTCGGATACCAGTTTTCTTTGTTCACATTTGCTGCAAACAGGTCACCTTGGCGCAACTTGAAAATGTGATAAGCAGATTGTTCATGAAAAATTACTCCTTTCGTCACTCTGTGACCATTCACCATCTACTTTTGTTTTTTTGTTGTGATCCACACACAAAACAAATGGGCTTCTGACCTCAGAGAGGGAAAAAAAAACAAAAAAAATTAGCTGAAAGAAATTGAATTGTTGTTTGTGTTATTTTTATTGTTAGCAAAGTCTCCAATATCAGAGACTGTCTCCCAAGTGGGAGAGAGTCTCACAAATCGGCCGTGTGCCTCTACTGGTTAGGGATCCATTTTTTTTTTTCTCTCTCTGTAGATCTATCACCTCTTCATGAGATAGTTTGTTTACATACAGTTGTTGTATTTGAAAATAAATTGATGATGGAGATGGGGTAACCAGAGTTCACACTCGTGTTATTTTTTTAAGGATATCACAGTGGGGTGAATGGCCAGTAGTCGATGTTCGGCTTGTCCATCGTTAGCAGCGCAAAATCACTTTAAAATACATGGTATCATAGCAAATAACATATCTCACACACACACAGAGGGTACAGTGTACGTCTGCTTACCAAAATCACAGATGTTGGGATGAAAATAAGTATCCATAAACAGACCTAATCGGCGGTCCCACTGCAAAAATGTAAAAATTTGTATTTCTTAAGCGTGTTATTAAGGCAAAACAGTTTTGAAAACGAAGCTGTATTTTTAAAATAAACTTTCAGTTTTAGATTAGGATTTTTTGTGTGTCCCAAGCTCGAAAGTGTCTGGTTGTGCTTTGAACTCATCAGTATTCAGTGTGTGCAACACACGGTCGATAGTTCCGTTCGAATGGCAATGTCAGTGTCTGATATCACTACGGTGGTCTGTGCCGGATTGCATGCGGGGAGCTCTGGCTGGCGTTGGGTGCTGGCTTGGGCCACTGGGATTTTGCTTCATGAGTTCATGCATAATGCATGCCTGAACTCTCCATTGAGTTTATATTAAAGGGCCAGTCTATTGAGAACTCAAGGGGAAATGAAATCGCGCGAAATTTAAAACACAAGCCAGTCTTCACCGAACTATCTCATAGGTGATCCAATATGAATTACATGTTTTAGCATGTGTGATGGAAGTCCTTGTATCGAAAGTGACACAAAGCTCTGAGTATATTTTCCCCTCTCATCGGATATCGCCCATGCAGGCCCACCAAAGTATCCCTTTAACCCATTGTCTACGGGAACCGGGTGGACCCTGTATGAAGCCTGTGGGAATTAGAGAATTCAGTATTCAAAGGGCTGAAGACTGGTGCAGCTCTGCTGCAAACAGGCTCCATGACAGGCAAAAGGAAAATTAATATTGCCATGTCAATTTTTTTTTTTTTTTTGGAGGGGGATTTTTCTTTTGTTTAAACCTCTCTTGTCAAAGATTTGTCATAATTTGCATGAAAAGCTGTGAGATTTAGTGTTAGACAGTAACCTGTCTGGATAACCAACCTGCCGGACACTCAGCATGTGGGTAAACCCTTTCAGGACAGGGCTAAATTGATCACTTTTTGTTCTTCAAATTGGCAACAGTAATATTTTTTTTAGTGCTACTTGGTGCTAATAGGTGTAATATCTTTGAGAACAATATATATGGTTAGGAATTTTGTTGAAAAGTTGAAAAATTGCTAATTTTGATAAAAAACAATGATTTTGAACCTCTCAATGTGTTGCCAATTTAAAGGTTTTTAAAGCTTATTCTTTTTTTTTAAATTCCTGGCATCAAATGCAATATGGTCATGCAACAGAAATGGACAATGCAGGAATTTTTGCTCTTTCTAATCATGCATCTGTATATTTCTTAGAGCTCTGAATCAGAAGTTATTGAGCCAAACCACAAAATGTGGTCACTTGTCTCGAAAGGATTATCAGTATGGATTTCCATGATTTGAGTTAAAGTGAAAATAATTCTCGAATAGAGAGTCAATGAAATTGGCTGTCTCAAGTGGCTATAAACCACTATACCCACTCTAGTGTCCAATTCGACTACATGTACATGTAGGTCTCACTAGACTATTTCATAAAAAGTGAATCATGGACATGCGCATGGCACTTGTTTAGTCATTTTAGTGTGCATATATATGCACATTTGCAAAACCAAAGTTTGTGCATAATTTCCATCTGTGCATGTAAGTGATGCATTTTGTGAATTTCAGGCACAACTGCCTCTTAAGTCACAGAGGTAACTGCACCAAAATAATCTGCAAAAATGAACTCAACAAGACACCCACAAAATTTTTCTTCTACAAAGCAGGAATCCAGGATGATCAAATATCTAAGTTCAATATAGTTCCGAACTTCCGATGACTGGATTACGTTCACCTTGATTAAGTGGAATTTTAAGCTTTTTTGTACCATGGTAGCCAGCAATCTTGCTCCTTTGGAACTCTCATTAGAGTTTAAGAACTTGCACAAGTACATATATTGTATGAAGTCGCTTGGTACAGTTCAAGGAAGATATTCAAAGTCGTCCCATGGATAAGCTTGTACGTACCCGTGTGCTGTGAAATTTGTAAGGTGCATGCACCACTGCGTTTGACGAAGTGAAGTGCATGTGATAGTGGCTGAATGACTGAATGAGTGATTTCCTATTATGCTGAATCCAGTTAGGATTTTTATGATCCCTGATTTCTCCATCTTGTACAAATTTACAATGAATTTCAAGTAAAATCATAGACTATTAATCTTTTAAAATGCATCCATTTCACGAAAATTGCGATCTTAAATAAAAACTGATGTTGGACAACCGGAGAAGAAGTCGGTTGCTTTGTTAACATTAAGAATATGGTGCAAGATGGTAATCTGAAGAATAATGTCATACATGTACATGTACCTACCATCATGTACAATATTAACCAATGAATGAAATAAATAACAGGGCTTGCCCTCGACTTTTTTCTTTAAGGTGAGCACGAGATCCAGGTGGCCAAATGGATTGTCAGGTTGCTTGGATGCTACATGTAAATTTGATTTATTTGTATCTAACACTATAACGGTCAAAGGCCCAAAGCGGTTTCCAGTGCCCATTGGCATCCAGGCCTGCATTAAAGTCGAGCTCTGAATAAGCACAAATGCGTAAAAACAAAGTAAATAGACCAATAAAAACTGTTGTCAAGTCAAGATTACGCCGTGAAATGGTAAACAACAGTAAAACGAGTATGAAGTTTGTGACGAGGGCTTGGCTCTTGCTTTTAACTTTTCATATTAATTGCTAACTGGGCATTAAAGCATGAATATTTGTGTGTGGTCATTGTGAAGTGATACAAGAAAAAACTTTTGTCAGTGATCATATTAATGAGGGATTTTTCAGTTTTGTATCATGAAACAAAGACACTAAACAGTAAATGGTTGTGAAAAGGAAATTGGAAAGAGTCTTGTTAAATGTCATGACTGTTGTTATTCAGTGCTCTAATTGTGTCAAAAGATACACTTACATGTTACAGGATACTTTGTAATTCTGTCCTTGTCTTGTGATCAATTTCAGTGTAAATATCAGGAAAGAATACCAGATCATTGCTACATGTCCATAGAGCCTAATGCTGAAGGCCCGGTCACATTTGTCCAATAACGATAACGATAATGTATGCGCATATAAAATGTACCTATAATGATGACAATAACAGTCGTCACACATGGGGTTCTATCAATTAAGCACGATGAACACTGCCCACATCGGCCACATGATTCTTCTGAACTAACTTCACCTCGAAGGAGCAAAAACAATTGGCTCTGAGAAAATATGGATGAGCTCTAGTCTGTCCTGAAAAAAATCGGTGGCCAGGCCAGCACTTCGGCCGCCCCTCCTTTTGAAACCCAACTGGCACTCTGCTTTCCGATGTGACGTAATTTTCCTAGCGACGACCCTAGTAACGCCTCAGTGGGTGAAAACACGGCCCGCTTGAGCGTTGTACTTTAGTTGACTTCGGTCCCACACGTAGCATTTGCGTGCAGTAAATCCATTGCATTTTATTTCTATGCACTTAGAACGACTCTCGCACAGCGAACATCATCGGAAATTCACTCCTGGCAGGATAACCTCATTGTAGGAGTGGTTGATGTCATATTCAGGGAATTTCAAAAAAATATAAACAAAACTTTTACAAAATTGAGTAGGTGAGACTGTTACAAAGTCCCATACCGTAACGATACGATACTGTGAACAGCTGCATGATCGAGTTTTTGTTTTCAGTTCCCATGACACATTTTCTGTCTTTGAAATCTCTATAGATCTATTGGTAAATACATGTATATATTTACATATTTTTGTAAGACTGAAGCTAAATATTAGCAAGATACATGTATTTACCTGTTATGAAATAATCCGTACAAATGATCCGAACGTATTTCGTTGGTTCCCAGTGTTTGTTGTTATCTGGATTTTTCCTGCCGATTTCGATCGCATTTACCCATTTTCCCCATCTTTCGTGGTATTTAACGCAATCAGGAGAAATACAAAATGAAAGAGATTATCCCTGCATGATATTGTGGTTGTGACAACCTATGGCACATCAAATTTTCGGCATTTTGATGAAGAAGAGAAAAAAACATTATTGCCACAAAACCAAAATGCATGCAGAGTCAATGTGTTGCTATGCGTTGCCAAGCTATTGTTTTCACCCAGCAGCTGCCATCAAGACGAAAGTTCCCTGATGTCCGGAACAGAGAATACCTTAAGTACACATTAAAAAAGAAAAGCCTCCTTAATTGTGTACTTTTCCGGCTCCAGCCCCCCTCTTTTACAAAATCCTGGATCTGCCCCTGTTGTTGGTGAGAAAAGTGGATTTTCTGATATTTTCCTGGGGAAGGGAGGGGGGGGGGGGGGCTTATCAAAACTGAGCTGAATTATTTTCTTCAAATTAAATAAATTTCTCAATTTTCTTCATTTCCATTTTTAGCTCATCCGGCCCGAATGGGCCAGATGAGCTTATGCCGTGGCGAGGCGTCCGTCGTCCGTCGTCCGTCCGTCCGTCCGTCCTTCGTCCGTCCTTCGTCTGTCGTCCGTCCACAATTTCAAAATGCTTCTTCTTCGCCATT
Organism: Heliocidaris tuberculata; assembly: GCA_025618425.1. Lineage (NCBI taxonomy): Eukaryota > Metazoa > Echinodermata > Echinoidea > Camarodonta > Echinometridae > Heliocidaris > Heliocidaris tuberculata. The sequence continues at coordinate 15,078,861 of CM046841.1, forward strand.
TCTTACCCGATTTTAATTCCGTTTGCTTTATATGATAGCACTAGGTGGGGGATTCGAAACTTCTACACAGAATTTTGAAACTCATTAAATATGCTAATTTATGCGCATTTCTCAAAAATCACAAAAATTGCTTCTCCTTCCTCATTTATTGACCGATTTCGATTTTTTTTGTTCCATCTGAAAGACTTTCATGAGGTTCATTGAACTTCTCCACAGAATTTTGAAATTTTGTCTACAAAATTAATTATGCTAATTTATGCGATATTTATTCAAAAATCACAAAAATTGCTTCTTCTTCCTCATTTATTGACCGATTTCGATTTTTTTTTTCCATCTGAAAGACTTTCATGAGGTTCATTGAACTTCTACTCTGAAATATGAAATTTACTCTAGAAAATTATTTATGCTAATTTATGCGAAATTTATTAAAAAGATCACAAAAATGGCTTCTTCTTCCTCATTTATTGACCGATTTCGATTTTTTTTTTGTTCCATTTGAAAGACTTTCATGAGGTTTATTAAACTTCTACTCGGAATTTTAAAATTTTGTCTAGAAAATAATTTATGCTAATTATTTATGCAAATTTATGCAAAATTTATTAAAACATCACAAAAATTGCTTCTTCTTCCTCATTTATTGACTGATTTTGATTTTTTTTCTTCCATCTAAAAGACTTTCATGAAGTTCATTGAACTTCTTCATGGAATTTTGAAATTTTGTCTAGAAAATTATTTATGCTAATTTATGCGAAATTTATTACAAAATCACAAAACTTGCTTCTTCTTCCTCATTTATTGAGGAAGACTTTCATGAGGTTCATTGAACTTCTACTCGGAATTTTGAAATTTTATCTAGAAAATTATTTATGGTAATTTATACAAAATTTATTTTAACTCTTTGCCCTGTCCATTATGAAACCCATGGCTGCTGGATTATTTCAAAGGCTATACCTTTCTACATGATTTCTGTCGACATCATCGACAGAACCGAGAACCCAGAAGTGACAGTGGTCAACAATAGCAGGTTATGAGCTAATAAAGACTTGAAACAGTGAGGGACAATGCACTGAAGCCACCCTTAAATGTCCCAACCTTAAAATTCTTTTTTTACACCAGTGCATAACTTATGTCATTCAGTGCTTTTCTCTTTTATTACAAATCTTAACCTTCAAATCTCTCTCAATAAAGATTTCACAGTTGGTAGAGATACCTCACCTTGACTAACTTTATGCTTTATTTCAAATTTCTCTGTCACACAGTAAAACTATTAAAATTTACATTCCCCAAAATCTTTTAACTGAAGTCGTGCAACTTGAGTTGTCAATTTCCAGACTTTCATTCATATCTACATGTCACTGTCTCCTTCCAAAACCACATTTAGCCAGATCTGCAATAGGCACTTCATCATCTGTACATGCATGTAACCAATACATGTACATTTCATCGATTCATTACAATGTCTACTGTGTTCAAAGTACAAATTGCATCAATTTCTTTGCTGCATGCCGGATGAGCGCCACATCATTGATGTGCTAGTATTAATTCTATTCATCCAATCAAAACATTTAGGACCAATACATATGTCATGTTATAGATACTTATTATTTTACCTGAGTTCCATTTTATAGCATGCAGAGGTGTAGCTCTCAGATCCTGTTGATCTCTGGTTGATTGTAAAGCTCTGGTTGAGTGTAAAGCTCTGGTTTCATGGTAATCAAAAAACCCATTGCCAGATTTCGATTTTGTTTTTTTTATCTGTTTTGGTTTGCCTGAAATTTGAAAGATGGAAGCCTCTTTAGGTAGCTTAGTGAAACGCAATGGCGCATAAAGACACGGGAAAGATGCAAAAAGGAAAATTGCTAATTTTGTCTGTGCTTCTAAAATCAGAATCAGACAAATCTGAATAATATTCTCTTATTATTTTGCTTAGAAGGGTTCAAAGAGGTAAATAATAATTCTACCTCCTAATATTTTGGTTCTGCCTCTGTAAAATAAAATTTTGATTTTGAATGATTTTGTCAGCGTCTTTCCCGCAGTTTTACGCGCCACGATGTTTTGCTAAGCTACCTTAAATTCATGTTTGCTTGTGTGTGGAAACTAGTGCTGTTGTTGATCTATAGGCTTTATGTCGATGAAAGAAAATGAAAGTCCGTCTGACCAGCCTTCTCGCAAGTACATAACATCTTGGTGCTGATACCAAGGGTGAAGAATTTCAGAAAATAAAAACTAGGTGTACAGTGTCCCAACAAGGGTACCGACAAGGGTAATATTGGTCAAATGAGTGAGTGCCCACTCTCAGTCTCCAGGGTTGGTTTGGTCCCCCCAAACCACCTCCCTGAGATGTCATAAGGCCATATTTCACTCAATAGCTACGTTCATACGGGACTTGTGGTTTCGAAACTTAGTTAGCAAACTTTGAGTTAACGAAACAATGACTCTCAGATCACGATGAGGGTTCACACGGGTCCGAAACAACGATGCTCCTTGTTCTGAAACTACAAGCCAAGCAATCGTCGTCGTTAACACCGGAAGTGGATACTACTGTTGTGTGTACAGTACACATACAGATCCTGTGTTCATAATTCTCGCGAAGGGTACATTATGATTCGGAAGTTTTACATGAATAGAGAGGTCATCGTTAACTACGAGCTTGCGAAACTTAAAGTTTATTCTGTCCACACTGTCTGAAACTGCGACGGAGGACCCCTGCTGCTCTTGGTTCTGCCGTTAACCACGAGCTCGCTTGTGGTTCTAGAACTACAAGTAGACTTCAAGTTTCAAACTACGAGTCCATTCATATGGTCTGAAACTACAAGATAACTACAAGTTAACTTAAAAGTTTTGAAACTACAAGCAATTCTTAAAGGAGAATGAAACCCCAAACTTGTATGCACTTAAACAGTCTAAGCAGAAAAATCTTAGAAGCATATCACTGGAAATTTGAGGAAAAATGGATAAAGAATAAAAAAGTTATGAAGATTTTAGAAACCTTAAATATCTAAATGAAATTGGCAACATACTCATTAATCATTATGCTAATGAGATGCTATGACATTTTTGTTCTCTCTCTTATATAGACCTGAGAAAATTATCAAATTTCAGCTTTTAAACAAAGAAAATTGAATTATCAACATTGTGCTTGAAATATATTGTGAGGAATAAATTTATGAACACTTCCCATAATACAGAAAGCAAATTTTCTAAGATATATTCAAGGAAAGTGGATCTTTACAACATTAATTGTATAAGGCAATAGGAAAGGATATAGTACATTTACATCACATCATCTCATTAGCATAATGAGGGCATTGCCAATTTCAGATCTCCATTCATTTAGCGATTTTAGGATTTCAATTATTCATAACTTTATTAGTTGTCCACTTTTCCTCAAACTTTCACTGATATGCTTCTTTGATTTTTGTGCTTCTAAAAAAATGCATTTATTTTGGGGGTTTCATTCTCTTTTAAAGTTTAGCTCCCTTCTGTGTGAAACCTGACTATTATGGACCAATAAATGCGTCAATGCATACTTTCACCCTGCAAAATTACTTTGGTCTTCTCATATAACCCCCATGGGATTCGGTAAAGCCATACATGTACAGGTTGTACATGTATTTCTGTCAATTTGAACCTTGCCTAAATTATTTTCTGCTGAGAAACGTGCATTTGACATGGTTTTTCTTTGTTCGGTGCTGGTACATGTTGTCACAATTCAGTACATTGCAGCTAAGGTAAAACATTTTTAAATTTTAAATTAAATTAGCTGAAAGGGGAAATCGACCCTGGTATTTATTTGATTTGAATGGAAGAAGACAAGTGAGAGAAACAGATTAGTGAAATTTTGAGCAAAAGCCGAACAAGAAATAAGAAAGTTACAAATGTTTGAAATTGTAATCAACTAAGCACAAATTTGGCAACTCAATACATGTATCTTGCAAGCTCCTCTCCCATTTGGTCTGTACAAAAAGTTTCATAAATTTTCATTTTCTTAGTTGTTGATGAAGGAAGATTTGTTGTGTATAGGTAATAACACTAGTGCAATGATTATATCTAGGTTGCATGTATGAGTAAATATTTTCTTTAGGAACAGTGGAAATTTATGATTTTCTTAGATATACACATAGGGCAAATAGGAGAGGAGCTCGCAAGATACGTCACTGAGTTGCCAAATTGTGTTTTATTCAATACAATTTCAAAAATTCATAACTTTTTTTTATCTCTTACCGAATTTCGTTCAAACTTTCATTGATCTGTTGCTTTAATTTTTCCCCTTCTTTAAAACCAACTTGAGATCAGGGTGGAATTCCCCTTTAATACTGTGAGAGATGTGTTTATTTAAAACTTGTACAGTTAATGAGTAAATAATTTTCAAGGTAATTGAGTATTACAATTCCCTCCAAGATTTGGGGAGTGGTTGAAACTGATCATAAAATACAAGGTGTCAGCGCCATTGTTTACTTTAATGGATATATGGGAAGTGCAAAGTTAGAATCATTCTTTTCTCATTCTAAAACTACTTGTCATATCATGTCATCATTTTTCTTTGAATTTAGCAATTATTATTTATAGTATCATGGCTCAAAGTATATAAGTACTCCAAAGAATCGTTAGATGGAATGTCTGTGTAATCAAAGGCTGTTTTGAAAGGGGGTACTTTTGAAAAAGTACTGTAAATGTAATTGTTCTTTGGACTAAAAACAAGTCATTAGGGCTGTCAAGTTTGAAACTGATGAATGCACAATATATACATGTACATGTACATGTACATGTACTATCAGGAACTAAATGTGTAAATTTATTTCAACTGGTGACCTGTATTCATAATGTATACATGTAGCTAGCAGTTCTGTAGTGCCGTTGTATTTGAGGAGTTCCAGTTTTAGTTTAAAACAACAAGAACAACAAAAATGTACATGTATAATCTTTTGTTATTAGCGGAATCCAGTTAAATGCACGCACACTGTGCCTACAATGTAGTTAAATGTACATGTATGGTACATATACATGTACCTGTAGCTAGCAGTTAACAATGGGCAAAAAGCATTTATAAATAAAAATGAAAAGTTATGGAAATATTTTAGGAACAAAGTTTAAAGAGCATTAATTTCAGCCAAGGATAAATTTTATAATAAAAGAATACAAAAGTTCAAACTTAACAATCCTGCTGATTGGTATCGTCATATTAAAGTGATGACCCATATATTGGACCTCAATGTCAAATGCAAATTGACATACCCAATCTACAATGTAACTGATAGTGAACTTCAAAACTTTAAGTGTGTAGCGAATTGTATTAATGATAGGTTTTTATTTGTAGCATCTGGGGGGTGATTCACTAACAGCTAAAATTAATCCCAAATAAGAAAAAATCAATTTTAGGAAAAATATCCATCCTAAGAGCGATATCGCTTTTAGTGACTGATTCACTAAGGTATTTGGGATTGATTCCAGCCTCTGAATTGATTTTAAGGTTGGGAGTGATCCGGATCGCTCCTAACAATCACAAACGGTCACTCCACTGCATGCCCGCCCGCGCCCCAACCTGGGCGCGGCTACGCTGTGCCTGCCTGCACGCCCATTGCCCTAGCCATAGGCCCTAGCCCTGTGTATGTCCAGTCGATGCGTGCGCGCAATTAATGCAGTAGCTAGGTAACGCGCACTAGCTACGCGCTAAGTAGAGAATTAGGTCGGGTGACTGAGGGGCGGTGACTGAAATTTGAGTACGTTGATTGGTTGGAATGAGTGCGCTCGTAAATATTCATTTGCGCTCATATATATTTATGTTAAAATTGATTCCATCCTAAAAGCGATTTAGTGAATCAGTAAGGTGGAATTAATTTTAAGCTGGGAATGAAATCAATCCCGAAAATTGATTTTAGGAATGATATCGATCCCAGTTAGTGAATCACCCCCCTGATCTTCCCAAACTTGATAGATCAAAGTTGCCTGCATACTTGCCATCACCTAGTGAATGTCCAACAATACAACCACAAGATGTGTTTAATAAGTTGCGCAAATTACACTTGCAGAAATAAACTGTCTCGGGTGATTTATGAATAATTCAGGAATTTGCTTATGAGATATGTTTCCATTATGTCATATTATTAATATTGCTTTTAAGCAAGGCATCTTCCCACAAATATGGAAACTTGCTGAAATTGTTCCTATTCCAAAATCATTTCCACCGGTGGTGTCTGAGTTAAGTCCAATAGCTGTAACGTCTTACTTTGCCAAGACTGCTGAGTCTTTCATTGTTAAGTGGCTGTTGGAGGACATACAGTACATGTAAGTGATCAAATTGACATTAATCAATTTGGTAACCATCCAGGACTTTCAACTTGCCATTATCTTAGTGCAATGCTTCATAATTTGTATAAAAATGCTGATAAGCAAAAAACCATTTCACCTACATGTATGGTCTTGATTGATTTTTCTAAAGCTTTTGATCGTATTGATCACAACATTTTAATTCACAAATTAATACACTTAAATGTACATGTACATGTACGCCCATGTGTTGTTTCTTTGATTGTTGACTTCTTACACTGCAGACAGCAGGCTGTAAAATATAATGGCAGTATTTCTGATGTTAAAGATTGTAATGCGGGCGTTCCGCAAGGAACAAAACTTGGCCCGGTGCTGTTTTTGATCATGGTGAATGATGCATGTAATGACTGCCCTGTCCCTTTTTACAAGTATGTTGATGACCTGACAATTGTAGAGGCTAGGAATCAAAATCAACCATCTCATATATATGCAAAAAGAAATTGATTCATTGGCAACTTGGTCTTTGATAATATGAAATTTAATCCTCAAAAATGTATTTTTATGACAATTTCTTTCATGAAACAACCAACTCAGCAAAGTTTGTATATTAACGAAACACCTTTGAATGAAGCCAACATTGTCAAGATTCTAGGTGTTTATTTCCAAAAGAATCTTAAATGGGATACACATGTTAAAGAAATGCTGAAAAAGTGCAATAGAAGATTGTTTATGTTACGTAAATTAAGACATTTTAATATACATGTACCTGTATGTGATCTTATCACTGTGTATACAGGATATGTTAGACCCATTTTAGAATACTGTGTTCCTCTTTTTCACTCAAGCCTTACAAAAAAAAACACAGATGATACAGAAAAAATTCAGAAACGTGCAATTAAAATTATACTAGGTTTCAATTACATTACATACAAAAAAGCACTGGAAGTGTGCAATTTGTTGCCTTTGAAGGAAAGAAGGATAAAGTTGTGTGTAGATTTTGCCTTGAATTTGCAGAAGCACCCCATGTACTCATGGTTGCCTGATCAGAGGAATGTTGATTTGAATTTAAGATATATCAAACAATACTCAATTACTTTGTAAAACTGACCAGTTAAAAAATTTTTTTATCAACATATTGAATGATTATCATTCTAACAATTCTTAAGCATTCATCAGAATTGAGCTTATATTTGGCAGTGACTTTATTAACCAGACATCAGGCAACCATGATGATATACTTTTACAGTTGCTTAACCCTAAGTTTAATATTCGTTTTGTATTTGAATTGAATTTCCGTATATTGATTCTTATATTTATGTGTTTGTATGTAGTAAAGGGTACCAATCACCCCAAAAGTAGTTTTTGGAGGTTGATTTCTATCTGTATACAAATTATCTTTTTAGGTGATTACTTGTACATGTAGTACACTTTAACCCTTTCAGGGGAGGATTTCACTAACGCTTGCGATGCATCGTTAACCCTTCGTAAGGGCTTGAACCCATCGTAAGAGCCTCAACCCATCGCCCGTGGACGATGGGTTGCTTTTCGATTTCACAAAGCTCCTGCGAAGGGTTTACCCGTCGCAAACCCATCGCAACGCGGTGGATGCTCAGAGGGTGATCGCAGACTCATCGTAGGGCTGCGATGGGTTCAAAAAGTTAACTTCCTGTCCCAACGGAGTGTGTGGCGCGAAATCCTTTGCAAGTTAAATTCGCTTTGTTTTTATTGTGAGGGTCTGTTTTAAACTTATCTCAATCATTTGTGACTCGCATTCTGGTTAATATAGAACGTTCTCTCTCTCTCTCTCTCTCTCTCTCTTTAAAGCCATACTTATAAACAACTTCCTGCTTTTGATAATCTTTTAAATTTTAGATGAAATGCTTGTAATTATTTTTGAAACATCTTTTTTTTTTTTTTTTTTTTTTTTTTTGGGGGGGGGTATTCATTATTTCTTTTTTTTAATGTACGGCCTATTATTCGTTAATTAATTATCATTGCATTCATCTTTTTTATTTCTGTGGTGGGGGAACAAATAAATTTAAACCATTTTGGGGAGGTGCCCCCCCCCCCCCCCCCCCCGCCCTCAATAAACAGGCATATGTGGTAACTTGTTAAAAAATGTTTGCACACTGTGGAACTGTTTCTTCTGTCCCTCTCTCCATTTCACCGATTTTGTATTCTAATTAACTCATGAATAAATTACTTACTTTCTCCATTTCGCTTACCCGATGATTCCTTTCTTTTTTCTTCTTTCTCTCTTCTCATTACCTCGACCTTTCTTCTTCTCTCTCTCTCTCTCTCTCTCTTACTTTCTAGATATATATAAGTCTACAACCCCTGTTCTTGAATCATCTATTTCTTTCACTCTTACTTCTTCTCTCTCTCTCTCTCTCTCTCTCTCTCTCTCTATCTTATTGCTTTGAAATATGATATATATGTATTATGCAGAAATCCCTTAATTTCTCAGCACATTAATGTTACTCTAAGAATTTCAACTTGTTTTACACATACTACAAATCTCATGAGTATAAACATATATGAAATACAAATCCAACTGGCACTGTCTTGTCAATCGAAGTCTACAGCTCCACATGGATTTTTATTAGTTAACGATAAAAAAATTAACACAAAAAGTGACTGAAAAAAAAAATAAAACTATTTCCTGAGTTTACATAATAGTAGCTTGGCGGAAATTGCAATGAAAGTGTTGTTAATCCGAACTCAATCTCATCCAATCTAAAGTAACAAGAATTTGCAATGAATTTAGACAAAAGTGTACGAGCACATTTTCGCGAGGGGGGGGGGGGTGATGATTCTTGCCAGTATATCAACTATTTTCTAAATTTTGTGATCAAGCGGAGTGAAAATTCTGCCCGAATATCGGCACTTTCAAAATCCTCAGGGAAGCTGCAGCCAACACCCCCCCACCCCCGCCTCGTACGCCTTTGAATTCGGATTGAATCAATATAATTTTTAGTGAATTTATAGGCAAATTTCAATTTGTTTTATTTAACTTCAAAACAGTGCATGTAGGATATTTAGATGAAGGTACGATTCCAAAAGGGAACTTTTATACATTTTGAGAATTCTACAACTTAAAAGGTTGTCAGCAGAATACGGTTGATGTATAAAGATGTAGCATTACTCGTGTCATATAACACTTTACTATTGGCTATTAAAGTGGGTGTCAAATATACCAGATAAGCGGGTTAATCATGCACAAATTAGCATTCAACATCATCATTATACAAATAATGACAGTAGTTATATTCAACAAAAAAACTCCGCAATTACTATTTATCACAGCCAAATGCTGAGGAAACAATGATCTCGTAGAACAGCATTACCAAGAGCAGGCCTGTTTGAATGCAATTTAATGAATAAGTAAACATTATTTATGGCAATAAATAAAACTACACGAACAATAGAATGTCACCTTTATCAAATGTCAACAAGCAAAAGAAACAGGAAAGAGAAGTAGCAGAAATTCCAGATGGCATTCAGTAAGTTCCTCATGTTCTTTTGGTATAAAAAAAAAATCCAGTTTGGTATTTCAATATTAATATTTACAATACAAACAATGATTGTAATCAGAGGTATCACCAGCAGCAATATAATAGTTGGGGGAGTGGTGGGCTAAGGGGCAAGGAATATATGAGGGGGGGGGGGGGGGAGAGACACACCGTGGCAAAGCAAGAATTATTATTTCACTAATAAAATTTGACTCCTGTCCCATCTGCTCATGCCTGGTGCAAGCACTGTATGCCATTATTCATATCTCTCCAAATTAGTCCTAATTGTACATGTACCCAACTCACTGAACATCGACATGTTGGATGTGTAATCGCCCCTGAAATTAAACTGTTATGCTCCTCTTCTTGTATATTTTCTATCATATGATTGCCTCAATGACTGTTTTAGTACTGTTCTGTACAAAAGACAATCATTTTTTTTTTTAAACACAATATAATCATAATTATAAGTTTTACCACTAGCCCGCATCCAATCCAGTTCACAAATAACAATAGGATCAGAGGCGTCTGTTGATTTCTTGAAAATCCATGGATCCCTTGTAATGTGATTAAAAAATTAAAAATAAAAAAAACCCCTCAATTTTCTCATATTTTTAGTGTTATCATCATCTTGTCAACTGGTAGGTGATGCATCTCATGCGTTTCTTTCTTCGCTGCTTTCTTCATCTTCTTTCCTTCTGTTCCTCCTTCCTTCTTGGAATTCATGCAACTATGATCTAGTAAAAAGTGAAGAAAAAGACGTATGATTATGATTTACCTTAATTTCCAGTCAAAATGAAAAGTTCACATTGAAATTGGTCCATCAATTTATCTTTATTTTCAAAGTAGGAAAGGATGTAGGCCCACTTTTAGGATTTTCAAAAATGTAAAAAACTTAACAGACAGATTATTAGATTGAAACATGAACAACTCTAACAGTCAATGCAGAGGTATACATTTCAGGGGCATATTTAGCTATTTAGCTCTTATGTTTCTAGAACACTGAATAAACAAAACAAAACACAATAGTAATAGTTGTAACAAAAATGAAGATTTGAAAAGTCGATGTTCCATATGTGAATAAATCTTACCTTCCAATAGGTATCCTGTCTGCCCTCTCGTTTCGATGTCTGCGGTTTCTCCTCATGCACATATTTTGTTGAACGTATTCTCCACCTTTTGCAAAAGTCAAGTGATAGAAAGAACAAAAAAATTAGCAGGCAGGTTGATTTTGGGTGGGATTTTGTTGTTGATGATGATCATCTTCACCTGTTTGACAAAGCATATTATACAGTCTAGAAAAGCTTGTGGGGCAGGGGGGGGGGGGGGGTGATATTCAAATATGATATTGATATCAAGCAACAACAACAAAAAGCTTTGATATAATTCTTGGTGTCAATTTACTGTATCAATTGTGTCACACTTAGATGTTCTTAGTTTCAGACTATTTGAAACTTAGGAGTCCATGCAGACATGCCATGTGCAAATGACAATGTAAATTAAAATACAAACATAGGCCTACCTGTTTTATTCCAGATGTATCAGAATTTCTTCACAATATCGTTCAAGTCCTCCACTCTCTTCAGCATTTTCTCCTAACTCCTGTCACTTCCTCTGAGGCAACATCTTCATCTTCTTCCATCCTCACAAGTAAAAGTGAGACCTTTGCAAGGTGACACAGAGCTCTCATGCTTGTCTGACTTCTGAAAGTAAAAAAAAATAAAAAAAAATATGGAGTAGATCTATTAGCTAGTAAATCAATGTGGTGTGAATTTTTTTTTTTTAAATTTATTATTATTATTATTATTTTTTTTTTTTTTGGGGGGGGGGGGGGGTTAAGGAGATTTTTCTTTCATCGGTCTGAAAAATCAGTTGGACTTAAACAGAATGAACGAACACAATTTTCCCAGTTGGGAGCCAGACTAAATCAAAGTAAGAAAGGATATAAAGTCTAGGAAAGTACGAGCATACACCAGACAGTAGCCTGTACTTATACTCTATTAGTATTATAGTGAAGAAGAAGAATCTAGACCCTGTTGGACCTAAATTTAGATCCAACAATGTTATGCTAGTTAACACTGCTGGTTCTATATTTGTCCATGATCCCAAAATCTAGATGCAACAGTTCTAACGTTAGATTCTAATCTACATCTAGAATAGATCTAACGATAGACCCAACTTAGATTGACTAGGCTTAGGTCTAGATCTACTAGTCTAAAAAAGACCCTATTTCCAGGTTGTTGGGGGGGGGGGGGGTTAGACTCTAGATAGATCTAGGGCCTAAAAGAATTTTTTTACTTGTATTATTTCATAAGAGGAGAACACTGTGGTTGAGCTCGTATATTGTTCTCGACATTAGTCTATTACTCTATAAATAACTTTTGTTACTTAACTTTGAAGTTTGATCTAACGTTAATAAATACAGTCTTTCTTAGTTACTCCAGAGTCCCATGTTACTAGATTTGTTTTAGAGTTAGACCAAGTTAAATCTATTTTATGATTAGACTCTCTAGATCTATGTATTTTATATTTTTACAAGTGTTAAAGATTTAAAGTTAAACCATTGATATTCTATAAATAAACTAATTCTATTCAATTCTTCTCCACTTCGATTCCACACAAACACGTACACTGTGCGACATCTATAAACGTAGATAGCCAGTGCGGTTCTCTACCGCACAGTTTGCATCGCTAGCACCGCGACACCGCGATGACTAATGACAATAACACTGTAAAATCCTCAACAGAATATGTAATTGTAGATTATCTTACCTTACTGATATTATGACAGTCGTTAACATCCATTTTGGTGAAGTTAAGAACAAAAATCACTTGAAAATCACAAATGATCGCACACAAATCCCGCGGGCTAAAATGATGGCTAAAATTGACCCCATCCTCGTTCAAGAAGTATTTTTCGAATAAAAATGCATCGCTGCTGCGACGGGTTTTGTGAAATCCTCTGAAACAACTCCTCGCAGCTGCGATGAGAAGGGTACGAACGATGGGTCTTGCGATTAATCGCTCGTGAATGTTAGTGAAATCCTCCCCAGGACAGGAATTATTCCAGGGCTAAATTGATCACATTTTGTTCTTCAAATTGTCAACAATAATATTTTTCTTTTAGTGCTGTATGGTTCCAATAAGCTGAAATGTCTTTGATACAATATACAATGTTTTCGTCGAAAAGTTTTTAAAAATTGCCAATTTTGATAAGAAACAGTGGTTTTTAAACCTCTCAATGTATTGCCAATTTAAGGATTTTAAAGCTTGTTCTTCTTTTTAAAATTCCTGGCATCAAATGCAGTATGGTCATGCAACAAAAATGGACACAGTATGTGCAGAAATTTGTGCTCTTTCTGCTCATTCATCTGGTATATTTTTTAGGGCTCTGAATCAAAAGTTATTGAGCCAAACCACAAAATGTGGAGTGATGTCGAGAAAGGGTTAAAGGAGAATGAAACCCTGGGGAAATATCCAGTTTAATGAAAAGAGAGGATAGAGAGAAGCAATTTAAAACAAGTTCCATCAAAATCGGTTACGAAATGAAAAAGTTATGAAAGTTTGAAAAGTCGCAATTTACTTTCTATGGCGATCTTCAAATTGGCAATGTTGCTTCAAAATGGCCGGTTTAGTAGTACAACTGTCAATATATGTTTTGTACACAAAATTTTATATTTTCTCCATTATAGTCAGGTTCACTATGTATTTTCGTTCAAAGTTTTTGGAGATTAGCAAAACTATACATATTTGGAATCGGTAGAACATGGGGAATCCGAAAATTGATGTTGGCATTTGCACAAAACCCTGACCGAGCAGCCATTTTGGATTTTCAAAATGGCCGCCATATGTAACTAGTATTGAACACTTTGAAGATATTTTTGTAACAGAACTTCATTCTGTCATTTTCGTGGTAGCATATTAAAGGGCATGAAATTCTCTACAACATGACACCACATTCGATGGGTTTCGTGATGATTTGTACAATAATTTGGGGCAGAAAATGTGATTTTTATCATTTTTTTTCAAAAATATGAATTGCTTCAAAATACATATTTCTCCATATTTCAAAAGTCCATTTCACTAATGACTTCCAACTTTACAGAAAATCAACCATATATAGGGTCAATATCATATAAAAATTACAAGTTCATTGCTTATCTAACAAAAAAGTTATAGTACTCTAAAGTTCACACTTTGATATTTTCTAAAACAGAGAAATAAAGCCAAGGGCTGCCTTCTAGTCAGGTTCACTATATATTTTTGTTCAAAGTTTTTGAAGATTAGCAAAACTATACATTTTCGGAATCGTTAGAGCATGGATAAGCAAAATAATGATGTTGGCACTTGCACAAACACTGGCTTGGTGGCCATTTTGGATTTTCAAAATGGCCGCCATAAAATACATAATTTGCCTTATCTCAGCTTCTTTTAAAGGTATAAACGTAATGAAATGGGCCAGTCCTACTATTTATGGATGCAGAAAACAAATGGTGACATCTAGACATCTTCTTCTACCGCTTCCTCGCATATGGAGGCCATTTTTTATTTTCAAAATGGCATACGTGTAATATATAAGTTGCCTCCTCTCTGCTTCTGGCAACCTAGGAACTTAGCAAAAAATATTCTAATCCTTTTCTTGGTCGATAAAACAATTGGTGACATATTTAGACTTCTAATCTTAATGCGTCATCGCACACGGCGGCCATTTTGTATTTTAAAAATGGCACACATATATATGTATGTATATATATATATATATATATATATATATATATATATATATTCAAGTCAACCAATAGCAACTTAACAGAATATGCTAGTACTTTGTTTTCCTGGGTCAGGAAAACGATTAGTGACATAATTAAAATTCCAATCTCAATGCTTCATTGGACATGGTGGCCATTTTGAATTTTCAAAATGGCCGCCACAAATACATTTTTTTCCTTACGTCGGCTTCTTTTCAACATACATGTAGAAACTGAATGAAATATGCTGATCCTACGTTTCTTGGGTCGAGAAAAGAATCTGTGACATTACTAGACTTCTACTCCCAACACTTCATCGCATATGGCGGCCATTTTGGATTTTCAAATTGGCCGCCATGAAATATTATATTGCCCTATCTCTGCTTCAAGGCAGCCTAGAAACATATTGGAATATTCTAATACTATGTTTCCAGGGTCGGGAAAAACATTGGTGACGTCATTAGAGTTCCCATCTCAACGCTTCATGTGGCTTCCATCTTGGATTTTCAAAATGACCGACATAAAATGCATATTTTGCCCTTTCTCTATGGTCAACATAAAAACTACATGAAATATGATGCTTATGTTTCCTTGATAAGGGAAATATTTGGTGCTATCACAAACTTATAATCTTGATTCTTCCTTCACTTTAAGCATTTGGGGCGCTAGGAGCCCTCAGACAAATTTCATTGCGTCTCTAAACTGAAACTGCCACGTTCTGGCTTTTGTCCTTGAAGTCTTGCACAGGAGCCCTCAGACAAATTTCAATTCGTCTCTAAACTGAAACTGTGCCACGTTCTGGATTTTGCCCTTGAAGTCTTGCACATATTTTGACACCAAATTTAAAAAAATTATACCGTCATGCTATATTTTGGTTTCTAATTTTCTTCTCTTCAGGCAAGAATTTATGTTTTTGTACAATTTGAATGAAAAACAGCAATTTGATTTTATTTCTTTGTAGATCATTTGTATTTTCTTCTTCTTTTATTATCCCTTTTCTATCTGAATATTGATTCAGAAAAAAGACCCTCTAATAACAGACCTACAAAGCAAGATATATAGTTGAAAAACAATTGAATGCAAATGAATAAAGTCACTTTTAACTACTTTTGTTTTTCAGTCTACGAACTTTCCCATCGACTATCATCACTGGTCAGCCCCCCCCCCCCTCCCCTGGATAACTACCCCTTGAATTAAATACCAAGTGCAGTTCTTTAGCTGTATTATTGTAACCTACTACTCAATTATACTGTATCAAACTAGAGACAGACTTCCTGTTCTAATATGTCGACCAGCATGTGCAAACTAAATAATTGTATTTTACAGTACAACAAATATTTATTACATACTTTACCTGGCCCAAAGACGTTTTAGGGTACTCCAATTAGGCTAATCTATTACAATTGTATACATGTAGGATCACGACATTACAGCACAGGCAGCTCACAACCTTTAAAATGATCATTTCCTACATGTCATATTGTTTTTTTTTTACTTTATTTACTTTCAGTTTTTTAAAGTAAATAGTAAAAATCTTAATAACATAAATAAGGAGAAATAAAGATATACAAATAGAATAAGAAATATTGCGTTTTAACCACTTTGTACAAAAACAGAGAAAAAATCTCGAAAGGTCACATTTTTTTTTTGCTTACACTTCTTCTATTTAAGGTAAATAGTAAAGCTTAAATAAGACAATTTTCCCAAAAAAAGATAAACAGTGGTAGCAAGAAATATTGTGTTAAATCACTTTTTACTCAAAACGTCACCTAAGTTTAGAAGGATCTTTCGTGGCAAAAGATTTTTGCAATGCTGAAATGAAGAAGGTCAAAATTTAGAGAGGCGTGAAATGCGCTGATTGAGACCAACCGATGAACTTTATCTACAACTGAGCCGTGGTGGGGGGGGGGGGGGGGGGGCTGACGCCTCTTGCCCAAATGAAAACTTTACTTTCAGCCCCTAGCCCCCACCCCTCCCCACCTCGTAAGACTATGCTCGTTTTAATATTGAAAGTGCTTGGAAATGTTACAGGGGACCCAATTTTGGCGGTCAACCAGACTTGGATTGATGGTAAAAACTGTTTGGTATCAATACGTCCTCCCTGTACAACTGAGGGGGGGGGGGATGAGGGGGAGGGGGTGCGGGCCCAAGTTTTGAACCCTACCACCAAGTATCTACATGTTTTAGAGTGTAAATCTTGTCTATCACGTGAATACAGATCCCATGTTATTTCACTGATGGCCTCAATTGCTTCCTTGTACCAATAATACTTGTAGGTATTGTTTTAAGTTAAATTTTAGAGGGGAAGGGGGTGGGGGGGGGGGGAAGAATGGTAAGGCATTGGCAGATATTTTTCCAGTAACCATGAGATTTTAATGATTTGTCAAGGCTCATTGATTTTTTTACCATTATCCAAAGTACTTTATGAATATTACTTTGTACTAATTTGTCTCGTTTTAAAAACAGAAAGGGGGAGGGGAAGGCATGGACATGTAGGGGTGCAAGTTCTGTACCCTATAATCTAGTATATACGTATGTTGGAGTGTGAATCGTGATTATCACTTAAAACCAGGTTTCCTCATATATATTATTGGACAGTTAGCCTTTTTATTTCACAACACATATTATCGGTTATTAGTCACATTTGTATCATAGCAACGGAAAATAATAAACAATTGTATATCACTAAAATATGATCGTACTGAATCATCTGACATCACACTTCCTATAAAAATATTCATCTGCATGACAATAGCATGTACTACCGAAATAAGCCATTTCACGTCTCCCAATGTTACCATTGTCAGGGAGAAGGCAGCACTTAGTAACCACTTTTGTTATCGATTCTCTACTTTAGCTAATATCAAAGTGTCAACTTTAGAGCGCTATAACTGTTTTGTTTGATAAGCAATGGACTTGCAATTTTTATATGATATTAACCGTATATATGGGCAGTTTTCTGAAAAGTTTGAAGTAATTAGTGAAGATAACTTTTGAAGTAATGAGAAATACGTATTTTGAAGAAATTCATATTTGTAAAAAATTATGTAAACAATCACATTCTTGGCCAAGAATTGTATCGCAAATCATCACCAAACCCATTAAATGTGGTATCATGTTGTAGAAAATTTAATGCCCTTTAATATGATGATACATACATGGTAAGATGAGGCTCTGTTAAAAAAATATCTTCTAATTTGTTCAATACGAGTTACACATAGCGGCCATTTTGAAAATCCAAAATGGCCGCTATGCCGGTGATTTGTGCAAATGCCAACATCAATTTTTGAATTTCTCAAGTTCTAACGATTATAAAAATGTATAGTTTTGCTAATCTCCAAAAATTTTGAACGAAAGCCCATTTTCTTACATAGTGAACCAGACTATTACTAGTATCTCTAAAGATGCTGCTTGTCTTTTTGTGAACTCAACATGTGTTGTATCAAATACATTTTCCCATGATACATGTATGTCTTGATACATGTACATGTATGTCTTGAGCTAAGGAGACAAGCTGCACCTTGAGATATAATGGGGAAAATATGAAATTTTGTGTACAAAACATATGGAGAGTTGTACTACTAAAGTTACCTGTCACTTTGAATCTTGCCAATTTGAGGATCGCCGTAGAAAGTAAATGGGGACTTTTCAAACTTTCATAACTTTCTCATTTCATAACTAATTTTGATGGAACTTTTTAAAATTTTTCTCTCTATCCTCCCTTTTCATTAAAATTGATTTCCCCCTAGGGTTTCATTCTCCCTTAATGTGTTCTTAATCCCTGATATTAAAAAGAAAACAAATAGTTATCCTACAGAGTTTTCACATAGAGCATGAATAAATATGACAAGTTTAGTTGGCAAATGAGCTTTAGGTGAACTGTCTTGTATATTGGAAGAGAGGGCGCCAAACAACTTTTGTCTCTGAGCTTCTCTCACTCTGTACAGTAGTATGAACATTACATGGATCAGTCACATCATCCTACTTGTAGCCTATTATTGTTTATTGTCAAACTGCACAACATGTTATGTGTAAAATTCTACTTTGTTCGAAAAAGAAAACAAAAGAAAAAGAAAAGATAGATTTAATTTACCTTTCTGTGATTAATTTATCTTTTTTTTCTCTCCCATGATCAATGTACTATTCTGGATAATGTAGTCAAATATTTGTATCATGTGTCCATGTTATCAAATAATGGCTCATGAAATTATTACCCTTATTTTCTTTGTTTTGCATTAGTTCATTCATTTGCATTTAGGTGACTTCTTTTTGCTTACATGTATGTGATTGTAATATCAAACTCTGTAAATCTTTATAAACAATTCTAGTTTTATTCTGTATGAAAAAAAAAGGTTCTTTTGCCAGCAGTTCTACTATGTTATTAAAACTTAATAATCATTACCCTTTGCGAATTTAATGCCTCATTATATACTACATGTACATGTACATGTACACACACTTAACTCATTTGCAGCATACTGTAAATGTATGTAATATGTACATGTAGTGTACATGTTTGACAAATGTTACATAATCCATGTTGATGTTATGTAATGTTCATATGATAAAAAGAGGCTCGATGGCTCAGTGGTAGAGCAGGGCCATGTCTTTAAGCAGGAGGTCCAGGGTTCCAAACCAGATTGATAGCCCTTTGGTAAGGCATTAGTCCTTATTTAAAGCAAGTTCCTCAGGATAGTTATGAGATGTAAAGCTATCAGCCCTCTGATTAATGTACATGTAGTTTATCTTGAAGCATACATGTAGATCTATTTACAAATTTACCCTCTGAGCCACGGATTCAAGAAATCGATCAAATGTGTGGGGGCCCCACATGCCCCACTGTTGTATCAGACTGTCCTGTCCAGTCTTTTGTTCAAGATTATTTGGTCGTTACGTAAGCTTTATTGAAAGAGCCCACAGCCTGGCTATAGGGTCAGTTGGGCATTCATTCAGCACTGTTCATCACATGCTTAAGGTTGCATTGTTTGGTAGTGGTACGACTACTGGTTTGTGATGTCATCGGTATTCCAAAGTTATTCATTACATCTACATGTACATCATCTTCTACATGGAGCTACATGCAAAGCCATACTTTTATCAGCCGTATCATGAATTTTTTCAAAACTTTGGACTGGTACATGTATTCTGTGGAATGACATCATTAGATGTACATGTACATTAGCTCTATGTGAATTTGGGTGGAGTATAACACCATGTGATTGTACAGAGGAGTAATGGAAGTCTGAGGAATTGTACTGCTGTGTGAAGTTGGTATTGCTTAACAAGAGAATTTCTTGGACTACCATGATCGGGAGATCTGCCTCTTCTTTGTAGATTAGGAACTATGTGTGTGGAATCTTTAGAACAGTGTCGTTTTTTCTTAGTCACTTTCTCAGGATACAGGAATCTTTTCTTGAAGTGATATTCAGCAGTCAGCACAATACAAATCATATGTTGTTCATGTGCAAAGGATCAGGGGAATTGATGCACTTCTTTGTGAATTTGGCATTGTTTGTTACAAATACAAGTTGAAGATGGTGTTCTTTTAGAAGCTGTTCATGGTGTTGGATTGTCTTTAATACTCTTTATCTGTATTTCATAGTTCAATCACTTTGGAGAAGGTATGTACAGGTAGGCCTACATGTACATTATGTGAATCTGGAGCCGTATGTACATGTATGTATGGAGTCTTGAGTCTATTGCAATACAGCAATGTTGTCTCTTTTATTCTGGAAGTGGGATTCAGGATTATTTTGTTACAGTGATGTACCAATGGCATACAAACCATTTCTACTTCTCAATGAATTACTTGGAGGAGCAAAATGCACAATTGCCTTCATCGCTTCAGTCTAATGCGCTGGACAGCGTTTAAAGGGAAATCCAACCTTAACAGCAAGTTGCTTTGAAAGAAAGAGGAAAAATCAGAGAAGTAGATTGGTGAAAGTTTGAACGAAATCGGACAAGCAGTAAGAAAGTTATGAATTTTTGAAAGTTGTAATCACTATGCATATGGGAATTTCAAATTGGCCGAATAGGTATGTCACTGTGATGTAGCTGTGGACAACTCCCCCATTCGCTCCAACACACAAAATGACTAAAATGTCACTTTTTTCAAAATGTATTACTCAGTAGGATCTTTTTCTTTCATGAGGACCTATAACAATAGGCTATCTCCAATATATTTTGAGTACTGCCCCGAGGGTAAAAGCACCTCAAAGAAAACCGCAAATTAATGATATTTTTGTGTACGACAAATGGGAGAGTTGTCCACAAAAATGTCACAATTGACTCACTACATTGCCAATTTGAGATTCGCATAGATGTAGTGATTTCATTTTTCAAACATCCATAACTTTCTTAGTCCTTGTCGGATTTCTTTCAAACTTTCACCATCCTGTTTTTCTTATTTTTTTGCTTTCATACAAATCATCTTATTTCCAAGGTTGGATTGCCCTTTAAGCTTAAAGGCTAGAGGATAATGATGATGAGAGGAATGACATGTACATGTAATTCAGTAAAACTAGTCATGTGAAGTGAATCGAATAATGTTTACTGGCATGTCTGTACATTCATTTATACATGAAGGCTACATTTGGGTGTACAGTATGAAATGAGCATGTTTGTTTGAGGTTGGAGCTTGTACTCCACGATAGCTTTTACGAGTGAATAGGCTTCAATAGGTTTTGTGTGTATTAGCGGGCTATAATCCATTCCAGATCATTCATACATGAGAGGAAAATGATTATTTAAAATTTCACATTCAGCTCTGAAACCTAAAATTTGTACATCTAGCATAGTAAAAATTGAAGAGTCCTGAATCAGCACTCACGGGACCATCACTGTATGGGACTGTGTCAATTTTGGCCTGTCACGACCTCTATTAAAGTTGAAGAGGTAAAAACACCAATATAATCAGCAAAATTTTGATAAAACACTTCCTTTTACATTTTAGAATGATAGAATTTCAAGCCAGATCCTTTGATAGAATCTTTATCATCTTGATCAAGTGAAATTTTCAGGCTGTTTTTGGTCGGTGATCTTGCTCCTCTCTTGCACACATATGGGCAAGATATCACACACTTGCCTCTGGGAGGCAATTGCTCACGGTATGAAGGTACAGAGTGCGAGGTTATCTCCAATAACCTCGCATAAGTGTGAGTGCTGAATCAGGTAATCTAGCAAATTGAAGAAAATTAAATCTTAGAGCAATTTTTGTTGTCTGTTTTTGACTACTGCAACAGTGAATGTTTGACACAGTCCCACATAGGCAAGGGCCTACATGAGTGGATTGGAGATTGTTTAGGCCTTCATCATGTTGATGCACCTGTTATTGAATAGATACTGTACTTGGATGCACCTCCACTCTACTAAGGCAGGGCTGTTTTGCTAGGCTCACAACGAATTTCCAAAATGTCATGGCCACCAAAAAGCCTACATGTAAACTACTAGTTTGTCACTTGACTCTTTACAATAGCTCCGCTCATACGGGACTTTTCAAAAATTTAAGCTAAGTTAGTTAAACTTTAAGTCAACGAAACAATGGCTCACTGACAACGACGAGGGTTCACACAGGCCCGAAACAATGATGCCTGTTGTTCTGAGACTACAAGTCGAGCGATCGTCGTTTGACATGAGCAGAGAGGTTATCGTTAACAACAAGTGTGCTGAACTTAGAGTTCATTCTGTCCACACGGTCCGTAATTATGACGAGGACCCCCGCTGCTTGTGGTTTCAGCGTTAACTACAAGCTCGCTTGTGGTTCTGGAACTACAAGTAAACTTGAAGTTTCAAAACTACAAGTCCGTTCATACAGTCTGAAACTACAAGATAACTATGAGAAAACCCAAAGTTTAGCTCCCTTTGTGTGAACCTGACTGTTGTCTTCATGCACATGTTTGTTTGATGGGGATGGGCAAGATGGTACTTGCATTGTTTACTGGCAAAGTTGATAGTAAGCACCATCACTCAGGCATTTTCCTGATGATTTTATACGTACATGTATGCTAAGGTATTTGGACAATGCAGTGGACAAAAGAAGAATAATTTACCATACCCAATCTTGTCACTGTGCATACAGTCATCGTATTTACATTTGGACCTGGACTTTAGGACAAGGCTTGTTATAGGAGGCTGTATTTAGTCCTCCAGGCTCTAGTGGTATAGGCCTACTTGGTCATTTTTTTTGCTGTTCTGTTTGGATGTGTGCATGAGCCTGTTGTATTGCACTGGTACTATTCAAGCAAATTGTGGACCTGAGGCTTGAGGAGGTCAAAATTTGTGTAGGATGCATGAAATTGCATCATAGCAATATCTATTATCATACATGTAGGTACATTTTGAAATATTTTTTGTATACACTGCAAATTTGCATTCTGGTAATCATTGTAAAGCTCAGATTATTGTGAATGACAATGTTTACTGAAAGGAAGTCCTAGTAAAGCCCTGGAACAGTTACCGGGATCCAGAAATAGATTTCTTGAGTTGTCTAATGTTTTGGTCCTTCACTTCTATTGTACTGTTAGATAAATTACTATCATCCCTGAAA
The DNA here is from genome assembly GCA_025618425.1 of Heliocidaris tuberculata. Taxonomy (NCBI): domain Eukaryota; kingdom Metazoa; phylum Echinodermata; class Echinoidea; order Camarodonta; family Echinometridae; genus Heliocidaris; species Heliocidaris tuberculata. Next base: position 15,101,933 of record CM046841.1, read on the forward strand.
CTTTATCCCACATTCTGGAACTTCTAACTTATGCTAATGTGTATTTACAGGTTAATACGCTATTTTCACCAGGGGGCAATTCCATGGTAACAGAATTACAAATGAGGGATATTTTGCTCACATTTTTGAAGGCTATGCATTAATTTTGGACTTTCGTTCCCTTTTCACCAATTTGTAATCTGCATATGTACTCATTCTTTCGTCTGAACTCGTTAATACCCAAAAGGTTCCACTTACATTAATTATATTAAGGTATATAACTTTGGTAACGGAATTACCAGAAAATGGTTGCATTTTGAAGTTCTCATTTCCATGCATCAAACATGCATTGTGCGAATCCTGATTGAGATGTGTGAAAAGTTTTTTTCAGATTCTTGTGATTTAAGGATTTGCCTATTTGGGACTATTAAACTGATTTTCTTTAGTATAAATCTGAAATTAAATTTTGTTGTTGTTGTTTTTCCCATGTGGAATTGCCCCAAATCCACTTTCGTCAGGGCAGAGAGTAATTTACCTCTGGAAACCTGAAAAAAGAATGCTGATAGGAGAACAGTGAAATACACAGAACTCAGTGTTTGGACAGTTTACTTTTACAAGCTCCAATAAGAGCTCTCATGAACAAAAAGGTATACATGTGTAATTTGTTTTTCCACTGTCGCTATCATGGAGTGACCCGGTTTTCTGTCTTAACCTACATTAATTGACAAATTTGGCTATTTAGAATGGATTGCCATGGTAACTTCAGCCCAGGATGTTGTTTTTAAACAAAATAATACTTTGTTTGGTTATATATACTGTGCATCAGCCCTCCAGCTGAGTTTGAGCGGGGTAGAGGTCCAGATTCTAGCATTGGATGGGAACTTGATGCAAGATCCATGCAGTGGAGCTACATGTATGCAAGGAATTATTTCCCTGATGTATGATTGTTTTGAGTTTCATGGGTGTTGAAATTGTAAGTAACCTGCACCGCTTGATTCTGGAGGTGCAACTTTTGAAGTTTGTCAACTTTAAACTGGTGCTTTGGCTGAGAAAACAATACACACTTTTGAAAGGAATGGCCATTAATCATTACAATGTTTGCAGCCAAACGAGGCATTTACCCAATTTGAGAAAAATGCAAGCGTTTGCCTTTTTCATACCTACATGTAGGCCTATAGCTGCAGGTGCGTGCATTTGAGTGATTATGAGACCGACTCAATAGTGTATTTGTTTAATGATTAAGGTTAACATTTCAAAATAAATATTTTTTTGAGGAAGTTCAACTTGAACTAGACTTGACTGCATAACAACCCTTTGACAGATATTGTATTTGACAGGGCTTCTGTTTCATCTGTTGTTTTCTTTTTTTCAGAGATTCTTTTGGCAAACAGCCTCCTTCCCCTGTAATTTTTTCTCTGCCTATATTGCATTTCTGTGATAGTCTGTGGGAAACAACAGCTTGTCTCCACCAGGGAAATACCACGTACTTTAACATCCCTGCCTCAAGTCAAGTCAACGGTAATGTGTCCCCTACCGAGCTTGGTTGAAAATTACAGTCAGTCAGTGTTTGTTGTTCAGGCGCCCTCCACTTTGGGAGCAAATTCCTGGGCTTGCTTTTGCGGTGGAATGACGTGACCTCTGCCACTCAGTGTGAAGGTTCTGCCCTGTAGAATCCATTGGCTAAGTTATGTTCAGTGGTGCATGGTTACCTGTTGTTCAACTTCTGAAGAGAAAGGAAGGCTCTGTACAGGTACAGAGGAGCAAAGGCCCATCCAGTTTTGGCAGATGTGTTGGATTGGTTTTGTTCCCACAGTTATTGGAGCAGGAGAGGGTACTACATGCGCGTGTATTTTATCCTTTAGTGAGTGTAGAAAGCCACTGGAGACTCTATTGGATAGAATGTCCAAAAACTTTGTAACAAACAAGCTGGGAACAGGATTGCATCAATAATTGTTGTGTAGCCCCGTGTACATGTTCCTGCGTGTGGGAATTTTTAACTTGCGAATTTTTTGCAAGAAGACTCAAGAATTTCATTGTTGCGTGCGAAGTTTTGCCTCAAGATTTATGAAAGGAGAGTTCTACTCGACTGCTTGATATTTCTCACATGCATTTGATTCTGACGAGGGTTGTTTTAAGTTTATGTAGCCCCATACACTTCTTTTAGCGAGGGCACTGCAGAATAATGCCTCCTTGTGCAATTATGCAGTATGGTTTGGAATCTAATCATGATCAGGTGTTCTTCACATTTATGCATCTTCTCTTCACTCCCAGAATTTGACAGGTCTTGTAATCATCTCCTGGCTCTCATCATCGACAGTTCTGAGTTCTGTATCGTCAGTTCCTTGTACCGATGGTTCTGAGATTACAGAGCAGTACTTTGACCGGTTTCTAAAATACCACTTCTATATATCCTTTAGACCCTGTAAGTACATGTAGTCAAAACACATTTTACTTCATTTTCACCTTAAAAAGATGTGAGCATGAGATATTTCTGGACTTCGACTTGAAAACTGGACATAAAGGAATTTCCAATGCCAAAGGGAAACTGTTCGCCTCGCCTTTAAGCCACTGGGATTACCTGTCGTCCGGTATTGTGTTTATGACTTGTATCGCACTTTAAAACTCCACCAAAAGGTGTGTAAAGGACTCTCTTGATGCTGTATGCAACTATGATAGTGGTACAGGCCATGTCTTGCTGAGCGGGAAAGAAAAAAACAAATGGAAAATGGGAACTATCTTGACAAGATTGTGATCGAGAGCTCGTTGCGCCGTTCATGGATGCCGACGGGAGACGTGTACGACTACATCTTCAAGGTGTTGGTGATAGGTGACAGCTATGTGGGCAAGACTGCCCTTATCACGCTCTTCTCCTCGGGGAGGGCGTCCCCCTACAGAGACTATCAAACCACTATTGGTAAGAGCAATGCTCAAATCAGGCAGCGACAAAGGGCAATTTGACCCAGGGTTTACTTGAGAAGACCTTGTAGGCCTTTTGATTGTGGGACAATTTTTCTTCAGGGGGGTGGGGGAGCAGGGATATGATATTTTTATTAAAAAGAGTGACAAGTGCCCCTCAAGAAAAGAAAATTTAGTGAGGTTTTGGTAAGTGAATGTACAAGGTAGGACAGTTTGTTGTGCAATCAGAAATGGCAGTGATCTGTCAAACTTGTTAAGTCACTTTCAGCCCTATTCTTATAAAAATGAAATCTGTGAAACAAAGGAAGGTGTACATGTACAAGTTCACGTAAGATATACCTGTACATCGCATTTTGTTGCTGTTTGTTTCTCTCGACCCATGAGTATATGTAGCAAATGGCAGCTGAGAAAAAAAGCAGCACCACTTTATAAACACACTCTGTGCGGAGTGTTGCTGCTATGGCCAAATCAAGGTTGATAACCAGATAATTCAGATTGCATGGAATTAATGGTGAGATAAGGACCGATAAGAAAACATCTATTCATAAGCCTGTATTCTTCAAAGCGAAACATAACTAAAGCCTAAACATTTTTTGTGTGTTTTGGTTTGTTTGTTGTTTTGTTGTTGTTGTTGTTTTTGTTGTTTTTTTTTTTTGTTTTTTTTTTGGTTTTTTTTTTGTTTTTGTTTTTGTTTTGTTTTTGTTTTTGTTTTTGTTTGTTGTTTTTTTTTTTTTGGGGGGGGTGTATTTTTTTATTCAGATGCATAATTCTCATTCTTACTTTCTTTTGATACCCCACCCCACAGTATTGCAGCTGGGCCTGTACCCCTGTGATATTATGGTGTATGATATACATGATTGATACATGTGCTGGAGCAAAGCGACTGACCCCTAACTGTTCAGAGTTTTCTTGAGGTCTGAATAAATCAGCCTTTTCTCCTCAAATTGGCACAAATTATTCTTATTTTCCACTCCTACATAGGTTTGATAAAGTGAAAATCTATATAAGATGAACCATTGTGAAAGAAAATTACTAAATTCAACAAAAAATAGCAATTTGTGCACTACAGTAGTGATTATAAAGTTCACACCACATTGCCAATTTAGAGACTTTAAAGTGTGCCAATCACCTGAAAAAATAATTTTTGTACAGCTAGAAAGTATGAAATCAACTTCAAAGAACTTTATCTGGCATTTTATAGGTCAACAGTTAAGGAGTATGAAGGAAATAAAGAATAACATGAAAATGCTTGCGCAGTACTGCACTCCTAGTTTGGTTCCGCATGAGCCCTTATATTGGCGAGCTGGTACGCGTGCATCGAGTAGTCTACTCGCGAAGCGCTTTTACGCTTATAGAGAGTGTAATTAAAATTGCAATATCTCTTTATTTACAATTCATAATTGAAGCCCATATTTTGAATATAGTATAACGTCATGGAACCTCTATCCTACAGAGCAAAATATTTTTTGGTGATGGGTACCCTTTAATGATTAATAACAATTAAATCATTCTTATTTGTGAACTGCACAATGTACTGCATTAGAAATGAACTCAAACTTGTGTGATTCTTGCTCTTTCTGCTCTCGTATAATTTGTAATTCCTAGCATTATGGATGAAAAGATGATCCAAAAATGTCTCTGACAGACAACACTGAACTGCTATTATTTAAAGATAAAGTAGAGTTCTAGTCATGCAATTACATTGTGAAAGAAACTGTCTCAAAGCAATTGGGAAAGGTTGACCGTGTCTGCATAAGAATTGTTTTATACTGTGTTGTTCTGGAATCATCGAAATAGATAAGATATTGACCCAATCTCGCTGAAAAGCACATGCTCTGCACATAGAAATGGGTATATGGGACTACACACACAAGTGGCATGAATGTTTGGCCCGAACATTTCAGCTATTTCTAGTCATATTTCGAATATGAGGGCATTTGAAGAGCAATCCTTTTCAGGGGATTTTTCTACTATGATGTTTTTCAAAACTGACATTAAAAGGAATGAGAAAGCTCACAAATTATTTTTCACCTATCCCAGAATTCAACCTTCCCTTTAATGATTAATATTATCATTGTGATCAATCGCCTCAAATGAGCTGTTCTGGATGTGAATGAATTTGCAACCCCCAGATTGGAACATATCTATTGAATAGAATAGAGTAGAACAGAACTCGTTTAATTTGAATGGTTTTAAAAGACCTACATGTAATACTGGGAATTTTCCCCAAACGGGAACTTGATGGATGTACAATGGATGGATGTAAAATGGAACTATGTGATCCGTTAACCTGTTGGAGTAGTACACACCGTCATCATGTGTGCATGTGCAACAAGGAACAAAACACTGAAAAAATGTCAGAAAACACACACAATTATTTTTACTTATTTTGGTATTACTTTGGAAAGAAAATCATGGATTTATGACGATTCATGCATTGAAATTGTGATAATATGTGTTGGGTATGAAGAGTGCTATCAACTGTTTTGAGAAAAGTTAGAAAACAGTCTTTTGTGTTCAGAGTTCGTACTCCTTACATACTTATGTTTACTGACATTGGAATTTCTAGATTCATACTGGGTCAGTGATTGCAAACAAGTGCACTTGTTCAAATATTTTCAGTCGACCTCTTCACACTTTTGGTGGACTTTCCTTTTTACAGGGGAGCATTTCATCAAGCGTTTTGTAAGTGATTTTTACTTACAAATTTGCTCTCAGCCAATCAGATGCAAGGATTTCAGTAGCTTATAACAGTTGTCGGTAAAAATCACTGACAAAACACTTGATGAAACGCTCCCCAGGTCTACAGGATAAAGGATTAAACAAACTGGGCCCTGTTTCAAAAAACTTTTTATCAGTAACAACTGTCACATTTCTATGACAAATTTGCTCTTAACCAATCAGATGCAAGCATTTCAGTAGCTTATACATGTAACAGTTACTGTAACTTATTATTGATAACAAGTTTTATGAAATGGTCCCCAGTAACAACTGCCACATTTCTATGACAAATTTACTCTCAACCAATCATATGCAAGGATTTCCTTAGCTTATAACAGTTATTGCAACTTGTCATTGATAACAAGTTTTATGAAACGGCCCTGCATTCAACACCTTCCATAATTTTCCTTACTCAATGATATTTGTTACTGTGATGTTTCTAGGATCTTTTTGAACACATAAACTTTTACGCTACTTCATTTATCCAATTCACTATGGTTTTTATTTCTACATGTGTTTTATTTTAATTCTAAATTATGATAATTATAGTAGAGTTGAAGAATTGTTTGGATGATTTCGATTTTTATATCTGGAAAAAAGGATTTCAACTTTCTAAATAGTTCTAAATGATAATGACCATGGTTTACATGTATCTAAATTAATTTACATAAACCATGGTCTGAACCATGGCAACAAGCATAAATTTAGCGCTTTTGCCAACCACGCGCAACCGGCGCGCGTTCATTATTGGATCTTTATAAGTGTATGCGCTAATCAAGCGTATTTATACCACGAAATTTCCATAAACCATGGTCTGAATTGACACCACCTTTGTGAATTCCGGCCATTAAGGCCCCAAAATTGGAACCTCAAAATGTCAAAATTTCAACATGGGGATAATACATACATGTAGAGGCCCTAAAACAATCAATTGGTCCCCCTATGAAATAGTACAGTGGAACCTTGTTATAACAAACTCCTTGTGACCATGGAAATTACCTTGTTACATCAAAACCTTGTTATATCAGGGCTATAAAAAACATAAGAATGCAAAGCAGCTGGACCAGTAAAATTACCTTGTTATAACGAGAGTTTGTTATAACAGTGTTCTGTATAACGAGGTTCCACTGTACATGTAAGTGTGGAGGGGGGGGGGGGGGGGGGGGGGGGGGGGGTTTCATCAAGCGTCTTGTCAGTTATTTTTTCCCAACAAATTTGCTTTCAGCCAATCAGATGTAAGGATTTCAGTAGCTTATAACAGTTATTGCAACTTGTCATTGATGACAAGTTTTATGAAACAGGGCCCTGGAGTCAGGTATTTGAGTTTGTTATAACAGTGTTCTCTATAACAGTGTTCTTTATAACAGTGTTCTTTATAACAAGGTTCCACTGTACGTGTAAATGTGGAGCCAGGGGGGGGGGGGGGGGCATTTCATCAAGTGTCTTGTCAGTTATTTTTTCCCAACAAATTTGCTTTCAGCCAATCAGATGTAAGGATTTCAGTAGCTTATAACAGTTATTGCAACTTGTCATTGATGACAAGTTTTATGAAACAGGGCCCTGGAGTCCGGTATGATTGTATTGTGATACACGAATGCTGCTGCTTCCAAATATTTATTTGATAAAAGTACTAACCATATTTTCTACATTGTTTATACTTCTTTTACAGGTATCGATTTCAAGATTAAAACAGTAGAACTCAATGGTAAGAAGATCAAATTACAAATATGGGACACAGCCGGGCAGGAGAGGTTTCACACGATTACCACTTCGTACTACCGAGGGGCTATGGGCATCATGCTTGTATACGACATCACGCAAGAAAAGACCTTCGACAACATCGCAAAGTGGCTCAGAAACATACAAGAAGTAAGTACTTTGTGTTTTACCAAAAAATATCAAACTACTATTCTCCATTTTTATAGTACAGTCTGACCTCACTTAAATCCGAACTTCATTTATCCGGCCATCTCTATCAACCGGCCCTGTCTTCCGGCCAGTTCGTCATGCACTTCACCCAAAAGCCTTTTAAACAGGAACACCATGGGCAATTTTCTGTTTAATTTTATTTCATTTCATCTCTTACAAATAAAAAGATCATTTGCAATCATCAACTACACCAAGAAAACATAAATTTTACAGCCAATAGACTGCCCTACCCTATTCATTTGCATAGAAAATGTACATTTCTCTCATATCCGGCCATTTCACTTGGGTGCCGGTCCCAATTTTGATATCACAAGTTTGATATTTTCTGTGGTGATGCTTCCTGTTTCATTTGCTACTTACTGGGAGCTCTTGTGTTTGTTATCAAGAAGTATTTTGTTTCAATTGATTTATGAGCACATTGTAGCGCAATCTAAAGCTAACCACGCATGGAACATTTTCTCATGTTTTACATGTACATGTAGGTCAATTACTCCATATCCTCTAAAAGCATTCAAGCACCAATCTGGGAAGACTTTGTTCAGTTATTATCCTTGTTGGTACCCACGTGGGCAAGAATTTGTCCTTGGTATTTTTACCGAAATTCCTCATGCTTAGCATTAGCCCATTAGCATCAGGTCGGGTGATTTGCCTGTTAGAATAATTCAGGAATTTGCTTATGAGATGTGTTTTCCATTATGTCATATTATTAATATTGCTTTTAAGCAAGGCATCTTCCCACAAATATGGAAACTTGCTGAAATTGTTCCTATTCCAAAATCATTTCCACCAGTGGTGTCTGAGTTAAGACCAATAGCTCTAACGTCTTACTTTGCCAAGACTGCTGAGTCTTTCATTTTTAAGTGGTTGTTGGAGGACATAAGTGATCAAATTGACATTAATCAATTTGGTAACCGTCCAGGACTTTCAACTTGCCATTATCTTATTGCAATGCTTCATAATTTGTATAAAAATGCTGATAAGCAAAAAACCATTTCAACTATGGTCTTGACTGATTTTTCTAAAGCTTTTGATCGTATTGATCACAACATTTTAATTCACAAATTGATATGCTTAAATGTACGCCCATGTGTAGTTTCTTTGATTGTTGACTTCTTACATTGCAGACAGCAAGCTGTAAAATATAATGGCAATATTTCTGATGTTAAAGATTGTAATGCGGGCGTTCCGCAAGGAACAAAACTTGGCCCGGTGCTGTTTTTGATCATGGTGAACGATGCATGTAATGACTGCCCTCTCCCTTTTTACAAGTATGTTGATGACCTGACAATTGTAGAGGCTAGGAATCAAAATCAACCATCTCAGATGCAAAAAGAAATTGATTCATTGGCAACTTGGTCTTTGTCTAATAATATGAAACTTAATCCTCAAAAATGTATTTTTATGACAATTTCTTTCACGAAACAACCAACTCAGCAAAGTTTGTATATTAACGAAACACCTTTGAATGAAGCCAACATTGTCAAGGTTCTAGGTGTTTATTTCCAACAGAATCTTAAATGGGATACACATGTTAAAGAAATGCTGAAAAAGTGTAATAGAAGATTGTTTATGCTACGTAAATTAAGACATTTTAATTTACCTGTATGTGATCTTATCACTGTGTACACAGGATATGTTAGACCCATATTAGAATACTGTGTTCCTCTTTTTCACTCAAGCCTTACAAAAAAACACACAGATGATATAGAAAAAAATTCAGAAACGTGCAATTAAAATTATACTAGGTTTCAATTACATTACGTACAAAAAAGCACTGGAAGTGTGCAATTTGTTGCCCTTGAAGGAAAGAAGGATAAAGTTGTGTGTAGATTTTGCCTTAAATTTGGAGAAGCACCCCATGTACTCATCATGGTTGCCTGATCAAAGGAATGTTCATTTGAATTTAAGATATATCAAAAAATACTCTCAATTACTTTGTAAAACCGACCGATTAAAAAAAAGTGCAATACCATATTTTATCAACATACTGAATGATTATCATTCTAACAATTCTTAAGCATTCATCAGAATTGAGTTTATATTTGGCAGTGACTTTATTAACCAGATATCAGGCAACCATGATGATATACTTTTACAGTTGCTTAACCCTAAGTTTATGTATTTGTTTTGTATTTGAATAGAATTTCAGTATATTGATTCTCATATTTATTTATGAATTTGTTTTTCTTTTTATGTCCATTTATATCTTTTTTGTAACCTTTTATACATGTATATTCTGTGCAATTCGACTTTTGGTCGCCAGTCAGAATCCAATAAAGACCTTTTTCAATTCAATTCAATTCAATCAATCAACAGTGTTAAATGCACTGTTTTTCGAGACAATGGACCACATTTTGTGATTTGGCTCATTAACAATCACCAGATGTGTGATTAGAAAGAGCAAAAATTTCTGCACACACCATGTCCATTTTTGTTGCTTGACCATATTCCGTTTGATGCCAGGAATTTTGAAAACGAGAATAAGCTTTGAAATCCTTACACTGGCAACACATTGAGAGGTTCAAAATCATAGTTTTTTTTTTTTTTTTTTATAAAAAATCAACTTTTCAACAAAATTACTAACCATGTGTATTGTTTTCAACAACATTACACCATATTGTTACCATGTAGCACTAAAAGAAAAATATTATTGTTGCCACTTTGAAGAGCAAAATGTGATCAATTTAGCCCTTAACCCTTTCAAGACAATTGACCACATTTTGTGGTTTGGCTCAATAAGCTTTGATTCAGAGCTCTAGAAATTATACCAGATGCATGAGGTGAAAGAGCAAAATTTTCTACATACACTATGTCCATTTTTATTGCATGACCATATTGCGTTTGATGTCAGGAATTTTAAAAATGAGAATTAACTTTGAGATCCTTAAATTGGCAACACATTGAGAGGTTCAAAATCATTGTTTTTTCATCAAAATTGGCAATTTTTAAAACTTTACGGCAAATTCCTAACCATGTATATTGTTCTCAAAGACATTACAAGTTATTCAAACTATGTAGCACTAAAAGAAAATATTATTGTTGCCAATTTGAAGAACAGAATGTGATCAATTTAACCCTTAAATAATTCCTGTCCTGAAAGGGTTAAATAATTCCTACCCTGAAAGGGTTAAGAAGCCTGCATACATGTGCAATCTGCATCCATCCAGGGGAGATGAAGAAAGCAGTCTTCAAAGGTAGACTCTTTATTTACAGGTTCATTTCAATACATGTTTCAGTGAGAGACACTGCTCGAGAGAAAGCAACATGTGGTTGTTATACATACATGTAGACAAAGAGGTCTTTCTGTACAGGTGGTCACTACAGCAGGTTTCTCTGCACATGTACATGTACGAGGGCAAGTCCAAGCTACAGTCAAACCTGCTTTAGTTACCACCTGTATAGAAAGACCACCTGTCTGTAAAGACAACAATTTTTGTTTCCCTTGAAAAGTGTTTCTCATTGAAATGTGTATGAAAAGTACCTGTACGTAAAGACCACCTGCTCATAAAGACAGCTTTTCTTGTCTCCCTTGAGCGGTCTTTATAGACAGGTTTCACTGTATTTTGTCCTGTATGTTGCCAACCACATCTGAGATAACTAGTAAATACTGCTGATTGTAAATTAAGAAAATAGTCCTACTAGAGCTGATATCGCTGTGAATATGATGTCATTATGTCTTTATAACCCCATAATACTTGGTAATGTATGGGCAATCAAAATTTGATTTTGATTTGATTTGATTTATTTTCTTCTGCATTCATATAAGTACAACATTTTTCGGTAACATGTATAAAATAAAATACAAAAGTACTTTTTGACGATGCATCATCAATAAACAAGTGTAACAATCATTTTTTTCAAAAACAAGAGCGAAATGGTAAATTGTCAAATTATTGCAATTCATCGAATATAAAATCTTTTGCGGAAGAAAGACTGCCATTGTAAGCAATTTGCTTGAGAATATGGCAGCCCCAAACAAATATTATGAAATAGCTAATAAGCAGAATGGATAAATAATTGAAATCGTAGATTAAGATGATGATGATGATGATGATGATGATGATACTGGCAACACACCCACTTGCTGCCGAAATGATAACGAAATGATAATGACCAAATACTTTGGACTTGCCAATGATTTTTTCTTCTTTCTTTTTCTTCCCTGTGCAGCATGCAAATGAAGATGTTGAGAAGATGTTACTAGGCAACAAATGCGACATGGATGACAAGAGGATGATCAACAAGGATAGGGGAGAGACGGTAAGTAGGAGGACATCGCCAGATGCTCCGACATTTGCTCTGGCGATGATAGCTCCTGGCTTTCTTTCGTCAACAATGTAGGGTTAGGGTTAGGGTTGCAGTTGGGGTTTAGGTTTAGGTTTAGGTTTAGGTTTAGGTTTAGGTTTAGGTTTAGGGTTAGGGTTAGGGTTAGGTAAAGAGTTTGGTCCAGGGTTGAAGTTTAGAATTTGGTTCAGGTAGGATATTGACAGTGGAGCAATTGTCGCTGGAGGATGTGCCGTAGAACTCACTTCCAGTGTCTGAGATAGATCTCAGGGGTACCAGGTTTCAGGAGATACATGTACATATAGCCAACATCCATGCTGAAGGCTTGAGAAACTACATGTAAACAAAGGTTCAGACCTCGTACTAACTTTCAATTGGATGATTGGATCTGCTTGCAGGAAAAGTGGAAAATCTGTCGTCGAAACCACATCATTACCCAAATTGTGCTGGTGAGATTCGATGAACTGTGACGGGCAGTGGTGTACCCAGGATTTTAAAGGGGGTGTTTTTTACTCCAAAATTCTTTGACAAGCAAAAAAAAAAAAAAGGGTTATCTGACAAGCAAAAAAAAAATAAAAAATGTCGTCAGGAATTCTAAAGAGGGGTGTTTTAACTTCAAATGACACCAAGGGGGGGGGGGGTGTTTGAACACCCAAAACACCCCCCCCCCCCACGGTACATGCATGGTGACGGGAGAAAAATGATTTTGACCCTTGCTGAACATTTGCTAGAAGCTGCGTATCTCATACATCTGATAACATGCTCATTTTAGATATCTTACGTGATATGAATCCTAGAACACTGTTCATATGTTTTTGGATGTCATGTTGTGTTTCTAACCGTACCAAGATATCAAGATAATTTTTTAATAGACTTTCTACATGTACATGTATATATGGATTTTAGAAAATCTTTAAAGAGGGCAAACTAAGTAAGGGTATTAGAAGATTGTGTGTGTCATTGATGACCCATGTGGAGAGTGGGGCATTGTTTTATCTTTTTAATATCACGGACAAGATGACCATTTAATCTGTTAGCAGACAGGGCAGAACCATTATTTACATATGATGGGTGAGATTAATGGAGTTTGAAGATAAAGCAAACATATCTCAGTGTTATTTGCTGGGCTGGGTGTGACATGACAAATATATGTTGTAATCTTCAAAATACTGCTGGAAACAAAACAAAAATAAATATACTTTTATGAAGGCTAGGGAGGAGTAGTCATTTTAATGATAATGAATGAGAGAACTTGAGTTGTCTGAAATGACATAAAGTTTGTCCCAAGGAAACTACAATTTTTTTGCAAATTGCCCTGTGGAATATGAATATCGTTCCTGAGGGTACAGTCCTGGAATTGGAAATTTGAAGCTGAACAATTGTTAGAATATGGAAAGAATTCTACATGTAATTGTGATAGTTCAAACATAAGATGTCATGTAGGACATGTTTCAAGATACTGACTGATAGTCTAAGGTTGTAAATATTCTGATGAAATGCATGTAACCCCCCCCCCCCCCAAAAAAAAAGACGAAACCCAAAACTTACACTTCATTCATTATAGTGTCTGCAAAGTTGGACTTATGACAAGTTTCTTGCAACAGTCCCCCAAACTCTAAGCTGCAGATAATTTACTGTACTATTCAATACATGTTAGAAATTGACATGGCTGTTTTCCTTCTTTCTGTACCAGTAAATTGTCTTGATCTTCTAATTTCTTGCTTGTTTCTCAGCAGTTCCTGTTTCTACATAATCGTTTTGAAGTTATCATTTATCTCTCGTCCTAACATTCACTGTAAGTTTCATCTGATATGATGAATTTTGTTTTGCCTTCGTTACTAACTGTCGAGATTACCATTAACATTGAAGCATTTTTTTTTTTTTTATACAGATCGCGAAGGAGAATGGAATCAAATTCCTTGAAACGAGTGCCAAGGCAAACATCAACGTTGAACAGGCTTTCATGACGCTTGCAGCAGATATCCTAAAAAAGGTATCGTATTTCTCCATCTCAAGGGCTGAATCCACGTGTGAACCCATTCAGGCAGGCAGTAACAGAAGTGCAACACATGCAATGTGTTCAGCCCTTAAAAGCCACATTTCCTAGGGTCCTCATGGGGAATTTTACAGTATTTGGGTATTTACCGGATAACTAATGTTATCAATCATCAAGAATGGACTTCACTTTTAAAATACACCAATCATCTGAAAAAATTATTTGTGGACAGCTAGAGTGTATAAAACTAAACTAAAAAAGCTTTCTCTGACCTTCTATGGGTTAACAGTTAAAAAGAGTATGAAGAAAATAGAAGACATAAAACCCCCTCGCTCGGAACCCAGCTCCAACTTCGTTTGCTCGCAGCCCTTATTTGGCTGAGTGCGTCGACTAGTCTAGTCATACAATAATGTTTATTTAGAATGTATTTGAACTTGTAATACCCTTTATTGAATTAACATTTGAAGCTAATACTTTGGGTATAGTATAGCGACATAGAACCCCAAACTTACGGAGCAAAATATTATTTGGTGATTGGTACGCTTTAAGACCAAGAGGTCTTGGGTAATGCACACCCCTTCCACCAACTTCAGAAGAACTGCCTCCTTAGAAAACTTCATCATCATGTATTCCTTTACCATTACTGAAGGCTCTCTGAGATTTGGGCAAGCCTAAAATAATTTCCCTTGCTGGGCCACAAGTTTTGCTGAGTACAAGATTTGTGGATAGTTCCCCGACATCCGGTGTAAACGAACTGTGATGCATTGCACACGGAAACTCCCAAGACTGTCTGTAAGGGCTGGTCCCATTATAAGTATTGAATACAGCACAGATCAGAGAAAATGATTTGTGCTGGAGGTTCCATCCCATCCATTGTGATCAGGGTTGTCACCAGGGACTTTTTAGTGGTGGAAATTTTATCGCCCGACACCTTCCCACGGGGGTTCAGGGGGGACAAAAACTAGTCGGTTTTCAGGGCTTATAAGTTATAGTTAAACAGTAAAAATATCATGTATCTACACAGTAGGGCCTACACACTGTATTGTAGCTGCAGCATTAAGCATCGTAACTACTGTACTAGTATTTGGTTTACTTTGTACATATACCTGCTGTGAGTGCTGTCAGATTACTGGCTTAAACCACAATTACATATTTGTAGGTCAAAATTGTAGTTTGTTTTCTTTGTCAGTGGGGAAATTAGTGCCGGGCGGGCAGGTGTGATATTGCATTGAGTGCCGGTTGGAAATTTCGAGTGGTGGAAGGTTCCGAGCAGTGCCGACCACCGTAGTGACAACGCTGATAGTGATCAACCCGATATTCGTGCTTTGGTTCCATATCGAATACCTTTTCCACATGAAAGTTAGACTGATTTTGGAACATTTTATATTATTGTTATTGGTGGAGGGGGACTGGCCCCTTTAGCAAGCAATTAAATGGGGAAATTTCATGACTTTTTCATTTACAGGCTGGCATTTTGTATTACATTATTTGCCAATGTTATCTGAGGTTTATTCTTCTATAAATGATTGGGATAGGGGGCATGCATTAAAAAATGGTTCCCTGACGGAAAGGGACACTCCTTGTGTGAGCCCTGGCCTGGGTTGAATTACGATTTCATTCACGAGAGCTACTGTAAAATTTTTACCTTCTTGTACTTTTCTCTTCTCCTCTCACCAGTACCCCCAAAGGGATACAGGCTCACCCGGCGTGGTCAAACCAGACATGAAAGAAGGAGGCAGTTCAGGTTCCAAGTGCTGTCCTTAAGAGATGCGGGGGCACCGATGACTGGACGTCCCCTTACCCCCCCTTCATCTAGCTTCATTGAGTATGTCATCGCATTGTGAAAAACGAAACCGAGTGACACACGTCAAAAAAGAACATTTTTATTGAATCAGCAACGATGCTTTCTTTGTAACATAACAACAAATATTCCTATTCTCTCGGTTATTTTGTTTTTTATTTCTTTCTTCTGTCGGATGATGTCCAATGCCTGTTTAAAATTTGAAGTAGGCACTTCGCAGTGCTGTAGTTAGAGAACTTCAGCTAGTAACTACCAATACTAGGGGAATATGTTGCCAGCTATGTATGTTTGGCATGATTCGTTTATCCATCTCTACGACTAACGAAGTAATACTTCTGCTTTTTGTAATAAAATCGTTATTCATCTCGTCTCCTTTGGGCACACATCTACATTTATAACAAGCAAAATATTTTGATCTGTTTTTTTCACTTGTTTATATTATAGCACTAATAATTATAATCATTAGTAACTTCCATTCAATAACAAATGTCTCTTGTCTTTTTAAAATTTAAAATGTAAAATTGTCATAGTAAAGGGATCAACTTTCACTGTAATCATTACTCTTATGAAAGCAATTTTAGCAAGATATTCTTCTTGCTATGGAAATTCACTTCAATTCAAAGTACACAAATGGAATGTTATTGCTATCAAATAGAGTTCTCAGCCCTGATAAATTAAGGGATATTTATATACATAATGTTTGCAAAGTCTTTTTGGGCACAACTTCATATTAAAGAGACTCACGTTGAATGCAGTAGGACATTGTATCTTGTATGATTTGTAAAAATTGCTTCTTGACTTGTTCAGTTTAAGAAAGCCCCAAGAAAATTGTTTGAGATAAGCAGCTGAAAATGCCAGTGGTGACTGAGAGCCTAATAGCTACAGTATATAAAGTGAAACCAAGAACCATACTGGTAATTTTTGTTCTTCTCCAAGAGCTCTACTCGGTATTTGTCAAGCATTAACTGAACTAGCGACAAGAAATTCTGCAATTACATGTACATGTTCTAGATAGTTCAATAGACTTGAGACAGTACAGCAATTTCTGATATTTGAATCAGTGAATCATAAATGTTTTTCTTTTTTTTGCACACCTTATAGTAGGAGAGGCAAACTTGCAAATCACTGAAAAGAAGAATCATAGATTTTCTCCTTTTTTTTTGTTGTTGTTGCAAACCTATGGTTTGGGAGGCAGCTTACAAAATCAATAACAGAAAAAAAAAAAAAAAAATCGCAGCTCCAATGTATTGCCAAGTTATTTCCGTACGATTCAATAGCCTAATGTGGGGTGTAATCTGCTATCGATATTCAAATATTTACAGAATTTAATTCGCTCTAAATTTTAAAAATAAAAATCTGCTGGAAATTTAAAATCTTTACTTGATATTGTTCCAATCATGTAATACAGAGAACAAGAGTTACAGTCATTGTCTTAACTTGGCAATTTGTAAGACAGGTCAGCAATATTGCATTAATGTTTTTGAAAATACATTATGAAAGAAATTAAAGGTACAGATCAGCTTTGAGTGTAGCATAGATACTGTCCATTGCATGTAAGGCATAAGGAAGCTGGATCGTCGAAAGAAAGGAAGAGTGAAAATAAAAAGCAGTTGCAAAAAAGGACCAAGCGGAAAGCGAAACAGTGTACATGTACTTACCGTGAAGCGATCACCAAATCGATTGATAGCTTGTAAAGGAAATCCTGAATTTTTCTTGACTTGAAATCATTTTAGATCGATGGTTCGCAATGTGGGTGTATGTACCAACCTGTGGCAATTAATTTCCCTTTTGTGTTGTTTGCTGTAATTTCTGTTATTTATTGTTAGTTTTATTTTATTTTGCCTGAATGATTTTCACCTGTGCATTAGTTTGTCTTGGTATTAGTTGAAAGTTAAGCATTACAAATTAGAACACTTCTTATGATTTGTCGTAGAGAGAGAGGGAGACCAGGGCCCTCTTGCATAAAAAATTGCGATTAAACGCAACTCAAAAAATTAAACGCAAGTCCCAAATATGCGATCCTGATTGGTTGAAAATCGAGTTGCGTTTAATTTTTTGAGTTGCGTTTAATTGCAACTTTTTATGCAAGATGGCCCAGATTGGCAGGCTTGTATAGAAGAAAAACAAAGAAATAAATGAAAGATATAATGATATAATGATACTATCATTGTGTGTCTTATGGAGCTTTTGAACATAATGGCAAAGCAGATAAAAATAAAAGTGTACTTGTGGATAAACATAAGGCCTCTTTCAAACGTGGTGCCGTAAACCACCTCAAAAATACTCGCGCTCCAAAATAAGACAATTTTTCCAGGTGAATGATTGGCAATTGGGGATGTGAAAAGGCAGCTGTGCGCAACTTAAGCCCACTGCACACTATACGATTGATACGATACAATTTTGGAAATAGATAGCAATCGCATTAGATATGGGCATTTTAACAAATAAAATCTACCTGATTAAGTTTCTAAACAATAATATGAATACTTAACAAAGGATTTGGTTGCGCTGTCAGCCTTATACCTAAAGTAAGGGCTAAATCAGTTTTAAATCATAGGCAATCGTAAGACTGCTCTGATGTCACTATGACTCAGAGCCGATTTGGACTTTCTTCCAACTGTAAGGCTCGCTATAGGGCGTAATTTCGATTTCGATCTATAGATGGCTACTCAGATCCTCAATCAGAATTATTTTATGCATTTAATGCTTATATCAAATGCTATTACATTTTCTTTCGAAATCGGATCACAGACCGATCGTACATTGTGCGCAGTGGGTATAAAGCCCTAAGCGTTCTCGCTTATCTTTGTGTTTCTAGATACAGAAATGTGCAGCGCACTATGCTAATATCGTTTCATTTTGCCGCTTTGGTTAAGCTTCTTTGGGGTGGTTTACGGTGTCTCGTATGAATGAGGCGTAGGTGTAGCGCTAGGATAGATATAGGCTCACTGTATAGGATGATGAAAACTGAAGATTTGAAATTGTGCAAAGTGTAATAATCTATTCAATGCAATGATCGGCCTTCGTATAACTTCAAGCATTGCACACTGTAGATATAAACTTACAATGTTAAGAGTGTAGTGTAAAGTCTTCCCCACGGCAACGATACAGAAATGCTAACTTCCCCGCTGCACCTTCTTAAGTTCACAGAAATGTAAACGCACCCGTATGCAGTAGAAGCATAGCCCAGCGTATTGCACTCAAATGATCACTGTCCCTTTAATAGGATGTAAACTAATGCTGGATGTTGTATAATACAAGTAAAGGGAGCACATTATGTAACTGACAGTACATCTGTATTATGCACCCATGCCTGTTCATCGAAGAATTGGGCGGCATGAATCTGGTAACATACACTAGAATTGTATACTATTGCTTTATCCTATTACTAATGCTAACTTTCGTATGCTAAAATAATGACATGCAATAATCGAAATTGACACATTCATTGAACTTTGAACTTTTCACTTCAAATGTCCTATCCAAATTTTCTACTGAGATGGGTTTCAAGTTTCAAAATCAGGGGCAACTCAGTGATGACAGTGTCACTGTGACAGGGAATTCAAGAATAGCCCCCTGATTTGACTTTGCCAGTGTATATTTCTCAATTCTCATCACACTCTATCAGATATTATTTCCTTTGGCTCAGTTTATATCTTTTAATCTCTGTAGTACTTTAAGAGACTTTTTGACTCTCCATACTCCAAATCGAGACTCTAACCTGTATGAAATGATTTTTTGTGTATCTGAGCTGAAACGCCGTCGTCGTGTAGTAGTCAGGTAGTTAGAAATCCGAAGAAAAATAAAGCAAAAAAGAGCTGAATTTATGTACAAAATACCTTCTCTTTGCCTATATATGGAATGATTTTAAGCAATTATAATTAAGTTAATTATTATGATATATGTATGTATTGTACACATGAATTATTTTCCAATTATTATTCTACTCCTCCAAATATCAGAATGCATGTAGGTGTATTGGTGTATGTGTATAACTAGTGTGGGTCTGAAATGATGGTTATTTCTATTTAAAAAAATGGTGCGTATGTGTGACTTTGTCTAAAAGTTCATGCTGTTTGCCATGTCTCTTTAACTCCCTGAGGACCATTTCATTTTCTTATGACGTGTTTGGAATGGGTTTACTCCAAAGTGTTCGTAGGATGGCGTTGATTAGGTTAAAGGCAAATTTCTATGCATATCATTTGGATCGGAGCGGTACATTAACGATTAACGGTTATAACGCAATTTTGGCCACTGAATTATATCAAGCTTGTTATCACGAGAGCGTTTTCCCTCCTTTTCAATGCACAAGTGTAATGGTCTACAGCTGGGTTACTCGTCGTTCCCTAGAAGTTGCGTGAGGTTTGTCCAACATAGCAACCTTGATACAGGTGACCAAAGTGTGATGACAAATCAACGAAGGTTACAAAGCTATTGTAGCGTACAATGTATTTGAAATGCAAATTGATAAGCAAATGACACGAGAATATAGTAATATGCATACCTACATATATGTTGAGAATCAGAAGGGCTTTAAGTCATACTTTTAAACAAAGTTAATGCCCTTCTGGCTCTCAGCAGACGATATCGTCTGTCTGGAGACAGAAGGGCATTAACTCTGTACAACTGATGGGACTTAACGCCCTTCTGCCTCCAAACAGACGATATACACCCGTCTTGGTTTGAAATCAGCAGTGTTCTTATGATAGCGGTAAAATGTTTTCCTGCTTCTAACTTCATCTTTGTGAAATTCAAAGGAAAAAAAAATGCATAGAAAACCGTACTTGTAGGTGATTACATATATGATTATTGTTGTTCTTGATCCATTTTTACAAATGTGTAAAAGCCTAACATTGCTGTAATATCTAGTCATTTTGTACGTTGGCAGAGCACTGATATTAGAAAGTCCGTGAAAATGACGCGATTGCAATGAAATTTAGCGTAGAATGTGATAAAATTATGTGCATTTATGAATGCACCAATGTTGGTTTTTTGTTTTTGTTTTGAATAACCATGTCAATGTTCGTTATTACATGTACTAAAGTGTACACTTTATTCTCAATTGTACAGAGTGTATAAAATATGCTACGATTTTTGCCACGCATCTGATAAGCCGACCCCGAAGCCGACCCCGAAGCCGAGGTTACCAGAATAATAGTGTCTTCAAAAACAAAACAAACAAAAATATACACCACAAAAAAACACAGTAGGTAATACGTGTGTAGAATAGAGTACATTACAACTTGTATAAAATGTGTATGGAGAGTGAGAGGGAGAGAGGATGATGTAATGCTTATCATATAAATAATCTTGGTAGATATCTCAAAGAAACTTGTGAAACATGAAGAGGCAAAAAGGACCGTTCCACGGGCTGTTGATCGTAGTCGGTTTTGTTGTGTTTTGCTCCAAATGATTAACTTGCATGACCGCTACGTATGTCAGAATCTTTGTATGTCTTTGTGCATACCGCAGGTCATAGTGAAATGCAAAGGAAATGATGGGGCGAATTAGTTGTGTTTTTGTGTTTTTGAAGTGGTAGTAATCATAGTCCAGTTTCCAGAGGAAATTATATTTGTCCTTTTTTATTGATTAATAATTTTATTTCACGTTGAGTCAAAGAGCGATCTTAATCTATGGGACACTCTCGTCCCCTTCTCCCTATGTCATCAATTGAGATGTGCAGGTTCATGACAGCATTGTATTGTCATCCTAACGAAGATGGGTTCTACTGAGTCTGGTGCATGCACACAGCTAAACTATCCTGTGCTATCTCCCTCTCCTCATAAGGGGATGTATTGAGCAGTGATTAGTCTATGTGGCATCTGTTCCAGACTCTCTTGAACTCCCTTTTTATTAAGTGAGGGTATAATAATTATGGGGAACTTGTTCAGTTTGTAAGCTCATCTCTAGTGATCAATGTTATGGAAAACATCGAGGTAATTACGACTCCACTTTTTATCAGTGGGGTAAGTCATTGATTATGAAAATCATAGTTTTTTTATGATTAGAAAAGAATATATCTAAACAAACTTTCCAAATTTCAACATGCATTACTGAAAGACATTAAATATTGTATGAAGATAATGTGATGTTATACCAATGAAACATGTGTTGATGATGAGTGGCATACAAAATTATAGAAGATTTTGTTTTGGGGAGTAACCACAATTTTTTTGAAGAAGCATGTATGGGAAGAAAAAAAATGATCCAAATCTGCATCAGTTATTGATGTAAAAAAACTGTGAATGTTTGAAACCTCGGGTATTTCATTTGTCTCTTGCCCGACATAACGTTATTTAAAGATATATAAGCTTGTCATACTTAACGAAGATTCATATAATCATATGTTATAGAAAACGTGGATTATTCCTACCCATTATATTAAAGTGTTAAAATGGCCAGTGGAATGGTTCTTTTTGCCAAAATGATCTTTATATCTTCAAAATATGCATCTAACAATATAAGTTTTCCTTCAAATCCATCAACACGCGTAAAACAACAATAGAATAAAATAGTAGTCATGTTTTTAGAGAAGAGATACATTTTCATAAGCACTATATGAGTGGATCATATTTAGATGGCATCGTAATAACGGAATGAAATGGTTAGAAATATTGAGGGAGTGTCCTTTATTTGTGGAATAACGGAAATCTATGTTTATTGAGGTACACAAAAAATTGTAAGCATTATACACTTGTACATTGGTTATATAAAAGAGAAAAATAATGCTGAAATTATAGAACTGATTTTTGTATGGACTGTTGATGTTTTACCTGGACTGGCTGTAATAATGCTGTGAGAGTTGCTTGTATTGGGGGTTTAGAGTTTAGCGAGAAATAAGAGTGTTTTACAGGGGGGGGGGGGGGAGACATATGCAAATATATGAATGATACAAGACACCTAATGTCAAATGTCAGAAAAAAACGTGGGGAGGGGAAGAGAGGAAAGAGAGAGGAGGAGAAATAGAGAGAGAGACAGAGCGGAGAAGAAAAGAGAGAGAGAGAGGAGGAGAAATACAGAGAGAGAGGAGAAGAAATACAGAGAGAGAGAAGAGATTGAAGAAATATATACATATATAGAGAGAGAGAGGAGAAGAAATGCAGAGAGAGAGATTGAAGAAATATATATATATATATATAGAGAGAGAGAGAGAGAGAGAGAGAGAGAGAAGAAATATATATAGAGAGAGAAAGAGAGAGAGAGAGGAGAATAAATACAGAGAGAGAGAGAGAAAGATGGGGGAGGGGATAGAGAGAGATTTATTTTCGTATACATTTGAATAATATGCATGTTTTCCATGAAGGATCAAACAGTTGCGCTTTGCAAACTCAAAAGTTTGTCGGCATGTTATAGGAGGCTTTTGCAGTCTCATCAGTGCAAGCAAAAATTTCGATTTATAAAATTTAGTTCACTTAATTTTTATTTTCAATGAAATATCTCGTCACACTGACAATGACAGACACAAATATCGTCGTGTTCAGACGTACATTTTCCCGCAATCATATTCAATAAGTTTAGTGTTTGGAATCACGTGAAGTATACATCTGGACACGGCTGTAAGAAACGCCTTTAATACAACAATAATATACGTTTATACAGTCATGTATAGTGTAGTTTATACAGTTATGTATAGTGTAAATTGTCAAAGTTAGCTGTAATAAAATAATTTGCTGATTTTTTTTTTTCCATCATAAATTATCCTGTCCTTGCGATAGCATTCATTGTGACAGATAACGAAGTGACGTTTGGGGCCTCATAAATAGTTTTACAAGCCAAGCTAGGCGATGAAATATTTTTCCATGACTTTCCCGCAAAGTCATTCTTATATTCAGTTTAAATTGTGTCTCAAAAGGAGCTCCAACATAATACACGACATAAAAGAAACAGTCGAGCAAACAGCTCGTTTGTATTTGCGGATCCAACCGAGACTATTCATGTCTTCTTTTTTAAAGGAACCAGACAAGGAGAAAGCGAGGCAACATTCAATCAGAACGAAACAGAGGCTCTTCTTTTTTATTCTTATGCAAATTTGAATTTGAATAGATGCGTATTGACCCGTGCTGGCTATTCAAGAGGACACCCTCGATAAGGATACCTGCATTATAAAATGGTAGTCTACACAAACAAAGAGGAACTGCCTGAATTTTAAAAAATACATGAGCCAAAAAAGTGACATTTTATAGGCTGCGATGGAGCGTATACGGGCACAATTTCGCTTCGAAAAGACTGGGGGGGGGGGGGGGGGTCTTCTCTTTACCCGAATGTAACAACTTTTCAGTGCAATATACCAGTATATAATATTACTGGCTTACCATGATAATTTATATAAAAATACATTGTGTGCCCCTCCAATCTCGATGCTTTTTCTGGAACAAGATTGAAAGAAAATCCTAAATATTGTATCCTTCATGGTGTCTGTGTGCTCTAATATTGAGCAAGCTGTATTGAGACTTTCCTTTTATTATGATAGCCATTGATAATTTTGGTGCATTTTGTAAAAATCTTTTTTTTTTTTGTAAAGCATATTGGACAAGATTAAGGGTTCAATTAAAAAAAAAATCAGATTTGGGTTTGATTTCCATCCAAACTCTCTAAAATGAAGCCATTTTTTTTTTCAAGCGGGGGGTCCGGATCTCCGTGACCCCCTGTGGATCCCCTATACAAAAAATGCATAACCATAAATGTGCAAATATAAACCCTTTGCCTACGCCCTCCCAAGCAAGGTCTCACCTAAATCAAACATTCGTGCATTTTAAATCCTTGCGACACAACGTTAGGGTTTAGAAACGCAAACTACACAAACACAGTGAAACGGGGCCAGACGAAATGGGATTACTATATCCTCTGTCATTATACAAAACCATTGAGTGTGATACTAGGCCTATTTCACTTCTGACACATGGTATATACTTTACTATACTACGATAAGGTACATTGATAACAGTGCTGTAAGGGAGATCAACCGGCAGAGAAATTGCAAAGGAGTACACCAAGTAAGTCAAACATAAAATTACTTTTGATTTTGTGAGATTATGGTGTTTAATCACCGACGCAGCTTTAGTGTTGGCGAAAGTGGGCGAAGTCTGTGGCATGTATCGCTACAACTGAAGTAGATCTAATCATGCTAATATATATCGCTAATAGACAAATCTAGATTTAAAAAAATGCAGTGATATTAAATAGGGCCTATAGGATGATGTGATTTATCGTTCTGTAAGTATTTGATGTCATTTTAACAGTTGAAAGATAATGCATTGTAGACAGTGGCACAGCTACAGGGAGGAGTGGGTACCTGCCCCCCCCCAAAAAAAAATTAAAAATTAAAAAAATGAATTACCAAAATGGTATATTGAAAGGGAGAATGGGAAAGGAGCATGGAAAGGAGAAGATATATTCAAACGTGCTATATTAAATCATTTCAAATAATATCCCTCCCTCCATGACCTATACAGACCACCGTTGAGTAATCCTCCACCAGGGTTTGATCAACGTCACTCACGGAACCATCACTATGTGGGGCTGTGTCAATTTTGGTGGTTGTCACGACCTCTAAGTTGAAGAGGTGAAAACACCAATATAATCAGCAAAATTTTGAGAAATATTTCCTTCTATATTTTAGGATGATAGAATATCTAATTTCATGCCAGATTCTTCAATAGGATCTTTATCATCTTGATCACGTGAAATTTTCAGGCTGTTTTTGGCCCGGCGATCTTGCTCCTTTCCAGCTCACATATGTGCAAAATGTCACACACTTGATATGAGAGGCAATTCATCGTGGTAAGAAGGTACAAAGTGCGAGGTTATCTGCAATAACCTCGCATATGTGTGAGTGGATCAACGTAACTCATTAAGATCAAGATCAAATTCTACTCCCACACCGCCTATTCGGTGGCATATCGCATTCTATCCACCCAGTAAGATCAGCCCCCATGATTCTAGTACCCCCAATAATTATGTCAGTGCCCCCGCAGTGTTGGGACGCACTCTACGCCCCTGATTGCATTTGACTATCAGCGAAATCATGTTTTGCAAATAGAAAGGGCTTGTGAACCAGCTCATGTCTATCATATCAACCACATATTCTATAAAATATTTGCACAACACTCAGTAGGTTGGCACCAAAATTCTATGAAAATGTATGTTGTAATGATGTTTCAAGCTCATTCCATCCTTGCACTAATGCGTAACTTTGTGTAAATTAGCTTTACTAACCAGTGTTTGCACTTAATTATGCAAAGGGGCAGGAACACATTCATCATGTTCATATTTCCGTGGCCTACAACCTATGCCTACAACTATAAAAAGAACATTGCGTTTTAGCTGGGATTTTAGCGGTCATGGGCATGGGGTGATTTTATTATTTTACTACTACTTTATCCTAACTATTATACCAACCCCATTGTAGTTCTGTCAATATTTGCGAAACACTGTAGGTTATCACAAAAATTGTATGAATGATTAAATTCAGTTCCAAGCTTATTCAATACTTGCACTGATGCGTTTGTATAAATTAGCTTAGCTAAGTATCAAAGCTAAACAGTGTTGCACATAATTATGCAAAGGGCCAGGTACACAGTCATATTCTTGTAGCCTCAAACTATCGTGATATTTTAGCTAGGTGAATTTGTTATTTGACTATAACACATTATCATGACGATTATACGAACCCCATGTGAATTTTATCAATATTTGTATAGCACTGTTATGACTGTAGGTTGCCACAATATTGTATGAGTGATGAAATTCATGCCCAAGATTGTATTCAATATTTGAATTAAGTTGTTTGTATTTCGTGCTTAGATAAATGTAAATGCCAATGACACAAATATGTAGAGGTTGAAGGACACATATTCATGTGGCATGCAACCATAATTTGGCAATTTTTTTAAGCTGGTATTTTTGCGGTCATGTGGTGAATTTATTATTCTTACAGTGACAAACAAAGAACTTAATTCCTTCTCGAAATTCTTCTAGCTGACAGTGACTAGGATTTTTTTTTCTGTTCAAATATTCACGTTTGAATGGTAACACAACAGGGTCCTCAGCGTTTTGGGGTCTCAGCACCCCCTACAGCACCCCCAGCATCCTCAGCCTTCTAGGGGGTGCTGCGCTCCCCTCAACAAATTATGGGGGTGCTGCAGCACCCCCAGCACCCCGGCTCCCAGGGGCCTGTAACACAGTAACATAATATCATTAACATTGGCATATCTTACATGTAAATGTATAGTTTGAAATAATTATATAGGCCAGCAAGAAATAGGTAATAATTAAACCATACAAAAATAAAAAAATATACTACGCAAAGGCTTGACGACTTGTTAGCTTTTTCGGTTATATAAATCAAGAAAAACAGACATGACAAAACCATATATTGCATATCTGGATATCATGCAAGCGACGTGTAAATGATTTTATCATGCTATACAAGTGATATGTATGAAATATGTGATAAAATCATACATTTCGCTTGCACAATATCGGGGGCGAGGGACGCTATTCATATAGGGCCAGGCTCCAGTAAATACAGGGTAAAAACTGCCTGTCATGAGGACAATTTTATGCCCAACTGGGTTTATAATTTGCCTAATTACGATAACATTTCACCTCAATTTTACAAAACGTTAACCGAGCTGGGCATAAAATCCCACAAAGAACTACATCAGTATAATTTTTTTTAGCATTGTACCAAAACAAGAAACTGCAAGGAAGCATAATATATATATATTCCAGCATGTACGGTAGTATATCCATGGTTCCAGACACGGTGCAATACACCATGGGATCTTATGATTTGACATTGGTGAACTACAGTTATTGTTTAGAAGGAGGTCTTGAACCCTTTGAGAATATAGCCGCGCCCTCATCCAGAGGCACTGACAATGAATCTTCGTTACCATGGTTACCAACGAGTGTCGAGAGAAATGCTGTAATCGAAGAGACGTGTTACTTCAAATATGTCAACTATGTCAATGATTCCTCAACTTTATCACATCTTTGTAGTTTGATTTAAAACATTACAGGTTGCTATCATTTCCATGGATCTTAGGAGTGCATGGTGTAGCGTGTGTCCAGCCACTGTGGGGGCACTGACATCATTGGGAGGGGGAGGGGGCGGGCTGTCTTGCTTCAGTGATTATTATGCGAATTAAGAAGGTCATCGATGAAGGGGAGAGGTGCAAGAGGTTGTCCTATCATGTTGTTTCTCCCCCTTCCCCGTCTCACTATCTTGTAATTTGGCTTTTCACTACTGCTTCTTTTTTGGAGGTGGGGGGGGGGGGGGGCATTCGATTCGTGGGCCCAGATATGTTAAGGGATGTAAATGAAGATCCCCAAAGTCTGATAACCTTTTTTGTGCTTGTTGCTTGTCAGAGATGTAAATCAACGCACTACTAATCTGGGAACCATTTTTTTTTACCCTGCTCGTCAAAGATTTCTTTGGTGTAATCAACATCCCCCCCCCCCAAAAAAAAAGATGTCAGAACCCATTTTCTGCCTTGTAAGGATTGCTTTGAGAATCGGACCCCCACCTACAAAATCCCGCATCCGCCCCAGTCTGCATGTTTCCGTACAAGAAGACAAGGATCATAATATTGAATTCGATTTACATTTAACACAAATAATCTAAACTTATTTGTTGCTGACCTTGGGGAAAACCCGCATTATGAGGTAACATTTGAGGATTTCTATTCATCAGAAACTTTGAAGCCATAGTAGCAGTACCATATAATCAATTGACTTTTCTTATTGAATTGATCTTCTTCCCGTTGTTGATGTTGTTTTTCTTCTAGTTTTTTTTCCTCTCTTCTTCTTCTTCTTCGATACAAATGTGACCCTCTACCACAAAACGACCAATAAGTCGCAATGGGAGTTTTAGAGTAAACAGCTGAAAAAGGTGGTTTGGGATGGAAATTTTGATTTTAAGTTTTTTTGTATTTTCTGAAAGTTCATTTATTAATCTACATTCTGACAAAATTTTAGGTTAAAATACCATGTTGAAATATGATTTTACTGTCATTCAAAATGACCATGTTTTCCTGGAAATTCAAACTTTTTGTGTACCAACTTGCTGGGATTGTACTTCACATCGCTTTTCTAGTATAGCTTAAAAATTATGCACTGTCTGATATCCAAAATCAAAAGAAAGAAAGAAATATATCTATTCTAAAGGTATGAAAAGTTTCAACCCAATCTAATAAGTACTTCACTGTGTATGCTAGGGAGTTTTGACTCAACCTTTTGTGCGACGAACAATAGATACAGATTAGGGGCTCTTAAATGGTCACTCTTCTTTAGAGCCCCCTTTCTCTTTTGTTTAGGTTATTAGTCTGTCTGACACGTTGACATTCTCATTGTAATTTACA
Organism: Heliocidaris tuberculata; assembly: GCA_025618425.1. Classification (NCBI taxonomy): domain Eukaryota; kingdom Metazoa; phylum Echinodermata; class Echinoidea; order Camarodonta; family Echinometridae; genus Heliocidaris; species Heliocidaris tuberculata. The sequence goes on from CM046841.1 coordinate 15,130,923, forward strand.
AGGGTTTGCTTAGTCCATACAAGACAAGTTATATATCATTTTAAAGCTTAGAATCTAAGCTTTCAAACTGTGTTGAAATTTTAAAAACCTAAATTTCCGACTTATTGGTCGTTTTGTGGTGGAGGGTCACAAATGCTCTTTTCTTACCACAGTCAAATTATAACATTGAGAACAAGCCCCATAAAGATAATATATTGAATGCAGAACCGACAAGATTAAGGATTTTATAGTATTGGCAAACCCTCTTGGGTATCCGTGCACCTATATCCCTTATTAATAAACATGTATAGCTTATCTTGAGTACAGTTAGTGGCGGGGGTACAGGTGGCACGGGGGCGAGTACCCCCACTCGAGTTGCGAAAATGGGGAAAGTGGAGGAGGAGGAGGGTGGGGGGGGGGGGGGGGAGGGGTGTAGGATCGAAAGAAAGGGTTTAGGGGAAAGGAAATTGAAAAGAAGATGATTGCAACCCCTCCTGCCCCATGCCATGCATACCCTCTCCGATCGACGGTTTATTTTATTTTCGCTTTTTTTTTGGACTATAGTAATAAGACTGGTGACCCCCCCCCCCCCCAATCATGACACCATTGCCCTCTCACTACGCCATTGGAATTCCGGCAATGGACTTAAATCAACATCTGAATTGTTTGCAGTAGATATGTATTTGAACTCGCAAAATACATACCACCTGATGGAAAGTTGCTTGGACGATGAGTCGTAACCTTTGCCTTGTACACACAACTTCAAAATATATTTCGATAAGTTAGACCGTCGTAAATTATCGCAATTATTTTGTAATAAATCAACTTGTAATAAATGAATTTATCAATGGGTTTGTGAGTCAAAAAGAAAGAAAAAAATCAATCAATAAATCAGCCCATATCTCATCAATACCAACTGTCTTTACATCGGGGAATAAATAAATCAATGAACATTCTATGCGGATACTGTCGAAATTTTTATAGTGCACAACAAAAACATAATGTCTGCATGTTGCATGCCCTTTGTAGAAACCATGTATATGGATGGATATACTTCATCAACACATTAGGCTATGTAGATGGTATTTAGATCAGAATTTGATTTTGAAGGGTATTATCATATTGCACTATAAATATCTAAAATTACTTCATTGCCATGTGACATCCTGATCTAGCATTCAGTTATTTTAGTGATTTTGTCAACACATGTAACATTGTATCGACTACATTCAGGGGCGGCGCCAGGGTATTTTGATAGGAGGGGCAAGACGACCTAAAGATGACGTCATATTTTTCTCCATTAAATAACAGGGGTAATATAGAGTTATATGTTTAAGACCTCTCTTTTTAATACTCCGCTTTCTTGTTTCTTCCGTTTTTTTCCTCCTTTTCTTCTTTTTTTTTCTTTTTTCACTACTTGAAAAATCATAGGGGGGCGGTCGCCCCTTCTGCCCCCCCCTGTAGCGCCGCCCCTGACTACATTGCCTTCCATTATGTGTGACCAAGGAGTTATCCTTGGCGTGACTAACATGCAGTGGCTACATTGGTTCATTCCTATCACCAGGAAGAAGAAAAAAAGGAAAACATGAAGATTTTTCAAAAATCTTTGAGTAATATAATGTAGCAACGTGAAAAATTGTTATGTCTTTAGGAGAATATTATGAGATGGATAATAATTATTTTTGACAGTCTACTGTAATAAAGATACTCAACAGAAATGGTACACGCTGTAATTATGTACAGTGTATGACGTATGGAGAATGTCATATCCATCCAACTTATTTTTTCATGCTGACGCAGTCTAAAAATGCCCTGAGTTTTTTCTGACTTTTTTATCCCTACAATAATTGCTTGACATGTCCATCATGAAAATTAATAAAAGGCGCACTCTCATAAAAAGAAGAGTGTTAAATCAACAATAATTATTACTGGCCGAGGAGTGACAAGGTTTTCAAACTGCTCTGTAATACATGTACTTTTAAAGTGCTGGATGCAACCTTTATAATTGGTTGGCTTGATGGTTTTATTTTACCTGATTGCTATAAGGAAGTATGTGTCTGCTTATACATAAGTAAGCAACCAGGGGACCAATGGCTTTAAGTCCTCTCCGAGGGACTTGGTAATGAGGATTAATGGCTTACCAAATGGCACATAGCGCATCCACTTGGTTTCGAACCCGGGTCCTCCCAGTTAAACGAGACCACTGCTCTACCACTGAGCCAGTGAGTGTTGGATCCAGGAGTATAAGGAGTGAGATACAACATTCTGAACACGCTGTCACCATTCGGCCCTTTTAAACATTTTAAATGCATGGTGATTTAACAATTTTCTTCTCATAAAAGTGCGTGTTTTATTAATATCACGATCGCAAAGGTTTTCGAAAAATAAACCCAAGGGCGATTCTAATATACCCTATAATACTTCCCGTAGATTTCATGTTCGGATTACGTAATACCAGTATACGTCATTGTAATGTTCGCACACGATATACAAGCCAGGCTAATGAAATTGCCTAAGGGGGGGGGGGGGGGGGGGGGGGGGGTGATTTTTCGAAAGTCTTTGGAATCATGTTTAATTTTCATGATTGACAGGACATTCAATTATTTTAGGAATAAAGAGACAGAACAAGAAGTCATAGCATGTCATGGAGGAGGAAGGGAACAGTGCAAGATAAATACAGAACCACGACAGATACCAGATATATCAATATGTAGAGAGAGAGAGAGAGAGAGAGAGAGAGAGAGAAAGAAAGAAAGAGAGAGAGAGAGAGAGAGAGGGGGGGGGGCAGGACACAGACTATTTCCTTCACCTAACTGCATTCAGGTTCAAGGCCCAGACCCTACACTAAATATAAACAAATCATTGTAATCCTCAAGATATCTTATGGCATAAACAAAAGCTTAGTCTTTTTTTAAAATATCGATTTTTAACCATCCGCTTTCTTAAAGAAGGGCTTTCCGAAAGGGAGAGAGGTGATTCATTTATAGACGAAACAGTAAGGAACATTATGATTAGCACTGTATACCATGGAAGGAAGTTCGTCTTAATGCGGGATGCATAGGGTTAAGGGCAAAACCGTCGTGGAACTATTAGCAGAAGCACTGGCGGATTACCTTCTTCAAAACCAAGTCGTGCATGTATACCTTTAGCAAACAGTAAAATGTACCCCATTGTGTTTTTGTGCCCCTTTCTTCAAAAATAATGTTAGACCCCCAAAAGCACCTGAACTCAGTTGTGAGAACTTTTATTTGCTTATCAAAGATCTAAATTAGCACATAAATTAATGTAATAACATTTCCCCCTTTTGTGCTTGTCAGAGGTTTCTCGTAATATTGTGCCTCTTTTTACAAAATTCTGGAACCTCCCTTGGCTGTTTGGAGAATGATGAACTTTAATACATTGTCAGCTATTACAAAGATACTTTTAAAGTTTAGGGAATGAGCTGTTTTGGGTTTTTTTTTCTAATGTGATGTTATTAATCTTACTCTGTAAATCGCTTTGACCAGTTACTTGTAACTGGATGATAAACATTTATTGATATTATCATCGTTATGTTCTCAGAAAGTTGTTACCGCATTCTTAGAACGATGTGGAAAGTGTGATGATAAAATAAACAGCTGGCATGACTGAACTATTGCTTTATTTACGAGATGCAATTTATAGCGTGGTTCTCTGTTTGTTGTTGGCAGCGGTTTATCAACGTTAACAACCTATGCAAGGTGTCATCACTTTTCAGTTCATGGTGTATAATAAGTCCCTATTGAAGCGATGGCTGGAACTCACATTTTGATGGTTAGTTTTATACTTGATCTTTTCTTGATTTTCTTCTTTTTTGCAGATTCTCTCTCCGAGGACAATCACAATAATCGTCACCGCGCGACACAGGAAGAAGCAGCTTTGAATAAATCTCTGAGATGATTAATAAACTTCAAAGGAGGATTCCAAAGAAGATCAAATGCTGCTGAAGGAGGCTACAAGCAAGCTATAGCTTGACTGCTTGGTCGGAAGTGAAGACGCGCGAAGGATGATCGCTGAGAAACCCTAAACCATGTTAACATCAGGCGAAAGACGGCATTGTCATCGACACCTATGACCCTCTTTCATGTGACCATTATCAAGAAGTCTCACATCTTGACTTTAAAAGATTAGGCGGTGACATAATCAAGGTGTGCTTAGAATGTGCTAATGATCGATCACGTCCATAATTATGATACGTCACCCTGCACGTAAGCACGAGACGCACTAAAGTTCATTAAAAGAAACAATGATAGCATACGTGGGTCTTCAAGGCTGGATCGCGCTCTCGTCGATGATTTTACATTGTGCATCCCTTTAAATTAACCTTTCCACCATCCAAGTTTAAAAGGGTTCGATTGTATTTACATCAAGGCTATATTACGACCATTGATTGCGGTAAAGTTTGGTTCATCAAGCCCAGTAGCCAAGGGAGTCATTTGATCGAATGCAGGTGTCTTTGACCTCGGGAAGTTCAGAAAATTTTGACGCCACAATTGTCCCGCCCTTCCGCGATACTTCGCGATGTCGTCTGCTAGCATGCAGTTTTGACTTTTTACCAGACTGGGAAGTGCCCGTGCATGGAGATAACAAGAGTTGTGCTTACAGAATAGGACACTGTTCGTTTATCCTTTATCACAAATTTGTTGTGTCATATCAATATTGATTGTTCGGCTTAAGGCACACCTACGCAAGTTGAAGACAATTTGCATAGAGCTGAATGAATAGAATGCCAACGCGGGCATGACGGAATCCTGAAGGCGATCAATTTTCTACATTATCAGTGATTTTTTTTTTTACGACTGTCACCGGGATAAAATGAACCTCCATGCGGCCTAATAATAACAACTGTCTATTATTTCTGTCGTGTGCCTTCGGCATGTACATGATTGCCACTGATAACAGCTATATCAACTAAATAGTTCAAGTCGATAGCTTCAGTCCATAGTATCAGACATCGTTTTGGGTGTATGGGACTATGGCGAAGAGATGATAGTTTAAATATTTTCCGTTCCCTTGCTGGGAAATGGCTTCTATGTTTGATGATCTGTTGCTGTCCGCCATTTTGATCGGAGATATCGCGACTGGCAAGTCTTCTCTAGTTACTCGATGTGCAGACGGGAGCTTCGATGATAAAGCCATCATAACTACAGGTAGGTGGAGATAGGCATAATTATCAACATTCATTTCGTTAACTTATAAGATGTCATCATCATTGCCACCACCAACATCATTGTCATCATCATCATCATCCCCATCAGCACATCATCTTTATCAACAGCAGCAGCATCATCTGCATCATCTTCGTTCATCTGTATCATCGCCGTTATTTTCACTCGCATCTTTGTCATCCTTATCACTACCGTCATGCATCACCAGCACCACCACCACCACATCATCATCATCTAAATAACTTCATAAGTTTTATTACCATCATCACCTCACCACAATATTATCATCGTCATTATCATCGCCATCATGAACATCATCATTATGATCATGTTTATCATCACCACCAATGACCACCACTCCTCTGCTCCATCCACCACCACCACCATCATCATCATCATCCTCATCCTCATCCTCATCATCATCATCATCGTCGTCGTCACCATACAATAATTATCATGACCATAATTATCATCAATTGTCATTATCATCACCATCATCCACATCATCACCACCACCATCATCGCCAGCACCAACACCATACATGACATCGCCATCATAATCAGAGTTTCCATTAAGTCTGTCGGACATTATAATTTTCATCATCACCATAATCACAACCCTCATCATCACCATCAATCATCACAGTCAGTATGAGCAACAACATCACCATCCTAAACCCCAGCATCATTATCCACATCTTTGATTCATTGGTTCAAACCGAAATCAATACTCTGAGAAAATTTAACATGTCAACGAAGACTTTTTTTTATTTTTTTAAAATTTTTTTAGCCACCATGACCACTGACTAGGAATTTTTCTGGAGACATTTTTGAACGAGCGTATGAGCGCCCAGCAAATGCGGATACCTGCGCTGTACAAGAAGCCACCACCACCACCACCACCACCACCATCATCATCATCATCATCATCATCATCATCATCATCATCATCATCATCATCATCATCACTTTATATATATATTGCTGTATAGAGTTCTAAAAGTTAGTTATTCGTGACGATCAGGTTCATAATCAGTGGCGGATCCAAGTGTAGGGCGTGGGGGCAGGGGGCACGCTTGCCCCTTGCCAAACCAGATCTGCCTTACTTTTAATACACACCTGAGTAAAGCAAGCAAACAAACAAACAACAAATAAGCAAACAAAACAAAAGAGAACGTGTACCATAGTGGACTGGTGTGCCCCACCCCCGCTAAATTAGAGAACCCTTTCCCACACCAGTCAGAGATTTTGGAGATGTTTGTGCCCCGACCCTATAGATCCGAGATCCGCCTGTTTGGTTATACAGTGGCCGTGTTTCATTCACTACTAACAATTTTGAAATACTTAGTCCAAATTTATGTCAGTTATATTAAATAATTCAACAATAACACATTAGCAGTATAATTTGTCATGAAAATTACCTCTTTCATATATATATATATATATATAAATTTTATCACAGTAGCATTAGAATGCACCTGCAAATGAAAGATTTGTATTCCCACGATCAAACTTTTCAAGCATGATAGGTCTCAGTTATGAATAGATTTGCTTTCACGGTCCAGTGCTATCACCAATTTTCCGACAAGAATAGAGACCATTCACCATCATGACAATTCAAAAGATTGCAGTATGTTGTAAAAAAAAAAAATGTAATAAGTTTCTGACAAACAAAAATGAGCCCGTTAAGTACATCAAGAAATTCCCCGGACGTTTCAAAAGGCATTAAGCTGTACAACCGTTTGAAACACAATCATCTTCCACTATGTTCCCTTCTGGCACCCTGCCTCACGCAGCGGCTATACCGGAATGCATTACCATTAGGTATAATGACATTTGGTCCAGTTGTCATATGGTCTAACATCATTTGTTCTAATATCGGTTTGTCCACTGCGCTCTTCATGATGGTCTAATCAAGATATTGCCCAATTAGCGTTTCGTCCAAAAACCTGTAGGGCTGATAGCCGTATTAGACAAATTGGCATTAGACCAAATGACACTTTACCTTGTATATATATAGGCATCTTTTGTTATCTGAGGCACCATGAGAAAATTTCTATGAAAATTTATCCAGGCTTTTCAAGAAAAGTGTTTATTTCCTTTTTTCATATCCAGTCGTATGTACATAATAATATATAACAAACTACTGCATTAATTATACCAAGTTAAATATTATATATATATATATATATATATATATACATATATTCATTCTTTGATTTTGTATAGAACTTTTGTTATTTCACAACGCGGGATCGTTCTTTATTTGCTTATCTGACAAAGATATATTTTGATAAACAACCGTTTGTTTGATTGCCCTGCATCTGGATTCTCCTATTGTTATTATTGTTTATTCTGTATTATTGAACTTCCATTAGTATTTTGTGAATTGTTTTGAGTAATTTTTTTATATATAAAAATGTAATAGAAATGAAAAGAAACTCAAAAATAGAAACTGAACAACAGAGGCGAAAAACAAATCCCTCATCAGCTTCCAACAGGCAGTTGTAGTTTACATCGCTGTGCTAGTGCAGTCCATTCTGCGCCCGGTCCAAAGGAATTTGAGAAAGACATCAGTATTATAACTACATTCCAATTGCAACTAGCAAAAATTGATATAAATATTCTTCCATACCCCGTTCATTTATAGACTGGAATAATCTACCAAATACTGCAAAAAACAATTCTCGACAAACACAAATTCAAAGAATCCGTCCGAAAGCTAAACAAACAGTATAAGCAAAACTCCTCTCTCGTAGCTTAAACATCACCTGCGCACCCTACCCCTGCCTGTTTTACACCTTTTAGGGGTTGGGCAGTATACCTGCAAGAAAGAAGAAAGAAAGAATAAGGAAATAATCTAAATGGATGAAATTCGAATTGAATATCGTTGTGGCATTTCAATTTGGAAATTTGCAACCTTGGCCAAAGCTGCTTACCATAGGGGTACGAGGCTTAGTTCTATAGAGGAGGTGTAGTTCTAGAGGAACTGTAGCCCACCACCCCGCACCTCCCCCAGTAATTATTAAAAGACCAAAACTCGGACAACCGTCATCTCATATATATTCGAGCAGCTGTTTAGTTTAGTTTTTTTTATTTAATAAAATAGATGTCTTATCTTTTATGTTTTGCTGACAAAATTAAGTCATTATTATGATACAATGGCACCTTTTTTGCTAGCTCGCTTTGCTCATTCGAAAAACTTAGGAACTGAAAATTCTGATAATCGGGCAAGAGATGTCAGCCCCTGACGAAATCGTCTGCTGCCTATGAATTTTGATATTCACTATAGTATTCCACATGGTCATACCTTTTGGCTAAATATAGTAAATACGTTTTCACAACAGTCATTATGACGTCACGTTTGTTTGTCTTTAAAGGCGTGGACTTCAGCATAGCCAAGCTGACGTTGGGCGGATCCACCGAGGTACGGCTCCAGCTGTGGGATACCACCGGCCAGGAGAAGTACCACGCCATCACCACCCAGTACTACCGCAGGGCCATGGGCGTGGTCCTGGTCTATGACGTCACGAGGAGGGACTCCTTCGAGCATCTGAAGGAGGTGTGGATCCCCATGGCGATAGAGGTAATTTTCAAACCCCCCCCCCAAAAAAAAAGAAAAAAAGAAAAAAAAAAAGAAGTAAATAAATAAAATAAAATAAAAAATAAATAAATAAAATAAATAAATAAATAAAATAAAAAAATTACAAATTACAAATGAAGGAAAAAAAAAATGTTGGCTGTAGATGGTTTAGTGGTCGGCTCTATTGTCTTCCCGCATAAAGTGACCTCGTATCAAAACTGAGTCACGCGTATTATAAAAAGGTAATATTTGTCATAATAATGAAGCGGTTTTATTTACCTATATAGGAGCTTGCCTAATCTCTATCCATTTTGCACTTCCTGAGGGCGCCGCAATTATTATTACCCCAGCATTGCCAGGTACCCATCTGATACATGAGGGACAAAAGTGGGTAAAACACCTTGTCCACGGAAGTAAGCAACTAGCCAAAATCGAATCCAAGACCTCTCGTCTGAGAGTCCAGAAGCTTCACCAATACACCACAGCGCTTCCACCGTCTGACATGCAAAACATGTAAAATGTCGGTCGTCAGATGTAAATATATAAAAGCATTTGAATGATGATTGATTGAAATGCGGGAAAAAAAAACAAAAAAAAAAAAACAACGGTTAACCATATATAGTGCTTTTTGAGTTGTAAATGCCTTAAACATTAATGAACCAAAATAATATATTTATACTCCACGTTGCAATGTTAGCAAATATTGTGTCAATGTCATGATAAATCAACATGTATACGATTCTTCGAACAGGTCTCTTTCCGATCTCCCCCGTGAACCCGACTCATTAAAGGGGAAGTCCGAGAATTACTTGGTTTTAATAGAAGAAGCCTAAAAATCATATTCTGGGGTTAAAAAAAAAAAAAGAGAATATGTATTATTGATGTAAACAAATAAATTGGTGAGTTGCAAGGAAATGACTTCATAAACTCATGCCCGATTTGCCAGTTTATCTAGTAATTTTCCCTAGATTCTGATGTCATTAAAAATCCTAACTTTTATATTAGTTGTCCGATTTTTCAATTTTTCCTTTTTTGATCTGTTCGTCTGATTGTTCTCTTTTTAAATCATGCATGCAATTCTTGGACCGGATTTCCCCTTTAACACATCTCTGTGGCAACAAAGTTTTCTTTTCTTATTTGAATACACAATCTTAATCTTATATGAAATCTTCAAAAGAGCATTTATTAAAGCAAACCATAATTTTTCATATGCTAAGTCATTCTATCGACCTGTTGAAATGTTGACAGAGAAAAGATAACATATCTTCCTAAGTTGTTTGTGTAGCCACATACTTCCTCAGATAATCGTATTTTAACAAGATGTACGGCAAGATACAGTGATGGATTGACAAGGGAGTCATAGGGGGTGGGGGGCCCGAAAAAAATATCTGACGAGCAAAATAAATAAATGAATGAATAAATAAATAACGATAATAATAAAGCCTAATCACATTTTCATGTTCCCTTTCGAGTCTTAAATTACTGCAGGAAAGGAGGGGGACCAATAAAGGAACATTATTGTTTTTAATGTACTTAATGCGTATTTAATATGTCAGATTGGGGGCAGTAGATCTTGTACCCCTGGATCCTCCAGTTGGGTCTATCCGTCCAATCACCGTGTTTACGCCCCCTACCCCTCCGACCCGATCCTGAAACGTGGTTCGACGCCAGTATGCTTGGACTTCGCTCAAACACGTAATCATTTCAGTATGAATATTACCACGTAACCTACTTTCATTTTGATAAAAAATGCCGAATAAATATTGCCTGGTTATGTGCCAACTTCAGAGTTGGTTAGAGAAATATATATGTCGTAACCTCTTAAAGACCACCTACAGTAATGGTAAGGGTAACAGTAATAATTGTTAAGATATTTTGATATATATCTTATTCTATTTAATTTCCAGGAATTATGGAAAGTTATCACGTTTATCATGTCGTTAACACGGTCAAAGTGTATGCTTTATGCTATTTCGAAATCTGATCATAAAACAATTAACAGGAAATACAAATTATTCATTTCATGATTCCGCATCGCGGCAGGAGAAACAAATTCACAAAAACCCAAACCAGGGGCGTCACTAGAGGTGGAGGTGAGAAGAAGGCTGGGAGGTGACATCCCATTAAAATTTCTGTCGGCAACTTTGCATTTTTAAATTTTTTTTTGGTAGTGTGCCGGCAAATCTAAATAACTTTTTGCGTTTAACTGGTTGAGAAATTCGTAAGAGATGAAATGAAATAAAATTAAACAGAAAATTGCCCATGGTGTTCCTGTTTCCAAGGCTTTTGGGTGAATTGCATGACGAACTGGCCGGAAGACAGGGCCGGTTAATAGAGATGGCCGGATAAATGAAGTTCGGATAAGTGAGGTCGGACTGTACAGAGATGTGGTGTATTCTCGAAATATATCATAATTTAGTAATCAAGAAGAGGAAGAAGGGAGCGAAATACTGTATTGGAGATATAAGATTATGTCATGTTGACACATGCAGTTGTCACAGTTGACATGTGATGTTAAATCTAATTCTTCCTCTTTTTTTTTTTTTTTTTTTTTCATTGTGTGATTCTCTTCATTGTGTGATTCTCTCAGAACGCTGACCCGGAAGCAGTATGGATGTTGCTTGGCAACAAAGTGGACCTTGCAGACTGGCGTGAAGTCAGCATCGAAAACGGCCACGAGGTAAGCATCTCGTCATCTGATTGGTCAGAGGCTCAGAGCTCAGTTGAATCGCGTCCCATTTTGCCTTTTGTAAAAGCAAAAAATAAACTTTTATTTCCAGGAGAAAATTGATATCGAAAGTTATGATTGTAAAATCGCTCGGCGCAACATTATACCTGTACGAAGATGATTTTAGGGAAATATGGCAAACCAGGCAAATAATCTTCTATTACCCATGTAAACTGATGGTTGCACTGTCAGAAATGTTGGTTAAAAATCATTAAGTTGTTTAAAATATGAACCTACCAACTTTTGGTTAAAAAAAAAAATGTATGTAAAACATATGGGGATTTTTTTTAAACCCAAAAGTTGGTAGATTCATATTTTAAACAACTTAAAATCTTTTCACAGAATTGGGGGGGGGGGGGGGGAAGAAGGGTTGCCCCCTTTCACCCCCCCCCCCCCAGTTGTCGCCTTTGCTTATACGCATTTGAAATTTATTTGATTTAAACTATATTAATTTAGTCGACATTGTCAGATGAAAAACGTAGACGGGGTATTGATCAAAAAGGGTCAAAATAACAATATTGACTTACAGTATACGACGACCGTATGACAGAAAAAAAAGTGATTACATTACATCTCGCTCCCATCCTCCTCCCCATCACCTTATCCTCCTCCTCTTCTTCCTCCTCCTCCTTCTTCTTCTTCTTCCTTCCTTCCTTCTTTCCCCCAGCTCCCCATTGTCTCTCTCTTTCTCTCTACATGTATATCCCTGTTTTGTAAAGAGAGAGAGAGAAAGAAGAGAGAGAGAGAGAGAGAGAGAGAGAGAGAAAGAGGGGAAGGGAGAGGCGAAAGAGAACGAGAGATGCAGCTGGCAACACCAATAAGACCCTTAACCCCACACCCTTCAAATAGGTTGCTTTGCTCCCTTGCATAATCGGGCCTCAAAGACTGGACCCGCCACTGAAATGATTCAATGATAATGCCCAATCTTATATTTCTCTATCTCTATAGCTTGCATTGTGCCTGGGATGCCCCTATTTGGAAGTCAGCGCGAGAGAGAACCATCTTGTCTTCGATGCCTTTCATATGCTTGCCAAGCAAATCCTGAAATATACGGTAATAATTATACAGGAAAAACATTGTTATATGTTTCTTCAGCTATCATGAATTTGCTCCGTTAGAACCCCTGGTGTATGATAGTGGTAGTTTGGATTTCAAAATGAAAATGTCTAAGTTATGCAAGATGAATAGTAATAATGAATAATTTCAAACAAATCTATATTTATCATTGTCTTTAAAGATTTTCTTTAATTTTGTGTCTGTCTTACATTATCTGCTTTCAAACATGTCAAACTCACGTAGACACAAAAGAATAAAGAAAGAGAGAAAAAGGAGACATTACTACGATTATCTACGAATTTCACGAATTTAAATAAAACATTTCACTTTAAGTCCTGTTGGTTTGACTGTTTATTTGCTTTTTATTCGGTGTGTTTTCTTCAGGGGTGATCTTGCTGTAGCTAATACATGTACTTTCGATTCATTTTAATATTGTTTTTCCACATCTGATTTCTATCTCCCTCGATCCTCTACCTTCCAGTACCCTAAACTCAACCCCTGTGCCAGCCCCAGAGCGAAAAGCATCAAACTCGAGAAGGAACGTGACAAATCAAGTTGTTGCAGATGACGACACGATCAACATCACGACCTTAAGGTCGATCCAGGTCGATCCAGGTCGATGTCGAAAAAAAAGTCCACTTGCATCTCTAAGACTTCGACGGATTCCAACCGAACTTTTTTGATCACCACCTTGCATCGGCCGGGGATGGATTATGTTGTTATTGTCGAAGAATGTGACAATAGTATCGACGGATCGCTACTCGAACTTCTCGACACCCGTCTCGCCTTAAGGTACAGGTCATTGTCGGTATGGAAGAATATTCTATTGACATCGATTAGGAAGCCATCGGTAGATCCCTACTTAACTTTTCGAATCACCATCACGCCCTGAGGTCGTGGTCATTGTCGCTATGGAAGCATATCTGACTGACATTATAAGGAAGTCATCGACGAAGCCTTACTCGAACTCTCTCTGGACGTGCGGGCGTGTTCCTATATAGAGGGGAGTAGGCGGTCATCCGTAATTTGTTGTTGGATGCCTTGATATTTATACATCATGTAGAACAGTGAACTGAAGCCGATGGTTTAAGTGTATAAATGATTTATTTTTAAATCAGTGGCGGACCCAGGGAGTGCGTGAGTGTGTGTATGTGTGTGTGTGTGTGGGAGGGGGGGGGGGGGTGCACAGGGGGTACAGGGGGCACGTGCCCCACTGGCAAACCAGAGTGCCATATATACTTTTACACACATAAGTAAAAACGTGGTCAAACCAAGGAGTACCTCCTTGGTCAAACATGTGCTATAGTGTGCCCCTGGCCAAATTTGTAAAAAAAAAAAAAAAAAGAAAGAAAAAAATCTGTGTGCTTGCCAGAGGATTTTATTTTTAGACATGGTTGCCTCAGAAAATGTGAACGCCCTCTTTCTTTGGCTTGTCACATTTTTGAGACTTGTGCTTGCGATTAAATAATCGTGTGTCTGCCACTGTGAAAGTTAACTTGACGAAAGCATTTTTCGCACTTTGATTTTGAAACAACTATTTCATCAACTGAAATTGTATAGTTCTATGAAATATGCATGAACTTCGTGCGTGTATATAGAAGCAAACGGAGAGATAAAAATAAAAAGTTGCATATACTTATTTTTTTTTAATGCATCCCTTGGTCACTACGGAATATTTGAAAAAGTTCCAAATTATATATTGCATATAGGGTAATGTTCGATCACTTTACCCTGAAATATCAAATACGCGTTCCGTGGACTCATCTGAAGAGAATCATTCGTTAAATTAAAGAAATTTATTCGTCATAATAATGTTGGTAACGTGATATTTAGAGCAATAGCAAAGTATATGCACTTAGATATAAATGAATGAGGTTGCTACGCGTTTGAAACGCATAGAAAGAATCAAACTAAAATTTTCATCAAACAGAAATTTCAAATTCTATTGTCACTTAGTACAGTCTAGTTTGTTTAATAACAAAAAAAATATCACAAGTAAGTCGGGTCGCAATTTGATTGTAAAATGTAAACTTATACATGTATAATATTGTGCTTATTATACTTGGATTTTTAATTTTTTTTTACTTTTCATGAGTGCAAAACTGTAAAAATTTAATTTTTAAAAAATATGTAATGATAATCCGAGGACGAAATAATGACTACTTGAGGACTGACATTTCTTGCTTTGTTCCTTTGTATTCACTCCTGTATAGTATTTTTCATTTCTCAAACAATATTTCTACATGTTATAGGCCGTGCAATTGAACCAACATTATATTGCCTTTATGTACTTCCGGTTTATATGTAAATATTAATGAATTTTAGATTTTTTGTTTATTAATATGTTATATAGTTTACATGGACCGATTTGATATGTATATTTTGACACCGTATTGACCACTGTGATGACAAATAACAAATTTCCTGGTTATTTGGACTTAAGGCTATGTATCACCCTTTCTGATCTTATTTTCTATGTGCGTGCTAAGGTAAAAGTGACGGTATTTCGAGGAAGAAAAGACTCGGAGATGAATAGACAGGAAAAAAAGGAAGAGTAGGAGAAAGGGAGAGAAAATGAAAATGTGACAGCAGAGAGAGAGAGAGAGAGAGAGAGAGAAAGAGTGAGAGAGGAGGAGAAGTGAAGAGGGAGAAGGGGAGAGGGATGGAGAAAGAGAAAGAGGGAGAGAGAGAGAGAGGTGAATGGGGAGAGAGCGAGTGAGAAAGAGAAAGAGAAAGAGAGAGAAAGGGAGAAATAGAAAGAGAGAGAGAGAGGGGGGGGGGGTTCAGGGCGTAGAGGGGGTTAATAGCTGATATTCGAGCCTGATCTTCCAAACATAATTGTACAGTGGAAACTCAGTATAACGAGGTCCTTGGGACCATTAAAATTACCTTGTTATAGCAGGAATCTCGTTATATCAGGTTAAAAAAAACAATAGAACACCCAGTGCACGTATCTTAGCACTCACTCATGTGAGTGAAAAATTGATTATTAATTAACCAACTCTATGTGAAGCCTTATATCACCAATAAAATGTAAGTTATTTGCTCCCCATGAAAAATGTACATCCAAGAAGAAAAAAAAAATAAATAAATAACTTGCCAGCTTTTGCAAAAATAAAGTTTTCAGTTAATTCATGTAATCAATGCACGGTATATATAATAATCAAAACCCTAATGAATTGCCATTTTGATAAATTCTGCTCACTCACTTCGCTCGCTCACAATATGCAACTGCTGATGACATTATTCAAATAATGATATCACATCGAACTTGAAGTGAAAATCATAACAAATTACAAATCAAGAATAGAAGGATTTAAAAAACAAAAACAAAAACAAAACAAAAACAAAAACAAAAACAAACAAACACTTAAACGCCGGTGTCACCGGATGAGATGTCCGTTCGGATGACGTGTCTCCACGGACACCTCATCCGGATCGGAATCAGGACCACGTGTCCCATATACGGACCAGCTGTCCCCATTTCTTGCGTATAAATTCGCGCGAGCTCACACCGTGTATTCAGTGCGATGCTCGATGCAATTTAACCCATAGACTTCGGCGCATTTTTTATATTGATGTGTCTAGCTAGTGTGTGCTTCATGCCGCGTGCATGACTGTGGGGGGGGGGGGGGGGGGAGCTCAGAGAGGAGTTGGGTTTGAACTCCGATGACTGTATAGTACTACCGTTGGTAGGTACTACAGTCGTTTGTGTACTAGCTAGTGTGTACGTGCTGCGTGCGTGGGTATGTGCGTGTGTTTGTGTGTGTGTGTGTGTGGGGGGGGGGGGGGTCGAGGAGGAGCTGAGCAATTGTCATGACCCTGATATAAAAGATGATAATCTAATGCTTCCACACATATGCGTCTTGATGGCGGCTCATATACTTTTTTTAAACATGTCTTAGAAATGAGAGTTTCAGGCAGCGAGGTCAAAGACTTTTTTCATAATTATGATGTTATTGTATTCAGGCACGTTACTGCCCTATCCCCATGGCACCCGAATGCTTGTTAGTTCCACTTTCTATATTGGAATGAGCATTTCCTCGTTCGCTTCGCTCGCTCGCAAACCTTATAAATGAATTTCATGCAGCGAGGTCCATGATATTCAATGTTATGACAATTTTCGGGCACATCACTGCCCTATCGTCATGGAGCCCAGATATTATATAGGGTTACCTTTCTATAAAAGAACAACAGCAAAGTGCCCCCCCCCCCACCCCGTTCGCTTCACTTCCTAAAAACTTTATTAATATGAATGATTCCCGCCAACAATATGACCGGAGATATAGCTTTAAACTTCACCTATCGGTGACTAATTAAATTTTTTTTGCAATTTAAAAGTACATTTTTTATTTTTCTTTCGCTCGCTTTGCTCGCTCGCAGTATTTGGAATCTTACACAGTGGTAGTATAATATGTTCAGGCTTCACATCTGACCCACCCCCTATCAAATAATTCTGACTTGGCTCAAGCCCTCGAGGGGCACGCCCCTGACCCCCCACCCGCCACCCCTACTCGGCCGCTTCTCTCCCTCAGAAAGGTCCACTATTTGCAATGTTGAACCCCCCCCCTTGAAAAAATCCTAGTTACGGGCCTGGGCTTACAAATTTGTGAATGTACGCACTATTTAATATTTCGTGCAGTGAATTTCAGGATTTGTGCATTCAAATTAACAAACAACTTTGGCCGATAAGGTGGCTTGGGCAACCAGTTTCATTTGGGGGAATTTAATTTAATGATATATTATTTTGTTCATTTGTTTCCATCTTTGTATGCGCATATATGTGTTTCTATCTCATAAGTTTGTTTTTTATCAGCGTTGTTATTTTGGAAATACATGTATGTTTAGGGTGTATTTTAATCCATTGCATTTTGCATGTTTTCTCAATTATGTTCATAACTGTCATGTAATACATGTAGGTACAGATTTGTTTTTCTTTCTGTTCATCTTTACATCTTTATTATATAATTTTTTAATCAGTGTTTGTTTTTCTTTCTTTTCATCTTTACATCTTTATTCATTCTTATCAGTGTTTATCTTTCTTTATACCTTTACATCTTTATTTACGTATTTTCATCATTTTTTTTTTCTGTCTTTTCATCTTGACATCTTTATTCATTCTCATCTTTGCTTTCTTTTCACCTCTACATTCTTACTCATTTTCATCAGTTTGTTTTTCTTTCTTTTCATCTTTACATCTTTATTCATTCTTATCAGTTTTTTTTCTTTATATACGTGCCCCCCCCCCTTGGCTAAGTGCCTGAATATCATTGCCATAACATATTCTATATACTTTTTAGAAAAGATGATTTTGCATCAAGATTAAAAAATTATGCCATAAATATTGCATGTAATTTATAACACACAATGAAAAAAAAGAGGCCAGAGAGAACATAATTCTACTGAGACAATAATACAGATGTGTACATGTATTTCACATTTCATCATTTTCCCTCTCTTGCTCCCTCCCCTCCTCACCCTGAAAATAATAGCAAAATAAAGACAATAACAACAGTGGCGGATCCAGGCGGGGCGCAAGGGCCGCGCGCCCCCTATAATTTTATTATTATTTTTTTTAATGCGACTTTTGCACATGATTTTTTTAAAAGTCCTCCCCTGCTCGGTCGCTCTGCTCCCTCGGCGCTGGCGCCCCCCCCCCCCCTATTTCAAATTCCTGGATCCGCCACTGTAACAATGAGTAATAAAAAAAATACACAAACAAAAATATCGTAAAGTATTGTAATTCAATACATGAAAAGTTTATTTCAAGACATATTCTCTGGTATAACAAGAAAAACACTGTTTCCAACACATTCAAAAAATATGTCTCGCACATCTTCTTCCCAAGACCAATGTGTGTGCCAAATTTCATGAACATATTTCTTAAAAAATGAGGGAGTAGTTCGATCCGCAAGATTTGTAACGGACGGTATACGTGCTAAGTCAAACTTTTGCTCCGTCGCGTCGCGATGCATGCAGTGTGAAAGTAATGGGGACAACGAGTCCGTACGTGGACGTTTGTTTGTTTTTTGTTTTTTTGTATTTTTGTTTTTATTGAAAAAGAACACAAGAATATAACGTATTTACAATGATATCGTATGCATAAACTATTAAAAGACATAAAGCAACTTAAGACAAGACAAGACAAAACCCAAGACACGCCACAACACATGACAAGACAAGACATACGGACAAACAAGAGATACATGACATGACAATGCACAACACCACAGGTAACAATACAACACAACACAACAAAAATGTCTCTCTGAAGATAAGAACAGCAGAGACCCACCATAACCATGGTAACCGGGACCATAAAAAAGACTAATGCCCAATACACTGATGGCATAATAAACTGCAAATGAAAAGTGCTCAAGTTTCATCAATAATACATCTAAAATCTTTACAATCCCAAAAAGGCAACGCTCTGTCTAGGGGCCGGTGGGGCTCTGCTGTAAACCCATTATTCACAAAAATAATAGAAGTAAATCAACATAACTTGTCACTGACAGTAAGTATCACGGCAAGAGGGAGCGAAATGTATCAAAGCTCAATTAAATAAATGAAATCGACCATTTTAGAAAATGTGAGGTTAATTTCCCCCTTTTCTCTGATATCTTATACTCGATATTTTGCGTGGACGTTTGTTCCGTACGATCTATTTTGCGGGCAAATCAGGGTGAGATGTCCCCAGGACATATGGTCCTGATTCCGATCCGGATGAGGTGTCCGTGGAGACATCTCATCCGAACGGACATCTCATCCGGTGACACCGGTCGACCTTCCCCTTTCCCTAGACGCAAATTAATAATGTAAATTGTCTGAACACAAGGTCAGACCATTAAAGATATTGTATTGAATTTGTGTTCTCACTCCTAGATATGCCAATGAAATCTTGAATAAAACAACTTATCGTAAATGATAATTTATCTAGTGCCCAAAGTCCAACCTTACACGCTATCAACGGATCCCAATCTGGGAGGTCTGTGATTAAATTTGCACAAGAATGGACGGTAATTTTTGTTTGCCAAATCTTACAATATAATCATTATATTTTGATAATTCGTCTAATGATTAAAGTCTAATAATATTATAAGAACTCTAACTTGCGATAAGTGGTATTTAGCTTACACAAGAACTGGAGTTATGAAAGTAAGATCATACGACTCCTCCACTGGCGGACGCAGGGGGATGATGGGGGTGCTCGTTTTTCCGAAGGTTCATAATTCCGAAGGGTTCGTAAATTCCAAAGTACAAATTTCCCATAGCAGATGGTTCATAATTATTCCGAAAATGAAATAGGGTTTATAATTCCGAACATTTGATTCATTACTCCGAAGGTTCGTAACTTTGAAAATGAAACAGGGTTCGTAATTCCGAAAATGAAAAAGGGTTCATAATTCCGAAGGTTTGTAATTCCGAAAATGTAGTAGAGCCCTATATAACTTTTCGGAATTACGAACCTTCGGAACCATGAACCTTTTTCATTTTCGGAATTATGAACCTCCGTTAAACAATCTGGCATACTAAATACATAAGAATTTGCCCCCTAATGTGGCAGCCATCCGAGTTTCAGCCCCCAAAAGGCACCTGGAAATTTGATGATTTCTTTGTTGCTTGTTTGTCAGAGAGTTTTCAGGTTAGTGCCCCCGGGAAAAGAATCATGGACCCGCCACTAAATAATCACAAATAAGAATATTGTGATAATCATTATCATAAAATCTTAACGCATAATTCGGTATCAACCAAAACCAATCGGTGGGACGTGCGGTTTAGTTCACACCAGTGGCGTACCCAGGATTTTTTACAGGGGGAGCAAATTTTGTCAACTGTCAAATTCTGCTTGGAGGGAGACCCGACAATTTTTTTTTCTCCAGCCCTCAAAAAGTCGCTCAGTAGGGGGGGGGGGGGGGGAGGGGTTATCAGACGTGTTTTGCTCCATGATTCTCTGACAAGCAAACAAAAGGTTTTTTTTTTTCCCTGTCAAAAGTTGTCAGGGGGGCACTCTGCCCCCTGCCCCCCCCCTTGGGTACGCTAGTGGTTCACACGGAGTTATGAAAGGGATAGATTGTTTGCTAAATCTTACCCCCCAAAAATCAATTTTGATAAATATATTAAATGCTCAAAGTCCAAAATGTGCTTAATTTTATAACACACAATAATGGTAATTATGCAAACTTAATTGTTACGACTAACAAAATGCGTGCATTTTCTCTTGTTTTTCTATCAGTCCTCTTTCAATTAATGGAAGCCTTTAGATAAGTTCTCTCGTTAAAAGAAATATTGTAGTACATAATTACAACAGATAGTTTGTTTAATCGAGATCAGATGTATTATTTTTTAAATGTAAAATCAATTAACAGTTTTGAATTGTGAGTAGGCTTATAATTTTGTTGTCAGGGGCCCGTTGCACAAAACTTGCGTTTGAACGCAACTCAGGAAAATCAAACGCAACTTTATTTTCAGCCAATCAGAAGTGCGCATTTAGGACTTGCGTTCGATTTTTAGGAGTTGCGATTAAACGCAAGTTTTGTGCAACGCGCCCCAGGTATGCTTCTCGCGCGATGATGAAATACTACAAAGACGATTCGCTTTAATTTTCATTATTTTACACCATGTCCATACAAGTTGATTAATCCGTGAATCTGCTGCCACCTACAGGCCTGTTACTAGTAGTCTACGATCAATCAACCAATACTGTATTATCTTGACTTCCATTGCGATTTAATGCAAATCAACGTATATTATTATTATATTATTTATATCAAATAGGGCCTCATGGAAGACCACCACTATGGTGAAAATGTGCTACCCTGTATAAATATCAAAAATAAATAAATAAATATAAATTGAGGAAATATATATTATATATATATAGGCCCTATTGAGGAAATATATATACATGTATATACATACAGTACATACATATTTTTATTGCACGCATTTCAACGAAGTGTCGTATAGGCCAGTGCTACATATTTCGCTTTTTTTTTCGTGGTTAATGACGGATACAACAGTGTAATGTCTATTTTTAGAATGCGATGTCTGAAGCATTCTTGAATAAGAATGAATGAAATTAATGTGGTTTCAAAGTTTCGTTTGGCCTGCAAATAGTCTGCGTTGTACTCTGTAAATACATTACAATGCAATACGGGACAGCGGCAGAAACTTGGATTAATAAAAATGTATGGTAGAGTGGATCATATTTACATAATAGTAGGTAAGGGTTTTCACCCTCTTTTTCATTTTATTTTGGAGAGCCAGCCTGCCTTTCCGTCCGTGTGTGTTTAAAGGCCAAGTCCACATTAATATCAAGTTGATTTGAATAAATAGAGTCAAATTAAACAAGCATTACAGTGAAAATTTCACTGAAATCGGATGTAAAATAAGAAAGTTACGGCATTTTGAAGTTTTGCATAATTTCATGAAACAGTGATATGAATAACATGGGCAGTATACAAATGAGTGAAGCGATGATGTCACACACTCACTTTTCCTTATGTATTTTATTATATAAAATTTCAAATATTTCAATTTTATGGATGTGATAATAAAGAATCTCTCCCTTGAAAATAAGTTACAATAATGATGATTTTGCATGTTCCATAAGGAGTCAAACCATGTTTTACATTATTGAAGCAAAAAATTGAAATATATGATATTTCATATAATAAAATATATAAGGAAAAGTGAGTGTGTGACGTCATCGGTTCACTCATATGCATAAATGTTGACTCGCCAGGAGGACGCCAGACACGCGCCAGACCATCCCCGAGATACGCGTCGAGCGCGCTGGACCAACGCCAGACACACGCGGAGCACAAGCTGGGTATTCGTTTCATATGTCATGTTGTGGTAACCCCTTGTCCCCTTCCCCCTTCTCTTCTCACTTGTTTTCTTTATCTTTGCCCTATTTTCTCTCTCCTTCTTCACTTCTGACTCCTGTTCCTATTTTTTCCTCCTTCTGTTTCATTGCTTATCTGCCTTATCACTTAAGCATCTCTCTTGTGTGTATATATATATATATATATATATATATATAATTTATGTGTGTGTGTGCGTGTGTGCGTGTGTGCGTGTGTGGGTGTGTGTGTGTGTGTGTGTGTGTGTGAATGTTGTAGATACGTTAGCACTGTGTATTAGATTTATCTAGTTATTGTTTTTTGCCTTATTAACTTTAAGCCATATAAAAAGCATTTTGCTATATTCTTCTGAGGGACCCAATTTACAAACTTTGCTTCTCCTGGTCACCTCAAGTTTCTTCTCTTTTCCTGCTAATTATAAAAAGAAATGTACAATTGTATGATATGTATTATACAATGTTACTGAAGAAAGATAAATAAATAAATAAATAATAAAATAAAATAAATAGGGCTGCTGCTACATTGAATTCACTGATTATTATGAAAATATGTCATTAGATAGGTCTAAGCGTCATCTTTTGTTTTTTTCGGAGGGCCCTTCCCTCCCAAGAATCAAGGTTAGAGTCTGTGCGCGTATCCAGGATTCTCTGGCCGCGGGAAGGAGGTGGGGTCACGAATGAAGGTCCGGAAAAATCTCAGACAAGCCAAAAAAAACCCAAAAAAAGAAACCAAACAAACAAACAAAAACAAAAAACAACAACAACAAAAAATATAGAAAGAAAGAGAGAGAGAGAAAGAGATAGAGAGAAAATAAAGATTCTCACAGCTTTCATCATTCTGACCGTTTTGAGTAAAAAAAAAGAAAAAAAATCCTAGACAAGCTCCCCCTACCCCAAGAGCTTTTTCAGGAGTAGGCCTAGTGATTTTTCCCCCAAAATCTCCAACATGCAGAACGAAAAAAAAAAAAAAAAAAAACAGAGAGAAAAGAAAATACTAACCATGAACCCCCCCCCAAAAAAAAACAGTTCTCTAATTTTTCCCGGAGAGGGGGGGAGAGGGGGGGGGGGGCACCACGTACAAACATTTTGGCACATTTTTTCTTAAAATACACCAAAAGAGCAAGGGGTTTGGCACGTAATTTATATACCCTCTATGTAGCTCACACATGATTATAATACAAACATTTTAATTGTAGGCCCTATCTATCTGGCATGGTGCCATATAACTTCCGAACATATTTTGCCCCGGCCGAGAGATGTTAGACGGTTGTGGATATTTCCTTAATGGTTCTGAAGTACATATTGTATAGCCTACCAATAACGAATGAACAAGAATTCTTGTTCAAGATAGCGAGTCTTATCTCTGTGCTTTGTGTATACAATCGATTATGATTCAGTTACGCATCAAAACTGAAATCAGGGTTCGTGCAAACATGACCTTGGTTCCTCAGCTCAGATATCGAATCTCTACACCTAATACTCAGTCTTGAATGAGAACTCTCTACCAACAAGAACGCATTGGAAGGACTTATGATAGCAAGACACACAGAGATTACTACGAGTGGGTCCATAATATGCAGCTCATAGATTATGCATCTGAAACTCGCAGAAGAGGTCGTCATTTGAGTCTCGATCTCCCGTATTGTATATGACAGAACTCCAGCAGTGGTAACCTAGACCAGGATCAGGTCCTATGGTGTTTGTATACTACGGTTAGACCATCACAAGTTACCTAATATTTGTTGATCTAGCGCGACGGTGCGAGTTCGAAGCTTTATTCAAGTTCTGACATCATCGATTTGTAAACCCAACTTAATACTTGTGACCTGATCATACTTACGGTACGGTACTTTACGTAGACGTCTGTTTCTACTGAAGTTATTCAGAGTTATCAGACCGGACCGTGCAGCTAGATCGAAATAAAGAAAGGAGAAAGAGAGAAAACACCACATAATACGCTACTTCTGCAGTTTGCAAAGTCATTCATTCCTTCATGCTATTGAAAATTGTACATGGCTATTACGTTCTGGCATTCGTTGACTGTCGATGTCGATCATATGGCGTATAGATCTAGTTTCGTTTTGAATGAGAAGGGTTGTTGAGCAGACTGTTTTAATTGATAATTGGCCGCTCAGTTTACTTCCTCGATCGAGTTAATATTGTTGTCACCGTCGATTATTATTACACGGTATCTTATTGCAATACTGCCTCACGTTTGGAATATATATTAGGCCAGCGTATTGCATTGCAGTTTTGATCTCAATTGATTGTTGTTCGTCGTAAAATCCGTTGGAAATAAAACATTCAAGTTGAAGACCTTGACTTGAGCGAGTGATGTCACATACAGATGACCCGACCGTGCCCTTGATGGACCAAGTTTTGGATGTTATGGGGATGTGAGCTTCCAGACTTGGGGAAAAACTTACATACCATACAAACTTGCATAGAATAACTTGTTGGAACAATTATATTATTGTGTGAAGAGCATTGGTGAGTATTGTAAAGGACATACTAATTTTCGTTATCATTTCTGAATCATGGCTTCATTATGTTTTTTTTTTTTTTTTCATTATGTGTTCCATAAGCATCATAAGCATGTACCAACCCAACGACAGCTGCCATTACCAGCTATACCACCAGTTTCACTATCAACATCATCATCATGATTATCATCACCATCATCAAAACTATTACGACCAATCATCTGATCATAGCTTCTGTTATATGTTCTTGGTTTAAAAAAAAAAAGTAATCCTATCATAATGATACCAGGGGCCTGTAACATAAAGAGATACAATCAATCTTACGATCAGTTGTAACTCTTCAATACATGGTGTGCCATCGTAAGATTGATTTATCCCTTTATGTTACAGGCCCCAGGTATTCAACTACATTTATATAAAGTATACCACCACCACTACCACTACCACCACCACCACCACCACCACCACCACTCACTACAGCCACCAGCATCACTAGTCCACCTCTACCACTACTAGTCCACCTCTACCACCACCTCCACCACCACTTGTCCACCTCTACCACGACTCACCACCAGCAACACCTATCGCCACTATTATCACTAGTCCACCGCTCCTCTACCACCACCACCACCATCATCATCACTAGTACACCTCCACCACTACTAGCTAGTCTACCTCCATCATCACCCATCACCATCTTCATTCCTAGTCCACCACTAGTCCACTACAACCACCACCGCCGCCGATCAGCACAACCACCATAATCATAGTCCACCTTAAAGGGGTCCTGGAGAGTTTTGGGGTACATGCTGGGAGTGCTAGGGGTCCTGTAATGTTACTTGTTACTGGGATTGCTGGGGTGCTATAGGGGTCCTGTATGGGTGCTCGGTGTTAGGGATTGTGGAGGTGCCAGGGCATTGATTGGGGTCCCATAGTGGTTCTGGGTGGCAGGGGCCGTGTAGTTGGTGCTAGGGATAAAAGGGATCCTTTAGGAGTGTTGGGGAAAGTGTGGTGCTGGGGTGTTGGGGTACTAGGGGTCTTGTGTTAGGGTCCTGTAGGGGTGCTGGGCTGGTAGAAATGCTAAGGGTACCTTTGGGTGCTTGGGGTCCTGTAGGCCGGTCGGGTGTCAGGGGTCCTGTAGTGGGTGCTGGAGATGATAGTGGTCCTCTATGGTGTGCTAGGGTACTACATGTAGGGTCTTGTAGAGGGTGGGATAATGAGTGTGCTGTCTTAGAATTTCGCAATGTGACTTTTGCAATGTGAAAGGCACCGGAAAAAATGTGAATATCCCCCCGCCCCCTTTTGTCAGAGAATGGTGGGCGGCTGCTGGGTTGCTGTTATAACTTTGAAGTGAAGGTGCACTCCATAGCATGCACCTCTGTAAAAAAAAATAAAAAAAATTAGTATCTCCCTGGTGCTTGAATATTTTCCCCGATTTTTATCGTCCTAGTTTATTAAAATCATTCATAGTTAAGAAAGCGATAAGAAACCTCTTGGTTTCATATCTATTTATCACGCTGTATATCAATATTACTGGGATGTTATTAATATCATGTAGATAGATGTAGCATTCGATATAATATATTATTGTAAGTTTCGATAGAGTCATAACTTCACGACAGCGAGAATGATCCAAGCTAAAAGTTGTGGTAACTTCACCGAAGTTTCTAATGATTTCGGCCATGGAAATAGTACAGAGTTTCGATTTTTACCAACATGTACAAACGGATTCTAGGACAACTACCCCCTAGACAACTACCCCCCGGACAACTACCCCCCGGAAAACCACCCCCTGGACGACTACCCCCCTAGGACATCTACCCCCCAGGACAACTACCCCCCAGGACAACTACCCCCCAGGACAATTACCCCCAGGACAATTTTCCGGGGGTAGCTGTCCAGGGGGTAGTTGTTCGGGGGGTAGTTGTCCGGGGGGTAATTGTCCTGGGGGGTAATTATCCTGGGGGGTAATTGTCCTGGGGGGTAGTTGTCCTGGGGGTAGTTGTCCTAGGGGGTAGTTGTCCTGGGGGGTAGTTGTCCTAGGGGGGTAGACGTCCAGGGGGTGGTTTTCCGGGGGGTGGTTGTCCGGGGGGTAATTGTCCAGGGGGTAGTTGTCCGGATACGGTACAAACGGTATCTGATCAGTCTCCCCATCACCCTCATCCCACCTCTCCCCATCCATTTACCAAATCTTACCATACATTGGGTGAATTCAAGTTCGGTGTTGAAAGCTGGTGTTGGTGTTGGGGCAAAACTAGCACTAGCCACAACACCGAACCTGAAACGAAGCTGGTGCTGGGATTGACTTCACTCGTTGTTGAGCTATCAATAATGTGATTGGTATTATTTTTATAAACCCGAATTCGGTGTTGGGGCTAGAATCAGCAGCCCAATTCACGCTCTCAACACCAACACCAACACCAACACCGAACTTGAAATCACCCATTGAAGGATAAGTAGTATACTGTACAGTGAATACCGAACTACTATCTTTGTCCGTGAACAACTACATGTATGTCCAAGTACTAGTGAAACAACCATAATAAAACCATCATTGTCAATTTATGTCAATTTGCCATCCTCGAGTATCCGGAGACAATTGTTTTTGAAGCACATGATCATGTTCCTGGGATCAGTGGCGTACCTTGAGTCCAGCCCTTGAGGGCTCACTGGCATCATGGGGGGGGGGGGGGGGGGCGGCACCGGGCTTACTCTGAAAATTCAATGGATTTACTAGGCCACTGATTAGGGAGAGGGTGCTTGCAGGGGTCCAGCTGTCCTCTTTCTCGTCTTTCTTTGCTTCTCACTTTCTCTTCTTTCCTTCTTTCCTTTAGGGGGGGGGGGACGCTGGGGGATGGGGGGGGGGGGGGGGAGGAGGTCACATGCTTCCATGTCCCATGTACACATAGCACGCCACTCCCGAGGATAGATAGTCCATGTTGTGTACAAATACGCTGTTGGGTTACTTGATTTAGTCACCCCAAAGTCCACATGAATTCATCTCTCTCTGGTGTTCTTTAGTGGATATTATGGGCAAGGACCGAATTTTAAATATTTTAAAAACATTGTTATTATACATATAGGACCCTAAAGGAAACCAGATCTTTATATACTCCAAATAACGGTTGTAGAAAGGGAGACGAGGAAAGGGACGAGAAACGAAGACGGTAGGACCCCCCCTCCCACACCCGCCCCCGAATCAGTGGGCTATATATATTATATATATATATATATATATATATATATATATATATGCATTTAATTTTCCGAGTAAGACCGTAACCTTCGGTACCCCTAATGGTATCAGTGACCCTCAACGGCTGGGCTCACGCTACGCCACTGCTTATTTTCATTTAAAGAGAGAGAGAGAGATTGTTGGGACCTATTTATGGTCCTTGTTTCTAACTATACCGCCTCAGCTGACAGCAATTTCGTGGCATCGTATCAAGAAAATAGCGTCTGATCCTGTAAAGTATAATTGTTCTGAAATGATGATTCCAAAGTCGTCCTCGCTTGATGGGCACAGCGAGCGAAGAGTTTTCATGTGATGTATCGTACGTTTCTAAACGTTTATGTATCTTTTCGTCGTATCTGAAGAAAAAGATCTCATGCGAATACGTATATGCACAATTGAATGTTACTTCGTCACATTAATAGATTTGTACATTTTATATTCTCTGTTATATTTTACAGAGCACGAACAATGCAAAACGGAAATCTGCCTAGGTTCTTAACTTCATGATGAAATCTGAACCCACTTGAATTAACAAGATCTCTTTCTCTTGAACATGTATACAGGAACCGAAACTTGAGAGCAGAGCAGAAATATTTCCATTACTGTATTATTCCTGTCAACTTGAGTAGACCGCCATTTTGAAAGCTGCATTGCACCATGGGATCGAGTGAAAGAGCGCCCATCGAGCGAGAAATCTCAAGCTCTTCTTACAAGATTCTCCTCATAGGCGGGAGTGGGGTAGGCAAGACATGCTTGCTGAGGAGATACGTGGAGGGGGCGTTCCCCCCGAACAGCAAAGCCACGTTAGGTAAGATTTCAACGATGTGGAAAATAATTAATATTCCTTGTTCAGAGGCCTCGCTAGAAGGGGGCGGGGCCGGGGGTTGTTACAATTCCCATTCAAAATATTTGATTTTTTAATGCTTTGTCGACAAATTTACAGAAATCATTTTTTTTTTTTTTTTTGGTGTTTCTTTTTTTTTTTGGGGGGGGGGGCGGGGGGCAGCGGGGAAGAGGTAGGCATATTTGCAAAATTAGCAATTTTTTGGGGAAAAAATCTGACCACCCTTTACCCCCCCCCCCCCTTTTGTCGATAAACTGGAATCCCCTTTTGGTGCTTGTTGAAAAGCAGATTTGGCTAACTTGTCGGCAGATTTAGTCCGACACGCCCACCACCCCATTCAAAATTGTCTAGCGACGCCCTAGATATGTTCTCCTACAGGTTCAGAATTGTGGATAAAACATAAACTTTCCTTTTTCTAGTAGGTACTATATTTGGTAATATTGCGAAATTGATTCATTTACCATGATGAGACCATGATAATGATAATAATAATAACTAGCATTTGGTACGCTCTCCATATAGTACAACTATATCACCGCGTTTACAAACTTAATAATACTTAATATAACATTAATACAATTAATAATACAAATCATAACATTAAGACGAAATTAATAATACATAACATTGAATAAAAATTAACTTATTAAGCATAAGTTTGAAAGAAATGGAAGGGGTTTGACTACTCCGGGAAGAGGTATGTTTTCAGAAATTTCTTAAATTGGTCCATGGAATTAACTGATTTTATGAAAGAGGGGATATCGTTCCATTCTTCGGATGCAGTTACAGTAAATGAATGTAGATATCTAGGAGTGATTTTCAGTTCGTCACTTAGTTGGAACGCGCACATTAAATTTGTTAAGACAAAAGCAACGAAAACATTGTACTGTCTTAAACGGCTTAGACCATACATTACACTGAATACTGCTGTAATGCTTTATAAAGCACTTTTCCAACCTCAATTTGATTACTGCTCTGTGGTATGGTTTAATGCAGGTAAAACGTTTGTTAAAGATTTGAATGTCTTACAAAACCGAGCACTTCGCATGATTTTAAAGTACACATTCAAAGAAAATCACAAGTATGATAAATAATGTATCACTAGAAACTGGCAAGTTAACAGATCTAGCAATCGTATCAGTTTAAAGTCAACTACATATCAGGTAATTAAACAATAATACAAAAAAACTACCTCCCAGCATCTGCGATATACAAGCGCTTCGCCAAAAAAATAACAATGTTTCA
The DNA here is from genome assembly GCA_025618425.1 of Heliocidaris tuberculata. Classification (NCBI taxonomy): domain Eukaryota; kingdom Metazoa; phylum Echinodermata; class Echinoidea; order Camarodonta; family Echinometridae; genus Heliocidaris; species Heliocidaris tuberculata. Next base: position 15,161,127 of record CM046841.1, read on the forward strand.
ATGACGTCAATAAAGGGAACAATCCTGTCCAAGCAGACGACGTCCCATAAAGAATGAACATAAGTGCAGTGCAGTTATTTCTCAAATTATAAAGAATTTAGTGTATTCAAACGTGCCCATATTTCACACCATTCTAAAATGGGAATGAAACAGATTCTGATTACTGAAATCTTTTGTTTGTAAATATATAGGATGAGGGTTAATGAACAATCAAAGAAACCACACTTTCAAATTGAAAAGCCCGCTGAATGATTGCAAGGACGGTATTTATCCCTCATTCAACGCCGAACGTCCAGCGGTGTATGCAGCTGTGAATGCAATGGCGTCTATTTTGTTTACAAGCAACTGATTCCTTTATTATTGTAACGCTTCATTTTCCATCCAAATAAACCCATGCACGGGGTTTAGAGTGAGGCAATATATGGATTAAACATAATAGACTAATGCAATGAAGTGAAATAACTGAAGAGAAGATGACAAAACAGGCACTGAAAATATGTGAGATGTTATGGGACATCGTCTGCTTGTGCAATTAACGTCCTCCCTTTGACGTCACACATTTCAGCGGCTTTCGGAGAGCTGTTCAGGTGCTATGTCGGGGCTGTATTTTAGCAATTTGTAATTGATAATAATCATTACTTCGAATGTTTGCAAGCGTCGAATTTTGACGAACTTGTCCGGTCTAAGCTTCACCTACGCAATAATGAAACTTAAGTCAGTTTTAAAAATCAATGAATATCTACTTTAAGAGTTGATGCTAGGTGTAGTACCGTTATGTTGTACTCTTCTATATAAACACTGACAAACTGGAATCACGCTGGAAAAAAAACAGGCAGTTTTGTCCATCTTCAAATTATTACATGGATGCCTTCCTTTTTCACTATGTTCTAAAATTAGTGCTAAAAAAGTAAATATTCTCTTCGTAATTACGACTGTAAAATTTGTCTTGATAAACCCAAAACGAACTATTTAAGGGATGGTGGTCTCTACACAAGCATAAAACTTTTCAATTCCTTACCGTGTAACATTCGTTGAATGGATAGGCTCACTCTCTTTGTTAAGTCCGTCAACCTCATCGACTTTTAACTCTGTGAAACTCTCAAACTTTTCTTGACAATTTTTGATGTAAATATTTGAATTTCTGTTTGTTAAACCATTTTCCATGTTTTATTATATTTAATTTGTTCAGTATGTGTTCTTCCAATAATATTGTTTACATTTTACCTGTTCATTTTTCCTTCACGGACTCGCTGAAAAACAGTCTGTTTTTTAAGTGAATATGAGTTTTATTTTTGACTAGAATAAGTACAATACAAATAGAAATACAATTACAATCGCAAGCTTTGCTACGGGTTTTGGAGATGGTGAGAAGAGCGAAGATTAGGACGGGATGGATTATGAAATGTTATGCAATCCTTAATATACATCGGCATTTGGTCATTGAAGGCTTTAAAAACAAGCAATAGTATCTTGAAGAGAATCCTTTCTTTTATGGGGAGCCAATGGAGAGATTTAAGTAGAGGGCTGGGGTCATGATGTCGATCTAGTCTAAAGATAATGCGAGCTGCCCAGTTCTGTAAACGTTACAGTCTCTTCAAGTGTATATACCTGAGGAACAGATGTTAAAAGGCAGTTGCAGTAATCTAATCTTGAGAAAATATGATTGACAACGTACAGCACTGTGACAGGTATCAGTTATTTACTTCCTAATTTTGTGATAAGCTTTTTAGATGGAACCGAACAGACTTACACAATAGATTCACTTGCTCTGTCATAGACATATTACAACCAAAGTAAGCGCCAAGGTTCCTGGCGGATTTAGATGGTAAGATAGTTGATGAGCCCAAATCAAGAGTAACATTTCCTAAAGAACGAAGGCTATGAACAGAACCAATTACAAGAAATTCAGACCATAATTCTTCTAGAATTCTTTTAGTAGCCCTGACGCCTCTCGGTCACTTTTGTCAAACCCAAGGGTCAGTTTGTCATATCTTTGTTAATTGACAATCAATGTTGTCCCTACCCTATGCCAGTACTAATATTGATCCATTAACAAGAAGATTAAAACATCTTGACCTTCGTCTCTTGACCAGAAGATCGCAACACCCGAATCCAGGATTTTTTAAAGGGGGGCGGGGCTAATCCAGAAAAAAATTATAACAAGCAAGCAAGTGTGCAAGCAAAAAAGGTACTCGAGTTCAAAAAGATTTCCCACATTTTGGGGCTGTGTACTTAGGGTATGTCACTTGGGTTTTAAAGGGGGGGGGGAGAGTTGTGCCCCCCCCTAAATTCGCCACTGATGACAGCTAGACCTCACAGTGAGTGGCTGCATTTAAAAAAAAAATTTCTGTTATGTTTTCAAATGATACTTTATTGAGTAGCAATATATAGGATCACAAGATTTTAAAATCAAGACAATACAACAGATGGATGGAAGGGCAAGATAGTACCGTTGCACTTACACCCGTTTGATTAAGACTGGAGCAGATCAGTGGCGCAGTCAGAAATTGATGATCAGGCTAGGGTAGATTCCCTCCAGAGTTAGAAGGTACATGGGAAGCCTCACGCGACGTACATGTAGATTGAATACAAATAATATTGGTTTTTGTCTTGACCTTATTTTGAAAAAAAAAAAGGGGGGGGGGTGGGAGCGGGCCGTAGGACAGCTCCCCCTATCCTGGATACCCCAATGTAAATGACTCGTAATACTATGTAAGATACAATGTAAATACCAGAATGCGATAAGGAGAACACACCTTAATCATGTTTACGAATTGACCACCATACACCAATATCAGAGATGGAATGAGCTGTGAGATAAGGAGAATCGAGGACATCTCGTGACGTCATAATGACTTATGTTTACTGCACCCATCCTTTAATTTGGATCTGTGACGTAGCTCCGGACGTAGCTACGGGGGATTCGCGCTCCACCCCAAATGGAACTGCGAAAAAAAGAAGAAAAGGAGAAAGGAATTAAGGGGATGAAGGCAACGTAAATTTTAAGATTTTTTTTTTTTAAATAGAATTTTACGATTCCTCTCACATCCTCGCCTTACATGATGGCCCTGTTCTCTTGCATTTCACCCACCTGGGGAGCGTTTCATGAAAGGAAGTTGTCGGATATTTTATCCGACAACTGTTATAAGCTACTGAAATCCTTGCATCTGATTGGCTGAGAGCAAATTTGTCGGATAAAATATCTGACAAGTCCTTTCATGAAACGCCCCCCTGGTTGCTCTGCAAAAACCACAATGTTAGTTGAACCATCTCGGTATCAGTATTGGGTTACACCAGAAAAGTATTGAAACAATACTAGTTTGAAATTAGGCTACACCAGATCTTAAAACAACACCAGTTAGTGTTAAAACAACACCAGTTTGAATCCACACTGATGTTGTTTTAACACTTATCCGGTGTAGCCCAATATAGATACCGAGATGGGGTTGAACAAACACCCTGATTTTTTTTTTTGCAGTGTGCACGAGGCGTCATTTGCCTGACGTATGAGGGCGTCACTCTCTGGCGGGGTCTTTAAAGCTCTATGTGAGGGGTGACATCGAACAAAACGTGATTGAAAATTGAACAATGTACACATCGTATTGAATCATTAGCGTACATGCGCTAATTACCATCACGGGCTCGAGCTGTAATGACGCCTTGTTAGCAACAGGCATTAGTAGGTTGAATTTGGTATTCCAGATTCAAAATACTAACCTCCTATACATTTATGGTGTTTCTTCCATGTACCTTCTAAATAAATACAGGACTCGATTTCAAGATCCGGACCTTGATCGTCGATAAAGACGAGATCCGTCTACAACTCTGGGACACGTCGGGCCAGGAGAGGTTCCGCTCCATGACGCAGGCCTACTACCGAGGCGCAGCGGGTATCGTGATCGTTTATGACGTCACCGCTGAAGATTCCTTCTCCACGCTCTCTGATTGGCTAGGTGACGTCAGTATGGTAAGATAGATGTTTTTATTTTATTTTTATCATGTTAAAGTTCTGGTGTTTATGAAAATTATAATGTTCACAGTATCCGACCGACGAGACTTTTGACTGAAGCACAGTATATGTATATTTTATGTCCCCCCCCCCCCCATATTAGAATTTGATAGAAAATAAAACGTTAAAAGCAGGTATTGGTCGAAAAAAAGTATGACCGGATGACAAGTAAAGACCTTTGTTAGAAAAGCACAATAGCTCATTCGTTCTATGGTGACTATTAGTATTACCCCCCCCCCTTCCCTCCACCGAAACCACCACCACCAACTTTATCAGTCACCGGCTTAATCAGCCCGTTAGAAAGAACGATGTGAACAAATTTGTAAAAAAATAGCATAATTCATTCAAATAAAGCATTCTTTAATTCTGATAATACATTCAAAAATATCAGTGATATTATATATATATATATATATATATATATATATATATATTATATTTGTAATTAATGTGAGATATCAATTGAATTGAATAAGAGAAATAATTTGCGTAGCTAAATTCATTGTTCCTCCTTACTGACTTCCTTTTTGTGGAAATAACTGCAGGGTTTGCAAAAACTGTCTCCGCCGGGAGTCGAACCCGGGTCTTTGGCACTGTACGCCAAACGCCTTAACCACTAGACCACGGAGGTGGGTTGAGTGGTATTCGGCTACACCAGGTACAAACACCGACAGGCAGCCCTTGCAACCCTTCGCAGTTAATTTATTCCTTTTCTTTGAGGGACAGGGGAGTACTGAACAATGAAAAGCCGCATGCCTAGCTAGATCCATGGCGGATTCATGTATTAGAATTAATTAATTATTTACAATGTGTGAGAAATTTGTTCTAATACTATAGCATCGGCAACTCTCGTGGGTAAATTTACATAATGTGAGAAATCAATTGAATTGAATAAGAGATTTGTAATTATATAGACTATTTTTAAGGTGATTAAAAAAAAAACGTTATTTAAAACTGTTTTTGCTCAATTCATCATCCTTTTAATGACTGAGTAAAAATCTTCAAATGTAGTGGTTAATTCTTTTCTAGTTTCCTCTTCTTTTTGATTTCATAATCCAGTATGCTCCCGAAGATGTGAAGATGATTTTAATCGGTAACAAGAGTGATGCTGACGATGACGAAAGAGCCATCAGTAAACAAGCAGGAGAAGAGGTATGTAAAGCTCAACAACACGCTGTGACTGCGATCAGGGCCCCGGTTCAAAAACAAGTTACAATACTTGTTATAAGCTACTGAAATCCTTGAATCTGATTGGCTGAGGGCAAATTCGTCATATGGGGCAGTCGTTATTGATAACAAGTTTTATGAAACCAGACCACAAAGACTAAACAAATAAATAAGGGAATGTAGGAAAATGTCAGTCTATTGATAGCATTGAGCTTTCGGTGTCGTAGGTCGCCGCGGGGTCTAGTGAACCCTAAGCAAGTTGTTAGAAGGCCCTTCAAGAGACCGACATGGTCGGTCTCATAGGCTGTCGGTTTCATGGTACAGCCATGCAACCGAGAGGGAAGACTCAAGATGAATAAGATCGCTAATACCCTTCTTGTTATATAACAAACATTGCATGCATGTCGTCGTAATACAAATTATCTGCACCTCCAAATGAAGAATTCTACTTTAACCTCGATTTGCGGCCTCGGTGAAATTATGAATTTGTTAGTTCAGGAACTGCGAACTTAGAACATTTGTATAATATATGTTACTAAAATGTTATTTACGTTTGTTTTGTTGCTTTCTCACATGTGTCGGGATTTTCACAATATTGTCCAATACAGCTGTAATATGTATGGGTAAAGAACTTTGGAATTCATAACCTAATTATGTTTAAAGATCATGATATCATATTTGATGACACTATAATCAATCGTACCTTGCCCTACAAATTAATGATAATCTAAACATACACAATGTATTTTATAAGCTTATTATATTGGGTTATCAAGTTGTCAGGACTATGATGGTGCGACCAGCTGCCAGGGTCAATAAAGTTCTAGTCTCGATCTCGAAAAGATGAGGTCTAGTTTAGATATTCCTTCTATGGTGATTGGGTGTACGTGGATATCCCAGTTGATCCAAAAGTTCATCAGACCGAAAATAAATTTATATACAAACAGAAATGAAAAAGATTTCAACACTGGTGGAGTACTGTGGTATACTGGTAAAGACTCTTATAACTTGCATTTTCATAAGCAAATCTTAAAGGGCCAGTCTAATGAGAACTCACGGGGAAATGAAACGTGCGGAATTTGCAAAAAGCTCGTTTACTTGTACACATAGCACGCCCGTTGTGCGAGGCCGTCGGACTAATGCCATAAATGATCGGACGGTACGAAGTTGACCGAACTGGAGCTAGGCGAATACTTCGGCCCAGGCCCTTAGTCTTGTAACTGGTCGTAACCTCGTTCACCCAAACAAGTTTAGTGTAATGCTGAAATATTTCCAAATACAAAACACGGTTTACTTCTGGTTGATTAGTCTAGCCATCGCTTTTGCACTGCCCTGCCGCGACGCGTTGTCGCCACGATTACGTAACTACCCCCAGGCTCTACCAGAGAGCTGTAATTACTTTTCCATATGTTTGATTACTTTCCCATCGCGCGAAATTTAAAACACAAGCCAGTCTTCACCGAACTATCTCAGAGGTGATCCAATATGAATCACATGTTTTAGCACGTGTGATGGAAGTCTTTGTATCGAAAGTGACACGAAGCTCCGAGTATAATTTCCTCTCTCATCGGAAATCGCCCTAGTCTAGTTCTGGACGTTTGTAATTATTTTGTCCGTAAAACCCCATGTATATGCACCCAGCGTAGAACCAGGGAGGTGGAAGGGAGACGGCGCGAAGTAGAGGACTTCGCGCCGTCTCCCTTTCACCTCCTTGGTTCTACGCTGGGTACACGCACATGGGGTTTTACGGACAAAATAATTACAAACGTCCAGAACTAGACTAAAATCGCCCATGCAGGCCCACCAAAGTATCCCTTTAAACCTGGGAACGGACCTGACTAGCACTTGTGCTATTTTCTGGTTCCATTTTACCATTTTTTTTTCTTGTTTTGCCATGATGCCATGATCTAATTATATAATGATTCCCTGTAAATATTGTAAATATTGTAATGTATGAATCTTGTTATTGGTAAATAAATACAATCATGTCATATCATATCTTATCATTTCTCATAAGAGAAGTTCTGGGTTCGATCTGGTCCACGAGATCGACATTTCTGTCTCGTAGGTTGTCGGTCTGGTGGGCTGTACCCGTTATAAGATGATTATAAATGTTAAAGCTCCATTATTTTGTATCAGTAATCTCTATGCATTCAAATACATGCATTTTGTCCTTAAAACGAAATAACCAAAGCGATTTATGAGATTAATTTGTAACGTAAATTATTTATCAAACTATATCATTATTTTTGCAGTTTGCCAAAGAACATGGATTAAAATACTTTGAAACGAGTGCAGTGACGAATCAAAATGTGGCCGAAGCTTTCGAGCATTTATCAAAGTTACTCCTTGCAGAAGAGAAAAAAGTAAGAATTAATATCTCGTCGATGGATGCAGGATTCCACTGGTGGATTTTTAATTTTTAATTTTTTCTTTTATATGTTTATTTATTTATTATTATTATTATTATTATTATTGTTATTATTTTATTTTTATTTTTTTACTTTTTAATTAATTAATTATTTTTTTTCGGGGGGGGGGGGGTGCGCGCACAGCTGACCCGACCCCCTTTTAATCTCAAGAGGCGCACCTTACACAAGTACACCCCCAATTGTGCCCCTTTTAAATCCTTGTTTGCCCCTAAAGTAAAAATGACCACCTAAGTGTGATGACCCCCCTTTTTTTGGCCCGGGGCACCTCTCATCAAGTGCGTGAACAGAAAAGGTAGTAAGAAAATATAGCAGATATGTTTTTAAAGGGGTGCGGGATGCAAGTGCCCTAGTGCCCTTTCTGGGTCTGCCTCGGTATCTTATTGTAACTTGTACTGACATGGATGGGTGATAAATGATCTTTATTGGAATTTTAATTCTTTCTTTCGCTTTTGAAGCGGAAATACATAGTCACGCGGTCTAAAAATTATAAGTAACTATTTAAAGGCCGAATATATTGTACTGTTAGTATCACGGGCGAATTGAGGATTCAATTGGAGGGGGGGGGGGGGGGGGGTCATATTCCCACAATCCCAGAATTCTGACAAGCAACAACAGCACCGAAAGAAAAATTTTCAGATTTTGGTAATAAAAAAAAGGAGGGGAGTCCTGACCCATGACCCCCTCTGGATACGCCTACGTATTATGAAACCATGGGTAGGCTTTGCTCTCTTTACGTTAGAATAGTTACAGTGAATAGACACGACTGAAAAAAAGGAATAATTTACATATTCTTTATACGGTACCAGTGTATATTTTTTTTTCCGCTTTTCATATTTACGTTTGAAGACATATTCAAATTTACATTTGTTGGCATTTCACGTAGACATTTTAAACGTATTTTACTGTGTGCCTTAAAAGAAAAAAAAAAAAGAAAAAAAGAAGAAGGAAAAAAAGACCACTTCTGAGACCATACAATTGCTAATGTAAGGCATGTAAGGAGAATATACATGTAAATAATCTTGTCTGCTACTTTCCCGGTCATTTCTCTTCTCTCTTATCCCTCTCCCGTTCTCTCCATTTCTCTCTATTTCTTCGTACTCACTCTCCCCCTCTCCCTTCTTTGTATTTCCTATGTTTTACTTTTTATTCATTTAATCTTTGTTTTTTCTCTATTTCTTTGTACTGACCATCCCCATCCCCTTCCTTTGTATTTTTTTCTTATTTATGGTTATATCTTTGTATTTATTTCTTATTATTATCGTATCTTTGTATTTCTCATTTTTCTTTGCTTTTATATTTCTTTAGCAAACATCAAATGGCATTGGGGAGCAAAGGTCAAACGCACCGCTCACAAATGGACTAACACCAAAGATTAAAGAAAAGTCATCCTGCCCCTGCTGACGGCGTAAACTATTTCGACCGCGTGGTCAAACATCAACGTGGCAACATTGTGACTTCATCCGTGCCAGCATAACTGACATGACGACCAAGTTATTTATCTAACCGAGTTATACCGAATCTAACCGAGTTATACCGATCGTGGAATGTGACGATGATTTGTACATGTTCGTAAAGTGTCGAGTTTCAACTTCGACAGCCAATACCGGGCGATGTCCAGAAGATAATGTTATCTGGAAGATTATATCTGGGAGCTTATGCAAAGAAAACACGTCAATACATTGGTTTCGTCGGAACTTCAATGGCGCTCGTGAAACATTGAAATTTTATGGTGTCGTTGGACGGTCGACATGAATCAGAGATCGTTCCGGAGATGACGAAACATCAGGAGGTCCATACCGAGTGTCACCGAATCTAACAGAGTTGTACAGCTCGTGGTGTGTGATGACTACAAATTGTCGCGGGAAATTATAGCCGCAGAAGCAAAAACACAAAAATAATGAGTCGAAAAGAAAGTGTCTAGACAATAAGAAAAAGGTGGCAAGAAGGGGTCATGGTTTGGAGAAATGAGATAAGCCACTTTGTTCAAGAGACGAAGTGTTATTCCGTTTGTAATAGTACGGTTCTTAGGTGAGTGTGAACGGTCAAAGTGGTCCAGGAAGTGGTCTTCTGGACCGCTCCAGAAGACCACCTCGGGGAGGTGGTCTTGAGGAACGGGTCTTATTAAGAGCGGTATGGACCGCTCTAAACGTGCAATGTGAACGAAAGCGTACTTCAACCGGAAGTGAGCCAGTGACGTTCCGCGCACAAAACAAAGCAAAAGCAATCGATCGGGCAGCCGGCAGGCACGCTACGGTACATCAGTTTGTATTCCGCGCGAAAAATTTGACCCGCTGAACTGAGCTGCCATAGCAACAAGGCCACTTTGAATCGTGGAGCGGTTTGAGCGAGAAAAACTGCTCGGAGTGTGAACGCTAGCAAACCGTTCCTCAAGACCCGCTCCTCTGGAGCGGTCTAACTAAGACCACTTTCAAAAGTGAGTGAGAACGGGGTCTAAAACCACTTTTGTGGAAGGGTGCAAAATTCAGACTTGAAAAGAATTGGTATTTGTTCTGACTGGTATCAACAAAGTAAAGAACGGTTTGAAATTAACAGTTGTAAAAAGTCTCCCCAATTAAATATTTCAAAATATTTTCAGGAAAATGTCATACCTGTTGTTCGCTTAGAATCTCTTCTACGAAATGACACTAAAATGTCTCGCAATATTTTACGCTTGAGTGAGCAAAAACCACTTTTGTAAAATGGTGCAAAATCCATTCTTGGCAAATGTTTGTTGTTCTGGCTGGTATGAGCCAAGTTGAGAGTCATGAAAAGACTTTGAAATTTTATATTCTGATCATTGAAAGACTATTTATGAAAGAACAGACTTTGTTCAATTTATCTCCTGATATATCCCATCAAAACTTTATGGCTGAGTGAGCAAGCCAGATGAAATTAAAAGACTCACCCAAAGTAACATGTTGAAACACTCAGCAAAGTAGTTGAATTGCTCACTCAAACATAAAATGTTGATAGGATGTGTAAAGATATACAGAGAATATAGCCTGTTATTTCATAAATTGTCTTTTATTGATCAGAATATGGAAATTTCTAAGCCTTTACATGACTCTGAGCTCGGCTGATACCAGCCAGTGCCAATATCAATTCTGGGCAAGACTGGATTTTCCACCCTTTCACAAAATTGGCTTTTGCTCACTCAAGCGTAAAATATTGTGAGATATTTTGGTGTCATTTGATAGAAGAGACATTAAGCTATCCACAGGTATGAACATTTCCTAAACATATTTTAAAACATTTATTTGCATGGGGAAAATTTTTCCAACAGTTAACTTTTTTCTGGGACACACTGTATAGTGCATTACCATGATTACGTGTAGGTTATTCCTATATCTCTTTCGGGAAGGCAAGTCGAACTTCAATGCTGTATGCTAGTAATACATTTTCTTTTCTGTGTTGAATTAATGTGTAGAAAAGGTAGAAAAGGCAGTTATCAGAGGTGAAAGGGGGCACTAATCACACCAACAAAGGGGCATTTATAAGAACGGAATAATGTTCTTATAAAATAGAAAATTAAATCAGTGCCTATATATATTACAAAGAAAAAATAATGACTTGTTACATTAAATGGGATAAAAGGGATTAAAAGGGATAAATGCCCTTGGTGAAATAGGAGCATTTATCAAAGATAAGGTGAGGGATGAGGTGCAATTATCCAACTGGGCACTTATAAAAATATGGAACGGGAACTTATTCGAAAGAAAAATGGAGGTACTTATCTGAAGTTAAAGGGAAAAGTAGGGGCACCGTGCCCACATGCAACCCCCGGAGCGGTGCTTCTAACCGGTCTACATGTTATAATTGTTATTTCATCATTCTTCTGTGTATAGTTAAGTGATGATGACACAGGTCATCATCCTCGATAAATATTGTCGATAAATATTGGGGGGGGGGGGGGGTGATGTATTCCCTCTTTCCCCATCACATTCGATTCCTGTGACTATATTTTCATTTCAATTTTGAAAATTGTCAGTATTACTAATAACATGAGTGTGACAAAATTGCATTATAAAGGACAGTTACCGACTGAACCCTCTAAATCGAGAATAATTACATGTACTTTTAATCTAAACAATTTTTCTGCATTATGGCTTTGAAAAAAAAAATCACCTCAAAATATATTGGGAGATGGTAACATGGTGGTAATAAAGAATATATAAATTTGAATAATATTTATAAATATCATATATCTTATTAAAGTTATCTACAACATATAATAGAATTGTATATTTTCCACCATTTTTTTTTTTTTTTTTTTTTTTGGGGGGGGGGGGAGGGGGGGGGGGTGTTTGGTTTGTACACACCATTCCACACCTGAAAAGTTGGGGGATGCATACCCCTAATCGTGCATGCTAAAGGTACACATCTAGGTGGAAAAGAAATAATTATTTTAACTTTAATGAGGTCTGATTATATTTTGATTGCAAATGATTTATCAGTGGTGGATCCAGGATTATTTGATCCGGGGGGGGGGGGGGGGGGAGGGGTGTCCAGGCCTTAGAAATTGCTTTCACGGATTTCATTTAGCCGGGTGGAGAATGTAGGGGGCGGAACTCATCCCTGTGCCTCCTAGATCCGCCACCGAGTATGTAAGAAGTCAGTTATATTTTATATTTGGGATATATGCAACATTCGAACTTATTAATAAACCAACTATCACGAAATTTGTTATAAAATATAAGTCCTGTGCCCCGTCTTATAAAGAGTTGCGATTGATAGCAAATAATTCGCAATGATATCAATCGCAACTCTGTACTACTTAAGAGATAGGAGATTGGAAATTTGCGATTGATTGGAAGACTTGCGATAGATTCGAATCGATTGCAACTCTTTATAAGACGGGGCCCTGATGTGCTTAAGAAACAAATTACTTCTCTCATTTTATGATATAAAAACGGACTTGTATGATATAACAATACAACAAGTTTAGACAATTTCAGCCCAAGTCAAATATCCATTCAGTTATTGTTCTATCACGTGACAAACAAAGGAGAATTCCCCTTTTAGTTGTTAATAAGCATTAGAATTATTTTAAGAGGGTGGGCTGAGCACTTCCTCTTTTAGTAGGAGAAACCCGACTAGATAGACATTTTATTAATTTTTAAGTGGAAACCGTGATAAGATGATAACTGTTCATTGCTGAATGCTGATTCAACCCATGATCTTTGTGCATTGAGTTTTGGAAAAGAAAAAGCATTTTACATGTATTTTGATTCATTGTTTTATCAACAAGCATCTTGAATAGTACCGGCATTTTCCCTAACATTTTATGTGTTGTTTATATTTGGAAATTATTATCTATCCTAATTCTATTGTTGCAGTAAAACGAAGTTACAATGAACAGTCTTTTAATTCATGTTAATATTGGCCGGCTTTAATCCTTTTTGATCGTTGACCTACTTTTGACATTTTCAAATTGTGGATTACATTATGATCAAGTTGATCACCTTGTAGAATGGAATGATAGTGTTGCATTTGTAGTATTGTTTATGTTATTAATGATTAGGCCTTTTCAGATGAATAAGAATTGAAACAAATCTAACATAGAATCCTTTCAGAAGTGATGTAACCTTTTGAGCTTTAGCTTCTTTAATTGGACATAAAAATTGCAATATTCTTGATGCTTACTGATTTATTGTAAATTAAATTCTTCCTTGTTTACAAGTTTTTGCCAAGAGATAACTCCCTCGTTGATTTCTCGTAGATTTCATCCTGTAATTTACATGCTGTCGATCTGGGCATTTGCACGCACCTGTTTGTGTGAATTTCACACAAGTATTTCTTGTGTAATGTACGACCTGTCAATCAAAAGTACTCGTCAATCTTCCTGACCCACTTCTCTCTCCCTCTCTCCTTCCTGTCTCTCTCTCTCTCTCTCTCTCTCTCTCTCTCTCTCTATCCCTCTATCCCCATCTGTCTCCCTCCGCTCTCCCCTCTCGCTCTCCTTTACCAACATAAGTTAAATCATGAAATTCATGAAATGGGTACGTGCAATACCTTGATTTCATTAATTAATCATTTCAGCTAGTTTCAACTACTCCTTTATGCACGAGGGATTTTATTTAGTGCATGGTCTTTGAATCTGGTTGACTTTAAAAACATATTTCATGATTTGTTAACCTGATTCGATGAGACGAAGTCACATAAATTCAGTCACATGGCTTCCCGTCAACGTGATAATGAGAAAAAAAAAACAAGGAAAAACTTGTATTTTGAAAATAGTTGCAGATTATTTCTATTTCGATATCAATGTGTTGGCCTATTTTAGGATTATAGCCTACAAGATTGATCTTCGTGCTGAAAAACAAATGGCAAAACAAGTTGAAGTACATTCGGACTATGAAACACTTGTCTACAAAAAAAGAGACAATATATTACTAAGGGATAGGCCAAAGAGGGTGCGGGCCGGGGGGGGGGGGGGGAGGGGGAGGGGTGACATCCAAATTCAAGTTTTCTGTTGGAAAATTGAAAAATGAGATAACGTTTTTTCTAACGTGTTGGAAAAAAGATTCTCAACCTTTGAAGAAAAATCATGTTACCCGAGTACCTCTGATCCTCGTGCAAAAGTAAACATTTTTCACAATGCTAAAAATAAGCTGACGTGTCCTCGCAGCTTTTAGATATCAGACAAAGCAATAATAATACTATTTTCTTCACAGTGATAAAAGCAAAGGGCCCTGTTTCATTAAATTTGTTATTAATAACAGGTTGCAGTAACTGTTATAAGCTACTGAAATCCTTGCATCTGATTGGCTGACAGCAAATTTGTTATAGAACTTTGGCAGTTGTTATTAATGACAATTTTTATGAAACAAGGCCCAGCAAGTCAACATCACCTGTATAATGTATTTATACAAAACGGACACTTAAAGTTGTAAATTCTGAGATGGTTTTGATCATTTAAATCCTCGTTATATGGCTTCGTTTCGATTCATTTCTATTCCGTAGGCTAGGCGGAAATCGGTACTCAAAAAACAAAATATGCATCACTTTTGCCATAGTCAAATATACCCAATTGGTTTTATGCCACACATCTTATCAAAATAATTTTTTGTGGATAAAAGATATATTCACCTCTTCACTTTTATCTGATTTTCAGTATTGTTTACATTGATGGGCTTTGATTTATGTTGTACGTGCGGTTTAGCTGTCGATACATACGAATTCAGATGTAGGTCTCTACCTCCGTTCGAAGTCGAATGGAGCCGAATAATTATTCAACTTATGCAAGACAACGAACAAACACTTAACTGATAACAATCTCCGTCGAGAGGTTCCACGCCTGAATTAAAAGCCTATACGGAGTATACTATATCAAGGGTACTAGGCAAGCTTACCTATACCTCCTTGACTATATTAACACTTCACTCGCTTTGGTCAACTTAAAGAACAAGCAGTGGACCTCCATGGTCGACTTTCGTCACATGTGCGATGTAGGCCTATATTGTATCATATTAACCTACTCTGATATGTTTACATATTTTGTTATTTGAAATGTATATAAGTTGTTATTATCTTTTCTCTCTCGTTTTCTTGTTGAAACAAAATATTGATGTACTATGTCAATAATGTTAGTCAATTCAATTCATATAGCACTTGAAACAATGTGGCAGTGTAGGGTTTCAATACATTGCAATAGAGAGTTTAAAAGTACTATGACACATGTATGTATTTGATGAGTAGCTGGCGATGTTGATTGAACATAATATTGTATCATATCTCTACTTCTGCATTGGATACCCAAATTGGTATGAAAGTGCTCTGAAACACATGTTTTTTGATAAATCAAACATAAATGACATATTGTTGAGGACACTATAATTATGTATAGCTATGCAAATCCGAAGTACCATCATGACTATTATTCATTGTAAATGCTGCACATATACGCATTTTGCTCTGTTAAAATGATCTTTGTATAACATTGATTGTACCGATAATTTTGCTGTAATGGATCTCAACTATTTATCTCAACATCAAACCCCATTTTTTTGTTGTAAGCGATTAAGGTCAAGCCTGAGTAAGGTCTGTTTCTCTGCTTAGACTGTATAACACAATGCTGTAAAAACACATTTGGAGTACTATTACACATGCAGTCATTTAGAATTAGGGAAAGACTCACCGATTTAAATCAACTAACATTAAAAACAAGACGTAATTCACATCGTAACGAATAGTATGGCGAAATGTGATGACATAGTTACCAGTTAAATTTGTGTCGGCATGCAGTAGCCCATATTGAGGGATTAAATTGGATGTAGATGAACCCTAGTTTGCAGGCACAAACCCTGGTCAGTCGTAAAAGAGTGTCTGCACTGTAAGACTACCATAGGCCATGTACTATAGCTGCTCCTGACAGGCACAAACCCTGGTCAGTCGTAAAAGAATGTCTGCACTGTAAGACTACCATAGGCCATGTACTATAGCTGCTGCTGAACAGAAGGTAGTTAAATTAGGCTTCTCTTAAGACACAATGATTTTCTGATAAAGTGTCAAATTAAGGTCTGTGCTTGCAGACTAGATGAACCCCGACCCCCTCATTGTACATGTACGTGTAATAAAAAGTGTCTGTTTCGTTAAGCAAAAAACATCAAGATTACAAAAACCTTTTTTTTTTAAATGGTTGAGACAGTCTAGTTTCTTATTTTACAGTGGTAGTAAGTCGATGTACATAGATACAGAAAAAATATACATGTATAATCTAAACTTGGCAAAAATCAACAGAATTTCAATCTTAATTTATGCGCTGCAATGATTTTTATCCGAAATGATTATGTGCAAAAATAGATTTACGTATTGAAATATTTTACTCATTCTTGACATTTTTAACTTTGTTCATATTTTGTATTATTGATAACATGTCTAGATATCGTTTGATCTTTTTTACCAAACAAAGATAAAAATATGACCTCAGTGTTGTTCATATGAGTACTTTGGCGTCAGAGAATAGAGTGAATTGAGAGAGAGAGAAAAAAAATGTATGTATCATGAGAGATATTGCATTTATAATTACAGTAGATATATATAGGCCCGTATTCTGAACTCCGGTTTAACTTAAACCCCAGTCTAAGTTAAACCAGAGCTTTAATTAAAACTGACTTAAACCGTAAGTCCCATCTAAATTTCAGTACAGAGTTAAGCCATACTAGACTGGAGTTTAAGTTAAACCGGATTTCAAAATGTGATTTTCTAAAATTCTGGTTCTATGGGCAGTTTTAAACTGGGTTTAAACCTATGGTTTAAACCACACTTAGACCGTGGTTTAAGTTAAACCGGAGTTCAGAATACGGGCCATTGTGTAAAGAACATAAGCGAAACCACTCTGTGCATTGCCCATCTAAATCACTGCATTTAAAAAAAAAAAATTATTTTGTGTAGACGTACTTTTTAAATCACAAACAAAAATATTTTAAAACAAGGCACAAGGGTCGCGGAGCGTTTTTGAAAGTTGGGGGGGGGGCTGATTTGATTTCACTCATTAATGACGATTTTCTAACCTTTTTTTCCCGAGGCTTTATGACACGTGTCTACTCAAAAAAAGTGTGTGTGTGTGTGTGTGGGGGGGGGGGGGGTGCAGCCCCCAGGCCCCCGGTTCCACGGCCCATGAGGCATTTGATATCTAAAATTGATGACAGCATCGATCTTTGGTAATTCATTGCTTAATATTCATAAACAATAATTGTCAAGAGAAAGAGAAAGAGATAAGAATGGATGAGAGATATAGAAAGGAGAGAGAGAGAGAGAGAGAGATAATTATGGGGGGGGGGGACTTTATTCGCTCTTCTTTATCTCTATACAGTATTCTAACTTTTGTTTTTATTAACATGAATTATTTCTTTATTTTCAAGGATACCAGTCGAAATTATAATCATAATTATATTATGTATTAATACGATATTTCCCATGTTTTAAAAATCTAAATAGACTTGCTACAATTTTCACGTTTTGAGGCTTTATGAAATAGAAACGTGAGCCTGGAAAACGTTTCATAAGCCAATCTTTTTATGGATTCCCATTAACATCCCATTGCGTCTTTTAACAGCCCTCTGGCTATCTATAGCAGTTTACACTATCATGATTAGTGAGATCTATTCCGGGGAGTTAAAAGAAAAAACGAAAATAACTTGAGATTCTTAGCTGAGCTATTTGTGTCGATGTCAAGTATAATCATAGCGAGCACTAGACGATCTAGATCTATTCGATAACAAAAGATTATAAAAATCGATTATCGCATATCCCCTTTCGCTGGATTTACAGATGATAGGTGAATCCATTTTCAAAACAGGGGTGATTATTCTATTAACCATCCGTGCCAACTTCGTTACAGAGTTTCCTTGTCATCCTAA
Organism: Heliocidaris tuberculata; assembly: GCA_025618425.1. Classification (NCBI taxonomy): domain Eukaryota; kingdom Metazoa; phylum Echinodermata; class Echinoidea; order Camarodonta; family Echinometridae; genus Heliocidaris; species Heliocidaris tuberculata. Next base: position 15,179,096 of record CM046841.1, read on the forward strand.
TTTTGCAGCTGGTTGGCAGTAAACTACTAGAAGATGATGGTAACCATTCACGCTTATATTAACCTTCGAGGACAAAACAAAGATGAGCAAAAAATAAAAATAAATAAATAAATAAAAAATAAAAAGAGAGGGAGGGGAGGCATCAGATTTTTTTTTTTTTTTTTTTTTTTTTTTTTTTTGGGGGGGGGGGGGGGTGTTGACTTGCACCAAAAAAATTTCGGACGCATCTGGTCCTGTATCCATCGCAAGCTTTTGGATTCCTTTTTCTTTTTTGTAGGATAGGTAGTCTAAACCTATGGTCTGAATTCAGGCAAATCAATTCACTATTTCCCTAGTTCGTCTCAATAGATGCAGATACACCCCCACTTCGATGTGGATCCTTCCTCCTCATCTCGGCGAAAACACATCGAGGTTTTCTTTTTTCTTTTTTTAGTCAAAGCGAAACGGAGTTCGCAGTTGCAATTTAAGTTTTCTCATGCACATGTGTGGTTTCTTTTTCCCACTTTTACAGAATATCACATCGCGGGCAAGAAAAACTGATTATAATATATCTATTAAGCGTCTTTAAAGTACATGTGAAGTTCATATTTTACTTCATAACTGCTCGATGCATTGCGATGGACAAAGTTTCTGTTCTTGGCTGCTGCCCTGCCGTGATGAACAACTCCCCTAATCATGCTAATGTTTGAGAGATTCTGGGTGATAATATTTTGTTTACTTCGCTGAGAAGGTAAGTAGAAATACTGATTATGATCGACCATTTAGGTTGATACTAATTTATTTCATAATATTTGTATGATCATTTATTTTAATGTCAGTTATAAAACGGTAAATTAAAATATTACACGTGTTTTATGGATTTGCTTCATAAACATGATAAAGGGAGCTTTAAAAATAATGTAATGGCGAATTACATCTTATTTCGTTCCCATCATCATCATCATCATCGCCGCCGCCACCACCATCATCAACATTATCAGCACAGAGATCCTTAACGTTCCACTATCTTCATCTGATCATCGTCATCATAATTATCATTATCATCGTGATATATTTTCTTTCAACATTTTTGGAATGCCTTTACCCTTTATCCCTCTTCATATATATTTTTCTACCTCTATCTAATATACGACTTCTATTAATTTTCTTTATAAGGCTTCATACGCCTGCAATGACTATACGGTTCACGTGGTATCAAAATTAATTTACCTTAGAAGATAAGGCCCCCCCCCCCGTGTAAAAATTCATAGAATCTAGTACCTCCTCCTTTCTTTTTGCCTGCCTTCTTTTTAAAAATTATATTATGTGATATTTAAAACAAAATGAAATAAATGAAATAAAACTCGGCAATGATGTGATGCAATTTCACCATGCCTTGAGCCTCTGTATAATGGCGAACGAAATGAAATTGAAAACAGATGTATTGAAAATTTACCCAGTAGCATTTGTATGTACAGAAAAATATCAAATATTGAATAATGGAGCCCCCTCCTCCTCATTTTCGAAAAAAAAAAAAAAAACAGGACAAGAAAATAGAAATCAGTTTTACTTGGCCTAATCCTGCCTTCTTAGCATACATAGTACTCCATTTCCGCTGCATCCACCAGCGATGGGTGTACACAGGCTAGTTAAAATGGAAAACGATTTATCATCCCCTCCAACCTTGCGATCGAAGATTGAAAATATCGACCATTGTAATCGGGACAATAGAAAACAATGGGATGAAAGAACGTCAGGGTTTGCGGATCGATACCAGTGGGCATTGCCTTGTTAGCTGTTCATGATTGAGGCCATTTCAGCTTTTGTTGGTGATGTTTCTTGCCCCCTTGGCAAGTATTGGTTGTCTGTTCCCTGAGGCTATGCTCCAGTTTGAGTTGATTACAAACAAAATGTATAGGCCTATACCCATACCTCCCCTGAAGTCCCCCACCCGCGTCTGTTGAGAGCCCGGGGGAGGGAGGGGCGTTAAATTCTTTTGTTGAATGATATCTGGCCCTCAGCAGTCGTAAATAGTTTACTGATAAACACGATAAAAACTATTTTCGAAAAATCAACTGAAGGCAATTTCAATAGCCCTGTCTATCACCTTTAGAAATATGTGCGAACATTAAAATGGCATATTACGTAATCCAAACCTGATTTCTATGGGCAGTACAATAGGCCTTTGAAATTGCCCTTGAGTTTATTTTTCGAAAGTAGTTTTTATCGTGTTGATAGTAATCATGGTAATAATAACGGAAGATTATGCTTCTATAACTGATGATACAAGTTGGAGAAAGAAGGAAAATCATTGGTACGAAAGAGATAATGCTATGAACTCCTAATAATTTACTTCTGTAGAGGGGGTACTTTGCAACAGTGCGTGAGCGTAGGTGGGAAATTGAAAGTAATCAAATATTCAATTTACTTTTAGCTTCTAGTTTGAACAAAAATACAGCTATACCTGTATAATGAAGCCACGCAAAATGCTCGAGAACACGTACGTTTTCGACGTCAAAGCATCAGTCAAATGGCTTCTGTTAGCATGTTTAACATGTTTAATTGGATACTATTTTCATCATCGAACAAACAAATATTTTTGCCGTAGAACTTCATTAGCTATGGGTGAAAATTTTTCATAATATATGATTATAAACACGTGCAATTTTGGTCGGAAATGAATTTTAAGATTAATATTGATGATTTACAGCATTCATAATTATGTATTTATGAATATTTCATCATATTTCTGTTACAGACATTAAGACGGTAAATTCGTCAGTAAAAGGGCGAGTTTAGTTATGTTTCAGAACAGCATATTCAGCGCTTTTGGATCCTCATGAAAACACCCTTAAACAAATTAATAGGCAAAATTATTTACAAAAAAACAAAAACAAAAACAAAAAACAAAAACAAAAAAACAAAAACAAAAGAAAAAAAACTGAAGAAAAGCTTTCCTTCTGTGTCGGTGATACGACAGGGCACCTTTCAATGCCTTTATATTTTAGAAATTCCGTTTTCCTGCAACCTGAAGATGCTAGCAAACCTGTCCCTTAAATTCCTTTGTTGGCTTCATGTCAAAAGTCATCACAACAAAATGTACACAAATACCAACAAGCATTTCTCTCTTTTTTCATTTGTCTTTTCTTTTCTGTAGGTCTGCTTGGAGGCTTGTCCGATTCTTCAACATCAACAGTGCCTTCACAGGGTGATCATCGTAAAAACGGTTTGGTTTAAAAAAAAAAAAAATGATGCAACTTCATGCCCGACAGTATAAGCCTTGTCATTGAATAAGACGGTATTGTTGCCAGGACTTTCCGCCGTTGCTGCGTTTATCAAGATATGTAGACCTAGGTGTCATCTATACGGGCAGCCACTGGAAACTTGCTATTGGTGAGTCGTACAGTCGTATAAATTATTCGAAGTGCTGTGATGACGTTTTAGGACGTAGGTTTTACCATTCCAGACGACGCATGCATGAGCTTGTTTTGTAGATCCGGACGAGAACATCAAGGCATTACGTCGGTGCTTCATTCTCAAAAGCATCCTGGTAACTTTGACATACTCGGACCGGATTTTTAGCAGATCATTCCGTCGGTGCTCCATTCTCAAAAGCATCCTTGTAACTAATCACATGTCAGCCATGAACTCTCAGAAGATCTGCCCCACTCTCGACCTCGAAACGGGCGAGAGACGCGCCAACAATCAAATGCCACGAAGGTTCAAATTTACTGGCGCAAAAAATAGCGAAGCTGCCGACGACACCAAAGTTACGACAAACGGCAACAGACTCCAAACGCAGAAAACCAACTCGGCAATCCTCAGTGATGACGATCTCGGTATATCGACGTCGTCGTTTAAACCGAGATTTCCGATCGTCGGTACCGAGATTAAGACTTCGACATCGACTTCGTCGTCCACAACATCATCGAAGTCTTTTGGAAGCGTGAAGCTGAGCGAGGTTGATGGCCTCCCTACGACTCGGGTCGGCAGAGATGGCAAATTCCTCGGCAATTATTCGCACAATTTTCGGAACGACGAGGCAAAGAACAAGAAGGATTGGTGGTCACCGAAATAAGAATATTCCAAATCAATTCCCCAAAACATCAATTTAAAAAAAAAATGATGTGTGTGGCAGTGACACTATCAACCACAAGGGCTGAAGAGAAGTTATCGATTAAAAAGCAGAGTGACAGAGAAGGCTAAACGTCAGCCTATTGGTAATCTACCAGCAAAGAAAGCACAGACACAAATTTTACGAAGCAGTGGTATTTCCAGCACGAAATAGAACGGTGTACGTCACAAGCCCCCCCCCCCCCACTCCCCTTTGAAGCTAAACATTAGATAATAAACATGACAACAGTGGTCCATAGCTACATGAAGAGCAACACATGGACCCCAACCCCTTGTTCATCAACTTCTGGATACATCACGCCACTTCATATAGGCCCTTTGTAAGTCTGCTTTTAAGTTTGAAAGATTCTTGCCATTTCGATATTATTTGATGACTTGGACGAAAACGTGATGGGTATCTGATTAATGCGATTAAAACAAAAATAAAACATTCAGTGATATAAGTTTTGTTTAAAGATATTTTGTTATGTCTCTCTTCAAGTGATGTTTGAGATTGTTTATGGCTAGACCATTTCAGCGAAGTTGGAAGTATATAACAATCGAATAAGTGTTCATATTCAAGTTATCAATTTCTTACAGATCAAATGCTTTACTTGTCACTACTTTTGGCCGGTTATGAAGCAGGAACATTTGTGTCTCTGCTTTTGATTACGTCACCCCCCCCCCCTAAAAATTGATTCTTCGAACTTTTGTTGTGGGGGTTTGTCTGCTGTCGTTCGTTCATGTTGAATATTTCATAAATGATTAGAAATGTGTTTAACCCTTATGTCCATAACTTTTCACAAAGCGTGAGAAATTTATCAAATTGAAATTAATTATTTATGTTATCGTATAAAAACATTCATATAGTTTTTGACTATTTCAAATATATAGGTGCTTAAATGATTTTTTTTTTTAACAAGACGGAGGCCTTCCTGAATCAACCCCTTTTTGTTGTTTTCTTGTTCATGTTTTTTTATTTAAAAAAAATTGTTAATGATACACTTATCTATGTCCATGCAGTCAAGTATTGCATCATATCTACTGTATTTGCTGGTAAATCATTGTGAATGGAATTGAACATGTCTTTTTTCACTTTCCGTGGCAGCTTTATTCTCGAATTTAAAGTATAGGGTCAGCAAATATAGGGCTTCGCCTTTAAAGCTGTAAGACATTGTAACTAAAACGAAAGCTGTTAAAAATATTATTGAGCTTGTCAAATCTTGAGCGAACTTGATTTAAAAGAATTGTCAGTTTTTGTCTTTACGTAGATTTCTATTTTTCTATTTTGAATATGTAAATTATTTGATTATGTGAAGTATCTAAAAATGAGTATCGCCTTTTTCGTTCCTTTGTACTTTTTTTACACTTAATATCTTATGTTTCATAATGTATTTCTATTTCTAATCATTGTTTATCAAAATGAAACACAGACACAATTATTGTCTATATTGTTATCAATGTTTATTTACTTTCTCATTTCGGTTTCCATACAGTTTTTGTGTGTTACAATAACAAAACACTTTCAGATAGATTATAAATTATTTCAGTGATGTTTGTATAGATAGATATAAAATAGATATAGCTCTGTTTACGACATAAACATGATAATTATATATTTCAATCTCAATGGCCATATTTCATTTGATTTTATATCCCGCGGTCGTTTGCTTGAGTCAGTCGTCAAAACGAGAAAAGTTGTTTTTGGCCAGATCGTAAATAAGTCGGCCCTTTCGCACAGTCACAGAAAATTACGAGTGCATATAGAGTACATATTGGAAAGACTAAAATAGGATGACCATGAAGTTACACGTTCGTTCTAATGAAGCCCCCCCCCCCCACTTTTTTTTTTTTTTTTACCAACTATAATAAGAAACGTGCTAATTTGGCAAGAAATGATTCACAAACAACATTTAATTTCTTCAACAGAGTCCATCCAAGTATGTTTGAAAGAGAGAAATCATGACAAAACAGGATGCAAAATACCATGTTTTTCTCATAAATGGCCTCTTAACACCATCCCACAAATTATAGGGCGACAAATCTTTAGTCATGATGCTTGGTGTTTTTGGAAAGAAGGAAAATATGATAAGTACCAGGGAATCATTTCTTATTAATCGGCTCACATGATCTTTGAAATAAAACACGGCTACATCATTGTGTATCTGTTGTTTCCAATTATTCATTCCCACAGGAAGACATTTTTTTGGCACAACAATTTCTCCCACCATGCCCATACATCCTCTTTATACACCTCAGGGGAAAAGACTAAGCAGTCATCCAAACTTAACGACGGAAACCTCTGATACTGCATAAGTTTTTTCGAAAAATATACTTAGATGAAAATGTTCATTGTTCTGACATAATTTTCGTTGCGTACTCTGGAGCAATGTCAGCGACCCATGCTCGAGTTCGCTGCTCGTTCTTCACGTTCCGGACGTAGGCAGCTCCCTTCACAGTATCGCTGATTTTTCTCTCCAGTCGATAGGTGGCGTCCCACTCCTGCAAAAAAGAACCAAAATATAGCATTTGAGCATTGAACTACTGTGGACATAGCCTTAAACCGGAATTCCATCAATATATGCCCTCTCATTTTCACAGAACTAAATTCATTGCTCGTAATCTACTCTGTTCTTTTTGTTATCACTGATGACACTGTTGGATGGAACGTAAGAAGACGAGGTTCATTTCCTGATACATGTATACTCTTGGTGTAGATGGTTAATCTGCTATATGTACTTTTTGTCACAGTTTTTAGTATGAGATATCTATGACCATACTATTCTAGCGATAAAACACAACGCACAAAAGATTTCGTTGTTTCTATTAGGCGAATGGGTGGGTTCAATGATTGATACGTCATCTTTAAATATTGCCCAGTCTACCTACCTCAACCCCAGAGGTTGCACGGTTCGCATCGGATGCGCTCATTGCGTTCCGCCCACTGATACCCGTTGCCGTAGCAGCCCTTCCAACCCCTGAAGGAGAGTCTGCCTTGTCGACGGGAGGAGGAGCCGAAGAGGATGAGGGTGGAGGCGGGGTCGGGAACGGGTGGGAGGGTAGCGTCTCCAGGATGTTGAAGACGGTCTCCTTGGGCACCTTAAGCTGGGGAGCTGGGCTGATAGTGGGTCGGATCATACCTGAGGGGAAAGATGGGGAGTCAGAGAAAGAGAGAGAGAGAGAGAGGGGGGGGGGGGGGATTGACAGAGGAAGGGAGAGGGGGAGAGGATAAAACGGGAAATCACACAAAGACGGAGAAAAGAGGGACAGAAATAGTCGAGTAATTCAAATTACACGCAGTACATGTACGTAGTCCTTTTGCCTTCAGCTACTTGGTGATATTTTCTTACTACAGGTATCATAACGGCGTAGACAAAACTACCAAAGATATAATGGTACAATTCAATCAGGCATACCTTAAAATAACGTTCCAAATAATATGATGATTGATGATTGATTTTTGCAATACTTCCATCGTTAGCATACACTGGGTACTTTTAGAAATTAAACGAAAAGAGAAGAAGTCAGAGGCAAATCCTTTGGTTCTCTGCAATGGTTTTCTATGCAGCGATATAGGTTACAGGTTTGATAGTGTCATGACTGATGCGGAACTTGTCTTGTTAAAGAGGACATCATTGTCCCTCAATAACGACTGTCTCCTTTATACTGCAAAACAACAAAAGTGTATTAAGAAGTTGTAACGGTTACAAGCCGTTTTCCCGAAGGTTCATAATTCCGAAGTTTCGTTACTCCAACGGATCGTAATTCCCAAAATGAAATATGGTTCATAATAAAATGAAAAAGGGTTCATATTTCCGAAGGTTCGTAATTCCGAATAGTTATAGAGGGCTCTAATTGCATTTTAGGAATTGCGAACTTTCGGAATAACGAACCTTCGGAGTAATGCATCAAATGTTCGGAATTATGAACCCTCCATCATTTTCGGAATTATGAACCCCTGCTATGGGAAATTTGTGTTTCAGAATTACGAACATTCGGAATTATAAACCTTCGGGAAAACGAGTACCGTACCCCCCCCCCCCCCCCCCCCCCCCCGTTGTAACGGATGTTTCAGAAGCAGTATAGTCGTAGTATAGTAGAAGCAACGGCAACGGCAACGGCAACGGCATCCTCAGTATTTATAAGATAGTGAAACATGTGGGATAACTGAAAAACAGGCTAGTGTACTAAAAGTGATGAGTAAATACGATACCCTTTTCCTTGCCGGTTTCTCCGCATACTTGGATAGGGACGAAGCGAGTGTACATCTCATAGCCCGGAGACCGTCTCTGTGTCTTGAGTCGCTCGTTGAAATGGCGCTGAACAGATTTCACGATGTCTCCTCCCGAATCGTCCAGGCTGCTCTTCTGCTAGGAGGGAGGTGGAGGAAGAGAGAGGGAAGACAGAGATAAAATCGGAAAGAGAGAGAGTGAGTGAGTGAGAGAGAGAGAGAGAGAGAGAGAGAGAGAGAAGGTTTGTGGTTTACAACAATAACTAAAACATTTTCTAAAATTGGATTTCTTATCAAGTCATTTTAACATGTTTAAACCGATAAACAATCTTTCCACCAATCTACCGTCACACCTTCCCATTTGTTACTAGCATGACCAGCATGGACTGAAATGAGATAAAGGTTGGAAATGAATAACCCTATGATCTATGCTGTATTGAAATATTGATGTTGTCCCAAGGAGGGTGCTTTCAGTTTTAGACTATAGCAAGACAGGCGAATCAAATAACTTCTTCAGGGCTTATCTCATACATAACATCACGAGATTATGTATTCCGTAAATGCATTGATGATCCCAAACTTATTCCGGCGAGAGTCAGGGTTAGGGTTAGGGATGCGATTGGATTTTAGGTTAGGGTTAGGGTTAGGGTTAGGATTAGGATTAGGTATGTAGTGTTGGGTCAAGTTGAAGGTAAGATTTTGACTAGTGTAAAAACTGACAGGGGAGGGACTAGCCGGAGCATGGGTAGTGCAATTTGTATGTGCCCCTCCCACCATGCCCACGCCCTCGATCTGAAAATGCATCGAGAACTCCGGCAGTTTTCAGTCGTTAACATATACCTTCTCTCTGAGTGCTTCATTCACCAGACTGTTCATAGCCTGTTCTGAGATGTCAACAACCCGCCGTAGAGGGCTGGTGGATCTGGAGGCAGCAGTAGGAGAACGCATGCGCTTAGGGCTGCTGGGAGGGTGGCCTACCAGAGAGGGATGCGGATAGATGTCAGAGTGAGAGTGAGAGAAAGGGGAAAAGAGGTCGGTACTTCATAAGTTGTGCATTCATGGATAGAAATAGAGCGTGTAGGAGAGAGATAGATAGATAGATAGAGAGAGAGAGAGAGAGAGAGAGAGAGAGGGGGGGGGGGGGGGGGGGATGAGAAAGAGAAGTGAGAGTCCAGGGGCCCGTAGCACAAAGAGTTGCATTTAAACGCAACTCTTAAAAAATCAAACGCAAATCCTGAATGGGCACTTCTGATTGGTTGAAAATAGAGTTGCGTTTGATTTTCCTAAGTGGCGTTCAAACGCAAGTTTTGTGCAACGGGCCCCAGATTATAAAGGAAAAGTACTGAAAGAAACTGTGCAGGGATTGGCAAAGATAATGATAAACAGAGACATAAACAGACAAACAGGTAAATAGAAAGAATTACATGATTCCCAGAATGATACCACACACCATGTAGACATTGTTTTGTTAGATACAGAAAAGCAAAGCTTGAATATTTGACGGAACAAGACAAAATGAAATATTATTGTTTCAAACAACATGAGCGATGTGGACAAAGAAACGATGAAGAGAGAAGGAGAAGCTCCAATTGACAATTGATGTGTGAAATCATTAAACGCGTTAATAAACCGGAAGAATACCTGGAAAGGTGTCCTTGGTATACCCAAAGGTTGGTACCCTGCAGTATCGATTACCATCCTTGCTGCTCTGCGATAGTCGGTTGGCGCCAAACTTCTGGATGAATTTTGACGGTGCGTCGTCTGATTGAAGGATGCGCGCGTTGACCCGAGCTGAACGGCAGTCCCGGTGTTGAATATTGGGAGTTTGCTTGGAAGAATGGTCGGGAGATCGTCTGCATCAACAAAAAGAATTATGAAGAACAGTAAAAGAATTGCACATCATATATAAGAGAACGATCTTTTTAATATAAATTTTTTAATACAAACGTATTGTCTCGTTTTATTATCAATAAGTGAGATAAGCAAAGAAAAAACAGAAAGGAAGGTGAAGAGTTCGATTGTACGGAAAGTCAAAGTCAAATGAAGGTATTATAATACAGTTGATGATTAGAAAATTAAGGTCGGTCTCTTTCTTGCCTGATGGATCGTTTTTGGAGCGCCCTCTGCGGCATTTCGTTGAACATTGTGAAATTTCGTCCTCTGACTTCTTTATTGGTCAGCTCCACCGTAGTCCTTTTACAGACGGGCGGCTCTGGTGACTTGCCGACCGCATTTTTCCTTTCCTTTCCCCCCTTCTTTTTCTCGTGGTCATTTTTCTTCAAGGGTGCGTAGTTTTTCGGAAGCTTCGCAAAGGTATCCCCAGTGTTGTCAGAGCATTGTAAAACTGCTAAGTTACTCAGAATGGAAGCTGTCTCTTTCTTGCCATGTATGGTAGCGATCGACGGATGGAGGAGAGGGCGTGGAGACAGAGCGGAACTCGATGACGCGGTGATGGCCGAATCTGTCGTTGACCGTTCCTTTCTCTTAAGCGTCGAATTATACCTTCGTGGGATGCGCTTTGACAGCGGCATTGGCTTCGGGGTAGTCGCGTCGTCGCTTTGAGTGTGCTCATTGCTCTCCAGTGCTGGTGGATATCGTCTGGCGGTCAGCAGCAGTTCGTTATCATCGTTGCGTGTTCGTGGCGTGCTGTACGGGGTGGCCGCAGGTCTTCCACCCGACGACTTAAGACCGTCTTGTAGGAATTCCCGGTGTGCCACACAGAGCCGAACCTCCTTCGCCTTGTCTTTTTCTGACTCAGCTGGTTTCGAGCAGTCGGTTGTCTCCGAAGTCTCACCCTCGGTAGAAATCGGTGTCCCTTCCAAGTGGTAACCATGGTAATTGTGATGTTTTCCCGTAAGATTATTCATCATGTCCACGACATGCACTACCCGCTTCACTTCCCGCGCTTCGTCAACAGTCCGATCGTCTGCACTAGATATTGGTTTTTCTTTCAGCGCGCGTTTTTGCTCTTTCTTTGGACCATTCGTCCTCTCCAATGTAGATCCGAAGAACGATACTCGCACATTGGTGATCGGTTTAAACGTCTTCTGCTTCACACCGCCACCACCGGGTGTGCGCCCTGTTTTCGCACCAGTTTTTCCCTGTGATGTCGGCCGAGGTTCGCTGGGCGAGTTGCCGACGTCCATCTCCGCCTGGCTCGTCGGTTGGCTCTCGAAGGACGGGGTTGGCACAAGAATATTAACGGTTGATGCGTGAAGAAGATCTGTGTGTGCGTAAGTGTACTCTTGGTCGGAGGTTGACAAGTTTGTCCCCGGACTTCTCGTCCGGTAGGATGTCTGGGCCCTGATTCGGTTTACCGTCGTTGCGTTTCCCAGTGGCCGAGTTTTCTAGGTAAATAAGTAAATAGACGCATGAATTATTATTACACAAGGGACACCTTCAACATGTCAAATAGTTAAATGAAGTTTGTAGTGTCACATCGCAAATCAAATGACGTTTTAAAGAGTAACGGAAGATAAATACGACTGAAAGTAAATTTTTGTTCCGGGGATGGTGAACAAAATATAATTGAGCCAAAATTTCTGTCTTATTTTTCTATCTCTTAAAATGAAAAAAAAAACAAAAACAAAAAACATACAAACAAAAATCAAAAAGATACGATTTGTTGTCTCACCTTTGTCCATGGTGGTGGTAGGGCAGGTTGCATTCTGAGTTTCAAAAAATATAAAAATAGAATTTTAAAGAGCATTAAATATCAAGACCTTAATAAGACACATTGTATGTGGTCTTAATTATCTTTTGTTCAAGTGACACTTACAATGACTTGGGCTTTTAAATATAACACAGTATAGAACGTTTACTGTGCAGTTTATACTCAGTATCCAAGTTTAAGCCCTCTAAACAAAACTGAATATACTAAACTACTAGAACCTTACTGTGGTTCTTTGTTACCAGTTATCAGTGTGAGTTTATTACTTGCATTGAATAAGCTTGCAATAAAAAATAAAAAAAATAAAAATCTCGGCTTCATAAATCAAATTCAATTCCTATCGTTCAATGGCAAATCATTTTCACTTATATAAAGTCTTGGCTATTATTATCACGATTTGCATTTAACTGGGCAAACAACCCACAATAGGTGATTTCTCGGCACCGCTATATATGCAGGCCTATATGAACAATCAAAATGCACATCCCAGCCTTAACCAGTTGACTACTGAATTCTTAAACTCTCTTAGGCTTAATACAGGAGCCACCCGGTTCCCGTAGTCTATGGGTTAATAATGTAGTGTTTTACCCCGTTCTTTCCGCCCACGCTGCCTGCTTCCCCTCGACAACATCCAGCTCAAAATCGACCACTTTCGTGCTTTTCCTGAAGATAGAATTAAAATAAAACAGGACTTCTAAAAGACATATTTAACATTTTCCATCGACATGACAGTCAGTGATTCGCAAAATCATTATTTCTAAAGCCCACCGCACACTATAGGATCGACTGCGATCCGATTTTGGAAATAAATCGCAGTAGCATTAATATGGGCATTTTAACAAAGAAAATCTACCTCATTCATGTTCTGCAAAATAAGATGAATACTAAACACAGGGTTTTGATGCGCTGTCAGCCTTATACCAGGAATAAGGGCCAAATCAGTTTCAAATCGTAGACAATCGTAGGACTGCTCTGACGTCACAACGACTCGGAGCCGATTTCGACTTGCCTCAGACTTAAATGCTCGCAACCATGGCAACAGGCCGTATTTTTCGATTTTGCTATCTATATTACTATTTAGAACCACAACCAACATAATTTGTGTGTTTAAATGTTAATATCAAATGCTACTACGTTTTCTTCCGAAATCGGATCGCAGACCGATCATATAATGTGCGGTGACAAGTAGCATCACTAAGCACTTGAAAAAAAAAAAAAAAAAAAAAAAGCCTTAACGCCTGCAATGTCCGACTATGACCCGGGCCCTGTATCATAAAATTTGTTATCCAAAACAAGATACAATAATTGTTATAAACTATTGAAATCCTTACATTTGATGGGCTATGAACAGTTGTAGTTGTTACAAGTTTTATGAAACAGGGCCAGGTTGTGGAAGAACTAGCAATTAAGGTTTGATCTGCACTGAATGCACTGAATGTGTACTATTCCTGAGGTAATGAATGTCGATATATGAATATCATTACTACCAAAATTGTGGAGTATTGAGAAAAGGACGAATCGGAGGTATATAACTTTATTTTAGCTGATCCTTGATTTAATAAATCTTGCCATACCTTTATGATTATTATTATATTATTATTATTATTATTATTATTATTATTATTGTTATTGTTATTATTATTATTATTATTATTATTATTATTATTATTATTATTATTATTATTATTGTTATCAAGTATTTGGCGTCATCTGTGTCTGAAGTGAATCACTATAACCCTCTGGTCTCTCCTCCCGATATAACTGATTGGGATGTGCAGGAGGGGGGGGGGGCATTCCTAGCCCGTGCCCCCCACCCTTGAAAGAAAAGTATGCATTGTGTCCCCTTTGTTTGATTATGCCTCCATTTTAGAACGAAAAACCTTTATTTTTTATTTTTGCTTGTCAGAGAATTATAGAGGGAAACTGGACCCCATAACCCCCCCCCCCCCCCACAGCGACTTTTGAAGGGCTGGTGAGACCAAAAAAATACGGATCTCCCTCCAAGCGGTTTCCCAAAGTTGACAATCTGTGTGCCCCCCCCCCCCCTTATACAAAATCCTGGATCCACCCCTGTGCAGGTGTACCACTACACCGGGGTTTCCCCCTACTCTTCTTCTAACAGTGCAGTGGCTTCTTATCGTGCAAAGGTGGTGACTCTCTCCTCTAAACGGGACCCCCATTTTAACATCCTGTTCGAGAGACTGAGTGTTTTCCACTGTAACATAGTCTGCGTCTATGAAACAGGGAGAGGATGCCGAGGGGGACACGCAGGCCTCATTCATCCGCCGGCGGATGGAGTCTAACCCACGATCTTTGTTTCGACAAGGAGTTCTGTGATAACTCCTTGGTTTCGACAGCCAGACGCTTTACCGACTGAACCAACTCACCTTTCTGGGGACTTCAAGCTAGGTCGCACCATAGTGACCACAGAAGGTGTGCACACACCGTCCGAAGAATCTATAAAGAACAAATCAACAAAGGGGAAAAAAGGAAATCGCCATGAAACACTTGCTGAACGGAAAGTTACTGTTCGGCAATGTACTGTGGGTACGATCGTAGACATCGATACAATCACTTCAGTATGACATCTGAAAATATGAGAGAAAGAAGAGCCCAACTTTATCAAAACAATTTTGGAGTTGATGAAAAAACATTACTTGCTGCCGTAAACTGGCAGAATGTGAACAGCGCCATCTTACGGTCATTCCTAAAGTATGATTATAATGAGTAATCAGTTGCATTTTCATAAAACCTGTTACCAATTAAAAGTTACGATAATTGTTATAAGCTACTGAAATCCTTGCATCTGATAAGCTGAGAGCGAATTCGTAATAGAAATGGAGCAGTTGTTATTGATAACAAGTTTTATAAAACAGGGCCCTGGTATCGGTGTTCGCTGGTGTGACATTGATGGTGAAAACGATGATGACTTTCTGCGTAATTGTGACCGTGACGATAATGATGGTTTGCAGGGGACAATGGGTGCATTCAAGTTCGGTGTTGAAAGCTGGTGTTGGTGTTGGGGCAAAACTATCATCAGCCACAACACCGAACCTGAAATGAAGCTGGTGCTGGGATTGACTTCACTAGGTGTTGAGCTATCAATAATGTGACTGGTATTTTTATAAACCCGAATTCGGTGTTGGGGCTAGAATCGGCAGCCCAATTCACGCACTCAACACCAACACCAACACCAACACCTAACTTGAAATCACCCAATGATGATAAGTTCAGATAAGGTGCAGACGACGACGACGATGGTGGTGATGACGATGACGATGATGGTGTATACTAATGGTGACCTTGATGAATACCTCTGAGGTGCTAGTGGAAATGACAATGATGATTTCACAGTTGTCATTTGTGGCTGCTGTATAACGATTATGATGATTTATAGACGTCTTTGTATTGAGTGGTTATGATGATGACTTCAGAAGTGGCGGTGGTGGTGTTGGTGATGATGATAATGGTGATAACAAATTTATCGATAATAATGTTGGTGACAATAATGGTGGTTTAAAAATGTAAGGTGATATTTGTGGTGACGCTGATGATAATGTTGTTGATGATGCTGCATGGAGAGGGTACAACTACACAATTCTAATTACTACGCAAAGACGGACTGAGTGTAATAATAATAATTAAAAAAAAAATCCATGCACAAGCCAAAATGTCATCACCTGCATACGCGCTCCCTGGCCCGTTACTGGAGGCTCGACTACACTCTCGTCTACCAGATCTCGGCTGGGCAATCTCCGTCTCCGTCGGCGTCTGGGGCGTCGGAGGTCTGGTGTGATCGACCGTCGACACATCTCGCTTGATCAGGTACTCTTCCATGAGGATGTTGAAGATGGCGCTGACGTCGTCGAGTCTGTTCTCCTGGACGAGGTCCTGGATCTTCTCCGGGTTGACCTTGAGACGTAACGCCATATCTTCTATCACCTGCCAAGAAAAATAAATCGAAAAAAAAGTTGAAATTTTCTGTCAGAGTAGCCAGTGCCAGGCTGGGATTCATAGCTCTAGTCTGTCAACATGGTCAACTGAAAGTCAAAATTACATGTCGGTTAGAGATGCAGAATCCATTAGGGCTATGTGATGTCTCATGACATGGATAGTGTCTCCATGCTTATAAAGAGCTGCGATTGACCCGAACTAATTCGATATCAATCGCAACTCTGCATATAAAAGATTGGAGATTGTAACTTTGCGATTGGTTGGACGACTTGCTATGGATTCTAATCAATCGCAACTCTCTATAAGGGAGTCCTAGAAGTAGACATAAACCGTAACCATGGTTACATTCTGTCCATATACCTCTGCTCGTAGATCCAGGTCTTGAGGCGGAGCCTGGAACGGACAGAACGGTTCCTGCCCCTCACACGTGATCCAGGCATGACGTTCGATATCAAGCAGTGGCAAACGATCCTCAGGGATAGGTTCGATGCATCCATGCAACATGTCCTTACAGTCTGTTGGTATGAATAAGAAAAGTCAACATAATCGTTCCATGAAATTATACTGTAAACGCATCCAAAGAATGGAACAATACCCCCCCCCCCCACTTTATCAAATCAGATAAAAAATTATTCCACAGACCAATTTAAGAAATGCTTGAAACCCCCCTCCGCCTTACAAAATCCTGGATCCACCCCTGATTACGCTTACCGTCTGTAAGGTGAGCCATCTCTTTAGCATGGACACCTTTCAACCCTTTCCTGATCTGAAGCAGGAGGTGCTGCCGTCTGTTCTCAGAATGGGGCGTGGTGAAGGGAAGCTTACCCGTTACCATGGCAAACATGTTTACTCCCCTGAGATACATAGATGGAAAAACATGATGAATGATAAAATATGCATTACTTAATCAAGTTTATCTATTATTCTGGACATGGGCGTACAAGGCTCGGGGCTGGGGGAACTTTTCTATTCACGATAGGCTATACACCAAATACATAACTATGAAGGCGACTTTGTTTTTAGATCAAGTTCAGTGGTAAAATGCCACCTTAAAGGGAGCCACCGCTCGATATCCATGTACGTTCAATTTCATTCGCTTGCCCCTATTACAAGGCCGTGCATAACAACAATCTTGGAGCAGCGAACAAAACTGCCGTCGAGGGTGGGGTAGTTTGTCAGTTGGGTTTTTCTGTTCGTCTTTCTTCGGTCGAATGCGTGCTGCATACACACAATTCATGCGTTTACCGAAGATGTACGGAGATTCCTGAATATTACCCGAGCCGGGCCAAGCTCCAAAACACCACGATTGGCGACTTTTCGTTCCCTTTAATTGTACACAGTATAAAGTCCAACGTGTATACAAAGACCGAACAAGGAGACACAAAACTGTTTTTTTAACAAGCAAGTGGCCTTTAATAAACAGGTTTTCATAAACGCATGTTTGAAAAAGGAAGCAATGTCTCAAGGGAGAACAATGCGGTCTTCATACACAGATGGTCTTTCTATCCAGGTTTGATTGTACTTTAGTGAGGCTTCTAATAACTGTTGCTACGTGGGTAAAAAATAGCAACTATTGTGAGTGAAATTGTATCAAGAACAAAATAAAAGCTACATGTTTACTTACAAGCTCCATATATCGACCTCGGGTCCATAATCTCGGCCAGCCACGTAGAGCTCAGGGGCAGCGTACTCCGGTGATCCACAGTGGGTCTTGAACAGCTCCTCAGGTCCACACTGGTTACTCAGGCCAAAATCTAAATGAAAGTGAGACATTATCGATATAATAAATACATCAGAAAAATGGTAGAATCAGGGGGTTACATGGGGGGGGGGGGGGGGGCATACCTAATACGGTATATGTTTACTACACATCAATGAAAAAAAGAAGAAGAAAATGTGCCCCCCTCATTTGTGTCCCCTTTTGCAGAATTTCTTTTTAGTAAAAAGCCATCTGAAAAAAGTGATGACCCCTTTTTTTTCTTTTTTGCTTGTCAGAGAATTATTACTGCTACTATTATTTTTTTTTTTTGTCACAGAATTTTCAGACTTATTCCCCTTGCCACAGAATGCTTGATCCGCTACCATGGCTACTGGCAAATAAAAGGGTTTTGAAAAAGGGGCTAGGATACAATTGAAGGACAATACCTCCTCCGATGCAAGAAGCAAATTTGCTATGAAGATAGATTATAAATGATCAGGTGATCGATTTCATAATCATAATGGTTGAATTACTATAACTGAAAAGGCATTTCCTTTTGTCATTTTCAAAACAAATACGAGACAATCTCTTATCAAATATTTTAGCTGACTTTGAATAATATCTCACCTATGATTTTCACATTTTCTCGTTTCTTGTCCATCATGATATTCTCCATCTTCAAATCCCTGAAAATGAGAGAAAAGGGGGGGGGGGGGGTTATATTTTCATTTTTGTCACCTATTCATTCATCACATAGAATTTTTAAGAAAGAATGATACACAAGGATACGTACTAGGATTTAAATGTTATCATCTATTTCAAGTCCTACACATGCAGTCATTTAAAAATGAGTTCGAGTGCCGCAAAGTGCTAATATTTAGGATAAAATATGATACTGGGCAAGAAGTAAATGGATGAAAAATATTGTGAGAAATGAGAAATTGTTATTGTTCAGAATTTACACGAATATCTTGTTTCCAAACGTAAGCACAACAAAGTCATCCGCGTAACTTTCTGTTTTTAGACCTTGGGCTATGATATTAGTCTGGTTGTGATCGTGGGGCATAAAATATTTGTAGAAATTAGTCTTATAAAAACACTTCTCCTTGTCATGCTTGTGTGAGAAATTAAGTAGATATCTCATATCTGCATAAAAATACACCCTGAGAAAATTCTTACGACCGATATTGTGATTTATCTATATCGATTTGATATATACCATATAGGATGCTACGTGTTTCATCAACCCTTGTACACCAAAGTAAATCTCCTCATACAAATTGGAAATAAAAATAAATAGTAACATCAAACACTGAAGTGCAATCGATTAAAGGGATGCTGTAACTTTGTGGAGGCTTGATTTAATAAATTGTTGAATTTTGATATCTGTCTTGTATAATGATGTTCAGAAGGATAAATAAATAGCCAGGCATAGAAAGGTTTTCAAATATATAATGCTATTATTAAGATATCTATGACTGAATACTCCCATTTACGAAAGCGCATGGCCATACGCTTTAGTCTAACACTGAGTCTGTGGGGGGGGGGGGGGGGAAATGAGTCTGGCATTTCCGGTCACTTGCATATGGTTACTTTTGTAAAACACATGATGATTTTGAAGTGCTTTTTTTTCCCTGGGCTTCATTTTTACACCATATTACATACACTGATAGCATGTAAGACCAGGCAGCTCAGATTTTATCAAGCCTCTACAAAGTTACCAAATCACTTTAAGGCACGTTATGGATACAAAATAATATCTTAATTGATCATTGCCCCTTTATTTATTATCCTGTATAGTATCCTTCTATCTCTCCCTCCCCCTCTCCCTCCCTCCCCTCTTGCCCATCTGTTCCTTTATTCTCTCATTCATTCATTCTCTCTCTCTCTCTCTCTCTCTCTCTCTCTCTCTCTCTAACCTCTTTATCCCTTCTCTCCCCCTTCTTCTATTTTTCGTTTATTTTCCCTTCTTCCAATCATTTTCTGTGTCTCTCTTTACTAATTGTCTAAATTTCGGTATCTGTAGATATCCTCCTTCCCTTTCTATAAAAAAACCAGGTTATCCCAACTCCTCGATATTCTCACTGACATCACTTTATTTTCTTTGTGTTAGGGTAGTCATCATGAAAAACCATCTCTTACGAAAATACAAGATGTGTTCATCTGTTGGTTTAAGTTGTGTCACTCCACCCAAGAGCGTGAGAAAACTTTTGACAGAATAAAATAAGCTTTTGGTTTTGATGTTCTGGTGATTTGTTTATGCTCATCAGGGGTTATGTGGATGCAGTAACATGGTTTGCCTAAGGGCTGTGTCATCGTCATCGACAAGTTTGGCATTTATGACGTATTATGACGTCTTTGCCAGGTATTCTGGGCTAAACGATGCAAAAGTTGGACTAACGTGATCATCATGATCATGGTGATTTAAAGCATAACTCATATGAATACACAGACACTTTTGAGAACGTTGGTCTTTAATGATTTGAAGATATAATTTCACTCTATTAATTTTACAGAAAAGAAAATTAGACGTATAAAAAATAAAATGACAGGTATGAGAGGGTGTTGTAGTCGAGACAAGGGGAGCGTTTCATCAAGTGTCTTGTCAGTGATTTTTACTGACAAATTTGCTCTCAGCCAATCAGATGCAAGGACTTCAGTAGCTTATAACAGTTGTCGGTAAAAATCACTGACAAAATGCTTGATGAAACGCTCCCCAGGGTCCTGTTTTACATGTTTTATAAACCTTGTTATCAATAACAAGTTGCAATAACTGTTATAAGCTATGGAAATCGTTGCATTTGATTGGCTGCAGAGCAAATTTTGTTACAGAAATGCGACACTTGTAATAGATTAAAAAAAAAAAGTTTTATGAAACAGGACCCTGGGGTCCCAAGACCAAGACCAGGAAAAATAATTATTTTGTTTGATCGTATTATAGGTCTCGGGGTCGAGATCAAGACCAAGACACGGAAAATTCAAGACCGAGATGTGAGATGTGAAGTACCAATACAGGGTAATAACGAGAATTAAGAGGGCAGGGTCGGGGGGGGGGGGGGGGGGGGGGAATGATGATGACTTGCAGGCATACATGGTTTCAAAAAAACCTACAAACTTAAAATGCACCATTGTAAAGGATGTTGAAAATTGAACTGGGCCCCGTTTCATAAAACTTGCTATCAACAGCAAGTTACAACAATTGATATAAGCCACTGAAATCCTTGAATCTGATTGGCTGAGAGCGAATTTCTCATAGAAATGAGGCAGTTGTTATCGATAACAAGTTTTATGAAACAGGGCCCTGAATAGATTCCATGATTAACTTCAATACTTGTCAAGAGCCATTCTAAATCAGGAATCTGATATGTCAGAAGTTCATATAGTTGTCAGTCTCCCAATTTATCAATAGAAATACAGATTTCTTCGTTCCAAAACAAAATTGTTACCTCAATGATAATAATAGATATCTCCATTGTCAAATAGCTCTTGTAAAAAGTAATACCCGGTCAATGAATGAACAAGAAATGTTTCAAGGTATTCAGTTTCTTTGAATTGCAAATGAATTTCATCACACATGAAATGAATAGTCTTTTGAGTCTCTTCAAGTGCAACTGGGAAGGTTGTTCAAAAAATAGAGAGGGAAAAACAGCCCAACTGCAGACTGGAAGAGAAAAATACCATCATGCCTTCCCCCGCATTGCTGCCAGAGGGCGTGTGTCGAAAGTTCAAGCGCCAACCGAGAGGGTTTAAGTGGAAGAGACGTCCCAGCAACAAATCGGAGCTGTCAAAATACCCTTGTCTCATGGGATAAACAAATGCCCAAGGGGGAGGGGTTGGAGGGTTGGGGGTGTCAACATGATGGAATGGGCCGACGTAAAGGTAAAATCAGGACCATACCTATGTCATGGTTCGAAACTCTTTTTCAGACCTACTCCACTGAGGAATACCAAGGAGTTAACTTGGAATACCAATCTCTCTTTTCAGAACTATCTCTCTGTAACTGGGAGGCCGTTGGGTCGACAATGTGATGGATCTTGAGACACAGGTTCTCCAAAACTTTCTGTCTTCAGCTGTTCTAGTTAGCTGCTCAAAAGACATTCCTGTCCACTGCTTTATGTTATCAATCCAGGCCTTAGTCGGTCTGCCCATTTTTCTTCTGTCATTGGTTCCCCCTTGCAAGATGATGTTTGCCAAGCTATTCTTCCATCTAGATACACGACCAAACCACTGCAGCTGAAGTACACTCTTCAATCGATCAACCCTTCTTCGACTTCGCCTCTGCCCCTTTCCATTTTACCTCATATTAAAACCCCAAAACTAGTCAGTGTTAAATTTGATTCCATTTTATGATCGCAATCATGATCTTTTCGTTTTCTTTCCTTTTCTTACCTTTACTTTTCTGTCATTCCTTTAAACGCTCCTATAATAAATGTACGAAATTGTGTCGACGCCCTGGATTTTCTTTTTAGACAACATTCCACATCAAACAGACATTACAATAAACAGGAGAAAGTCTTCAACATATCTCCCTTCAATTCTGGCATCGAATACGTGAACGAACGAACGGTCAAAAGTTCACTCCTTGCAAATATTAATATTTCACCCAACTCCTCCAAAATTATGACGTTGCACCGTGGAGCGCAGGCACGAATTATTCCCGTAACTACGGCAACCCTTCCCAGGGAGGTCTCAGGGCTGCCATACTAGATTCAGGAGGAATGTCGATCTTTCAGTTTCGGGTTCGAGTCGATATTTTTGTAGGTCAGGACTTGAAATGTTCTTGTCACCTCTCGTGGATATCTTGTAACGCCGAAGGTATGTTGGATGCGGCACGTATTCTCAATCTTCATCAACCCGCTGATGTCAAAACCCCATCAATCTTTTCAACACATATAACCGAGGTACGAAAAACTGAATTGTCGTTTGAGGGGTATCAGACGCAACATGACGATTTTATTAGTGTGATGAACACATGTGCTCTTCATATGTACTTGGTACTTGATACTTGGTTGCTATCCTCCAAAAGACGCCATGAAGAGGCAGAGATCACCTTTATGGCGTCTTAGTTAAAAAAGAGGAAGGAATCAATGATACATTCGCGAAATGTTGTCATTTCATTCTAGATGTTAAACGATTTAATAAAAAATGAATTGTCTTCAGAATTTTGGATAAGGAATATACATGTGAATGACGTTTTTACCATCAAGAGATAACAGCTAGGCCTCGTTGTCTTTGCTGCTTAGACCAGAGAATTGCTGCTCTGAGAATGAAGACAGTCAATCCCAGTATCCTGAGTGAGAGACTGACTAACAGCTAGCCAGATGCTTTCAAACCTCAAACTAGGCCTACCCCAAAGTCACGTTGACAAGAAGTCACCTCGGTCAAACACATTTATGACATTACAACATGTTTTTGTGCATGCGCCATGCATTAACCTGGATTCTTCCTTCACCTGTATCATGTACCAGACGCATCAAGACATTGGTCAACTAGCTTACCAGTCCTATCGTGAAGATGGGGTATCCCTTTTTCTGAAAAAGGGAAAGATTGACAGGTTACACATTGTTAAAGAAGGCAGTCTTTTAAAGAGAATTCAGAATGCGGTTGTAATGGAAATATAATGGAGAAATGATTATGATATAATTTAGTTGGGGAAAAAAAAAAATTTCATAGCCTTATTTTTGTAAAATCGAAAAATTATGGGGATCGAATTTTCCTTCCAACTGTGTAAAAAATCCTATAACAACTAGAAATACATCATAGGGACATGTAACATAGAGAGGGGGAGAGAAAATTGGAGAGAGGGAGAGATAGCCCGAAAAGAAAGAAAGAAAGAGAGAGAGAGAGAGAGGGAGAGATAGCCCGAAAAGAAAGAAAGAAAGAGAGAGAGAGAGAGAGGGAGAGATAGCCCGAAAAGAAAGAAAGAAAGAGAGAGAGAGGGAGAGGGAGAGATAGCCCGAAAAGAAAGAAAGAAAGAGAGAGAGAGAGAGAGGGAGAGATAGCCCGAAAAGAAAGAAAGAGAGAGAGAGAGAGAGAGAGAGAGAGGGGGGGGGGTTGAGAGTAAAAGATAATGAAATAGAAAGCAGGGGCTATAAGAAGAAATTAATCGCAGCATTTAGATGAAAAATCGAATTCCACAAAAGTCAAGACAAATTATAACAAGATGACTGGGAAAATACTCAACGTCATATCATAATGATAATCCTAGAACGTATGTAGAAAATTCAAAACAAAACAAAGTATAGTCACTAAGTTAATATAACTATATGATTTTAAGGATACTTGTCACGTAAACAAGGAAATGTTAGAAAACGTTGAGCGAAATTTACTGCATATAGGTGTCGGTCGGTATTTTATTTTTTAATTTTTTCCTTTTTATTTTTTTTTTCCTTCTTCTCTTTTCAAATCTGGTTCAAGATGTCACTGCACTCTGCATTCAACCCACCCTGCCCCTGATCACGACCTAAGACGGTCGGGGGTATAAAACCGCCCTCACCCCATCAACAGATGGAACCCTGGTAATTTAGACGATAACCATACCACGAGTTGAAAACTGTTGGGGTAGCTATACAAGAAATGTCATGGCTTAAAGAAGTACGGACCTGCAACTCAAAAGGAGATCTTATGAGTTGCAGGTCTGTACTTCTAGTCCCAGAGCCGAATTAAATCACTTTATGTTTCCCAGTACATTTCCCAATTAAACTCTATACGTATTCAAAGAAAAAGCAAGCTGTAAGGACATTAGATCTAATGAGATAAGACGTTAATGAATCTGGAAGAAGACATGGAGACCCTCTAGACCGATTAAAGCTGATCGATGCCCTTCGGAGGCTGTGGATATGAAAAGTATTAATCCAATTTCAACTGATTTACACGATGTCAGGTATCCGCGTAATGGAAACCAAATGTTGCATTTGGAGACAATTAACATGGCTAAGATCTAAACCAATTGGGTTCTGGTACTCGTCTCTGCCACCAGCCACTTGCAGTTCGTTATCGGGATGGAAATGTCCGACGTGATCACGATGACGAGAAAAGCGCTGGAGATTGTTTTAGTTGTTGACTTTTCCTACCAATCGAAACACAACCTTGGTATTCGCTGATTCCATGAATGATGATTTGCTCATTTCAATGTCAGAAGTCATATCCTCCTCCTCTTCCTCCTCCTCCTCCTCCTCCTCTTCTAACTCGTCTCTCTCCTCCTCCTGTTCTTTTTCTTCTTCTTTTTCTTCTTCTTCTTCTTCTTCTTCTTCTTCTTCTTCTTCTTCTTCTTCTTCTTCTTCTTCTTCTTCTTCTTCTTCTTCTTCTTCTTCTTCTTCTTCTTCTTCTTCTTCTTCTTCTTCTTCTTCTTCTTCTTCTTCTCCTCCTCCTCCTCTTCCTCCTCCTCCATGTCCACCCCACCCCTCCCCTCCTCCTCCTTCCGGTCCTTCTTGTCCTCTTTCTCCTCTTCCTCCTCCTCCCCTCATAATTATCATCATGATCATCATGATCGTCATCACCACCATCACTACCACCACCACCCCCACCATAATTTTAAGAGTTTTTTTTTCTGTAGGTAGGTAGGCCTACAGCCATGGTCTTAGAACCATGAGGTTGTGGGTTCTTACTGCCTACTCGATGCGCCAGTGCCCTTTGGTGGGGAATATATTCGTACACAGTAAGTCCCTCGGATATGACTAGATATTTGCCTCGTGGCTGCTGAAAGTATATATATATATATATATATATATATATATATACATGTATATATATATATATATATATATATATATATATATATATATATATATATATATATATATATATATATATATATATATATATTACTTTTCCTGTCAGCTCTTGTAAAGAGAAGTTCACACCAAAATCAACATACTATGCTGGTGCCTGAAAGACCGAATAAAATACGAGTCCAGCGCCCTCTTCTTCATTTTTTTTTTTTTGGGGGGGGGGGGGGAGGGAAGAGAGGATGAAATAAAAAATAAATGCGGGTGAGTTCTTTCACCCTGTCATGATCGGTTTCATGGAAAAGTGTGTATTTCTCTAGGGGGAGGTAAGTTACCCAGCATGATGCCCTTATAGAATAACTATTAGGGCCCTCAAGCCATGGAATTGTAGAGATCGAGATAACCTTTGACCCTAATACCATGGCAACAAGATGAAAATTCATCTCTAAACTTCCACTCGAATAGAGTTCCTCTTTAGTGATGGGTCAGCGCAGGAACGCGGGTGAAATTTTCGAGTTCTATATTCTGCACCCCCCCAAAAAAAACAACAACAAACAAACAACCCCCCCCCCCAAAAAAAAACCCACCACCACCACCAACAACAACAACAAACAACCAAATCGCTGATTGCTGTGTTATTTGAAATGTCTAATTTCTATTAAAACACACTATTCGAATGAAACATAGCATCCATAATACAGTCGAATTCTAAATCCTCAGTGGATCAAAAACATGTACGTAAAAATAAAGAAACAGAGCGGAGAGACAAGTAGTTATAGAAGTGGAGGACTTAGGAAGGGGGGGGGGAGAACCGGTCTGTGCCACCCCACTTTGAAAACTCCACTCTCATCTTAAGAACACCCCCCCCAAAAAAAACAAAAAAAAAAACAAAAAAAAAACAAAAAAAACAAACAAACAAAAAAAAGAAGAAGAATGAGCCCGTAGACGATGTTCTTATGCCAGCTTTCAAATTTTAGACCAAAAGGGAAAATTAAAAATGAGATACCCATTTTTAACATGCTTGTCAGAGATTTTTTTTCCGGAATTTGCGCCCTATTTTATCCACCCTGTAGTTATTTTATACTTCTGTGTATGTCCATTTTTCCGTCATAACACTTTGAATTTAAGGCTTTCATGCGCATGATATAATAAGTACATAAAAATCATTTGGCGCCGTCCATCAAAAAATAAATGAATAAATAAATTAAAAAAAAAAAAAATCTACCCATTGTTGTTACTTATTATTCACTCATGAATTAAAACTTTCTACCTAACTGGTGAGCAAAAAGTCGGATTGATGTTCCATTTATCAAATAATATATGAATGATGTGTGAATAATGTATAGCCAGACGTTGTAATTCCGGACAGGTTGTTAATCCGGACAGGTCATTTTTAAACAGTAAATCGAACAACTTTTCATGCAAATTGTCACAAATCTTTTACAGGATAGGTTGAAAATCATGTGAATTGCAAATATTCACTGGTTTTAGTGTTACTTGATGCATGTTTTTCGTAAAATCTGACGGCAAAATTGACAGGCTAATTTTTGTGAAGTGTCCGGAAATGCAACCCCCATCCTACATGTACATGTATTATGATGTAGTCGGTCTGAATAAGCATTCGTTACGCAATTTTTCCTTTTGTCTATATACTTTATATATACTTTATACACGAGTGATGTAAGACTGTGTACGTCGACTCAAAAGAGCGAATAAAGTGAGTCGTACGTGTGCCGAACAGTCCCGAGTTTGATGTTATTTTGACGCCAACCTTAGGATGAAAACACGCACAAAATTTTAGCAAATTAAAAAGATCTCCCTGCCTCCTCAATCTTACACGAACAAGTCTGTTGAGAACCAGAAGGGCGTTAACTCTGTGTTAAAGCATATGAGTTAACGCCCTTCTGGCTCCAAACAGATTAATACGATACTATGGTCAGACACAACGTTCTCAAAAAAATGGTCGCTGAAATCATGAAGCTACCATACACCTAATGGCTATGATAAGAAAATGAAGACAGTAGATTATTTTCTTCTCAAGGTTGAGTTCAGTACTTGCCATTTGTTTTGCTGGGCTTGCGAGAAATATGAGAAATTTGTTGCTTGCATTGTCCTATTGTATCTAGATTTTTAAAATCCTTTTGAATAAAGGAGGTACTATTGAAAGTAAATATTAAACGAACACTTTTGTTATCAAAGAAAAGACTATACGTAAGGATACAAACTGCATTATGTAGAACTAAATCAATCAGCAAATTGTAAGGAAAAAAATTATGATACAGAAATATAAACTGATACATGAATCAAACAATAATCCTCGCAAACAAGTTCAACGATTGTATCTGGTAAGATACTTTCTAAAATAATTTAACCTCTATTTCCGTTGCTCTTTCTCCTTCTATTTTTGTATATGTATCAGAAGTTATTCTTATAGATTGATCCATTATATTTGGAGAAACAGGTGGAAAACGGGTAATATCCCGTCGATTTTTTGCCACGGTAAAACCCATCAACCTAACTGACCACTACCGCAATCCTTTTGTCCAAAATAAAGTGACCAAGGAATACGTCCTTTCTCCAGATAATGCGCGCAATTAGACATTACAAGATATAAGATCAAAGGGGTTTGCATTATTTGATTGTGCAAATGCCTGTCCAGACTCGGTTGGATTTCTACCTGTGGTTTCTATTTACCATTGGCACTTCGAAGACACCTTAGAGTATGTGTTGACCTCGGTGGGGTCACCAAGTCCAGCTGTGATTTTGGGGACCATTGGACACCTAATGGGTCAACTGAAAATATGGGATTATTGGTTTTACCGACTGGTTAGTTTTTCGTTTTTAACAACTATCTCTTGATAAAGAGCGTTGTATTCCACACCCGTTGCCCATTTTCTTTCCGTTTGATTTCTTTTCAGCTTCTCTTTTTATTTCCTTCTTTTCATTGTACTCCAGCAGGCAGGAGAATGAACCTATAAGAATAAGAAGAACACCAGGGAGGGAGTGGGGATATGTACATGCTTGTACAGTAAAGAATGGGGATAGATACAGAGCATTTGAAAGAAGCACTGAACTCTATACAATATAAGCTATACGTACTTTAGATTTTAGTGAAAAGAAGCCTCAGAAGATGGATGCCGCCTACGCTAAAGCACTTTTAATAGAAACTGTGATGATTCTCAAGAAATATAGAATATCCAAATCATCTGGGCTGCAATCGTCTTGACATGATTTGGATAAAATACTTCACGAGACTTGTCATCATATCAGTGCACAGCATCCACAGGTCTTCTTGCTACGCCCGATGGATTCCCTCCTCCAGACGAGGTCAAGATGAGGCATCCAGGCGTGTTCATTTCGGCGCCAAAATGCAAGGAGAGTTGCAAGCACCATGAAAGTTACCATTTCGAGACTTTTAATGCGAGCAAAAACGTTTCTCTCTCTCTCTCTCTCTCTCTCTCTCTCTCTCTCTCTCTCGATAAAATGCGATTGTCCACTGTCCAGACCGGGGGGGGGGGGGGAAGGGGGGGGGGGGAGAGGAGTAAGGGGTTGGGGGTATGTAGGGCTATGTTTTTGTTTTTGTTTTTGCTTGTGAGGAGAAATTATTTGAGGTAAAAACAGCTCCTACAGCTCCTAAAAATTTGCTAACTCCCCCCTTTTTTGTTGTTGCTTGTCCGAGATTCTTGCCCGCTTCGATATTATGTCATATTTCAAATATGAGGGCATTTGAAGAGCAATCCTTTTCAGGGGACATTTCTTCTATGATGTTCTTCCAGGTAGACATAAAATGAAAAAAAGAAGGCTCACATATTATGTTTCATCTTTACCAGAACTCAACCATCTCTTTAAAACGAGACTTTAAGAGCAGGTGGAGTACTACTTAGCCAACCTAGCTCTGCTCCAGTTATTGAGGTGTTCCTCTTATCCACTTGTCGCAGGAGTGTCTTTTCAGGAATATTTGGCAAGAATTGGCTAACCGTAGAAAACAATTTCGTTCCATCCTCTTATGTTCTCTGTCTATACACGGACGTCGCGCATAACAATGTATGTTATACTCGACGAGAAAGGGGGAGGGGGGTAGGGGTCCCATTTATTGGTTTGTACAAGCAGTATTTTTTCAAAAGGGAAAAAAGGTGGGTGAGAGCCAAAACCAAGGACAACAAATAACAACATCAATATTATCAACATTATTCTATTTTGATGCAAATACTCGACCAAGGAGGGGGGGGGGGGGGGGGGGTCCCATTTATTGTTTTGTACAAGAAGTATTTTTTTTGTCAAAAGAAGGGGAAGGGGTGAGAGCCACGACCGATGCAAGCAAAGTAGAAAGAGTGCAACAAATAACAACAACATCAATATCATCGATAACATTGTGTCATGTAAAGTAGTTGTGTGCATATTATGATGTGATGCCGGCATTATTGTACTTGACGAGAAGAAAATCAAAAGCCTATGAAACTGAAACCGAGGCATCTTGGAAATAACGAATCTGCACTTTGCAGTTTTCCTCCATATGCTCCGACTAAAAAGAAAATAACACGGAGTAAAATAGGCCATTTTGGGTCACGCAGAGGTCAACACTGGACACACAGCTCAGTGGACTGACCTCAACTCTGGAGGGAGTTATGTTTTCAACCTTACCCCCTCTGGAAAAACGGATCCCCTACATGCACGTAGCTGATATTTAGTATGGGCTCGCGCGCACGTGTGGCATGAATATTCATGAGGATTAGTCTGAACACAATATGACATAAGCAAATCCACCAATACTGAGCAGGAAAAGTTAGCACATTCCTATAGACTGAAAGAATAAAAACGGTTCACTCACGACGATTTTATTTGATATTTTTCAGATTATCTTTAGATAATCTTTAGAGGAAAACCGGTTAGAACCGGTTTGCCTCTAACATCCAAAAGTTTTGAAACATTCGAACAGGGCTATATAGGTCACCCATACCTCGTCTAAAATATTACAAAAACGTTTTAGAATGATCAACAAACTGCGAATTCGTAGGAATGAAGCGCACGTGCTCAGGAATACGTCGGTTTAAAAGCTGCCACGCCCACTTATGAAATACCACGCCCACTATCCCTCAAAGGTCCCTCGGGAAAATCCTGAAGCCTTCAATAGAAGGATGTTGGTAGGTACATTTTACTTCATGCAACAGAAATTCAAAATTATATTTATTTCATAGCATAATTCTTTAATCAAAGTAATGACAACTGACAGAGATTAAACTGCAAGGGGGGGGGGGGGCGGGGGGCTTCGACATGATGTGAGCATCGTAGGTAGATATGCTTTTCATGCTGACCAGATCAGGGAGTAGTAGGGCTAACGATGATGATGATCGGGATGATGATGATGATGATGATGATGATGATGAACTTTGGATGACTCTGGAGCAAGACCGACCACAAGAACGTCCAGGAAATGCGAGAAAACTATTCTTTAACCACGATTAAAATATTCTTTTGCAAACAAGAGAGAAAGGAAGGAAGAAAGAAAAAAAAAAAGGGGGGAGGAAGAAAGAAAGAAAGAAAGACAGACGGAAAGAGAGAGAGAGAGAGAGAGAGAAGGAGAGAGAGAATGAAAGGGAGATGTTCGATGTATATCTGAACTCGGTATGACCTATAAGAGACTCTACTCGAATGTTATCGAACCCTAAGCTTTGAAAATGAGTGAGGCAGGTGCAAGAAGGATTAAACTTTTCGACTAACTCGATCAAAAAGGTTCAAATTAGGTCCACAGGTCAGAGCCAGCTCACCCCTCCTCTCCAAAACAAAACAACAACAAACTACCCCTCCTTTAACGATAAAACCCCCTTTCACGGCACTGCAAGTGGATAGTCACATTAACGTTAATAAAGCAGAAATCGTTAAGGAGTCTACCGCAGGTACAATAGGGGTAAGCGCGTGCCCCTCTGGCGGTGGAACTTCGCACGCGTTGGCCCCCATCCTTTTTATCCCGCTCCAACCCAAATTGGGGTTTGACTCTCTTCGAGGAAACCATATCCAGAAATAAAATACGCCAATAAAAACAAGCATGGATGGTGGCTATTCTCTCTGCTAATGTCAGGCGAAGTTCAAGGCCTAAGCGGGCTTGGCACAAATACACCTTTCATGAATCGAAATAGGTGGGACTACAATAGAACGAGTTTACGATGGAGTGTTAAAATCAACCTCAACATTCATGTCTTCTATCATTGGCTGCGGGGCAAAAGGTATGATTAGAGTCTAAAGATATAAAACAGGAGACTGAACAAAATGGGACTACAAGTATGACAGGGGATGGAAAAGCAATCTCATTTCGACCAAGAGAAGTAGGAATTGAATAAATGATTCATTAAAAGCTAAGTAATCAAATAATAACGATATGAAAAATAGAAGTGGTAATCAAGGTGCATCTCATCCATATTTTGTTTTAATTTTCATTTCACCAAACATACATGTTTCCAATTTATCATTCAATAATGTAATATCTAAAAGACCAAATAAACAGGAATAAAAATGCTTCAAAATTGTTCAGAAATGGTTTCATGCTTTAAAAAAAAAAAAGGAGTAAACGAACAATGCATAATTTGCTCCTTCAAAATAGTCTTCACCTTTTAGTAACCCATCGCAATAATGTAGCAAAACATGCATTTAATGTCTGGTGGTTACTGATATTTTTATCAACCGCAAATTCCAACCTTCAAGACCTAAAGAAGAAACGTGTACACATGCACTCAAACTTTAATGAATAATAGAGAAACTTCCAAATAATTTGTATACCATTTACAATTTGAGGGGCATGCACTTTTTATCTGACCGCATATTAAATGCTGTCTGTTACTACATATCAATCAAGTCGTTTTGCTGTCATATCTAGGAAATGATTACATTTAATTTGCACTTCAAATCCCTATATTTTTATTTTGTATAAGGAGGTTCAGTTATTAGTAACAATATGAAGAAGTAAGGTTGGTTGCATTCAACAATCGCGCGTGCCGAGTCAACAATATCTTTCTTTTTAAATCATTTTTTCCTCCTAGCATTGAATTGCTGAGCCTGAGGGGAAGTAATTCCAGCTCTGAAAAGCTTCAAGGTTGGAAAAGTTTTGAGCCATAAAATGAGGAAGACTATTCTTTTTTTTTTCTTATTTTCTTCTAAAAGCCGTCCATCATGGTATGAGGAGGTTTTGGTCGGACAGGACTTTTGAAGAGGTTAAATCAAGTTCAGCGGCCAAAAGGAAGTGGAATAATAGAATATATTGACAACTTCTCTCTCTCTCTATTTTTTTTCCGGTTTTCAAACAGATATATCAAGAATGTCTTGGGCAAACTAATGTGCACACGACACAATATATTTGGTAGAAACCATTTCGAACTCCACCCAATATTTTGCAAATAATCTGAATTCCTTTTATTTATACATTAGCATGATTGGTGAACCATTTCCAATGTACAGATAATGTAGGTCGAATAGAAATTTAAATGCATTGAAAATGCATCCTAAATTATATTTTTAAAATAACTATATTAACTGCAGCAGGAAAACACAGTCAGAGGCACAGTCAGAGGCGTACGGAAGCCCCCTTCCGTACGCCTGTGACTGTGCCTCTGACTGGGGGTGGAGGGGGAGTTGTGCTGAAGTCTCTGGCTCAAAATAATTCCAACTTTCTAGTTTATCAATTTTGCGAGTGAGCAAATACTGACACGTTTGTTAATGAACATAAAATGTTGTCAAAAAGGGATAAACAAGATTTTTAAAATCCAAACAGACCTATTTTTTCTTATTTTCCGAACCTCCCCCCCCCCCCAAAGCGCATTATTAGAGCTAGAAAATATGAGAGGCTCTACGTCATGTACTGGTAAATAGTTTTATTCAAATCTTTCAGAGGCTGGGGTGAACGATAAAAACAAATTTTTGTTTATATGATCTTATTTAGGCACGGAAGTTCTTATTGTGGTCAGAATATATTAATAACCCCAGATTCAAATCACAAACAGGATCTCTAAATATAGATTGACTAGTTTTACGACAAAAATCAAAAGGTAAAAACTTGAGCCCAATACCTGGGATATTGAACGAGTGATGTTATCTCTCACTCGCAGCTTGTGTTCCCCCAGTAGTGCGGGCAGGAAACGACGTCGCTATTGACGTCATATCCGTGTCACCGCTAATCGTCTGCGGCGACATCCGTGACCTCAATCTGACCTGAAAGGTCATGAAAGTTTCTATCGATACAATACAGTCTTGTAATACATGAAAATATCACAAGGAAAAGGCGTTATCCAGATGCTCATACATTACACTCAACAATAAAACAATAATTGAATTGGGATGAAAATTGAAAATTGAATAGCCTTGTTCGTAATAAACCTGATCCAGCGGTCACCACTTTCATCAAATGGGATCGGATTTGTGATCCCTGACGAGCCTAGCTTAGCAGAAGGTCAGTGAGGTATCTACAAGATTATGGGGGGGGGGGGGACACGTGCAAAAAAAGCACCCCCCAAAAAAGAGGTATAAAGAGAGAAAAGGAAGGGAGTAGGATAAAAGGATGAGAGGAGAATTTGATAGGACCCCAAGTTCTGGCACCCTCCCATAATCGTTGGCTTTTATTTTGCATTCATCAAGTTCATGGAGAAAGAAAATGTGCCCCCAGTGATGGCAATGTCTCCATTAAGAATGGCCCAACTCACGCTCCGCCATTGCAAAAGGTCATAATGTCAATACCTGTAAAGGGTCGTCGACAAGGAAGTGGTTTTGATGAAAGGGATATAACCATCATGAACCCTGACATTATTATTATATATTTTTTTTTAAATCTCTGTGCAACATGGGTATGGATAATGTTACTGTTGGAGCATGCAGAGAAATGTAACTAAGATTTCCCTGGTTGGAGGAAAGAGCTATTGATTTAGCTCGATAAAGGAAATATCAAACCTCAGAATAATCATGATAGTGCTCTTTTAATTGAGGGTATGGAGATTCATTCTTCTACCTCTCAATAGAGAGAGGGAGAGAGAGAGAGAGAGAGGGAGAGAGAGAGAAGGGAGATTCCCCTTTAGACACCCCTCATGGTAGCATAAAATCAATAAACAAACTCTCAGATTTTTGGAACCTCATTTTATTTTGACCAACCACTGGTTATACGAAATCAATGTGTTCGGAAACACGAACCTCCTGAATATCGAGCGTAACCCATTGTGGTCATATAAATCCTATGTTGAAAGTGGAAGATTGATGAGGGTATGGTTTATACACATAAAACCACCCCGAAAGTCGTTGATTGCATGTGGCTCCTAAAATTCGGTAATCATCGTTGAAATTTAGTCTCGACTTTCGCAGAATCCCAACAAGGAAATGCCACGCGAAACCGTCTCTTTATCTTCTTTCTTGTTTTTCTTTTTGTATTTGCTTGTTTGTGAAAGATGGACAACTTTCTAGCTTTCACTCTTATCGATAGTATTTTCACTTTCATCGAAATCTGCTTATTTTGCATGATTCAAGATCAAAATCACGAATTGCCTTGCCTCACGCTAGCACTGTAATGGGGTGGATAGAAAACGAAAGGGCTTATTTGACCTTTGACCTTGGCACGCGACTGTCGTGTCGAATGTCAAGCGGAATCTTGCCCTCGGTTTGGTAACGTGTCCTGTCTCTGAAAGCAAACATTTTCACCAACTTTATACCATTGTCCTAATCTTCGGATTTCTTGAGGAAGAATAATTAGCTCCTTGCTCAGAGGACAGAGGTTGGCCCGACCTAGCAACATCTTAATGTATATATACCATCTGCGTTCTGGCTATTGAAATACGATAGCTTGTAATAACCAGGAAAATTTCCCTGTAGTAACAGATGAATGTAACACTTTAGCACTAGACACTTTGGGAAAGCAGCCTCTATAATCTATGGATTCATTCCTTGAAATAAAGTGATAATTTGTTGTGTAATGTATTAACCTTGAAATATCTGTACCGGATCGATTGCTGTGATATTATATTACCAGTGTTTTTGAGAAACCATCATGAAATGGGTCATTATTTTTTTGTGATGGTCGTTTTGAGTAGTCACCGATAAACGATGACCTAATGGTAAGACCTATTTTAATGACCTGTTGAGCTGGCTAGTAAGGTAATTAATGACACCGATCATATTTTATTATGTGTGGGTGAGAGTACTTGCCATAAATTATTTCACTTTGACAACGGGCGTTTGCTCACGACGAATTCATCTTTACATTTGTTTTCTTGTATCATTTAAACGCTTTGCTGAACACTAGTGTTCGCATTATACATGTATTATTTTAAAAGGACAGTAACCTAAAAAAAAAAAAAGACACATAAAATGAAGAAAATATGTTGTATTATGAAGTTTTGAAGCGATTATTTATGACAGAGTCACACTATTTATTGCTGAACAGCTATACGGTGAGCTACTACACACTTATATGGCTATATGGAACCACACAAATGTTCACTTGATTGGTCTAACTCTAATCAGGGAAACAAAGGACAAACTATTCAATAAATTTATATCTGGAAAATACAAGCATTTTAACAGCATTCCTTGTCAAGTTTCATTGATACTAGATGTTCCGCCACATGTGAATTTAAAAATTATTAGTTAAAAAAAAATATCATCGAGTACCATTACTAATACTCAGTTATATAACAGGCGCTCACTAAGATACGTAGTCCGAAGTTGGGTAAATCTCCTCTTCATTTTTCTTCTTTCATAATTAATATTTATAATAATTTGGTGAGAAGATTGCATGAGGGGTCTAATCCTCTTTTGTGAATTTTTGGCTCTGAATTTTGGTCAGCACTTGCCAAGATGACTGTCTGCAAAACTGCAGCCACGCCACAATCTTATGACTACTAGTATTCCAAATTTCAAATAAAGAAAATAGTTGTACCGAGGTCCTTCGAAGGATATGAGGTGTTTATGGTAGGTATCATATTTATATGGGAGACACATTTTCCTGGTATTCCACAAGTATCATGTAACACCAGCAGGTGTATAGACCGCCATGATGCCCCCTTATGCCACCGACTGAGCCTGCCACGCGAGTTACATCCCCGGGGACAAATTAGTCTGTAATTCAAAACTCCATTTATCTCCTACAAAAAGTAATACACCAAACCGATGCCGATATATTCCCATAAATCGCAAAAAAAAGTCAAAGCACATGAAGAATTTCAATCTAATCTCTCCCAGTTTTATAATTCCGTTTTATTCTTTATCATATTTAGAAATTTCCTCAGTTAGAAGATCGTTCAGTTCCGGAAGATTCGAGTTTTATGTCTGAAATGCTAGACTAATTTATGGAGATACTATACTACATGTTTTTCCAATCACTCGCCGTCCCTTAGGACTCTCATTAAACTTTATTTTATTCAGATATTTTTGTGACATTCCGATAGGGAGGAAAAGGTGCTATGAACTGCGAGTTCTGGAAATGTAACGAAAGATTTCAAAGCACCTTGAACTGGTGCAGTATTTTCTTCTTCTTCTTCTTCTTCTTCTTCTTCTTCTTCTTCTTCTTCTTCTTCTTCTTCTTCTTCTTCTTCTTCTTCTTCTTCTTCTTCTTCTTCTTCTTCTTCTTCTTCTTCTTCTTCTTCTTCTTCTTCTTCTTCTTCTTCTTCTTCTTCTTCTTCTTCTTCTTCTTCTTCTTCTTCTTCTTCTTCTTCTTCTTCTTCTTCTTCTTCTTCTTCTTCTTCTTCTTCTTCTTCTTCTTCTTCTTCTTCTTCTTCTTCTTCTTCTTCTTCTTCTCCATTTTATTTTTTCTCGATCACACGGTAGAGAATTAAGGGATTGTACAATTTTCATCCATAAACCTGAAATATCGCATGTCTCAATAAAGCGTGAAATAAAATGCGAAATATATAAATTTTTGAAAATAAGAATCTTTTTGGCACCCCAGCTCGAGTCGACGTGCAATTGATAGTGAACCTGATTTCAAAATACTATGGAAAACTATAGATATGGAGCTGAAAGTTCCAATATTAAGACAGTGACAACGCTTGTTTGCTCTGATACGGAATGCAGTGGTACTTCATCTCAATAAGCCTTTTCCTCATCTTATTCTTTCACCGTCAAACGAAATTCCACCTAATCGATCTTGCGTCGCCCATAAAATCCGATATTATCCTCTTCAAAGTTTCATACATGTATATCATACACGCGCGATTGATCGATATTTCAAATCAAAGCAAGGTATCGGTTTGCGTTGTCGCAAGCAGACGACATGGCCCTTACTCTCACCGTTGATTAGTATTCACCGCTTTCGCGCCAAAATCTGTCACAGTCGCGATGCCGGCTGACTCATCTTTGCTTGTATCAATGGAATCACTTTACAACTTTGGCGGAATCGTTTGGCTAATATTTAGTAGCACATACGAGTCAGACAGGCGGGCTTCGAACACCCAGGGATCACCAGGTCGTCAGTCAGACAGTCTGTCTGTCTCTCTGTCCGTCCGTCGATGGATAATGCTGTTTGATAAGATGTCATCCTTTAATTAGGCGCTTGATTCCTCGGATTTTTTCTAAAAATTTTGGTTTATATTTCAAAGCCGGTTGAACTGTTGAAGGAGAACGTGTTATATTAAACACTTGCCTATAATCAATTTTACGGCGGCAAATATTGGTAAATTCGTTATGACTATTCATCTTCTGTTAGACATCGTTCGTCTACTTAGAAAAAAAAAACTGTTTTGTCCTCTATTTTTGTTTACCTTCCAAATTCTTAGCTCGACTTATTCTTCATATTCTACCAAAAAGGGAATTCATACATTTCCTGCCTGATCATCTTAAAAATGAAGAGTGCATACAGTTACGACAAAGTAGTGTCGAAACGTCGGTCCAGTCAAGGGGGGGGGGGGGGGGGGGGGCTGAGAGGGGGCGGGGGAGGGGAGCACATGTCTTTATATTGTGATGACGAAATGCAAGGGATGGGTTTGGGGAAAGGGTAGTGTCATATCCTCTTGTTGTATCTCCCCTCTCCCCCTAAAAAAAAAAATCTCTCATTTTCTCTGTTTTTGTTTCCTTTCTTCCCGTTTGCCTAGACTCGGAGAGTGGGGGGGGGGGTGTCCCCCTTAGCTACGGCACTGATGGTAGGGGGGTGTTTCATAAAGCTGTTCGTAAAGTTATACATGACTTTACGAACGACTTGAAATATGAAGTGCCAAATAAGACGCCCAAAGTTCTTCCTGATGTTTTAACAAAGTGTGACTGTATTTCCAATAACCTCAATTAAATTATGGCAAAAAATATACTTTGCATTGAAAATGTTTGTTATAATAAGAATGTTAATCTACATCTGCATAGTTCAACTTTAGTTGATGCAGGTAAAAATGAGTGAGCATCCCATTTGGCTTGTCATATTTAAGTCATTCGTAAAGTCATGCGTAACTTTACTAACAGCTTTATGAAGTAGATAATTCTGGATATTAAAAAAAAAAAAAAAAATTTGAAAATGTAATTTACATTTCGCAAGATCTACATTTTGTCATTACCGCCACTCCACTTTATAAGATAAAGAACATTAAACCCTTTTCGTGAAAAGTGCTTAGATGTAACCTTCTGATGAAATCCGTAAGGAAAAAACAAAGTAATTAAGACTGTGACGAAATACCAGTATATCCCTGACAGTAGAGAATTAAGGGGTCGAGTATTCTAAAAACGGGATGTCTAGCTCTCCAACTACCATCGACGAAAAATCACCTCAAGTGTCATCGCTCCTCAATCTCGACGCCGCCACAAACCCAAAATTGGCGTCCAACTTCACGACTCCTCCGCATCTCATTAACCCGCATACCCTAAACTGAAGTTATCGCGCAGTATTCCGAGATGCATCTGTGATTTCTCGCGCCAGAGCAAACTCGCGTTATTGATTAGTTCATGCTCGTGCCCCAGGGAAGTGGGTAATCATGTAGCACATTATCCATTATATGGTCAGTTCACGTACATTGTCCGTGTCGAACTTGGCGACCAGATTGCGGCACTGCAAAAATCAGGAGGCTGCTGACGCGCTCTGCATTGCCAACCTGCTGCGATGTCAGTGGCGCGGCGCCTCCTTATTTCGGGCAATAATAAACGGAATGGGAAAGGGTCTTCATCCAACATGGGAAAAATATATGCAGTGATTGTCTTCATTTGCTCGATATTTTGTCCGTGAGACTCTGTTGCCCATTTACTTTTGGAAGGTAAATGAAGCATGTAGGGTGAAATTCAAAACCCAAAGCAGACGAGATTTTTACCGCGAGGATAATTTTTTTTTTTTTAATGTTACAGTGTCTTTGGCGCGTGATGGGCCGTCTTGTCGCGCGTGAAAAAGAAGAGTTCCTCGGGCTAGGGAGGAGTGTAGCGTCCATTTGTCTAAACATTCGTCATTATAACTGATACGAGGTCTGGAGAATGAAGGAATGCTCTCGAGAGGAGGGGAGATGAAGAAGAAGAAGAAGAAGAGAGAGAGAGATGCTAATGAATGTGAAAGAGAGTGATAGAAAATTTTGGCAATAAAGTTGATAGATGTAGATGAATGCATGAAATGAAAAGAATTTCGATGAATCCGTAAATGGTCAGGATTTAAAAAAAGAGCCGGAATAAAAGTTTTAAAAATATTGAAGTGAGGAGACCTGGCCGTGCTCAGGAGAAAGAAAAGAAGAGCAAAGAAAGCGAGGGAAGAGAAGAGAAGAGAGAGAGAGAGAGAGAGAGAGAGAGAGAGAGAATTGCAAGAAAATACTCACACGAAACACTCAACAGATTTATTGAGAATTTATGAACAAAATAACTTTATCAGTATTCAGGGCTATTGCAAAGAGCGCATCTTTCAAGAACTCTATGGGCAGTGTATTTGATCCCTTTAAAAAAATTTGCTTTGCTTGTTCTAAAAACAAAATTGACGGGATAATTTGCCTCCTCCTTGACAAAATCCTGGATCCGCCCCTGATAATGTCCACAGGCAGCTCTCTGGTGTCTTTTGCTCTTTTCATACCACAAGCAATGGTAATCACAGGACCAACAAAGACATCACATAGTACACATGCAACATAATTTTATCGTTACCATGGATACATCATTTTTTTTAAAAAATCGGCAGCACATGATGAAACCGTTTTGCCTTTCGGGCGCGAAATTGCTCGATGTCGCATTGACCGCATGGTGAGAGGTATCGACATGACAGGGTGAAAATAGATTGTCATCGATTTCTTTCGCTGAAAAATTCAATGATGCGAAAATTTTCCACACCTCATTCTATAGTTATAAGCACATCGTCATTGTTATTTCTTTGGAATCAAATTCACGAGTGAATAATTTTGGTGATAATTCAAGTATAACGGTTAGGATTAGAATAACACTAGGATGTGTTTTATAGAGATCTTCGGCGTGTTTTTTATGGAATAGCGCCATCTGATGTTACCACTATCAGTGATAACCCATAAAATGGAAAATCCATTTATATCTCATTATAGAACCTGTTGTTTTGATTACACTAATCGGTATTCAACAAATTTTTAAAGGAAGATTTAAACCTTTACCGAAAATATTCATCAAAGGCAACCTGCACGGAAACCCGAGATGAGTGCACCATCTCCATCTCCTTTACGACATTCAAGTGAACTGGTGACAAAGCCTATAACCACGTATAGGTCTGATAATTCTGATAAGATTATAATTATAGTAAAATGAAATTCGCATATGTATAGGCCTATACATACATTTCGTATATGGTAGCTTTAATGTTGTAGTAAAAATGCTCGTTTCCTGCCTGTGAGGTATTACAGGACAATCGTCAATTGGTGTCAATTTGACCACTTTTTGGCGATTTGGAAAAGTCACAACAAAATTTCCAAACAACAACAAAACCTGTCATTTATGGATGAACCGCCGAAAGAGATGAAACGTCAGTGCAGTGCATGTGTCTTATAATTCTCAGGAAACCCCCCGTCTCTTTATAGACAGACTATACTG
The DNA here is from genome assembly GCA_025618425.1 of Heliocidaris tuberculata. Taxonomy (NCBI): domain Eukaryota; kingdom Metazoa; phylum Echinodermata; class Echinoidea; order Camarodonta; family Echinometridae; genus Heliocidaris; species Heliocidaris tuberculata. The sequence goes on from CM046841.1 coordinate 15,220,429, forward strand.
TACACGGTTCGGTTTGTGGTTTGTGTGGTGTCTTTTAAATATGGGACCACACATAATGATCACATTACTAGGGTTGGACGTGGTAAACATTTTCAGTGTGGGCCGCACATCTCTCGGATACTGTACTTGATCACTTTGAACCTTCTTTGGTACTGGGAATGATTTCCTCTGAAGCGCCCCCAAACGAGTATAAAATGAGTATGACAAAGTGTATATATATATGGGATCTATAAAGCGCAGTGTCTATAAAGTTCTGCTTAACTTCATTCTAAATTACATTTCCATCAGATCGAGTACACCCAATTCCTCTGATGCACCACTGATATGCATATTTAGATGTTATACGGAATACAATTGAAAAAAATAAGAACGCCAAAAAGAGGAGGGGTTGGCATGTATTATATACCAAATTGGATTCAATACGTGACATTGGTCACGTTGGTTTATACGTGATTACTGTATTATATGTCTTTTCTTATGTAGTGCGTTGCGTTAAGCCATCGGTAAAAATTGAGAATAAAAAATCATGTCAGCACTTCGGAATATATGCTTCAGAAATTGCCACGGCGTACAGGAAATGTTTATTTACCCTAAAAATGTGAATTATTATATCATTGCTGTAATGAAAGTGACAAAGCCATCCAATACTATTTCTTCGATTTTGATTACTGTAACACAATAATTTAATTTATATTCATTTATATACTCATATTGCTGTATCATGCATTGCTCGTTCTTACTATTTTCAAAGACTATTTCAAATATTATTACTCTTTGGAGCCTATAACTCACAAGCGTAGCTTCCTCCTTAGGCTCCTCAATATTTCATTATTATTATAGCCCAGTCTGCTCAATTAATATTGCATGCAAACGCATAGATATGAGGTACTCACCTTCTTTTATTTTCTCTGACAATATATCTCTTGTTTGTTCGTATCATTTATCTCGCTTGTACCAATAATTGTTTGTACCTATTTACATGTATACTGCAGAAAACACATTGTAAATGTGAAATATGAAACAATAAACTGAAACTGAAACTGAAACATTTATCTGTAGAACACCACCAGTTTAATAATATCTGCTATCACTATTTATAACCCGTAAATTGTATGGAATGACACTCATCGCAGGACAGGTCACCTGAGCCAAAATCCGAGGGTACAACCGAAAAGAGCAGACGATCGTTTCTATGGTAACCCAGTGATGATGAAGTAGCTCTTGTCCGCGTTGGTCACCGCTGGAATGGGAGAGACTGACCACTAAGCTTCTTGGATGACACGATGATGAAAGAGAGGTGTAAAAGAAGAATGAAATCCTAAATTGCTATCCTTCGTGGTTGCTTAGAATTAAGGTCAATTCCTCCGAAAGGCATTAAAGGTCTAGTACCCAACCCCCTCGTCGAATCGTTCAAATCATCAAAATGAAAATGGCAAACAAACTGCCAAAATACCGGTATGAGATAATTTTTTTAAGAAGAAGAAAATAACTCACGGCGATATTATTTACGATATAAAATTCTATAACCTATGAAAACAATGAACACAAGAAACTACTTCGCGAAAGAAACGGAGTATAAAAATGAGAGTATAAAAAATTGTGACTGAAAATAATTACCAAATAGACATGATAGAGGGAGAGGGGGAGAGGGAGAGGGGAAGAGAGAGAGAGAGAAGAAGAATTGATATACTTAACGAAAAATGAACGATAGAGTGGTGCTATTTTAAAAGTCGAAGAAGATTTTGTGCTACCGCCATTTCAGTTGTCAATAACCTCTTGCACACGATCAAGAAGGTAACTCATCCAATTCAAGCCGAGAACAATTCAACCCATCAATTGACACATGACTTTTTATCTATGTCATCTAAACAGTATGGGGTCAAACACATGTTGACCTTACCTACGATAATGTGCCAGTCGACCCTGTCTTCATCTGCTCATGAATGTACAAACGGTAGTATATCCATTGTCTAATCAATGTCACATTCAAAATCCTATTCAAAGACGCTATGTTACCTTAAACGTTGAGATAACCTGAGTTTCTGGTAAGGGATTTGAATTGTTTGCAGCTCCATTAATTTACAATGATGCGAGGAAAAGAGATTATAATTACGCATTGCTATTCCGTCATTTTTCCCTATGAGTGATAAATGAAGATTAAATACTAGTGTAATATAACGTCGCTGATCTGAAGTAATGACGTCACCTTCTTGGTGTCTGTCATCGCGATTGTCTTTAGCGTAAGTCGTCGCCATCCCGTTGCCATGGCAATTAGAGATTTCCAGCAGCTCAGGGAAGGGTGGTGACGACAACATACGGAGAGGGGACTGTGATTGGCAGCTGTCAATCAAATGTAACTGATGGATTTATGAGTTTATCTTTTCTTTTCGGGAACTGATGTGATGATTTTGTGGTATTGCTATTGGTGGGGTGACGAGAGAACAGCATACGATAGATGGCTCCCTACATCAATGTGCATGTACGTGGAAAACCTATCAACTAGAAATAACTTCTCTCTTCCCTTTGGATTTTGGAAGCTTATTAATATAGAGAGAGGAACATGTTAAGATTTAATTCTTTGTCTGCCACATAAATACTCTTCTATGGGATCTGTGTGTAGAGGTATGTCAACATGGCACAATGGCACAGTTAGTGTTAATGTATTTTGATTACTGTTACTTCAAGTACTAAAGATGATCTGAAATAAAAGGTCGAAACTTATCATGACTCTGATCGGAGTATTATTTCTAGCAAAGTACGCCATATATTGTATTTGTTATTCCATTTTGTAGGCCTATACTGGAAAACATTTTAGGCAAATAAATGCATAGTTGCAAAATCTGTCTGCACGGTGTTGGTGATGGTTTACAACGGCAAAACACCATGATTGTACACTGCAAACATCAAATAAATCAAATAATGATTATGATCTTCTCTCGAAATCCCAAATATCTCAAAGCAGGCCGATATAATATACTTTGTGATTATGAGTCGATGCTAGTAATGCTCCCTCTCATTTCTCCACGTACACCACTGTTGTATCCCACAGACGATTCGGCTTCTCCACCACCATAGTTTGATGTCTTATACCGCTAAAAAAAAAAAAAAAAAAAAAAATGTTTCTCGTAAAATTCATTTCTCACACCGTTGATCAATAATGACACAGAGGTTGGGTGGTGGTCATATCACACCAATAATTATTATCGCACAACAGAAACTTTGCCTCCAGTCAGGGAGAGAGAGAGAGAGAAAAAAACTGTTTACAAGATTCCTTGGCTATTTTAAGCACTTTTTTTTTATCCAACCAAACCTGAGTTGTCTTGATTTTTCGGGGAATATTTTCTGAGAAATGAATTTGCCTCAAGTTCAAATCGACCGTGTTCCCCGAAAGTTTTCACAGCAGCAAGAAAGGAATGTGAACTTATAGCGATGACCCCGCCCACCAATACTTGATGTTATGAGAGAGCAAGAGAGAGAGAGAGAGAGAGAGAGAGAGAGAAAGAAGGGGGTGGGGATAGGGGAAAGTAGAGTTATTCTTAAGAATAATAATGACATCTTATGATAAAAATTAATGAAGATTCTGTGCTGGTTATGATATTGAGGCGTCGTAAAAACGCTGGACTTTAAAAAAAAAGTGATTTGGTAACTTTGTAGAGGCTTGATAAAATCTGAGCTGCCTGGCCTTACATGCTATCAGTGTGTGTAATATGGTGTAAAAATGAAGCCCAGGATAAAAAAGCGCTTCAAAATCATCATACATGTGACTGGAAATGCCAGACTCATTTTGCCCCATAGACTCAGTGTTAGACTAAAGCGTATGGCCATACACTTTCGTAATTGGGAGTATTCAGTCATAGATATCTTAATAACAGCATTGTGTATTTGAAAACCTTTCTATGCCTGGCTATTTATTTATCCTTCTTAACATCATTATACAAGACAGGTATCAAAATTCAACAATTTATAAAATCAAGCCTCCATAAAGTTACCGAATCCCTTTAAGGAGATGATTCTGATATGAGGCCCTGAATAAAATATTTCGGTGATACAATTTCCTTTTGAAATAAAGAGAATGGTTAGGATCAAAAGTTTGAAGTCCATAACTCTTTTATTTTATGTACCTGGCGAATGTTTAAATACAAGAATGTAGCAATCTGTAGAATGTAGAATCTGTCTCTCCTACTTTGATCGGTCTATCTATCTGTTTTTCTATCTTTCTGTCTATCTATCTATCCATATATCATTCTGTCCATCTATTTATCTATCTATCTATCTATCTATCTATCTATCTATCTACATTGTAAAAAACTTTGCAGTTTTTTTAATGGACTTTTTTTCACGGGAATTTCCTGGCAGTCAGGATGCCGGGAATGCCCGTTTTTCCAAAGTTTTTAAAACCGGAAATCAGCATCTATATTTACAATAAAATTATGTAAATTTACAATAAAAGTATGTAAATATATGCTGATTTCCGGTAAACCAACAAACTTGCTGTTGTTTTACAGGAAAAGACTGTAAAATTGAAATAACGGCAATAACTTGTAATTTCAATTTAAGGGCTAAAAAAAACTGTAGTTTTACAGTTATTTTTTTACAGTGTATCTATCTATTTATAATTCATAGTTCTCTCTCCGTCTCTCTGGGCAGCTTCCTTCCTTCCTTCACCCATACCTTGCCAAACCCAATTTAGGCAGCTCTATACTCCTTTGCTTCCCATCGCATAACTCCTAACCGTTTCCATGTCTGCCTTATATCTTCTGCTATACTCTCAATATTTCCTCTTGATTCGACAAAACAATCCGAGATTTGTTCAATTTGGTGGTGTATCCATCGGAAGCTTGGAAAACAAGCAGCCGAAGATTTCTGGGAGTAAAATAACCCTTCATGAAGATGTATGGGCCTGTCTCTTCCTTTGAGCCAATATATTACGTTTATAGGATGCCGCTATTGGATTTATATTGCTTCAGGAGAAAATGACCAGTGAAAATACATGGGAAAGATAGATGGAAGTAGAAAGACAGAAAAAAAAAATTGATAGAAAGAGAAAGAGAGAGAGAGAGAGAGAGAGAGAGAATGAGAGTGAGAGAGAGAGAGAAACATAGAGAGATAGACACTGAGAGAGAGAGAGAGCAATACACATGATACAGAGTGAGAGCAAGCTAGATGAAAAGAGAAAGGGAGGAGAAGGGTAGAGGGTGTGGGAGAGAGGGAGAGAGGGAGAAAGAGAGAGGGGGGGGGGGAGAGAGAGAAGTGCACATTTAGGACTTGCGTTTGATTTTTAGGAGTTGCGATTAAACGCAAGTTTTGTGCAACGGGCCCCTAGAGAGATATAAAACGATGAAAAGAAAGACATTAAGAGAGAAGAAAGAGAAAGAGGGGAGATAGAGATGAGGGGAAAGAGAAAGAGAGAGAGAGAGAGAGAGAGAGAGAGAGAGAGAGGGGGGGGGGGGGAGGGGGGGGGGGGGGGGGGGGAGGGGGAGAAAGAGAGATGTGCATCTCAAATATACCGACCGGTCAGACAAAAATAGAACAATGTTATCATGGTCATGGCGGGGACGGTGAAAATGGTTTAATAACCGAACACTGCCCTTCGAATGCCCTTTTGGAGGTAGAAAATTGATCATCCTGGCTTGATTCTTGCTCATGTCATCCTAGAAGATTGTGAAGGAGTACCTTGGAGAGTTTTTTCAAATATTTTTTTGTATCTAGGTATCCAATTTCTGATGGAATAGGATAGAGATATAAGATGAGTTTGTATGCATCATATGCATGGGTATATAAATTGACTATGTGGCAGACGATAGCTTTCGGTTGAGTCAGGAGCCCCCTAATGCTAGATAATATTAGAATAGAATATAGATAAACAGAATATATTCATCAAAAGGTGGAAAACAAGAGAGCAATGAAAGAGGGCATCAATGGTGCCCCCCTCCAAAAATAAAATAAAAATGGAAGAATGTATACATGTAGTTTATATTTGCTCATGTAATTTCATGTTAATGATATTTTACATTTCCTCGTGTAATTTCATGTAAGAATGAAATATAATTTCCATTTTTATAGCAAAGGAATTGAAACTTCATGAGCTTAACAACAATAGATATCGAATGAACGGGGACAGAGAAAGGCGGAAAAACAGACTACAGAGAACTAAACTAAATTTTGTGGCATAAACAAGGAAATTCATTTAAAAAAAAAGAGGAATCGAGAACTTTCATGGGCATAATTATAACGATTATTTCTGGCGTGTAGAGAATGATATCGCAGTATAACCCACTTGACCTTGGTCAGTGCATATTTCGTGGGAATTCCCTTTTTAGTAGAAATAATGGTATTCATGAAGAGCAAAAAAAAAAAAGAAAAAGAAAATGAAATAATAATAGAAAGCGGCTAGAGAAAGAAAAAAACCTGCCCCTCAGCATATCAAAAAATTGTAAGTTTAGGGTCATAATAAAAAAAAAAATCATAAAAACAATAAAAAAAGAAAAAAAAATGCCAGTGCCAACATTTTCAAATAAAATAATCTGATTGTAGACCGGCCTTATAATCTTTTTGGAAAATAATCGTTAATCATGTGCATGCAAAAAGAATGTCAAGTCTGTTTGTTTTCAGGTCCGTATGATGCAAAGAGAAACCCGTATGTCCAACATTTTCAGTGAGTAAAAAAAAATTATCACTTTAGGGGCCTGTAACACAAAAAGATAAATCAATCTTACGATTAATATCAGTCGTATAAGTCTATGGTAAACCATGTACTGAAGAGTTACAATTGATCGTATGATTGATTGTATCTCTTTATGTTACAGGCCCCTTGACTGATATTGCATTTCGATGTTTCATGAGGCAAAAATCGGCCACACTCACACACCCACACACACACACACACACACACACATACACACAAAAAGGTGACTTTTTGCTCCAGTTTGAACCTCAATAACCTCTCGACGCCGATTTCATGTTTCCTTACCTGTGAACGATCCCGTGTTCGTGCATGTGATGCAGTGCCGAGACGAGTTGCCGGACGAACCTCCTAGCCACGCCCTCCTTCAAACGACCTCCCTTCTGACCCCGCACAAGGGTCAAGAGGTCACCTCCAGGCACGTACTCCATGACGAGGCAGTAGAGTTGAGGCGACTAATTAAAGATAATGAGAATGAAAAAATGAGGTGGATGAGCATTTTGTCTATGATAATACATGTATTCTGGAAGTGTTTTACTAGCTAAATCTAACGATAGTAAAATGTTAGTGGGCTTTTGTACAACAACGCTCAAGTCTGCCATACATAGCACTCCTTGCACTCTATTCTTGATAATTATTATCTCGGCTTTCGCATATTTGATGGTTTATTTGCCTGATTGCTCAGAAGGCATGTGCATGCTTGTAAGTAAGCAACCAGGGGACCGACGGCTTTAAGTCCTCTCCGATTGAGTTGGCAATAAGGATTAATGCCTTACCAAAGGGCACTATAGCGCATCCACATATACCTTCATAATTATGGGGATTAAAAAAAAAGTAAAACGGTGCATTGATTACTTCTTTTCTTCCTGAGGGCTCTGACATTTTGATTACCCCAGGCCCAGCATTTTAATACACCTGGGCCGAGGGACATGAAATGTGGGTAAAACACAATTGTCCAAGAATGTCAGCAGTCGAACAAGGATTGAACCCAGGACCTTTCGCATGAGAATCAAAGAGCCTTTACCAACATACCACAGTACTCCTAGAGTATGCAGGCATGGTATATGAATATTTTTTTTTTTTCATTATCGAAAGCTGTGATAGGTCCATTGATCTTAATGACGGTTACGAGTTTATGAACTTTCTTTGTTTTCCGCATTTATACAATGTCGCGAAAATAATGAGACACAGTGCTTCTTCCTAATACGATATAATCACGAATTCATGTATTCTAATAACGATGAAACTAAAAACACATCAATCAAAACTCATACAACTTTTACTGAATCCCACTGGCGTTTAGGTGCTTTGTATAGTAAAACTCGATGAGGTATTACTTTCGACGCGTGTTATCGCATCATCTTCCTGATAAAAGGGACCGTTTCCTTAAAATTACCTTTCATGAAACCAGGAAATACCACAATGAAAAAAAAAAAAGAAAAAAAAATGCAAGACTCTGATTACATTTGCCCTTTCATAAGTTTGATAAATTCTCTGTACTTTGGGAATTTTGCCAAAATACATTACAAGTAAGGTATTAGTTTCATGTTTCTAATTATCTGAATACAATAACAGGGCAATATTTTCATCTATTAAAGTGAAGAGGTTTTTGATATAATGATTACTTTCATTGCTTGATGTTTGCTTAATAAGATCATGAAGATAGGGTTGAAATGAGAAGTAGGTTAACGATGTATCAAAAAGTGAGACAGATATTTCATTCATTTTACAGGACCCTGGATAAAGGTATATACAGAAACAGAGAGAGAGAGACAGAGAGAGAGAGACAGAGAGGGAGAGAGAGAAAGAGAGAGAGAGAGAGAGAGCGAGGGTGAGAGAGAGAAACAACAAACAAGTGAATCAGTAAATTACGCGATGCGTAATATTATGTCTTCGCCGGAAGTGTAGATCTGGGGAATGGCGGTAATTTTTGTAATTTGTGATAGATCCTTCTAGATAAATAGGAGAAATGAATTATTAAATTAATATTTTGTGAAATTATTATGATCCTTCAGCCATTTTGCACTCAGCTACAAACAAGATACAAAAAGGGAGATAGAGAGAGAAAGAAAGAGAGAAAGAGAGAAAGAGAGAAAGAGAGAGAGAAAGAGAGAGAAAGAGAGAGAAAGAGAAAGAGAGAAAGAGAGAGAAGAGAAAGAGAGAGTACTAGAGAGAAAGAGAGAGAAAGAGAGAGAGAGAGAGAGAGAGAGAGAGAGAGTGGATAAACTAAAGAAAACTAGACAGAAAGAGAGAGAGAGAGAAGAGTGAAACTGTTTTTCTACCGAGAGAGATGGGGGGGGGGGGGGGATAGAGACAAGGTGGGGGAAGGTTGAGAGGGGATATTTCGACTAATGACATTTAACAAATAAAACAAAATTATTGTAGCTCTATTATTCAAACTACAACCTGAGAAAGAGTCATTTCAGAAAATATAAGTTTATCAAAAGAGTGATACTGGTTCTCCCTCATATTTCGTAATGACTAACACGCCGCATTCACCCCGCCCTGATGCCGGCTTGTAACTTTATGCCACGACACTTGTAGGTTGGTTACATCCAACAATACCGACAACCCACGAGACTGACATCCCACAAGACCGACATCCCACAAGACCGACATCCCACAAGACCGACAGCCCACGAGACCGACAGCCCACGAGACCGACAATGAAGAGTTGCCCGAAGGCCAACGAAACCTTTTGACAACTTTTATTGAGGATTCACGGTCAATGTCGGGCTCGTAGAAACGGACCGAAGAACATAACTCCTGCAGCAGGCGCAGAGGACATGGACAGGCCCGTACTTACCGTGATAGTTTCATAAAGGCGTACGATGTTTGGGTGTCGCAGTTGAGACAGGATTCTCGCCTCCCTGGTCAAGTTCTTCTTCACGTACGGCTTGCTGATCTTACGTTTCTCGATCACCTTCAACGCAACCTACAAGCAACAGATTAAGAAAAAAAAAAAAAAGAAAGAAGAAGAACGATTTAATCGAAAATGGAAACTGATTTCATGGGCTCTGCGACATATTTATGCTCGGGAGGCAGTTGCCACTGGCAGCCATAACCCTAACCAAGGAGGTACTAGGCCCATATCTCTGAATAAAGCCTCGCCTCATATGCCTATGTTTTGAGAAATAATCATCAGGAGCAGTAGTCGAGGATGTGTTTTATTAGGAGGGTGTTGCAGTGACATGTCACAAATTTTGATGCCTTACTTCAATGCACTTCAGTCAGCTCTCCCAAACACGTCTAGCCTTTAAGACGGAAGAGAGTGTCGGGGAAAGAAACTCCATCTCATAAATCAACTTTAATTCCAGTTCCCCTCAAATAAACTCTCCTCACGGTTTTCAAAGGGATGGCCCTAAACAGTATGATGACTCTCAATGCGACAAAAGCGATCATTCAAAAAAATTATGAACTCATTAATTTTAGGCATGCCCTCAAAATGTGGGTTAATCAACTATGGTCATGAATAAAATCACATGAAAAAGCATAACACCGAATAAAGATACTTAACGTCGACTAATCAAAGATCTAAGATACATTATAGAAAAGGAACTTGTCGGTACATCGTCGGATTTCCCCTCGCAATGTTTAGTTTGAGGGAAGGGGCGTTGGTACGTTTCAGGGGACGATTTTCATTAATTTTTCGTCAATTTGATGCTTCATACATGTCATGTCGCCTGCGCTGCACGCTCACAAGTAAAATACATAACATTGTCTACACCGTTCACAACATTACAAGCTTGATCATTAGCATGATTAGTCAAGACCCTGTTGAATGTGCGTGTGTTTGTGTGTTTGTGGGGGGGGGGTGTATGTGGGAGTGCGTGTGTGGGTGTGCGTATGTGTGTGTTTTTATTCATTTAAAGGAGATCTTTATATGAACTAGGAAAATAACAAAAAAGAAAAGAACATTAACATATTTTGAATGAAAGATCATTTACATTGAATATTAGACATTGTGGGACATAGGGAGGGGGTATAGGGCGTACGTTAGTGTTTGTCACTATATTATTTACTTAGTGATTTCATTCCAACATTCTTCCATGCTTGTCTTGTGAATAATTTAACACTATGGTATGAAAACGAAATGAAGATTTGTATTTGTTTGAAATTATTTACATTAATATGTAATGATCTATTTTGAATGAAATCTCTAATAAAATATTTTGAAAAAAAAAAGTGTGTTGGGGGCGGTATGCGCCCCTGCACGGGCATTTTCCCCACTGGTTGGCGGTGCTAAATCTTTTTGAAACATCGTCATCAAAGAGCATCGTTTATTTTATCAGTCTGTCTGACATCCGAAACGGTTGCGTGTAATTTACGCGTGTGGACATTCTTGTTGGCTTGTGACAGACAGTTAGCTGTTTTGGCGGGAACTGCGGTCCAGGACAAAATTCGTCTGGCGAAAATTTAGAGAGAGATGATTGACGTTCATGTAACGTTGTATTAGACCAATTATATTCAGAATTCAGAAGCTTGGTAAATGAATGAAAACACATGTCTGAAGCACTTATATTGATGTCCTTATGAGATATAGGGCCTATCCATTTCGGGGAAATAAAATTACTTAAAGGTACTAATTAACTTTTAAAAATATTCAAGGTGAAAAAGATCATCCCAAAAGGCTTAGGAGGAAGGGTATATGTCATGGATGGATATCATGGAATTTCATTAAAATTACTCTAGTCCTTCTTCTAGAACTAATTTTTAAGTAATTACCAACATGTACGAAGATTTTTTTTCTCATTTTTTTATGGAAAATACATTGAAAACAAATATGCCATTTCCTTTATGAAAGGTTGATTTTTTTTTTTCAACTTTCAGGGAAGTTATACTTCTTCTATTCTAAGACATACCAGTGAACAATTCAAACTAATTTTACGACCAAGTAAAAATGTTTTATGGTATATGGAGCTTCAATATACACTTCCCCAAACCTTAGCAAGTTTTATGTTCGTGGCTTGACATAATTATTTTTAATCGAAGATCGTATGTTCCGATGTAGCTTTGCAATCAGGATAATATGTGATATATTAAAGAAGGAATGAACAAACACAAATAAATGAAATTGCCTTTAAATCTACACGCGTTTTGGTCATAATGTTTAGCCTGTGATTATCACAGATAGGGCATACATTTGTGACGTTATGCCGTAACCTCTGGATTCTATACCCCAAGGTTGGCCCACATCAGCCATCGAACAACCCAGTCTGGCACACTCCATGCCCTTGTTTGGGCATGGACCAATTGGGAGAGGCACACATCTAGCCCTCCCAAGGTCACACTTTCACCAGCCCCCCCCCCCCCCCCCCCGAATCAGTGTCACGGAAATACATCAATCTCGTAACCACCCCACTCCCCTCTCTTTCTCTCTCTCTCTCTCTCTCTCTCTCTTTTGGTCTTTTGCTTTCTTCATTTTCTCCCATATCTCTATTTCTTTCTTTCTTTCTCCCTTTCTCTATCTCTCGCTCTCTCTCCATGTCTGTTGTTTTTTCCTGTTTCTGTATCTGTGGCTCTATCTTTGTCTCTTTTTCTTCCACTCGACGAACTCTCTTTCTTTTTTCTTTTTTTTCACTTCTAAAACCTAATTTACATAGTGTAAATATGCTGATTATTATTTTCAACATGAATGAACATTAATCATCGCTAATGCGGTAGGTGATTACTAAAAACCCGTTGTAATAGCAATAACACTGAACACCATGTAACCTGGAACATTTTCAGGATAAAATGACAATTCATTTATAAACAAAACAAAACTAAACAGATGAACAAACAAACAAACAGAGAAATAGGGGAGCGCACTAGTTGTTTTGTTTTGTCCTGTTTAAACCTACATGTATACATTTACAATTATGTGCCCCTCGGCCATGTTGACTATCATGATAGAGTACATGCTATATAATGTGTTATTTTGTTGTTCTGTAATTTCCAACCAAATCATATCATATCAAACCGAAGAAATCATAATACTTGTACTTTGAAACCCATGCACGGCAATGAAACTTGATGGTGAAGGTGAATAATTTGATATCGTGCAAACTATCTATCATGTCTATCGAGGACAACTTCAATCGATTCAACAAGCCGGAATATCAGGACACAATATTCGTTATCCAAACACTCGATTTACTTCCAGCCGGGTATTTATCTAAACACTCTCGATTCTCGGTGCCTATACATTATCCTTGGTATTTTTTAAATTTTTATTATAGAGGGATTATCATAAGGAAGGAAAAGGGACAATTAAAAATCTTTTGAAAGCTGAAGAGTTTTCACTGGGTGAACATGATCCACTCGAGTTGGCTCTGCCTTCGAGCACTCTTTCACTTTCAGTCACATCCAGTGTAAACTTTCTCATCAATCAAAAATGCACCACAGCAGTCGTACGATTACTTTGTGAATGAACGGAATGAATGTGAACGGTTTGCCGAATACGTTCTTGAAAGTAAAGTGTGAAGTTGTAACGTGTGTTGCATGTACTGCACATTTTGATGAGATCGTGGTCTGATCTCCATTATTAATCAGTAACTAAGCATTAATCATCAGTAATCAATCAATCAATCAATTAGGAAATCAATCAAGAAAGCAAGCGATTAAGCAAGCAAACAAATCATCAATAACGCATTAATCACCGAAGAAACCAGTCATCAATACCAATGAATTAATCAATCAAGAAAGGAGGCAATCATCAATAATCAATCAAGGAAGAAACCAGTAATCAATAATTCAATCAAGGAAGGAGGCAATCATCAATAATCAAGTAAGCAAGAGTGGAACCAGTCATCAATAACCAATCATTAAAATAAGAAAGCAGCCATTAATCAAGGAAAAAGGCAATTATCGTTAATCAAGTCATCAATAATCAATCGACTGAGCAATGAAAGCAAGCAACTGATTAATAATCAACAAATTAAGCAGGCTATCATTAATAATCAATTAATCAAGGAAGCAAGCAATAGTCAATAACCAATCAATCAATCAATAAAGAAAGTATTCATTGATAATCAACCAATCAAACAAAGAAGTATCAATAATCAATCAATAATACGATCACGAGAAATCAGTCATCAAGCAATTATCAGTCAATTGATTTACTAATAGTTTGTTTACTAAATGAATGATTGCACACATTAACTCTATCAAAAAGATGACAAATAATGATAATCATTATAATTTTTCTACAATTACACATTGAACGCAATGCATCTTATCACTACGTTATTCCAGACCAACAGGTTTTCCGTTAAATGTCAAGGCTTGTCCTTTCTCTTCCTTTATCATGTTTATAAATCCTTAAAAATGAAAAGAAAATAGATTTTAAGGGAAAAGGAAATACTTGAAATACACAAAATTTGTAGGCGATGATATTTGTGGGAAAGCGAAATGTCGTGAACTATGATAACAGCGGAAATATCAAGACATGGAAAGGTTTAAAAAACATCTTCCTTGTTATCTTCCGTATTTAAGCAAGGTCTGGTTTTCTAATTAAATCAAGTGTACCTAAGAGAGGAAGAGTCAACAAATCTGTACTTTTTCAAATTATTTTTTTATTTATTTGAAGCTGGTTGGTTAGGTATTTTCTTCCTTTACTAAACAATTCGAGCCAAAAAGAGAAGGAAGCAGATTCATTTAGGAAAAAATAATAACAAAAAAAGAACCAAACCAGGCCCAAACAAAAATCATCGGCGCTTATTTTACAGTGCTCTCCCATTTCTGAACAAGACAGTAATCAAATTTGATGTGTCAATCTAAACCATTATGTACACGTGCTAAATGTATAGGCCTACATTGCATCAGTTTATGAAGTACATGTAGGACTCCTCAAAATACGTTCATGTATTATCATGTAATAAACCATGGATTTGCCGTAACCAATCTCAGAAATTGGTCCAACATATATCGCCGTTCATTTAGGGAGATGTACCCCATCATGCGCCGGGCCGAGAGACAGTGCGATGAAAGGTTGAGTTCTAGGAAAGGTGAAAAAAACAATTTGTGAGCTTTATCATTCTTTTTATGTCAGGGTGGAAGAACATCATAGTAGAAATGTCACCTGAAAAGGATTGCTCTTTATATGCCCTCATATTTGAAATAAGATGAAAAATAGTTGAACATTCGAGCCAGATGTGTTTGCAGTCCCATATACCTATTTCTGCGTGCAGTGCATGTGCTTTTCAGAGAGATTAGGTCAATTTCTTATCATTTTGATGATTCCAAAACCTCACAGTATACGCCAATTCTTATGTAGACATGATCAAGCTTTCCCAATTGCCTTGAGACAGTTTCTTTTAGGAAGTAAGTGCATGACCAGAACTCAATTTTATCTTTAAAAATGTTTTGGGCTCATCCGGATTTATATTAATTTTGTCCCATTTCCCTAAGAAACAAACAGTAATGCAAACTGGCTGAAAATATACTGCATGAAATAGTGAGAGAGAGAGAGAGAGAGAGAGAGAGAGAAGGGGAAGGGGAGAGAAGGGGCAATGTTTATCGATGGAGAGAGTTTGTGGAGAGAGAGAGTGAGAGAGAGAGAGAGAGAGAGAGAGGGGGGGGGGGGAGAAAAAAGGGCGGAGAAGGGGCAATGTTTATCGAGGGGGAGAGTTTGAGGAGAGAAAGAGAGAGTGAAAGAGAGAGAGAGAGAGTGGGGGGGGGGAGGGCAATATTTATAGAGGGAGAAAGTTGGAGGAGGGATCCAGCATTTAGAGAGAGAGAGAGAGGTAGATAGAGAGAGAGAGAGAGAGAGAGAGAGAGAATGAGAGATAAATTGGAAGAAAGAGAAACAGAGAAGATCGACAAAAAAAAAAAAAAAAACAAACAAAAAATAGACAGAAAAAATGCCATGCAGATTGTTAACCCTATGTCAGACTGGTTTTTGAATTGTGTACATTCCACAAGAAAGAGCGCGAGGACAGAATTCAGCGTTTACCAAACATGGATAAAACGACAGATCAAGAACCCAGAAAATCTTCCAATGACCTTATTTTAGTTTCATTCGTTTACTCTAAACAACATTTCATATGTGTAGGAGGGGGGGGGGGGGGGGGAAGGGGGGGGCGCAGAACTTCTATTTATACATGTCATTGCAGTCGTTGGTGTTGGTGGTGGTGCATGGTAGGGTGGTGGTGGTGGTGGTGATAGTGGGGTGGAGGTGGTGGTGGTGAAGGTGGCGTTGGTAGTGGAAAATTTGTGGTGTGATGGTGGTGGTGATGATGTTGGGGGTGATGGTGGTGATGGTGATGGTGATGGTGATGGTGATGATGGTGATGGTGATGGTGATGATGGTGATGGTGATGATGGTGATGGTGTGATGGTGGTGGTGATGGTGATGATGTTGATGGTGTGATGGAGGTGGTGGTGGTGATGTTGATGGTGATGGTGATGTTGGTGGTGATGGTGATGTTGGTGGTGATGGTGATGGTGATGTTGGTGGTGATGGTGATGGTGATGGTGGTGGTGGTGGTGATGGTGATGGTGATGGTGATGGTGATGGTGATGGTGATGGTGATGTTGATGGTGATGTTGATGGTGATGGTGATGTTGATGGTGATGGTCATGTTGATGGTGATGGTGATGTTGATGGTGATGGTGATGGTGATGGTGATGGTGATGGTGGTGGTGATGGTAATGGTGACGATGGTGATGGTGATGGTGATGGTGACGATGGTGATGGTGATGGTGATGGTGATGGTGATGGTGATGGTGATGGTGATGGTGATGGTGTTGGGGATGGTGATGGTGATGGTAATGTTGATGGTGTTGGTGATGATAATGGTTATGTTGATGGTAGTGGTGTATGGTGGGGTGATGATAATGGTTATGTTGATGGTAGTGGTGTATGGTGGGGTGATGATAATGGTTATGTTGATGGTAGTGGTGTATGGTGGGGTGGTGGTGATTGTGGTGGATGCTGGGGTTGTGATGGTAGTAGTAGTGGTGGACTCTGCTGTTTTATGCTTTTTCGGTCCTTCAGTATTTATCAACGCAAATCTTCATTGTAATCAATTTCACTAATCGAACCCAAACCAGTGACTCAATGCTAGTATTGTTCTCCTCCTCATGCCAGTCGAGTTGGACAAGCTATACGCTACATAGGACATGGGTCTAAATACCAGCAACCTATTTTCGTTTTCATTCAACAAAAATATACGGGTTCAGTATGTTTTTTGCAGAACAATCTCCAAGGAGTAAAATAAACACCCATAAAACAAAATGTTCGAATATAAACTTTTACAGCCAGCTTGAACTAAAAACACTAGTTCACTGCATGCGATCAAAATAAACATAAATATCCAATATCAGATTTAAAGATCATCTTAACTTCTGAAAAATCATTGGAGCTGCTTTTTATTTTGGAATATATTCAGAATACTCTGAGTGTTCGTCATTGAACCTTATAAAGTTATTGCGACGGTAAAAAAAGCATTGTCGTTTACTGTGAGGTTTTGGAACCTTAAAAAATTATAAGAAATGTGACTAAAAATAGCCTACAATGACACTTACAGGTCACAGATATGGATATATGGGACTACAAACACATTTCTGGTCATATTTCGGATATGGAGCCATTCCCTTGAAGAGCTATCATTTTCATGTACCATTGCCTCTATGATCAGATATTCTTTTACAGGAATAAAAGAATGAGAAACACCACAAATTACTTTTCACCTTTACCAGGACTCAATTTTCTCTTAAAGATAAAGTTGAGTTTTGGTCAAGATATTGAATTGTGAAAGAAACCGTCTCAAAGCAATTGGGAAAGGTTGATTATATAACACATAAGAATTGGTGTATGCTGTAAGGTTTTGAAATCACAAAAAAACATAAGAAATTGACTCAATCCTGCTGAGATTCACATGCACTGCACACAGAAATATGTATATGGCACTACACACAAATGTTCGGCCCGAACATTTCAGCTGTTTCTTGTCATATTTTGAATGTGAGGGCATTTGAAGAGCAATCCTTTTCAGGGGACATATCCACTATGATAATATTCCAAACTAACATAATAAGAATGAGAAAGCTCACAAAATTTATTATTTTTTACTTTTCCCAGAACTCAACCTTCCATTTAACACATTGCATACAGGAACATAGTTGCTCCTGTATTGATCCTACGTGGGAATGAAATAGTTAAGTAGTCAGTGGGTTAAAACTCATGTTTGGTTTCAATAAGATTAAACTCTTATCGTCCATACTTCAAGAGTCTCTAGATCCTGGGGGCGAGGAATGACTTGCTTCCCAAGGATCGCACAAAAAGATGAATCACTACTTAAATACAACTGCAGAGATAAATGAGTGGCAATAAAACGCGATTAGATAAGTCTTGTATGTGCACGTGTTTCTTGATGTCCGCTAATAGCTAGTTAAATGTTTTGCCGGACAACTTAATAATTGACAAGTCTTTTGCTTGTATAGCTAAAATCAGAAAATTGTGATGTACAAACAAACCCGCATATCTACTGAGAGACATTGATGTAATCAACGAGACTCGTTGGTAAGAATTCTTTCTCGTTTGAAGGGATTATCCCTCAGCACACATCATAAAAATGCAACCATTTAATGGAGATAATACTTCCCCTCTCTCTCTCTCTCTCTTTCTCCCCCTCCCCCCACCTCTCTCTCTCTCCATGTCTCTCCCCTTTCTCAGTGTGCTCCGTTCTGCCTCTCTTCCATTTTTCCTATTTTTCAAAAACATGAAAAAAAAAAATTAAGTTAAGGACTCGGCTTTAATAATGAGCAAGGGCATCCAAAGGGCGGAGGAGAGGGTGATATGTGCCCCCAAGCCAAACCAAACCTGGCATATCTTAACCTCTTAACTACTGCATTCTCTTTTCCCCCGGATACGCTTAATTTCGAGGGCCCCTCGGTTCCCCCCCCTAATTAATACATCGAGGATTATTTTTTAAAGTGCCCCTATTAAGTGACCCCCGCGGCTAATTTAGTCCCCAAAATGCACCTGAATTTTGTTTTTTTTTTGTTTTTTTTTTGTTTGTCATATAATTTGGGAGTGAAAAGGCTTGTCACAGAATTTCCAGACTTGAGACCTGCCCCCCCCCCCGCCATAAAGTCCTGTCACTGGAAGAGCCAGGGGACCTTTGATTTTTTTTTTTTTTTTTGGGGGGGGGGAGAGGAGTTAACGCCCTTCTCGCTCTTAGCAGTTCTCAAGAAATTAAATCATTGGTCATGACATTCGGTTAGAAGAGATACCATGCACTATCCATGGAATAATATTTACAGACCCCATCATCTTGTCAATAGGTTCTCGATAATGATATAAGATAGGGGTAGATCTATAACAGTCACATTTTCCCCGCCGCTAATTGCCCAATAATGACTAATTTTGAGGTTTTGATTAGAGTAGACCACCGACCTTTGTTTTGGTGACCGAGTGCGTTGCTAACTCCACCACCGCGAAGTTCCCCTTCCCGATCGTCTGGTCTTCCACAGCGTACCGACCTACGCTGCGAAGTCGTGTCATGTCGATCGCCTATTCGAATCCCTGCAGTCGTCCTGGAAATCGATCTCGTCACATCGCAACGTTGAAATTCAAAAAAAAATTAAAGCGTCACAAAATTGTTTCACTCGTTGCAGTTATTGTTACATGTAGCCAAGCGATGTAACGGTGTCCTTTTTAAGTGGGTGTTTTTCCGTTTCTTTAAAGCCGCTTCTGTTTGCGTTAAAGCTTTTTTTATTCTAGATGCACTTGTAGAATTCCTCACTTTGGAGATCTGAATAGAAAGAATAGGAAAGGAATCCTCCGTCTTCGTCAGTCACGCGTAATCCTAATCACTTCTCTTTGGAGCAAACTGGGGCTTCACACAGCCCTCTCCCAGTGGGGTGGGGATTAAGAGGGGGTAAGGGGGGGGGGGGGGGGAGGGGGCTCGAAGCAATGAAAAACCTGGCCGAAATCCGTTACGTTAGTTCGTAATTTGGCTCCTAGCACATGCTCTCATCACTATGCGGAAGTGAACAGCATTTCGGATCTTCTCCCTTTTTAGCTTTTTAGGATAAAAAACACGTTTCTTTCATACAATGCATTTGACACGAGCGCGTATGGTAATTAAGATCGCGCAATATTAATGACGCGCCTAGCAGAATAACGCAAATGCTTTGCAGTTATCCTTAGCGCATTCAGTCCTATGCGCGCCCCAAAGTCTTTGCGCCTGTACCCCTCCCCCCCCCCCGGCCCCCACATCGCCCACCCGTACCCTTTGCTCGCTATATTTATGACCCCACTCATCTTTCTCTCTCTTTCGCTCAGCTCACCCTTTTACTCGCTCTCTCGCTCCCCCTTTCTTTCTCTCGCTTGCTCTTGTCCCCCTTTCTTCTCCCCCCCCGGAAATTTTCGTCTTTAGCATATTTTGTGCTTCCGATTTTTGTAAATTTGAAGAAAAAAAAAATCAAATTTATTATTATTATTATTTTCTTTTTTTGGGGGGGGGGGATTTTATTGGATTTTAGACAAAACCTATAGATTTGAAAAAGATCAGAATTTACCCTTTTCTCATGTATTCCTTAATTGAGAATGTCAATATCGTTTACATTACACGTTTTATTATGACTGATTTGATATTGTTTTATCCGTCAGATATGGATATTGAAAAAAAAAGAAGATATTTAGAACATGAGGAATGTACGACAATGAAAGGAAATACTTTGACACGATCTAACCGAATCCACAAGCGGACTAAATGATCAACCTAGAAAGTCTAGGTTGTTAACTTAACAAAATCTTCTTATTCAACAAATCAATTTTCAGGTTTCCCCAGAACTTAGCTCAAAGATTGTATCTGCGATATGGCACGTCAATCAAAGAAAGAATGGATTAGTTAATAATTACCTACTACGGTTAACTCAAATCAATACTTGACGTTGTAAAAGTTGATGCAATCAACTATCTTTGCGAGATTGTTTGGTAGATAATGGACTCCCAGTTTACCCAAATCGAATCAATTCCATCTTATCTCTCCCCATCAAACTGTAAATGCCGTTATAGACAGATGAGTTGGTGTCGCCTCTCTACTTTAATTCACTTACCAATAATGAAGTATGAAGTAATTAAAAGTGGCTTTTATCTTAAGAAAAACAGCAAACAGAGGACACAGATTAAATGCTTTGGCTTTTGACGAGCCGTAATGGCTCGTGAATTCATCAATCGAGGGTCATAAAAGTGTCTTTTATCTTGATCATAGAGGTAAACAACGATAACATTTTTCTTCGGAATCGACGACATTGTCAGTTTGTGTGTTTGACAAATTCGCAAATAAATTGGGAAAATTCATTGTATAACTTCAGGTGAAAGGAAATTATAAGTTACCTATTAATGGAGGGATTTGGAAGCTCAGATTCATGCAGTTCTTGACATTTTATCTCTAATTTATATGAATAAATGAAAAATAACAACAAGAGAAGTGACGTAGTGTGGGTCTAATAATGAGGGGGGGGGGGGGTGGGCAACATCGTGCAAATGCGAATGAATAGAATCTCTGGGTCATGACTATTAGCACATTTTTAAAAATAGCTCGAAAAACTTCATATTTTATGGGATATTTATTTTCAGTCTCATATGTATATAATGGTTTATGTATTGAATCTTAAACTTTTATAGGCCTACTTTGGAAAACTGATGGCTTCATAGGATATTTAAGTATAGACTTAATAAAATCAAAATATAGACTTAGACGCATTAGATTGAGCACTGAAATCTACAAAATTTATAAAACACATACAATGCCATTATAGGCAGATTCGGAGGGGGGGGGGGGGCATGAGGTCTCCCCAAACCCTTGGGGGAAAAAAATCGCTATCTACGTTTCGCTTCCGAGGGTCAGTGCCTCTCACGGATCATCAGGGGGTGATTATTTACCTCCCCTTTCAGATAATCCTGGATCCCCCTCAGCTACTATTATATTATTTTTCACTTTCAACTACAAATACTCCAATATTTTATGAGTGCCTATATTTACCTTCTTCTTTTGCGTATATAATGAGTTTATATAATGATTACTGTCCTGATATTGGAGGGGATGGGTTATAATTGTCTAATCCGTCGTTACACATGTAGTGTGCTCAATTTCTTTCATTCATAATTTGTCATATCTATTCGTAATTCTGAGAGGGCAACGATATTCAAGATAATGGTTATTGCAAGTTGACGAAACCGAAATCATATCAATTTTCCGTCGTTGCATTTATGAGCGTATCTGTTTCAGTCTTCTGGGAAAATCGTGGATAAAAATTGAATAAAAATGTTTCAATTATGGCAACATTCCTGTCGGAGTAATAATGCTGCATTTCTGAATGAGTTTTGACGGCTGTAGCTTACCCCCAGTAAAGTCGTAGTCTGAGAGAAAAAGGCTGGAAGCTTTTAAACGCACAACACTTTCGTAGAATACATGCTGAATGATGAAAGATGGGCACATCATACACTGAAAAAGAGGAATAAATTAGGGCGGGGGGGGGGGGGGGGGGTTCACACAATTTCAGGAAGGAGAATTTGTACATCGTTCGCACTTCCGATGAAAATTCGATAGGTAATCCTTTATTTGCTTCGTTTTTCGAAAATGGTTTTAATGATGGTTGATAATTTTGAGGTTTTCGTCAGAATTCGGTATATGCGACTAAATTCATTATAAATTAAAAACTATCATCATTAATTCTGAAATGCTTTGAAGCTCTGAAGTGTGACATGCAGCATTGATCATGTGACTTAAACCTTCTAATAATTATCTTATACAAATCCCTATAACTTTGGTTCCATTTTGAGTTTGTGAAAATGTTAATTTATATGCACCCAAGACCATGAAGTCAGTATAAGCAATATAGTATGTAATCAAATTTTCAAAATAGAATTTTGGTGTCTGATTGAGCAGACTATTACCGAAAGGGATTCTGGACCCATGTCACGGCTCTGACTTGACCTTATAAAAAGGCTGAAACAAATTGAAATCTACTTGACCCTTGACCTCTACAATTCCCAGGTCAACACATGGCACGATTCAAAATATGCGGTCAATTTCTTGTATATCGTTCGTACATCCTTATTTGTCAGATGTGATGTAAAAATGGAGGAGATCCTTGCCACAATTTGTTCGAATGTCACGCTGCAATTACAGCAAAAGAAAGGGTAAATTATGATTACAAGCTTTAATAACATAGCATGAGGATTTCAACCTTACGGGCTCTCCATATACATGATATATACGATGTCAATCAGAGAAATGATTTTAGATAGACAAAAATGGAAAATAAAATTCTGCAAATCAAACAGAGAAAATATCCTACAAGCAACTATATGAAAGCATGGATGTAACTAACGATGGTATATCTATGATAAAGTTATCATATTAACTGAGTACGTACTACTATTACCTAAACTTGAGTAATAATACTTTAAAATATATTGATAATTTGGTATTATACAATTAAAATATAGATGTATATGTACCTAACGATAGTACATCTATGATACAAGTTATTATTTTAACTTAGTACGTACTACTATTACTCAAACTTGAATAATAATACTTTATAATAATATATTGATAATTTGGTATTATACAATTAAAATATAGATCTATAGTTGAGAGCTATGGCAAGGCACCATTATTAAAATCTTGAGAATGATTTTCCTTCCGCGGTGTTAAAAAAAGAGGTTTGATGTGGAACCCAGGGATATGTTATGCAGGTGTTTACTAAACCCAACCTTTAGAATTTCTGTAGGTCTGAGTTTTCACCATGCATCTATATTATTGCGTATATGAATTTTTGGAAACCCTCTCCAGAATACCACAATACCATTATTTGATTGAATATGTACATGATGTATTTCAGTTTAAAAATACAAAATACAAACAAGCCCTGATTATTGTTTAGTGCGCCGTGTGCGACACAACATCTGCGGTTTGAGCGTTTATCACACAAAACCATGTCAACGTAGATTTACAAAGATGAAACAAAATATTCTTCCTCCGCCGATCCATCTTGTCAAGAGGAGAGGAATTCTTGATCGAAAAGATGAAAAGAACCACATGAAAAGAAAAGAAAGAAATCCCGCCACCTTATTTACATCAGGTCGACCCCTGGCGGACGTCCTAATCAAATACCCCCCTCTCGTTATCAAAACCTTTTGAGGTATAAACATCGCGAAAGGTGTTTCGCTATCTTCAAAAATACACCCAAATTATGCGGTGAGGTGTTATTATTTTCTTTTCATCATAGCGCTGATGGCCTTGCCCTCATTAGCACGAGAATAGCTTGTAAATAAATCAGTCTCCGCTATCTGTGCTAATTCACCAGGTAATAACGCCGGGTTTATTTTCGTCGCTGGTAAGGTAAAATAAACGTTCCGTGAAATGCGCTGACACCTTTTAAATAGACGAAGAAGTAAATTCGTTTTGAAGAAGAAAAAATCATAATCGTTTGGATAAACGGGTATATAAATTGCATTTGCGTATTTGTTATGCTCTGATAAGTCTGACAAGATGGAAACTGATATGAAGTTTGAGATTGATTTTCGTATTAGGAATCAAATTAAACGCTCCATATAATCAAAATGACGCACTCAAAATGACACAATCAAAAATGACACAATCAAAATGACACAATCAAAATGAAACAATATGTAGAAATTATTTTAAATTATAATGAAAATGACGAAAATATATCGCGGTTTGAATCACAAGAATGTACTGGAAGTAATGACACGGATGATTAGCTCAAGTTTATGTCAACTGTTCAATTCGATCACAGTACGAAATATATCATGATGAATGGAATAACAGGCCGGATACAATCATATTTATTTTGATTTGGTTTGTACTGATATACGTTTGTATGTGGCATCTAAAATATTTTTTAAAAATTGTTTTGGAATACTTTTATGGGCAACGATTAAACCAAACGCTGCATTGTCTCTATAAAAACAACAACAGCAACAACAAATACATCAACAACTACAACAACAGCAACAGCTAAAACAACATCAACAAATCCATTTGAAATAGTATTTGAAAAGGCAAAATGTAAGACCTAATTACAAGAGAAACGGATCTGAATGTGAAATTCTAAGCAAAACAACTTTATAATTATTTCTTTTATTTTCATTAATTATTTATAAACATTACTGCATTAAAGTACATAAGCCTATTTGTTTTTGTAAAAGTTACATTCAGCGAAGAG
Source organism: Heliocidaris tuberculata (assembly GCA_025618425.1). NCBI lineage: Eukaryota > Metazoa > Echinodermata > Echinoidea > Camarodonta > Echinometridae > Heliocidaris > Heliocidaris tuberculata. The sequence continues at coordinate 15,245,303 of CM046841.1, forward strand.
AGAGAGAGAGAGAGGGGGGGGGGGGAGATCGTAAAAATGTGAATCGATTTTAATGGGAAGGGTCAATAAAACATTACTGCGGTCAAGGTATTACATCAGTTACATTTCCAAAACATTTTGAGCAGTGATCATTAGCTTTTAAGACGTTAATAAATTTGAAATGAGAACACAGTTTCTCTCCTTACAACTAAACAATTGGATCTATGTGGGCAATAACTACTGGACTGGTTATTCTTGACCCCTTCATGCCCACCCCATAATGACCTTTCCTCGTCCATGGTCAATGGTCACCAGTCGGTCAGTCCACACCATTTTCAATGGAAAACATGAGGAAAAGAAGGTTCCAACTCCATCAAAACGGTTTTTGAGTTAATGAAGAAAAAAAAAATATTTTGATAAATTTAAGACGAGGTGCTTTCTTCTTCCTGAATAAAAGTATGTTGGTTTGGTTAGGTCTATTTTGACTATGATTGCTAAGAAAGCACATAATATACTTATAAGTAAGCAACCAGGGGACCTAGGGCTTTAAGTCCTATCCGAGGGCACTAGCGTATCGACTAGGATTTGAACCCAGACCTCCCGGTTACGAGACCACTGCTCTACCACTGAGCCGTCGCGCCTCCATTGTTTCTTAAGAATTCCTTGACGATGTCAACATTCTGCCCCTTTATACACTTATCTAAACATAGTAATTACTAAAAAAAATGTTTTTACGAAATTGGGATCTTCTTTCCCTGAAAGATTCAATTAAAATAAAGAAGCCTTATAAGAATCGTCACTTGCGGCGACTTTGAAATTGTTCGGTAAAGTGAGGAGGAAAATCGGAAATGCGTTATGGAGAGTGTTTATATAAGGTTTTTCGATGAAGGCTTGTCAATATTTGAGGTTCCTTTAGCAAGCTGTGACCTGCTGCATTCATGAAAAGTCCTTGTCGAGTGTAAATGGGAGCGTTTATACCATGAATGAAAAGTACATCGTGTGTAAGTAAATTCCTTTTTTTACAAACGGTTGGATAAATTCTTGTACAGCCATGGTGGTCAAACTTTACTTTACCAATGATGGTCTATTTGTCTTGTTTATTTTGAAACAGAAGGTAATAAATCCTGATTTCGTTACACAACGTTTAATAAAGCTGTCTCAATCATCATCAGATATTTAAAAGTCACCAATTTGTTGTAATTTTTGAGCATTAGTCATAGAATTCTAAAATAGTTGTACTAAAGTATCACAAACTATACCAGCACTCAATATTCAGCACACTGACAAAACATTCTTAAAGGGAAGCTTGAGTTCTGGGAAAGGTAAAAAGTAATTTGTGAGCTTTCTCGTTCTTGTTATATTAGTTTGGAAGATTATCATAGTAGATATGTCCCCTGAAAAGGACGGCTCTTCAAATGCTCTCACATTCAAAATATGACAAGAAACAGCTGAAATATTCGGGCCGAACATTTGTGTATAGTCCCATATACATATTTCTGTGTGCAGTGCATGTGACTCTCAGCAGGATTGAGTCAATTTCTTATCATATTGGTGATTCCAAACCCTTACAGCATACACCAATTCTTATTTGCTATATAATCAACCTTTCCCAATTGCTTTGAGACCGTTTCTTTCACAATTCAATCTCATGACCAGAACTCAACTTTATCTTTAAAATGTCAGCGAAAAAAGAAGATTGAGACAGAACAAAATGAGATATAGATGATTGTGTAAGTACTATGAGAAACAATACACTAAGCAAAACAGCAAAATTTATTCAAAGACAATAAATCCTACGAGCCAATTAACATCATACTTGGTTTGCTAGAGTTAGGAATCAATTAAAATCAACCTTGATTCATAAGAATAATGAGTCAATTAAAATCAATTTCGATTCCCCATTTTGCACGATGATCGTCTGTACACGATGTCGTCTGCTAATTAGTAATACCGCCCCCTGTTGCTGTCTGGGCGCACTAATCATCTTGACCCACATTTAGCCCAACTCCTTGACCGCTCCATACATCAGCTCCAAGTTTAGGGTCACCCCGGGGTCAAGGGATATGCTCTGAATATCCTGTAGTCTTTAAATTGAAGTATTTTGATATTCATTTTAACTCGCGGGCCCTTTCCCGCTTCATTGTGTAGTAAAAAAGATAGATGCTTAACGGAGAATTTCAACAGAAGTACCGCCGATGAAAATAGGATGAGTCAACGTTAATTTGTACATATAACAAAAATGCAAATTATAACCTCCTTCATTATGTCCTGTCATGACACCAAACTTGTTGGTATCTCTCTGTTTCCCTCTCATCCTGCCTCGTACTCCTTCTCATCATCGTCCTCTTCATTCCCCTTTCCTTTCAGTCCTTCACCTTCTATCGACCTCGTCCTCCTCCTCCAGCACCCTGCTTCCTCTGATCTTACCTTATTCTCATTTTACCCTCTCTTTCTTCTCTTTCTCCTTCACCATTCTCCTCCATTTCTTCTTCCTATTCCTCCTCCTTTTCTTTCTTCTTCTACTTCTTCTTCTTCTTCTTCTTCTTCTTCTTCTTCTTCTTCTTCTCCTTCTTCTTCTTCTTCGTCTTCTTCGGTCTTCTTCTTTATTCTCCTCCTTCCTCTTCCTCTTCCCACCCATTTCTTTCTCTCTCTCTCTCTCTCTCTCTCTCCACCTCCTCCTTTTTCTCGTTCTTCTTGTTCTAGTTCTTGTTCTTGTTCTTCTTTTTCTTCTGTTTCCTCTTCTTCTTGTTCTTCTTGTTCTTCTTGTTCTTCTTGTTCTTCTTGTACTTGTTCTTGTTCTTCTTGTTCTTGTTCTTGTTCTTCTTGTTCTTCTTGTTCTTCTTGTACTTGTTCTTGTTCTTCTTGTTCTTGTTCTTGTTCTTCTTGTTCTTCTTGTTCTTGTTCTTGTTCTTGTTCTTGTTGTTCTTGTTCTTCTTGTTCTTCTTGTACTTGTTCTTGTTCTTCTTGTTCTTGTTCTTGTTCTTGTTCTTCTTGTTCTTCTTGTACTTGTTCTTGTTCTTGTTCTTCTTGTTCTTGTTCTTCTTGTTCTTCTTGTACTTGTACTTGTTCTTGTTCTTCTTGTTCTTGTTCTTCTTGTTCTTCTTGTACTTGTTCTTGTTCTTGTTCTTCTTGTTCTTGTTCTTCTTGTTCTTGTTCTTCTTGTTCTTCTTGTTGTTCTTCTTCTTCTTCTTGTTCTTCTTGTTCTTCTTCTTCTTCTTCATCTTCTACGCCCCTACTGCAAGGCGCATCGCTAGACTATTTTGAATGGGTAGGGAGGGAGGGGGAGGGGTTGTCGGACTAAATTGTGGTGATCAGGTTTGCTCCGGCAACAATAATTGCTCCCGGCTTTATGTTCGTCTGAGATATATGGTTAGGGTTAGATATGGTGTTTGGTCCAGGAGAGAATTTAGGAATTCGGTTGGTGAACACGGTGAAGGAAACCGTGCATGGACCTAGGTCCATGAGGAAACTGACGTCGCCGGAGCGGACAACCGATTTTTGTTGTTGCTGTTAATGATTACGATGTCTGTGAGAGTAGACTAGGATGTGACCCTGTTTCTATTCATGCTTTGTTGACATCAGATTGAGAGTGTTTACATCCATACGCTCGTCCATCTGGAGATGGGGTAATCCTACATCAAAATGATCCGGACTACTTCCTCGTCTTATCCGTCTTCTCACTGTTTCCCTTTCTGTCTGCCCCCCTCTCTCTCTCTCCCCCTTTTCCTTATCTAATCCTCATCTCTTAGTAACTTTCTTTTCACCCGTTCCCCCTCTCCCCTTCTCCCTTTCTCCCTCTCCCTTTCTTCCCTCATACACCCCTCTTAAAGGCTGGTCACATTTCTCCGATAACGATAGCGATAACGAGATTTTTCATTGATGATACACCCTAGAGTAACAGACACGAACATGCTCACACGTACACACCATATAGTAGGCTGTACCTATTTTTATGTCTCTCATAAGTCATAGTACCAGTCTCCTTTCTTATTTTTTTTTCTCTTTCTCTCTGTCTCTCCTCTCTTTTTTCTCATTTATTCAATCGTAAGTGGAATTTGATTGTACAAACATGGAACTAATAGGCCCCTATTCTCCAGTTTAGTGTGGTTTAACTATGTACAGAAATTTAGACTGGACTTGCGGTTTAAGTCAGTTTTGATTAAACTCTGGTTTAACTTAGATTAGAGTTAAAGTTAAACCAGAGTTCAGATAACGGGCCATAGGGTTTTAGAGAGGAAAGCCTGTCAATTTTGAAAAGATGAATCAATCATGTAAAAAAAAAAAAAAAAAAAGGGTGAGCAAGGGGATATAAAATCATCTGCATGATACTCTTCGATGAACTGTAAGATCAGTTTCTCAGATGCACCTATACCACACAGAAAGAAGACAAATCACCAATATTCTCAGCTCAACCCCTTTCTCTCCCCCCCCCCCCCCCTTAAATGTCTATCTGATGAACTTGAGGCTACCGGGGCTGAGGTGTGTTTTCACTCTCTACATGGGTGCCAAAATATTTCCCGATAGACCTGTTCACAAATAAATTCAAATTTTATGCATACTTTTAAAACAAAGGTTGTTCTTGACAACCTGAAAGCTTGTCAGAGGCTTGTCAGACATAGCAACAAGTAATTATGCAAACTGGATTCCAAGTATTGTAGTTCATTCATTAATAACAGGATTCCAATTAATGGAATACCTCGTTACTAGGTCCCCAGGAAAGAAACATCCATAAATTTGAATAACTTTGTGAACTGGTTTATTATTCGTCTCTGGTTTCTCCTGTACTTAAGCCTATGGACGTAAGGGCTGAACAACTTTGTAATTAAAAAAAAAAAATCTTTATAGATGATTTCTTTTCTCGCATTATGAATAAAATAGAAAATATAATTACCCTCTTTCTTGCCTTCATACCCGTTAGCTTGTAGACTGCATCTTATATTTAAAACGTCCTTGAACTTATTTTTATATTTTCTAGTAGTGAAAACACAGTTAAACCAAAACCGTGCCGAGTCATGGGTAGATTTCATGCACGACGCCTCGATTTCATCCATCTTTCATCTCTTGGACAAGTGATTATTCTGAGTGACCAAGGCAGTGGATGGTCAGTGGACAGAAGGATTCGAGCCATGGTCAGGGTCACGTGATTTATGTGGCGCCTCGGGTCGAGGAAGATCAGGAATTGTTGTCATACCAGGGAATTTCCCTGGTCATGCTGTCCTGTTCTGATTCTTTAAAATTCTAGGGATGATCATCTGGAAGCTTAAAATAGGACGCTTAAACTTGACAACGAGTGTGGCCACATCAGTAACCTACTTCAGCTACACTGGAATATGCCTTATTACGAGAGTAAAGTTTTTTTTTAAAAGTATTACACTACTTATAGGACGTCATAATCTTGACGAGCCATTTGGCCTTCATGATTCCCCCTCTTCCATTTTGCTTACTATGAACATGCTTCTCTTAACCCGTTGACAACTGCATTCCTTCATTCCGATAGGTCAAAATACAGGGGCTTCTTGGTTCAGGAAAGCAAAGAGTTAAAATTTGAATTAATGAAATGAGATTAAATAAAAAGTAGATATGATGAATATTAATATCATCATTTACAAAAAAATGCTGGTAGACGTAATTTCTTTTAGGGAAAGCAATCTCTGGCATTTGGTGATCCGTCATTTTATCAGGAGAGCGTTTCATCAAGCATTTTGTCAGTGATTTTTATCCGACAACTGTTATAAGCTACTGAAATCCTTGCATCTGATTGGCTGAGAGCAAATTTGTCGGTAAAAATCACTGTCAAAACGCTTGATGAAACGCTCCCCCGGTCTAACTTCGTGAACGATAGGGTGAGGGGCTTGGGTGGCAATTGGGTTTTTGGTTAAACTTAATGGTTTAGTGTCAGGTATGGCGTAGGGTCTAGGGATAAAAGTTAAGAATTCGGCTAGTGTTAGAAACCAACCGCGGAGGGATCGTCGCCGGAGCTTGTGTCGTAAAATCCACGGTATAGTTATTCATTTCACGTCTACTGAGGGTAAGGAGAGTTCAATGCTAGGGACTGAAGGACTACATCAGCATGAATAAGGTCGAGGGCACAGAGGTATACTCGACTGCTATTATGGACCGTTGATTATTGAATGTGTCTCCTACCAAATGTCAGTCATCATAAATCAGAAACATGATAAATGACAATCGAATTTAAAGATAAAGTTGAGTTCTGGCCATGCAATTACTTTGTGAAAGAAACTGTCTCTACAAATGCTCTAAGCAATTGGGAAAGGTTGATCATGTTTACATCAGAATTGGTGTATACTGTCGGGTTTTGAATCGATAAGAAATTGACCCAATCTCGCTGGAAAAGCACATGCACTGCACACAGAAATGGGTATATGGGACTTGGCACACATGTGGCATGAATGTTCGGCCCAAATATTTAAGCTATTTCTCGTCATATTTCTACTATGATATTCTTCCAAACAGACATAAAATGAATGAGAAAGCTCACAAATTATTTTTTTAAATTATCCAAGAACTTCACCTACTCTTGAAGTCCTACAAGGGTCTACTACTACTCACTAGTAATGTCATATATTTAATTTGTATCATTCTGATTGTTTTTATATTTCATTCATTGTATACATAAACAATACGAAAACAACTTACTTCATATCATTCTAGATTCAACTGAATTTAAAATGGTGTGAAATTATGTTCTCCATTGGAAAAACACTACCTTCATCGCAATTTTAATCATAATTATCGACCACTACCAATATCAACCCCATCTTTAAGATGATTATCATCATCAGCGTCATCATCATCATCATCAACATCAACATCACCATCGCCATCACCATTATCATCATTATCAAAATCGTCATCGTCATCATTACTTCTACCGCCACCATCACCATTATAATCATCAATTCATCATCATATAAACATCATTATTATCAACTTTATCATCGCCACCACCAACACTTCCACCACCACAACCATCATCAGCAATGTAATCATCATCATCATCATCATCATCATCATCATCATCATCATCATCATCTTCACTAACACCATCAACAACATTATCATCACCTTCATAATAAATAAATTTTGATGTTCTGTTATCAAACTGGTTCGGATATTGGTCTGGCACCCCCATGCACCACCCTTCAGTTGAAAACTGCACCCTGCACTAATCCAATCTGTTGATCACTTGTCATATTTTGCCAGTTATTATTCCAATACTAACCTAATCCCTAGTGTATATATTTACTGGAAGTGACCTCAGATGTAAAATTGCATTCAATGACCTATATAAAACCCAAAGTTGGATTTAACTGCACGGCCATTTTATCGAGTTCAATCCCAGACTCAGGTCAACACTCGCAGACGACAACAATCAAATTTCTGTGTATCTGCCTCCGCGCCAAATCAAACATTCGAAGGGTAATCCTCCCCGTGCCAAACCCAACACTATTTGTATACATGTGGGACTGGGGGTCAGGTTCTGTATATTTGCCTTCAACCTGACCTGAATCTTTTAGGTGTGTAGCCTTGCTCTTGGCTCATAACAATTTTACGTTAAAAAAGACGATGAGAGCCGACCCCAATTTATGAATAAAACCACAGAATCAGAAGGTTACCATCCTTTTATTACAAAATTACTAGCACTAAATTTGTTCAAAGATTTTGAACACGTCTCTAACCGCGCTCAAATAAAATTCGGGAATGCTTTTCAATATACTTTAATTGTTCACAAAACGTCTTGAAAGAAGGTGACACAATTCTTGTTCAAAAACGGATCCACTTCAGAATGTCAAAAGGCTTGCAGGTTGAAGAAATACCCGATAAACATCTCGGCTGAAGTTTGAAATCAAATACTGACGCCTTTCAAGTTGAGGTGCACCAAATTATATTTGCAGTCTGGAATCGGGTCAAGCCATAAACCTCCGAATGCCATAACACAAATAGCAGAGAAATGTGATGGAATTATTGTTGAACTGTTGCCTCATTTTTTTAAAGGCAGCAGCGGCGATTTGAAAATATTACGAATGTCTCAAAGTCTTGAGGAAATGTGCTCCTAAAATCATAAAAGTTATTGACCCTTTATCATGTTTATGACGTCAGTCGTCAAGCAGAATAGAAATCGTACGACACAATTCCTCATATAATGGAAATTCACCATGTGAGGTTTACTTACTGAAAACCAGAGCGGCACGTGCCCCTTAATCATACCCTAATTTGACACTTTATTAGAAAATATTGTGTTTTGAGAGAAGCCTAACCCAGGTTGCTATACTGAGTATTGGTGGAGGAGCTATACAGGAAATATGGTAGTCTTATAGTTCAGACACTCTATTACGCGTTTCGACTGGCAATTAAGGGTTTGTGCCTTCAAACTACGTGCCCCTAGCAACAACAACAACAAACAAACAAACAAACAAACAAAAAACAACAACAACAACAACAACAACAAACAAACAAACAAACAAACAAACAAACAAAATCCGCCAAACCTTTAATACACATAAAAATGCTTACAAACGTGTACTCGTGTACAACACGCTGGCACCCATTTTAACTATATTTCAACTGTTTGCAAAATTTTACACTACCGCTATTAGACCCCTTTGAGGAGTCCAAAATGTGTACTGGATGACCGCGGGGTATGATTATGTTCTCTTTATAGCACTGACTCCATTAGGTCTCTCAAGGAATTAAACATCATTATCCACGTCAAAAGATTAATTTGAAGCAAATCAGTGCTGACCCCTTTATGATTATCAGGCCTGAATACGATTATTTTCCTTCCCTCTTTTCATCGGCAGTCGACAGGGTCCGCGGCAAGGTTATCTGCATTAAATGTTCCCCATGCAGCCTGTACATAAATAAACAGGCTCCCTGAATTCTAAATACATGTTATCATGTCTTAAGAATGCATTACCGAGGCTGATGTCATTCTACTCTATGCTCGTTGCACACAATGCGTCAATTCGATTGCGTCAGATTACCTGCGCTAATCAAACAAGTGAAGTCAAGTAGCTCAGACGTCTGTAATTCAACTCAATGTTTGCATTGTTTATTTTGCAATGATCATTCTTTATACGATGCCATCCTCGCATGGGGGCATGGCGCGTTAATGATCGCACCAGTCGCCGACGCAGCCCAGCGTCAGGCAAATGACGCCTCTTATGCAGCGAGCATTACAGTTTTGTGTTGGAATTTCAAGTGACCAAGGATTTACTAGGCAGGCTAAGTACCTTCCTGCTGTGACGTATATAAAGCAAAACGTCACTGAACTCGAAACCATGACTCCTCAATAAACAGCCGTTTATGTAAGCATATGTATCAATGACAGACGATCGTCACCATGGTAACGACACGGTGCAGTTTTTAAATCGCTACCAAATTTCAATAGGTATGAAACAATTTTGTGTTTTGACAGAAGTGTTAATCGATACAAAATCATTTTCAGAATTATACTAAAGTGAAAAAAAAAAATTAACAGACCTCAATGGATTCAGCTTTAACAAACGGGGCTTCACGAGTTCAAAGGGTGAAAGAAATATTCATCTTTAGCAATTAGGGCTGATCTACACTGGCTGCAAGCACAGGGTGTGCTTTAGATGCGTTAAATTGGGATATGCCCGTTGCACAAGATGCGTCATTCGTTGACGGAGGACTGCGTCAGGTCTTTGACGCGCCATTTTGAGAGTGATACTTTACCAAAATGTACAAAGGTTGAATTTTAAAAAAATGAGCAGTGGAAACGTTCCGTTTTATTAGTGGCGCATTCAATTGTTGCGTTTAATTAGCATAGGAAATAACACATCGAAATGAGGTATCCTTTGCAACGGGCATAATTACTTTGCAAGCGCCTTCAGCGCCTACATGTAGAAGCATATAACGGCTTTATCAGAGGCTATAACACTGAGGTTCTTGACATCTCGTAGTTTGTGGGTGGCTTTTCTTTTCTTGAAAACAAATTTATGGAAGTTCTCCTCTTACCGCCAATTCTTGTCGTCTCATTTCTCCATGGACGGCGGCGTCGAGCTGCAGCTGACGAACCGGCCTGATTTGTCATGGTCATGTCCTTTTCCTTCCCGCCCAAATCTTTGCTTGCAGACGACGCAAGTCCGTCTGATTGGTTGTGAAGCGGGAGAACACCTGAAATATCAGATTTAAAAGTCGGAAATGAGATGAGGGATGACACTTTGATGAGGTAGGGGTGGTGGTGGTGGTGATTTAGGGGGGGCAGTGACAGGATAGAAGAGGTACAATGACAGCGGCGCATTCAGAAATTGATATATAAACAGGAGGGAAAATCCTCCGGGGGGGGGGGGGGGACCCATCTTTTAGTGTAGGGCCATTACATGCAGCATTGATGTTTTTTTTTTCTTCTCATTTTTAGAGGGAGTGGGGCTTCAATAGGGGCGTTCATCAATCATGTCAAGTGCCTTCCCTCTATGCTTGATATACCACTTCATGAAGAGTGGGGAAGGAACAAAATATATTTTTAAATCCTCTAAAATATTGCGATCGACAAACATGTCAAATAGCTTATGAGCTCCGATTAATTGTAAGGAAATAGGCCTACATAATTAGGTGTCCCCATTTGTCTTTCAATTAAAACCATTTTTATTCTATAGTATCTGATATTAAATTTTTCTTCATGATTGGGCATGCAGAGATTTTAACAGGATGGTATCAACTGTCAGGTGTACCTAAGGACATGTTGGATGAGGAATATTAATCATCCATATATAGAGGGCTGAAATGCTAAATACTCTAACAAAAAATCCTTCTAATTGTCATCTTTATGCTATCATCTTCTCATCCCATTAATTTTGTTTTCGTTCGTGCATGGCTCCATCGTACACGGGTGCCAAACGTGTAATGGGGTCGGGTCACTCATATTCATATCATTATTTCCCAGTGGGCCGATTCTGTAAAATGTGACCCGTACGACATTTTAATTTCATATTGTATTTCACATGTTTTATTACGACGTTAAAAAAATAAAGTTGAATTCTGATCATGCGATTACATTGTGAAAGAAACTGCCTCAAAGCTATTGTGAAAAGGCTGATCATGTCTACATAAGAGTTGCACACAAAAATGGGTATATGAGACTACACACACATGTGCCATGAATGTTCGGCCCGAACACTTCAGCTATTTCTCATCATAGTCGAATGTGATAGTATTTGAAGAGCCACCCTTTTTCAATGAACATTTCTACTATGAAGTTCTTCCAACCTGACATAAAAAGGAATGAGAATGCTCACAATTTCTTTTTTCACCTTTCCCAGAACTCAACCTTCTCTTTAAAGGGAAATCCAACCTTTATAGCAAGTTGCTTTGAAACAAAGAGGAAAAATCAGAGAAGCAGATTGGTGAAAGTTTGAACAAAATCGGACAAGCAATAAGAAAGTTATGAATTTTTGGAAGTTGTAATCACTATGCACATGGGAATTTCAAATTGGCCGAATAGGTAATGTCACTGTGATGTAGCTGTGGACAACTCCCCCATTCGCTCTAGCACACAAAATGACTAAAATATCACTTTTTTTCAAAATGCATTAATCAGTAGGATCTTTTCATGAGGACCTATAACAACATGGTATCTCCAATATATTTTGAGTACTGCCCCGAGGGTAAAAGCGCCTCGAAGAAAACCGCAAATTAATGATATTTTTAACGTACGACAAATGGGAGAGTTGTCCACAAAAATGTCATAATTGACTCACCAAATTGCCAATTTGAGATTCGCGTAGATGAAGTGATCTCATTTTTCAAACATCCATAACTTTCTTAGTCCTTGTCCGATTTCTTTCAAACTTTCACCATCCTGTTTTTCTTATTTTTCTGCTTTAACACAAATCATCTTATTATCAAGGTTGGATTGCCCTTTAATATCGTCATTGCCTAATACGCTCCTTGCTTGTATCATTTTGCGTTTGACCACAGAGCCTGATGGGTAAAAGAGTAGGCATTTTGTCCTGAATTTAAGGATCATAATTTTAGAAGGCGACCATGGCAACCAAATTTTATCATTTTATTTCAACTCCTTCAGTTATGCCCTTCACAATGACACATACGATAGCTCGCTTCAATTAAATACTTTTTTTTTTTTTACAGGCTTTCAAACCCTCAAAATTTGTCAAATGTCCATCCGTGACTAACCGATCAGGCTCCACACGACAATTTTTGTCGATAATGTGTACACTCAGTAGGTTGAAAAGAAGGTTGAGTTCTGGGAAAGGTGAAAAATAATTTGTGAGCTTTCTCTTCCTTCTATGTCAGTTTGGAAGAACATCATGATTGCTCTTCAAATGCCCTCATATTCCAAGTATGACTAGAAATAGCAGAAGTGTTCGGGCCGAACATTCATGCAACATGTGTGTGCAGTCCCATATACCAATTTCTGTGTGTAGTGCATGTGCTTTTCAGCGAAATTAGTTCAATTTCTTGTCATTTTGATGATTCCAAAACCTCACAGTATATACCAATTCTTGTGTAGACATGATCAGCCTTTCCCAATTGCTTTGAGACAGTTTCTTTCACAATGTAATCGCATTAACCTGTTAATCAAGACCTGTGTAACATTGAAGAAGCCAAGTTTAGAGAACAATATAGCCAGGGGGATAAAATGGCTAGGAGCGAGACTAGTTGTATAAATCCATTCTAAACATGCTAAATAAAGCCTTGAAAGGATTTAATTTCTGTTTTGGACTCCATCCAAAACACGGCATGCAGACAAACAACGTGAACTTCGTCATGCAAAATATTGAAAAATAACCAAGCACCAACATAATAATGTGAATATGGATCTGTTACGTTTTTTTTTCAATAAAAAAATAAATGTACTTCACATAAGCTACCGAAGAAGAATGCAAACTTTTTAAAAATGATTTTCTTGTATCGGAGCACTGAATTTTACCTGGGTCAGAATGGGATGTTCTGTTCTTTGCAAACTGCTCACTGAATATCTCGCAATATTGAATATTGTCAATAACTGCCTCGTCATAGGGGCGGTTGAGGTAGATAAGTATTTTCTAATTAATGACATTATTTTACAACTTTAGGTGGTATTTATTGATCGATTCATCTACCATTCAATATCAAGTTTTTTCTAGTGTGTGTGTGTGTGTGTGTGTGTGTGTGTGTGTGTGTGTGTGTGTGAATGTATGTGTAATTGAGTTTTTTGACAGATGTGTATCAATCAAAATATGATCATTTACGTCTGGGACCGACCTTTAACGTCACCATCCGAAAGACGTGATTGAGATTCGAACCTGGGTCCGATCAGGGTCAGTTTGGTAGGCGAATAAAAAGAGCTGCCCGAAGACGTTTTTCCGCTAGACCAACTCCTAATCCCCAAACCACAGACTCTTTGAATACCATGAATGCCATGCAACGTGAGAACTAGAAGGCGTTAACTCCATGTAAATTTATGAGTTAACTTCCTTTTGCCCCTCTGAAGAGCACGCTTTTCAACCCGGTTCCTGTAGGCAGTGGGTTAATAGTAACTTCATTCATGAGCAGAGAGTATTAAAGTGTATCAACCAAATACATTCAATCATTTCCAAAAGGCGTGGTAAATCCCTTGACCCCTACACCGCATGCCAAGGTAGTCATGGTAGTGTCGCCGCCGCGAGTAAAAATAGAGGCCACGTGATTAGGAGAACAGACCAATCACGGGCACGCCCTGTGATATCAGGTGGCAGCTATAGTTGACTATCCCATTATGATGTGTTCGCGGGTAATAGTTTCCGTTGATTGTCACTCAATTATGGGAAGAAACCACGAAGATTGTCTCCACCCACTGACTAAGCTAAACAGGGTGAATTCTGAGATATATTACTCATTCATCGGCATGATTAAGGTGACTGTTTTACAGAGAGGGATCAACCTAAAATCCTAACTTTGTCGAAAGTACCCGAGGCGCATTTTGGGGAAATCGGTTTGCACTTAACTTCTAGAACACCCCTTCTTGCCTGGCGCTATGCCTTTATTAGTAGGCCTATAAATCATTCTTCTTTCCTTCTAATTTCTCTTCCTTTTCTGTTTCTTCTTATTCCCACTGTCTGCATTCTTGTTATTTTGGTTGAAATACAGCATTTAAAGAATAAAGCAACTATATATATATATATATATATATATACAAAGTATAATAGGATTTATGCATGCAATATATAGGGGGGGGGGGGGGGTCGGCATTAATTGAAAAGTCAGTACAAGACGTCATGTGCCTGACGCTTTCTGCTGACAATATTATACTTGGCAATAGCCCAAATTGCAAGCAAGAAATAGACGATGAGGAGCATGCAGAGTGCATATTCAGGTCAACACATTCAATTATAGATATGACATGATCGGCAGCTGTCAAGGCCTGGGAATCCTGCTAATTACGTTGCTCTTGAAAAACAAAAGTTGAGTATTCTTCCTCACTAAAATAGATAAAAGCTCCTTATGAGTTCCTTACTTCAGATTGTCACCAAATTCTAAAAACTGAATACCTTATCGCTGTGCTAGCTGTTAAACTAGATTCGCAGTTTGTCGGCAAAATTTAGGCTAAAACCTCCATTCAAAACGCTATGACGTCTCTGGGGGTTTGTGCTGTACAGGTGTTTTAATTTCAGAATGCGTGCTTTTAGCCTTTGACGCATTTCAAATCTAAATATATGAATACATTTGGCAAGTGCTTTGATCATTGCGTAACATTGCTATACTTTCCAACATTACTTGCGGGGAGATGACGCGGCTATAATTATCCCGTCTGCGCGTGGCTGCGGCGACAGGTTTACTATATTGGAAACTGTTCAAGGTTTGGCCAAAATAGAAATACATGTATGCTGTCGAGCTGTATGATATCGAGCGGATCATATCCTGCTCATCGCCAGTTTAACCAGTCAAGGACGGATCGGTTAAACGTGGAAATTCTCGAAATAACGCCGAGAGATAGATATCTTTTGATATATTTATAGTGCAGTGGTGACCTGGACAAACCCGTCGAACAGTTAGGCAGATTCGGCGTGCAGTTGTGAAACTATATCGAAATTAAAGATGGTGTTGAAAGTAAAAACTGATTGGTTGCTATTACACTTATCAACAACAACCTCATTATTGTAATGTATGTATATATATATATATATATATATATATATATATATATATATATATATATATATATATATATATATATCTCTCTCTCATTCGCAGCGAAGTTCGGTCATGCTATCTGGAAAAATATTTTGTAATGATCATTGATTTCTTTTTCTTTTTCAGCATGTTCAGTAAGCAATTAAAGGCACTATCATGGAACAGTGAAGACCGAAATCTAAAATGATCATCATCACTTTGTTGTATGCAATTGATAATCATTGCAGTGAGCTCTACTATTAAATTTTGAATGGTCACAATTATCAGATTATGATTATGAAGCATTGTGCCTATAATTAAAGAATACCGCCGATTATACCATTCCCGTTATACAATTCATCATGATTATAATAATATGTTATGAAAGCGTTTGAATTATTCAATCCTTTTGTTAACCCCCTCCCTCATGGGACCGCCCTTGTAGAGCATAATATGATACAAAAATAACCATTATACATTCTCCGAGGATAGGTGTGTTTCAAGGGAGAAAAATAGTATGAGCGGGTAAAAAGAAAGCACTGTGACATACAAATCTGCTGAATTGTATGAATTAAAATGATATATGAATATCACCGATCATTTTTTTTGTAAAAATGCAGGAATGACAGCAAAAATGATTGATTCACTAAAATTAGGTGGGGTTCATTAAAAACGCCGGAATTGTCTACTCATTCTGATAAAACATCCGACACTGTGTCAATATAAACAGAGGCTACTGATATGGGAAGCCTTTGCTCAAATTTGATGTTGCGCCTTCATACCAGTATTATCTGAGAATTGATAAAAAATGAATGATGACTGAATACACGTATGAGAACTGGGGTGCAGAAAAAGAGATGGACAGACAGACATACAGACAGACAGAAAGAAAGACAGACAGAGAAGGGTTAATACAGAAAAACACAAATACTGTTCAGGGGCCGCGGGGCGTTTTTGAAAGTGGGGGGGGGGGGGGGGGGGTGGCTGATCTAATTTCACTCATTAACGACAATTTTCGAGCCTTTTTTTCCGAGATTTTTTTTGACGTGTCTACTCAAAAAAGTGGGTGGGGGGGGGGGGGGGCCTCAGCAACCCCCAATCACCCGGTTCCGCGGCCCATGTTGTTGTAGAAAAGAGTGAGACAAACATGGGACATTCCGCTGTAGAGATCCAACAAATTTTTTACAGAAAGAAAATAAATAAATAAGAAGACATAGGCAGAAAAGAGGAAGAGAAAAATAACTTATCGCGGGCGCACTGTCTTTTTAATCTTTAACTCGTTTTAAGGATGAAAATCTTAAGCAAGTATTGAAGTTAATGTCCCAAGCACTTATCGTGAAAAAGTACCATCCCACTATATATTATTCAAAGTAATGATGACACCACTCATCCATGTTCTATTATTAAGTTCTGGGAAAGGTGAAAAATAATTTGTAAGCTTTCTCATTCCTTTAAAGTTAGATTGGAAGAACATCATTGTTTAAATTTCCCCTAAAAAGGATTGCTCTAGCTTCATGTCGAGAAATAGCTGAAGTGTTCGAGCCGAACATTCATGCCACATGTATGTGCAGTCCCATATACCCATTTCTGTGTGCAGTGCATGTGCTTTTCAGCGGGTTGGGTCAATTTCTTATCATTTTGATGATTCCAAAACCTCACAGTATACACCGATTCTTATGTAGACATGATCAACCTTTCCCACTTGCTTTGAAACAGTTTCTTTCACGATGTAATCGCATGACAGGAATTCAACTTTATCTTTAAATGAAGCATAGAGGAACGCTGCTTGAAACGAGATTTGCTTGGCATATACGCATTATTGCCTAGAAATTGAGTTTTGTGTGTGTGTGTGTGTGTGTGTGTTGAAAGCGCAATGAGCGCTATTACCCGTGCCAAAGTCATTAATAATGCAAAAACATCATTGCATCAGTTTTCATGAGCAAACAAATCTTTGTCGTGATTAATTGGATCTAAAGCAAATTACCCTTGAAATTTGATCACTTTTGTCATGTTTGTTTTGTGTTCATCTTTTGTTCTGTTAAAAAAAAAAAAGTTGCGCGTGATTCCTATGTGATCATGATGATCAAGTCCGGAAACGACTTTTATTTTGCTTTAAACAGTGTAGATCCAGACATCTGCCAATTGATCAATTTTCATTACACATGTACACCTGAGCCCTGTTTCATAAAACTTGTTATCAATAACAACTGCCACATTTCTATGACAAATTTGCTCTCAGCCAATCAGATTCAAGGATTTCAGTAGCTTATAACAGTTATTATAACTTGTTATTGATAACAAGTTTTATGAAACAGAGCCCTGGTGCCCAAAACCGCTGCCAACCTTATACCCCAGAAACACGAAAAAGATCGACAACAGACCTACAGCCAAGGATCTTTGTATTTAAAGCTCCTTGCAACAACAAATCATCAGCCAAATATTTTTTTTCACTGCAAATTAATTAATGACAAAACAGGAAATTCATATTCGGAAACAGCACACGATTTCTGTATTCACCGTAATTTGTGTTGAGAAATTAGTTCGACCAGGAAAAATATCTGACAACTTTTTCATAACACTTTCGTGCGAAGCTTTTATAGCTCAAATCACGAGCTTATGACACCTTGAATAACAACTACTCATCAAAACACAGAACTATAAATAGACATGGTGCGGTCAGTGGACTATTTAAAGGTCAACATGGTCAATGTTATTGTCTGTTGCCAGGGTGACTGGGACGCTGCAACCGATACACGTGGTCTCTGCAGGTTTTAGAATTTACGATTTAATCTGTTTGATCTGCCCTTTAATTTTGTCTTTGTATTCATATATTTAATTGACTAATTTGATATTATAACCGTCTGGAAATACCGAATGGTACGATCCATACATGCATACGCACTACACTCTGATTCTTTCTCAACATCCTATAAATTTACCTCCCTATAAGTTACATTGTAGGATAGTCATGATTGTGGAGACGCGATGGTTCAGTGGTTGAGCAGTGTTTCGTAAGCAGGAAGCCCCGGATTCGAAACCAAGTCAATGCGGTAGCGCCCTTTGGTAATGCATTAATGCATTATGACTTAAAGAAGTAGGTCCCATGGTTGCTACACGAATATACTTGCTTTTATAGCAAATGATTATAATAATCATACTTTTTTTTTACCTCATCTCCCTCGCCATCTCTCTCCCTTTCTTTCTTTTTTTTCTCTCTCTCCTTCTTCATAGCTCTCTCTCTCCCTCTATCTCCCCATCTCTCTTCACCTCTATAATCTCTCTCCCCTCTCCATCTCTCTCCCATCCCCATCCCTTTACCGTCTCCATCTCCCCCCTCTCTCTCTCCGTCTCTTCCTCTTCCCCTCTCCCCCCATCCATATCCCCTCCCTCTCAATCTCCCTCCTATATATCTTTCTCCCTATCTCTCTCTCTCTCTCCCTGCCCCCTCTCTATCTCTGCACTCATCCTTTCACCCTAGTTAATCATCATTCTTTCTTTCTCTTTCTTTCTCTCTCTCTCTCTCTCTCTCTCTCTCTCTCTCTCTCTTTCTCTCAACCATCCCATCTCCTCTAATTTCTTCATCATCTCTGATCCTCTTCGTTTAGTCATTCATATTCGTCACCCGTCATTATTCACCTACTGCTAGGTTTATACATGTAATTATTTGCAATATTTACATGCAATAAACTAGTTTACATATAGTTTACCGAATGCGGGTCGCATTGCGAAATATTTTGTTTTAAAAAAAATGTATTTGTTCTGATGAACATTTGATATTAAAAAAAGAAAACATATTCAAATTCATAAGACAAATTTTTTTGGGTCAAATTAACAATAGTCATATTCTTCATCAAAATCTAATTTCAGTAATAATTATACGAAACTGCTCGAAGTGTATGCAGTGCAAATAAGCTTTCGATATTTCGATAAATAATTTTAATGAGATTGTTTTATGTTTTACTTTTTCTAATATAACTTAAATATGTATTCATCATTTTTTAAAAGTTTGTCCTCACGATTCATAATAATTTCTATTTTTTGAAATTGTTATAATGCAGTAAGTTTACTGACAAGTTTAAAGTGATTTGGTAATTTTGTAGAGGCTTGATAAAATCTGAGCTGCCTGGCCTTACATGCTATCAGTGTATGAAATGGTGTAAAATGAAGCCCGGGGGGGGGGGGGGGGAGCACTTCAAAATCATCATGTGCTTCACAAAAGTAAACATATGCAAGTGACCGGAAATGCCAGACTCGTTATCCCCCATAGACTCAGTGTTAGACTAAAGCGTATGGCCATACGCTTTCGTAAATGGGAGTATTCAGTCATAGATATCTTACTAATAGCATTAATATATATTTGAAAACCGTTCTATGCCTGGCTATTCATTTATCCTTCTGAACATCATTAGACAAGACAGATATCAAAATTCAACAATTTATTAACATTATACTTTTCAGAAGTTGAAAATGGTATACCTTTGATAATGGTGAGTAATCGACAGGCATTTCGAAAATTTGTATACAAGTTGTATATGAATGTTTATTAACATTTTAAACCCGTTGACTTCTGAATTCTGTTATTCCTATAGGTTTAATACAGGGGCCAGTCGGTTTCCGTAAGCAATGGGTTAAGAGGAGACCTAAACGAGTATTTGAATCCATTCACTATATAATTGCGACGGGGAGACTAGAAGCAGATTATTACGTAACATATCCAGGGGCTAATTCCATGATAATTGCACAAAGCGACTTCATTCTTAAATCGTTCCTAAACAGTATACGCTAAGATTTGAAATGATGTGCTCTAATCTAATGGCTTTTACAATCATATGCGTTACTGACGAATATAGTTAATCATCCGCTTCATTTTCCATTTGTCATACTTATGAAATAAACATAAGCAGCACAAAATATAAAATTCTCACGATATCGGAATATCCGCTCAAGATGGTGCATAATAAGTTATAACCATCCATCATAGTGATGATTAGTCGGTATTACTGACTAGATTTTGAAATAAATCCATTAATATAATAATATATAATACTCTTCATCTGTTCAGTACATGGCACAGAAAATACTGAATTTCGTTTTTAGGATAAAATTTTTTCACCAAAGTCTGGGACTTTCGTTAACTGGTACAAAATATATTTATGAATAAAGATATTAAAAGCATGGTGGCATAGATGCGTTCATTATAAAGTTGGTAATATCTATTTCAATCTGGATTAGTCATATCTAGTTGACACAAAATGATTGTGACAAATCTAATTGCCAAATTGTTGCAAAATGATTGTACATTTTCTGTACTATCACAATCCATTTGTTTTATTTAACTCGTTCTTTCTTGGAGTTACCTCTAAGATTTTTTTTAAACATTCATGAAAAATAGGATACTCTTAAAGCTGAAATGCGACCATTTTCTAAAATGCGATACATACATATCCATCCTTAATGTACAAATTTAATATTTTCTGAGCTTTAACGTTTAAGCATCTGAGATGGGTCAATTTCGCTTTTAAGATCACTTCTGTATTTTGAACTTTACTCTCTAAAGTGATTGAAACACATAACAACCTTAATAATTTTTATTTTTTAAGAATTTGACGTCTATAGTATTTTATGAATTTGAATGTTTGAAATGTTTATCGTGAGAAAAGTTCAAAATACATTGGTTAAGAATCTGTTCTCCGTTCCTAATGGGATTAAAATGTATTTTCCTGCTTTTCTGGTCAACGTATTCATAAACTCACATCGATGCATCGAAATATAGGTAATGTTATACGTTAAACTTTAAATTGCATGTATTTTCAACAAAAAGGCCAATATGATAAAAATTTCTGAACTAGAATTAAGAACCTTATATATCTTGATTTAAACAAACAAACAAATGAGCTAAATCAAAGAAAATTTCAAATGAATTATAACAACTCGACCTTAGATAGTTTTTACGAAATATTATTATTAAACCAACAACGAAATAAAATGCATAAGTGATGAAATTTCAACAAACTATGGCAAAAATGGGTCAATATTTTTTTCCAACTAGGATGCAGGAAGTTATTACAAGTTTTTGATAAAGATTGAAAACATTATTCCATCTCAAAGTTTTTCCTTGTTTTCCCACTGTAACAAATGTAATCTGTAGAAATTCGGACATAAAAGTTTTTCGCCAAACGTGAAGATATCAGAATATGATTTTATATACTGAAATATATTTTATCGTTCTTTTTTTCTTTTTTGGTTTTGTTTCTCAATTATTTGCAAATTTTATACCATTTTTTAAAATCCAGAATCTCAATGTAAGCCTTTACGACATGTCCATTTTTGCCCAAAATAAGGATTTTATCCCACTTTAAGACGTTCGATTTTCACGAAGACGGAGTGGTTGCTGTGTGCATTAATAATACAGTGTATTATTATGTATCGGAATGTCTATCCCATTTTCTTACCTCTCTTTTCTTCACCGCTCCTTTGTTCTCCGCAAGGACGAGACCCCCACGTTCCTCGGTTGATTTCGGGAAAAATAAATCCAAATATATATCCATTTTTGGTGAGCAGGTAGCTGGAGTATCCCTGAAGATGATCTGTTTGAGAAATCCTGAATTTTGAGCCGAATTCCGAGAGAAAATGTGAATCTTTAGGAGGGAAGACATTTTGCGCCTTGACAGGTCGAGCTCGGGAGAAGGGAAAATCCTTTGTTCGGAGCAAGCGCGGCGCGTGCATAACCCTCGCAGAAACAATCACAAAAATTATGCATAGCCGGCTCTTAAAAAACTTGATGACTGTGATATGCTGTGAAAGACCTCCTTTATCTTCATATGAAGAATAAATCACGATTTGTTGGTTAAAACTTTGTGCAAATTTAACAAATTTAGACCAGTTCTCCTCAGCAGTATGTTATAGCGTTTTTTGCAGGAGGCGCGCCGGGCTAGTGCCCGCATACCGATACACTAACGCACGTATGCTAGGGGGAGAGAACAAAGCGAATAAAAATTCTAATACCCCCAGATGTGTATAGTGTACGAGATTCACGTTACGTACATACACATGTATTTCCCCATTCTGTTGAGCAAGGGGCAAGGGCGTTCATACACACGAAATGCACATAATTCGCTTTACACGTATACATCCACCCAACTAGCATTTTTATTAATATATAGATCACATGATCCCTTTGTTCTACGCGGAAAATTATTATGCACAACATGCAAATTACTTTTACGAATCCAGCTTCCTTGTACAGCGGTATTATGGAGTAGGAGGGTTGAATAATGGAAATATTTCCTTTTTATTTTGGTGGAGCATAAAAGAAAAATACTAACACTGACTTAAGGTAGATTTTAAATGAAATTAGAATAAGTATAGATGCGAAATTCCGTACACGCAAGTGCTGTTATGATACAAATGCAAACATCTATGCAAATTAATCGGCTTGTTTCCGAAAACGTGTGAGTTCCACAATTTTATGTTTTTCAAAAATAATTGAGAGCTAAGGCTATTTTTGAAACAGGAATATTACATTGTAAATGTGAATATGATGATATTAATATTAAATTTATGTAATTCATAATTACAATTCAGATAACTACATGGCATGAAATATAAAAAACACTAATCTTATTCGGACAGTATATATATATATATATATATATATGTATGTATATATATCTATATATATATATATATATATCTATATATATATATATCTATATATATAATATATATATATATATATTTATATATATAATATATATATATATATATATATATATATATATATATATATATATACCGTGTCATTTATTTCGCTGTCATTATTTTCATCATGAAACTAGATATGCCTATGTTTACCGTATAGCGAGTATAATGACATTTTATGAATTTTAGTCTTTGTAATTTACTGAGACAGAAACTGAAATATTTTATCACATTATCACTCGTAAGTGGAGTTTGATACTGATATCATAATATCGGGATAAAAACAGCAACATTATATGATGGCACATAATTATTTTGCATAATCAAAACTGAAACTAACAACCAACCAAAAATGACAAAACTTAACAAAACCACTACTTAGCTGAATTCCTTTTGTGATTATACTGATAATAAGATAGTTATTTCCTTAAACCTTTGATCTACTAATATCATCTGAACCCAGTCGATGAATAGTAGACCTAAATAATTATTAAAATGGATTTTATTCCTGTTCAGAACTCCTTTTCATATCCTTATGATTATGTTAAAGTGATTATACTAAGAAATCTATATAAAATGTACTGTTAATAAGAATACAGCATTATAAATGTATTATTTGATATTTTAGATTTGGTGATAATCTACAGCTCGGACTATTTCAGTCATGTCAGTACTTCAAGACATTACATGGAATGCATGGAATAGTCTAGCCATCATTAATCTCTGTTAAAATTATTAATAAAGAACCAGCAAAACAAACAAACAAACTAAATACAAACAAACAAAGAAGCAGAAGAAAGAAAGGAAGGGCTTAAGAAAAAAACCGACGGCTGAGAGCCAGAACGACCTTAATCAAAATATTATTTTAGCATAAGTTTGAACATGTATACCACCATCATGAAGGATGAAAAATATTATATTGTTTTCGGGGGTTGTAGTATCGGTAGTACGCATGCACAGTAAGAGCTCCATTGACTGGGATGCAGCCGATTTCCAAGTCTTGGATCCAGACCGAGACTGAACACATCGCCAACAATTTTCGGTCTTTTATAACAGTGTTGTTTTATTCATGTTTATTTACTGATGGCATAAGCTTTCAATATTGTCGAAAATATGATTTCTTGACACGGAAATGAAATCGGTGGCCATAAATGTAAATGCAAAGATTAGACATCAGAAAATGTTTCTGAGTTTTCAGACTATTGGATAGCTGCCGACACTGAGTTCACGGCTGTGGAAGCGTGTGACCTCATTATTGGGTCAATCATTATGCAATGATAAACATTGAGCCTGTCTAGTTTGGATTCTAAACATACATTTATTTCTTCTTTCTTATTTACTATTATGTTGTAAGCAGTCGGCTATTCGTAGACGTAGGTCTTTATAATAACCAATCGCATGAACTGACTTTGAAAGAAACCGATATGAAAAGCAATCTCTTAAAACAAAAATACTTTTAAGATTTAATGAAAAGTCTTTAAAGGACCCCTACAAAGTAATGATGGTGTTTATAGATGTCCGCAAATTCTAATCCCTTTCGCATTGCTTAAAAATTACGGGAAATTTATTTACTTATAAAATCAAACGAAGCTTAAAGTGAATGTTCAGCGCTACAATAAATCTCTGGCAAAAGATTTTTTTTCACAGAAACTGTGTGATAGCTGAGTGGCCCGAAGGGTACCGATCCACTTGCATTTGTGTGAGTTATTTTCGTTTAATATGGTTTCCAGTAGGTTTTCGTCAGTTTATATATTTTTGTAGGTAAAAAAAAAAAAAAAAAAAAATACAACCCATATATTGCAAAATGAATTATTGATACTAGGTAGAAAGTTTCTCTCGGAATGCAATTCCCTTATAGGAAAAAATAAAAAATAAAATAAAATAAAATAAAATAAATAAATTAAACAATAAAAAAAAAATAGACTAGGATTGTTTAACGTCACTGTAAGGGGGGGGGGGTGTGCGTCAAACCTTCTTTATGGGGGGGGGGGGGAGGTACGTGATGTGGGTGCTGGGGGCTAGGTGCTGCAGCACCCCTTTTTTTGTAGGAGCCCCTGAAAGATTCGTTGCTGGGGTGCGGGGGGGGTGGTGCAGGGGGAGCTGGGGGGAGGGGGCTCGAAGCGAATATGGTTTGAAAAGACACCCCACAACGATTGCATGACTAATTTTAAAGCTTATCAGAGAATTCGGAGTGACACCTCTAGTGGAAAATTCGCTCCCATGTGCCAGATGGGGGGGGGGGGGGGGGTATAATCGGTTTTTCGTGATATTGGGACATAGCGTTATTTCCAAAATTATTTAGGGCCACCCTCGCGTTCCCCTGCTCCTCCCCCGCATACAGACTGCATTTGAATTTGTAACACTGGGAATATCATTTCCTCTATATAATGTCTATTTCTTCCTTCCGACTGCCCAACTGCCTGAAGTGCATACCCATTATCTGACGTTATTGGAAGTATAAGTGGAATGTATATAGACCATTACTGAAGAATGCTTTGGATACGGTAATAACACCTTTATTGAATTTTCTTGGAATATAGCCTAATCATAGCATAAAAGGGGGATATTAAATGAAAACAATTATCGAGTCCATCTATATTTCCTTCTCTCTATAGCTTTCGTGCCCATCCTAATCTCTCCTTATAGATTATATCTATCCCTATAACCTTTTTTCTCTGTCTTCACTTTCATTTTCCCGCCTCCCTCTATCTTTCTTCTATCTCTCTCTCTCTCTCTCCCTCTCTCTCTCCCTCTCTCTCTCTCTCTCTTTGTCTCTATCTACTCCTATCTCTCCATATCCCTCCCCTCCAAATAAATGGATAATGTAAATCGTGCCTACTGAAAGCAGTTTTGTTTTTATCTGCCTGTAGGTATCTGCCTGTCATAGAAATGTTCATGTTTACAAAAAGATCCTACATGAATAAACCTGATAATGAACACTTCCTTTTTTCATAAGTTTCATAAGGAAATTATAGTTTAAAGGGAATCTTGAGTTCTGGGAAAGGTGAAAATAATTTGTGAGCTTTCTAATTCCTTTTATTTCAGTTTGGATTCGAGAACATCATAGAAGAAACATCCTTTTGTATTTGGAATATGACTAGAAATAGCTGTAATGTTCGGGCCGAACATTCATGCCACTTGTGTGTTTAGTCCCATATACCCATTTCTGTGTGCAGTACATGTGCTTTTCAGCGGGACTGGGTCAATTTCTTATCTATTTTGATGATTCAAAAACAACACAGTATAAAACAATCCTTATGTAGACATGGTCAACTTTTCCCAATTGCTTTGAGACTTTGTTTCTTTCACAATATAACTGCATGACCAGAACTCAACTTTATCTTGAACACTATAAACATGATAAAAGTTAATCATAATACAGTAAATATGATAAAAGAAGGTTCTTTGTGATATACTAAATTTTTAAAATTTATTTTGCGATATTGAAAGTGAGACCTCAACAGCGGTCGCGTATCGTGATCATGTGACTTGCTCCCTGCGCGTGCATATGACGGGTCAAAGGTCAGACAAGGTTGATGGGGTCAGGGAGGGATGCCAAGTTTGACAGGGCCGCTGTGACATGATCTAACAATGATTGACTGTTTGAAAAATTGAATCGAGCCGTCGGATATAAGATATCCGGCGAGTAATGGAAAACTTATGGGCTCTGCGAGTATGATGAAATGCCAGATTTCAAGAGATCAAGAGGGGGCGGGGGGGGGGGGGGGGGGAGTAGAATTAATTTTTTTGAGTAGTATTTTTAGAGAGCTAAATCCAAATAATGGTGCTACGAGATTCGGAGCGATATAAAAGGAGGAAAAGAAGGAAGAGAAGGAATATTAGGAGGAAAGAGAAGAAGAAGAAGAATAATAAGGAGGAGGAGGAGGGAGAAGAAGAAGAGAAGAAGGAGGAAGAGAAGGAAAGAGAAGAAGAAGAAAAAGAAGAAGAAGGAGGAGGAGGAGGTGGAGGAAGAAGAAGAGAAGAAAGAGGAGAAGGAGAAGGGGAAGAGAGAAGAGGAATAGGAGAAGGAGGAATATGAGGAGAAAGAGGAATAGGAAAAGGAAGAGATAGCGAGAGAGCGAGAGAGAAGAAAGAGAGAGAGAGACAAAGAGAGAGAGCGAGAGAGAGAGAGAAAGAGAGAGAGAGAGAGAGGGGGGGGGGGGAGAAGGGGTGGGGAATGGGAGGGGCAGGGGTTATGACTGGCAGTACTGTTTATGAATCCAGAAAATGATGAAAAATTATCACCACTGATTATTTCATCATATAATGCCTGATCAAACAGAATATCTTACACATGGAATATAAATTAAATTCAATATCAAAACTGGTTCATGATCCTATAATGGCAATAAACTGTTAATTAACTTGAAGAAAAAAAATATAGAATTTATTTTATTATTAAAGCAGGCAAAGGGCTTTCCTCGTTGATGCTTAAGTGACTATTTGAGACAGCCGCCTATCATAACAAACGGCATGATCACGTGACCTCCTGCACCCTTCTAACCAGACAGACAAGATTCCTAGGTTTTTATCTCCTCTAAAGAGCACCAATTATGTTAATTTAATTTCCTGTCTCCCGGAGACTCTTCTGCTCTATCAAGATGGCGAAGGACATGATGTCCCTCATTTTGTGGCACGTGCTGGGCTGAGAGCTAGTCTTCATCCCAGGTCAAATCCACGGCTCGGAATCATCGACATAAAATTGAAAATTGATATAAAATCTAGAAAACGTGTAACGTTATGTATTCCTCTAGTTGATCCCAAACAATTCAAGTGTATCCCCCCCCCCCCCCCCCCGGCTGAAAAATATCGCATTTGAGTGTTGTACAACTGTTAAGTTTGCTGCGAGCAATTGAAAGGAGAGCCAAAACATTTCGACTAATATATATGGCTCCAGTCAGTAACGTTTTCACAGTAGTAAATTCAAACATGCCCGGGTCATTGTGTTTCTGACACTGTTTGTCGTTATCAAGACTAAGGGTATATCCTGATAAATCACGCCATTTTATGATATCAATGTGATTGGATACAATTATTGCTCCTGAAAATTATGCTAAAATAGAAGACTTTGGAAAGCTTGACAGACTTTTCTTTCGCTTCACCGGACAAGTGAGTGGCATATCTTCTCTGCGCATGCGTCATGATGTCTAGACCATCCCATCATCTAATGACACTGATACCTTCAACCGAAAGTGAAATATGAGCTCGGAAATAGATGGCATTGACGAAGTTTGTATATACGATGGCAAAGAAATGTATATACCTATAGGAATACAATTTGTATTTGGTCTGCGTTTTCTTTGCACAACAAATTACTGTGTTGTAATAGTTTATTTAGTAATATTCAAGAAACGAAATCACGGAAATCAGCATGAAGAATACCCTTACATGGTCAGTCGTCCAATTCCGTTAGTATAATTCCAGTGAAATCAAACATGTATTTAAACTAATGAGAGGAGACAAACTACCTTAAAGAGACGGTATAGAGTTCCCGTAAATTGAGGTGAAAAGTAATTTGTGAGAGTTCTCATTCTTTTTGTTCCGAAGTGGAAGAATATCATAGAAGAAATGTCCCCTGACAAAAGGATTGCTCGTCAACTGCCCTCATATTCAAAATATTACGAGACATAGCTGAAAAGTTTAGACCACACTTTCATGTCACATGTCACATGTGTGGGTAGTCCCATATACTCATTTCTGTGTGCAGTGCATGTGATTTTTCAGCAATAATGAGTCTATATCCCATGATTCAAAAACCTCACAGTATACACCAATTCTTATGTAATACATAATCAACTTTCCCAAATTGCTTCTAGACAGGTAATCGTATGACCAGAACTCAACTTTATCTTTAATCTCGGAGCCTGGCTATTGGAGTTGCCCCCCTGTTCAGACCCAACCATCGTTCATTCCCACCCCTCCTACCAACTACTCCTCTCCTCCTTTCTGCCCCACCCTCTTCGACCCATCTTTCCTCCATCCATCCCTTATCACCCACTTGTGAGGCATTCCTTCCTTCTTATCCAAGCAAACACAGGAACAAATGTCATCTCCGTTCCTTATGACACCGTTCTATCACTCAACCGCCAAAGTGGAACCCACATCCCACACTTTTATCACGCCTGTTCCATCACATTCCAATACCACGACCCCTCCCCCTCCTCAGCCTAAGCCTGAAGTGTTCATTCTCCCCCCAATAAATTGATTTGATTCATGTTCTTCACTGGCGTTACCAGGCAGGAAATACTCCATTTACGTGTGAGGACGGCTTCTCGTTATATTAAAAAAATCACTACCAAATTAGATATTTGGGCCTTCTTGCATTTTCTTGCCCGAGTGCCATGCCCATTTCAGTGCCCTAGATGGCTACGAGTACAAATATTCATTTGAGTGCAAATCATATTTTTTAATTTGTTTATCAGAAAACTATCGAATTTCTCTTGCAAAGTTCTCTTTTCTTTCATGTCAGTTTGGAAGAGCTCATAGATGAAATAGCTGAAGTGTTCGGGCCACTTTCATGTGCAGTCCCATATAGGCCTACCCATTTCTGTGTGCAGTGCATGTGCTTTTCAGAGAAATTTGGTAAATTTCGTATCATTTGATGATTCCAAAACCTCACAGTATACACCAAATGCTTATGTAGACATGATCAACCTTTCCCGCAACCTTTCCCAAGTGAGACATTTTCTTTCACGATGTAATCGCATGATCAGAACTCAACTTTATCTTTAAATGATAGAATAAATGGCCTGTTGAAAGCCTATTTTTTGAAGATACAGAATGAAATGAACCCGGAAGAAAGAAGGACCTATGATCATAAGCCATTCAACGAAACATTCTTACCCCCGATCTTTCAACTTTCGAATGCTCTTCGAAAACAGGCAATTAAAGATGTGGTCTTTAAACCTGATAAGCGCTCTCCTTTTATACTGAAGAAGAAAAGTACCGCATATCTTTATCACCATGTGGGTAATGTAGTAAAAAGCATAAACAACATAAACTTTTATTCGTTTGTCGGAATTTAAGATCGTAAATCGTTATTGGGCCGTTCTCGGTAATGACATGTGTGTGCTAGTTTAGGACGCAGACTCCGATTGGGATGATGATGGTCAGGTTTGTTTGAGTACGAGGATCAATGATAGGACATGCACTTCCCTGTTTCTACTTTCTGATGACGTTTGCGTTACTTTCGATTATCAGAACTACGTCGATTGTGGTGGTGGTGGTGGCGATGACAAGGATGATGAAGGCGATGATGATGATGGTGATAATGATGATGGTGACCAAGATGATGATGATGATGATGGTGGTGAAGATGATGAAGATGATGATGATGATGATGATGATGATGATGATGATGGTGACATGGGTGATGATGCTGATGATGATAATGATGATAGTGATGACGATTGTGATGATGATGATGATGATGATGATGATGATGATGATGATAATGATGATGATGATGATAACACAGATAATTGCTAAGCCGAATATGATAGCAAACATGTCTATTACTAATGGAAAACGCGTGGGATGTAAGTTTCGAAATAAGCAACAAACCTCAGCTGTAAACACATGATTCAAAAACCCGTAAACTTCTTTCCTGATGATTTATGATTTTGTTTTTGTGAAACAAAATTGTTGTGAAAGAAAACTTTTGTGTAGGTCTATGGTGAAACCAAATTCAGGCAGAAAAAAAGTCATGTAATACGTCATGAAGGCCTAGATGCAGCCCCCAGTTGCATTTGGAGATTTAAAAGGAGTCTAATTCTGGTAGAATACCGAGCGAGGGGTGTGGTCGCCCTTGTTCGTGTGAGCCCTCTCCTGACGCGTGCCATGCTAATCATGGTGCATCTTAAAGCTGCATTCATCACATCCACCACTGAACCCCGTTGCGCCAAAGGCGACATTTCAATGGCGTTATTACCTGTGCTAATCGAGCCTGTGATAGCTTATTAGCCCAGACGCGAGTTACTTCTCAAAGCAATGTTTGCTCTGTTCATTTTACAATCAATTGTTGGTCCGATGTCACTTTCAGACGGCGCGTCAACCGCATTAGTCATTGACGCCGTCCTATACGTCAGGCAAATGACGCCTCACGTGCAACGGACAAAACTACGGGGCGTCATTTCGCTGACGCTGAAAGGACTGAGTCAGCGACTGTCGCGGTCCCTGACGCTCCTTGTGAGAGTGATATCATACAAAAAGATAATGCTTTGAATCACTGGAGGATGGGCTAATTGCCTTTAGGCCTACATGGCAAGTAATGTTCTTATGGAATGGGCATTACGATCGCTCGCAATGTTTTATCGATCAGCTGTACCTCTTCAGCACACTTTCAGCCAAAACATTGGAGGACTAAACCGGATGGCATGGAAGATGTTTCGGAAGTTGCGACAAAACCATAAGAAAGTCTCATTTGAACAAGTTTCTTATGCGATATGTTTATTCGTAGTTATCAGCATTACTGGACTGATTGAGAGAGGATTGTCTAGTTTGTAAGCGTCAACTAGATAGCTATCATAAAAATGAAAATTCAATCTCTTCGTTTTCATTTGCTCAATTCTTTACAGATAAATTCAACTTGAATCGTAGTTACGATGAATTGATTTTCGTCAGTTTAATAAGAGCTTTATTTGTCAATTTTAATATTGGTAACATGTCACGAAAACATACTTCAAAGTTAAAGTTCATGTAAATTTTCATAACGTTCATTGTGAGACTTTAGATGATCTTCACACAACGCTGACTTCAAATTACACAATGCATGTAAAATGATAGGCAGGCTCATTTTACACAACTATTATTGCGTTCACTCGTCACCCTTAACAAGTCAATTAATCATCAATGACAAGGTTGTTCTTGTTTATTCAAATACCCGGCATCCTTCCTCGAGAAGAATAAGGAAAACACAGAGACAGAGATAAATCCCAATCTAATGCTATGGAAAGCAATACCGATTTGACCTAAATTCCTGAAGCATCTCCCCCACCACCCCTCCTAAATCCGTACATTCCGATACACCGACCCCATGAACGCAGCTTTAAAAAATGTCTTCCTCAATCCACTCGACATGCCACGGGTGCCACTGATTTGTACATTATCTTGACTGATCCCTGTGCCCTTTGACCCGCAACACCTGACCCCAAAATTTCGGTACTCCAAATTTGGCTTGGACCTCCTCCCGAAGTTACCCATCTCGCCCCTCTTCCATACCGCTCGCGAGGCCAAACGTGCACCGCTCACTACCATCATGACCATATTTGGGCATTCCACGCGACTTCATGCACCCCGGGCCAACCACTGGATCTCTAATTACATCAAGAGATGGAATGGCGAAATAGGAGATCTTGTCTCTTTTCAAATTTAAAAAAAAAAGTGAAAGGAAGGGAAAAGTACAAACAGGCTATAAAAATACAGCCTTGTCTCGAGTTATCGAAAATTTGATTTACCTCCCAAACTATGCGAGGACGATTGAGTTGAGAGTACCGGAATGCCGGTATTTTGGGGAAGAAATGGCGGCGGTTGATAAGGTAGTCATGTCAAACAGTGAAAATCATTGTCAGATGCCGACAATTCGAGACGGTCGACATTCGCAGTCAAGTTTCATACCGGGATTATGATTTCATGAAACACCAAGAAAATGTTGTTTGCCTGAAAAAAAAAAAATCTACTGGAGGTTGGAAGGATAAATAAGAAAAATAAACCACGCAATCCTGTTTTCAAAATATTTGGATCAAGGTCACCGAAGTTTTGGCATCATGTAAAGCTTGTTTTTTGCAATATTTTATAAATTAATCATAACTACATTTCTAGGTTGTAAACATAAAGTTGTGGATGTATGTTTTGTGAAATGTTTCGCTATTTCGGGTAAAAACCACAATAACACAAAACCACATATAGTTGTACTCAAGACACATGATGAAGGAAAGAGAAAGAGGGAGGGGGCGCGGTGGTTGTATTGGATTG
Source organism: Heliocidaris tuberculata (assembly GCA_025618425.1). Lineage (NCBI taxonomy): Eukaryota > Metazoa > Echinodermata > Echinoidea > Camarodonta > Echinometridae > Heliocidaris > Heliocidaris tuberculata. The sequence continues at coordinate 15,278,093 of CM046841.1, forward strand.
AGGGAAGGGGTACGCCTACGTCTTGGCGGTTATGATTTATATAGAAGATATTGGTAAAATAGGTGGGAATGGGCAAATAATATCTCTATCACTGGAGTAATTTCTTGCCAGTACGTGTGTATAATCACCCCTCGCAATAAGGTATTCAGCTTTCTCTTACTTTTCAGTGTTTCCACAGGCCATCCTCATTATTTACATCATGATAACTTTTATCATCTCCATCATCACCATCATCATTATCACCACTATCCTCCTCCTCCTCATCATCTTCACGACCACCATCATCATAATCATCATCATCATAACCATCCCCCTTCACCTCCTCCTCCCCCCTCATCACCACCACCATCGCCACCACCACCACAGCCACCAACATCATCATCATCATAACCACCCCCTTCACCTCCTCCTCCTCCCCCCCCCCCCCCTCATCACCACCACCATCACCACCACCACCACAGCCACCAACATCATCATCATCATAACCATCCTCCTCCACCCCTTCCTCCTCCTCCTCCTCCCCTCCCCCCGGCCCCCATCATCATCATCATCATCATCACTACCACCACCATCACCACCACCATCATCATCATCATCACCACCACCACACCACCACAACCAACACCACGACTATCACCATCACCATCGCCATCACTATCATGACCATCATCGTCAACATCACCGTCGTCGTGACCATCATCATCATCGCCACCGTCAATTTCTTCTCTGGTCGAAAACATTCGGTTTTCACAATCTTTTACAATTTTATCTGTTCGTTCCGAACTGAAAGTCACCCAGTATTCTTGTCATTTACTCCTCATGTATCCCGTGATTACAAACCAAGTGTTTTCGTTCCTCTTCGTGAAACAATATGGTAGTAGACCAAACACTGTCAAGAGTGTCGAAATAATTCATAAAATAATAAACTCAAATTTAGGAGAGAAACTCTTAATTTAATACCACTTTAAACAGATATTTCTGAACTTTTAGATAAACGATGACAATATAGAAAGACATAAAAACCTAACTGCGTGATATAAAGTAACCCAATTTGCGTCTCACCGAGAAACCAATGAGATATCATCGTAGGCTGGGGGGCGTTTCATGAAAGGACTTGTCAGATATTTTATCCGACAAATTTGCTATCAGCCAATCAGATGCAAGGATTTCAGTAGCTTATAACAGTTGTCGGATAAAAATCACTGACAAAACGCTTGATGAAACGCTCCCCTGGTCCCGAAAATTGATAACAGAATTGCCAACTTTTTTTTTCTTTTTTTTTTCTTCGATGGTTTTTTTAAACGGTATGTTTTTGTAACTCCTGCTGGTTTGAAAATATAAGGTTTGACCCATTAATTATCATCACATACTGAGAGTAATTTTCCGAGCATTGGCACCGTATGCTGTAGCCAATAATGAAACGTATTGGTTCTGGCTGTTTTAAAAACCACGCAAAACACCATGTATTAAAGAGAAAATTGAGTTCCGGTAAACGTGATTTGTCAGCTTTCTCATTCTTTTCATGTCAGTTTGGAAGACCGTCATTATTAGAAATGTGCCCTGAAAAGAACTGCTCTTAAAATGCCCTCATAATCGAAACATGACGAGAAATAGCTGAAGTGCACGGACTAAACATTCATGCCACATGTGTGTGCAGTCCCATATACCCATTTATGTGTGAATGGCATGTCTTACAGTGATATTGGGTCAATTTCTTATCATTTTGATGATTCCAACACCTCACAGTATTCACCAATTCCTATGTAGACATGATCAACCTTGCCCTATTGCTTTGAGACAGATTCCTTCAAAATGTGATCCCATGACCAGAACTCGACTTCATCTTTAAAGAGTCCCACCTACAAACATTCACTGTAGGGTTTTGAATTAGCACCACCAGGTAGTATAATTCGATAATCGAGATTCGAGATTCGAAATATGCCATTACCTGAGAGCAGAAATCATGGATTTTCAAGAAAATTGCTTGATATTTCGGAATATGATCCAAAATGGCCCAGTAGTTTGCCTATTAGGTAGAATTGCTACTGAAGTGTTAAAGAGGAGTGGTATATTATTAGCATGGGAACGAAATATTTAGAAAATTGAAGTAATTGAGTTCTATGTTGGCCTGGTTATCTCGGCGGTGTACGAACGAGCTATTGAGTTACCACGGTGTGTGTGGTTTGTTGGTCAGCAAAAAGGCAGTATAGAATCGAGTACCACCATCATTACCACCCTATAACACTACCACTAACAACGTCACTACCACACACACTCTAGTATCATTACTACCACTACCACTACCACAACCACAACCACCACTACTACAACATCACCGCCACGACCAGCACTACCACCATTACTACCACAATTACTACAACATCCCTGGTTGTAGATCTACTACGGATATCCCCCTATCCCTGTTTATATATACCAGGCATAATCTAGTTTCTCTTTAAAAAAAAAAAAAAAAAATGAAATAAAAATAAATCAATAAATCAATAATAATAATAATAATAATGATAATAAAGAACCTAAAATGGAATGGATCATCAATTACACACGATCAATCAATCAATCAATCAATCAATCATTCATTTCCATCATAAAAACATATTACAAAAAAATCAATACAAATCAGTATAATAGATAAAAGTGGCGGGAAAATGGACAGCACAAATAGGCTTGTTAAAAATGACCCCTTCATACAGAAAGAATGTTGTGTGAAATATCTATATCTAATGTACATTAACATTTGATTGAAGTATGAAGAGGTAACCATGGTAACCTTGCATGATATTGTTCAAGCGTCAAGGGCATTACAAAACGAATTGAGGCCAGCGGTTTGCGACGGAGTATGTGTTCCCGCCATTGACCGCAAACTTGGAATGACCTCGCCCTGATTAACTTACCCCAGTCCCGTCATGCAGGCCAGGGTGAGGGGGTTAACCCGACAGCTGACTATTGTTTATGGGGCTATCAGTGAAATTGATATGGCAATATTTTGTCATATTTAGCATGTCCGGCTTCCCCTTGTCAAGCAGGGAGGTTTCCAGGTAGCGTTTTTTTTTCTTCAACAATCAAGATTTTGTCAGTTCGTTAATATACTCTAACCCTAACCCTACTTACACGCACACATGGTTGTCAAAAATGTTTCAAGCAATAGCAGACTCAGCAGTTATTCCGCCGTTGATTGACTCTTTTATGGGGGGGGGGGGGGGGGGAGGAGAGGGCGTACTCTGGCTTCACCGTAAATGTATGTAACATCAAAGCAGTCCATTTTGAAATTTCTTTAAAACAGAAATGTCATTCCAATTTGTATTTACGTCTCCCATGGTCATGGTGGTCGAATTGAAAGAAAGACAATGGATAATGTGCAACAACAGAAAATAAAAGAATAAAAAAGAGAATGAACAAAAAGTAATTATTCCCTGATTCTTGCTGGTTGATGTCAGAACTAATGAGCAAGACAGAGACAGAGAGAGAGAGAGAGAGAGAGAGAGAGAGAGAGAGAGAGAGAGAGAGGGGGGGGGGGTGGGGAAGGGGTACATTTATATCTATTCTTCATCTTCCTTTCACTTTTATTTTTACTTGGAAGTGTGGGCGTCACAAGGATGACCTGAGAAGAGATGTGTGGAGATTGTCTTAGGATTTGACTATATAGGATAAAAAGTGAAAGAAAGGAAAAATGAAACATCAAGGAATATGAAAAAAAAATTAAAAGAAAGGGAACCTTATGAAGGTTGAACAGATCGGATTAGTTCCATTTTTGTCTTCCTCCAGGACCGTCATAAGGGGACACCGTTATGGCAGTCTTCAAACAATAATATTAAGCACACAGACCCAACAATATTTTCCATTTTGAAGATGAAGTTGAGTTTTGGTCAAGCGATTACAATGTGAAAGAAACAATCGGGAAATGTGAATTATTAAATTAAATAGCACATAAGAACTGTTAGCTTGGGAATCATCAAAATGATATGAAATTGACTTGATATATACTGCTGAAAGTCAGATGCACCATGTGCACTGCACACAGAAATGTGTATATATGGGACTACACACACTTTTTTGTTTTTCACACACACATACACACGCACACGCACACCCACACACACACACATGTGTGGCATGAAAGATGGGTCCAAAATTTCAGCTATTTCACGTCATATTTCGAATACGAGGGCACGTGAAGAGCAATCCTTTCCAGGGGAGATTTCTATGATAATATCCTTCCACACTTTTAGATAAAAATAATTAGAAATCTCACAAGTTATCTTCAACTTTACCAGAACTGAATCTTCTCTTTAATACATGCTTTACAGATCGAAGGACTGTTTCATCGTACTCAGCGAGACCATTTATGGTCAGAAAAGTTTTTTTTTTCTTTCGAGGTGACTTGACTTCGATGGATCACTTTTGCTTTCAGTTCTGTTTTGATTGTTTTTTCATGCTCTGTTGTACTCATTACACTTTGCCAGATTGTCCATAGTAGTGACATCTTGCAGGGGCATTCAAAATCGAGTTTTAAAAGATGAAATGTAAATGTCTTGTGAGTGAAACAAAGGATTTTTAGAAGTTTGTTGAACTTTCAAGATCAAGTTTTTGTCTACCCCCCTAGCAATTTTAGGATTGTTGTCTACCCCTACCCTAGCCCATCGCTTCATAAGGTGAGGGGAGAAGATTGGGGCAAGGGTGACACAAATATAGACACAATGAAAGAGAGAGAGAGAGAGAGGGCGGGGGGGGGGGGGGGAGGTGGAGAGGGCAAGGGGAGGGGTGGAGAGGGCAAGGGGGTGGAGGGGAGGGGGGCAAATGTTTGAGGGAACAAAAAGAAAAATCCATTCTTGTAGCATAGAGTATTTATTGTCAATCTGAAGAAAAACGGAATATTATATTTTCAGGTGCCTTTGGGGTCTAAATTTGCTCCCGGGGGCAACTATTAGGGGGCATGTTCATTTTTTTGCAATTAATGTGTACTTAAGGTATGCCAGATTAGGTTTTGCCGGGGGGGGGGGGGGGGTTGCCTCCGTACCCCTAGATCCACGATTGATACGAACTTTTCTTCCCCCTTTTCGGTACCCCTTTAAGAAATGTCGATAATGTGAAAGATCTTGATCATCTCTCTCTCAAGGAATAAACATTCCACCACTCTCTCTCTCTCTCTCTCTCTCTCTCTCTCTGTCACATACCGTCAACCAAAACAAGGTGCTATATGTGGGCGACAAAATACCATATCTGCCTTGAAATAAACACTCTCCCAACGCAGCATGTCCAAAATTGAGCAAAATATGTCCAATTTGGATAAACTTTGTTCCTCTGGTGGGCCTTCCAAGTCCTTGCACCTAATGACACCCATTTTCATTGCCTTTCAGCAGGGTATCCAAACTTACAACATGGTAGGTGAATTCGAATTTTCTAAAATGTTCTTTGGAAAAAAAAGAAGAAGATAATTTTGATACTTTGACCCCCTCATGCTGCTCGGGCAATTAGCAAAATTGTTCCAACTTTGAAAACGTGCTGCGTCCCTGTACGATCCCTAAAGATTACTTTTAATGGAAGAATATGAATTTTAAATTACCTACGGAGAGAAAAGAATGTTAATTTGTTCGAAAGTACAGAAGGTCGTTATTTCTTACACTATGACCCAACATGCTGCCACGGTGATTAGCGAAATTTTGTTGAAATTTCAAATCATGCGGCGTAGTTTAACACCGATTCCGTATCCAGGTACCTGTAATACGACTATTTTGCTGACTTGCGTCGCTGTCCTACAATAATCACTGTTTTGTTGTGAAAGGGTAAAAAAAAATAAAAAAATTGCAAATTGAAATATTGACCTGAACATGCTGCTGCAATGATTACCAGATTTGTAGGTCATATCACAACAAACAATCGCACTGACCTCTTGCAATTGAAATGGATTGATCAAAGAGCTGCATGGTGACAAGAAAATTGTGAATTCTATTCCTTTGATTATTTTTCTTTCTTGAAACAAGCATTCTTTCTTTATTTGCATTATAAGTAGGCAATTTCTACTCATTTTTTCTGATATAGCAAACTTTTGATATTTTTTTTTTGCTTGGTTGTTATTATCTACATTCTTCTAGACATCGAAGTACTAGGCCTATAACCATTGAACGATTATGCAAAGTCACTTCTGAATTTTTAAGCATATACATTCCTGATTTATACAATATTTCTACTCATTGCTACTAATAAAAACAATAACTGATGATAAAGCATGTGTATTTTGTTATGAAGATTTGGTTTATTTCTTATTCATTCATATGTTAATCATTTTATATATTTGTTTATCTATTTATTTATTTAGCTATTCATTGATTTGATTATATTTGTTCTTTTTTTTGGGGGGGGTGTAAATGGAAGTATCAACTGTTCGGCGATATCCGTTATGCACAGCTGCTAACTGTACATTAATAATATTCATCATGCTTAAAGAGTCGATAAATATATTATAAAAGAAGAATAACTATTCTCCGAGATTTCCTGAAGAGCTCTACTTTGAGGGCACTCATTTCTTGGCAGGCAATTTGAGAAATGGAAGGTCACCCATTTGGTTCCCAGATGGGCCATTGTCATGTTGTAGCCTGACCTCAAGTCAAACTGAATTTTCCCAGTCTCATTGAAATTAAACAGGGTATGGAGTAGAAAGACTAACCCTCACTATTCTTGTATATACCCAAAGAAAACAGAATTTAGGTTATACTTTCGAGACTCAGTTCGACGCATTTTAATGGAGAGGGGCTGAGAACTAAAATCGCCTGGTAACTAGGCTAGGCTCCTTAAAAAAATGTTTCCAGAGCACGACACAGGGGATTTAAAGATTTTCATAAAAGAGCGACAATTTTTCACAAATATTCTTTCTTTTTTCTTTTAAGGAGAGTGGAAATTCGAAGGCCCAATTCCAGATACCGGCTTGATCAAGATATCTTATCTAGGACAAGAGCTTTGTCACATGTCATGCAGGGATTTGAAGCACAATTTGAGATTGCTATTAAAATTTCTTTCGAGGTAGCGCGTGAGCAAAAGACTTATGTTTCAAAGGTGGAAAATCATGTACATATCACTTTCTGATAATACTACACCCCCCCCCCCCTTCAAGATGTCGGTCTCGCGGCCTGTCGGTCTCGCAAACTTTTCAGAAGACCCGTAAAGTGTCGGTCAAGGGGGTTGTAGCCCCCCCCCCACAAAAAAAAAAAAAAAAACACACACACACACACACACACAAAAGAAGAAGAAGAAGAAGAAGAAGAAGAAGAAGAAGAAGAAGAAGAAGAAGAAGAAGAAAATAATACAATCTCTCACAGTTCCTGCAAATGAAAATTGGATAGCAAAAACTGCAAATCTCTCAAATTAAGTTGATGGTAAATGTTTAAAAAAAAGGGGGCGATTATGAATCAAGGGAATAAGAAATACAAAATATTGTCCCCTATTTGCATATGTATGTTGGCGATTTTCGTTACCTGTAATTTCATCCAATATTATTGTTGCCGATCAAATAACCCATGCTGATTAAGAATCGTCAACTTTAATTTATGATAAAAGATTAAGTATAATAACAATTGTTTTTCTTGAAATGTTTACCATTATTTTGGGTTGCGTGCTAAGGCAATGTCTTCACCATGAGGCACGCAGTGAACCCCCCCCCCCCCAAAAAAAAAAAAAAAAAAAAAAACGGGGAACAACATTTTATTTTTCAGCAAAAAGACATGAAAACAACTTCCTCCTTGTGGTGGTGAACCTCAGCCCATGCTCACACGTGACCTCTATTCGCAAAGCCTCGTAAAAGAAATAATCGTGGGCTCCGTTTCTGTTTTGTTTCAAGTTACGGCAGCTCGAAAATTCGAAGCATGTTTTCGTAAGATAAAACTTCATATTCGAAGAGGGTGGTCGCACATGTTTGTGGCGGTTAATATTGGTCCTATCGACAAGGCACATGCGAATGATTCGATAAACTTGGAAAGTTCAAATGCACTCGTAAAAAAAAATAAAGATTTTTCAAAGTTGATGTTTGAAAGCGGGGAAACTGGGACATCAAACTTTGAAATGGAATGAGGAGATGGATGGTGATGGAGAATGGTGGCGAGAAGTAAAGAGAGTGAGAGAACGTGTCAGAGAGAGAGAGAGAGAGAGAGGGAGAGAGAGGGAGGGGGAAAGGGAGGGGGGAGAGTGTGTGTGAGAGAGAGGGAGGGAGAGAGAGACTCCCATTTCCCTGGAGAGACAGAGAGAGAGAGAGAGAGACAGACAGACAGACAGACAGAGCGGGGGGGGGGGGGAGGGAGAGAGAAGGGGAAGGGGGTAACGGGTGTGTGTGTGGGGGGGGGGATAATGCACAGGGAAGGGGCAGACAGAGACAAGTAAGAGGGGAAGAAATTAAAGAACTGTGGAATGCACCGGTTGAAGTTGTATAGATTAAAATTGATTCCACTTCAACCAAAAACAACACAAAAAACAACAACCAACAGATAAAAACGAAAACATGAAAAATGTTTCTCATTGTCAGCCTAGAACCAAAACAGATGATTTGTGCAAATCGGTGAAACTTGATTGACAAGAAGAGGAGGTTCGCATTATTTTGTGAAGAGGAATTTTTGTTTATAGAGAAGTTGTGGTTGATGACTTGAAAACAAAGTAACGGTACCTATATACCAGATACCAGTATTCAAAAATAACAAACAGCACGGAGTTATGAAACGCAGAAGAATGAAAGGGGGAAAAAAAAACCCCGGGAAATATTGGTGAATTAGCTGTTAAGGAAAGTTTTAATCTGGGAAAGACCCACATGTTTCGCACATGTTTCGCAAGTTGGTAAACAAATAAGATTTGAGAGGGGATAAGCTTTATCTGTTCTAATCGGGATCAATCGATCTGATGATCCGTTAGAGGATTATCATTTAAACCGCTTAATCTGTCTGTCGATATATGATGCCCTATACCGTTATAATTTGAAAACAAATACCGCCCCAATTTTGAGAAAGCTCTGGAATTCATCATATCACCGTTAAATTCTTCCAAAAATCCACAGGCCTATTCATATACCTTCATAAAGGTTTGCATGTACAGCAACAAAGCACAGATCTCGTCATCAATCCCACGTTATATGGTGTAAAGCTTTCAAGTCTATTATTTACTTTTTCAAAGAACATAATATGCCTATTCAATTAGTTTAGTTGAGATTTACTGAAAATAACCTGGAATTTATATACAAAATTGTGATGTGGTTTATGTTAGCATGGCCAGGCCTTGAATGAAATACAGCAAAGCCGTTTATAAAGTCTTTTATTCAGAGAAGCAAATAACGTCTTTCCGAGCAGTTATATTTCCCACTGCATGCTGGTTAAAACTTTAAAAATGTATGCCCTTCATACCATTCATATAAAGTTTGCCCCTTTATAACTTAGACTTTATATTTATCTGTATGTCTGCCCCTCGCTGTCTGACTTTCCCTCCCAATATCTCTTACCCCCTCTCTGTCTCTATCTCTCTCTCTGTCTCTCTCTGTCTCTCTCTGTCTCTCTCTCAACCAAGCATTGAAATCAAAGCATTACTTTTATTAGATACCACAACACATTATTCAAGAAATACATGAAAACCGAATCATTAAACTTCATTAAACTGCAACCTATACAAACTCATTGCGGGACCCCCCCCCCCCCCCCACACACACACACCCACCCAGCACTACATGCCTGAAAAGTGTAATGTTCTTGACCATAATCGTATCCAAAACAACTTTTGACCAGCATATTAGGGGTAAACGATGTAAACAAGTATTCAGCTGGTTAAAATTCCACCAAAACAATTTACCGTGCGGCACTCGGCCCTATTTTACCCGCCAAATCCAGATTAGTGAGTCGCCGAAGAAATCGATTCGCACTAATGCTCATCGGGATTATTCTGTGTCGTCTGTTGCAGACTACTAGTAGTCTCTTCTTTCCTGAATATTTTGTTTGTTTGTCTGTCTGTAATCAGATAATTTCTGGACGACAGTTGAATCTAGCTCTTCATTCGGCAAACAAGTCCTTTATACCAAATACCCGCTAACATTATTAAAATCGTGCAGAGAGAATGGAAACTGCCCCACATGTTTAGCCGTGGGGCTCCATGGCTTAGTTAAGAATTCTTTACAATTACAAAAGATGAAAAAGAAGAATTTAACCGAGGAAAAAACAACAAATGAAGTAACAAACTAACAAATAAACAAGCTTTCATCTGTTTGCATTTCACTTTAAGTGTTACAATTTGGCTTTGCTTAAACCCCCCTGCTGTAATCTAGATCATTTATCTTTGGTCAAACAGCGAACTTTGACAAGTTTGTCCAAAGTCATCTGGCTTTTCAGAACATTTCTGATCAAGTTGTAAGTCAATCAATACAAGTTCGACAACTTTCCCCGTTTGTTTTCACTCATCATCCAGTCATAAAGCTCACTTGAGTAACTTTTGAATGTCTGGAACTTTTGAGCGATTTTTTGTCTTCTTTCTTTTTTTTTTTGGTAAAGATTAGGTTAAGCTCGATGCCCAAACTGTCAATCTTACTTTAGCCTTTATCTGTCAGTCAACAAAACGACATCTTTATCTCTCGACTATCATGTCTCTTCCTTCCGGCTAAGGCTTGACCTTTGACCTGTACACATGGTGGCCCTTCCCACATTCAGACTTCATTTTCTGACAAGTAGCTGGCTGCCAAAATAGTCTATCAAAGATGGGGGAAAAAACTCTGTGGATCATGTGCAATATACCATTTTGTAGGAAGACATGAAAACAAACAAAACAAAAACAAAACAAAAACGAAAAACAAAAACAAAAACAAAAACAAAACAAAACACAAAACAAAGAATACGGTATGTAGTGCTAGTAATTATCATAACAGAAAGACGTGACCAATTTGAAATCAGCAATGTGAAATATTGTTGAGGATTAATATAGGTCTAATCCCTTTGTTGTTTTTTTTTGGTTTGAGATTTGTCATCCGTTCCTTATTCTTTTTAAAATTTTACTTTCATTTACTTTCCATCTTCACCCCGTTCCTCTGTTGTTTTTCATTTTACTCCTCCTTTCTCTCTTTCCCACTCTCTCCCTATCTCCTTTTCTCTTTCCTCATTTTTTCTTTCTCTGAGAGCAGGGGCGTAGCTACAAGGGGCACGTGCCCCATCGAATGGAGAAAAAAAAAGAGGGAAAGAGAGAGGGGTGAAGCTACATTAAAAAAAAAAACCCACTCAGCGACCTCGTCATCTTGCGTTTCATTCACCTAGTAAGACCGGTGCCGCCCCCATGCCATCAGTACAACCCCCGTTAGTTGAACCCACTCTACGCCACTATCCAAAAGCATGCCAAATGTCAGGTCCGAGACTACACATACGCAGCAAGGTAAACAGACAGAGAGTCATATGGCGCAACCCACTCTGATAATTTTAGGCACGAATCTAAACAGGGCAAACAGAGGTCTATTTTGTTCCAAAACTTGCGATATCTTGAGTAAACCTGACGAAGTGTTTGAATGACGGGGAAAGGTGTGGTGACCCCTGACATCGTTCCCTACTAAACCGACCCCCACTAAGGGGGGGAAAAGTCATGATCATACAGAATGTATAAAAGTTACCAATATCATTTCATGTTTAACGGAAGTCGTATCGGCTGTAAGTTATAAATTTAACGATGACACTTTGAAATAATCATATTCCTATTTCGTATCCGAAAAATTAGCCCCTAGGACAATAAACCCCTCCTAGAAAAATTACCCCCGGACAACTACCCCTAGGACAATAGCGTCCGGGCTACTCCCCATACTGGGATTACTATCTTATAGGGGTAATTGTCCTAGAGGGTTGTTGTGCTAGGGGGTTAATCGGGCGATAGTAACTGTTGTCCTCTTATTAATTACTTTGCCTGTATTTTGTACAATCCCAGGCATGGACCGTCCTGAAAGAAGGAAAGAAAGAGAAAGAAAGAAAAAAAAAAGGATCTAAAAGGAGAAGAAGAGGCAACAGATGAAGAAAATAAAATAAAATAAGAAGAAAGAACAAGAATGATGAAACATAAAGGAAAAAGAAAAAGAAAAAGAGAAGAAGGTTAATATGGAATGAAGAAGAACTGAAAAAAATAAGTAGAAAAGCATTATTAGGAAGTCTCGTAATACCCATTAACTTCCTACTCCCATTAAGCAGGGCTTAAGATTAAGGCCCGATAAGCAGGATATAAAAAGAATCTAATCGATGTTGTGTTTAGAAGCTTGTTTACATGACTGTTTTCGCATCAAACAGAAAGATTGCTTCTAACCTTTCAAAAACACCTGAGTTTGGAGTTCTTTTTTTCCCCCTTCTTCGTCTTTTCTTTTCACTGTTTCAACTTTTGAGGAAGAGATTAGACTCGTAATCTGGGTGTTACTCATCGCTTTAACATGGCAGTAAATAATTAAGCTCTTTTGTGGGGGTTTTTCTAGGTCACTGGACTTAAAACTTATTGGAAGTTTGGTATGTCTATTCTGTCGTGACAGTAATTCTAAGTGCAATACTGCCAACATCGGCAACTTAGAAATGTATAAATCTTTCTGTTTTTAAAAGTTTCATATGTGACAGGGCAAACAGATTAAAATTTATATAATTCTTTATACCGCATTTGAAAAAAATAGGTTTAGGCCATTCTGAAAACGCTCAGTTATGTCAAACACCACCAGTTCTTTACTTATATAATTGCAAACTAGGCTAGATAATTATATACAATACACATATTTATTATCATATATGCTCTACAATGTATATGTTTATGAACAGAATATTGATGTATATAAATGTTTGATAAATACAATACAAAACACCGCAGACATAAAAATCATAAGAAAGAAAGAAAGAATGAGCATGACAAGTAACAAGTAGTATACACTGAATCGCATTAAAACAATACATATATTGTCGCATCTTGTTTTTTCTTCTTCCACTGAGCACATAAATTATTAAACTAATTGAACTGTCCGAATAATTGAATAAGATCCCTTTGACCACTCAAATTCTAAATGTCATATTTCAAGAGGATTGACGAAGTGAATCGTGGCTTTTTTGGCTTAGCGTACAAACAGGTAAAGATGCAATAAAGGCAGAGAGAGCTAGAAAGAGAGAGACAGATATATACATGGGTATAATGACAGGCAGACAGGTAAACAGATTATCAGAGACAGACAGAGGTTAACTCTTACTGTGCCAAGGGGTTTAGCTCTCTTCAAAATTTTACCGAAACGTGATCAATGCTTGCTTTTCAAATGTCTGCACTTCATTGACCATCTATTATTTCACAAAATATTGTGTACACAACTTGTAGGAAATTTATTACCATTTCTTATGATACCAAACATTACTTTACCCAACTTTATGCATGAGAATTATTGAAAATTACATTTGAGTTTCTTTTTTGTCCAATATTTTGGGGTTTCACATTTTTTATTAATGTAATGTTGAAATAAGGTAATATCTTTTTAAAAATCTGCAATTTTCTCTGAAAATTTTTATGGTAGCATATAATTTTCGTCATACATTTAGAATGCTTGATTTATGCTCAAAATTTTGATATACATTGACCACCATATGACTCTCCAGTGGTCGAGCAATTGGTGAATGAAAATGACAAGTCTATCTGTCACATATATGTGTGACATCGGCACTGAAAGAGTTAAACGCTTGTAGTCATGCTAGTAGCCTATATAATTTCGCCTTATTAACGTCTACTGAGTATTTTTTTACGTGCATGTCTCCGGTAACTTTACTTACACATAAATTCTTTTCTTCACCTCTTTTTCTTATAGTTATACAAATTATCTTTTCTTCTTCTTTTTCTTTGAATCCAACTAATTCCCTCGTCTATCTTTACACTGTGACTCACCGGTTTAATAACCTAGCTACAGCGGGTTACCTGTCGACGCTATGTTCTGTTTATTTGTTCCAAACTATCCCTTTTTATTTAGTTTTGAAAAGAAAACACTTGAAAAGGGTCAAAATCCCAGTTCAATAACTGTCTGCTGTAGGTCGAGTAAACGTTGGGTGAGTCACCGACCTCAGTCATCATGTCAGCCGAAGGTGTCGAAGTTAGTCAACCGGAGACAGGTAGGTATAACTCCTTGCCGACTTTTGGTAATACCATGCACTTGACTGGAGTTTGGTGATACTCTGTAGCATGTTAAAATGTTTAAATTGATATAAAAATAGTAATTTCAGAGCCGCACACCCCACCCCCCTCAACTCAGCCTTACCCCTTCCCCGTCTGCATGGTCTGGCTGTCGTCTGTCGGTATGTAATGACGTGTCCGTCTGTCTGTCCGTCTGCATGTATGGAAGTACATGTATGTATGCTGTCAGTCAGTAACACTAACCTCTATACGTGTTTTTTTTTTAAAACTGATCTCGCTTTTGTCTCTGACTGATACGTGATATGATCGACTCCAGGGAAATGTAATCAAGATACATTTCCCTGCCCCCCTTCTTTCTATTTACTTCTATCTCTCTGATTCTCTCTCTCTCTCTCTCTCTCTCTCTCTCTCTCTGTCTCTTAGCCTGTCACTCTCTCCTATACTATATCAACACTTTACTTCCATAATTATCATCTACATTTTAATTCATTGTGTGTAGTTTGTTCACTTTCAGTCATCGTCATCAACACGGGTCATATTGTAATTGCTTTCAACATTACCTGTATTCCCATATCTCTATTTCAGTTTCCGTAACGTATACCCTCAGAGATGTTTAATCTCCCTGATTTTTATGCCATCCAATTTATATCTGTCATGTCTGTGGTTCTCAATTCAGTATATAATCGTTTATTTTTCGCCTCTCATTTCTATAAACAGATTATTTAGCTCAAAGTTACATTTTCAGAGATTTTAAGCAGTCGCTATACGTTTTTAAATTTTTTTTTAAAACAAATGTGATACTGATACATATTTTTCAATACAATATGATACTGAACACAACTAGAAGTGAATGATAATGATAATTGAATATATCAGAAAGATCCTTGTAACATGGACATAAATCAAAATGTCCAATTAATCTGTTTGCTCGGAAATGGAGTCACCGGGCTATTAGAATGATGTTTGAAGATGAACAACTCCGCGTAATCAAGAGCCACTATTTTTGAAGCCCAATCATTAGAATACATACCATTTTGTTGCCGATTTGGGCCATTGATTTGACCAGAAAAACACACGACCGCACGTCAGTTTGATGGGTTTATTTTTAAAAGGTAGCAAACACAGGTATTTGTGAATGAAGAGTATAAAACAAAATAAATTGAATGAAAACAGATTTGAAATTCCTTCTGCGGTTATACACACCTGTATCTTACTTCGAAAAGTTCGTTCACATTGCCACTCTTTCTTGTCATTTTGGAACACCACCTTTCGCAAGGTAAGAGCGTGTGTCGTACATGGTAGGACTTTGTTTTTCCATGGTACTCTGACAAGGGGCCGTGACCCATGATTACATATTATGTATATAACTTGGATATATTATTGTGATAAATGAAAATGAGAGAATAACCTGGATATATTATATATAAACTGTTTTTATATCCGCTCAATAATAATAATGATAATAAATTTCATTTATAAAGCGCCTTTTCATCAGATACAAAGCGCATGTAACAGATAAACAAAGAAGACACTATCATATGAATATCATTACGTAAGTACAAACAAAGAGAACTATTAAGAAAAAAAAAAGACAATTAGAAGAGGTGTGTTTTCGGACACTTCTTAAATGATTGAGAGTTTGACAATTCTTTAATGCCGAAGGCAGGGAATTCCAGGTTTTGGGAGCGATAATTGAAAAAGTCCTATCACCTATCTGTTTACTGGTTCGAGGGATGGTAAGTGTATTACTAGTGGCTCAAGCTTGATGGTATTAGATAGGCGATTGTCATGATTGTGGGAACAGACTTTTCTGATGACGTCTCAAAGCATTTCCAAAAAGACCGTCTGAAGACACATCTACATTCCACTGTCACTGAAACGCATCTTGTTTTGGGATTCTCTTTTTTAATCCTTGTTTACTGCTAAGCAGGTTAGAGAATGTATGTCATGGTTGTGCTAAAGAATGCGTCTTATTATAAGAAATCAATTAGTGTGATGTATTTTCGTCGAGCTTTGATATTCCTTTCAATGTTCTGTGGAAAACAACATAAACAATCGAAATAACTTCACTATTGAAGGATCAATGATGTTCTCTTCTTCGCAATACCCCCCCCCCCAGAAGGGAGCACCCTTCCTTTCTTTCTCTCTCTCTCTCTCTCTCCCTCTCTCCCTCTCCTTTCCTCACCCTTTCTCCTTTTCTGCCTCCCTCTCTCTCTTTTTCTCTACATTTTTACAACGTTAGTATTGACAAATGTCAAACGACATGAAGCCTGACAAAATCAAAAGATAATGTGCAACTAAATAAACTTCCTCCTCTTTTTGGAATGATTGATGAAGTACTAGGTGTGTGAATTCTCAAGATATTACCTTTTTTATTAGAATTGTTCTCTTCTCAATTTCCGGATCAATTAGTTCCTTGTTCCCGAATTCATTTTATTTGCAATTCTTTACAACAGTACTGCTCCTACCTCCAACGGAACTGGCAGCATAATCATTTATACATTTTATGATCTTGTTTTGTTGTCATAAACATGGAAGAGCATTCCATCAGAATATGTAAACAAAGATTAGAAAATGAGAATAAGTTTACTATCTTTTCAGCGAATAGGGGGTGGGGTGGGGGCCTGTGTATTCAAAGTATACAAATATAGACTTCAAGGGGTACTGTGGTATATTGGTGAAGTCTCTTAGCTCTTATTCAAGAGGTGTTTTGCCCACATTTGTCTCTCTCAACCAACCTCTCAAATGGGTAATGATAATTGCACGGCCCGCAGAAAGAGCAGTATCAAAGACCCGATTATTAGACCAACACATCACGATCATATCAACTGATGTAATAAATCTCGTATGTGCCCCCTCCTTGCCCATCGATATCCTTTTTGTATGTGTTTTGTTGTCTGGATGCTTCGAATACAGTTCCAATTCCTATTTGTACCCTTTACCACTAATTAACCATTTTTTAAACGTATGATGAGATAATGATTGGAATAGGGGGGGGGGGGGGTTCGTTCTCCCCTATAGTCTAACTTCGATTTTTGTGCTATTTACAGCAAGCCCAGTCTGAGCTGCAACAAATATAATAGTTTTCCACCTCTCTAGCATGGAGAAGGGGGTACCACTTTTGTTTATTACAAAATTTTATTACCACTTTTGATGAATGCACTCGACAATATATATTTTTTTTCACAGGGTAGGTAGAGTGAGAAAATTATCCACAACGTCTGAATCTCGGGCTAATCTTGTCCTCGCGCCCGGGTTCATCTCTATTTTCAAATCATCGTCACATGGGATTGGAAACAGGTGTATACATGAGGGTGTGGGTGTGTGTGTGTGTGTGTGTGTGTGCGTGTGTGTGTGTGTGTGTGTGTGTGGCGTGTGTGATATGGAAATTATATCTATCACAATTCACACATGTAGATCTAGACTTGACTTGTACGACGTGTGCTTCGCCGGCAGTACTTCGCGACTCAAGCCCTATCTTCACCCTAAGGTCAGTTTGCAACTAGTAACTTGACCCCTAAACCCAACACAAAGTACTAAAGTTAATTACCATAATGCTAAACCTAACCTAAAACTCTTGACGAAATGGAGTATGGGGCATATTGTCCCCGGAGCAAAATTATGTTTGATTACCTCTACATGATCACGGCAACCACAATATGGTTAAAAACAAAACCCCTTATTACAAACGACGACGACGACCATGACGACGACAATGACGAAGCACGAATCTAACGACGTCGATAGCAACTGCATGGGCGCTGAGACTAGACCCCGAAGACCACTCAGTTGGGATTTAACAAATCTTTAAGGGGATTAAATCTTTAAAAACTCAATGCGACGAACATGACGTAATCTAGCAGACATCTGATTAGAGGAAACCCCGGAGTCGAGGGATAAACCAAACCGGTGTCTCGAAATAAATCCAGACTTAATTCCAACCAGAGGTGCAAATCAATCATAAATTGATTAGACCATGAGCTCCTACTATAGGGAAGTCTTATTTCTTGCTTCGTGCAAGGAAAAAATCGAGAGGAAAAAAATCGAAGTCATGGCAGGGCCTTTCAAACTTTCATTATAATTAGTCGTCCTTTCAAAAATTCACCCCCTCTAAATCTCTATGAATGTTTTCTTAAATCATCATATTCTTTTTTTGAGGTTATATAAGACAACTGTCCTCATTTTTGGTTAGTATTATGTATTTGTTTCTTGTAGTTTCGGAATGAATACCGTGTAAAATTACCAGATTGGATTACATCATACCTTCACCCAATGTTTGACCCAAAATTTGGCTTACACTATTTTGAGGCGAATCAAACATGTATTTTACAAAATGATGATTAACAAGACTTTCACATTGAAAAGAGCCTAACATTGTTTAGTCATTGATCGCCTGCAACTTTAGGTTTTAAACTATCTTTAAAGATTTTCTCTGAACATAATAAAATTATGAAAAATCATTAGGGCGTATGATAATGATGATGATAATGATATACAAATACAACAATGAGAAAAAGCAGAAAATTGCGAAGGAGGGTAGGGAGGGGATGAGAAAGGCAAATGCGGTTTAATAGGCCAGATAAGGGCCACAACGCTATCTTATTTTAGTAAAAACAAGGAGGTACATGTATTAGGTAAGCCTAGTAATAGTTTGCAGACACAAACCCTGGTCAGTCGTGAAAGATTGTCTGCACTATAAGACTACCATAGGCCATGTACTATAGCTGCTACTGACACGAGCAGTAGGTAGCTGGGCTAGGCTTCTCCCGAGACAAAATGATTTTCTGGTGAAGTGTCAAATTAGGGTCTGTGCTTGCACACTAGCCTATAGTACCTCCTTGGTCAAATGAAGTTGGATAAGTATTTTCGCGTTCGTATTTTACCATTGATGCTGGTAAAATGATGAACTATAGTACGTGTATCTGATGAATCCCTTGGCAATTATTCATGTCACTGTTTTGTTCATTTGGTGTCGAAAAAAAAAAAACTTCTGACGTCAAATAACAAAACCGCAGGACGATTAATGTGGCCATGACTGACGTGAAAATACTGAACTCTGCCAAGAAAAAGATTACTGTCTATAAAACTTTATACTTTGGGTACTACCATAAACAAGAATATGGGAGGCAGAGAGATAATGTATAAGATTTAATTTTAAAAAAGCTCATATACGTCGGAAAAGCCCGCGATTCCCTTGTTTATTCGCCTTTTTGCCATCTACTGTCGTATTTACCGTCCCAAGCGACATCGTAACTTGAGCCAAGCGCATAAACTACAAACAACACTTCATTTTTTGTGTTGTTGATGTTGTTGGTCACATCTTCAGTTTGAATGTGATTCGATTTTGAAATATTTCGCAGGGCGCCTCTGAACATGTATCCTGGAGAGCTCAGAGCCTGGGAAATGCGCTGATAAGGGTGTATGAAAACTATTTCATCAGCAAGCTCTAGTTCAGTATTTCTTTATTTATTGCAGTCTAAAGTGTACTATACACTAACGAGATGCTTTGGTGAAGGCGCATACGTGTTGATGGTGACCCAAGCGATCCACGCTTTTATTATTTTAGAAAGGACATTTTGGAAAAAAAAACCCAAAACAAACAAACAAACAAACAAAAACAAAACAACCCCCACACCCCACACACACACACTTTGAAGAAAGCGACGCATGCCAGGGGGCAATGCAGTCATAGAATGAAAGAAGAGAACCGATACTGCACCACACTGAAGTAATTACAATAGCAATAAACCCTCACGTTATTGATATGAAAAGAAATGCATTAATGAGGTCAGAATATCAGAGAACCCAAACTTCGGAAGTCCCCCTCCCCTCCCCCTGCGAAAAAAAAAAAAAAAAAAAAAGGTCGAGGAAATTGGGTGTGGAAGTTTACTTGGTTCCGAACACGAGATTTCTCTGGTAAAAAATAACAGCTCTAACCACTGACCAAAAGTAGAAACACGTCTTTAAATATTATTCTGTTTTCTTTTTGTTAGCCAATATTATGAATTAATTGTGATAAATAATGCACGAGCTGGTGAATTTGGGGGTATCCAAGCGCCTGGAGTAGAATAGCCCCCTCTGCCCTGGGTCGGGTTTTTTTCTTTTTCTTTTCCGCCCAGTAAACGAGCACTGTGACCTAATTTGGTGACATTCCTTTACCTGGGTGTTTGGAAGCTCGCGATAAGGGGTGAAGATTTGACCCCCACCGTGACCCCGAGGTAAACAGAGAAGGGTGATCAACGAGAAGGGACACAGAACTTCCTGTTCGACTTGTTAAAGGCTCTACCAGGGATTTACTGAAGTCAAACTTTCCTCCAAAATGGAAATTTTTTATATAACACGATAAAAACTACTTTCGAAAAATAAACTCAACGGCAATTTCAAAGGCATATTGTACTAGAAATCAGATTCGGATTACGTAATACACCATTGTAATGTTCGCACATTTCTAAAGGTGACAGACAGGGCTATTGAAATTGCCTTGAGTTGATTTTTCGAAAATAGTTTTTATCGTGTTATATATTGCTCTTATCGGATTAAAAAAAAATTACTTTATTGATCAAACTTGAATAGTTGGAGACATAATAGCCCAGGACAAAACCAAATTACTGCCAGAGCATAAATCAAGAAGTACTGCACAGAAATACAGGATTTTACGAACAAACATGTTATCAAAGAAAAAAAAAAGGGGAGGCACATTTGAAGGAACTGATTTGCATTTGGAATAATGACATCTTCAGTTCGTAATATTATACCGTAAGTGTAAAGAAACTATGTATGCCTAGCGTCGTGGATGTAACACTAATACTCCAAATAGTACATTCGAAACCATAGACATCGAAACTTTCACAGGTAAATACCTATTGGATGTGTCATAGAATTAATTCCTACTCAAAATTAGTTTTGAAAAGTCTTTTTACTGTATCATTGTCTTTATTGTTCTGGAAATACTTGCATTTCAACCACGCCTATTTTAAACTATGTTTTACTTTGTTTGAATTATTTAGACCTATGTCATAACTTTTTAAGAATAATTATGACTACATGTATTTCCATGAGCTAAAAGGGCTAGCTGCTTGGAACTAATAAGTATCTGCAGTTCATCTGTAAAATTTTCTTCATTCTCTCACACTCAATTTATATCGTATGTTCAATCGTATATTTTAAATTTTTGTATAATTATTCATATTTGTATAGTTATAATTTATGCAAACTAAAATGAATGAAATACATAGCTCTTTCCAACGTTCTCTGATGTCGCTTGGCTTTAACCTTTGAAGAAGCAATTATTGGTTAAACTGGAAATTACAAACTTAAGCGGGAAATCAATTCTCTCATAACTTCTCAAAAATAATTTCAAACCCCTTTTATCCATTCAAAAGTATATTAGGTATATTAGTTTGATACGATCTACAAAAATATTTGATAAAATCAGTAGAGTTATATTAAAGAAGACTTTCCAAAGATTATAAATTGTGAAGAATAGTTATGGTTTATCTAAAGATTCCCAAACTAGACTCTCTGTGAACTTTATTGTTATCTCTCTTTCTCCCGTTCTCTATATCTCTCTTTTATATAGCCCCCCCCCTCTCTCTCCTCCTTTCCCTTTCTTTCTATCTCTTTCATAATCATTTTCTCAGTCATTCTTAATTCTATCATGACACAAAAAAGAGAAGTCATACAATATTATACCGACAAAACTTTTTTTTTAAATCCGCCCCTAATAATATAAGATCAAATTAAAGAAAAATATCAAAGCGCTAGCCTGCATGCAACCACGAACCCCAACAGGACATGCCCTTAAAAAAAGAAAAGAAAAAAAGAATTACTATCTAAACTCCACTATCATTTGAAACTCTATACATATATTTTTCATACAATAACATTTACCTGGTGTCATATTTGACCCCGAAATCAACTTGCCTTTATAACTTTTCTTGAAAGAAAAAAAAAAGTCGAAGAAATAATCGTTTGGGTTGTTATACTTAGGAGGGGGATAATAATAATAAAGAAGCCCTTTGAAAATGCCTTAGAATTGATCGAAAAGGGTTCGTTTAACTTTGTTGAATGGGTGTGATTCCACAAAGAACTCACTCGCTAATTACTCGATGAAAAGGCCGAATTATTAACGATATTTTGGGTATGGAATAAGAGATGATAAACGAGACGTTTCTTTAGCCTCGGGACTTCGAGCAGAGGTCAGTGTGCTTTGGTAGAAAAGGCAAAGACTTTGGAATTTCGGAGAGAACAGATTGGTAGTTTATTGGGATTTACGTGGCATAAAAACTGCTTATTATTTGCGAGGTGAAAAGGAGAAAAGGTAAAAGGGGTTAATTCTAGTCTACCTTCACAAATAAGAAGTCACCAACCCCTCGCCATTTTAGCTTGCATTATCCGCAAAAGCTCGTTTCAGAATCATTAGTCATATAATGGTTCATTGAGATACAGGTCTAGACAGGGAGGATAATATGTTTAGTTATAATGTTCTGAATGTGTAACACAGACCACTTGGTGATAGGGGAGGCGGGGGGGGGGGGATCCCCCTTTGCATCAGGGATGGTATGACGTATAATAAGTTACTTACCTTTAAACATTGATGTCAAAAGTGTGTTCACATTCCCACAACATGATGGTGATATGAAAGATAACATATTAGATTTAGCATTTTTGAAAATATATATATTATTGGGTTTTGACATTTCTGTATCTATGTGAGCACTGGATACATGTTAACGTGGTTAACGTTGATTAATTTTGAGGTTCGGATTGAACCTTTTGGGGCCTGTGTGCACAAGAGTTCCTGTTTAGGGTTTTGAAATACTGCATGGAGTCCATGGGTCCATGCACACCGAGTCCCTATTAATATCGACCCTGCATGTATCTGTCATTATAGAAAGCAGTTATCATGATCATGTATTTCATCCATCAGAAAAATGAGTTTGGTATAAGTTATTCTTTTTTTTAAAAATGTAGTTCGGGTCAATGAAATGTGCACGGTGGCAGTAAAATGAGCTTACCTTTCAGCTCCAAAATATATTCTGTCGATAAGCTGAGGTTTGGCGGAATGCAATGTATCTCCTTATTTAATCAGTGAGTCATTTTTGTTTTATTTGATTTCATTCCACCTTTCTAAGTACATGAAACTTGTTCGAGTCAATAGCGAAGAGAATTAAAAATGTTGACTTGTGAAGTGTTCGTGCGTGCATTCGGTCGTTTTCGATGCTTTGAACAAAATGAACAGTATCTAAACTAACAATAAAACCTATTCAAATAGATAAACCACAATTGTATGAGAAGCGTAATTTGAATGAAAGCACTACTTAGTCATCAGAAAGTATGTTGAAAAGTCTTTGCAAAAAATAGTTCCCTTTACGTATAGTCTGTTAGTGTTAGTATTGTAGAATGCATTTTCGTACACAGTTCCCCCTTTGCCTCTCAAAGTTTATTAGTTCAGTCCCATATTATCGAATCCGTGCGAGCATTGCAAGATTATGAGTCAACTATTAAAGAGTCTATAAAAACTTTCCACTCCAATTATTTTGAATGGAGATCCTGCAAAGTGGTTTCACATACAACAGGCGGTATCTTGTTCGAGGTTAATAGTTAATAGACTATCTAAAAATTCACTAGACTATATCTTAAACAGGGGAGCGTTTCATCAAACGTTTTGTCAGTGATTTTTATCCGACAACTGTTATAAGCTACTGAAATCCTTGTACCTGATTGGCTGAGAGCAAATTTGTCGGTAAAAATCACTGACAAAACGCTTGATGAAACGCTCCCCAGAAGGTAGAGTTCTGGTTAAGGTGAACAAAAATAATGAGTTCTCTCATTCTTCTGGGGAGCGTTTCATCAAGCGTTTTGTCAGTGATATTTACTGACAAATTTGCTCTCAGCCAATCAAGATGCAAGGATTTCAGTAGCTTATAACAGTTGTCGGTAAAAATCACTGACAAAACGCTTGATGAAACGCTCCCATGATGTCAGTTTGGAAGAGTATCATAGAATAAATATCTCCATTGAAAAGGATTGCTCGTAACGTGCCCCCATATTTAAAATATGACGAGCAATATCTGACAAGTTTGGAGCAAACTTTCATTCCACATGTGCGTGTGTAGTCCCACGTATTGTACGTTGTGAATGTGACTTCCAGCAAAAGTGAGTCGATTTCGATTGGATGATTCCCAAACCTCATAGTATGCACCGATTCTTATTTACTATATAATCAACCTTTGACAGTTCCCTTGATATTGCTAAACCATTACTTAACTCGTTGACTTTCTTTCCCATAGGATTAGCACAGGAGGGACCAGGGCCTTGTTTCATAAAACTTGTCATCAATGACAAGTTGCATTAACTGTTATAAGCTACTAAAATCCTTGCATTTGATTGGCTGAGAGCAAATTTGTCAACAAATCACCGACAAGACACTTGATGAAACGCCCCCTGGTTTCCGTAGCCAATTGGTTAACTTTATCTTGATATCTTCGTGTTGTAATATTCGCGTACTCGTCATGCTTATATGAGGGTTTCGATTTCGTTCAGAAATGATTTTTATTTTGTCTTTTTTGTCTACAAGAAAAATCAAAGGAACCTTGAAATCGTGTGTCATGAAGGTCAATAATCCCAGCTTTGATATATCGTCTACTGAGTGTCACAAGGGCATTGACGCACGTATGTATAGAGTAGACACTCTTAAGTTTTAGCCCTCCCCTGATGATATGCTGGTAAAATCATCTTTACACTTTCATTATGTGCATTTCAATTTCATTGTAATTAGTTAACTGTACAAATGACCTTGAAATGACCCCTATTTGTACGCGCTTGCGCATCTGTTTTTGTGGACGCGCTACTTGTTTAACACGTAAAGTCATACTGGTGCACGCATCATGGTGCGCGCACTATGAAAGCGTACAAAGGTCAATTGTACTCGGTACAAAATGACCTTTATCTGCACATGCGCAAATTGTAATTGCGAACTGACTTATATAGCTTTGCATTCAACACATTCATTGAGAGTTTAAATGATTTTTTTTTTCTCGCTATAATCGTGATGCAAGCATCTGAGAAAACACAACATTAGATATGTGCTTGCCCCAATTCAGGTATCCCTCGTCACGTCTATGCAATTTATAAGATCTTGTTTGACACATTCAGTGATTTGACATTTGAAAACAAGAAAGAAAAGAAACACGAATCAAATAACTTTAGTTTAAACTATTTATGTTTCAAAATATTTACGAAGATTAAAATCTCCCCGCAATGGGCTATGGCGTTATTCATGATAATTTGCAGGCGCATTAGCCTCTCTGTACCAATTAAAATTACTCAATAAAGATTATTTCTTTCACTTTCGTCATAAAAAAAGTTTATAATCCCAAATCGCACAAGTACAACAGCAGCGCTGTTTGACAATCACTGCGTATGAAAAAAGACCTCCTCGTGTTGAAAGCAATATTTCAACCTGCTATAAATAACGCGACTTGTTTGGAAGCTGTCAGAATTTTTTCTGTGGAGTTATTGAAAAGGCGAGATGAAAGAGAGTCGAGATTTACTTAATGATTCATAAAAACCGCATAATCGTTTCCAATGAGATGAACGGAAACTTAAGCATAGAACCGGTTATTAATTTCGTTTCCCTCGCTTGTACTCCCTGTTTTTTTTAATTATTATTATTATTATTATTTTACTCATGAAAATTTGATGTTTTCACCTGTCAGTGAACTGGGAAATTTAAAAAAAAAGAATATGTAATTCCAAAATGTGGAATGAGCTGAATTCGTTTAATATATACAGTACAACAAAGTAGGTGGGGTCTTGTATTGTGTTTTAAACGATATGGGGGGGGGGGGGATTTAAATTGTGTTATTATGGAGGGAAACATGGATAGGTGTATATCATTAATGTGATAAAAGAGGTAATATAATACTTATTGAATTGTTATGATGTAAATTATTGAGGTAAATACGAGGGGAAGGGGGGGGGGGAGCAATATTGAATGAGGGGCATTTAGCGTAACGTTATGATAATACACAACATGCATTATGATTGAAAATAGATACACGGTCAGGTAACGATAGGTGAGTTGAATAAAAGACATGACAAGGAAAAATAATGAATGAAGAGATACGGACGGGTGGAGAATAAGGAGGTGGAGAGTAGAAGAAAGAGGAAGGGGAGGAAGAGGAGGAGGGGAGGGGGAGGATGAACAGGAGGAGGAGGAGGAGGAGGAGGAAGAGGAGGGGAACAAGAGAAAAGAGTTAAAAGATAAAGTTCAGTTCTGGTCATAAGATTGACTTGTGAAAGAAACTGTCTCAGTGCAATTGGGAAAGGCTGATTATAATCATAGCACATAGAATAGGGGTATGCCGTAAGGTTTTGAAATCACCAAAATGATAAGAAATTGACTCAATCCTAGTGAGAGTCACGTACAGAAATCTGTATGTGGGACTACACACAAAATGTTCGGCCCGAACATTTCAGCTGTTTCTTGTCATATTTTGAATGTGAGGGCATTTGAACAATCCTGTTCAGGGGCATTTCTACTAATATGCTAATCTTCCAAACTATCATGAAAAGAATGAGAAAGCTCACAAATTATTGTTTACCTTTTAAAGAACTCAACCTTTTCTTTAAAGAATAATAAAAAGAAAAAGGAGGCGGTGGAAGAGGAAGAAGAGGGTGGGGAGGAGTAGAAGGAGGAGGAGAAGCAAGAGGGTTCGCAGAGAAGGAGAAGGAGAAAGAAGAGAAGGGGAAGTGGATGAGGAAAAGGACGAAGAGGAGGAAGAAGAAAAAATAAACAAGAAAAGAGAGAGGGGGAGAGAGGAGAGGGAGGAGGTAGAACAAGAAGAAGAAGAAGTAGAGGAATATAATAAAGGAGGAGGAGGAGGAGGAGGAGGAGAAAAGAGATTTAGAAGCTTGATATGAGATTAACATGTGGAGAACAGAACGATGTGGAAAAAAATGATACGTTTTAAACAGACAGATTGAATATGTTTTATGGTGGCTGAATATTGATAACAAGGTGAACTGAAAATAATGTACAAACATGAAGAAACAAACAAACAAACAAACAAACAAAAAAACATTAGGATTAGGATGGAACGAGACCCGATGCTCATGAGAGTATCCTAATCTTCCGAGGAATGAGAAAAAAGGGAAACAAACTATTGAGAAAGCATGGGCTAATTGGTGTAAAACTAGCATCTAGGATTGCAACTGTTTCAGCTTTGAGCTCCGATGTGCACGCCCCCAAAACACCAAATATTATTATCTATTCAATCTAATCTCATTTAAATGTTGTTTACCTGAACGAGAAGTTGCGAAACCTTCCCTAATCAAGCAATGCTCGAGAATAAAAGAAATGCACTTTATGTAACCCTCGCCGGAGAATTGATGTAATTGTAATCACCCAAACGGATACGTCAGAAATGCTATATCATTAATTTTAAACCTATTAGAATTCACCTGGATAAAAATACGGATTAAGGAGTCTTTTTAACTCCGAAGTCAACTCTGACCCGGCGTTTAAATGAGCCTGAAAATAACTACAAAGAGGAAGTTTCCGCTTCGTAAGCCCATGAACTTTGCATTTGGTTGAAGTTTGTGTCCAATCCCCAGAGGCCATTTTGAAAATGAATTGTTTCCACCCAAGTTCAATTGTTGTGTGCGTTTCTATTGGTTGCCGATCGTGACACCTGGCCTTTATTTCAGACAATTCATTTTAACTTTGTAGTCATAAGCAGAAGAAAATGATGCTTGGCTGCAAAATTCTAACGTTCGATTTCTAAAAGGACGACAGATTGATTGTTCTAAATCCAAATGGATGATGAATTCATCTATCTTTATTTTTCGTCAGCGTTTCTTTAACTGTTTCAAGTAAAGAAGGGGGAAAAAATAATTTGAAATGCGTGGGACCAAAGCATCATGACGTTAGAGCCCAAATGGATTCCGCATTTTTAGATTATAGATATAAGAAAAATACTTAAGAGAAATGATCGATGGCTATGGTGGGTGGTAATGAATGACTGTTTGTCTGCGATTCTTTCAGGGCAGAAAGAGACAGTTAATAAACAGGTCTAAAATGTTTCCGCTCCCAAAACATTTATGAGGACACTATTTGTTAACATGGTTAATGCAGGATAAATCGCTTAAAATTTCCTGATAATGTTGATTGGTATACATCAGTTCCTAATTATTTTTTTTTCTTTAGGCCACAGTTACCACGATTAAGTGGGTGAACATGAAGTGGCAAACATTTTGATAGATTTTCTGGAGGATATACGGGATTAAAGAAAGAAAGAAAGAAAGAGAGAGAGAGGGGGGGGGGGGGGTCATTTGCGGATCCAGAGGGTAGGGAGATGGAAGAGACAGTCCTCAAGCACCTTTTTTGCACTAATAATTTGTTTTCTCCTCGTGAAATCTAATTGAGGCATGAAAATGTGTCAAATAATTCAGGATTCGCCATTGATATTAAAAATTAAACAGGATATTCTTCCCCCACTTTCTATCAAGATTGAATGTCCCTGTAACGCCGCCACACAATGAATTATTCTTGTTGTTATTACCTTGAGAACCCCCCCCAAAAAAAAAAAAAAAAAAAAAAGAAAAAAAAAAAGCCAAAATAAATGATACGTATTAGTGGCCGATCCAGGATAGGGGATCATGTGCCCCCCCCCCCCTCTCCCGGCAAAACCCCATATAATCTAGACGTATATGTGAGTGAAACTGAAGCTCGTCGGTTTAATCAAGGAGTTATCAACTCCTTGGTTTAATCGAATGTTGAACAAAAATTTCAATCAGATCGTCACCCTATCGAAGCACCCCTCCCATCCCCTTTCCTATTCACGACGAAACATCGAAGGTACTTGGGGGTCATTATTCTCCCCAGATAAACTGTTGAATGACGTTTTCAATTAGCGGAAGTCGATCACTAATCACTTCCCAGGCTTTGATTAGCTCGTAGTTGAGTCTTGTAAATCCGACCGAGTCAATTTGTCATCCACTTCTTCAAAAAACACTCTGCTTTTTTATAGAAGGAATTAAGTACATAGGTGTGAAGACAAATCGCGTGCCGGATACAATAGAATACTTCCGCTGATGTTAAAGATGAAGTTAAGTTCTGGTCATGCGATTGCATTGCGAGAGAAAACTATCTCAAAGCAATTGGGAAAAGTTGGTCATGCCTACATAAGAATTGGTGCTTTAATACTGTGAGGTTTTTGAATCATCAAAATGATAAGAAATTGACCAAATCTTGCTGAAAAGCACACGCTCTGCAAACAGTCCTCAGGGGCGAATCCAGGATTTTGCAAAAGAGGGGGCTCAGAGCCGGAAAAGTACACTCTTAAGGAGACAATTTTTTTAATTGTGCCAGTTGGGTTTCAAAAGGGGGGCCGCGGCTGATTCGGCCCCCCCCCCGGATCCGCCCCTGGTGCTGAATGGGTGTGTGGGAATGCACAAACACGTGACTTGAATGTCCGGCCCAAATACTTCATCTATTTCTCATCATATTTCGAATATGAGAGTATTTGAAGAGCAATTCCTTTCTACCATGACGTTCTTCCAAAGTGACGTATATACATGTAGAAGGAATGAGAAAGTTCACAAATTATTTTTCACCTTTCCCAGAATTCAACCTTCCCTTTAATGTGTGGGTTTAAGTCCTTGATTTCACTAATGCATGAGCTACAAAACATTAATTCTTTTTTATAGTTTTTATAAAATGGACATGAATTATTTGTTTTTATAAAATGGGTCTACTCTATGAATATTAAGACGAGAAGTATACGAGTACGACTTTGTATACCTGTCAAGTATTTTCAATCGTGTCCTGATGTTGGCAACGAATGGGTTACATATTAAATTGGGGACTGGTCATGCCTTTGCATCGTACTATAAATTGTCTGGAGTTCATTCAGAGTAATTGATTATGTAGTAAATTAGAAAAATCCTGTGTTGTAAGATTTTATATTTATCAAAATGAATAAAAGTGGACTAAATCTTTTCTCACAGATATGGGTACATGGGACTGTACAGTGCATGTAGCATCGAAATTTGATCAGAACTTTTGAACCATTTCATGCCATATTTTATAGGAGGGCATTTCAACCGAGATCCTATTCATGTGACAATGCAATTATAATATTCGTCCACAGGAACAAAAACAATGAAGAAGCTCACAAATTATTTTTTAACCATAACTCAACTGTCTCTTTAATTATGCTTATTCTTTTTGGTGTAATGATGTTTGCTCTACTTTTCCACGTAAGCAGAGAGCCGTTGGTATCAGGTAAGATGTTCGATTCTGGATTTCCTCAGAGGATTTAACCAAAGCAGAGGCTTTATGGTGATGAAATAAAGTTTAATGCATATGAAGAGTATGTTATTGGGTATATGGTCTGGACCGTGTTGAGGGGCGTGGGCGGGCGGGGGGGGGGGGGGGGTGGGGTGGGAGGTTGTGAATACAATATAAAATGGCGTTATTCTTCTTCCTAGTTCCGACCGATACTGTGCTTTTTCGACTAGCCTCGTTTTCATTGACCAGGATTGTAGATTCACCACACGAAGAAATAAAGGTTTAAATCCCACCATACACCTTAATAGCTTCCCTTTAAGCACAAGTGGGTATGGGGGGGGGGGGGCACACACGATCCTTACCCCTTTGAGAATATCAACCCGTCCCCACGCCCATGCGAATTTGAGTGTGGTGTGGATAACCTTAGCGAAAAAAAAAAAAAAAAAAGTTTTTTTTCACACTTCATGGGAGAATAAGAAAATGATAAATGATGCTGGCGGGGGGGGGGGGGGGGGGGGGGGGGTTGTTAAGGGCATGAAAATTGAAGTGTAAGTGTGAGAACCATTTTATTGAAACAATATCGACCGCTGAGAGAAATGGGTTCCATGCAGATGCAATCACACCAAATCACTCCGCGCTGCGTGACGTCACAAGACACTTTCACCTTGAAGGCGTTATAAAAATTTTAAATATGTTTTTAAAAAAGTTTAGAAATGGTATGCTTTGTGCCTAATGAGAGACCATTGTACTAGGTATATTTGGAGGTAAACTATAGGTTAGTAACATCAAGGAGTCTGCGATAACTCCTTGGTAACATATTACATGAATGAATGAAATATGCAGGCCTATAGCATTAATGTTAATACCGTGATAAGTTTTGTATCAAATAATATAGTTATGTAGGCAATAGCGATTAGTGTAGATAAAACAACTGTGCGTAGAGAGAGAGAGAGAGAGAGGGGGGGGGGGGGGGAGGGGAGGTAGTATGGCTAGAGAGTGGGAGAGAGAGAGTAATGTATGAGCATGATGAGAGAGAGATATATGAAAAGCGAGAGAGGGAGAGAGAGGGGGAATGGGGAAAGGCATGTAGCCTCGAAATAATTATGGTCCAGTGCACAGACAAATAGTAATGATATACTTCTTATTTCGTTTTAAAGTGCTAAAGAATACTCCTGAGTACAGGACGGGATACCCATGTCCCCCTTAAAAAGGACATATGCACCTGGAAAAGGATCAAAGGACCTCATAGACCCCACCCCCCCCCCCATTTGTCAAAGCCCACATATGGAATTTTGAGCTCATTTTCATCGCGTTTAGCATTATTTGAGAAGTTAAAATTAAAATTTTCCAAAAAAAAATAGAAAAAAAAAACTATTGATAGTGAAACGTATTGACTCTCAATCTGAGACGACCTTGTCTATGCCGTCGAGAAGGGACAAGGTTATCCGGTCTGCCATTGGATCGTGCAAATTGAAGTCTTCAATTATTAGCTCCAGATTTTGAAGGAGAAAAAAAAGAAAGAAAGAAAGAAAGTTTGTTCACGTTTCCTAATTACCCAAGTGGAGAATGAATTAAGTAATGGGGATAATTTTGTTTGAGTAAACTTTGTTTTAGCTTTAACACTTGAGCAAAAGGAGACTTCTAATGGCCTAAATTGCTTCGACTTCGGGGGCGGGATGGGGGGGGGGGCGGTAATTTCCCTCAATCAAAATAAAAAATTGAACAAGAAGCAAGGATGAAAATATGGATATGGTGGTAAATCTTAACTTGATAATCTCCGTATGATATTTATGATACGCAAACCATCTGTTTCAGCAAGTAAAATAGAAATTTCTTAGTCACCTTGCAGACCTCACGATCGGTCTGCGATCCGATTTCAAATTTCAAATTCATATTGGTATTTGTTTCATTGCCAACAGAAAGCAAAGATAATGGAATTACAGATATTATTACAGAAAATATGAAAAATATATATACAAATTCATTTTTTCTTGATAAGTTTACAAGTACACTGAACACATAAATAAATTATTATAATGCATTATTAAAAAAATTTCTTAATTTCTGAGGAAATGTGGGGAATCCACTAAAAAGCAGTGCTTGCAATTTGTGGATCCCCGCGGAAAATAAAATTGCTTCAAATTGTGCCCACGAAGACTTGGAAAACATAAAACAGTATTACAGAACAACAAACAAACACGAAACGACAAGGAAAAGGAAATCACATAAAAGAAAAAGGAAAAGGAAAAAGGAAAAAGGAAAAAAGAAAAAAAAAAGGGGGGGGGGGGGACAGAACAATTGCCAAATCGGCTCCGAGTCGTAGTGACGTCATAAAAATCGTACGACTGCCTACGATTTGAAACTAATTTTACTCTTATTCCCTGTAGAAAGCTGACTGCTCACCAAAACCCTATGTTTAGTATTCATATTACTTTTCAGAACCTGAATAGGGTAGATTTCATTTGTTAAAATGCCGTTATTTAATGCCATAGCGATTTATTTCACAAATCGGATCGCAGACCGATCGTAAGGCGTGCAGTGGCCTTTAGGCAAAGTTGCCAACCCTGGAGAATGAGTTAAGTTCAGTCCATTTGCATCTTCAAATATTCTGTCGTACACTTCCATCGAATGCACTTTCATTTGCACCTCTAGTTCCTATGAGCTTTCTTTTACTACCAGGTCATGTAAAGGTCAGGTCGGGTCAGGTCACGGAAGGTGCTAACTATTTTGATTAGCCTCCTGTCTAGTCTCGCTAAATATTGGTCGATGTTTATGCGAACATTTTGATTTGAACAGCTGACCGACGCTAACCTACAGGTCATCTCTTCACTAAGCATTTTAACCTCATAAACACAGTTTAAATTCTCTAATATGTTTTGCTCCGGAATCGTAGTCTATATTTCCCAGACCAAGGAGGTACCTCCAGTATCCAGACTAACATTAAAGGAGAATGATACCCTTGGGAAATATCCATTTTAATGAAAAGAGAGTATAGAGAGAAGCAATTTAAAAAAAAAGGTCCATCAAAATCGGTTACGAAATGAAAAAGTTATGAAAGTTTGAAAAGTCTCAATTTACTTTCTATGGAGATCCTCAAATTGGCAATGTTGCTTCAAAATGGCAGATTTAGTAGTACGAATCTCAATATGTTTTGTACACAAAATTTCATATTTTCTCCATTATCTCTAAAGATGCTGTTTGTCTTTTTGTGAACACATATGTTGTGTCAAATACATTTTCCCATGATATATCTTGAGCTAAGAAGGAGATAAGCTGCACCTTGAGAGATAATGGGGAAAATATGAAATTTTGTGTACAAAACATATGGAGAGTTGTACTACTAAACCTGTCACTCTGAAGCAACATTGCCCATTTGAGGATCGCCATAGAAAGTAAATTGAGACTTTTCAAACTTTCATAACTTTCTCATTTCCTAACCGATTTTGATTTTTAAAAATTGCTTCTCTCTATCCTCTCTTTTCATTAAAATTGATTTTTCCCCAGGGTTTCATTCTCCTTTAACATTTGTCCTCTCTCAATGAGAATGAGCTGCTATCTTGAGTCTGGAGCAAAAATAGTCAATTCTGACTACTTACCATATAAAATTAAACAACAACAAAATCTTCTCTCGCATTCATGATGAAATTAGTCTGGTTCCTCTGCAAATTCCAGACCCAGTCAAAAATATTTATCAAAAATTGAAACGAAAGCTCACCGAACATTTTAAACACCAATCATTTTGCACCATCCGAAATAAATGATATTACAAAATATTAACAGAGTCTCATACGTCTGTGCAGAGATGTCGGGATCATTTAATTTTTACCGATTACTGAATACATATTTGATGCTTCTGACGATACAGTTTCATTACTGACATGATTGATGAGGATTCTCAAACCAAAACAGTCTGATTACAGACTACTCAGAGTTGTGACTATCACATTCACATATGAAATGCACAGGCATTTTACATAGCAGCGATCCGAATTCCGTTGCTAACTCTTGGCAGTTCGTCAGTGTCCACGTATACAGTTAGGTAAATTGATAGCTCTCTATCACCAAAATGAGATTAGTTCAATGGACATGATGGATCGGGAATGAATATTCTCCTCTCACCCAAACTAGGTCAATGATCAAAGAAAATCTACATCAAAATTGTTTTTCCTCGGCGAAAATAATAATAAAACATCGTTTGATTTATGAGGGAAATGCGACGAAGTTGAACGCAATAACTGATGTGAAGTTGATGTACTTTTGATGTAGAGATTATCCTCATCACCGCAAGACTCCAGAATGAATGCGCGTGTAGTTTGTTTTGGAAGACATTTCTTTTGCCGGAGTAACAAACTTTAATAGAAGATAAAGATATTATAGCAGTAAAGCAATGTACATAGAGTTATGTGTAGGCCTATATGAAGCTAAAAAGTTCGGCTCAAAGTTCGTACTATACCTTTACAAAATTATTTTTGCCTAACTCTACATTCTTGCTCTCGGTAATCAGTGATTTGGTAGAGTATGCTAGCCTTACTCAACTGCTCAAAGTCCAAAGGAGACATTTCCCCTCAAACTCTCTTTCTGGAAATGTATTTTGGGTAAGGTCCAGCGTATGTAGATTCATACAATATAGAGAGATACTTTGGGCCTGGTCTACCATGGACCAACTGGAGGTCCATGGTCTGTACCTAGGCCTACTCCATTTTTCAGTCGAAATACTCACTTCGCCTAGAAACTAGTCTACGATCCAATTCTTTGAAGCCGCAACAAGTTGTCATGACAACATTACTGATGAGGTGAGGTGTGCGCGAGGACTACTAGGACTAGCATCTATCAGAAAATACATATTGTTCCGAAATGTAAATATGTTCTATGATCCTGGAAATTATTTTAAGGCATTGTGCAAGTTGAATGAACAATGCCTAATCATGATGTTCCATGTCATTGATTATTCTTTTTGAATGATAATTTTTGTACTGTAATAGTTGTCATAAAATAATTGGGGGGGGGGGGGGGGTATTTGAACCCGGCATATAAATGAGCTGAATGGAATCAATATCATCTTGGAAACAAGAAATAACGTGACGCTCTTAAAATTTCCAGTTAGTGCCAAAAATAGAGGACTGAAAACAAACTTTATATCTTGCCCCTCCCAAAATCATTCTGCCTTCCTGCATGTCGATGGCACTGGTCATTATGCAACCTATCATGGCTTAAAATAGTCCCCCCCCAAAAAAAAAAAAAAAAAAAAAAAAAAAAAAGGGACTATTAAACTAACTTACCGGAATGCGGATGTTTCCATAGATTACTTCTGATTGAGCCCATATGCGGGTGATTTTCGACGCCCGGGAAAATAAGGAATTATTTGAAAAATAAAACACTTGTTTATGTGGTCTGTTCGCGCAGATTTGGAAGCAATTAATTAGGGGACCGTTGTCACGGTCCGATCGGCCGGATGCTGCAAGTTTTCAAGTCGTCACCGGTACATCGTCAACACTGCCGCAGAGTGAATGGTTGCACTCAAGGTGTCAAGGATTGGCGGTTCAGGCACTGGATTCTGGAGCAGAGGGTCGAATCCCCGTTGAAGTGCAGATGTCTTTATCTGTTTATCTGTTTATAGGCGACAGAATCCGCGGAGCATTTTGACAGATGGAGGGGGGGGGGGGGGGGTGTTGAGCATGTGAACTAGCATATTATTTTCTACGACATAAACATTCTACTCAAGATGTATGTGTAAGGTTGCTTCTTGTTGTTTTTCGTTGTTGTTGTTTTTTTTGGGGGGGGGGGCTGAGTGAGATGTTTCGGAGGAGAGAAATTGTAAAGATGTCTAGGTCAATGGAAATTGTAAATGTCTCAAGATTATAGAGACATTCTCTTAGAAACTCTTAAATTTCCATAAGAAAACCGTGACAACCTTGGTGCATAACACGACAGTGACCTCTAATAATAACGATCAACTCCAACGATGGCTCTTGGCCAGATTTTGATCGTATTAATCATCACTTTGGCAGTAAACGGGAAAACATATTTTTACAATTTCCAATATGAATCAACCAAAAACTTTGAATGATTGTTTTTAGGATTTCTTCTCCAGACATTAAGGTAAAGGATGATTCAATTTGGCTGTCGTAATCGAACTCATTCATAATATTTTGGAAGTGAAAGATTAAAAAGGTTTCAAGGAGTAATGACCGATCATAAGAAGTAAAAGAAAAAAATGAAGAGGAGGAAAACAGGGCCGTCTGTAAGAGATAGATATATAGAGAAAGAGAGAGAATGGGGGAGGAGAAGAGATAGATAGATAGATAGATAGAGAGAGAGAGAGAGAGAGAGAGAGAAAGAAAGTCTGTGTGTGTGTGTGTGCGTGTGTGCGCGTGTGTGTGTGTGTGGGTGTGTATGTGAGGGGTGTGCATTCGTGTGTGCGTGTGTATAGATGTGACTCTTCTCCCATTTGAAATCTCTCGCGGACAGAAATGTTCAAATTGTTGACGGCAAATTTGACAGTTTTCGGCAACATTGTCGATAACTTTAGTCCAACACCTTCCCTATTCAAAATCATCCCGCGATGCCCTGCTTTTAACAAGATATTGCACATATAAAACAGACATCTTTATTAATTCTGTAAATTGTGATTATTTAACGATATTTTATCATGTTTACAGCCAGGATTTCCATGTCACTAAACTGATTTTGCAAAGCTACATTTTGAAGAAGAAAAAAAAACTCTTGATTTTGTTTCTATTATACTATATTGGGGGGGGGGGGGGGTCGCGGTATTCAAGAAAAGCCCACTTCCGGGCAAAAATAAGAATAACTAGAGTTCATACTAACAAATATAAAGAAATTCATGTTCAAATTATATGCATTTCATAACGATTACACGTACAACAAGATTTTTTTTTTTTCTAACAAATTCCTACGATATGGTATGCAGACACTGATCATGCTGATATAAACATGTTATCCTCATCAGAAGTTCATCCTAATATTTGTCAGGAACACGTGATCAGATAAAGCTTCCGACTTAATGAATTGTATTTTTTTCCTTTTCAACATCTTGTCTTCATACTATATTCGTTTGCCAATTCCTGGAAATAAAACTTATGAGGACTTCCAAAACAGTATATCCCCACCGACCAGACCTTGTCATTCGATGCGGGAAGGGGTTCGTCACTGTTCCCTCTTTAGATTCCTAACTCCCATAACACCACCCCTTCTTCTTCCTCCACATCCCCTCTTCCTTCCCCTTCAATTCGAATTGTCACATCCTCTTAGAGCTTTATCCACCGTGAGCTGAACCAGATTGTATTCGACTTTTAGCAAAGCTTATCCAATCGATGGCATAGCCACCATGGCCACAGGGGTCATGTGCCCCCATTCGAATGCCAAGAAATAAAAAAAAATAAAAGAAGATAGAGAGTGAGGCAGGGGGGGGGGGTGATACGTGAAAAGAAGATGCTATGACCCCCTCCCCAAACCCTCCCCTAATCAAGCGCCCTGTTAATTTACATTTCGTAACCCAAGTAAACCCCCCCCCCCCAATTATGCTAGTGCCCCCTCAATGTATAGACCCACGAAATGCCACTGTCCCCAATCATTATCCGATCCTGGAACTTCCTAATTCAAACACAATTCCTGGGCCCTGTTTCATAAAACTTGTCATCAATGACAAGTTGCAATAACTGTTATAAGCTACTGAAATCCTTGCATCCGATTGGCTGAGAGCAAATTTGTCGCTAAAATTCACTGACAAGACACTTGATGAAACGCTACCCTGTAACCCAATTTATCTTCAAGATATTTCAGCTTCCCATCCCCCTCTCGTAATTATATTTCCTCCCAGTTTGCTAATGATTGTCATCTGTACATGGGGGTAATTAAAGTCGCACCTGTAAAGCTGTTAGGGATGATTTAAGAATCAAACCACGATTGGCAACAGATAACAGACATGGGATGATGATAGAGTAAGAATGTTCTTGCAATTAGAATGGATGAGATGAAATGCAGATCGATAATGTCTTCCTGAAAGTCCTTGACAAAAATTTAATCAAATCATTGCATGCTGAACATGAACAGATGAATACGCTATGTAAGTGAAGTACTGCAGCAATTCACATTTCAAATCCTACCAATTTCAATTTCTGTTAAAATAACATCAAATATCAAACTCAAATCTATTTCAGTTTGATTCAATGAGGAGCTGATTTTTATGATATGCCATATATCAGGACAACTATTCAGTTGATTGTTATTGCTGACAACTCACCTATTTCAGACAACTACTCCAGACAAATATCCATTTGGACAATCGTCCTTAAAATTACAAGGCGGACGCCATCGTCCCAATTATCTTCATACAACTAATGTAGGGTAAATGAATTTAAAAGGGGTTCGTTGTCAGGCAGTAGTTGTGCGGGTTATTTTCATAGGGGACCCTTGTCCTAGGAGATACTTGTTCCAATGTTAGTTCCCGGGGATAGTTGTCCTAGGGGGTAGATATCTGGAAGGGAAGGGGAGTTATCCTAGAATTCATTAAAGTGGAAAAATCTAGTAAAGAGAAGATATCAAAGTGGTCATAATTTCACATTAATTTGTATGTTTATAGAAATAAAAGAAGAATACAGTTGTATAAAGTAAATGATATGAAAATTTTTACAATTTGACATTACCAGTAATGAAAAGGCGATCCTTATCGTGACACAGGACATTAAGGAGGTTTTTCAATATTTTTATGTTTTAAGAAACGTAGATATAATTTGTAGTCAGTTGGGCAGAATAAAGTGAGACAAACATTATAATAGTTACAGAAAAGGATAAGTCAATGAACAAAAATATGACAAATGTCAATTGACTATCACAAACATGACATAGGACATTAGATATGTTTTGTCAATATTTTCATATAATTTTTTAATAGACAAGTAGATATTATCTGCCATCAGCTCGGCAGAATGAAATCAGACAAAAATTATATATTAATTGCAAGTTACAGCATAGGATAAATCAATGAACAAAAATATTAGAATAATTAATTGACGATCATTATCATTTCATGGGAAATTAAGGAGGGTTCTCAATAATTTGATATTTTAGTGGGGAAAAAAAGTAGATGTTATCTGTCGTCAGCTGGGCAGAATAACCTGTCATTATCTCGGGGTAACGGACAGGTTTGGATCCCAGCCCGGTGCTTGGGTAATTGGAAAAGTCAATGATCTCTCTCTCTCTGAGGGGGAAATGGAAAGTTTCCGCTAATTTGGGAAGTGAATTGAGGGGTGGGTGGAAGTGAGACTTACGGACACACAGCTGGCTGAGGGTACGGTGAGTGGATGGGTCTACATGTACAGACTGTGTGGAGAGAGAGAGAGAGAGAGAGGGGGGGGGGGAGCGGAGGGATGAAGAGAGGGAGAGAGAAAGAAAGAGATAGAGAGAAAGCAAAAGGGACCTCTGAGAGAGAAAGAGAGAGAGAGGGGGGGGGGTGGATGGGCAGTGGTGCGGAGAGATGGGAAAAGATGAGGGAGGGGGTGACAGACAGGAGAGGGAGAAGGGAGAACAAGGAGAGAGGGAGGAAAAGGGGGAAGAGGGAGGAAAAGATAAAAAGTCCATGAGAATAGATAGAAAGAGGGAGGGGGGAGAGAGAGAGAGAGATTGATTGTCGGTGATGGGCCATTGTGGGTAGATGGATGGGGGGGGGGGGGGATAAAGTGAAACAGAAGAAGGGCACGGGAGAGAATGGACGAGAGGCGTTACAGGAAAAGAACAGAAAAGATTCTTACTGACACAGGATGAGAAGACATAAAGCATATAGAGGGGGGAAATCTGGAAAACGTAAGAGCATGAAGAGAAAAACTATTGATGATGAAATCAATGGCCATAACAGATTGTGAAGTTTCTTAATCTGATAGGAATTTTCCTTTTGAAAAGTCATTAAAGAACACTTAAAGAGTAATTCCGAAAACAAATTCTTTCTCTACTCTCGATAGTATCAATTACTTAGTTGGAAAGGCGCTATGTATTAAAAAAATACAACAGTTATTAGTATTATTATCATTATTATCAAACAACGTCAAATTTTTCCATAAGATAAAATTCATACGTTTTGCTCTGCATTTTATCTTGTAAACCTATTTATTATGATAAAATCATGTGCCTCACAAATTACAATAAAATTCAAATCCAAGCGATCTGGACGTAGCAAAAATAAAAGGATTCTTTACACGTGTTGACTCTTTAAAAAAAATAAGGCTAAAGCAGCGTTGTTGTTTTTTTGTTTTGTTTTTTTTACCGAAATGCCACGCCCACCTTTTGTCCCCCTTGCACAGCCATTATTATGGGAATGACCCATTTTACCTGCAAAGCTGACCGTACTTTTCTCGAAATTTGGTCAAGCCACCCTTATGTTTGCCTGTCTTTAGGCTACTCACTGAGGTCGAGGACGGTTCCAACGAAAAGAAAAGTGAAAAATGAAGAAGAAGAATGGCACAAGAAGCTAGAAATACTACTAAAAATAACCACTATGTTATATTTAGCCCAGAGAGGAAATAGTAGAACTATTACATTCTCCGTTCTCTATGTTCACTTAGACCATGAAACTTTGTTTAAAGCTAATCCTATGTTTTGAATATGAGACTGCATTTCGAAAGAAACTGGATTAAAATATATAATTCCAAACACTTACTATTTTTCGTGTAGTAGAAGGGTTAATGGGACCAAACAAAATATGAGAAAACTATAGAAACTTGCTAGAAATAACCTTAATTGAAAAACACCATTCACGTTTGCACATAGAAGGATGCAAGTAATAAACGTTCGTAGCCATTGGGCCTTTACTAGCTCACTTTCCTGATATTTTGTTTGCTTTCGTTACCTAATATTGTACATTTTCTCCAAAAATCGGTTATCAGATATCATGTTTTTGTTGTCTTGAATACCCAGTGCAAGTTTCAGTTGAATCTATATATGAGAATAATTATATTTTCACTCATTTTCATAAAAGAACTCATTACTTCTTTAAAATAGCAACGCACTTCGGGGTCACGAAAGTGACCAGTCCACATCTATAAATATGTACAAGTAATTCAAAGGGAAGTTCGTCATTCTGTTCTCATTAAATGGTTAATGTCTCGTAAAAATATTAAGTTCAGCAACTGCGGGTACAATTTCTAAATTCTAATTCATAGGTGTAATTTCAAAGCTGTTAGAAAAGTCTCGCAAATCAGTGATTACCGCTTCAGATTGTATTATTTCTGAATGTCTTTGACCACATTTTCGCTGTGATCAGTACTCACGCGTTTTTGAAAGTGCAGTCTTGACTCTCCTATTTCATAAGATTATAAAAGCTACTTATTTTTCTTGTATAGATTTGACCTCACTTCGGTCGCAAACAGACCTAAGCTGTGTCAACTTTTTTTTAACAGAACAAATAAATGTAAGAACTCGAAGTGAACAAATAGGTGTCCGGGGTCCCAATTTCGGTCAAATCCCCTAGCCCCCTCTGGGATAGAAATTGGTTTTGTTTC
This sequence comes from Heliocidaris tuberculata, assembly GCA_025618425.1. NCBI lineage: Eukaryota > Metazoa > Echinodermata > Echinoidea > Camarodonta > Echinometridae > Heliocidaris > Heliocidaris tuberculata. The sequence goes on from CM046841.1 coordinate 15,320,039, forward strand.
ACTTCACGGGTGTTCCTGATCATGGGGGTCGACTTAAACTTGAGCCCGGTCCTTTGCAAGGAGGGTCAGCCAAGTTCTCTGAAAATAAGTTTCGGAAGCTGAGTGACCCCCTTGGGTCTATAGGTGGACATTGCCGTTTTGCAGATGACCATCATGTAAAGGGAAATCCTCAAGCAGGACCATAAATATCAACCTCAAAACCAAAATTCCTTCCTTGATAGACCACCCTCCATTACCCCTCACCCCAGTACTCCATATTCCCTTCAAAGACATTGAACGAGCCTTTACCCTGTATACACATGCGTAGGCTTGCCCGTTGCACGCGGGGCGTCGTTTCAATTGCGTTATAACCTGCGCTGATGAAGCCTGAGAAGGCAACTAGCGCATGCGCCAGTGATGCAATGCCATGTTTGCACTGTTCATTTTGCATTCCCTTTTTATATACGACGTCATTCTCAAATGGCGTTTCAAAGTCCGCAGCAGTCGTTGACGCAGTCCTCATGTGCAAAGGGCATTTTTATGATGATCGGGTGTGGATTAATTTTTTTTAAAATTTTCTTTTATAATTATCCTTCAACTGTGAAACTATTACAGATCAATATACTTATTGCATTGATACGGAATAAATTTACTTGTACTTACACTACAACTGTTAATGTCACGGAGAATGGACTCATCTTATATACGTCAGTATTAAAAGTAGGAATTGACTTTAAAAAAAAAATCTGTGTAATATAGGTCACAGGGTGAGCTGGACTATAGTTCTGTGATTGTTAGGACGGACCTATAATATTATAAAGTGACCCCTTCCCCTCCACCCAGGGGGTCATATTTGGCCCCTCTCCAAAAGCTCTTTCACCAAGGTCAATAAAAATGGACTTGACCCCGTGTATGATAACGACGGCGATTTTGTAATTTCACTGCAAACGACTTTTAGCAAGTAGGGCATGAACTTGTAACTTGTTGGGCAAACACTTTCAGAATTGATTACTTGGATGAGATAAGGAAAATAAAAATAGGGAGACATAGATATAGGAGAAGATAGAAAGTTTTGTTCAAACAACCAGTTTAAATGAAAGCAATGATTAATCTGAAATAAAGTACATGTCACGTGGAGAAGGTTTACGGTTCACCATGTGTAGTTAGAAGAAAGGAAATATGGAAATTGAAATGGAAAGACGAGAAAGGATGAGAAGAGGAAAATAGAGGTATTCTTTCTTGAAAATGAGTGAAGTCCTGAAAAGGACTGTAAACCAGATGAGATGAGCTGAATGTGGCTTGAGTAGCGATGGTTTGAGTAGTAGCAAGTACATGTCATGGTAAACCAAAATAGCCATCGATATGATTATCGTACCATGGAAGAACAGAGCCATTAGGTTCATGGCTCTGAAATGGGCTATCCATCCGTTTAATCATTCTATTATTTTTGTAAGTCTTTGAGTTTGTTATATTGTGATATTGTTTTTTATATGATTTTTCGGAAATAAAACAAACAATCATTGAAATTCTAATGTATTGACGTAGACAGAGGAAGAGGGAGAAGAGCGTGAGAGAGAAAGAGAGAGAGAGAGAGGGGGGGGGGTGGGGGTAGAAGAGAGAGAGAGAGAAAACGCAGTAAACTTAATGCTAGGATGAGAGAAAAGCGAAAGATGTACTTTAAAAAAAAATGTTATTGAAAGAGATACAGAGAGAAATTAGAGAAAAGCAGAGAAAGAGAGATACAGACACCGAGAGAGACAGAGACATAATACAGACAGGTACTTCAGTTGTACGGGGAAATAGATATTACAAGAGAGAGAGAGAGAGAGAGAGAGAGAGAGAGAGAGAGAGAGAGAGAGAGAGAGAGAGAGAGATAAGGGGAGGGGGCTCTACATGATACATGTCTTGGCTATATGCCCTTTTAAAATGAAGCATTCCCCTATGTGAAGAAACGTAGACACAGCACAGGTGCCACGCCCCCTGGTGTAACAGACACGCCCACCTGTCCCATTCACACACTTGCAGAACGCCTCCGTGCCAATAATTACAAGTCGTTTCCTCATGCCCGCTGCATGTCACATCACTCATCAAAGTTCAACGGCGTAAACTTTCAAAGTTCAAATCAACTTTCATTTGCCATTTCTAAACCGACTGCAATAAACTTTCATGACCAGAGAATTTCGTATAAAAGTTGAAAGGTTTGAACTTCATTCATTATCATTTTTCACTTCGGATGACCCCCCCCCCCCTTCATGTAAAGATACCTTCTTTTTTTTTTTACTCCGTGCAATTAATGTTAAATATCCTATATTATATTATTACTATTGTGAATTTTGATAATGATAAATTATGTTACCTTGCACTCTTCGTGACTCTGTATTCTCATCTTTACAACAGCAGCCACATCAACAACAACAGCATCAACACCAACAACCACAAAGAACAGCAACTGAAAACTATTTGCTTAGCATATTTTACTGGAGTCTAAAATGCTATGGATTGCAATCAAATCAGATTTTCTTTCTTTTTATTTTAATTCAACCAGAGATGTTTACGTTCGTATCGGAGATCAAATGGTGCCTTAATCATAATGTCTAAACTCATTGGTCTATAAAATTCATTATAGATCTCTACACGCAGTGATGATGCTATCAATATTCCAATTACTCAGTGAGGCAACCGTTTATGCAAATACTATGGAACTAAAAACAAAGAAACAAACAAAAAACAAACAAACAAACAAACATACAAACATGCAAACGAAAGAACAAAGAAACAATAACAGTTGTATAATTATCTTCCTTGAAACAAGATGAAAATGAGAAGTAGCGAATGAAAGGTACATTGAATGTCAACTATCCAAGATAGCAAGTGGAATGACTACAAAGTTTAATCTATAAATATGTAATAGATTCGGGATTTAGCACCTGTCAAAATGTATCTAAAAATACCAGATTTGTAAAAAAAATCATAGAAATATTTTAAATTGTTTCCTGCAGTCAGTGAGGCATGCAGAACCTCACCTTGATTTAATTTTTAAATCAACAGACTAAAATATTTTTAAAGAGAAGATTCAGTTCTAGTAAAGGTGAAAAATGACGTGTGAGCTTTCTCATTATTTTTATGTCATTATGTTAGAGAATCATAGTAAAAATGCCCCCCTGAAAGGAATCTCTTCAAAGGAGGCGAGATGGCTCAGTGGCAGAGCAGAGGACCCGGGTTCAAAACCAAGTGGATGCGCTAGTGCTTTTAATTAATTAATCGATTGAGGCACTAACCCATATTACCAAGTCCTTCGGAGAGGACTTGAAGCCGTGGGTCCCTAGGTTGCTTACCGACAAGCATCCACTTGCTTTCTCAGCAGTCAGGTAAAATAACACATCAACCAACCACCAATGCGCCAATATTCAAAATATGCCGAGAAAAGTCTGAACCGAACTTTCGTGTCGCATGTGTCAGTGTGTGTGTGAAAGACCATGGAAAGACCTGTAAGTTACATTTCCCTGGAAAGACCCACATACTCATTTTTGTGTGCAATAATGTTCACTGTTACCTGTATGTGATTCTCAGCAAGATGTAGTCAACATCCTATCATTTTGATGACTGAAAAACCTCAATATACCCAATTATTTTGCTGTACCACATAATCTACCTTTCTCGGTTTTTTCTGTAATCATAGTGCAATCGCATGACCAGAAATCAAACTTCATCTTTAAGATGCTCAAATCTTGAAGTTTGTCAGAAGTTATAGGAAAGAATAGCAAGATCCTCCTGAAGGGTAAGACAACAATCGTGTCCTAAAGATGGAAAGAATTCCTGCGAAATTCAACGGATATCCAATCCCTAAATTGAGATCGGCACAGAATAGTTATGCGGTCAAGAGGAAGAAAATATTTTGGTTCGGAAATCATTGAGGTCTGGTTTTCGAGTCAATTCGGGGTGAAGGATGGTTGAGAAAAAGTGCAAATCCGGACGGGACTGTTTTTTTTTTCCCGCTCTTTTTTCTCTCTTCTTCGTTATGTTCTCCTTCCAAATAATTAATTGCCGGATTCAGTTTATTCCATTACAGGTGACTCCTTGTAGATAATGTATGCACAATGGCGTAGCTGCTGGGGCATGGGGGCTCATGTCCCCAAATCGCATGGAAATAAGAAAGAAAATAAAAGAGAGAAAGAAAAAGAGAATACAGAGAAGGAACATGACAAGAAGACGACAGGGCCCCTCCTGCAATCTTCCCCTGTTCAATGGCCTTGTCACTTCGTATTTTATCTTGCTCGAAAGATCAATGCCCCACCCCCCCCCAAAAAAAAAGCATGCCAGTGCCCCTCAATGCCGGGACCAACGCTACAACAAGGAGCAAATAACAATCTGAACGGCAGGGTATGATTCAGTAGTCGAAAACACACCTGATTTATTTTATCATATTTCTATTTTTTGCAATGTTTCCGCTGATACCGTGATAAGAGAAAACATACGGAAAATTACTAAACCTCGTACAATGGATATAAATCACCGTCGAGTTTAGCTCCCGAAGACTACATGTGATGGAATTTTTGAGCTAGAAAAGCGCTATAATGTAACCTATTTTGACAGGTTATTTTTGCCACGCGAGCCCTAAAGTGCTCGGCCATAAACCCATCCCTTATTCGGGACCAAATTCGCTAACAAATTCAATTCTTTCCTCATTCTTCATCACCGGGCGGAGGATAAAAAAAAAAAAAAAAAAAAAAAAAAAAAAGAGTGGGGGATGTGGAGAGAAAGAGGGGGTTTGTAATAAGAGTTCCGGTCAGAAAAAGTACTTTGACTTGAACTTTTCCATGCAACGAGATTGGGTGAGACGTGAAGAGGAGGTGAGAATGGTTAAAGACCAATTTCCACACTTGTCCGATTGAATGTGTTTCTTCCATTTTAAAGTTTGGTGGCAGCAGTGACATAAAAAAAAAATGGAGTTAGGACTACTACTCATCGAGGACAGTATTCTGACTAGGGGCCTTACCAGAGGGAGGGGGAGGAGGAGGGGGGGGGGGGATTCTTTGGGTACATTTTGATTTTCGGGAAATATCGGGAAATCACGGTTACACATTTTTCTTCTTCTCTCTTCTCCCCCCCCCTTTATTTTCATTCTTTTTCTTGTTGGAAAAACTGAAAACAAAAAGTGAAACATCTGTCGACAAATTTCAAAAGCTTAGGGGGGCGGGGTTGTTGGACAATTTTGGGCTATTTTGTCGACAAATTTGTTTGACAACACCCCCCCCCCTCCCCATCTCCCATTCGTGATGATCTCGGGACGCCCCTTTTGACAACCGTAATATCAGTAAGGTCTTTGATGTGGATAGGATTTTACTAGAACATCGATTTAAAATCACAATTATCACTATTGTCTTTATTTTATCTGAAGCTTGTACACAGGTACTGTACATAAAAGTAACCTAGTTGTGCACGACAGACAAGTAAATTAAAAAAAACTATTAAAAAAAACAAACAAACAAACAAACGTGATGATCTTAGTACGTACGCGGGTCAGAAATATTAAGAAAAATAATGAACATTATGTTCATAATTCATAATTACGGTGGTTTACCTGTAATGTAAAGGCATTGGTGTACCATTGCATTCTAGACACTCTACACAATTTTTGCTTTTGTTAAAGAAAGTGTAGAAACTGCAGTACTGCTGCTATATGTTCTATAAGTAAAAGTTTTTTTCTTTTTGGTTTTTTTTTTTATACTAGCAATGAAATCTGGAATTAGGATACTGAAAAGAAAAAAAGATTATCGAATTCATTTGCCCCCAAATTGACCTCGGTAGAAACCGCATAGAGCAGTGCGTGTAAAAGTGCCCTTAACAGAAATGATTTTTCATTTCAAATACAGACCAGGTAATATCAATCAAAAAGAAATTCAGGTGGTTTTCCCATCCAGCCACCAGGCCATTGACGCAATTCAACACACGGGATGACAATTCCATAAATTCGCGATATAACGTTTTATAACTTTCTTCTTCAACAATTGGCCCCTATTATTCATCTCCTGTAAAAGTTTAGAAGGCATTTGATTTCATTTGACAAAACCACGAGAATGTCGACCTCCTGAAAAGCTATTCTTTACTCTCTCTCTCTCTCTCTCTCTCTCTCTCTGTCGCTTTCCCCTTCTCTCTCTATCTCTCATCTTCTATTTGACTCCTCTTTTTCCGCATCTCTCTATATCTCTTGCTGTCTCTATCTGCGTGTCTATAGCCATTACGTCCCCATCTGTCTGTTCTTTCTTTTCTATTTTCTATTTTCTTCATTTCTCCGTTTGTTTGTTTATTTGTTTGTTTGTCTGTCTGTCTGAATCCGCCTCTGTCACCCTGCCTCTCTGTCCATCTCTGTTTTCTGTTTATCTGTCTGTCTGTCTCAGTCTCTCTTTCTCTCTCTAGCTTCTCTTTCGATATCGGTCTACTTTTCTATTTGTCTGTCGTCTGTTGTCTCTATGTCTGTCTGTCTGTCTGTCTCTGTCTCTGTCTCTCTCTATCTCTTTATCTGTCTGCTCGTATGTCTCTGTTTATATATTCCTACATATCTGTATATAGCATAGAGTGTCTCTCTGTCATTCTCTATAGGCCCCTATATTCTTCTTTTTTCCTTTCCTTATTCTTCCCCCCCCCCCCTCTCTCTTTCTCTCTCTCCTTCTCTCCATAACAGACGGAGAGGATTAATTCGACACAATGCTGGCTATGTTTTTTATTCCGGAGGTATTGGAGTGCAGCAGGTCAGAGGTCACATACGTGTCATGAATGTGGTAAGGTAAGAAAACCGAAAGGTCAAGGGTCATGCCAATGGCTCCTGTGTTATGACTCTCTCAAATGTTAGGGGTATCATTGCCCCTTATACATTTTCTTGTCAATGAATTTAGTCTCTGTTAGACAGCCGTTATTTGTATATTTGATGATTTGTCTCATCCCATGAAACCAAGAATCTTCTGCCACGATATATTTTGTTATCCGATTTCGATAATCGCTGTCAGTATTTGTTTCATCAGCCCACCCCCCCCCCCAGACGCTCTCTGTCTGTCTGTCTGCTTGTTTGTGTTTTTGCCCTTGCAACTCTTGAAATCAGTACGGAAAGAAATCGGAAATTGATTAACACATGCCAATTTTTTTTTTTTTAACCCAAATGTAGCCTTCAAATACCCCTCTCTAAGTAATAATGGTCCATCCTTTTTCAGTATCATTTCAGAAAGTTCGGTAGATATATACCCTTCTCATCATCCAAACGCCTCGTTTTTTTACTAGACACGATTCAAAAAATTACAAGCCAAAAGGTCTATAACTAAAACTCAAGGAGGTATTAGTACCTCCTTGTAAAAACTAATCGTTCTAATATCATTTCAGCCAAAATGTTGTTATGCTAAAGAAAATAATTAGGTATATTTTCTTATATTTTTTTAGAGCATTTGAAACAATATGCTCCATAAGCATGATAAGACAAGGTTTGGTGATAGCTTCGAAAGAAATCTGCATATGAATGACTGCATATTCATAAATGTATGTGACGTTACGCCTATTTTTATTTATTTTTTTTTCCTCTTAACTGATTGTTAATTTTACTATTTTTTTAAATGACAAATGTTTTTTAGGATCATATTTGATAATGTGTTTAGCTAATTAGTATATATCTAACTAGTATAGTGAGTTTTTTTTCCGCAAGCACGTTTAGTCATACTTTTATTTATTGCCATCGTATATATATATATATATATATATATATATATTTTTTTTTTATTTATTTATTTTTTAAATAATTTTTTTGCTTGAATTATAATCAATGTGCGTGAATTCAATGACAAACAATCATGCACAAGATTGGTCGCTGAGCTCTGTAAGTGATCAACACAGACGATTGTGAAAAATCACATTAGCGCGTCTTTCGATCGGAGACTAGACCAAACATAAGATTGAATGATGGAGAAAATGAAGACATTCCGGGCACACGCTTGCGTCTATTTGATAAACATTTTGATAAGTTGATGTGATTCCACAAGATTAGAAGATACCTGGAGGTATAGTTTGATTGTAGGTGGTCTTTTTTTTCTTTTTTTTGAATAGCTTCACACAAACCGACACTCGTGAAAAAATTACCCTGTATGATATTTTGAAATTCATCAGACTCAGGTTTTGATAGCGACTGCAATGTTTTAGGGTCATTGGGTAATGGTTAAAATATTGGTCACAGAGTAGATCCTTCAGCTGATTTTGATTATGAGTCAAATTTCAATATATTCGCCACCTAGCAAAAGAAACTTGATCCGTGTTTGCATCACTTATTTTTGTTTTTGCAGTGTTAGCTTATAACCTAGTATGTTATCGTAAATCTATTTACACTTTTATTTCTTGGTTTCGAGAACCCCAAATCAGGGCGCTAATTTATCTTCGGGATAATGGGGGGGGGGGGGGGGGGGCGAACATTAATTATTATTTTAAACTAAAAATGATACAATTCCATTTTAGAAAGTTTCATTTCTAGAACTCAAGATGACATTAGTCTTGAATTACAAAGCCTATAGTTGTACAGAGTGGTAAAGCTTACGGCGTTCTCATATATTGAATGGAGGGGGGGGGGGGGGTCAATCTGGTTGTAATGAGCCGTCTCGGGGGTCAGGTCAAGCTCTTATGACCACCCTCTCACCTACCCGTATCAGCCCCCGTCTTGGCTGGCCTAGGTTGGGCCCTCAGGCCTGACCACCTGAGCTACGGTACCCTGCTGATCTAGAGTCACCTCAAATCTTGCACCCCCTCGAATCATGATTTTTTTTTCCCCCTGCGTTTTTATGACAATGTTGAAGATTGTTATAGCAGGGCGATATTAAAACTCACATCTCTTTACCATAATGCCATATATTAAAGGCCTCTATGAAGAGATTAATGTTCATATAAAATTCGTTTAAAAGGCAGGATGTAGGATAGGGGGGTGGGGAAGTGTAAACTTCAAAGTGCCACGCCCCTTTAATTCTCTGCATTGCATTATTCCAGACTTTCGCGAACTTGCCTCAGTGCGAACGCCATTTGTTTTCAAGGCAACAAGTTAACTTGTAAGGTAGTAATGCATGTTCATTTACCATCGAACAAAAAAATTATTTAAAAAATAACTTACAATTAAACTCTGTTGTTGAAATTCTCTATATAATTCAAATAATGCGAACTCGATTTCAATAAAAAACAAAACAAAACAAAACAAACGAACTATATCATATTAACTTTGCCCAGTTGACTTCCATGGCTGAAAACATTCATGTGATATCCACCTCTATCTCTGTATCTGTTAAAGCTTCATGTTCGTACCTGGGACATCATTGATAACCATCATCACCGGGAAAGACAGACGACACTTCTGTACCAGGGACCACATCCCACTGGACAACGGCATAGCAATGGAGTGAATCAGTTAGGGTCTTTTAAGGACGAGAAGCAAGTTGACAAGGGGTGTTGACAGATGTTATAAGGGATTGTTTCATCGTGCCTATAAACACAAATAAATCAACGACTGGGACTGAAGGGAATTTCGGCTACTCATTAGAAGGCTCTCACATTACACAATTTGGTGGGGTTTGGGTTTTATTTAGGAATAGGTTTGAAGTGAGTTTGTAATATACACGAAACAAATTCAAACTTTATTTCTGTAAAGACATTCCCAAATGCCATGTTTACAACAGCCCACAAACCCCTTGGCGGTGCAAAAAATTAATGCTTTTTATTTACAACGTGGTTAGAACCTATACAACCGCAGCAAAGAAATTGTGGGCGTGTAGTGGGGGCAATTCTTCTGTATTTCTTGTTTCATAATGTTCAATTTTAATATTATTTCTTTTTGTTTTTCATCAGTTTGTCTACGTCGTGATCTCCAGATTTATCTCGATCATCCATCCACCTCTCCATGTAATCGTTTTCCCATATAGAAACGCGCGCTCTCTCTCTTTCTCTCTTTCTCTGACTATAACCACCGGCACCCAAATGCATGTATGTAAAAAACTGTATAGCCATCATGGCACTCTCTCCTTTGGCAATTGTGATGCCATCCCCGCCCCATTTATCTCGATTTTTCCCCTCTGCATTTGGTTGAAATAAATTCAGCATGGAGCTACAAACATCAATATGGTTGAAGCCTCATAAAATTAGAAACGACACAACCTAACAGCCCCCCCCCCTTGACCCCCTCCACTCGCCCCCTTCCCCCTCCAATATCACCTCTGCATAATCCGAAACCCTCCCTACCGTTTATCTCAATACACTACATTTTGCCCTTTTTCCTGATCCACACATTTCCCAATGGGTGTCGAACTCTCAGGTGGGCTTTTCCTACGTTTGGTTATATAATCGTAACTGACATACCCCTGGGTCCACCCTCCCCTTTACCCCCTCCCAGGATCCCTTAAATGTTTCTCTTTGGTTGTAGTATCCATGGTTTCTCGGCCCCTCGTATCGTCACGAAAATCCACCCCATCTCGCCCTTTTCCTGAGCCACACATTTTCCCAAGGGTGTCGAACTCTCAGGTTAGGTCACCACATACCGAAGTGATACATTACAGTTTATTTCCTAATTTCGAGTTGACCTCACTTCTGAGGTCACCCAACCCCGGGCTATGAGCAAAATCAGTGCCCCTGTTTTTTTTCGCCATGCACCCAATCCATCCACATAGGTACATAGCTTTTCCACATAATTAACCTATGTAGAAGATGTTATTGAATACTATGTTGTATGTATGGAATTTTGAGATAAAAGAGGTCGTAGAGGTGAGCTAAATTGAGGCCAGGAAATTTAAAGAAGGTCGCAGGGAAGGGATGCCATCAAACAAATAGATTCAGGCCAAGGTGAAATAAGTAAAAAAAAAAATCAAAAGAATACTCATAATTTCTGTTCAATTTTATCCTTTGAAAAAACAAAAATCGAGGACAACACAATGAAATCATGAGAAGAAAGCGGGAGCAGTATATGAAATTATGTGCACATAATTTATGTATGTCACTTGTCAGTTGGAGAGTTTCAAGCTTTTTGGTGTTTCTTGATCTTTGCGATATTTCATTCTTTCATCTCTTCCATCACTTCCTAATTAACTTTTTTGTTTTGTTTTGGAGACTGCTGAGAGATCTTGCCAATTTTTTGGTCGCCCAATGGTTGCTCAAAGGTCCCCATCCTGTGGAAAGGGGGAGGGGGTGGGGGCTTTACTCCTTGTCACCTCTTCCTCCCTCCCAAAACCTAACCATCCCTTTGACTTGGGCAGGGGCGTTTTATCAACTAAAAAGCATTTTCAATATAATCGATTTTGTTGCGTGATAACCGATCGGATCGATGAAACACCCCACGTATAAGTTACTTTTTTTCCTTCTTTATCATCTGGTCTCTCGTCCCAATCTCTCTCTTTCTTTCTCTTTCTCTCTTTCGCTTTCTCTTTCTTTCTCCCTCTTCCTCCCTCTAAATATATACTATATTGTATGTGTCCTAGAAAATGGTAGACAACATGCGTTTCCTTTAGTTTTCATTCCTTTTCAATTAAGTTAGAAAACAGACTGGAGCTATTTTACGTGGTCACTCAATCAAAGAAATTGTGCTCAATTTACTAATTTGCTATCTGACCTTCGCGTGTTGAAGAATCGAGTCAGGAAACCGTTTAGACTAGTCTTACAAATCAAACTCTATCTGATAAAGATTCCCCGTCTTATATCGACTTACCGAATAAATGAAACAGATAATAAATAAATAAATAATATTTTATTATTATTATCATTATTAAATCCTGAACGCTAATATTCTAACAGCGCCACGAAAACGTAAGTAAATGTCGATTAGTAACCAGTGCACTTTAAAAGTTGGAAGCAAGGATCTTGGTTACCCAAACCTTAGTACCGATTTGGAAATTGGGATTCGAACCCGTAACCTCTTGATGGGTAGGCTACAAGAACTACAACTGTCTATTATTATTCGGTAGCTTTGTTGCTCTATTGCAAATCATTTATTGATAATTGATGGTGTATAAAGAGTCTCCACATAAGAATTGAAATACAGTGAAATGAATGTCAACCTCCAGGAGCCTATATAGAGGCTTTCCACCAAATGATCCAGGGGGGGGGGGGGGGGATGGGGGGGGGAATTATTATTCACCATTATTTCAGATACAGGGAACTGTCAGAGCACATGCTATGACAATCAGATAATAATATTCTTAATATCATGCTTGCTTTAAAATGTATTCATTGTTCACTGCCTGAAATAATCTAGGGAACGTAGAATTGATTTGATAATGTTACCATACTGTCAGTTGTTTTATGCCGTTGCTGGGTTTTAGATTAAAATTTGTGAGTAAACGCCCGACCAGGTAGACTAGCAAAACCACGCGCCGGGAGCAGAGTGAAGACGCCGAACAATATGCACATTGTAGACTGAAGATAGCCACACACAGGTGATTTGATACTCCGTCTGACCCTACGGTGTCCTCATTGAGGACACGCGAAGAATGCATTCCAAGGTCATGCGTCGAGAATCCAAACATTTGGGAATTGCTATTTGCATTATACTTTCTCGACGATTTCCTCCATAACAAATTAAACAGGATTGGTGTTTACTGATATCAATGGAGGAATTCGCAGAACTAATAGAAATGTATGTGATCATTGTACTGAGAAGAAACTATAACCGGAAAACAGAGGCCATAGGTATATCCGCCTATCTGTATCATTTCTGCAGCTAATGGAGACATAGGCCTTGAAGTAAACCAGTTATGAATAGTTTCTAATGAAAATAGCTATTTATACATTTGATATCTACCTTCTAGACGTCGAAGGTGGAATGGATAATGTTAATAATATCATAACATATCGACCACTCACTTGTCCATGTAGGCTTTATGATGGGATTTGAGAAGGCAAACACCGTATATTTCGTTGATTTATTGACGACAACGAAATTATTATAAGATATCACTGCTGTAAATCATTACATTAACATCCTTCACCGAAGTAAACATCATAATTATCTAGTATTTATTAATATCATCATCACTATCACAAAAAAATTACTACCACTATACCTCCAACACTATCATAATAACCTTCATCACCACCACCACCCCTACCACCACACCACCATCGCCATCATTATCATCACCACCACACTACCACTACCACCACAATCACCAACACCACCATTATAACTACCAGCACCAGCATCAGTACCACCACCATCATCATCACCCTTACTACACCAATACCACCACCATCACCACCACCATCACCCTTACTACACCACCACCATCACCACCACCATCATCATCACCCTTACTACACCAATACCACCACCACCATCACCACCACCACCATCACCACTACCACCCCCATCACCACCACCATCACCCTTACTACACCACCACCATCACCACCACCACCACCACCACTACCGCCCCCATCACCACCACCATCACCCTTACTACACCACCACCACCGCCACCACCATCATCATCCCCCTTACTACACCAATACCACCACCACTACCACTACCACTACCATTACCACCACCACCGCTGCCACCACCATCACCACCACTATAACCACCACCACCACCACCACCACAGTCACCATCACCATCACCATCACAACAACCACCACCCTGTACTTCATCCACTGGCATTCGTCATAATCAATAAAGAACAACAACATGTGTTTAAACGGTTAGTGTTGTTTTTGTTTATTCTTATGTATTGCTGTGGTGGTGGTGGTGGTGGTGGTCACTGGTGGTTTACGTCACTCATGAGTAGATTTCCAATTACTAAAGCGAAGTGGGATGCAATGTGACTCGAAGTCGACTACTGTTTACGGCATCTTATGGGTGTACTACCGACACTGACCTGCATCAATTATCTTTATCCACCATTTTAAATACCACATTTTCAACAAAGATCTCTTTTATACAGAAGGCCCTCTATTTATTTTTAAAAACATTCTAAAATAAGTATCAGACACTGCATTCGAATGGGTGATGTTAGTTCAACAAGGATCCTCTCTGATGACCTGTAAAAATAATGTTGTTTGTGGCACTGATCAAACAAATTTTCAATATAACTGACGAAATAAAATGTTCTGTCCTTTTAAAATAATTAAAGCGCAAGGGCAAACATAAAATATTTACAAATAGGACTGTACATGGGTCACTTGATAATACCTTGAAGTCTACAGTACATAAATACTGTATGTTTCATGTTAGCCTCCGGATCCTTTCCAGGGGCTAATCCATGATTTTTTTTTTCAATGGGGTCACAATTTCGATTGTTCTATGACAAGCAAACAAGCAAGCAAAAAAAAAAGAGTTTTCATATTTTTCAGGTCCGTTTATACGGTCGAGAATTTTAAAGGGGGTCATTTTTAGGGGGTAATGTACTTAAAGAATGCCATTTTGATTTCAGGGGTGGAGAGGACGGGTTGCCTGTGCCCCCCCCCCCTAATTCCGCCAGTGCTTCATCGACCAGATATTCACCCCAGACAAACTTGTTATTGGGTGAGCCATTACACTTTATTTCATCGCATTACCGACTTCACCTACCAATATTTTGGCCTCGCTTTTACGCGGCAAATTGACGATTTTTTTTCCTCTCTCGCCATCGTTCAATCGTCGGGCCTAAGCTAGACTGACAAATGTGATCCGGACGAGATAGCGACTGCACTCTTCATCGACGGATACCTGGCACTACAGGGCTTCACCAAGACAAATGGAAAACCCATCACTAAAATCGGCCCTGATTCAGCCCGAACATAAATACTTCCGGGAAGTGTCGAATAATATATTTTGTGGCACAGTTTGTCTCGTCGAAGTGCCAGGACGAGCATCATTACGATGAACATTCCAGTACTAGTATTTTCATGCTGTAATTTGCGAGTAGCGAAAGTGCGCATATTATCGAATCAAGTTTTTTTTATTGCATTAGGATATCAAATTTAGGAATGCATTATTGGAGTATTGCATCATGTCACCTCATGTGACCTTTATTCTAAAATGAACGCGATGCAGATTTTTTTCATCGTGAGGGAACGACCGAAAATATAATTTTTATAAGCATCGATTTGCAGAGGCTCTCCCTACTTTATACCTTAAAATCTGCTTGAACATTTGCCTAGTACCACAGAGTAGGCTTACTTGTACAGACTGTAATTTATTTTTATGTAGGCCTGCTATAAAGTGCATTGTCTTAAAACACTGAAAAAAAAACTTTTAAACTTTTCGGGACTGGAACATGATTTTCATGATCATAGAATATAATATAACTCCTTAGCCTGCAAGTCTATGAACCCCCGGCTGAGCTGAAGTAACATCTCTTCCCTCCCCCCCCCCCCCCCCCCCCCCCATGAAACTGTCGTCTGCTACTCACAGTACGTAACCATGACAACGGGATGCATTGAAATACATCTCACGCCGGTGGTGGTAACCTAAACTAGATTAATGATGTAATGTCATGAGAATGAGCTTAGCCTCTGCGATGAAAATCGCACGAGCCACGGTGACCTCGCATGACCCCATGACGACTAGAGACACAGGTGAAATGAACATAATGGATTTGAAGAGAGGAGGGGAGAGATTGAACTGGAATTCATGAAACGCGGGGATCAGGGCAGTGGATTGGTGATTGGAAGAAAAGTGACAAGATGGCAAAGTAAATGTACTTTACCATGTCGAGTATGTTAGGGTATGTCATTGTAGGCTATATCAGCAAAGACTGATGAGAACGTTAGGGTATAAGTAAGGATCTTGCGATATTAAACGAACAGAGAGCAGGGAGATATCAAGAAAGAGAGAGAGAGGGGGGGGGGGGCAATAAAATGAGAAATGGGTAGAGAGGCTAGGGTGGGGAGTTGCGAGAATGTGAGAGGAAGATATTGGCTTAATAATGAAGAGAGAACATGAAGACAGAAAGAAAGAGAGAGAGAGAGAGGGGGGGGGGTAAAGGGAGAGAGAGACAGAGACAGAGAGACAGAGATAGAGTCAGAGAGACAGAGAGATTATTGGATGAGGCAGACGGCACTTGCCACCTTCTATCTGTTTATTGAAAGCTCATCGGATAGCCACTAGAAAATAGAGACAATATCATACATTTAACCATGGGCCTACCAAACTGCTACATATCTGCAAAAGGTTTATATGCCCCAACCAAAATACCTATACCCCCCCCCCCCCTCCCCTACCAACCCACCCGTCCCAATCAACTGGAATTCAAAATTCTGAACAACAAGTGAAGTCGACAACCTCGGACTACCTTCTACCCCAGGGTGTCCGGAATACGAGTTCGATTTCTCGAATAAGCAAAGAGAAATTAAAGAGAAAGTTGGTTTCTGGTTAAGATGAAAAACAATTTGTGAGTTTTCTCGGGGTTTTTTTTTAGTCACTTTGGAAGAATATCATTGTAGAAAATGTTCCTTGTAAAGGACTGCTTTTCAGATATCCTCATATTCGTTAAATGACAAGAAATAGCTGAAAATAATGTTCGGACCAAAAAACTTTCATGCCACATGAGAGTTTAGTCCCATATACCCGTTTCTGTGTACAGTGCATGTGACCTGCAGCAAGGCTAAGTAAATTTCTCCTCATTCTGTTGATTCCAAAACCTCACAGTATACACCAATTTCTATGTAGGCCTAATACATAATCAACCTTTTCCAATTGCTTCCAATAGTCCCAGACACCTTCTTTCACAGTGCAGTCACTCAACTTTCTCTTTAAGGGGTTTTGGATGGTAGTAAAATAAACCTATTCATTGGTCATGTTATTCCAACCTCGCTGACTGGTTCTCTCTCTGCATCCCCTTTCCACAAATCAGCTTCGGAATATCGCATTACGTGACCTCTAAAATCCCTCCTAAATACTTAACTTCTGGGCTCAAAAGCAACCCTTTCCATTCCATTCGTCCCCATTTGCAGCGAAGTTACAAATCGTGCAAATAAAATTCATTACCCGCTTAGCGTTTACCGCTGCCCGCCCCCCCCCCCCCCATAACTTCAACTAAAGATACTTATGATACTCGTGGGTTATATTCATCTAGTGTCCATTCATCTTCATCCATTTACCAACACCAAGTTAACCCTTTCTTTTACTATGTTTACAGTAAATTTATGTTGATAAAAACGAGGTCAATAGTATTGTTCGCATTATTCCGCGGAGTGATATGACCCATTTATGATTTAACCACATATGTAATCACGGTAATTGGACCAATACCATGTGTGTGTTTGCGTGATTCCGCAGTTAAATTGAATGTGCTTACATGCGAAGCGAAGAGGGGGGGGGGGGGGGGGGGGGCTGATCTACTCAACATCTGTACCCCTCTGAATAAGTATATCACACCCTATACCCCGGGTCTCTCACATTCACTTGGAGGATTTCACATAATGGATGGAAAGCTTGTTTTCTCAATAGTTCAGGAGAAGGGTAAACCAATGTGACCTCAAGAGAGGGGACTGTACCCTCGTAGATCGGGGTCAAGAAGCCATACTACCTTGTAGAACCAGCTAGAAGGCTCATACCCCCCCCCCCCCTCCCCCCAAACTCCTCGACCAGACACTCCATCTTCCTTATATAGTCCTCGGGCACAGAGGCCCAAGGAAGACTACCAGTCCTAGCCTCTTACCCAAATACTGACTCTAGCCTGCACGTCTGACATGTATGATGGGATCTACTAAGCATCGAACTAATAATTCCTAAACCTCTAATTGAATATATAGGCCTATATGTAGGACCAATTGAGGTAGACCAAAAATACCCCTTTGGTCCGCCATAGACCAGCATGATAGGCGTGTGCAAGGATGAGTATCTATGAATCTTATTTTTTTCATAATCTGGGCCGACATTTTAGAAATCCAATCCACAATCAAATCCTGGTCCTTCAATTTTAAGAACAACTGATAAAGACCCCAAAATCAGTGACCATTCTTTTCTTTTACCTGTTCCATGATGGAACAGTATATTAGTATGCGAGTGTCCTAAATTCTCTGGCATAAAATTTTATGCACAAAAATGATTTACTGGAATGGAATTCTATCATACTTTGGCACGAGGGTTAAAAAACCCGTATATTATTTTGTGACATGATTAGTATTACCCATGGTGCTTTAATGTCCATTTCCGATTATAACAATCATGACAATGTTCTACACTACTCACCGAAACGTACTATCACGCGATATGCAATAATGTCAAATCATGAATTCAAGCAAATAATTAGAGCATAACCTCATCATAATTTCCGATCGACCGGCCGACCTCTACACGAGCAGCCGTGGACGTAAAACATCTATCTACACAGGAAACCAATATAGGCGAATATTGTGCATTGACCTACCAATTCTCATATATACATTCCATGAAAATGTCAAAACGATAATAACGCAAACATTTTGTGGTACAAGCGAGCGACCTTTGGAGAAAAAAAAAATGCATTTGGTAGGCTTTTATTGTTTATTTATTGCTTGCTTGTACTTTGGTGCGTGATAGAGAGGAGTGAGGTTGAGTACGACGATGCGGGAGAGATGTTCGAAATCGTTGATGGCGTCAAGTTGAATGTTTCCTCCTAAGAAGTAGACGTCATTAGATGAAACGACAGTCACACCAATGCTGAAGACATGAGATTGAAGTTTTCAGTGGTTGGTTGTGTATGTCTAGTATTTTTACTAGCATGATACAATATATATATATATATATATATATATATATATATATATATATATATATATATTGTAAGTAAGTGACCCTATATGGATTATTGCTAGAGATTCAGAGAAAATGAGAGATAGAAGCGAAGAAAGAGGGATGGAGAGAGAGAGAGAGAGGATGAAGGTATATTGTGGTAAGAGTGGGAAGGGGTCTATAGTAGAGTAGAGATGGATATAGAAAGAAGAAGGGAGAGAGAGAGAGAGAGAGGGGGGGGGCGGGATGGGGGAGAGGTTTGAAGAGGAATAGCGAAAAACTGAGATATGATCTCGAGAGACAAGAAAAGACTCAGAGACGACGGTGATAAGAAATCTCTTTCGAAAGAGATTTATACCACCTCGTCCCCAGGAATCTTGTCTGGTTGAAAGGTTGCAGCCGACTGGACTAGATGGAGGGTTATCATCAAACCACCAATCTGCATCATTTATGGTTTTTATCTCGACCCCCTCAAAGTCTCACCGCAACCACTTGTTTGAGTCGCTCTCGTGAAACAGGTTGATAAGTCTCCCGTGTCGCCATGGTGATACCCAGTTAAAGGTGGTTGCAGGTATCTGCAAAGCATCCTCAATCTAATCTAAAGGACATCTGAATTGAAAAAGAATGAATCTAACAGAGCAATCTTTGATTTAGCTGTGTATGTGTCGCGTTAACACGGTTGCCTTGGTAACGCATGTTATCAGCAAGAATCCACCGTACTGAATCGTGACTTCAAAATTTGATTGTTTTATTGTCCTTCCCTCCTCATTTAAAAGTATTGTTTCGACGCCATCGTCCTCGCTAGTTAACCTCTTATTTCTATTTTTAAAATATCTAAAGATGCTGTACTAGATCTCATTATTTTCTAATCTATAGATTTCCACACATTCGTGTCAACCAGTGGCGTAGCATGAGCTCAGCCATAGAGGGGGCACTTGCGACCTGGTTTGGGGGGAGGGGGGGGGGGGCGCACAGGCCTGACTTGATAAATGAAATGCGAGAAGAACTAGTGAGAGGAGCGTTACCTCCTCTTTCCTCTTCCATTCTTTTTCTTTCCTTTTGTTCCCCCTTTTGTTTTGCTTAAGATTTGGGCACGTGCCCCTTTCGGAGCTACACCATTTTTGTCTTCCACATGCCAAAGATAGGCTATTGATATCGAAATGAGTCATGCAAGGTGTTCGCCCAAACACACCAACAAATCCGATTGACTTATCAGTCTGTCTCGACTACTTGGCGAGCAGCTCAGTTCTCTCTCCATGTTCTATGGCTTCCTGCAGACATCGGCAACCACTGCATCCTTTTATTCCATTCATTCCAGAGACTAAACATTTGAGTATTTCATTTAAAAGCTAATCTTGAGTTCTAAGGATAAGATCGTATTTCGAGAGAAGATTGCTTGAAAAGTAATTCTGATTTGTTTGTCGTGTGGTAGATCCATGTGTTTTATTTGGACCAGCAAAACAGCAAATGGGAAAAACCTGCTAAGAAATCATATTCACTGTATTGGAAAGCCCAAACTAGCATTAAATGTTTGCATACATAAAACCGAGTGTTTTAGGGATTTTTTTTATACACGTGGTTAGGGACAACTAGCTCAATTTCCATATCTTTCTTTGCTCATTATATATCTAGTAGACCCAAATATTCATTCATTCTGTGAGTGTGATGATTCATTAGCAGAACTTTTGGAAGTAAAATGTTTTGTTTTTATTTTGCGTCCGTGAATGTTCTAAAGTTTCTATAGTTTAAATCATAACCCTGTTAAAAATGATCATTAAAGCCAGGTATTTATAGGGAGGGGGGGGGGGGGGGGCTGGGAATGGGGCTGAGACTCGAGAACAGATCCCCGCTGTATACAAAAAAATCCCCTGTAATTTTGATGTGTTCGTGTCATTTGGCATCTAGTTTAAGCGCGGAACTCGGTGTCATTCAGGTAGGCCTACACTCGCAGAACTGATATAAGCCAGTCCGCTTGATTGAAGAAAAAAAAACCTTTCACATTTGAACCAGACTTGACACGTATCCTATAGCCGAAAAGTCTGCCGTCTTTCCATTTTTTGGATTCCCATTAAAGGTATTGTATGGGCACCCTACTGGCTTGCCTGCATTGGAATGATACCCCCTAAATCGCTGCGGTTTGCCAGAGAAGGCCGAACGGCGCGACGGTAAAGAGTTCGGCAAAGTCCGATAGAGTTCGGAAGGTCCTAGTTTGTTTGAACAACAACAAAACAAAAAAAAGTTAGGCAAGTGACCCAACTGGAATTTACTGTACCAAAAGTAAGATTTGGTTCCGATATGACCATGCATATACCCATAGCTTTGTACTATTAAAAGAATATTTACATGAGATGTGTGACAGACGGTATCTGAATCATCTGACAAACGGTATTTTGAATCACCTGAAAAATGGCTATAAGTACAGTACGAGTCAATAAAAAGGAAACCCAGATTCAACCCTAAATATCATTGCAATCAGTGCATATAGATTTAATCAGAGGTACTCATATTTATCGTATCTTATGATGTTTCCTTTAATTTGACGCCTTGATCAATAATATCCGACTACGGACAGCCGAATAATAACATTTTCCCCGACTCGTGTCAAATTTGCCTCTGTCCAAGTTTTGAACGAAATGGATGGTCAACACAGGGTTGGTCTCCATTCCAGTTGAATGCACTCACCAATAATCAAAATAACTCCGGAACAACATTCCACCCAAACTTGGGCAAAGGTGATTTTGATTTATTATTATTATTATTTTTTAATTGACCAGTGTTCAGTCACCTATGATCTTATTTTGGTGAGCAGCCTATCAAATTAATGTTTGACGACGTCGAATGTTTATTTTATTTGTTCATACATTTCTTAAAATTTATCATCGGGGCGCACCTGAGGAGTGACAGTGGTAACAAAATTAATGTCGTGAAGTTTTATCTAGTGCTTTCTCTTCTTCCCCCTTAACTTCTCTCAGTCGCATTTTTACTTATTGAGTTAACAGATCTAAGAGTAAATAAATATATATATATATATATATATATATATATATATATATATATAATGATAGCACAGAGCTATAATTTCTTTCTTTCCCACCCCTCCCCTCCCCCACTGTCATTTTCTCTCACCATGCTCACTCTGATGTGATTTCCCGCAACCCCCCCCCCCCCTTTGAAGGTAAAAGATCTACCGAAGTCGAACTAAAATCAATCATAGCACGTATGTGGAGAGAGAAAGAGAGGAGACAGAGAGACAGAGAGAAGGGGGGGGGGGGAGGGGAGGGAAATAGGAAGAGAAGTATATATACTTATATTTATATACTTATATACAACAACATATACAACAACTTACGCACCTCTCGTGGAAATAAATATATACATGTATATATATATAATTAGAGAGAGAGAGAGAGAGAGAGAGAGAGAGAGAGAGAGAGAGAGAAGAGAGAGAGAGGGAGAATGTAGCAATAGTACTGTGGGAATCAGGGACCGTTTCTCAAAAATTCCTCTCCACATATTTCTGTTTGTTTTTTAAATGGTCATAATGTTCAACAACCCTGACGGAGACTATGGACTAAAAATAAATGCGTTATTAAGTGTGAAGAAGTATCATGGTATACAGTGTGTTTGAAAACATATACCAAAAAAATACTAGTCTGCCGCAACTCTACCTCTCCCATAGATAATAGATTCTCGTCGTTATCATGTGCTACCATACCATGCATAGTGTGTGAAATTTAGCACGGATAAATTGCGAACATTTCAAAACTTTTATTCATCTCTAAATTATTCATCTTCACCGAGCAAAAGGCACTGGAGCCTTAGGTAAGTATTCATGATTTGATACCTTCTGGACATACAATAAAAAAGGGGTTTTATATGAAGACTAGATATGGGTAGAAAGTCCAAAAACGAGTGACTAATCATCCAAGACTAATTGCACGAAACACCTTAAACACGAGTTCTATCATGACCTTCTTACTGATGGCGATGTTGGCCGAATCTGACAGGCCGAGTTCACGACCAGGCCATCTATAGTCTCAAATTGCAGACATTATTTGTATCAATATTTACTAGATGATGACAACATTATAGTAATATTTAATAAATGATTAGATCGTGGCGAGAGGATTTTTATATGGTAATGGTGCATCAATTATACAATATCAATTTCAGTCTATTTGCGGATCTATAATCATATTTTTGTCTCTGATGTCATAAAACGCATATATTTATAAACTAATTCACAGGCCCAACACTGCAAAAGTGGAGGAAAGTCGAGATGCATCTGTAAAGAGCTCAGGACAATTTTTCATTTTCCTTCGCCAGAGAAAAATAATTGGAGCTCTGTTCGAATACGTGATGGGTAAATTGCTAACCCACACCATGGTACGCTGATGAAAACACCATCAACGATTGTCGGGGAATAATTGAGATTGACAAATAAATTTGTGGAATATCGGCTGTGGATGCGTTTCGCAGGTCTTGGAGGAAAGGGTCGAAATTTAGGAGAAGTAAACAAGTGGTGATGAATAATCGGGTGAAAAGTTCAGAGTCAGAGTGGAGTCCAGCTCCCAAGACCAAGGGGTGCGGTTGGTGGTGGTAGTGGTGGTGGTGGCATGGAGGTGAAGGGTGAAGGGGGGTGGGGGTGGGGGGAGGGTCTCCAAGTCAGAGTCAAGTCCAGATATCAAGACCAAGGGTGGGGTGGGGTGGTGGGGTGTTGTTGTTGCTGTTGTTGTTGTTGTTGTTGTTGATGTCGTCGTCGGTGTTGATATTGACTTCTGACTTCTGTTCAAAGTCAGAGTACGTCGAGTCCAGCTCCCAAGACGAAGGGGTGGGGTGGTGGCGGTGATTGTGATGGTGGTGATGATGATGATGGAGGGGGGGGGGGGTCTCCATGTTTGTATTGGGGGTTTTGACTTCTGTTCCGAAACCACTGGATAATTTAAGGTCTTGGTCTTGAGAACGAATTTTAGAGGTCATATCTTTAAATTTTGTAGATTCGCCTTCATCGCTTGTCAGAGGTATTGGTCTAGAGGCCTGCAGACATCTGTGTGTTTCAGTTTGGATAATGCAGCGTAAGTTCATGCGAAATGAATTTATTTCTTCATATTTAAAGAAAATACAAGCCATTTCGAAACTGTATAAAGAAGATAATCATTCAGCAACAAAACTTGACAACTGACAAAATTTTATTAATAAGAGTAATTTTCCCGACGTAATTGAAAATCTTCTCCCTTTCTTTCACTCTCTCTCTCTCTCTCTCTCTCTCTCCCTCTCTTAAAGGTGGGGGGGGGGGGCAGCCACATCGGTCTGCCACTAGATCTGTTTAAGCTAGATTATAAAAAATAAAAAAAACATTGAAGTGGACTTTGATAGTCAACTCTTATTATTGATACAAACGTGTATGATAAATGCCTGAATAAGTTTCCCATGGATCTAAAGAAGAAGAAGTTAATATTACCTGATTGACATTACCGTACAATCAATTTTCCAATGCTTCCAACACCGGCGAGGCGCCAGATTCTCTGTTGAATCTAAAGGAAGAAAAAAAAAAATGCGTTACGGGGGAGGTGCCGGTACATTTACCTGTCGTGGTATGTGGTTCGATGTCATAGAAACGTAGTGGCGTAGGAACGGGAGGTATAAAGGGCACGGGGGCACACACCTCCAATCAAGAGAGAGAGAGAGAGAGAGAGAGAGAGAGAGAGAGAGAGAGAGAGAGAGAGAGAGAGAGAGAGAGGCAGAGAGAGACGTAAAAGGAAAATGACACGACATCGTACCAAACCCTTCCATAATCGATTGAATTGTTCCTTTCAACTAGTTAGGGGCTCGGGGGGGGGGGGGGGGTGGGCGGGAGATATTTATCCCTCCCTAATCAAATGACGAGAATAGGAGAGGAAAGACAAAAGATAGAGAGACAGAAAGGGAGAGGTGAAAAAGGAACACGAAAAAAAAATAAATAAATAACACAACCCTACCCACTACTCCCAAATCCAATTAGTGACATCACTTTATGCTCTTTTCACGCTGTGACATCCCTGCCCCCTCAATGACTGGATGACTGAATCTACGAAATACATCACTGAAGACCTGTAACCCCCCCCCCCCCCCCCCCGCCATGGCCTGACCAAAGCTACGCCACTCTCTCGTTGAGGTTATAAACCTTGCTCGAATGACTGACGATGTACTGAAGTAATACTGGAAGGCGTCAAAACCCATTGAGAAGGAGACGAAAATATTGGTGGGGATTTCACAAGTTTGGAGACTGTTTGGCATTGGGTTGGGATGGGGAGCACAGTCGGTATTCTATGCAAGGTGTGTCCATGAGAACATGATCAATCATGGTGAGACATTATTTTGACTTTATAGCATGGCTTATGGTGTAATTATACTAGATGGGGGTGGGGGGTGTTGGGAGGAGGGGGGAGGAGGGATGCGAAATGGAAAGCACAGATACGAGACATTTTTAAAACTTTCTAAATATCTCAACAGTAATGGTTCTATTTCCATCCGTCCAAATTTCCTCCAAATACAAATACAGACCAGAAACTATAATAAATGAGTTATATTCTACTGCGAAGCAAGAGCTCCTGATGTGCTTAAAGCTACTACTACATGCATAAACTTGCATATCTTTGTATTCATATAAGAAAATATTGATGACATTTTCCCCAATGCTCATCTTCTCTCTCTCTCTCTCTATCTCCCTCTCTATCTCCCTCTCTCTCTCTCACACACTCTATCCGTCTGTCTGTCTGTCTGTCTGTCTGTCTCCCTAATGCTCCTCAATCGCTTCCTCTGTTTGGTATATATTATGTCTTTAAATTGCTGATTTATTTGCTTAATTATTCTATTCCATCACATCTTTAGTAATTTTGTCTTTAAAAAGAAAATCTGTACACTGAACCAGCACCCCTCCCATAACGGTTTTTCTTCATTATTAAACATGGGCCCTGTTTTATAAAACTTGTTATCAATAACAACTGCCCCATTTCTATGACAAATTTACTCTCAGCCAATCAGATTCAAGGATTTCAGTAGCTTATAACAATTATTGTAACTTGTTGTTGAAAACTAGTTTTGTGAAACGGGGCCCTGAACATACTTCAAAAACCTTTCCATTCTTCTTTACCTTTGGTATTGACCGTGAAGCCATGACTTTCAGTTCCGAAGTAAAACGTTCCCCGAGCATCACTTTTTTTAAAACTTAGACCAATCATTATTCAGTTTTTTTCAGTTTAGTTCAGTTTTATTTTTATTTCCAACAGAACAGTGATTTTAACAAGAAATCAAATATACAATTCAATATTCAATAACAAAATACATTTTACATGGTTTAAAGTTATCAAATAGAAAGTATACATAAACATCCTGAACATCCAGTATAATAGTATTTTTATTTACTTTTTTTTAAAAGTTAAACCTGTGGAAATTATTCAGTTATTCCACTCATAAATCATAGTATAGGCACGAACAGAATACTCTGGGCAAACTTTGCTTGGCGAAAACTTCACATTTGATATTTGGGGATAGAATTTATTTGTGTCTATATACTGTACACTATATCTACTACACTGTCGAACATGGCAGCCTATATCTTTCAGACTAAACGCTATAGTAATGATAGTACGTTTTCCCCTTTCAACATGAATGAACCTGTATTGGTCTGAGCAAGGAGTTATCACAGTTCTGATAACTCCTTGGTCTGAGTCTGGAGTATAGGCTCACCCCAACAACCTTTTCTGTATGGAAGTTGAACACGTTGAGGGTTAGTCTACGTACTCAACCTAACTCATATTTCTCATTGATAAGGTAAAGGAAATCCTTTCGCCTGTTAGCTACGCTTATTCCCCTTCTCAGTTATTGAAGTGAACGGAACTGAATTGAATATTTATTGTCCATTCGGAAATTTGTTTTTTCACTGGTACAGAATACAAATAATAGTGCATATGACAGGGTCTGAAGTATAAGACTTTATACTGCACCCCACTAAGCCCATACAGTAGCTGCTCAGTCACTGGGAGTCTTGGTTAGACTTCACCCAATCAATTTCCTGCTTCACCCAAGAAAAACGAAGTTTGTTAAAGTTTCAAATTGGAGTCTGTGCATGCAGACTAATCATCATCACCACCTGACACTGCCCTTGCCACTTGGCTATGGAGGCGCCAAATCACATGGGCGTTTCTCTTCAATCCAAAAAGGCGCCAACTTTCAACAACAAACCTTTTCTTCTTCTTTTTTTTTTGACGATCGCCTGAAACCCATTCCCGCAATATTGCTCTGTCATTTTATTCCTATTGTCAAGTTGAGGATGAAACTAGATTGGACATCTATTAACAAACAAAGCGAGTGTCAAGATCAATATTGTGGCAAGTGAGAGAGAGAGAGAGAGAGAAAAAAAAAAGAATACATGAGACGCAAATATCACCGGTCCCATCTAAACAAAGTTTAGTTTGACGTATTGTATGCTTTGACAGTTAAGATAGTGTCCAAATATAAAGAGTTCTTATTATCTATCATCTTGCAATTCACATAATTTACGTGAGCATGACTTTTCAGTGATATGAATTATTATTGAAATGGATCTAAATTTTGTTTCGTACCATGGCAACGCCACGAATTATTCGTGTGATCTGTAAAAGGTGAAAGGGCGTCTTCACCATGTTCAAGAAAGAAAAGTTGTTTCTCCGCTAAAGAATGAATTCGTTTTATTCCTCAATAATTTGACTACATGTTCAATATCATTGTCTGAATATCAAGATATACATTGCCTTTTAAGTTTTATTGACAAGAATATGGACATTTCTAAACCTTTTCACGACTCTCAGGTTGGCTGATACTAGCCAGAGCCAATATCAATTCTTGTCAAGTCTGGATTTTGCACCCTTTCAAATATTGGCTTTTGCTCACTCAAGGGTAGAATATTGGTCAATATTTAGGTGTCATTTGATAGAAGAGACCCTAAGCTATCCACAGGTATGAAAATTCCCTTAGAACATTTTGAAACATTTATTTGGATAGACTTTTTTCCAACTGTTAACTTTTTTCTGGGATGCACTGTATAGTGCTACATTTTGCTAAGAAGTAACCTTTATCATGACATTTCTATGGTCTGATGGATGTGAACGTAATCATGGTTTTAAAAATGAGGTAATTCTGAGCAGGTGGATTCTATGCACATTCGAAATTATATCATCATCAAAAGATTCTAGAAACGTGTACAGGGCCCAAAGCCTCACACAAGCTTTTGAAAAAAAAATGGAACAGATAGGGGCGGACAATTGCCAAAATTCGGCCCTAAAGGGGTGCGATAGGCCCAATGTATTCTGCAAGCATAGACTCTAATTGGACCCAAATGCATCGTACTTTGAGGGAGTCATGCCCTGTTGAAAATTCTGGACTGACGACAAAAAAATGGTCCAACATGAGGGCAACTATGTGTCCGGCTGACTTTGGGCAATTCAGTGCCCAACTTGGGTGATGTTTTTCCCTATTATCACATTAATCTGTTTACTACAGATTGAACAAACACCATCATGATCATCGGGTTGGGCAAAAATTACCACAAAAATTGATCGGACGCATACTATACCATTCTGGTGGGTACTTTTAAAAGAAAATACTACAAATTATTACAGTGTAAAAACCGCTTCCCAATAGCTGAAGGGTCAACAGCCAAAGCACAACCCAGTAGGGACCTATGCATTTTGGGTTAGAGTTGATTTGCTGGCAATGCTGGATACGACATACACTGATGTATTATTTCAACCATAAATAGTAAATGTTATTGACCAGTACTATTCCTCTCGGCTGATTATTTAGATACAATTATCGACTGTTATCTCGCTCTACTCTTTTCCGTTTATGAATATAATAAATGTCACATTTTTGACACCTTTTCCTGTCTCAGTTCCTGTCTCTCTCACGCCATTGTAAAGTACGTTACCCAAAGAAAGTGACCCACATCGGGCAAAGAAGTTAACCTTATTATATATCACCGGAAGAAAATACGGAAGAGGAAATTATGTGATAAAAATATAGTAGTGGAGATGTACTTTTAATTTCCTCCAAGATCGATAGGGTGATTGCACATGGGTACACAGATTTATTCAGTACTCGAGCTTTCGATTTTAAGTATTCTATTTTCCTTTTACCTATTGTATTCCTTATGTCTTAAATATAGTGTGTAATTATTCAAATATTGTGCTATTTGATTCTGCGAGTATTCTTATCCTTTTTCGAGCGGTGCAATCGATAGTCAGATAGTAGAGTCCGCCACCTCAGTTCATCGGTTCTGCTGTCATGGCTATAGTGGGCCTGTCAACTGAGAGACCCCCTCCCCTAACAGATGGATTCTGGGAGGTACAAAATATGTACATGTAGCCTAATGGAGTTCCAATATAGAGCATATTGAAAGAATTGTTTGTTTGTTTTTTTTCTTTATTGTGTTTGTACAATCTTTTAATGGATGATGAGGAGTGCTGGACTACCACTGCTCTCATCATGCTCATAGCTTTTTCTCACGATTCTATAGTTACCATGGTTACCAGTCTGCACCCATTATACTTCCTTTGCTGTCACCGGGGGTAAACTCAGTTACCCCAGAAGGTTTTGTTATCAAATCATGTGTGAGGGGTAAGTATGATACAATAACTGCCACACAGGTGAACAACAGTGCTTTGAACCCATGACCTTGTCATTCAAGGAGTCTCCCAAACCACAAGACCCCCGCAAAACAATCATTTGGTGGGAACATTTTTTTTTTTATTATTCGAAATGAAAAACAAACACCTTTTTTCGGCTTTCAAACTTCAAACCTGCCTTCTTCTTCCACAAATAAAATTAATTCAAAGAAAACCCTTGCATCATTGTGCATGTATAGTGCAAGGTTAAGTTGTACAGTAAGTTAGTCAATATTGAATTTAATATACAGTGGCACAGGCTCGGCACGGATGACAATAAATGATGATTTCGATAAATGATTTGTGTGCGGTATGATTCTACTTTTAACATTTGTTTGTGGTTTTACCGCAATTGAATTGTATTGAACCAAGATTTACTTTGATTGTGAGAAGATTCAGAGGTTGTGACGCGCATATTTCTGTCAAGTATTCTGTTTTATTATATCTTATAATTTTTTTTTCTCTCCCGCTTTTCATTTCTTACACGTTCATTTTGAAATAAAGAGGTTTGATGTGTCAGTGGAAATAAAAAATGCAGTGAAGAAGCTGTGAGAGATTCATGGACCAGGCGGATTAGGCCTTATCTTTAACTTTGGAACATATATCAATATACTAAAGACCATTTCGGGAATCGGATGAAAAGCAATGGAGAACTTTTAAAATGGTGTAATTTTTTATTGATATCACCTAAGGATGAAACTGAGGAAGCAAGGCAAGAAGAGTGAAGGAAGTCCTAAATTAGTTGATAGGCTAACTTATAAAACGATTGGTATGGATAGGGAGAGGGGTAGAATGTGGTATAGAGGATGTTACAAACATGACAGAGAGGATATGAACGCAGGGAGAGAGAGAGAGAGAGAGAGCGAGAGAGAGAGAGAGAGAGAAAGGGAGAAAGAGATCGATAGAAAGATACAAGAGAGGGGTATATTAAAAAAAATATCTAGAGGGTTAGGGGGAGAGAGAGAGAGAGAGAGACAGACAGAAACAAAGAGAGATAGAAAGAGATAGATAGAGAGAGAGATAGAGAGATAGAAAGAGAGAGAGAGAGAGAGAGAGAGAGAGAGAGAGAGAGAGAGAGAGAGAGAGAAGTGGTCAGGTCCTGAGAAAGGTGTCGTCATTACAGTAGAGGAGTGTGATAGAACACAGGGGGTATAGGTAGTGTGAAATATGAGAAATTCGGTTAATGCGTGCCGTTATTATGGTTAATGTATCGAAAAAGAGGGCTACGCCCCTATCCTACACCTATCAAAGCTTACCGCCACAGACATGCGAAAAGGTACTTTAATCTTTTACTACCGCTTGGATCCATATTTCTCTACCTTGTTCCACTATTCCACCCCGAGAAATATTTCGGTCAAAATGACTTTACGGCTGACCTGCTCGTCAAATTGTCGTGACTTTTTGTTTTATAGAAAGAACAGCCCTTTGCCCTCGAAAAGTGGAATATCTGTGAATTATGGAGAGGAAATGAGTGAAATTGGTGACGGAAATGTGGACCTTATGATATCAATTACATTTCTCATTGATTTCCATAGCTGGTGATACAGCGACAGGTTCAAATGAAGGTTGAGTATTATAGCAGATTATTATTTTTTTTTAAAGTTGTGTGATACAGGTTACGATGATGAACATTCATTTGGGATATCGGCTATATTGGAATAAGAGTGCACTAATCTGGCCTTAGTTACGTTAATGGAAAGGGTTGAATGCTCGACAGTTTACCTGCCTGATGAGTTAAACACCCGATTCCTGAGGCCACACGATTTGCAGTCGCTCATATGACACTTGTGCATCTAGAATGACTTGGCCGCGATTCTGTCATGTCTGTGTCTGGGAATTTGTCATGATAGAATCATTCTGATTAAAAAAGATATGTGCATACTTAATTATATTCACAGGAAGAATTGTTTTCCTCCATTAATTTTTCCACATTATTTTAACGAAGTATTCAAATGATTATGTAGCCTACAGAGTATCATGGGTGTAATTCTAAAGCAGCGTAATGCAGTAGACTTTACAGGAGGAGTAATGGCTCAGTGGTAGAGCAGTGGTCTCGTAACCAGGAGGTCTCGGAGTCGAAAGCAAAGCGATGCGCTAGTGCCGTTTCATAAAGCATTTAATTAATCCTCACTACAAAGTCTCTCGCATACAACTTGAAGCTGTAGGCCCCCTGGTTGCTTACATGCATATAGGCCTACTCGCTTTCTCAGCAGTCAGATAAGATAAACCATCATCATCATCATCATCATCATCATAATCATCATCATCATAATCATCATCATAATCATCATCATCATCATCATCATCATGTAGGCCTACGTATTATACAGGGAAGAAGGCGTGAAATTCCCTGAAGCAAGGAGCTTGTGTTGGGTATACATGAATAATTCATTTAATACAAGATCTGCGTATTTAGATTGAATGACTGATAGTACAAGGAAGCAATATGAGGTTGCCATTAAACCAGCAATATATTTGTATTTTGCATTTGAGTACCTTTTGAGTACATTTTGAGGACGGTAAACCTGTCGCACGACTCTCCACGAATCGGCATCGAATCCTCCGACTGCAATCATGTAGTATATCAGAAGTAGTCACAGTAATATTAGCAACAAAAAAAACAAACAAACAAACAAACAGAGAAAATAAGAAATGAATCATCGACATCAAAACAGATTACTGGAACAAATCGTACACTTCAAAGTCCACCACAAAATATGCTATCCTGTGTTCCACTAACACAACTAGAAGGAGGTGAACTTGTGTGAAAAAGTTCATCATCGCAGGGGTCACGTGTGTCATCAGTTTGGTATGTCATTTTAATATCTGCGTTTCATATGGATTTCTGATCGACAATCGCTGATCGTTAATCTACTCAACCTTTTGAGATGATGAATACCAGCACTTGTTATATAGGGCTATAGGAATGGAGGAGGAGAATGGGTAGGGGGGGGGGGGGAGGGGGGGGGGGGGGGGGGGGGGGTCAAAGGGGAAAGGAGGTAGAGTTAATGAGTTAGTCAGAGGTTGTGCAGTTGTGTTCGCTGTACAGTCTGGCACGAAATGTATAAAGGTAAACTCTTTTTTCCTCACGTCCTAGCATTTTCTAGCTTAGTAGTAGTAGAAGTAGTAGTAGTAGTATAGTAGTAGTAGGTAGTAGTAGTAGTAGTAGTAGTAGTAGTAGTAGTAGTAGTAGTAGTAGTAGTAGTAGTAGTAGTAGTAGTAGTAGTAGTAGTAGTAGTAGTAGTAGTAGTAGTAGTAGTAGTAGTAGTAGTAGTAGTAGTAGTAGTAGTAGTAGTAGTAGTAGTAGTAGTAGTAGTAGTAGTAGTACTGGGTGGGCGGGGGTGTTGGGGGGATTGATGTGACCTCCTTGCTCCCTTCCTGGATTCGCCACTGCTTTATCTGTATTTTTCAGTGAGTTTTTCTAAGTTTTTTTTTACTTTTCCAATGACTTTTTGCACTTTCCAAACGTGTATTTCTTTCACCGAGAATCAAGATTACCCTAAATTTCCTAAAGATACGTTTTCGTTGAACACCGTCATTTGAAAATGTAGGTGAAAAGAGAAGACCTCAATTCAAGATGACCTCCATGGTCTAGCTCCACTTCATCTCTGTCATAACTTGATGGATTGGTGGTAACTAATTCCGAAATTAATATCGGAAACAGCTTTCATGATTCCCGAACCGATGTCATTTCTAGTCCAGTGAGAGTTGTCGGTCTCTTGCTCCAGAAAACCCAATGTTTGTAACCGTCAGTAGTCAGATGCTAAGGGGTGAGGAGCTGGAGAGGGGAGGGGGAAAGAAAGTGCGAGGTGTGGGGGGGGGGGAGGGATTGAGGGGTATATGGACAAGGTAAGAAAGGGGGTGGGGAACAGGTACACTTGTCTGCGTATCAAAAGGCAGTTTGTGACCGGCTCAATTCATAATATGTCAGATGTTTGTTATAAAGATCATGGAACTTTTCCATTCTGTTTATGGTATAGCATTATCACTGTAGAAATGTCCCTATGAAAAGGAAAGCTCTTCAAATGCCCTGATCTTCGAATTATGATTATAAAAAGTACTTAGGACCAAATTTTCATGCCACATGTGTGTGTATCCCGTCTGCCCATATCTGTGTACAGTGCTCTTCACTGTATGTGATTTTCCCAGAAAGTTCGAGTCTACTTTGTTTGTTATCATGATGATGATTACATAACCCCACAATACATAATTATTATTTGGTAATACATAATCAACGTACCCAGCACTCACGGGATCATCACTATATGGAGCTGTGTCAATTTCGGCCTGTCACGACCTCAAAGTTGAAGAGGTAAAAACACCAATATAATAGGTAAAATTTTGAGAAAATACTTCCTTTTACATTTTAGAATGATAGAATATCTAATTTCATGCCAGATTCTTTGATAGGATCTTAATCATCTTGATCAAGTGAAATTTTCAGGCTGTTTTTGGTCGGTGATCTTGCTCCCCTGCCGCACACATATGTGCAATATATCACACACTTGCGAGGTTATCTCCAATAACCTCGCATAAGTGTGAGTGCGTACCCAGTAACTTATAGACAGTTTCTTTTACATCGTAATCACGTGAGCAGCACCCAGCTTTAACCTTCACTCAGTGTGAGCAAGTAGTCGCTCACCTTTTGCACATGCATTCTTATCCCAATCCAAGCGCTTACTCATCTTATCAAATCAAACTCGTCCATCCATATCTCTAAATCCCCCGTATCGACACCTGTTCAATAGAATTCATTATCCGAAGTTTAATCTCCATAACTGACGAGATTTTATTCCAACACATCATATGATAGACATCGCGACAGAGAGACTGACCGCAGAGACATATCAAAAGATAAACTAATAAATCCATACATTGTCAAGCCCATATCTTCCAACAATGTCCACACAAGGTGCGCCGATGGGGCGGCGAAATTTTAATCTGTCTTTTCAAACTTCGACAAAAGCATGAAAAGGGGAACTTTAAAAATAACTACTGCTCAATCAATTTCTGAAGGTGCTGTTGTCGATGTTAAACACACACAGTCTCGACAGCTTGGGAAAACCGACGCGTTTCTTTGAGAGTTGTCGATAAGATTAAAAAGGACTATTGCAATGTAGTCTCGGGAAAATTGTTGGCATAGGTAGGTAAAGCCCTATTTGATGCAGAGAAACAATAAAGTGGGTGCTTTTGATGACTAAATGGTCAATGTCATAGGGATATGAAGGTCATCATGGCCATGATGATTCCTACACTTTTACATGAAACAAAATGTGTTAAGAAAAAAAAAAGAATTAACTTGCTCTGTGTGTGCGGAATTATCCTATAGGTCCGAAAACCAATAGTGTGCAAGTGTCGTCAGGTGAGGCATTCAGGCAGAGGTGTTGGAGGAGGTAGGGTCATCTTCTTTCACGTTGTCTCCCCAATTTCCCTCATATATTGCTCTCTCGCCCCCCCCCCCAGCCCCCCAACCCCCTTCGCCATTTGATGGAGTGGACTGTGTTCGGATATGATTAAATTCGTAGGTTTCCTGTCATGGTAGAGAGATTTTTTTAAAATAATTTTTTGAAAGAAGACATAATGAAATACTCAGCAACATGAATATACAGCCTATTCATGGGTAGAAGATATTGTATATGAAACAAATGCATAGAATTATCACATAGTCGCCGCGTGGTAGCTAACATATCTATTGTATATAATTTTGTTTTAAAAAGGGGGAAATACAGAAAGAGATAGATAGAAAGATAGAAAGAGATGAAGAGATGAAGAAAAAGAGAAAGGAAAGAGAAGAGAAGACAGAAAGAGAGA
Source organism: Heliocidaris tuberculata (assembly GCA_025618425.1). NCBI lineage: Eukaryota > Metazoa > Echinodermata > Echinoidea > Camarodonta > Echinometridae > Heliocidaris > Heliocidaris tuberculata. Next base: position 15,355,202 of record CM046841.1, read on the forward strand.
GGGGAAGAGAGAGAGAGAGAGAGAGGGCGAGAATATAAGAGAGAGGGAGAGAGGGAGAGGGGGAGAGGGGGGGGGGAATAAACACTTAAAAATCAAGATTATCACCACCTGGTCATCGGATATCATTAAAAAGTAATTTCACGACAAATGAGAAACAGTGGCAGGGGTAATCGAAGAAGCATTGCAGAAATAATGCAGCATCAACCATTGACTACCAGAAAAAAAATAAAATTAAAAATTAATGGCCAACATGCAACTGATATCACTGTATACCATGGTTATAGACTGGCAAATAAACCATTTTTGTAACCATTTTTGTTCTTTCAGAGTAAACCATAAACCCCTTTCATTCAGAGTGTCCTTCCTTTACATCATTATTTTCTTAGCAGATCGACAAATAATGATGTCCTCAGAAACCCGTCTGCAAACATACATTGATTGCAGGGTTACGTAAGGACACCAGTGTGTGTGTCCCCACATTGTCCACTCCTAGGGATAAGGTCACACTTAAGTATACCAACTCAGACGTTACCCCCTTTTTATCAAAGATAAAGTTGAGTTCTGGTCAAGCGATTACTTTGAGAAAGAAATTGTCTGAAAGGTCGATTATTAGCAGAAAAAAGGAATCAGTATATACTATTGAAAGCGTAATAATGATTAGAAATTGACTCAGTCTTCTAAGTCTGCACACAGAAATTGGAACAGACTACACGCACATGTGGCATGAAAGTTTGGTCTAAACCTAGCAGTTATTCCCTGTCTTATTTCACTTAAGAGGACATTTGAAGAGCAATCCTTTTCAGGGGACTTTTTTCGCTATGATGTTTTTCCAAACTGACATGAAAGAATGAGAAAGCTCACAAATTATTTTTTTTACCTTTACCAGAGCACAATCTTCACTTTGAAGGGAAATTCCAACCTGGTATTCAGTTGATTATGATAAAAGCAGAAAAATGAGAGAAACATATCATGGAAAGTATGAGTAAATCCGATAAGAAATAAGAAAGTTATGAATTTTTGAAGTTGTAATCAATCAAACACGAATTGGCAACTCAATATACGTATCTGGGGAGCTCCTCTCCCATTTGCCCTGTATACTAAATAAAATCATAAATTTCCATTTTCTCCAAAGAAAATATTTAATCATAAATGCATCCTAGATATAATAATTGCAAATATGTTTTTTCTTTGTACACAACCTATATGAAACAAATCTATTCCTTTATCAATAACTGAGAAAATGAAAATATGCGAAATTTTCTGTGCAGAGCATGCAAATGTCGTTTCTTTACCTTTTCTGCTTCTTTTAAAACCAACTTGATATCAGGGTGGACTTCCCCTTTAAGTATTCCAACTCAATCGTTATCCAACTTTTATCATCTTCAATTCTTTCCGACATTATAGTCTTAATTTCCCTTAGGGCCGCCATTTACCGTTTAGCATAACCATACTTTCCCACTGCTTCACGAATTGAAATAGGGGGATCAATTACCAAACAAACGGCAATACCCTATTGTACAATGCGCCTTGAGAGATTAGTATGAAAAAGCTCTAATTTGCGCAAAATTCCTGACTTTTTCAGGTCAGAGATAACTTGGAATACATCCCGGTGATGGACGCAGTATAAGAATTAAGGTATATTTTGATAAATTGGGCTTAGCAGCTTTATAGGAAGGGAAACATGTTGTTGCATGGTTAATAGTTTTGTGAAGGCAGCATATAGTTGAGTTGTGAGCCTAATTTGCTACAAGCTTTTGTCATTTTTGAGGCAAATTGTAATTACACACAATGTGCCTCAGGAATAGGAGAAATGGAGACATGCATGCTTAGTTAAAGATGGTAACTGGGCACTAAATAAAATACGTGAACTGGAAGTGGAGGAGTGTTAAATAAGATGCATGGAACCATTGTAAATGGAGAGAGAGAGAGAGAGAGAGGGGGGGGGAGAGGGTGGGCTGCAGAGAAGGGGGAGAGGGGTGGGGGAGCCAGGGACTCGGGAGAGAGAGAGAGAGAGAGAGAGAGAGAGAGAGAGAGAGAGAGAGAGGGGGGGGGAGATATGGGGGGGGGGGTAGATAGAAAATTGTGTCCTTTTAAAAACTGAAATGTTTTTATGCTCCACCCCCCCCCCAATAATAATAATAGAGGGCAAAAGAAGGAGGGGCCAAATCAGAAAACCATCCCATCTCCTTCCACCCCTTATAGCGTAAATGGTCAAGTGATATCTCTGATTTTTTTGTTTGTTTTAGTTTTCATGTTCAATATGAATAAGAACATAGTGAAATGTCCAAAGTAGTCGCACGCATGTGTATCTTGCTTTGTTTGATGTAAAATCTTTGAGGAGGCTATACTTGAGAAATTATTGATGGACTCGGGCAAATTGTCAAGTTCTTTGCGAAAGCTTTAAAAGCACGGTGAGAGACTCTGCACACATCCGAATGTCAGAAACACTTGTTTATTGATCAGAGTTGCTCAATCCCTCTGAAAGTTATCGGAAACGGATTTATAGAGCTCGATCATTCACCACGAGTACCCTTTAGAATGGTTTGTGACATTCCGTTTACCAAACAAGTCAGGGGGGCGTTTCATCAAGTGTCCAGTCGGTGATTTTTACCGACAAATTTGCTCTCAGCCAATCAGATGCAAGGTTTTCAGTAGCTTATAACAGTTATTGCAACTTGTCACTGATGACAAGTTTTATGAAACGGGGAAATAATGAGAGAAGTAGTAAAGTGCCTGTAGATTGATCCGTACAGACCGATGATTCATAATTATTTTCCGTATAAACAGGTTACAAGTAAATAATCTACTAATAATTATGAAAAGAAATCTGTTGGATCGTTACCGAAGCCTGTATTTTCAACAACAACAAAACAAATCACAAGGATGTTCCTAACCCCCCCCCCCCCCTCCTAAGCGAGGGCTGGCGAGACTTTAAAAAATTATTTTCGAGGGTGGGGATCATGTGGTGGACACTCCTACAAATCGCTCCCTTCCTTCTGAAAATCCTGGATCCGCCCCTTGGTAAGACAACTAAAAGAAATAGATAAAGGCATAGGTAAATGAATGGAGAGAAAATCAAAGCCGACAGAAAAAAAATATAAGTGAGAGAAGTATACGCGGAACCAGAGGGAAGAGGAGGAGGTCACGGGTGTCCAGACCCATTTTTATTTCCCCTTTTCCCCCAATTTTTTTACCTAATCATTTTCAAGGGGAGGGGTGGTTCCTTGTAATATATTGCTGGGTGTAAATCAATACCCCACAAATCTGATGACCTTGTTAAAGAATGATTTCGGGGGGTATTAGGCCCCGTCCCCATTTGCGAAATCTAGCTGGATCCGCCCCTGAGAGGGGTATGGATTTGCCCCCTTGCCCCCCCTTCCCCATTCATCTTTTAAAGACGGAAGTAATGCTCAGGGAGGATTACTATGTTTTGAATAACATTCGTGATCTTTGACCTCTGTTTCTACTGCTTAAATTGCAGAGTAAATAACGAAAGCGTGATCGAAATTTCCTTGAAGTGTTCCCACTTTTGTTCCAACAACTTGAAAATATTTGTTTAGAAATTGAGGAGCTTGTTCTTGAGATAAAAGACGATGAATAGAGATAAAAGAGGGGGTGGGGACAGGGGAACGTTTTATCATCATTACAATAATTATTACAAAGAATGATTGATGCTTTTGCTATTCATGTACCTTCCCGGTAAGATAAAGTTTATATTATTTTTTCACTTTAATGATTTGAGTGTTTTCGGAAAAAGAAAATGTTTGTGTGAATGTCATGATTTTTTACATGTTTATTCATTTTATTATTTATTATTATTTTTTTAATGTATTTATTATCATTATTATTATTATTATTATTATTATATATTATTATTATTATTATTATTATTATTATTATTATTATTATTATTATTATTATTATTATTATTATTATTATTATTATATTATTTATTTATCTATTTATCGATATATTTTTAATTTTTTTATTATTATCATTATTATCATTTTTTTGGGGGGGGGCACTTATTAAATGCATCGCCAATTCATAGAATATTGCAGTAACACGATAGCAAAGACCTAATTGTATATCCCCTGAAAATCATGTTCAGATTACATAATATGCGTTATTGTCATGTTCGCACATTTCAATAGGTGATGGACAAGGCTAATGAAATGCCTCAGGTTTTAAAAATCTTTGTTGTCGTGTACTGTAAACTCCCCAGGAAGCTGCATGTTGGGATGGTGCACGCTAAGTTGTATGCAGGCTTGAAATCCAGTGACCAATATGATAACATTTTAAAACGCATGTATTTACCTCCTGCACTATAAATCATGATTCAAAGATTCATAACAAAGCTGATATGATGGTAATAATAATACCAAGGGCAGTCGTCATTTTGGACCTCTTTTTTTTGGGTCATGTTTGTAACCTTAATTAACATACTATTCTAATTGTTATTAACGTTATATAACCATGACACATCATACATTGTTATCCCAGTAACCACGCGGCTAAACAGACTTCCTCGTTTAATGTGGCATATTCTGCTTGTCAAAAGTATACTTCAATTTGCCGCCATTCCAATCCTTCCACAGGCGGCAACTTCAAGAAGTGGCAACCTTCCAATATTTCGATTCCTTTAACAGTTTAAGTTTAGATTTCAAAGGATTCCAAGATTTGCCATTGAATTAACTAAGATGACGTTGGAATGACAATCGTTCAATACACATATAGAGCTAGTGCGTGTCGGTCTGGTCTTAAACAAATAGATCTGGTCTAATGCTTGTAGACCTGGTTTCAGAAGGTCCCGACATCATTCGGGGAACTTGACAGAAGTAAGTCGGTACTTTTGATAATTATCCTTTATAGTGGTCGTTAGGATATTTGCGTGTTTTAAAAGAATTACTTGTCTAAACATCTATCGTTCTAAATAAGTTATCATTACCGCTACTTATGTTTTTAAAACGAGATATTGTGAAGAGGGATCCCATCCTATCTCTCAGTGAGCTATGTCGAACCCTAGTATAATGAGAAAGAAAGCTTTCGTTAAACAATAAATAAATAGATAAAGCAAGAAAAACTGGTTGAGAAAAACTTACGAATTCTGATGCATGAGTACTACAAAAAAGCAGTGAATCAAACGTTTGTTTGTTTGTTGTTGTTTTATTTTTCACAAGTGAAAATGAGGGTGCTCAAAGCGATCGAAATGAAGTGCCTAACGACGTCGAATGCATGCAAGGGCGTCAACCCGTTTGGTAAAATAAGGAGTTATTCAAGCCCCCCCCCCCCTCCCCCCCCCCCCCCCCCCACCCTACAATATTACCTGAGCTCCCTTTTCTACCGCAAGCGCTATGTGTTGATGTAACCTGTGAACATGGTGAATGTGTCTATATCTTCTCTGGAACGACTGAATTCCATAACATCATGTAACCTTTGATGCGTTTGTCAACATGTTGACCTATCATTGTGTCTATACGTAGCACAATTAAGTAAACAGACATACATCCGTTTTCTGGCGATTACCTCACTGAGGAGAAACACAAAAACACGTACAAACACATTTCTTTCTTTCGCTAAACTATACAGAAACTCCGACACCGCTCATCTACTCATTGCACATCAGTAACAAGAAGAAAAGTGGTAACTATAATATCGGAGTGAGAGAGAGGGCGGGGTTCGAATCCATGACCTCCGCAGCCCAAGAAATATAAGTGTTTCTTCCACTCGAATCCCACTCCGTGAAATGAACTAGTTTTGAAGATTCTTTGCGTCTGACATTCAGTCTAAAGTGGTTCAGTTTTTCTCGGAAGCTCGCTGTCCAGGAAGTATCGAATATAACCCGACCGAATGATGACACCGCGCCAGGGACACCCGACGTCTATCTGGAACAGGTCTGGTTATGGTAGCCCGCAGGTTGGTTAGCCGACTTAAACCATCAAAACCTAGGATATAAGCTTCAGTCATGTTCGTGATGTTCATGGATAAATGATTTATTTCTAATTGGATTTCTATTGAAATCATCGTGTAATTTCAAAACCAAGGTTATCAGATTATTACTTACTGCCAATATAATTTGATAAAGATAAAAGATGAGTTCTGGTCATGTGATTACATTGTGAAAGAAACTGTCTCAAAGCAAATTATTGGGAAATGTCTACAAAAGAACTGGTGTATACTGTGAGGTTTTGGAATCATCAAAATAATATATAAGAAATTGACCCAATCTTGCTGAAAAACACATGCACTGCACACACTATACAGATATGGGTATATGGGACTGTATACACATGTGGCATGAATGTGCGGCCAGAACACTTCAGCTATTTTTCGTCATATTTCGAATATAAGGGCATTTGAAGATCAATATTTTTCAGGGGACATTTCTGCTATGATTTTCTTCTAAACTGACAAAAAAGGAATGAGAAGCTCACAAATTATTTTTCACCTTTCCCAGATAAAATGCATAATTCATGACAAGTTTGATCATTTAGTTTTCAGAGAAAAAAATAAACCCAGGTAAGAACATTTTCCATCAAAAATTGAAAATTAAGAGTGAAGAAAAAGGACAAAATAAATAATCATCAAGGAACAAAATGTGCATTAAAATGTTTGATTATCTATTCTTGCAAACATGAAAAAAAGTAGAGAAACCGAATGGAGTGTTTGACGTACAGACAAAAACGAGTAGAAATATAGAAGTATGCTGAATAGGGAACTCACTTCGAAAGGCTCCATCACAAAGCGGCTTGGTCACTTTCACTGTCGATTTATCTTTTTTTAAGTCCGTAAACTGTAGGCCTTTCTTTTGTTGAAGAGAATGTTTTCTTTTGTATAGTATCACTGACCAGTGACCACTGAAGGTAACATTGCTACTCACATACAACAGACGATGGTACCCAGGGGCTGGGGGGGGGGGGGTATAAGTCAATGCCAAATGGAGTTTCAAATAATTATCAAATGCAGTAATAGCTTGTCCTGCTTGTTCACTGATTCAAGGCTGATATCTGGGTGGACATGGTGGAAATGAAAACAGTCTAAAATTCGAAGAACATAGTTAAACTTTAGTGAAAAACTGGAGAGCAAATATTCGGTACGGGCGCGGCGGCTTGTAATGTCTTTCTACGTCAACACATTTCGATAAAGAGAGAAAATGTCAAGAATATCATTCCTCTTTGTCCCAGTAAACAAGTGATATAACTAGTGATTCAAAAACAAACGCAAACCAGTTTGTCAGAAGCTAATTAGTACCGAGTGTAATTTGCTGGAATGTTAATTGCTGATGTGTGTAGATTGTTATGAACGAGGCGGGAAGGGGGGGGGGGGGGTGCAGGCACCCAGAATTTCCTATATCTTGGTAGTGATGCACTGGCGGATTTTACCTTTTTTCGGGGGGGGGGGGGGGGGAGGGGTGGCACAAGTTGGTTGGTTGGTTGGTTGGTTTTATTTTCCGTATAAAAAGATCATCAATACATACATATAAAAATAACACGATAAAAACTACTTTCGAAAAATAAACTCAAGGGAAATTTCAAAGGCCTATTGTACTGCCTATAGAAATCAGGTTCGGATTACGTAATGTGCCATTGTAATGTTAGCACTTTTCTAAACTGCTAAAGGTGATAGACAGGGCTATTGAAATTGCCTTCAGTTGATTTTTCAAAAATAGTTTTTATCGTGTTATATACATGTACAAGAATATATAAATAAAGAATTAAATTTTAAAAAATAACGGCTGGAAAACTCAATTCAGAGTCATTAACTTAATGGCTCTATTCTTTCTAGAGGTCCAAATGACATCATACCAAATATATACCCCCTTATTTTTAGCTGATGAATGTCTTTTCTTTCTTTTTTGCTGGCTCGCTTCGCTCGCTCCCAAAATTTAGAAACTGGAAAGTTGATACTCAGGCAAAATGCGTCAACCCCCTTGCGAAAGTGTGCCCGTATGGTTAGAAGCGAAAGAAAAACTAATTATTTCCAAAAACATTATATTCCCTTGTGCTACTCACTCCTTCTATTTGGCCACGCCCTTTCTCTCTCTCTTTCTCTCTCTCTGGGTGTCTCTGTTTCTCACGCTACTATCCCTCTGTGTTCATCTTGTACAGATCGAGTTGACTCGATCCGAGAGAAGAATTAGATTAACAGCAAAACGTGCGAGTACCTAGAAATTGTCGATTTAATTAGGGTGACGAAGAAAATCGCAAATCATGACAACTAAATAGCTCAACCTGCCAACGTTTTTAAAACTCTCACTGAAAGATTCTCAGCAATCCTTTAACCCTCTGCATCTCATAAGGTGTATATCTGTACATACATTATATGACATGCGATGCATTTTAGTCATAAAGGGGTTAAATCTATTTTATTCTTTGGTCCGTTTTGCAATGTCATCTGACCGAAGACTTCAGGAACTTAACAACAAATCCCTTTGATTGCGATCAGTAATTTATTCCTGATTGAATGATCCCCTCGGTCAATTATGTCGTGTTGGATTGGAAGAAAAATGAACTGCTAACTGAATAACTCAGTTCATCAGCATTTCCAGAGAAAGTCAATTGCAAAAAACAATGTCAAATACTTGAAGTGGCCCCTTATGACGCTCAAGATCTTTCGTCAAGAATAATGGGGATTGAAAAAAATGAAAATAATTATATGTGTTTCTTCACATTATCTGGAGATATGATTTAGGGGATGCTGACGCAAATGACAGTCCCATTTCTCAGAAATAAGTGAACATTTCAAAATCAGATTTTAAAATTGAATCAGGTAAGGAAATCGAATATTATTACTTAAGGAGGTGTATGTTTAACTTTTATTGATGACCTAACTTCAGAAACATAACATAAAAAAGACAGTGTCAAAAAATTTCCAAGGCCTCCTAGAAAAGTTATAGACGATGAGGTAACTTCACCAACAATATCATCTGATGAGAGCCAGGAGGGCATTAATTCTTTGTTAAAGTATAGGAGTTAACGCCCTTCTGGCTCCAGACGATATGAACTGGAAAATATGAATTGATTTATATATCATTACCGATAGCACATCAAGCACTCAAGGTAATTTTTTTCTGATTTTTGTTAATACAAAAAAAAAAAAAAAAAAAAAGACTAGAAGAAGAAAAAAGAAACAAATTAAGAAAAGAAAAAAAATCCTAATTCAACTGAATAAGATTTTAAAATTTCAATCATAATCTTTGAAACGTAAAACTAAAGTAATCATACATTATATTTTAATTTATTTCTAATTCATGTATATATTATATTAAGCCATGATCATTTCAAAGTGATATCCAATCCACTTTCTTTATTTGTTCTTCTTGAAGAGCCCCTACCCTACCCCACCCCACCCCCACCCCACTCCATCGCTCCAGCATCAGAGAACGTAATACCCATTGAAAATCGAATTAACGAACATATTTCGGGTAATTTTCAGGTAATTTAAATTGTTTCCAAGTCAGAAGCTGACTATAGAATATAGCTGCATAAAACTATTTTTTTTAAAAATAAAAATGAAAGAACGAAAGAAAAAAGAATGGGTAAGGAGTGTCCCAAGTTGGTTGAAAATCATCGGCTGATTTATCCCCAAGGACTTACAACAGAAAAGGTTTGAGGTTTGAACCGCTCTATAAAATCATGTCACATGACCTAATGACAGCGATTGAACTCGTATTGTTACGTCATCGTCGTTGTATACCACATCGTCAGTTTCACCACAATACATTATTATTATGAGTGATGCTGTTTGATTGACGGATGACAGACTGACAGATACATATTCTCTCAACCATTGACATGACATGTGTGTCCCGTATAGGCAGTGGTACATCATGGCTCCAGCCTAAGATGGGGGCACTGGCATCTTGGGGGGGGGGGGGGGGGGCACCTGTATTATTAGGTGAATGCAATGCTATTAAAAAGGTTACCGATTAGGAGGGGGTCCCATTTGTTATGCTTCCTTCCCACCCCCCTCTTTTTCTCTTCTTTTAATTTCGGGGGAGGTGGGGGGGGGGGGGGGGGGGGGTACATGCCCCTCTTGCTCACTGTAGCTACATCGTAGTGTGCATGTATACACTGGATCTCCAGCTCGGGCAGTTCAGCATTAATCAGGTGATTACGACGCGCCTCCATTAACAGAATACATCGGGGCAATTACGTCCATGTGATGACGTCATCAATCAGTACTAATTAACGCGGTTAAGTGGGAGCGAGCTCAAGGCGCAGGTATTTATGGAGTGGTTTAATGGGACAGGTCGTTGACTGGAGACGAAGCTGTCAGTCAGAGTGATAACTAACTACAGGTGGATTTTACTGTACAATGGCTGTCTGGCAGGTTATAAGGATTGATCAAAGGGTGGTGAAGGAACGATTGATGATTATGGGAGGAGAAAAGGGGGCAATGCGAAACGAATTGCTTCTTGTTTGGAAACAATGGTGGTTGTACTGCAATGAGAGAGAAAGGCAGATAGAAGGAAACGGAGAGGGGAGGAAGAGGGAGGGAAGGGAAAAGGGGTTTCGAGAAAGGGGAGGCGGCAGGGGGAAATGGAGGCAATACAGGGAATACCCGTGATACATCTCAGACGAAGCTGGTGCCTCTGAAAAGTACCAAATCATGTGTATATAATCATAATAAAGTTACTAAAAGATGAAATGAAAATGAAGGATTTGAAAAAATTACGTAACTCTATGTTCATGTTCAGTTTTATGAATATTTTGTTGGAAAGTCTCGCAAGCAAAGAAATTAAAGTGGGACCTAGACTGCAGTATCACCAGTTATATTTCACAACATAGTAGGGGGTATACAAGTCTGAGAAATGATTTAAAGAATATCAAATTTCCTCGGGGGCGAGGGGCACACGGCTCCAAAAATTTTCAACTTTTGGGGGTTTTGCCGGGGAAGAGGGCACGCCCCCCTGAGCCTCCCGGATCCACTGCTGACATCAGATCACGGTAGGTTTTACTTGGAGACTAACTCCAATCAAAGGTTATTACAGGTTATTCCAGTTTGGAAATAGATAACTCCTCTTTGCACCCCTGCTATTGAGCAATTAAGACGAAAATGGGCATGACTCCAAAAAACGTCGAAAATAAAGAGGCCAAAGTTGTCGTATTTATCACGCTTATTTGATTTCCTCTGAACTTTATGAATCAATCCAAAATGACTGTCATGTTAAATTAACTTTTGATTTTATACATCCGATTTAAAAATGTATTATTTAGGAAAACCTTAATTTTCTTAGGTTTGTTTTATTGTTTTATTCTGATAAATCAATGTGAGGTGAACTGCCAACTAGAAATATATGGCCACATGTATTTTTTTTCTTCAAACATTTAATTCGCTACCGTGTTAAGGCATATTTAGATGGAAATACAATGCGTCAGTCATTTCTGTGCGACACGAATTTCTTTCATTATAAGTTTGTTATAGATAATGTCCTCTTTGAAAAGGGTATCTAGGCTATTTTAGGTGTTTGATTGTGATTGCTTCTACAAAGCACAAATCAGAGAGATTGATGATTCAGGCATTAAAATATTCAAACCGTCTCAGTTACATATCTTAGCGGTGAGTCAAGCATACAAACGTTTAATTTTCAATGATAACGATAGATTAATGGTGCCAACACTTGCCAATAATAGAATACAAGCGCGACACTCGTCAACAAAACAGTATGAAATTATCAGGAAGGAGAGATATTTTTTTATATAACACCCCCGCCACGATCAACATACCAATATTTGATAGCATTATTGAACGATTTGTAGCTGTGTTTATTTATACATCGGTGAGTCAGGCGCGGTGTCAAAAGCACAAATAAATACACAGTTGATCGCCCTTCTCCGAAAGAACCTGCTACTTTTATCGATTAAGTCAATATTGGCTGAATGGTAGATTATAACACGGTAGAGGGTCGGGGAGGGTCGCTCGCCTCGCGTGCAGTAAGGTCCCATTATTTCTATGATTGATGGGTGAGATCTTCTTTTATAACTTTGAATAAAAATTTCTAAACTATTTGATGGAATGGTTGGATAAAAGGCAGGAAGTTCTTGTGACAGTTTGATTATAGAGGGTCTACTATCAACTTTGGTGCTATAGCAAAAAGAAGAAGAAGAAGAAGAAGAGGAAGAAGAAGAAGAGGAAGGAGAAGAAGAAGAAGAAGAAGAAGAAGAAGAAGAAGAAGAAGAAGAAGGAGAAGAAGGAGAAGAAGAAAGAGAAGAAAATCAATGGTTGATTGTCGTTGAACATGATTTAACTACTTTTATAATTAGCATAATTCTCTGCCCTTCTACATAATTTTTTTTAATTCATTTTTTTCTCTTTCTCTCATCTTCTGTCTCTGTCTAGTCTCTTTCTGTCTGTCTGTCTGTCTATCTCTCTCTCTCTCTCCCTCTCTGTAAGTCTGTCTGCCTCTCTGTCTGTCTGCCTGTCTCTGTCTGTCTGTCTCTGTCTGTCTCTCTCTCTGTGCCCATTGATGAGAACTCCTATTGCTAAGGCAATACCCCTCCCCCTCTCTCTCTCTATCTCCGTACCCCATCTCTCTCTCTCTCTCTCTCTCTCTCTCGCCACTCTATATCCCTTATCCCTCATTTCTCTGCTTCATTTTATCACAATCTATCTATCACTACATTGCACTAGTATATTTGTTTCTCTATTTTTATCATAATTTCTCTCTCATTAACCTATCACTGCACTATATTTGATAAATTACAGGTCGATCTCTATTCCAAGGTCTAAATCTCTGCACTGTCTTTCTTACATAATGTCCCTTCAAGTCTTTAAAAAAAAAATGTTAAAAGTTCAATTAAAAAAAAAAAAGATAATAAATCAAATTTGCACTGACAAAGTACACGATGAATAGACTATTCAACCATGATATCGATTTTCTATTTTTCTCGAATCGCCGGAAGTTCGACGAGACATGTAGCCAGGGTCGTAAAGAGAAAAAATAGAACTCAGGAAATAAAACTTCCTGCCTTTGCAGAAAACAGATTCGTCTAGTGCCATGACAATGTGTTATTTCATTATGCCTGACAGGACAGGACGGTACAGTTGACATGTTCCTTTAAGACTGTTAAGTTTTCTCTTCATTTCTATAGAAGAAGATCTCACTGACTAATCCAGAGCGGAAGTCGTTTCTCCGAAATCCGATGCCGAATGTTGAAGTTTCTACCACTGACGATCGCAAGGTCAACACTTTATGTCATCTTCTACCCGATTAGTTAATTCTTCTCTGCACGATTTCCTTTTATTTGTAAGTTTAGCAAGTAATCCATGGCGGTGTACAGTCGACCACTCACCCGTCATCTAGGTAGAGGTTCACATTAGGTCAACAGGGTGGGCGAACGTCGCAGTGAATTGAACTCTATTTATCGATACGCACAGGTGAATGAGTGTATTATGTTGGTGCAACATCTAGGTGACGTCACGATCTAATCTGCATAGACAAACCCTTGCCAATGGTAATGCGGAATAAAGTGTCTGAAACTGTAATACTATGGTAGATTACATGGTCTAATGCATTTCATAAGCCACTTGACTTAGCTGTTCCTATTATTTGACACTACCAGAGACTGATAATGTTAGGGTCGGCTCAAGGCCTCATTAAATTGTGTTTATGTATCAAAATAGAGTCTGTAACTGCAGACTAGTCACGATCTGCGCTCAGCGTATGCGTGTGTCCCACCTGTAGAGATTTGTGTAGCGGATCCAAGTGTGCGTGGGCGAAACAGTATTGTAATGTATACCAACAGGTAGAGCGAAGGAGTCATGGCCGTTGGAGGCGATTCGTGGTAATCGATGATCAATGCTTGGATCGCGCGTGGGTCGATTGCTATTCGATTATGCCTCCAAATACGCTGAAAAAGAACCTCTCACTGTTTGATATTTCAGTTTTAGCTGGAGGATAGCCCAGACAACATTTCTCGATCATGACTGAGCTCTATCATTTCCTCCCACACGGATGATTTCCGATATATAATTTAAATAAAACAGCGTTACACTTTTTGAATGATCAGATAAACACTTAAGTGAAAAGATTATCAATTTCTATTGATATGACTCATCATGTTTTTGCTCATCTTTGCTTAAAGTGATTATTTCCCTTCACCCGCTTTCGGTATTTCGAATTTGTTTTTCATTCGCTCCGCATTCCTTCAACGTGTATCAGTAACTAATCATCCTGCTAGATTGAATGGATGTTGACTAAAATGCACCAAGCATTACTCAAAATACTAATACCAAAGTTATTTACGTAACCCTGATTTTTATTGTAGTTACATATCCGATCCTCACGCTAAATTGAATAGATACATTGAGTAAAATGAATCACAGATATATATATAATTTTTTTTTTATATTTCTTTTTGTAAATATGCTATATAGAAGAGAAAAATAAGGATTCGCAGAACATCCAAAGAACATGAAGAAGGTAAAGATTGTGCAGTTGCCGTACCATTAATTTGTTTTTTTTTCTCTGAAATTTGCAATGGTCTCTCACTCCCTCCGTCTATCTCCCCTTTCATTTATACCTCCCCGTCTCTCTATATCCACCTCTCTCTCTCTTCATCTTTCTCTCCTATGCACTTTCACTCCTTTTCTGTCAAGCCCCCTTACACTCTTTCCATCTTTGCTCTCTCTTCATGTCTCTCCATGTTTCTCTGTGTATTAACTCTTTTTTCCTCCTCTGTCTGCATCATTCTTTCACTCCTTCTCTCTTTTATCTAGGACCCTCTCTCCCCCACCCCATCTCTCTCTCTCTCTCTCTCTCTCTCTTTCTCTGAGTCACGCAATGTTTCATTTCGAATTCCATGTTTCACACCGCAAGTGAAATAAATAAAGGTTGCGTGATTCCTCGGAGAAACATTCTCGGCAATGTCGAAGCAAATCTCAGAAAATGAACTTCATTTCTCGATAAAAAACATTTAATCGCAGGAACCGGCAACACACACAGGGGGAAGGATATTCCAAGTTATCAACTCTAACTAATTTAATGAAACTGTCAAATAGTCCTAGGTTAATTAGCCCTGATGCCGTCCGATGTTTCTACCGCAAGGATATATCGCTTCAATTTCCTTCGTTTGGGGGGAGGGTTGATGTTGGAATTGATAATGATGTTTAGAATGTTTGAATAAAACTCTTAAATCGGCGGTTTACTGTATAAGAAAAAAAAAAAAACTCTAGTCCGGGTTAACGCACTCGGTTTCAATTTTCGCAGAGAAAGTGGTTATTTTTCCGCATGTTGGTACAATGAATATTTAACTTTTTTTTTCTTTGAAATGTTCACAGGTGTTGATCTCCAATTTACCTCAAACAATAAACCATTTTTCTATGAATTGCATAAAATCTCACATTTTAATACCTGCATTTATGTTATAGTTTCTGCATGGAGGTGCTACTTGCACATGATAACCATTTTTATCGCTGCAAGGCTGGGACTGCACATTTTTTCCCCTTTTTTCGGGGGAGGGGGATTTACTAATCCTAACCCCATTTTTGTATGTCGGAGGGACATGTTGCACACAATAATGCAAGCCCAATACTCCAATGATTGGGTAACGTTTGAAGAATTAACTAGAACCTATGTGCACGGATCCCCAACTAGGATGCGCCGAATTATTTTTTCTTAAATTACTGATAAACATGATAAAGACACTATGATTATCATTTATTTAACTCAAGAAATATTTGCATCCAAAGCGTCAAATCCGGACAGTACCTAATTAACTAACAAGGAATGCTCCATATTGTTCATTGGCCTCGTTTGCTAATCCGCGGGCTGGGAACGGGAAAGGAAGTAGAAATGAATTCACTAAATACAAAAACCTGTTTCATTTAGGAGATAGATTGGCTGGACTTCCGACGCTTCGGAAGTTCCTAATTGCATGTCTCTCTGATGAACATCAACAGAGTATGTAGTACCCGAAATAGGATGCCTTGAAGGGGGCAGATCCGGGGGTCCCGGGGTCCAGGCGCCCATATTTTTGTGCTGGTCATATATAGGTTTTGGGGAATAGGATCCCATCCCTTTTTACCTGATTCGATCCCCCATTTTTGTACCCGAATGGAGCCTCTTGTTTTCGCCTGATAACATTTCTTTTTGCTTGTCAGAGATTTGGGGAGAAATTTAGACCCCTCCCCCCTTTTTTCACAAATCCTGAATCTGCCCCAGCCTTGAAACACGTGTATAAAGAGAGGGTGTTTACCTCTGGGCCTAATTAGCACCGATTGAAATAAAACCTGTCTGTCATAACAAGTGTATGATGGGTGGCTGATTACGTAATCTATTTAATATAAGTTGTAACAGGTTGTTGAACCTATTACGATCTTTGCGCATTTGATTAATTAATTGATGATTTTTTTTTTTATTTCACCCAATGGTAAGAAATCAAATAGGCCTGTATGTATGCTTGTCAGCTTGTAGGAAAGCAACCAGGGTGACCTCGACTTTGAGGGACTTGGTAACTTGGTTTCGAACCTGGACTTTCTGATTGTAAGGCCACTGCTCTACCACTGAGCAGGTCCTTACACCGTTCATTTTTTTAACCAGTGCTATTGATATTGAAGGAAGATGATGCACATAACACCTAAATAACCCCCTCCTTTCATCTCCCTCCACTGCTCTGGCGTCATCATCGTCATTCAATTCTTTTCATACAGAAAAGAAGAAGAGTACAAAGACTATTCTATTCTCTGTCTCTGTTTCTTTGTCTCTCTCTCTCTCTCTCTTTCTTTCTCTGTCTGTCTGTCTGTCTCTCTTTATATCTCTCTCCATCTTTCTCCCTTCTCTCTCTCAGACTCCCTCCCTCCCCCGAAGACATGAAAACATGAATGTTCGTGAATGTTCTTGATTGAAGCGAGGGAAAGGCAATATGAACACGTTTCATCCATCACTTACCTGTAATATTACACGCTTCACTGACAGAGCACAGTGATGCAGTTGTGTACGGGGGCACGAGATGGAGACCCCTCCGCTCTCTCGCGATTTCAGGATTGGGGGGGGGGGGGGGGCAGGGCGGTGCATGATCCCGTATAATTCCGTTGACTGGTTAATAACCTCATATGGATTTCAAAAGGTCTCATACCGAAGGTGAATGTCTGCTTGTGTAAAACGTGTGCCGGAAATCACACGTAATCAGATTATTAGGGGTAGAAGTGCGACCACATTTTCCAGATTATTTTCCCCTTTTCCACCTGAATTCTATATACTTTCTGCACACTGCTGACACTGGTATTCCTTTTGGGGTGCATCACCAAAGGCTATATAATAAAACACCTTATTATTGAATATTTTTATAAAAACATGTTAAATGTGTAATCACTTTCCAGTCATTGAACTACACATCTTTCACGTAACCAACAAATTAATCATTTAGTAAATTAACGGTTTATTTCATCAGTCAGACAGGTGACTAATCTATATTTAAAAAAAAAAATACATCACAGAAAAATCGTTATATTTCATAATATACATGTATATTCATTGCCATATTTATCAATATGGAATGAAGAATCTATATCTCGAACTGGTTTTATATTTAGTTAATAATTATACTTGGTAAATGTACGCGAACCGTACGAAGATCAGGGAATTGTAACAGTTAAGTTATTCAGTTAAGAATTTGAGATATCTAAATGACAGGAACTTACAATGTAAGTCAGTATTTCATAAATATAATATGATTTCGATGAAGTAAAGTACTTTTGAAGTTCAAGCAATCCTCATGTCTCAGAAATCAAACGAGTGCCAACAATCTCGACGATGACGTATAGATGGCTCTATTGGTAACAGATAACGGTACTCCGGCCCAACGGGACACCGTTACATTCAAGAGGATATCACGACCAAACAACACCCGGAAGTCACACTAATGCGGAAGTCGTTGCTTTTGAAGTTACTTCCGGTTCGGAATCCAGGGTTCACTAACGCACGTTTCCGCCCTTAGTCTTGCCCTCAAACTAGAAATTCTTTTCTTGATTCTAACTCTTGTATCGAAGAAGGTACTGCTAATTAAGTGAAAACTATTGATAATTCCGTATGCGTTTCCTAAATCGTTACTTTCCTCAAGTCGACCATGCCTTGTTTTAAAGTTCTTAGCAAGTAGTTCCTTGACGATACCTTTGAGAAGTGCCTGATATCCACGGCTAGCTGTGGTTAGGTGATGTCCCTGTTTACAGCTGATAACAGAGAACCTTGTTGATCGTTTATTACGGGGTGGGTGGTGATAATGACAACCGGTACTTGGTGTTGTCCATACAGACTTCTTGTGTCATTTCTGTTACTTGAAGAATGAGATACAAAACGTCGGACGAAGTCATTTTGGAAGGTATCTCCACATTATATTCGAACATTTGGGAAATAAAAAAATCGTAGCTGAATCCGGCATTATTTTGTAATAGTACCCTCGACCGATTAAACAACATGAGCAGGAAATGAGGGGAAAATCAATAAACATAAATGCGATTATGTTCTGATAATTATTCTTTGTTGACGGAAACGCTGCAACCACTGAGGTTGTATACTAGGAAAGCGATGTTATGAACTTAGTCTGTATGTCATATGTTTAGCAGTGATAAGACATTTTTCCCTCACCAACCGCCATCACCACCACTGCCACACCTATCACCGTCTCACGACCACTTTCGTCACCACTATCACACCTGTTGCCACCTCATAGGCTACTAAACCACCACGAATGCCACACCTATGGCCCCTTCCAGTTCCACACCACTGCTACCAGCACTACCACACCTGTTGCCCCCCCCCCCTTTAGGCTACTACACCGCCACCACCACCACCACAGCCACACCCACCACCTCACCCCTTCCAGGACCACCGTCAACACCACTACCGCCACTTCCACTACCACTACCACTACCACCACCAAAAACAGCACTACCATCACCACCCTATCATCATGATCATACACCCCTTCCAGAACCATATTTATGATTCACTCTTCTTCATCGCCATCATGGTTATGGGAACATTTGACAATTTGTGGTTGTTCTAAACTACAAACGATTTATTAAAAAAAAAAAAAAAAAAAAAAAATGAAACGAAGTACTTGAGACTTAGACTATCCATCTCCATATCCATCCATAAATTACAACAAACTGAAAATTATGTCGGTCACCATAATATTATATCCGTTTCCACTTTTGCGCTTGGGGCAAAACGTTATGGAACGGATATCTTTTTCTTCTTGCTCTCTTGTAAGAAACGCGAGTTCAAGGACATCATTAATTCATTTACAACTCGCTTTTCTAGGACGCAACTAGGGTAGGCGTTTTAGCTTCGAAGTAATCAAAACACGTGATCAAAATATGGCGAAGCAATCGCAGACCTTATCTAAAGCAGGGCATGAAATCAATCTAAATTACATTTTCAAGTTAAATAACAAGGAAGTCGTTCCGTCGAGTAGCATGCGACGTAAACCCTAGATCATTTTCGATTATGTAGATTAGCCATTAAGCGTGGACACGAATGAACGGCTAGGAGCACTTACGCAACACGGTAATGGAGACTTCTGCTAGAAGACTACCCGAAGACACATTCGTTGGACATGAACTAGGTCAGCGGCAGCCGCGGGACACGAGACTCCGATGTCGTTTTCATTTCACGACAAGCATGACAAGAGAGTGTATCTCATACTCCTATCAGATTACCCCAAGCCTCCGGGAGAGGAGTCTCTGAAGGAGATACACATCGGATGCGAACCTGGCCATTCCGCTCCCCAGGGCGTCGGAAGCTCGATTCTTGGCATGATTACGAAATCGACGTCGAAAAGAAGACACAGGAAGGAAGTTACAATAACGAAGAGAGTCATTCTTTGTAGGAGTTCCATTTCAGACAATACCTTTTCACTCAACAATAGGATGTTTCCAAGAAGGTGTCATTTGTTACCCCTCATCGGTGCTTGGTTACCAAAACTTTCATGTATGTATGTACTGTGCTCTTGGTCATCATGTTACAGATCAATTCAATCATGACCATTGTTGATGTTACACGATATGCCACAACTTCAACTTTGCCCTCCTTCCCTACTCCATTTATTTCGAGGGCGGGGGCAGGGGCGGTGTAAAATTAATTGCTTGAAAAGTGTTTGTTACATGTGATCTCTGTATTTTCTCAATCCAGAGGAAACTAGCTACCCAAACCTATTAGTCTGCAGGTACAGACTCTATTTTGACACTTTAAAAAAAAATCCATAAAGCTTTCGACCGACCCTACATTTTGTCAGTCTCTGGTTGTGTCAGGAGCAGCTACACTAAGCCCATGTAGACTTCTAGTCTTACAGTTCAGACGCTATCTTAACACGTTATGACTGACAAGGGTTTGTGCCAGCAGACTACATGCCTGTTTACACTGCTTTATGATACGAAATAATCGATGAACAGGAAATGGGTCAGCGGGAAGTCCTCAGGCAACGACTAACTTCCTTGCGGTAGAATCAATTGTCATTTAACTCAACCAGAAAGACAGACAAAGCACTTCTTATTTTCATCATAATAACAACAAATATAATATTATACTCCCCATTCCAGAGAATTTTACGTAACACAGAGAGACCAAAATAATTTACAATCCACAGAATTTTCATCATGTTCAATATACAAATGAATACATGAGATAATGAGATGAAGAAAGACCCAACTGCATCAAAACAGTTTTTCAGTAAAAAAAAAAATTAAAAAAAAAAATTAAAAAAAATGATATTTTGAGAAAAGTTTTAAGAGAAAGTATGTTTGCATCTTCACGGAAGTATTGATTCATGAACATTCGTTGTTCAATTTATGAAGATGAAAAAAATCAGTCTCTTCAACTCATTACATTTTTGTTTGTTTGTTTGTTTTGATAACTAAAAAAATTAATTGGTGTGATGGAGTTGGGTCCTTCTTCCTCTAACGTATACAAA
Source organism: Heliocidaris tuberculata (assembly GCA_025618425.1). Lineage (NCBI taxonomy): Eukaryota > Metazoa > Echinodermata > Echinoidea > Camarodonta > Echinometridae > Heliocidaris > Heliocidaris tuberculata. The sequence goes on from CM046841.1 coordinate 15,376,114, forward strand.
TGATTCCAGGAATCAAATTGTTCCACAATTTATTATCGTATTATTTCCTGTCGGTATCAATTTCTTGACCAGTTGCATTCCAGCTTCGAATCTAGGTCATTATTCTTAAAGGTCAATATGGATGTTGTTTCCTTCTACCACTTGTGATACTTGACTAAAAGCATTTCATTACTGCCACCAATGTCTCCTGGTCATGACACGTGTTCTGTGTCCCTGGGGAGATCCACTCATCAGAGCCAGGAGGGCGTTAACTCATATGCTTTAACGCAGAGTTAACGCCCTTCTGGTTCTCAGCTGACGACTAAAGGTGAATTATTATATAAGTGATGACGACATCATTACAGGAACGATAATGCTGCCCTTTGACATGTCGCCGATGTGAACTGCATTAAAATACAAGGACTTAACGATATAATCCGTACAATTGTGATAAAAACCAACATCCATCTAAAGTCTAAACTCATAAGTAAATTAGTTGGCAATTGGTTTAACAATATCTGTACTTATATCCTGGATATTTAAAAAAAGAGATAAATATCTGATATTTGAATTTTGACACCCCTCATAACTGTTTGTCTATACCTCTTGTATTTTTATGTATTTTGGAATAAAAGATATTACTTACACAGTTCCAACATAAATATATGATGGATAAAACTCCTCTTGACGATCATTCTGTCCACTTCTTGTATTTTATTGTATTGCTGATATTACTATTACCATGATTACGAATACTTTCTGACTGATGTACAGTATGTAAACATACATTCAATTTCTATCTAGATGACCATGGTGACAGTGAAAGTTGTCCGATAAAGAGCAATTTCCTTTGAAAAGGTATATAAGAAGAATGAGATGAATATCTCCATCCTCTTTACAATCGGTAACCATAGCAACCCCTCCTAGACACCCACTTACAATGGTAATTGGTGTCGATGTTTCTTCTCTTATATCTCCTCATCCTCTCTTGAATTTCTCTCATTTCTTTTTCCCCCAAGGCTGCTCAATGCTGTAACATTATTTCCTCCACTTGAAGGATAATGTAATATTGATTCTACTGGTTCCGTTCTTATTATTTTCGTTGTTTTTTTTTACTCTTTGAAAAAGATGTTTTCATATTCCCTTTCTCGTTGTCGCCCGCTTCTTTCTTCTTCCTCCTCCTCTTCTTCTTCTTTTTTTCTTTTTTTTCTTCTTCTTTTTTTTTCTTTTCTTCTTTTTTTTTCTTCTTCTTTTTTTTTTCTTCTTCTTCTTCTTCTTCTTCTTTCTTCTTCTTCTTCTTCTTTTCTTCTTCTTCTTCTTCTTCTTCTTCTTCTTCTTCTTCTTCTTCTTCTTCTTCTCTTCTTCTTCTTCTTCTTCTTCTTCTTCTTCTTCTTCTTCTTCTTCTTCTTCTTCTTCTTCTTCTTCTTCTTCTTCTTCTTCTTCTCTTCTTCTTCTTCTTCTTCTTCTTCTTCTTCTTCTTCTTCTTCTTCTTCTTCTTCTTCTTCTTCTTCTTCTTCTTCTTCTTCTTCTTCTTCTTCTTCTTCTTCTTCTTCTTCTTCTTCTTCTTCTTCTTCTTCTTCTTCTTCTTCTTCTTCTTCTTCTTCTTCTTCTTCTTCCTCCTCCTCTTCATCCTCCTCATTTTCTTCCACTTCTTCTTTTCCTTATTCTTCTAAAACTATTTCAAGTCTAAAAGGAAATGCATTAGCCCCTCCCTCGCAATGCAATAAACATTGTAAAGAAAAAGATAGATAAAAGTGTCGTATTATACGGTTTTAGGTTCCATTTTAGCCCTTTTTCGGGTAAATCCATTTTTCATGAAAATGTATGTATTGATGTCGTTATCAGTTGTTCTAATTTACAATAAAGTTCAGAGTGGAGGACAAAAAACCCCATACAAATACAGGTAAAACGTCTCAGGTAAATAGGGTAAAATAAAAGGGCGTAATTTTCGCACCTGCTCAATGATCTGACCAACAGGAATTGGGTCGTCTCTCGCCCGGGGCAGGGAAGAAGGCGTGTGGAGGGGGGCAAAGATCAACCCCATACCAGCTCATAGGGGGGCTACTTGGTTGTGACGTCACACCAAATGTCAAGGCCTCCATGGGCAATAGAAATGATTAGTTTTCGGTCACGTTCAAGGGTTGCGTACGTTATTAAGGACGAGGTAAACAGAGGACCCTTCCTGTGCCTTAACAGTCAATGATGATAACAATAACGAAGATTGTTTTGCGTAATATTTTGAAGGTTCCCGTAACGTGCACCATGACACAGGTTTATCAACACACACGATCGCAAAGACTTAACCACCCGTTTCTAGTAGGCAAGGAATTAAGATATCAACTTAAGGAAATGTCAGTAGCCTTGCACATCATCTATTGAAATGTGCGAACATTAAAATGACAATCATGTGAACATGATTTTTTTTAAAATATGTAATGAAACCATGAAAACAGGGTATTGAAATTGCCTTTCAGTTGATTTATGAAAATCTTCTGTGTGATCGTGTAAAAAGTTCTTATCCTATAGTCCCAGGGTGCCACTTTTGGTACTTGTAAAATATTTTAGGGGATAGCACTTCATAAAAAAGTATAAAATGATTATTCATTATAGAGCCAACGACTACTGTTCAAGAAGTAATTCCCTGCACATTTTCATACCATTTTGAAAACATGCAGAAAGAAGAAGGAATTCCAAGAATTTGATAAGAAGGAAGTAAGATTAAGAGAGGGTCTAAGTCTCTGGAAAAAGAAAAAGAAATAAAGCTTCCTGCCACAATATTTTTTTTTCAAAATGAATTTCCGTAAGTAACATTAACAGTAATCATGAAAGACTCAGGTGGAATGAGGTAAAAGGGGCATAAGGAAGCTTGTTAATTTACCATGGTTACGCATCTGATGATGGTAAACGACAAGTAAAAATAAAACCATGAAAACTGTGAAAAAGGGCATTCAATTAAAGGCGATAAAACATGGTCAAACTGAAAAAGAGCAACATTAGCGAATGCGAATACTGTGCCCGATTCGACAATCAAAAGTTCAAAAGTTAAAAGTGTAATTGCCCCCCTCCATACATCTCTCAATCCCAATATGTTTGTGATTATCTCATGAATGACAATCAAATACTGCCAAAGGTTTAAATCGAATGAAAAAAAAAATAATCGAGTTTTTATCTTATCACACCCATCCATACCCTCCTGCCTGGGCTGGTACGCCGCAAGCTTCCCGTCAGCTGAAGGGCGGAAACAGCCCTTCTCTCCCTTCAAAGATACCTGACAATTGCCTTTCTGAGGAAGAGAAAGAGAACTAAATCTTTTGGATCTTTAAAGAGAAGGTTGATGTCTGGAAAAAATGGTGGAAAATAAGTTGTGAGCTTTCTCATTCCTTTTATGTCAGTTTGGAAGAACATCGTAGCAAAAATGCCCCCTGAAAAGGATTGCTCTTCAAATGCTCTCATATTCGAAATGAGATTTCGAAAGACGAGAAATAGCTGAAGTTTTCGAGGCTTAACATTCATGCCACTAATGTTACATATGTATGCAGTCCCATATACCCATTTCTGTGTGCAGTGCATGTGCTATTCAGCTAGAATGTGTCAATATCTTATTATTCAGATGATTCCAAAAACTCATATTATACACCAGTTCATACGTAGACATGATCAACCTTTCCCAATTGCTTTGAGACATTTTCTTTCACAACGTAACTGCATCGCCAGGGCCCTGTTTCATAAAACTTATTAGCAATAAGGGAGCAATAACAACTTCCACAAATCTATGACAAATTTGCTCTCAGCCAATCAGATGCAAGTATTTCAGTAGCTTATAACTGTTATTGTAACTTGTTATTGATAACAAGTTTTATGAAACAGGACCCAGAACACAATTTTATCTTTAACCCCTTCTATTTTCTTGGCATTCTCGAAGGGAAGAAATTAAAAGCATTGATTGATGTTTAGAGACAGTTGCCTTGTTTCCTATCGCGCTGCGAATTGTGGAGAGAAATCCAACCTGAAAGGTGTCGGAAAAGGAGAGTTTTTATGGATGATAAAGTGATTTTTCTTGATTTTTGAACCTCACATTCTGATCTCCCTGAGGTTGTTTTCCATCTCAAATCATAAGCTAGTAGGATTTCAGATTGACTTAATGACCTGGTTTAACCACCATCTCAAACCGTTCCTGTCCAGCTAAAGTCATTCAAAAGAATTGATTTTACGATTTTGAAAGAAACATACTCTGTCCTCCTGTGCCCTCTCTTCCTTCTCTCTGTCTCTCTGTCTCTCTCTCTCTGTTTCTCTTTGCCTCTCTCTCTCCTGTATCATTAACCGTGACGTGAGTTTGAAGGTAGAGGTAGGAACATTGCCATGGTGCCATGGCAACCGCTTCCCATTCTCCTTCTCTTCAACAACCACTTTTTCACTGTCTTTCTTTGTCTCCATTTCCTGTCTTTTTCCTCATTCTCTCTTTCTCTATCTCTGATTAATTTATACCCCTCTGTCTCTCTCTCTCCTCTCTCTCTCTCTCTCTCATTGTATCTTCTTTTACTCCATAATGCCGCTAACCTAAAATCCAATAAGATTGCAACCCTAACCCAATATATCTTTGACGAAATAAAGCGCTGAGCGATTGTCGCTCATCTCCTTTTTACACCTCCTTTCACTTTTCTGCTATTCCTTTCTCCCTATCTTCTATATATATATATATATATATATATATATATATATATATATATATATATATATATATAATCTCTCCTTCCCTCCCTCCCTTTATTTATTTTTTTTTTTTTTAGTTCTTTCCCTTATCCGCATCTCTCCCGCTCTCCCACTCCTCTCTCTTTCTCTCTCTTTTTCTCTCTCTCTCTCTCACACACACACACACATGGATACCTCCACACCTCAAGTCATCCCCACGTTCCTACTCACGAGGAGCTTCGAATGTCTGGATCATATGAAATTATGTTTTATCGGGGGAAATGCGCTCATTTTAGACGTGTCCCGCTGAATGTCCGGTATCTCAAAAACGCCAAGATCGGCATGATCAGAAGCAGGTTTTCTTCCCGAATCAAATCACTTGCACTTTTCCTTGATGGATTCCTATTGGGTTGATACAGCAGACGAGCAGAGTCACCATCATACACCGAGATCTCGGAATTTATCGAGGGTCGCCGAAAAGGAGAGCATGACCAAGCTCTTTTTTTTTTTAAGAAAAAGAAAAAGCGATATTTGCAATTTTCGCAGAATGTTCCCGTTCCATGTTAGGAGAAGAAGTGAGTGAAGAAAAACTATTTATATTTCAGCACATCATGATCATTAACGCAAATAAAACAATGACCTTCAAGAAATTAGTAAAAAGGCATGCCTATTTTGTCGGTTTGTTAGTGTTTTTCATGACTCGTGAACGGCTTGTAATTAGGTCAAGATCTACAACAGCTTCCGTCATGGTTGAACCATGCAAGGAACTCCTTGGTTGAACCAGGTAAATGCAACTAAGTCAGTTACATTTCCCTGGTTGAACGACAAATGTACATGATGTATGCTTCTGCGACAAGTGCCCCGCGGTCAATATCCTACACTAACAGAATTCCTAACTTCAATCCTGGACTAAAAACACTGTGCCTAATCCTAACCTTAAACCTAACCTTAAAACCCAATGGCAATCCGAACAATAAACTTTTGAAAAAGTGAAGTGCTAAAAAACAGGTGCTGCCCAAGGAGTTGCACCTGCCGTGCTAAATTTAGCACCTAAAGTGCTATTTTTGACAAACGTTTTTGTGGTGCAGAAGAAATGGGTGTTAAAAACAAGTGCTGAGTCAAATGAACCTATGAGGCCAATGAATCAGCACCTGAAGAGCTTTGGCAATTTTTCATATCATTTGCATATTGTTTGAAGAAACATTTTTGAGGGTTTTTTTTCCTCCTTCAGATAGTATTGCCTCGGTCAGCGTCTCTTATACTCGGTCAATTAAAAAAAAAAAAAGGAAAATGATTCAGAAATTAGTCACTAAGTTTGTAATCATTGATAATTTACTCTCTCTTATGATTTACTAACCATTTTAATCATGATAGATATTGTACAAATATATGAATTTCATATAATACGCACTGTAGGTGCTATTAAGAACCCCTGTGTCTGTTCATAGTGTAAAGGTGTGCTGTAACAAGTAGCACCTGCACTGGTGCTAAAGCAGCACCATTAGTGCAGTCACTATCGAGCACTATACTCCCGGGGCTAAAGACAGAACCCTTAGCGCAAAATTAGTATCACTTTTTGGGGTGCTGTAACAAGTAGCACTTTCTGGTGCTATAGTAGCACTTTCTGTTCTGTCCCTATGCGAGCACTCCCAAAGTGCTGTATATAGCCCCCCCCCCCCCCTCCCCAAGTGCTAAAAACAGCACTTCGGTTTTTGACGGAATGAAGACTGGAGTAAAAGTCGCAGGTGCAATGTCAGATCATCTCTGGTGATAGCAAGAACGTTCGAACAGAGGTGATAATCATTTAAATGCATTCTATAGATATGAATTCATGCAAGCAAAATACAGTCATGATGATTTACATGATTAAAAACATAATGATCATTTATGCAGAAAAAATCCAGCAAAATATTATTTTTACTTGATAATGATTTATTGAACCATTGGTATGTACGTCAATAGCATTCCATTTCGTCAAATGATGTTCTTATCTGTGTTGTACAGATGCATACAGACCGAATCATTTCATTACCATCGATCAGTCTATTCATAGATTATTATGGATTCATGTAATTCAGGAGAAGAAGAATTTCTCATAAATTGTTCATGACGTCAAAGTGACGTATGACTTGTGCGTGTTCATGCGTTCTTTCTTACTTGTATTTTTTTTTTTGTGGGGGGGGGGGGGTTATTTACTTCTTTTTTGTTATTATTTTTCATTTCCATTTTTGTTTTTGTTTTTTGTAGGGGTGGCGAGGGGGTGAAAATCTTGACACTCATGTAGAAAGAGCAAAACGAATTGAGATACAATGTAGAATAATCATTTGAGTATGGCTTTGTGGGGAATAGGGAAACATAGAGAGAGAGAGAGAGAGAGAGAGAGAGAAAGAGAGATAAGAAATCCGTCGAGAGAGAGGGGGGGAGAATGGGGGAGAGATGAAATTCTAGTACTGTGCCTTTTCAGTGGTTTTACTTTTAAATAATGTACAGGGGGAAAGACAGAAGAATGAGTTTGGGGAAAGAAATAAGAAGAAAGAGGGGGAAAGAAAGGAAGAGGTGAGAGAGTAAGAGAGAGAAAGAGACAAGGTGAGAATGTTGGATATAGAAAGACAGAAAAAGAAGTGAGTGAGAGAGAGAGAGAGAGAGAGAGAGAGACAGAGACAGAGACAGAGAGACAGAGATAGGCAGGGGGGGGGGGGGCACCGATCTATTTAGAGTTCGTCACCTTTTCCTAGAATCCCCAGCTACCATATTATGTGTTATCAATTATTGGCTCATACTCGTGGTAATGAGCTGCTACGTTCAGGTGCTCCGGCGTGTTTATTGAATTGACGCATGGAGTGAATCAAGCAGACGCTTCTGTCACCGTCTCCATCACCAAAATAACGTTTACAAAAAAATTTCCTTGACATTTAAGTTTTAACGCTTGTGAAAACATCAAAACCTCAAACCATAATGTAAAGAAAAACAAAACTATTTTGGGACAGTGATCTGTGCCTTTGTGCATTAGCATAAATCATATGATATGACAATGTCATTATGGCTGCCGCATTGTGAATTTGTGATTGCTTCTTAAAATGATCTTGGTTTTTAATTACGAAATTCGACCTTAGATACTATTTTTATTTGTTAATTCTTCTACGACAACCAGTTTGCTTAACCAGTGACTGAAATGTCTGGCTATTTAGTCAACACGTCATTATTCCAATGCTAATGAGTTTAAGACATGTTTAACAATAATTGTCATATCGGCTGAAATAATAATTTTTATCCCTTGCATCTTCTGTCCTTCCGCATTTTATTTTTTATAAACTTCTTTTCCCTCTTATTTTCTGTATCACCCACTTTCTTTTATTCTTATTTTTCTCAACGTCTTTTGTAGCATTTCTTTTCTTCTCGTCCTCACTTGTAACTATATACCCTGTGGTTATTGTAATTTCCTTTTCCTCTTTCTTATTTACTTTTTGACCCCAACGACTCTTTCCAGGACAAATTGTTTATTGATTTTTGAAAGTGCATGAAATTGTCGGGAAAGGGATAATTTCTATGGGGTCCGAAGAATATTGCCGTTACCAGATATATAATGTTTCATTTTGGTGAGATTGAGTTGATGCTATTGTTTACCACTTTTAAAAGAATGTGATCGATTGTTGTAGAAATGGCTGTCCAACGAAAAAAAAAAGGGGGAAATAGAGGAAAAATAAAAAGGAAAATACCATAAACGTGAGGTCAGGTTTAGTTTAAGTGCAACCGCAGAAAACATGTGACAATTTGATAAGTGAATATCAAGGAGAGGAAAAGTGAAAATGAAATGACCCTTTCCAGGGCTACTTTACGATTCTGGTGAGTGATTTGGGTTTATGACGTTGAACGGTTTCGGGTATGGTATTGGGGTGGATGTTGATGAACAGGGGTGGGGTGGATGGGTCTGGTGGAGGGGATGGGGGCGGATGAAGGGCCGTTTTTTCCCGAAGGTTCATAATTTCGAAGATTCGCAGTTCAGAAAATGAAATAGGGTTTACAATTCCGAAAATGAAAAAAAAAAGTTCATAATTCTGAAGATGAAGTAGAACCCCTTTTCATTTTTGGAATTACGAAACCTCTGGTATGGGAAATGTGTGTTTCGAATCACGAATTTTCCGAATTACGAACCTTCGCCATGTTCGGAAAAAAAAAAACGAACCCGATGGATGGGTCCGGTGAAGGGATGGGGCGAATGAAGGGCCGTTTCTTCCGAAGCTTCGTAATTCCGAAGAATCGTAATTCCTAAAATGAAATAGGGTTTTAAAATTTCGAAAAATGAAGGAAAAAAAGGTTCATATTTCCGATGATGAAATAGCATCCTTTTCTCGTTTTCGAAATGACGAAACCCCTGGTATGGGAAACGTGTGTTGAGAATTACGAACTTTCCGAATTAGGAACTTTCGGCATGTTGGGGAAAAAAAACGAACCTTCGGAAAAACGGGTTCCCCCGATGGACGAGTCCGGTGAAGGGATAGGGCGGTCGCAGGGCGGTATAACTTGGATTGGGTGCTACCAGTATAGTCATGATGATGAAGGGGAAGGAGGGTGACGGGGTGGGGGAGCACTAGCGTGGCTGAGGGGGGGGGAGGGCAGGGGGCAGAGTGCCCCCTGACAACTCTTGCCCAAAGTATTTTTTTTTTTGGGGGGGGGTTTGCTTGTTAGAAAATTATGCAGGAAAACTGAACCATTTAAAATGAGAACAGCCCCCCCCCCCACTGAGTGACTTTTGGATGGCTGCCCCCCCCCCCCCCCCCCCCCCCCACTGAGCGACTTTAGGAGGGCTGGCGAGAAGAAAAAAATACGGATCAACCTTTTAGAGCTGATAATTTTTTTCTTTTCTTTTCTTTTTTTTTTTTTTTTGCATGTCAGAGAAATATGGAGGAAAACTGGACCCCATAAAACCCGATAACCCACCCACACTTAGCGACTTTTGGAGGACTGGGGGAAAATGTGTCCCCCCCCCCCCCTCGGGACTGCACACACACACACACACGCACGCACACACACACACACACGCACACACGCACACACACGTAGCATGAATATTCGGCCTGAACACTTCAGCTGTGTCTCGTCACATCTCGAATATGAGGGCATTTGATGAGCAATCCTTTTGCAGGGGACATTTCTACTATGATCATGCTAATGTACTTCCAAACTGACGTAAAATGATTGAGAAAGCTCACACATTATTTTTCACCTTTCCCAGAACTCTACCTTCTTTTTAAGTACCCTGCAATACTAGTATCCCTAGACTACACATGAGGTTCGGGGAAAGAGGTCGAAAATACAAATTTGAATCCCTGTCGAGTGTAATCAGAAGGGGGGAGAAGTGTGATGACGACATCACAACGCGGATTTCGTTATGTAATGTCGGTAACAACGGGGAGCAAAACGAAAAAGAAGATAATTGTTCCTGATTGCATTCTGGAGAGTCCGGTTCCAGAAAGTGAATATCATCTTGTTTTAGTTAAGTTCAATAAAACGTGGACGTATATCGAGTGGGATGTTTTGATTTAATCGATAATAGTGGGAATCTTGACATATATTTTGTTACAACGGGGAAATCCCTTGGAGAGAATGATGTGGATTACCATAGCAACGGAAATCGATGAGGGATGGTTTCATTTACAAACGCTGGATCGACTTTGTTTTTTCCGATGAGTTGTCATGTTTTATACAACATTCAAGAGTCAAGCCTTTTTACAATAACATTCTTCATTATTGTGATACATTTATTACAGAATGCTTTGATCGTTATCAAGCATAATTTTGATGTGAAAATTACAATTTAAAATCTATAAGGGCTATATACGCTCTTCTGAAATTAATAAATAGATTGTAAATACTCGCTTACTGGGCTTTCTTTAGGGGTGACCCTAGCAATGGCAATCGACAAAGGAGGTATGGTTGCCTTGGTGTAAGAATTCCAGCCCCTGAGCTACTCCGATTTACACAACCCCTTTTCTAAAGAAGATTTTATGATAAAACTCTGCATATTACACTACATAATATGTTGGTTATTGTATTATCCACTTTCTGCAGCATAATGATTTTAAAAATGCGATTTTCATACATATTAGCTCCTCTGCAATTAGCCCAAAGATTCCAAATATTTCCATCTCGGAGCTCTCTATTTTGAGGGGCGAGACGAAGAATGACGAAGTGGATTTTCGGCAAGCCCCTTTCCCCCATAAAACACCTTCTCTTCTTTCATTAATCTCCCTCAAATCTCAGGAAAGCACACCGATAAATACGTCATCATACCTATATTCTATTTCTCGTTCGATGTCCATCCCCGCCATCAGATTGCCGGAGTATTTCCCGACATGTAACCTCATCCCTCGTAACGCGTCATAACATTGAAATTCTAGCCGATGTTCCCCCTACCTTTATCCAAAGAGCGCAAAAGAGAATCAAAATCGGTGCATCGTTTGATAAGCAGTAAATAAAAATGCATTCGTCTCAAGGTTTTCGTGACAATATCGTTGGACAAAACTAAATATACTCGCAAGTAGGAAAGAATTTCAGGTTAGAATTTCGAATCGCAGACGTAAGAAATCTCGAAGGGAAATCCGGCAAGTGCAACTGGATCAGAATTTGAGATGAAGGGAATAAGAGGGGAATCAAATCCGCTGCGGCCTTGACACAGAGCGTTACGGGATTTGGAAGACAAATTTGAGGATTTTTGTCCGAAAGTGAAATGCATTTATTTGCGTTGTCTCTTGTGGGTTGAGAGGGAGGTCATCATTTTTTAGTACAATTTGCACTTCATCACCTCACGGTAGAACGGGTCGGGTCAGAGGGGTGGAGATGGAGCCCCCCCCCCCCCCCCACAACCTAGACCTAAGGATGCAATGGCGTTGCGTGGGTCTAGGCATGGAGAGGGCACCGAAACTAGGTGGATAAAATGCGAATTAACAGGGAAACCTAAAAAGGGGCAAGTTGCGCAAGGGGGTCCAATCGTGCCTTTTTAAAAGTTCTTCGCTCTTTCTCCATTTCTTTCTTTCTGTCTGTCTCTGTATCTGTATCTGTCTCTCTCTCTCTCTCTCTCTCTCTCTCTCTCATATTTCTCTTCTTCTGCTTGTGTTCCCCCCATAAGACTACTGGGGGAGGGGCACGTGCCTAAAATGCCCCATATCTACGTCATTGTGACTGTGAGGATGGAGGAACTTGTACAAGTATTATGTTCAATTGATTATTTGTCTAATTTGGCATCATCAACAGACACTTAGGATTCAGGCTGAATGATGAAATAAGATTACAACAACGTTGCATTTTGGGGCCTGTAACATAAAGAGATACAATCAATCTTACGATCAATTGTAACTCTTCAGTACGATTGATATCAATCGTAAGATTGATTTATCTCTTTATGTTACAGGCCCCTGTATTACTTTTGCAAGGATCCGTGGCCCCAAACTTCTCTGTAACAATTCTCTAAGATTATACCAGTCAATGGTTCCATCATTTACATTTGGAGTAGTCCTACCTGGGCCGGATGTGAGGTCACTGACTGACCTGACCTCGATGATGGAAGGCTGACCTGGAAGTAAAAAAGAACAAAGAAAAGAAGAAAAAAAAAGAGGGGTGATGGAAGGACTCACACAGATCTGCTCTCCACAGTGACCAGATTTGAGAAATCTGCCCCATATGGAAAAGTAAAAATATTTTCAAATATGACGTCATTCAATCAACATGCACAAGCAAGAGCTGAAAATACCGATCTTATTTCATGCTCGTTCACCAAGTATTCATATCTAAATGTGTGTGGATTTCTAGAGCCCTATGATGTTCTCACTCTCCTTCCCCATTTTCCGTCTGCCGAACATTCTCTCTCTCTCTCTCTCTCTCTCTCTCTCTCTACATGCTATATATATATCTATATATATATCTCTTTCTCTCCTTGTTCCCCCTCTCTCTCTCACAAACACTCTCTCCTTCTTCTTTCTTTCTTTCTATTTCTCTCTTTTCCTTTCTCCCTCTCCTTCTTTACTCCTAACTTTCTCTCCCTCACTCTTTAATAAAAATGTATTTTAGGGCTACATTTCTCTCCCGCTCTCTCTCTCCATCTCTTCAAGCCTATCTCCCGTCCTGTCCTCAGTTCCCCCTTTTCCTTCAAACATGTCCAACATATTCTCCCCATCCACATCATGCCCTCATTTCTCCAGCTTGCTCTGGCCATGTCACTCATCAGTAATCATATTCATATTGTCCCTAAATGTTTCGCTATTATCCACCTTTTTAACTCCACTTTGCATACAGCCTCACTCAAAAGGGCAGCTTTTTTGAAAAGAAACTTGACGTTGACCTCAGTTAGAAGAATGACGTATTCATGACCCCGTGATGACCCCAACTTGACCTCTCACTCTCTGGCGCTCTCTTTCTGATACCCCGCGGATAAGGAGATGGTAGTCTGCATGTAAAAACCATTTAAACGTTTTTTAGTTAAAAATAAACAAACAAACGGGGGTCTGAACGATGCTGTAGACGAGCGATGTGCACACAAAAATGGGTATATGGGGCTAGACACACGTTTGGTCGAAAGTCTTCAGTGATTTCTCGTTATAATTTCGAGCATGACGGCATGTGAAGAGAAGTCCTTTGCAAGGGGCATCTCTACTATGATATTCTTCCAACTGACATGAAAAGAATGAGAAAACTCACGAATTATTTTCATCTTTACCGGAGTTCAACCCTCTCTGCCTTCAAAGGAACTGATGCATTCCATGCCTTTGGCGAGCCATTTGGGCTAGGTGCATACATAGCAACAAAGATAGTGAAAAGACTAGAAATATCTCAGTCAGTCTTGAGTTTCGCCATTTCATGTTATTTTGTTTTGGGTAAAAACAACTTTTACGAGAAGGCCTGCTATTTGCTGCCATGAAACTAGAATTCCTGTCGGTTTTTGGTGCACTTTATTTGTTTGTAACATATATAGGTCAGCGTGGCTACAAATGTAAAAAGCACAGACCGCAAAGGAAATATTGACAACTTTTCAATCCGCATCGCTTTCATAACAAACCCATTTGCCTTCCCGTGTTCATTTAATGTGAAGCAAAATATGTGCCGGTATGAGATCACAAGTTTTTATGGCTCTTCTAAAATGTCTGTCCATGCAAGGTTTATATCAAATGTGTCGTCAAGAGCTCTGTAAGGATTAGGTACCCGGGGATGTTTGTTTTCAAGTGTTCTCCAAAGGGAATGGTGAATGTAGACGAGACATTTGAAATGTTTTTTTTTTCTTTCTTTTCTTTCGTGAAGGATTAAAGGTAATGTGTAGAATTGGTGGAAATAAGTAGAAGTGACAAAAAAGTGTGCCCCGATTTCTTATTTTGTACATCTTTTTAGAAAGTGCAATCGGACTTGGACAACGGTGGGGTTCCCTAAAACTGTTACAGGTTCGAGAAATTGCTATAGCTTGTGATCAGGGAGAACGCATGCAAATTTGCCGTCAATTTTCTAGTGTTTGGGCTGATCCTTACAGCTTTAGATCACGTGGTATTCACAGAACCCTTCTGACAAGTATAAACTGAAACTAGTGGCATTTCCATAACTAGAACCGGGCATTACCTTTAAGAGATTGAAGTTGGTAACGTTCAGTCAGTGCCCTCCTTCTGTCGATGTCGAGACCAGGGGAGCGTTTCATCAAGCGTTTTGTCGGTGATTTTTACCGACAAATTTGCTCTCAGCCAATCATATGCAAGGATTTCAGTAGCTTATAACAGTTGTCGGTAAAAATCACCGACAAAACGCTTGATGAAATGCTCCCCAGGTCGCGACGACAGAGATACATGGTCGAGACAGACATCGTCTGCTTTATCGGGAGCCCTCATTCACCCCCCCCCCCCTCCCTCTCTCTCTCTCTCTCCCTTTATTCCTCCATCAGGGTGGGGGCGCCTCAAACTTAAGTACACAACACTGAAATAAATGTGTTCAAAACTTAATGTGTGTGGCCCCTCCCCACGTCACCTGGAAAATGTGATACCCTTTTTGTGGCTTTTCAGATCATTTTAGGACTTGTGCAGCAGCCACTGACAATTAATACTATATTTTTTCAGGGGGGGGGGTGGACGATAGAACATGTTTTCTGCAGCAGTACGAACGTTCATTTACATTTTCATTTACATCTATAATAATTCTCCATGGTTTCATTGTAATAAATGTGCTATATTCTTATAAACTATTGCTATCTGTAATTCGAAAGTGTCGGCTTTTTGTATCCATCTCTGGACATTTTTGAAACCCCATTTGAATTCGAAATGGGCTATGAAAGTGTGATTTACAACGAACATGGTCAATTTAACGATCTACTAAACATGAGCAGAGATCAGACGTCCCACCTGTTCAGACATACTGGAATATTGGAACATTTGGTCACGTGGGATGATGGGCAACGAGTATCATGGGATGGATATAACAGCAAGTCACGTGGTCTAAACTTGCAGTGAGCAACCGTCAAAAAATTGGGTTATGAACTTATAATCCCTCATATCATTCATTTGTGGAGAAAGGGGTAAACTATAGGCATGATAGGTGCATGCTTGAAAACATTTGGACTGATTTCTATCATTATTTTCATTCTTAACATCATAGAATGATAAGATGTTCTATATTTGGTGCCATAGTTAAAACTATGAAAATAACCAAATGGTGAAATTGAACGTATTTTATGTTCCTACACAGCCCCAACCCCAGTACTCCGATCAATTTCAACTGTTCAAACCGCTCGTAAATAGGTGCTAAACTCGGCCTTTTAGTTTTCTCGCTCTTAGAGAAAAAAAAATGAAATAAGAAGCTGCAGAGAACTTCGAAAATAAAAACGTCAAAAAACTCCTTGATGGAAATGTCACCGAGAAATGGCTGTTTGAGGGCCGCCAAATATTGTCGATATCCCAGCAGGCACTGGAGCTAATGCTATCGCAGACGATCGCAGAACCTTGTTGATGGTAATCATGGTTATCGTAACGTTACGTTGCCATGGAAACAGCCAAGTTGGCTTGCCATTATGGGGGCCTGGGGAATCGGCAATGGACATGTACGAACACGTGTAGCCATTATTCAAGCAATAAAATGAAAGTAATACCGACTTCTAAACATGTCTTCATAAAACATCTATGAATTTTCATCGGGTTCACGCAAACCAGACCAATGTTAATATGAAATCCAGCGAATATAAAACGAATATAATCATGAAAATTATATAGTTAGGTCAAACATTTCACTGTGTTGAGTCTGATAAAATAAAAATAGATAAAGCAAAGTAGAAAAATTATTGTTTCATGATATTTGTATGTTCTACAAACTGAATGCAGTTTAATGACGATAAAAATGAACTGTTTGATGTCAGGCTCGTTGAACAATCATAGGCCCCCATCAAAGAATGATGAGGGTATGATGGAGGGAGAGAGGGAGAGAGGGAGAGAGAGGGGGAAGAGAGAGAGAGAGACAGACAGACAGAGAGGGAGGGGAGAGAAATAGAGAGAGAGAGAGAGAGAGAGAGAGAGAGAGAGAAATGGAGGAGAGAAAGAGAGAGCGCGAAAGTGCGATAATGAAAATGTTTTTAAAATGTTGTCGAATAATGAATTTATATGCAAAATTTATATCATTGACATTTATTTTGTCGTTAAATGATTCTAGAAACTAATGAACGTCACACAATAATTTCAATTCGTTTCCATAGGATCCTCCTCACTTTTCACCCCCATGATACCCCCTTCTTCCCCTTCTTCCACCCTCCTCTCACCCTTCCCTTCACCCTCCAGCTCCCCTAGCTAGGAATGTTTAACCGGTCATTACCCTTTTTCGCTCCCAGTACGATACATGGGGTCTATCCGTCTGAGATTAACCAGTACAACCTCTCTGGCCTTGGTAAAGAAACTTTTGTTAAAAATCATTCTGATGTTCTTGAACTTCATTATGAGCCTTGCATAATGTGAATATTGACATTCATTTCCGAAATGCATCAACCAAAATGATTCTAAAAAGAACAGCAGTCATAAAGACTTTTCGCCTGTAATGCAAAGTCAAGCATATTCATCTTGGTTTAAATTTGCTAGACCTGTCTCGTCTTCTTGGCCGAATGATTGAAATGAGATCCTATTTTTTTCAAATTATACCGCCATCATGGACATGATCATGCATGCCTGGTCATCACTTTACTTTAAAAAGTTTTCTGCTAACTCTTTGTCATAAAAAATGATGAAACCGTCGTGAAACTTGTACCTTTCGGAACCCCGGTCTTATCTGGCAACTTCCCGGTTTCTTTCTGCCGCAGAAGATTTAGGTCCCATCTGCATTATGAAAAACATGAAAAACATGAAAAACATGAAAAACATGAAAAACAAACTTTACAACGAAGTACCTCGAATCTTTGGATGAATTATGATTCTAACAGCACAAAAAGCCTCAGATCAAAATCGGAAACTGCCTTTAAAGATAAACTTGAATTCCGGTCATGTTCTTGCAGTTTGAAAGAAACTATTGAGAAACTTACATTATTTAAACCAAAGAATAATTGTGTATTTTGAAGTTTTGAAATAATCAAAATGATAAAAAAATGACTGAATCTTGCTTAAAATCATTTAAAGTCAACAACGCTGCCGTACTGCACACAAAACTGGATATGTGGGATTACATTTACATGTGGCATGAAACTTTTGTCCAAGGTTTTGTGCTATTTGTATTCATATTAAGAATATCAGGACATTTGAAGAGCAACCCTTTTCAGAGGATATTTCTTCTTCTTCCAAACCACCATGACATAAAAAGAATGAGAAGCTCACAAATTATTTTTCACCTCTATACCGGAACTCAACCTTCTCTTAAAACTTGTTAAAGCCTGATGGACCTACCGGCCATAGGCATGACATAAGCTATTTCCCCCATGGCACCAATGCACGCACATACGACAATCTTTTAAACCCGTTTGCGACGAATGTTTGCAATTTGATATTCATGTCCTTAGGGTCTCAGCCGTAATGATCTATCTTCAGGCACGAATCACAAATCTTGGGGATTTCTAGTTTTGCATTTGACGTATATGTTGCACGGTCAACGAATATGTTGAACACCAGAGTTTTCATTTCAATAAAAGTGGGCTCTTACACAATATAAAACATTTATTACTTATTTCTTGGACTCAGTAACATTGATTATATATAATTGATATATAAAATGAAGCAATAATCGTTTTCGATTGAGGTCTTCAGTGACACCATATCTGTATCACATCGGAGACTTATTAATTTAGATTGATAGCTTCTGTACGATGTATTTGGACATGTAATCAATGATAAGCAAGCACATTCATTTTCCCCAAAGCACAATAGGGCCTATACTGGGCCTACATTCGGCATGTTGTATTGATATGCTCCTGAAGTAACTGGGGGTGTCATTTTTTTAAATTTTATTATTATTATTATTATTATTTTTTTTTTTTTTTTTGGGGGGGGGTCATTTTCAGACTTTCTTTCGGCAAATTTGACAATGAAGGGCCTTTCCCCCTTTTTTCCCCCTTTTTTTGCGGTCCGGGGGTCGGGGGCCTTCGACTTACTTGTCTTGTCAGCTAATTTGGTCCACCCCCCCCCCCCCACCACCACTACTATATATCCCCTTATTGTGATGAATAACATATCTCACCACTCTGTCAGCGTCCAAGGCGCTACGATATCGGATGTCCTGTATTAATGGCATGCCATAACTCGCAGCTATGCAGACGGAATGTCGTTTGTGACAGACACATCAGTATCCGCCATTAGTAACTGTCGAACATACGTGCTCGTGACAAGCTTAGTCTGCCGACACGGACTCTATTTCGACACTTGAAACAGAATTTCATGAAGCCTTGAGATTAATGTCTTGCCCAATGCCAGTACAGCAGTGCCGGCTGTGCCTCGCTGGGGTTCCAAATCACGACCTTCCCATGCATCTTCAGTCAAGTGTTTAAACCACTCGACTATTACACCTCTCTACGACACCTTTAAGCCAAGCGACATCCCTCTGTCAAATTGCTCAAAGATGATGCCATCACGTATATAGATGGTAACACGATAACGGCACATTAACACCAATTTCAGCAATCAACAAGTACGGCCGAGGGGTCACGTGAGTCAATGATTTGATCAGGTGACACGGGAACGCGGTCACCTGATCACCATAACCCGCAATTTGGGGATTCCCCTTCCACATTCTTGAGACGTGAGTGTGTAGGATGTGACAATACCCCGGAGAATGCATTCATCAGTCACCGGATAGACACACACCTGGAAGCGACAACACTGGCATGCGTATGTACACCATACACTATTGCATGTGCATGCACAAAGCAGTATTCGAATATATAGACTTGTCGTTCTTGGCGTACACTTAAAGTGGTGGGGGAAATGCATCCAGTTTAATTCTAAGTAATACTAATTTCTGCAAGGAACTATTCATGCTCATATTTTTTTCCGATTATAGGCATCAAATCAAAGACACAAAACAAAGTGTTTATATACAAAATATTAGACATCATTTTAGATGTTTAAAACAAATTCTATTTTTTTTCCTCTACAGACATTTAACTCGGATAAAAAGCCTGGGGAGAAAAAACAAAAACAAAACAAAACAAAACAAAACAAAACAAAAAAACAAAACAAAACAAAAACAGTGCGGTCGACACTAAAATACAGAAAAAGGATTACCCATTTTTATTCTATTCCATGCAATTTTTTTTTTTTTTTTAAATTAACAAATATAGAGAAAAAAGTTAAAAGTCAACAAATAGAGAGAGAGGGTGGTAAAGAAGAGAATAGGGAGAAAGGGGAGAAAGAGAAAGAGAGAGAGAGAGAGAGAGAGAGAGAGAGAGAGAGAGAGAGAGGGAGAGAGGGGGGTGGGGGTGTGGGGTGTGGGAGGAGAATGTGAAGGAGGTGAGGGGATTTGTAATGATAAAATAAATTATGAGCCAAGGAGCAAAAAATGTAATCGTAATACATAGCCACGACACGATCAACAAGATAACTTAGAACACAGCAGCCAATCAATCTGTCCTCGCATTTGACAGTATCTTCACGTAGTTTTTGCACTTTTCTGTAGATTTATAGGCGAGCCTTCTGAAGAACTTGTCGAGACGGGATATCCTTCTGAGTACAAGTCTGGTCAAACATTTCTAACCTTCCTACCAAGAGGGCAGACACCGAGGAAGACTTCTGAACACAAGGTCAAACACGGTAATTTAGATATTACCGTCACATCGGGATAAAAATAGTGTACGCGATAAAATGTAAATATTTGTATATCCATGAATATTGATCAATTATGTTCGATCCATGAAATATAGTTACCATGTAGGCCTATGACATAACTGGAAAGTTGGGCTTCGTGCATAAAAGATTGAACCACTTCTAAAACAATGAGTGTTTGATATCTGCTTATTATTTTGGAAAGAAGTGTACAAGGAAATGATATTAGTTGACGATCGAAAGTCTCCATCTCACCTCGTCTGTTAGTATAGTCTCATTTTATTTGAACAAGTTTATACATGTAAACAATTTATATAGAACATGAAAAAATAGTTGAGACACGGGTGAACATGTTCAAATAAATATACACATACATGTCATGACTCGCTCTCTATCTTGCTAACTCATCAACTCAAACAAACTTTATGGAGATAAAAAAATTATGTACTTTCCCCTTGGTTGCTGCGTAGTCGTCAACCAGATATATACGCACTTTCCTGAAGACCTCACTTTCCTGTTCTAGAAACTCCTGGGCCCTCATTTAACATGCTTATAAAGAGTTGAGACTGAACCGAATCAATCGCAAGTCCCCCAATCAATCGCGAATTAACAGTCCCCCTTTTTTGTATACAGAGTTGCAATGGATATCAATATCAAATTCAGTTGCAATCAATTGCAACTCTTCATAAGACGGGGGCCCAGAAGTCCCATTTACTTTGCTAAAGAATATGGATTACTGGATTATAACATGTTTATTTTAACCCAAGTATTTTATATAATTAAATACATAATATACACATATACATTTATTGTTGTCATAAGTGGCCACGGAAAAGTCCCCTCATGAAATACCTTACTTGCCTTTAACATGCTTATATGGATTGAAATGGACTGCAATCCAAGAGTGCATTACAAAGGTATTTGAAAACCTAAATTCTAAAGACGTTTGACCTAAATCTGTAGCTCTTAGAAGGTTTTCCAATTTTTCAAGATAACATGGATATGGAATGACTTTTTTTTTCTTTATTGACATGAATCAACATTATATTCTTTATAAGATCACACTTAATCTGCAAAGCTTGCTATTAATCCACGAGAGCTAATAACGATCCCTCAATCTTAATTCCGAACTTACTTCAAACAACTACCCCGCCTCTCTGATAGAGAAATACACACATAAACTGATTAAGACATTCGTTGAATGCAATCTATTTCTCTTTCTATTATCTTTCTTCACCCGATTCATAACTGTCTAGATAAATCATCTACCGACAGATAGAACCCTGGCATATGGCCCTTGAACGTGTGTTTACAATAAAACGTTAAATTAAAAAAAAAAAACCACTCAGAATGAATTAATCGCAAATTAAGACTGCAATTATATCGCCCATTGATAAAGCACACAACAATATCCTGTGAATCACTGAGCGCGTCTGTCAAAAAAGGGGCGCGCCTGATGTGGGATGAAAAAAAAAAATCATCAAAAAACGGGAAGAGATTTGGTGATCTCGATAAGAATTTGATTGGACACTGGAGAAAGAAAGAACGTGAGGATGAAAACAGGTGAATGAATCATTTGACTCAGGAAAATAATCATCATTGATATCGATCTTAACCCCCGGGGATTTGAGTTGCTCAATTTAGGCACCTGGCATTTCACTTCCAAGTGTTTCTGTTTGTTCCTTGGCCTTCATACTTCGAGGGGAGAGCAACAGTTTGCTTGTCCAAGACGATAATGATGCTTTATTTAAATATCCTTTGAAAGAAAAACGAAATTCGTTTAGATTCTAATTTCTTTCTCCATATAAACATCTTGACATCGAGCGCACGTGATGATAACGAATAGACATTGGCTTGACAAGTTAGGTTGCTATTTTGGGCTGATTTACGGAGAATTCAGTATTTTTCGTACGTATGTTATGCACACCTCGTGATACCCACCTCTACCCCCCCCCCCCCCCTCTCCTCCTCGCCCTCAAACTTTTTCTCATTCGTATAATGTACGTCAAGAAATGGATTAAGAATACCCTGTAGATTTTGCTATCTTCTCAAAAATAGCCACTTTTCGATACAGGTGGCTGGATTGGCGCGAAAACGGTGTCGTCTGCAAGAGCCAAAAATGACAGTAATCTGTCTCTTCTCGCCGCTTACATCTCATAACATACCGTGCCGCTGTTACACGTACGTGAATGGGTTGATGCGTATTCGAGGTGCCATTTGAAGGGTGAATACAGAATTTGTAGAAGGTACGGATTTATCTTTACCCGTCTGAAAATTTAAAAAAAAAGTAATTAAAATATCTGAGCAGGGAGAGAAAGGAGAAAAATAGAGGTGGAGAGATAGGGGGGGGGGGGGGGAGAGAGAGAGAGAGAGAGAGAGAGAGAGAGAGAGAGAGAGAGTGTGTGTGTGTGTGTGTGTGTGTGTGTGTAAGTTTGTGTGCGTGTGCGTGGGCGCGTGGGTGGGTGTGCGGGTGCTTGTTTAAAGACTGAAACAGAAAGAGAGCCGGAACGAGAAAGATAGAGGGATTTGAGACGATAATGGTCTTAAAGAGTGAGAAGAGAGAGAGAGGCGGGGGAGAAATAATGTTTTGCTCTTATATATTACAGCGCATCTCTATGCATTTCCAATGATTTTGAAAATTAGACAGAGAGCGTGAGAGAGAGAGAGAGAGAGAGAGAGAGAGAGAGAGAGAGGGAGGGAGGGAGAGAGAGAAAGAGACCAGAGGAAAAAAATATAAAAGTACACGCATGTAGATATTTTGTACAACGGGAAGGACACAGAAGAAATAAATGTAATAAGACAAGAAAAACAGAGATAACAATCTACCACAAATTATTTCATTTGATTAATTTATTCCATATATTAGATAGCCATCAAAATTACTTGTCCTGCATCCTGTTATAGTATATTAGCGTGCGTACATCACACGTCAATGTAATGAGGTACGTAGGTTGTGATGCAACTCACGTAGTCAAGTTTTACAAAACAATCAAAAAATGAAAAAAGAGTGAAAGAAAAGGGGAAGGGAAGACAATCTGAAATCAAGATGATACGACCCCTCCCATACCCTCTCCTCACTCGATGGTGACTGGTGAACCCCCCCCCCCCAAACACAAGGGCCCCTTTAATTGCCGGGCCCCACCATACGCCACTGAATAACTAGGTACACGTATATGCAAACATGATGGAGTTGATTAAATTTTGTGAAAATAGTGGTTACCGCCTTTTGAAATGAAATTGAGTGCTGGCCATGCGATTGCATTGTGAAAGAAACTATCCAGAATGTATTACAAATGACTGATTAAGTAGTAAATCACACGAACTGCATGTGTGTTGTGAATCATTTTGTTGGTGTTGCTGTTGAAATCATCAATTTAAAACACAATCATAGACTCAAACTGGCTGAAAAATCACATTCGGTGAAACGCACTGCGCCCTAAAGGGTATGTGGGACTACGTCAACATGTGGCGTCAAAATTTGGTCCAAAATTTGAATCTATTTCTAAATTATTTACAGGGGATTTCAAGAGCGGTCCTTTTCACGTCACATAGCAATTCTTCACATTGGTGTAGAAACAATGAACAATCTCACAAATTCCTTTTCACCTTTTCATCTTTAAACCTGACAAGTCGTTAAATAGCCCTTTAAAGGGAATCGGTAACTTTGTGGAGGCTTGATTTAATTGTTGAATTTTGATATCTGTCTTGTACAATGATGTTCAGAAGGATGAATAAAAAGCCAGGCAAAAAAGGTTTTCAAATATACAATGTTATTATTAAGATATCTATGACTGAATAATGCCATTTACGAAACCGTACAGGGGTACGCTTTTGTCCAACACTGCAGTTCATGAGGGGAAATGAGTATGGCATTTCCGGTCACTTGTATATGTTTACTTTTGTGAAGCACATAGTGATTTTGAAGTGCATTTTTTTCCTGGGCTTCATTTTTACACCATATCACATACAATGATCACATGTAGGGCCAGGCAGCTCAGATTTTATCAAGCTTCTACAAAGTTAACAATTCACTTTAAAGCCCAAACCTGTAAATCGTCAAAGGTCACTTGAAGCGTTTGGCACCTGAGAAGGGAGGGGGAGATTAAGAGGAAATGTAACAGGTGATGTGGTGGCAATGCCTCCAAGCTAATTTGATTGAGATAGATTATAGATTAACCAAGAGTTATTAATATCATCTAGGTCAACAGACTGATGCAAGAAGTCAAAGGGGATTAGAAGTTGGAGCAAAGTTGACAGATGATATTTCTTTATCCACCTGAATATGTATTCTTTGTTTATCTATTTGACTGATCGATGTATCTTGTTGCTGTCAACCTTTCATTCTTTGGGAAGTCGCCATAATACTTTTTGAAAGGGGGTGCTAATTAGTATCACAGGAGTTTATAATACATTTTCTATAATCCAATTATGATTTACTCGTGCACTGAGGATAAAGATGATAATGGAATGCGATCAAAATAAGAATTGGTTGCATTTTCTTCCCCTTTTTAACAAAGGAGCGCCGTTAAAAATAAGAATAAGAGCTCGTCCCCCTCGACGTGAGGGTGAAGTTGAGAGTCGAATCTCAGGCAAGGCCTTAGACAAGGTATCTTATCTCATGCTGTCTCTCTCTTGACCCAGGATTGTAAATATCTACCTGTTATAAAAGGAAGACATTGACTTTTGTTTGAAAAGATTTTATTCTGAGTTCAGATTATGCGAAAGGTTACAGGATTAAAAGCGATCCAATCTTGCTGGATGTCACATGCACTGCACACAGAAATGGGGTTTATGGGACTATACACACAAACATGTGGCATGAAAGTTCTGCCCGAACATTTCAATCGTTTGTTGTCATAGTTTGAATAAAAAGGCATTTGAAGAGCAATCCTTTCCATAGGACATTTCTTTAGTGATAATCTTCCAAACTGACGTATAGAGAATGAGAAAGCTCACAAATTATTTTTCACCTTTCCCAGAACTCAACCTTCTCTTTAAAATGATAACTGCTGAATTCCAACCGCTTGGTGAAGAATGCAAAGTCATGCCTATTGTTCGCAGCTGGGCTACTCATGTTGGTGACGATGATGATGGTGATGGATAGATAATTTCCCCATTGTTTCCTATTCTAGAAGTCAACCCGTGGATGATGGTGACACATGCAAGCATAGGGTATATGATGCAAGCAACTCAAGGATAGTTTGCGGCCACAAACACTTGTTAGTAAATTATAGTCTGAACTATTTCGGCTATAGACTACACTTACATAGGCTGTGACATAAAAAAAAATATATATACAAGGTAATGCCAAGCATGCCAAGTGAAATGGTTTTAAAGAAGTTAATTTCGTAGATGGCTAAACCCATGACACTGACCTATCGGTCTCTCGTGAACCTTCTGACAAGTTTTATGGGGGTTCACTAGACCTCGGGCCGTCGGTCTCGTAGGCTGTCGGCCTCTTGGGCTTTCATTCTACCGGGATGTTCCGTTTGTAGGTATTTGCGGCCATTTTGTCTGCCTGTATTTGCCAGACACGTCCAGAAAACACAGGAAAACAATGAAATTTCTTTTGGACAGAACTGACGGTCATCCTCATGCTTGAAACTTAACCCTCTTTTCTTTTACTTCAGCTATGTTGCTTGAAAGAAGTTGTATTGTATTGTATTGTATTTATTTTCCGTCAATTAAAAACAACAAATGATAATACATCCATAATTATGACAAAAACAAATTGATTAAAAGAAGAAGACGAAGGAATGGCCCTGCTCAGCGTTGTTGCCATAACAACGCTGTTTTACAGAGGGGTCACATCGTCATATCGTACATGTCGTAGGTATTGCTGTTTCACAGATCAACAAAGAGAGTAAACTAAAAACAATCATATAATTATGGATATATTTATGATATCGTTTAATTAATTCTATGTTGCATCTTTCACGTGGCAAACACTAATCAATTTTTACTTTAATAATTCTCGATTTAAAAAAAAAAATCTAAACACGATGCAGCTGAAGCAGTGTTACAAAAATAACTCGAGTATTCTAGGGCTCAGGCAATATTGATTACTCGAGACCCTGGGATGATATAAACGTGTTCATTTTATGTCTGAACCAGAGGCGACAAGCTTACAGGTGGCTCCGAGAAAGATGAAATCGCACTAATTACCCAATTTTCCCCGTGATTCTGGAATCTGGAAATAGAATATCTCTCAACCGCAAGCTGATCTCGAGCGAGCGAGGTCCCTTACATCCCCTGCTGCCGTTATATCAAGCCACAGGCCCGTTTTCATTGGCCCAAATTTACAAAATAGCGCGCTGATTCTGCTTCGGGGTAGTTTGCCCGATTACAACTAGCCCGAGCTAATCCGCAATGAAGACGCAAATGGCGAGCTGTTTCACCCCGTCGTTTAGGATGTTAGCTCGAGCTATTATCCAAAGGAAACTCGGACTTGTTAACGAACGGGAAATTATATGGAAATAAACCGCTATTTGGCCAGGTATCCTAGCCCGCTACTTGCATGATTTGGCCAATTAGCGGGCTATTTCGCAGGTGGAAACAAACTCTGAAGCTCGGGCTAATTACTCGAACGAACGGGGAAAGCTCGACTCGGACTTAACATGTTTATGGAGTTGGGGAACTCCAATATTTTATTCTCAAGAAGCGCTGATTGCTGATCCGTTTTTTATCTCAAGCTCGAGCTTGTCCAGCTTGTTTGAGCTAATTCGGGCTAATGAAAACGCACCTGCCCGTGAAGCCGGTGATGTCAAGGGATGCATATTATGACAAAAATGATAGTGGGGAAAAATTATTAGCAAGAGGTGTCAGTTTTGACAAGCTTTTCACGAGGACAAGTAAATTGGGAAAGTCTGAGGGGGAAGTGAGAAGTATAATTACACCAGGGATTCGAATCACTAATTCTTCCGTCTGGTTTCTCCTGACATAATTATACCACCATGCGATGAACGTCTGATATTTAGGAGGTTTTGGATAGATTTGAAACCTGCTAATTCAGTCAAATTGTGTAAGGTATAAAGGTAGATGATCTTTCGACTATTCTGAGCATATTATTAATTGATTGAATTAAGGTGAGTCTGCCCAAGCAGTTTTGCTTTAAGTGAAATCGAGTTGTTTTTAATTTATTTCGTTTTCATCTTTAGTTTATGTACTCCAAAGCTTCTCAGAGCAGGCGGCTGATCCTCAAAATGCATAATGAATATGACAAGGTGAAGATAAAAATATATTGCTAAAAATAAGAAACAAAGTATGCTTGCTATAGTTCACCTGCGGAGTGAATCTCTCTTTATTCGTGGTTATTGAACGAAACCTTCTTCAAAATCCTTTCGAGATGAACCCGACTTACCGACAAGCAAGATAACAACACTTAATTCCTCGAAATGGAAGTCAAATTTCTGGGTCATAATAAAACTTGAATCCTGAAATTTGACAGAAAATTCGTTGAACGGTGGTTGAAAATTCCAAAATATGAAATTTGAAATGTCGAAGTAGTCTATAATCAAAACATGCATTATTATAGTAAGGTCTATACAAGACAAAATTTGTGGTAATTAGTTACCCATGCCACTGCATGCAAATCATTTACTTGGTCAGTCTGTCGAAACCTTGTTCAATCCACGGATAGTGCAGGATGGCCGCAGGGACTTTCCGATCAAAAGAAGTTGTAAAATTGAGATTGGATTTCGGAGATTGGAGGTCGGGAAAGGACAAGAAAAGATTACGATGGGGCCCCTCCAGTACACTTCACCAATCGGTGGCCTTGCTTATTCACATTTCATACATCGAATACCATCGCCCCCCCCCCCCCCCATGCATGGCTGGACGCTACACCACTGCCGCAATGGGTATATCGGCCTTCTTTGTATCATCTCTTTACATCTCAACAAATATATCATGTATATAGAAGTAGTGAGCCTAATGGATTTTGAAATACTAAGTCAAGATGAGGATCAACCTGTTCTCCCCCGGGGGTGGCGTGAGGCGAAAATAGTTGACATGTTGGCATGGCCATAATAGCTGTGGTCGAATCCAAATCATTGCCATGTTATCTCCCCCGGGTCCTCACATTTATACTTCAAAACCAGATAGAAAGTACAAAACAGGTAAAAAAAAAAAAAAGGTTGCGAATGTTCTTATTTGGAAAGAAAACCGGGACACGCGCCTTCTGCTGACCGCCCACTCGTGTCTAAATCGGGTCGATTTATTTCGAAAATAGACGACGATGATACTTATTTTCTTGATTTCGCCCGACCAAGGTGACCCGATGTTATCTCTTGATATTTTGCCTTATATTAGATGAAGCACTTGTTCGCTCGTGATTTTATACGGCACCCCCTCCTATTCTTCTTACGTCATGAGGGTGCTTTCTCATTCTCATCCAAGTCTCTTTAATTTCTCTCTTCCAGATTCTTCTCTCGCTTCCTCGGCTTCCTCTGACAAATGCAATTCATATTACGTCGATTAACGTATTTAAATCACTCTCAAGGTCAGATGCTTACGTCTTTTCGAACGAGTGGGTGGGGGTTTGGCGCTGGGGAAGGGGGCAATGGCATAGTGAAATAGGCAACCGGTGTTTCCCCCTCCCCCGCGCATCCCGAATTTTTTGAAGAGCTGTGCCAGGGAGTGCGTGACGTCAGCGTGAGAGCGCCACACGGTTGCTTCCTTCGTCGCACCAAGGAACATCGCTGTTCAGGTGCAGGGAGGTTCAGCGGTTTGCATGCTGAACGTATAGATTGGTAGTTGGAGAGTTTGTGATTCAAACTCCGTGAACATGGTAGGGCGTGTTTGTGATTCAAACTCCGTGAACATGGTATAGGGCGTGTTTGCTAGCCGCTTCATTAGCATTGGTTCCTGTATCTATGACGACTGACGAGGATTTCGTCATCAAATCAGTCGTTGTGTCTTCTTTACTTTTGTTTTGTTCACAGGCCACTTTAGAATTTCGTTACAATATAGTTTTTCTTTTCTTTTTTACAGAAACTACCTACAGGATAATAATTTTCTTTTCACATTCATTATTGAATTTGGCAAGATTTCCGGATAAAACCGTTATGGGTGACGAATAAAGCATTTCATCTTCACTCCTCATGACCCTTTTAAAAATCGTTGTCGACAAATTTGAAAATCTGATGATTTTTTATATTCTATTAGTTTTTAATTTGGTTGTTGGCAATTTTTTATTTTCAAACTTGTCGGCAGAATTTTGTCCAGCATCCAAACATTTAAAAAGATCTAGCAACGCTCCTGAACCCTTTCTAATGGGAACAAAGCACGTCACAAGGATTTGTGTGTGAAGTCGTCAAGTTAGACCAAATAGAATAAAAATGAAACATACAGATGCGGAAAAAAAAATCAGTGTATATTTCCTAGATCTACACTTACTGCCATTGTTAACAGTCATTTTCATTGTCACTGATAAAGTCATACAAAAAAGTTAATTCCTCAGACGCGTAGGCTCTTTGTTTTCTCGCCCATCACCGTTTTTTTATGCAACGTCAATGAATCTGTCTTTAACGTCACTAGATGGAGATGATGTACAATATTCAGTGTACAAATTATGACAAATAAAATCGCCAATAATTCGAGAAAACTACTGGGAGACTCTAATCCTTAAACGAGTGCAGGAGTGGGCGCCTCTGAACGTCATTTTTTAAAAACGTCACTGAGGGGAGATAGTACACAATATTGTTATACAAAAGCGTGACAAAGGTGATTTCTTTTTTGATGGGAAATCGTGCATTATAACAAATTAAATTGTGTACGATTAGATAAAACTAAGGAGAAAGTATAGACCTGAGACGCGTGGGCGCTATAGCCTACATTCTCCCCCTCACCGTGTTTCATACAACGTCAATTTCCTCTGCTAATGTATTAGTTTACCAACATGAATACAGACACGTGGGACCGTTGAGTGTTCACGCACATCCTGTCCGGACTACCTTTGGGGGTTTCGTTATGTCCAGCCAAATTTGAAACCAGACGGTTTTACCCAATTGGCTGCTCTCGTTTATAATTGACGTTTTCCTTTTTTTTTTTGCACCATTTTGGCCATCTAACACAATAAACAAGGAAATTGTTTGATTCCTATTAAACGTAATCGTAGTCGTCGGATGTTGTCCGCGCGTAACTTCGCACAACACGAGACACGTTCCCTACGTGGGCGTATAACGTCGTTGTCTGAGGTGTCGGAAAAGGTGTTCGAAAGAAAGTTTCATATTAATGTAATAGATGACGAAGGACACATGAATATGAATAACTTTGACCAGACATCGGATTACTGCACAGACGAAAAATGTGGTTTTACTTTGAAATTTTGATATACCACTTATATCGGTATACAGGAATGATATTGCATTTCATTAAAAGTTACAACGATTTCATTGACAGAATTCATTCAATTTTCTTAATCGTATGATTTTATTTCTCACAGCGAGGCATTCGAGTTGTGACGTTGGACACTTGTTTGGAAACATTATGTTAATAACTCTTATGTTATCACTTGTTTGTATATTGATTATTCTTAAGATATGATTGTTTTTAAGTATTGAACATTTGCGTTCTTGTTTTTAGTAAAAAAATTCATGCAAATATATATCTAAAGTTCGTTCACTTCTAGAATATTGGCAAGATTCACACATTATTTTAAGATAATTTTGTGGTGCATGTGAAACACAATGCCGAAACAATCACATCATCAACAGGAAGAGTAGCATATACGTGATTGAATTCGTGCATTCTTTATAAAATATATTCCATTCGAGTCGTTCTTTTTTATTGAACATTAGAATACAATCCCCCTGCTATATAAAAATATAATTTATAACAAAATACTTGTCCTCCACTCAATCTTTTTTACAATCTGTAAAATTACCGAACGTGACTTGAAATAAAAGAATATATCTTTCTACGTATTAAAATATAAGTTACCGTTTAGATTATCCTTGCTTCAGTATGACTCAGTGATGCGGTCAGATGCCCATTTTTTATTTCTAAAAGTAGAACTATCAAATGCGTATTACAGTTTACACGAAGAAACACGTGTATTCCATCCAGTCGCCAAGAATTGAGGAGAGAAAGAGAAAAGCCATTATGTTATATTTGGCACTGCGTGATTACGTATGTCCGTAGATTACAAGGCGTTAGTGTTTAGTGTAATTAATTGCAGTTACAGGTGTGACCCTGGTAGTCTTGCGACGCAGACTTTTCTTTTTTCGATGCTGTCATGGAGTTGATCTTCATAATGGAGGCCTTGGTGTTGATGAATGGGACTGAACTATTAACAAAAGCCATAACGTGAAGGCATAATGAAATTTCATACCAATTATCATAATCAATCATAAAGATTTATTCGAAATTACGAATGCTTCTTTCTCTGAACCATGGCAATAAAGTAATAATAAATGGATTCCCCCCCCCCCCCATTCATTTGTGACGGGTTATTAATGGAAGTTACATAGACTTATTGGTGGCATGTCGGGTGAGCATCGAACAAGCGTTTGGTCCTCAAGAATATCCACTGCAGAGCATCAATTGTAGAAGGTACATAAAAAAATTAATGCATAAAAAAGTTGTGGATTCTGCTCTGTCTTATTATTCTTGTCTTCAGTCATTTCATGAGGCTTCATTGAAAGACTATGCATCACGTGGTCTGGGGATGACCAATCGCAGTCCCCTGCTGTTTTTCGGTTGTGGTTTTGAAAAGTAGCGTATTAATAGCGCTATAATGCGTCCTCAGCTCTGTTATAATGATTGATCTAATCCTTAACGTGCTGTTTCAAGTGTGTGATTTTGAAATGGCAGCGAGGATGAAATCGCATAGAAGAAAAGTAAATAAACAAAAACAAAAACAAAAACAAAACACAAAAACAGTGGCCCTGATGTCATTCACCGTATCGTGCTGTGGTCATCGTCGTGTTCAAGAGCGATCGGCGCTTGATCGTTGTCATGGATACAATTGTTGTGAAGATTGCTCTGTATCATT
The DNA here is from genome assembly GCA_025618425.1 of Heliocidaris tuberculata. Classification (NCBI taxonomy): domain Eukaryota; kingdom Metazoa; phylum Echinodermata; class Echinoidea; order Camarodonta; family Echinometridae; genus Heliocidaris; species Heliocidaris tuberculata. The sequence goes on from CM046841.1 coordinate 15,408,022, forward strand.
TAAGCCTCGGTATGCCTGTTAAAATACGGCTATGTGTCGAGTCTGATTAAAATTGCATATAATTATCATAGTATGCTCTCCATTGACGTATTCTTGATCATTCCAAATGCATTTTATCTATTAGACCTACTAGTATTTGCTTAATAAACCTGGTATTGACAGGTCACAGCCACACTTTGCCGTTTTTAGTCATTTGAATATTGAACATGTTGAATTTATTGTTTCTGATTCTGATTCTTTTTTCCCTTCTTTTCTCCTTTTTCGCCTTTTTAGGGGGGGGGGGGGCTGTTTTGTGATTTATCACGACGACCTATACTATCCCATAACTGCATACGCCCTGCGTTGCGTGTACTACAGTCCCACACCCAAACGCGGCTGTCAGTCTGCTGGGCCAATTTTCAAACCAAAAATCCTTCTACTTTTAAAGGGCAAAGGGAATACATCGACAGACCTTCTTCTATTCCTGCTAATTGAAGGTGGTCTGTGGTAATCCTCATTACCATAGAATGACATCAATATTCTTATTTTTATTTTTTTTACTAAAAGTTTGAAAGTTTTGACGTAACTTTGAAGATGACGCCATCGCGTTTGAGACGCTACAGGTGCTTTTCGCTGGTCACCTCGCCAAGTATCAGACTCCGTGGTCATGCTGGTTTGACAGTTTGCGGTTTGGTGTCTGATGTTTAAAATAGCAGCAAACCCGCGCCGATATGTCTATTCGAAAACAAGGTTATACACTCTATGTTAGTCATGCACACAGGAATTTAAAATCATCCTGTTTTTCATGGACTACGCCTATAAGTTATATCGAGTACATGCAGTATGATTGCTCGATGTATTGAAGGGAAATGAGAGAGGTGTTCGGCAGTTCGAGTTCGGTTTGGCGAGCATAATTATCTGACCATTATCTAATATATTTGGGGAAAAGGACAAAACAGTTATTAAGAATGCATAATTACCACCACCAGTACTAATACTACTACTACCACTACTACCACTACTACTACTACTACTACTACTACTACTACTACTACTACTACTACTACTACTACTACTACTACTACTACTACTACGACTACCACTACTACTACTACTACCACTACTACTACTACTACTACTACTACTACTATTACTACTACCACTACTACTACTACTACTACCACTACTACTACTACTACTACTACTACTACTACTACTACTACTACTACTACTACTACTACTACTACTACTACTACTACTACTACTACTACTACTATTACTACTACCACTACTACCACTACTACCACTACTACCACTACTACCACTACTACCACTACTACCACTACTACCACTACTACCACTACTACCACTACTACCACTACTACCACTACTACTACTACTACTACTACTACTACTACTACTACTACTACTACTACTACTACCACTACCACTACTACTACTACTACTACTACTACTACTACTACTACTACTACTACTACTACTACTACTACTACTACTACTACTATTACTACTACTACTACTACTAAGCAGTTTTCCATCACATTCTAATGTAAATTCCCTATGCGCTTCTAACGGGTTTGGATATCATTATCCTTGCTTTAGCTTTGATCAATTCTGTGGGTTTTTTTTTTTATTATTCTTTCCAAACTTTCAGATACGTATGCATGTCATGATAACGTACAATCAGTAAATTCATTCATGAAAACTCTTCCCTTTCCCCCAATTAAACATTCCTCAACATCATACCTCTCGAAGACTCAGTTCACACCTACGACTGACACGAAGCAAGGCCTGTTCAGACAACTCACTCACACAGTAATCAACCCACACCCACTTTCAAATCCCACCATCACTCAAGAACAGTAAAGCGATCCCCAAGAAACTCTTGGAAAGTCATCCCTTTTCTATACAACCCAACCAGGAAACATATTAAAGCAAGGAGTTATGTACCTTCGCTTCTACTTTCCTTATTTGTGGCGTAGCACGGGCCCAGCCATGAAGGGGGCACTGGCATCGAGGGGGGGGGGGGTACCGACCTGTCTTGCTTCGTGAATGAAATGCGAATGATGAAGGGGAGGGTTCCTGCGGTCTTCTTTACACACTTAATAAAATTGTTTAAATTTTTACCCAATACTGCGTTAATTTCATCAAATTTTGTGTACATTTTAGCAAATATTTTAGAATTTTATTTTTTTTAGAGTAAGAAGTGGCGTAGGTGCGCCACTTCTTCCTACAAACTTCTCCCTACAAAATTCTCCCTAAAATTTTTTCCCTATAAACTTCTCCCACAACTCAACCTCTATCAATTTTTCAAAGAGTGTTCCCTCTCCTTTTCCTGCATTTTTATTTATATCTTTCTTCTTTTTAAAGTGTTTTATTGGTAGGGGCACGTGCCCCCGTACTCCCTGTAGCTACACCGATACTCCCTTAAACTTTAACTCAACCTCTGTCAAGATTATCCCGTGAAGATATGCCTTCAAGACAATCCATATCCGACTAATCCTACCCGAAAAAGGAGTCATCCTTATGACGATTTAGATGTCTTGTTTGGGGAGAATTAGACAAGTTTTACCGGATTATTGCACCCATGATGCTATCCGCCTATACACCCCTATTGCGTTTACAAGCTCTCTTAATAAGAGATGATTCTTGTAAAACTACTCACGCAGGGATTTCATTCTTGATATTTTGCAAGCAATTGTTGTCGAACTTCTCCTAGGGATCAACCGAGAAGCCCTATTACAGCTCAGCCTTAGAGTGGATTAGTCGTTAATCCAGACTTAGGATAAGCAAGATCGTTTCTTCTTTATTCGCTCCAGCTATTCAATAAAAAGAATTAAAGAATTTCTAAGGGATTTGAAAATAAATATAGAAACCTACTTATTTCCTGGTTTTGAAACACATAGGATATAAAAAAGAAAGGTTGGAGCATAAGACGCGAATTTAGATATTTCCGCGTTGAATATTTTGTATTTTCTTTCAAAGATCACAACTATTTGAATATTTCGACATCTCTCCATTTCCTCAAGATTAAATGAGTAATTGTGATACATACGTCCTTCCCAGTTACATATCTAACAGGTTGATTTTTTAAAAGGAAATATTTTGATCGCTTTGAATTTCGACATCATTATACTAATAATTTTGTAGTGTCTTGAGTGATATCACACCAGAAAGTACGCTTTAAAATTGTAAATTCTAACTGACCCGAATGAAATTTAGCCATAACGAAACTCTCTGAAATATGTATTTTCTTTGGGAAACTTTCACAATACATGAAGTTAGGCAACTATAAATCTGAGATTACACAAACATATTTCAAATTATTTTGTTGGTGACTGTGATTTTTTGTTCAAACGCATTTTACAATCCAACATATCATCATAATGAATTGATTTGATTTTATCTGTCTAGTCATCTTTTTCTGATCATTATCGTAAAGAAATAAAGCTTCAGAATTAAGTCACGTGCAGGATCATAGCTACGGAAAATATTCTTGAGGTCAACGGATGAAAATATAAGAGCGAAGTTTGCGTACACAATATGAACAAGCATGTACAGTTAGTAAGAAAAAACAAAATAAAAAATATTTGATGAAAATATAAAATAAACCGCATCTGCGGTTCTTGTGATGTACTTGTGATGCACTATCGGTGATCTTTGGTACCGCGTATCATTTTTTTAGGAAAGTTAATGGGAATCTTGAGTTCTGGGAAAAGTAACAAATAATTTGTGAGCTTTCTCATTCTTTTTATGTCAGTTTGGAAAGACATCATAGTAGAAAAATCCCCTGAAAAAGGATTGCTCTTCAAATGGTCTTATATTCGAAATATGACTAGAAATAGCTGAAATGTTCGGGCCGAACATTCCTGCCACTTGTGTGTATAGACCCATATACCCATTTCTGTGTGCAGTACATGTGCTTTTCAGCGATATTTAGTCAATTTCTTATCTGTTTTGATGATTCCAAAACAACACAGTATAAAACAGTTCTTATATAGACATGATCAATCTTTCCCAATTGCTTTGAGACAGATTCTTTCACAATTCAATCTCATGACCAGAACTCACCTTTATCTTTTAATGATAATTAGAAGCTGGTTTATATTATAGGTATTACCACAGGAATATTAGTTTGTGAGGCAGACGTATTATCATGTACCTTTTATTATGGCTACCCCTCTTCATAAAGATCATGTGTCTGTAGCGGCCACTCAATAATATTGGCACCGCGTCTGGCAAGAAATGCGTATTGTAGAACTTGTACAACCTTTCCAGAAAGGCCAATTGCACAATTTTTCCGCAAATTGTAAATTGTATTGATTCCCCCCCCCCCCGGCTGTTCCTTCAAACGGGGGGTGGGGGCAGAGGATGGAGGGCGGAGCTTAAAACGAGCTTCGCCCTGTGCTGGATACGCCTTTCATTAATGTAACATTACAAGGTTACTTATTTCTCTCTAACATTTTAACATCGCGGTGACGTCGTACGGCCTTACACCCCAGTGCAGCATTTACTAATCGCCTGTAAGAATGATATAGCAAAAAATATATCGTTTACAATAATCATATTGACCACATGCACAGTGGTTGGTGGAAATCAAGTAACTATTTCCTGGATATTCCGTGCTACCGTTACGAGGAGAACGACCATTAGGTCCCTAACACGATTGCAGACTGTGAGTCAGATTTTTCGCTTTTCGTACCCCCTGAACTTTCGCCTAAGATATTAGCAGCTTATTCAGAAATATTCAGGCTTTGAGTCTTACGAATTGATAGTTCAACAACATCTCGCTTCTTCCAATTTCCCTTGACTTTAAAGTGAAGTATAACAGCGCACTATACATGCGACGGGGAAAAGGAGAAAATCTATCGTGAGTCTGTATGTAGACTAGGCTAAAGTTCACAGTCGAGGCGATACTTTTCCAGGTATCGGAGAGGTGAAGAACCGTGTAACCGTGCTATAAATAACCGTCTGATTCGCCCAAACGTTGTCGGAACACTACCAATGGCGTTTCAGTGCTTGCTGGAACAGAGCAAGGGATACACTTATTGAATCCCGCTGTGGATTTGTTTGATAGGTGAAAGTGTTTGATAGAGATTTCTGAACAACTGTCATTTCTTTCATCTACTGGGGAGCGTTTCATCAAGCATTTTGTCAGTGATTTTTACCGACGACTGTTATAAGCTACTGAAATCCTTGCATCTGCTTGGCTGAGAGCAAATTTGTCAGTAAAAATCACTGACAAGACACTTGATGAAACGCTCCCCTAGTCATCCCCCCATCATGTATTCTGCTTCCTATGCTTATTTGACATATAGGTCCTGCAGAAAGGAATTCATACTTACAAATGTATATTTTCAAGTGCTACCCTAACAACATGATATCACCTGAATATAATATCAATTCGAATATACCTATTTGTCATTTTATGACAACTGTATGAAAAAAAAGAGAGAAAATATTAAACGAATTAACTGTTGTAGGTAAAAACAATAACCACAAAGGCTGTATTACATCTGGCATCAGCGAAGCCCAAAGTCGTCCCATCCCTTATGATACATCCGCCCCCCCCCCCTCCTCCTCCTGCTTCCGCTCCATCACACTTCCATCTTAAGTTTGTTAGCTGTCGCTGAAAACCAATGTCATCACCACGACTAGCGACCTAATCAATACTATTTAGATACTCATCATTTGGAACCGTCTCCAAAAAAATCGACCCACCCCTACCCCTCCCAGTCCCGCTATATTCATCATAAACTGTCACTGACCCGGCTGGAAATCAAAGCGACCAAACTTAGTTAGTATTCGACCTGTCTGATTGTTTTCCATACGGTACTGGAAAAGCGGAAGTGTTTCTGCTATATGATTATGAGCGCACAGTAGAGAGATAATTTCATTTGGGATGATTATATGATCGAGGTGACTTATACTGCTAGTCTCAGTTTTCAGACAAGAGTGTAGGTTTTGCAAGCGTTCATGGGACAATTCGAAACTCACTTTCGCAATTTCTATTAGTGCTCATTAGTTGCGTACAAGGCATGATCTGTAAACAGTGGCCTCAGACATAATCAATTTAACGAATCGTTTTCTCTAATAAATTGTTGAGGCAGCTTTTTATAACCTTTTCAGCAAGAGGAGGAGGGGGGGGGGGGGCTCCAATATTTTTATCATTTACGATGTGATAGTGTTGATATAGGCCGGTATTCTCGAAAGTGGCCTAAGTTAAGCCCGGCTTAACTTAGGCCACTGCTTTATGGAAGGCCATTCGTCAACCCCTAATTCCCGTATGAATTATCATATTTATGTAACAAAATAAAGAAACAAAATTATTTTTTGGCACGAAATGAGCATCGGAATTCATTTCTATCGTATAGGTTTTTTAATTAGCATTTAGTCCCAGAACTATGGTGATTTTGTAGGATCAAAAGAGGGTGACATTTGGCTCTCCATAATTCGGTGGCCTAAATCTACACACTTAGGCGGTGGCTTAAGTTAGGCGCCTTTCGAGAATACGGGCCATAATCATTGTCCGAACAACATTTATGATAAGGATAATTATGCTCACCATTGTAATAAGTTCCAATTCTCGTTTTTTTTGTTTGCCCTTGTCATTCATGATTAAGTGATTCCTTGAAGAGATTGACACTATAAATAATAAAACTTAATCCTTATCATATCATTTCATAAGTGGTCATGGAACTGGACGAACAACTAAGCTGGAGGAAATAATACAAAGGCTCATTAATCACAACTTTTGACAAATTGATCAAGGCCCACGTAACACGATCAAAAACATTTCCACAAAATGACCACTTATATACTAATAAGATACAATTAAATATCCAATTGAAATGTACTACGACAGATCAATTGAAATGTAAAATAGACAATTGAAATGTGTGAATATTACAGTGACCTCTTGAATAATCCCAACATAATTTTACATAGCCTATACAAAAAGGTATTCTACTTACCTCAAATTTGATTTCTTTAAAGGATTTACGACCTTGTTGGGAATTGGGTGAGGCTGTTTTCATTTCAGAATGGTCCACATAATTATGAGTCCGATTAATGATTCGGCGAGTAATATAGTTTTAACTCTCCTGGCCGTGAGAATTGTAAAGTTTCATACAATCCTATATAAACATTACTGAAATGTTTATCCCGGTTAAGAAATTCTAATTGTGATACAGTTCTCTTATCGCAAGCCGTGATATGTAGGCAAGCCAACACAAACTTGTGAGAATTTTATCTACCTGTCAATAGAATGGTCTGTGATTGAGACTAACAGTGGTAAACCAGCAATCGTGTTTACCTGTGTGAGGTCACAAGGAGGTGAACGAACTCATTACATGAATCGATTGTAAATGCATTATTTTATACTATTGTATGCAATTTGATACCAGGAATAGTGACCAATAATTAGCCTTCATTACCAGACCTTCTTCTTACAAGGATTATAAATTTCTCCCGAAATTCGACAGGATATCTATATTAAACAGAATAGGAAATAGGACGGAAATATTTGTACTAATATATATGGCATCATCAATAGTATTCAATAGACAATTAAACATGTATAAAGATTCCAATTATTTAATTATAATGATTGCTCTTCAACCTTTGACGATCAATGACTTTTCCAAAGCTTGTCCGACATACCAACCACTGATGTAAGCAAAAATGGATTCTGACGACTGATAAGATCATAAGATAATTACCCAATATCAATGAGAATGTAATATTTCTTTATTAGGCAATGTTATTTGGGAAACATCCAAGATACTTTTGTGAACAGGTTCAATGACATCTGAAAGGCCTGTACAATAATCTAATAGACCAGGTTGCCTATGTATTTAAATATTATATGAATTATATAGTTCCATGACAAAAGTTACTCTTGCAGACCTGAAAGATTACCCGAGACTTGTATGATATATCAACAATGTATGTAAATTTTTCCAACCATTGTGCCCCACCATGAATAACATCATAAATAACAGGTGAATTAAATACAGCTCATGACGTCACCAAGGGTTCTTGGAAGAAAATCGGTAAACAGGTCTAACATGTTGACGTTGCCGACTATACAGCTAATCTAAGTTATGAAAATTATAATTGTTTATTAGCTGAATTTTTCAATTCAAAATACATTGGCAAAGATATCAAGAGAAACTATATGCCTAATTTGGTTTATCAACAAGATGGGGTCACAAAATATCTAAATTTAAAACTAGTCTGAGGTGAGAGACTATGATGTATAAGGCAAACCTCGGAGCAGAAAATAATCATTTATAATACTTGACGATTTCATTTCTATACCCCGTGTGATGATTCATCGTTCGGTATTGATCGGGAATCCTTCGAGGCGAGCTGATGATGTTATTAGGCTCGCTATTTGGGTCATGCCTTGTTTCCCAATGATGCGATCGACAATCTGAGTCGGTTTTAAAGGTAAAGTTGAGTTCTGGTCATGAGAATGAATTGTGAAAGAAACTGTCTCAAAGAAAGGTTGCTTATTTAGCACATACGAATCACCAAAATGATAAGAAATTGACTCAATCCTGCTGATAGTCACATGCACTGCACACAGAAATGTGTATAAGTTCGGCCCGAACATTTCAGCTGTTTCTGTCATATTTTGAATGTGAGGGCCTTTGAAGAGCAATCCTTATCAGGGGACATTTCTACTACGATAATCTTCCAAAGTAACATAAAAAGAATGAGAATGCTCACAGATTATTGTTTACCTTTCCCAGAACTCAACCTTCCCTTTAAAGGGATATACACTGCATAGGCCCTCTATCTCTCGCATTGTGAATTCTGGCCCAGGAGTGCGCCCATAATGCATCTGACGTTCCTTGTCTTGTCATGTTTTGTCTTGACTTGATTTCAGTAATCATAGACATTCAAACCAAATACCTCATAGTGGGCCGTTTTCATGCCCAGCGGACTCCCTTAAAGGTGTATGGGTAAAATATAACACCATTGTTAGTAGTACATAGTTTTGAGAAATGAAAGGAGAAAAACAAAGAATAATATAATTACATGATCCAAAGCCTCATCAGATGGTAAATCTTGCATCGTGTAAATTAAAAAATAACACCAATGGATAAACTTTGTACATGTATTTATAAGACCAAGTAAAATGATGAGGAGGTATTTTCCAAGATGGCCGCTGCACGTACAAATGCTACTAGGCACGGCTTCCCGTTATATTTATATTCTTCTGGGGTCCCTTTAAACCCCCAAAAGGCATCAAGTTTTAATTTTAGAGGTTTGCAGCAAAATTTTGGTGTTTTTTAAATCTTTATATATATATATATATATATATATATATATATATATATATATATATATAAACAAAAATATGAAATAACAAAAAAAAAAAAAAAAAAAAGAGGCGAGCTCTAAAAAGGATGCGGGCTGGGACGAGAAACTAGGAATAATTTTTATTTGGCCTAATGCCATTTGACGGCTCAGCTGTAGTTGTTTGATCAGGGGAATTGGGTAAATCAAAGAGATGTGAGGATCACCATCAACAACTTTTATTCCTTTTCTCTAATGATCTTGTCATGATACCATGGATATAGTATATCCATGATGATACCTCCATATTTCAAAGTTTACTATTTTGCAGTTTTATCCAGACATGCCAGGCACAGGTACAGATTACTTTTCTTTATTAATTTTACTGAAACCTCAACAAAAAATTCCGACGCCCTTCAAAATGATGCCCGAAGGCTTTCTGTTATAAATCGTGGTAGGTATGACTTTCTTTGAATGTCTTACCAATCACCAGTGATGCCTATTATCGACGTTTATTGTGATGATTACATAACAATGGAAAGGAAGCCCAGGAGAGGTGTGATGAGACGTGTTCTTGCCAGTGTTTATGGCGTAGGCCAATGAACCCTTTTGTGGTTTCCATGGCAACAGTTCTTGGAAAAAGGCGCGCAGGGTTTCTACAGTAGATGCTTTCTGTTTGATTGACGTGCGGAGTATCTGTGTGAGAAAGAACTATATACAGAAAGAGACAGAGGGGGGAGGGGGGGGGGGAGGGATAAATAGAGAGGAGTGAGAGAGTACCCTAGTAGAGAGAGAGAGAGAGAGAGTGGGGTGAGGGGATGACGGAGAAATAGAGAGGGGTGGGAGAAAAAAATCAGACTAGTACCCTAGTAGAGAGAGAGAGAGAGGGGGGGGGGGGAGAGAGAAGGGAAAGAGAGAGAGAGAGTGAGAGGAGAATGAGAGAGAGAGAGAGAATGGGAGAGAGAGAGAGACAGAGAGACAGAGGGGGGAGAGGAGAAATACAAATGATAGGATAGATCATGCTAAAGAGAGAGAGAGAGAGAGAGAGAGAGAGAGAGAGAGAGAGACGGACAAGAGGAAGGAAATCAAGCAAAATAGACAAGAGACAGACAGAGAGAGAGAGAGAGACGAAGAGATAACAAGCCAGACATGAAAAACAAGAATGACACAACAACATTCGTGGACTTTGAAAATTGTAACACAAATTTTAAACATATTATTTTTGCGGAAAGGAAATCTCCCGTATGACTCACGCAAGTCTGTTTCCATCCCAGATTCGATTACAATGGATACCCGGCACTAAAAACGATTATGACACCGTTTGCAAAACAGCTCATTAAAAACCCGAAGCCCAATTTCTGCGTAATAGTAATATTGTTTACACCTAATATCCTTGCTGACACCCATAACCTGATGTAGAGTAGATTAGGGATGAGGTCATTTTTACTAAAGATAGACTTAGGAAATCGATAACTGTCTGGTCCCTTAGCTGTAATAGTCGTTGACTGCTTACTCTCTCTCTCTCTCTCTCTCTCTCTCTCTTTCTGTCTCTCTCTCTCTCTATCTTGTTTGTTTGTTTGTTTGACTGATTTTATTTCTGCGTTCAATAGCATGATACAAAATTTAATATTACAGAAAAACTGTATAAACACATTGTCAGACATTAACAATTTACTTCTTATATACAAAGAAATATAACAGGATTTGTGAACGCAGGAGACCGTCATCATGAGCGAGTTGCTTGATGTCGATAGCGGCCTTTCTGCATGCTCTGTCTATCTGTCTCTCTGTCTCTCTCTGTCTCTCTCTCTCTCGCTCTCTCTCTTATTTTGCTTCTGTTTTACATATTTACCCCAGTATTTTCAACATCTCAGAGCCGATCCAGAGGGAGGGGGCATGGAGAAAGTGTCCCTTTTGCTTGTCAGAAAAATTTAGAGAGAAACATATACCCCACAAAATTCTGATGACCGTGTTGTGATGTGATTTGCGTGTGTGTGTGTGTGTGTGTGTTTCGCTTGTCAGAGAATTTTCAGACTTGTCCCCCGCCGCCCCTCATATAAATCCTGGATCCGCCAGCACTGCATCTATCTCGCTCTCTCTCTCTATCTCTCTTCCCATCCCCCCCCTCTCTCCAATCTCTCTCACTTCATCTATTTCAATTCTATCTCTTCCTCTTCTCTCTTTCTCTCTTTTGTAAAAGGCTGTCTCTCATATATCCCTGTATCACTATCAGTGTCTAAAGTAATTGTTGATTCATGGTCTGTTCTATTTTCCACCCTTCCATATACCATTTTCCACCACTTATCCTCTCACTTTATCATGTTTATTATTTTTATTCTCAGGCTCTCCTATCTTCTTCATCCTCCCCTTCTCCCTCCCCCCCCCCCCCCCCCCCCCCCCCACCTTCCCCACCCATCATTGCCCAACGCAACTTCTTTCTCTACTACTTCGTCCATTGCAGGCACTGGTCAGTCGTAAAGTGTATATGCATTGTAATACTACCATACAGTCAGACCAAGGAGTTATCACAGAACTCCTTGCTGCTCGACACTACCAGAAGGTAGCTGAATTAGGCTTCTCTGAAGACACAATGATTTTCTGATAAAGTGTCAAATTAGGGTCTGTGCTTGCAGACTAGACAGGATGTATAACGCTTATAATTTATCATTTTGATCATAGACCTCGACATCCATCCTTAAATTGTCTCAAAAGCGTCTCCTTATATTGCTTGTGGCTCAAAATAATTACCAACTGCATTTTTTGTATTAATTAATTGTCTCGTTCTTTGGAATTTGTAACCTGTTGGTTTTGTCCCATTACAGTTCGCGTTCGTGACACGTTTTCCATTACCCTCGAATTAGAAAAATATTAATCTTCTCATGGACCCTTTCCCGGAATGCGCATAAGGTCAGGGCCCCGTTTCATAAAACTTGATAGCTATGACAAGTTGCAATAACAGTTATAAGCTACTGAAATACTTGCATCTGATTGGCTGAGAGCAAATTTGTCATAGATATGTGGCAGTTGTTATTGATAATAAGTTTTATGAAACGGGGCCCCAGATGATAATTGTCACCCAAGGTGAATCGTCTGGAAAATATATATTGACTCGATATCGATACAATAAATTCCATTCGATTGATTATGACGTTGGAATGTGAAGGCCATCATGGCTATAAGGACGTCAGTTATGAATCTATATTAACGGATCTAAATTATTGATGGGTATTCGGATGAAATATATTGACGCCCTTAATGGCGTGGGCATTGACATTTCGTGGCTGATATTGGCTATCCGGCAATAGAATGCGTTTAGAGATAGAAAATACATAGGCAATGATAGGAGAGAAGGGGAGGGGATAGTAAAAGAGAGATGAGCGAATGAGAGACAGAGAGAGGGGGCTGAGATGGAGGGTGGAGAGAGAGCGAGAGAGAGAGAGAGAGAGAGAGAGAGAGAGAAAGGGAAAGGGGGAGAAGTGAGTGAGAGAGAAATAGAGAGATAAAGAGAAAGAGGAGAAGCAGGAGAAGAAAAGAAGAAGAAGAAGAAGAAGAAGAAGAAGAAAAAGAAGAAGAAGAAGAAGAAGAAGAAGAAGAAAAGAAGAAGAAAAGAAGAAGAAGAGGAGGAGGAGGCGGAGGAGGAGGAGAAGAGAGGGAGAGAGAGAGAGAGAGAGAGAGGGGGGGGGGGGGGGGAGTAGATGGAAATGATCAAGAAAACAGGCCTACGTAGGACAGGGAACGTAGAGAGGGCTGCACTACAATGGAAATAATCACCCCTAGCCTTTTTATGTTCACAAACGTTGTCAAATTCTTGAATTTCCACACTGAATAACAAACTAACAAACAAAAAAGAAAGAGAAAGAAAGAAAAAAGAAGGAAAAGAAAATGATCCAATGTTCCAATGTCATGACCGTTGTATCACAGTCTCTTTCATATCAACCTCTCCTTCCTCTACGTGCTACATAAAATACGACAATTGATTCAAGGTAAAATTGATTTTATTTACAAATGTCATTACGGAGGAATTACAGTGACGTTTATAAGCCAGCTAATAACGTTGGCCTTGTATTAGAAAATGCCGTCAAAAAATAATCACCATCCTTGTCTGCTTCTTCTTTACTCGACACATTGTACTGTTGGCATTGAAATAAAAATCAATGCATAAAACATTCCATTGCCAACCCTGTCAAAAATGAAAATGGAAAAGAATTCACGTCACTGCTGATCATAATCAATGTCGCGTCAATTCTACAGGTATACGATCATTCTACTTTACAGCGACTAAAACGCTGGGGAGCGTTTCATAAAGTGTTTTGTCAGTGATTTTTACTGACAAATTTGCTCACAGCCAAACAGATGCAAGGGTTTCAGTAGCTTATAACAGTTGTCGGTAAAAATCACTGACAAAACCCTTGATGAAACGCTCCCCAGGAGTCATTCGGACCGCGTCAGTGACTTGTACAGTCTCTCGCGCCTCGTGAAAGAGTGATATCGTTTAGAAAGTTCTTGCAAAATGAGCAGTGGCAACTGAAACAATACTGTTAATAACTGGCTTATGGGTTAATTATCTTCATAGGCTCGATTAGCGCAAGTACTGACGCAATCGAAATGACGCTTCGTATGAGCCGGGCGTTGGGTATTACATGTCACCTAAAGCCTGTTGCACATAAGGTGTCATTGGCCTGACGTTAGAATGCGTCAGCGACTGCCGCGGTGCAGAGCATTGAATTACTTGCGTATGGGCGGTTTTGGTTGACAGGCTTGATTAGCGCAGGCAATAGCGCATTCGAAATGGCGCCCCGTAGACATCGAGCGTACGATTTGTTCTGAATATATTCTTGAAATGATTTCTTTAAATAACAGACAATAGTTAAAGGGAAGGTTGAGTTCTGGGAAAGGTGGAAAATAATTTGTGAGCTTTCTCATTCCTTTTATGTCAGTTTGGAAGAACATCATAGTAGAAATGTCCCCTGAAAAGGATTTTTCTTCAAATGCCCATATATTCGATATATGACGAAAAAAAGCCGAACATTCATGCCACATCTGTGCGCAGTCCCGTATACCCATTTCTGTGGGCGGTGCATGTGCTTTAGCGAGTTTGGGTTGATTTCTTATCATTTTGATGATGCCAAAACCTCACAGTATACCCCAATCCTTATTCAGACATGATCAACCTTTCCCAACAATTGCTTTCAGACAGTTTCTTTCACAATGTAATCGCATAACCAGAACTCAACTTTATCTTTAAGCGCAAACAGTTTAAGAGAAGTGCAAAGGCTAAAAAAGTATTATAAACATAAAAGTTTAAAACATTCATAACGTCGTAAGATCCATTAAAAATGACCAAAATACTTCACAACACTTGGCTATTCATCCTTGGGTTGCCATGGAAACGGGTCGGAAATATTTATATATGTATGTCCAAATAACATCAATTACCGGTGCTTCTATTTCTAAGCATAGGATATCTAAAAATATGCAAAAAGGAAAACAATTCTTGTCTTTCACCGTCGTGCCTCGCTTGCCCTCGAACAAGCATTAAGCCTGGAAATGTTTCAATTTCCTTCATTTTGAAAAGTATAACTTTTTGATCTCTCTGAAACTCAGTGCTTTCTAAATGGTGATGCAATGAGTCATCTATTTTGGAATGACCTCAGAGTATCTATTTTCTTTCTTGCCTTCTGGGTATATTTATTCGATCTTCTTTAATTTCACGATCTCTTCACATACTTGTGCTTCCTGTAAATCGAGGCAAGACATCAATTTCTGTTTCTTTTGCATTTGAAAGCAGCATGATGCGTTTTTGTACTAAAAATAAAAGTGAGAAACGGTTATCGGAATGGCAGGAGTGTGGAGTGTGGAGTGTGAATCTTTCTCCCACATCCATCAGTCCATCCTGTATTGTATTGGCTTTATTATTTGCACTTACACTTAATCTTAACGCTTACCATATACCCTTCTTACCACACCCTCTTTATCTTTTCTATCTCTGTCTGTCTCTCCCTTTCTCTTTGGGTCTCTCTCTGCCTCTCTTTCTGTCTCTCTCTGTCTCTCCTTCTCTCTTTCTTACCCTTTCTCCTTCTCTCCCTCACATCCTGCCTGTATCTCATTCATTTCTGCCCATTTTCTTTCTCTGAAATGCTCACAGATGCGGGGAGGCCTGGGGCGCTAAGGGGGCTCGAGTACCCTTATTTTTGAGATTCGTAGCGATGCACTCCTTTTAGCATGACTAGTATTTAAAAATTCGTTTAGGACGTCTGTCTCTGTCATTCTGTCCCTGCGAGTCTGTCTCTGTCTGGCTGTATGTGTCTGTAAAACTCTGTATGCCTGTCTGTCTCTCTCCTTTCTCTCTCTCTCTCTCTCTCTCTCTCTCTCTCTCTCCCTGTCTCCTCTCTCTGTCAGTCTCTCTCCCTGTCTCTCCCTCTCTCTGTATTGTCTCTGTCTAACTGTTTTGTCTCTGTCTCTCTGTCTCTCTCCCCCTCTCTCTCTTATTCCCCCTCCTCTCTCTCCCCTCCTTCTTCTCTTCACCCCTCTCTCCATCTCTTCCCATCTCCTTCCCGTGACCTATATATTCCGTAGAGTCACCCTACATGTCATACTCAACAGTGCCACTCATGTTGTCATTATATTTGGCCGACAATGATGAGTCAGTGTTATTATCCAGGGGTTTGTTATTTGATGCAAAAATCGAGGCTTTCGATTGCTTCCGCATTTCTTTCCAGTTAATACATTGTTATTTCCACAAGGCGAGTTAAAAACATCCTGGCTTATGGGCAATAGAATATGTATCAAAATTTAGGGAGGGGGGGGGGGGGTGGGTGGTCAGCGAAATCCTATTATGCCATTTTCATAAAAAGTCGGAAAAGGAGGGGTTACGAGGAGGGTCCAAAAGAAAGTGTATGATGTGAACGTGTCCAAAATTCTTGATCAACATGATCAAGGGCTTTTGTTTGAGTGTATTTTTGTTGTCAAATAAAGCCCTTTTTTAAAGGACAAAAAACACGAAGCCTTGGGGGCATCCCCATCCCGTCCATTTTCACTCATTCCGCAGCCCATGACATGACCGTGCTAACATGGTACATAAAGTGTTCTGATTTAAACATTTATAAAAAGAGAATCGAGATCATTATTATTAGGTGTCCTTCCTTCAAACAAGGCTTTAATTTGCCCCGTACTACTGTAGAAGCTATACATCATTATTGACATAGATTCGAAACACAAACAATGGCGAGCAAATGATATTCAGTTTCGTCCTCGCGATGATTATCTATATATGTTACATGGTCCATGTTATGCTGCCCTGGGGCCCGTTGCACAAAACTTGCGTTTAATCGCAACTCCTAAAAATCAAACGCAAGTCCTTAAAGGGCAATCCAACCTTGATAATAAGATGATTTGTGTGAAAGCAGAAAAATAAGAAAAACAGGATGGCGAAAGTTTGAAAGAAATCGGACAAGGACTAAGAAAGTTATGGATGTTTGAAAAAGGAGATCACTACATCTATGCGAATCTCAAATTGGCAATTTGATGAGTCAATTGTGGCATTTTTGTGGACAACTCTCCCATTTGTCCTACACAAAAATATAATTAATTTGCGGTTTTCTTCGAGGCGCTTTTACCCTCGGGGTAGTACTCAAAATATATTGGAGATAGCATACTGTTATAGGTCCTCATGAACGAAAAGATCCTACTGAGTAATGCATTTTGAAAAAAAAGTGACATTTTAGTCATTTTGTGTGTTAGAGCGAATGGGGGAGTTGTCTACAGCTACATCCCAGTGACATTACCTATTCGGCCAATTTGAACTTCCCATATGCATAGTGATTACAACTTTCAAAAATTCATAACTTTCTTATTGCTTGTCCGATTTCGTTCAAACTTTCACCAATCTGCTTCTCTGATTTTTCCTCTTTCTTTCAAACCAGCTTGCTATAAAGGTTGGATTTCCCTTTAATGCGCACTTCTGATTGGCTAAAAATAAAGTTGCGTTTGATTTTCCTGAGTTGCGTTCAAACGCAAGTTTTGTGCAACGGGCCCCTGGATATATATATTTTACAAGTGATGCTATCTTCATTTTGTCAGAAAAATGAGCAGTGATAATCGAGATGTTCCTCGATAAATGTCATCTTACGTTATACATACAGGAAAACATGAAGTTACTTGTCATGCATGCTCATCAGAGTCATGTTTTAAAGAGCATGTGAATTCCGTACATCGGCAAAAGGGGCGAGAAGAGTAACGTTTGAATGGGGGGGGGGGGGGTTGTAAGGACACAGTTGGTTCTCAGTTTACCACCATGGCTTGAACGAAAATAAAACGTGAATGGAGACAGAGATCATGAAGATTTTACATGGTGAGTGTTCAACGCTTCCTGACCAACTTTGCTTAGGATTTTACCAACAGTTTTCCAGTAAGGCCCCCCCCCCCCTCAATATGCCCCTAATCCTCAAATGTACCAAAATCAGTATATTTTTTTTTTCTTTTTTAAGAATTAACCCCATCCCTCTCTGTCGACGCCAATAGATAGGGGTCAGGAAGGAAAAGGGGGAATAAACAGAGAAGCGTGCTTCAGGGTGACCCGACATTACTCTGGGCTTGTTTCATAAAAGATTTAGGGTTAGGGTTAGCATGATTAGGTTTGATAATGTGTTTTAGGCTGGAGTCAGGGATAGATTTAGGGTTTGGGTTAGGTATGCCTGTATATAGTGTTTAGGGTTAAAGTTAGGAATTCAGATCAATCCAAGAAAGTGACCGCAGAGCAATCGTCGCCGGAGCATGACTGTGTCGTAGGCCCTAGCTGCACCAGATGATTTAAAGATGGATGAGCTAACCTTTTGAGATGCATAAGATCGAGATTAGCGAGAGCCGTGGTGGGTATCGCCGAGAGTTCATCTCGACCTCTACATGAACTTGAGTCATGGTTTGTTGTGATATCTCCTCGCACGCCAGAAGCAGAGAGTAGTCTCTCTTCACAAACCCCCATTTAGTATCGAACCGCGAGCAACTGCAACTACCGAGGAATGTGTCATTATTTTGAGGAGTATCATAAGCGTTAAATATTCAGTATTTCACTTAAAATTTCATTTATGTTCTGGTACTTCAGATAATACGTGCGTGCAGCATTTTAGAAAAAAAGTGATAAATTATTTTTGCACACCTACTGACAAAATGGACCAGAGATACAGACTACGGAATTAGATTCGCTTTCGGATTTGTGTTATGATACCTGGGTATTGGAATGTGCGGTTTCTATGCGATTTAATTGAAACCCTAATTACTTGCCATTAATTGATTGGGACAAGGAAAGAATCTTAAATTCCATAGTAGCTTCAAATCGAACATACTAATCGGCTATCCCTTTCGTATACACAGAACTACACGCTACCAGTACAGAAAACAGGTCAGACTCACCATGCCTACGACTCGATGTAAACAAACAAAATCTTCTTGTTTACAATTTACCATAAACCGGGACGGGTATAGCTTTTCACTGAAATCATAAAAATTGGATATCCTTGATGATTATTGATACATGCGGTTCGGATATAGTGCATAACCTTGGCATGCACATTACATATGATAGGATTCAGATATGTATATAGAGAGAGTATGCATGACATTTTGCTTGTGCCGATCGGAATTCATTTGTCCAAATCCGAATTTTGATACTGGTCAAGGAGAGTTCATTTCTGCCGCTGCCAAGTTGAAGAGAAATATTCGTATTATGAAACTCGGTTTGGTCGTATGTTGAATTTCTTTTGTATGTAATGTATGTGGTGGGTGATTTTTACTGCATTATTGTGCCATTCGCGTCATGGTGTAATGCCCACTGAAAGCATTTGTATTGGATCGCACTTCGATTTTAGTTTGCGTGAAACTGAAAATGCGACAGCTTTTCCATTATTATTATTATTTTTTTTTTTATCTGCCTACAGGCGGTATTGTGAAAACCTTAATTATCGTACCCTTCGCTCCCCTTCTCTGTTTTTCCTTCTCCATTCTTTTCCTATCTCTCCTTTCCATTATAAATCCCACTCTGTTTTTTAAATCTCGATCTCTCGATCTGTCTATTCTCCTTCTCTCAGATTTCTTTTACTCTCTCTCTCTCTCTCTCTCTCTCTCTCTCTCTCTCTCTCTCTCTATCGTAGGCCCGGGCCTCTATATTTCCGTCTGTCTGTTTTGCTCTCTCCCTCTCCCCTCGTTCGTTTACATTTTCTCTCCCTCTTTCTCTCTCTTACTCTCTTGCTCTTTCGAATTCTCTCTCTGTTTGTACTAGGCCTACCATGATTTTCTTGTATGATGTACCAGATGTTTAGGAATGGCGGCTTAATTAAATTGCTTTACATGTCTGGGCTGTTGACATACGGTGTTTCTATGAGAATGAATAAATCAAATCGCAAGATTATAGGAGGATAAATAATGGAGATCTGGTTCGAATGGTTCATAATTTTCTAAGGACCAAATATAGAGTCGTCGTCATTAATTTTATGGATTAAAAAAGAAGGACAGGCCTGTAGTACAATCAGTGCGTGATTCATCGTGATGACGATAGGATTTTTCTTCATTATTTAAAGGGAAAGTTGAGTTCTGGGAGCGGTGAAAATAATTTGTGAGCTTTCTCATTCCTTTTATCTCGGTTTGGAAGAACATCAGGGTAGAAATGTTCCTTGTAAAATGATTGTTCCTGAAATGCCCTCGTATATACAAAAGATGACGAGGAATAGTTAAAGTGTTCGGGCCGAACATTCATGCCACATGTGTGTGCAGTCCCATATACCCGTTTCTGTGTGCAGTGCATGTTCTTTTCAGCGAGATTGGGTCGATATCTTATCGTTTTGATGATTCCAGAACCTCACAGTATACACCAGTTCTTATGTAGACATCATCAACCTATCCCAAGGCTTTAAGACATTTTCTTTCACCATACAAATATAATGGCATGACCAGAATTCAACTTTATCTATAAAAGCTGACCATTGCGTAAATTGAGGTTGTGGGTAAGAAATAAAGAGAGAGAGAGAGAGAGAGAGAGAGAGAGAGAGAGAGAGAAAGGCAGAGATAGGGACAGAGTTTTAAAGACAGGGCTATGAAAATCGCACACAAGTCTATCATGCAGACACATGTTTCGGTATAGAGAAAAGTCAATATAAACGCTTGCATGACAATCATTACTAAAAACGAATGACAAAGTCTGTACAGAAGTCATCATTAGGGTAATATTTTACAACTTAATCATGAAATTTGACAGATTGTCCTCAATGTCAGCCCCAAGATGTTCCCCACGGAGCTGAACAGACCCCCACATGCTCAGAATCGTAGGATTATCACTGCACCCATTGTTAGTTACCAAGCAGGTATGAAGATCCCATGCAGTGTCTTTGAAATGAACCGAAGACAGCATTTTTTGTGAAAAGAATTCATTTTGAAAAGTATTTAAGGGGGTAATTTTAACAATTCAGGCAAAAAAAGAAAAGAAAAAGAGGATTCATCATAATTTTTAACGCTAGATATACACGCTATTCATGATTGTGCACCCGTCTTGAAATAATTCATTCTTCTGTTCTTATCCCCCAAATCTGCATTTTTTTTTTTTTAATCACGGGATTTGTGGGAAAACTGTTTAAATAGAAGTCTCACGGATGTTCTGTTGGTAAATCCTTTTGTAATTTTGAATGCTTTTATTTGCCCTAGCGTCTGTGGGGCAGTTGGGGTCCACTCAAAGTCATGTCAATGGAGATTCCGCGCTGGAAAGATTTCATTTAGGTCAACTGAAAATTGGAATACAATTGGAATACAATCGGACGGTTAAGAGACTACCAGCAATAGATCATTCAACTCGCATCTCATTATCAGAGTTTGAGATAGTCTTCACTTACAGACTCAATATTTCATTTATAAACATGGGTGTCAGGGTCAAAATATGTAAGTTACTCGGCAAGTTACTTTGGCAATATGA
This sequence comes from Heliocidaris tuberculata, assembly GCA_025618425.1. NCBI lineage: Eukaryota > Metazoa > Echinodermata > Echinoidea > Camarodonta > Echinometridae > Heliocidaris > Heliocidaris tuberculata. Next base: position 15,429,284 of record CM046841.1, read on the forward strand.
AATAATCCATGTGTTACATATCTTTTGCAAAGGTCAAACCCATCAGTGATATTAAATGTACTGCATTTGTAGAGTAAGAAAACACCATGCATGGACAAACATTGATCAAGCATCTCCTGTATTTTTTCCTAGTAACTGTGTTTTCATGTTGATCAACACATCCAATTCGATATTTCTAAAATAATAGAAATTATTGAACACGTCCTGTTAAAGATAAAGTTGAGTGCTGGTCATGCGATTACACTGGGAAAGAGACTGTCTCAAAGCAATTGGGAAAGGGTGATACATAAGAATCGGTGCGTACTGCGAGGTTTTGGAATCATCAAAATTATAAGAAATTGACCCAATCTCGCTGAAAAGAACGTGCACTACACACAGAAATGGGTATATGGGACTGCATACACATGTGGCATGTGTGGCACGACTGTTCAAGCCTCGAACACTTCAGCAGTTTTTCGTGATATTTCAATTATGAGGGCATTTGAAGAGCAATCTTTTTCAGGGGACATTTCTATGATGATGTTTTCGAAAAGTGACTAAAAGGAATGGGAAAGCTCACAAATATATTTTCACCTTTCCCAGAACTCAAGCTTCTCTTTAAGCAATTGATATTCCGCTACTGAGGTGACATGCATTCTAAAAACTAAGCGTTGCCTCTTGAAATCAGTTAACAGGTGGATGGACTGGGGACAAGGGGGAAGGGGCGTACCCCTTGATAGCCAAAGAGGATTAAAGCCCCCCCCCCCTCTCTGCCACTTCACATCTCTCAAATCCGTTCCTCATTTGATCGCAATGGGTGAATGGATATCGTGTGAATCTAAGGTAACACAAAGCTAATCCCATGCACCCTTTAATATTTGACACTGTTTGGTCTTTTCTTTAGGTTTGTTTGAGCGGTTTTTACAAAGATGTGAAAGTACGTGATTGATGTACAAGGTAATTGTTCACGCAGTCTTTGCACAACGTTCACCCAGCCGAGAGGAAAAGGCATATAGTCATAAAAAAGGGATTGGGATTTAAAAAAAAGAACTTTGTAGACATTCGCTTTGCACTTGATTGAGTGACAATAACAGGATACATACAGAGAGGTTTAAGGTAAGATGACAATCTGCATACAATAATATGTTCATGTAATCATGCGAAATCAATCAGAATTGTCTATTTGTTACACGCCGTTGGGTTGGTAACGAGCTGGTAAAATGGTAATTCTCTAGGAAAACACACAAATCATATTTCGACATCGTGATTGAGTATAGATTGTAAGATGTTAATCTGCATGAAACATTTTCATGTAATCATGCGACTCACTATTGTACATCTGTTGCATTTTCCCGAAGGTTCATAATTTCAAACTTCCCATAGCAGGGGGTTCACAAGTCCGAAATGAAATAGGGTTCATCATTCCGAACATTTGATGCATTACTCCGAAGATGTGATGCATATAATTCCGAAGATTTGATGCATTATTCCGAAGGTTCACAATTCTGAAAATGAAATAGGGTTCATCATTCCGAACATTTGATGCATTACTCCGAGGATTTGATGCATAATTCCGAAGATTTGATGCATTATTCCGAAAGTTCGCAGTTCCGAAAATAAATACGGTTCGTAATTCCGAAAATGATAAGGGTTCACGATTCCGAAGGTTCGTAATTTCGAAAATGCAATAAAGCCCTACATAACCATGATAATTTTTCGGAATTAGGAACCTTAATTCGGAGTAAAGAACCTTCCGAAAAATGAACCTTCGGAAATACGAACTTTCGGAAAAACGACATGTAAACGCTATGGCGACTAGCTGGTAAAAACGGTTATAGCCAGTCGGGGAAAACCCCATATTTCGACCTAGAATGAAAAGGACGCGTCACTACTATCTTGCAGATAATAATTTTAGGAACAAGGGGAGGAGGGCAGACCCATGGGGTATAGGGCTCGACGGTCTATGAAAGCTCATCGTATGCCTTCGACACCAAAGGTCCTTGTTCTTGTTCGATTTTTTTTTTTTAAATTAATAATTGATCATACTTCACTGGGATATGCCTGTAAAGACATAACAACAACCACAACAAAACTACTTTTATGAATAATATTATCCGTCAAAGCTACCAGGGGGGGGGGGGGGGGGGCATCACGTGTCTTGTCGGTGATTTGCTCTTAGCCAATCAGATGCAAGGATTTCAGTAGCTTATAACAGTTATTGCAACTTGTCATTGATGACAAGTTTTATGAAACAGGGCCCAGATTTTCTGATACATGTATACCGTACACATTTTTAATCATTATCAAGTATTTGGCGTCACCTACCTGGGAGGGGGAAAATGTATCACACTGTAACCCTCGGGTCTCGCCTCCCGGTATTTGATTGGGGTCTGCGGGTGTACCACTATACGCCGGGGTTTCCCCCTCCCCTTCCTCTTTTACGAAGGGTGCAGTGCGTTCATAGGGGGCAAATCCCCTCCACACGAGGCCTCTATTAACGTCCTTTTCCGAGGGACGGATTGCTATCCACCTTAAAGGGTACCAATCACCAAAAGTCATATTGCTCTGTATGTTAGAGGTTATATATCGTTATACTATATTCAAAATATGGGCTTCAAATATTAATTCTATAAAGAGATATTGCAAATTTAATTACCCTCTCTATAAGCGTAAAAGGGACTTGTGAGTAGACTACTCGACGCCCCCGTACGCGCTCGCCAAGGTAAAGGCTCGCGCGGAACCAAACTCTGAGTTCGGTTCCGCGCGAGCATTTTCATGTTATCCTTTATTTCCTTCATACTCATTAACTGTCGACCTATAGAATACCGGACAAAGTTCTTTGAGGTTGATTTTATACTTTCTAGTTGTACACAAATTAGTTTTTTCAGGTGATTGGTACACTTTAATCTAGTCTGGCATGAATGTTCGGTCCGAACATTTCAGCTATTTCTAGTCATATTTCGAATATGAGGGCATTTTGAAGAGCAATCGTTTTCAGGGGATTTTTCTACTATGATGTTCTTCCAAAATGACATAAAAGGAATGAGAAAGCTCACAAATTATTTTTCACCTTTCGCAGAACTCACCCTTCCCTTTAATAGATCTTGTGTGATGACAATGAGGCCTATATTTACGGTACATCTAATCACAATTTTTAAAGAAATCAACACAGGTACCCCATTATCATAAGAATGTATCTCCCAGGCCAGGCGACGTTCACCAGTGGCTCATGAGCGAACAACATGTTGCAATAATTCTGTTGTATATTCTGTATATTGTTTTGAAGGTTTTGTAAACAAACGAGAAATCATTCACATTTGAACTTCCCTGTCAACTCTCAAAAGTAAAGTTCGAAAATTCAAATCCCAAAACCAAACTCTAAAAACCCACTCAAAACATTGCCAATGATGAAGCCTTCCTTCTCTTTCCTGTTTATTCAAAGCATTAGAATTTGCTCTCAAAAAAGCAATGACAATCGTTTATCTCTTTTATTTGCTCTCTAATAATACACCAGACAAAAATGGTTAGAGATAACAAATGATACAATTAGTCTTTTTTCCATGACCTCCTGTTGTTATTTACACAGTGGAAAGGTGGCATCCGTTTATAAACAGAGCACAGAGGGTGGAATAATGACATGGATACGGTTTGATGCGCGGCTAGCGCCAAGGCAGGTTCATCGGCGGGTACCATTGGGTACGGCGCGACCACATTGACGACAGAAATTGGGCCACAATCTATAGAAATTGTATGTTTTTTCATCCCTTTTTTTTTTTTTTTTTTTTTTTTTTTTTTTGCCTCCTGAAAAGTTGAAAAGTTCTACCTGAGCAAAAATATAACTTTATAGTTCCAATTCTTCTGTGTAAATGTACTTGGCAAGATACCAAACAGCCTCCAAAGAACAAACGGAGTAATAGAAGTACTGAAAATCTCAGGTATATAGTCCTACACGATTGAAACCACCTCTTATGTAGTTTCCACTTCTGTCATAGTTTTTTTTTTCTGTCCGTTCTCTTCTGTTCGTAACATTTTGGATGATTAAGCCTCGCATAAGAAGATGAGGCTACTTATATCCGTCCCATATATAAATCTACGTCGTGGTTCGCACCCACTCAACATCAGTGATTTGGTAACTTCGTATAGAGGCTTGATAAAATCTGAGCTGCCTGACCTTACATGCTATCAGTGTATGTAATATGGTGTAAAAAATGAAGCCCAGGAAAAAAAAAAGCATTTCAAAATCATCATGTGCTTCACAAAAGTAAACATATGCAAGTGACCGGAAATGCCAGACTCATTTCCCCCATAGATTCAGTGTTAGACTAAAGCGTATGGCCATACGCTTTCTTAAATGGGAGTATTCAGTCATAGATATCTTAATAACAGCATTATATATCTGAAAAATCTTTTTATGCCTGGCTATTTATTTATCCTTCTGAACATCATTATGCAAGACAGATATCAAAATTCAACAATTTCTTAAATCAAGCCTCCACAAAGTTACCGAATCCTTGTAAGTGTTGACACTGGTCACCTAAAACAAGGGAAAGATAAGCACATTATTAGACTGATGTTGAGTATGGGTGCGAACAGATACTGTAGTAGATGATATATGTTATAATCAGTTCAGATTTTGATAATTATCATACCAAATAAAACGAACAACCTCATAACCAGTAAAAGATTATAGAGTTATAGCATTGCACAATATTGCCCATCATGCATTTGCCAAACTTTCTGAAACCCTCACTCAAGATTGTACAGACGACACTTTGGCACCGCTTTGGTACCGCTCTCTGTAAATAATCCAAGCTTCACGTGAACTTTTGAAAACCGTGACGTCAAGAGATATATAGCTTGCAAAAATAATCAAATTCCTAATTTCATAATGACGAAAATTACTATGTATGATACATTACGTATACTTTAAATTTACTTTTAATTCAAAATAACTTAAAGGGAAGGGGCTCTATGACGTTATTGGACCACTCCATGTTATTACGTCATTTGTCTTCAGGTAAAATGAGCTTGCTTGGGCGTTAACCCCCAGGCTCAAAATCTGAATGAACTCTTAAAAAATTTACAGTATTTAACCCTGTCATCATGGACCTACTAGGTCCATGGTGTCATTGAGTTTCTTATGGTATTTTGGCATATGGTGCTGAAATATAGGGAACTTCAAGTGCAGAGATGGAAGGACTTAAAGTTGCTCTCATAGAAGTGGAGGAACTCCTACGAGCTGAACACCTGCGGGACAAAAATATTAAACTTAAGACGAGAGCACGTGTTGATTGAAACTTCTGATGACGTCACAATATCAAGTATACCATAACGACTTCGGGTATAGGGGATCCCTTAGCATCCAGTCATCGAGCTCATATTGGCATAAAAATGGAAAACTCGATGAATAGGCAGGAAAGTGGGATATTTATCAACGAGATCTTCACTGAGAGGGCGTAGTCGGTGAGCTCATTCTCTGGAGGATGCAAAGGGGGAAAGAGGGAGAGAGAGAGGGGGGGGGGGCTCGTCTCTGAATCATCAGAAATTAGAAGAAGGATCAGGTTATAGGTGGGATAATTATCAACGATATCTTGAAGGAACCAGATGGATGACTCACATGTAAGTGTAACTCGATCCGTGGGTCCTTTATTATTCATGCGTCTTCCTCTCGAGCTTTTGAGGGGGAGTCTAAACCTTGAAATTGACGTAATTTTTCCCCTTTTTACATCACAATTGCCTAGCTGCAAGGCTATGGTACCTAAGTTGGGTTTGAGTATAAGTCCTGCAGCTTGAAATTAAAATGTTTAGGATGGGTTTGAAAAAAAAAAAAAAAAAGAGAAAAGATAAAGAGATAGGAAGAGAAGAGGTGGAGAGAGAGAGAGAGAGAGATGGGGGAGGGGCGGAGTGAAGAAAATATAGCAATAGACTTGATTCCACTATAGTGCATTTATCATGCCAACATAGATATAAAGATGCATCTTCCATACAGGTAAAATACTTGTTTTTAATCCATGAAAGTCATAGATTTTTTTTTTTTTTTTTGAAATTCTTTTTTGAAATAAATGTCACCTTCTCAACTATATAATGTCAGTTACGCCTAGGAGGGAGTCTAATGTTTGCTATGCGGTGTCCCAGCACAACATGAGTAAATTTCCTGGGGGAAAGTCCCTAAATGAAATCGACATGGAGATGATGATAGAGAAGACTGTGGGAGCATGGAGTGACGTGTCTCGGGGAACATCTATATACACGAGATCAGAGGATAACGTTCGCTTCTTTCCACAAACCATGAGCCTACGCGATCATTGAAAGAGATAATCCGACTGCTTGTTTTTTAGAGTGAAGTCACTCAAAGTCAAATCATAGTTGTTGAAATAAAATCAAATTATATCAAACAAATATGAGAAACAGCATGAGGGTAAAGTTTGTTTCTTTCCACAAACCGTGAGCCTACGCGATCATTGAAAGAGATAATCAAATTGCATGTTTCTTACAGTGAAGTCACTCAAATCAATTAAAACACAGTTATTAAAATCAAATCAAATCAAATCAAACCAAAGTGAGAAATAGCAAGACTCTCTATGAAATTACGGTATAATAGATGAATTCGATGTGTTGGAAATATTGTAGCAATCTGCCAATACTAGCCAATTAAATGTTGTTTAAATCATGAGGGAGGGAGGGGGGGGGGGTTGTCGTTCTATTTGAAAGTTGAATTGTATTTCATCTCATTGCCAGGTAACATGAAACAAGTTTTAGCCTGATGAGGCATGCTTCTCGACGGCAGTATGACATCAAATGAATAGATGAATAGCATAAATAGATATCCTATATAGACAGGATTGTAATTTCCGCGAGAGAAGAAAATTGACATGAGCTAATACAATAGAAAAAAGGGTAGATTGCCTTGATATTTTTCACAGTTCGTGGCATTTTAATATGAGAGTGTAAAATGATATATTTCGTAGTACGTGTATGGTTACACGTTTTTTTTTCTTCCACATAATACACGAAACGTTCCATGGCTTGCCCCGTGTCTCACCTTCCCCAAGCCTTCACGGATTTCCTGAAAAGGGGGCACTTTTTGATCGTATGAAGGTCTTGCCCCTGGCTACGCCCCCTTGCTGGCTTTAGGGGGGCCTGTTTATTTTCCACGAACCGCGATCCCTTCGACACATATGGATCTAACAGGACGATGCAGGGGCCAGATAAGGGTGAGGGTCACATGTATTACCGTCGATGTTGCTTCTGTTCAGAGTTGGGAGGTCACATATCGTCCGTTAAGAGCCAGAAGGGCGTTAACTCTCAGTTAATGCCCTTCTGACTCTCAGCAGACGATATCATTTCTCCTTTTATTTATTTATTTATTTATTATAGTTTTATTTAAATTACAGGGTAGGTGCGTTCAGTTATTAAAAAAACTGCTTTACAAGCACGCCCTGTAAACATGAAATAATAAAAATACATAATATACATGAATTATATGAATTACAACAAATACATAAAATACAAGAAAATATAAAAATACATAATTATTGCGATAACAAATGAGGGGGAGGGAAAAGGGAGGAGGTTAACCTTCAGTTCAATATAAATCAATTGCCCACGTGGCCAGTAGATTTTATGCTGTGTGATTGCCTTCTCACTCATGACTTTCGCAGAAAGCTGATAATTGTTTTTCTCGTATTATTTAGAAAGAAGAAATGCACAACAATTTTCTTACCAGCAGTACTCAAACTAATTCCATAAGACAATGATAAAAATATGTCTTTGGCAGGAAAATAGAATCGGGAAGGGGCACTGGCGTAACCATAGTGAGGGCACTGAGACAGCTCTAACTTCGCTTTAGGCCTACTTTTTTATGGGGGAGGGCAGTTTTCAGAACATGTAGGTAAATCTGAAGAGAAAAAAACATGCATTACATTAGCCCCTTACCCTCAAAAATGGATTGAAACATCTATACTACAAAATATTATAACAGACTGTTCTCTTGACGAGAGGAGGGGTGGGGGTGGCTAAGTGATAGCCAAGTATAAGTGTAATAGCCATATATGGACATGCTGAGACATGTTTACTGTCGATAAATGGTATAACCTTTTCAAAAAAGAAGAAAAAATCTACCTAAAATAGATCCCAGACGACAGATTGTCCATGTGATTTGGAAGATACAAAGGAAGTTTTTGTTTGCGTAATTCTCTAGACCTCCTGTGAGTTCGATCAACGTGACGACATTTTCTCTCCTTTTTATATTCTTTCTTTTTGGTAAAAAATATAGACGGGAGCCGATTTCTGAGCATCAAGCGGAAATAGCATCAGTGTTTTGACCCCGATAACAATTAAGGTGTCGGGATGGGCCATTTAATCTTGGATTGTTATTCGCGGTTGTCTCTATGTTCGAATTTATTCACTTTGAGGTGCGGTAACAGGTTTCGGAATTTTACCTTGCACGAAATGAGGGTAAATAAAAATGCAGATTTATTTTGGTTGTTTTATCAAGGTGCATGCATGATTTCATAGGCATGAAAAGCCATCGTCCCACGAGGCATGATGCAATGGGGAAATAGTGTTACATATGCCATGTGACTACTGTGTGCTGTTGCCTACATGGTGAGAAAGAGACAGTATGCTTTTGTTTTAGAAGGAAGTAGCTGTTACGGAAACAAATTTTGAAATGCAGAACTGATATTGTATTATAATTTACAATCAGTACTACAAGCATATGAGGCAGTACTGCGCCCTGTGTATGGACTATGGGTGGAAATTAGCTTTATTTGTGTTCATGGGGCCTACTTGTAAGGGGAACACACATACTGAAGCGTTTGAGAGAGAGAAAAAAAAGGTAGAGGTATCTGAAAACGTTGACAGGATTTATTTTTTAAATAGCTGGTTTTTAATCATCATGAACCGGGGGGAAGGGGGGGGGGGGTCTTTCCTTTTGGCATTTTTTTTGTGGACATCTTCCCAAGCCATTTATGATGAACATATAAACCTACATTTTATAGACATTCTACGCTTCTGACATGAAATTAATTTACCATGGAAATAACCTAGTGACTAAAACTCTTGCCAAAAAACCCACATCTCACTGGTATGTACATGATACGGGGAACCCTGCACATTCATGAAAAGTACAAGTGCATGGAATGTTAGTTCGTTACTCACCACGTGCTCCCAACACCGTGCATCGATCTATGCATGGCCCGGCTGACACGCGGGTGGGAGGGAATGACGTCATGTGTATCGAGGGGCGGGTAATCCCCTAATTCATCTCAATGACGTCATCTCCTATACCTCGCATCCCCCACAGTGAAGTGTTGATTACATGATAGTAGCATGCAGAAGATGGACACTCACGATAAAATTGTGTACGGATAATAATGCTAGAACATGACTGGCCTCAGTTATGATCTAATTTGTCTACTTTTGACGTTGCTATGACATTTTTGCTTTTGGAAATATACCGTATTTCCTAATACAATTCATTTGTTCACACATGCAAATCAAGATTTAACTGTAAATCATTTGTAACTTTTCAGATCATTGTCTAGTTCAGGAATTGAGTACATTACTTTGTTGTTGTTTTTTTTTGTTTTGTTTTGTTTTGTTTTGTTTTGTTTTGTTTTGTTTTTGTCTGCTATTAGAATGATCTCCATCTTTGGGTTGGCTATCTTGATAAAAGTTACATCATTTAGATTTAAATAAACATGGACAACAAGTTTTCACCTGAAATAAAAATATCAAAGCATTCATTCAACTGGTCTAGATGTGCCCATTACATCTTCAGTTCGCAGTTCGTGTATGATTTCAAAGTACTCAGGTTTATATATATATATATATATATATATATATATATATATATATATATATATGAGCAGATACTCACGAAATCGGTACCGTATAGAGGCAACGTTTAAGCAAGGAGTTATCACAGAACAACTCCTTGGTTTAAAGAGTCTACTTTCAGCAGACTATTCAAACGCAGAGGACATCGGTCGTCGGCGTTTGGATATCGAGGCACGCATTCGATCATCCTTGGGCGGAGATCAGCCAGATTTCCGATTATCGATCTCAGGGAAGGCAAAAAGTCAAGGTATCGGTAAAATCCAAGGATAACACTTCTGCATAAAGTAATCCCCCAAAACGAGAGAGCATGATTCGATCTAAGCTTATGATTTACACACTATGAATACAAATGCCAGGCCTGACATAAGTAAGTCGTCGAAAGTGGATAAAGACTGTATAATTGGCTCCTTAAAGATATTACCGTAAATTCTCAAATTAATTTGTCAGTCAATTTGATCATGATTAAAGAAATTTGTGATGATTTGTTGGCGAGAAACGGGGACGTCCTTATAGCATTATAAACGGAGAAAATCGGACTATATCTGCATAACAGGTTTGTCAAAAATTATCCAATAACCAAAAGTAAATGTCCTCGAGAATAATTTATAAAATGGCGTCTGAAATTGAATGAACTAAACAAAAATGTTAGGAACAAAAATGAAGGCCAAGCATGTGGTGTAGCTCCTCGCTCTTCTTCTTCGTATTTGGACTTCAAGGTCAGTCCGAGTTGCACACTTCTAAAGATAAAAGTTGAGTTCTGGTCATGTCATTATAACACTGTGAAAGAATCGGTCTCGAAGTTTCGGGAAAATTATGATTATGAAGTACATAAAAATACTTGTTTATATACTGTGATGTTTTAGAATCATCCAAAGAATCGACCCATCCTGATGAAAATCAAAACCCGTGAAAAAGCACTGCTCATAAAAATACGTATGGGACTACACATCAATGTGAAAATTTGGTCCAAAATGTGAAGCTATTCTTAATCATATTTCAGATATGAGGGCGTCTGAAGAGTACTCCTTTTCATCTGACATTTCTGCTATGACATTCTTCAACATAAGAATAAAAAGAAACTATAGAAAGCTCACAAAATATTTTTCACCTTTAGTAGAAGAGCTCAACCTTTTCTTTAAAGATGTTTTTCACGGAAACGCTTGGGGTGGTTGAAGGAGAAGCAAAGGATGCAAGACGGAAGTTCACTGAAAAGCAGAACAGGAGAAGTGGATTTGTAGATGATCAAACGAACTTTCACTTAAATCAATATAGATCAAGAGGGAGTAGAGAGTAAGGGAGATAAAGGTAACGGCAATCGAGAGAGGAGGCTAAAATGAATTTGTAGGACGTAAGATGTATTTATTGTGCTATATTAGTTTTTGAATGAAAATGCGGTTTGAAAACCGAATATCTTGGCTTTGCTCGTAATGTTCAACAAAGTCAAGATTGCCCGATGCACAAGTTTGTATGAAGTTAATTAATTTCAGAGGGTGGATCAAACAGGTAGGCATGAATACACGTTTTTCAAATGATTTGACTTTCTTTCTAACTACATCGTACTTGTATTCTTATTTTTCTATTCCTTTTCAAGTGGTTTGGATAACAGTTAAGATCATAATGTTTTTGCAACACCACCCATTGAGCTCTCATAATTATTTTAATTTGCTTTCATTAACATTTTACTTCGATAACAATACTCTAGGCCTTAAACTATGCCATTGTTTTCAAATATACACCTTGCACCAAGTGCCTCTTTTTAATGCACTGCCATTAATTCTTTATGATGTAATCCCATCTTCTAAACACTGCTTTTCCATGGACGAAGTTTTACTAGTAATTGCTATAGGAAAATGGTAAACGCTTCGATTGGACATCACTTTCAGTGACAGTACCTTTCAAGTTAAGAAACAAAAAAGGGTTTGTAAACACACAAATTGAATCCTGAGTGAGTGTTTATGTCACTAGCTCATATCCTAAGAACCCCGCGTCCTTAGTTTTGTTTTGATTCGTAAGAAAAAAAAACTACTCTCGTCAATCCAATTAAGATAGCCGCGAAAGTATATCATGTACATCCTACGAAATTAATATGTTTTTCCTTTCCCAACTCATCCTAACCTCCTCGATCTAACACTATACGTCCTCTTACCCCTATCGCGGTTAGGGGTTGACATTTTATTCTGTGTTTCAAAACATTTTAATTACGTAGTTAGAGCCACCTGCAAAGTGTCAGTGGCTTGAACTCATTTAACCCTTTCGGTTCTAACTTCATCACGTATACACAGGATTGATGTGGGTCTTTAGATTTTAATAAGTGTGTGAGAGTTAAATTGTGGACATTGGTCTTAAAGGTCGCGATGAGTTTTCACAAACAATGTTTGACGTAAACAATCGCAGTATGATCGTGTTTTTTTTTTTTTTTTTTTTTTTTTTGAGTGTTGGTGACGTGACTGTCTTGTTTTAGTATCTTACATCAGTTTGGTATCTTTTGAACAAAATGTAATGTTCCAACGAAAATTGAATAAATTGTGTACATAATCACATCAGCGGATCCGAGGGGGGGGGGGGTCAAGACCCCCTTTACCCTCTTTTTTTGTCAGAGATTTGGGGGTGTAAAATAATTTTGAAAATATCATAACTCCTCTCCCTTTTTGCTTGTCAGAATTTTTCTGGGGGGGGGGCGGACCCTCCCCGTTTTTTGATACATAATCCAAGATCCGCCCCTGTAATCATGTGACTTTTATTGAGGCTTAGCTGAACAAATGTATTCTCGAGTTTGGTGGCAATTTTTTTTCAGCACCATGCTTTATTAAAAACTTGCGGCAATTAAATTGCCCTGCAATACCCTTTTGTATAGACCTGTTAGAGAGTCGACGAAAGCAGATCAAGGTTAATCAAAATCAACTGATAATAGACTAAGGACATGTACATTACATCTTTAATTACTGTTGATTTCTCTGTCAGACTGACTTGAGATTTGTTTCTGTCTTCACATCTCTGAAAATAAATAGTGATAACAAAGAGATCACTAATAGATTTTCCAGACAGAACATTGACCAAAAAATAAATATTAAAACATAAAAAAGAAATTGAATCTTCCCACGTCTGTAGACGAAGCTCTTAAAAGAAAATAAAGTTTCCTTGGCCATGTTGATTATATGTATATCTTTGTCTGCGTATTTCATCTCTTTGTGGAACAGCAATTGCTTAGGACATGCTTTTCCCCACCTAAACATGCCTAGGAATAAAATATATAATGAAATGTAACATCCTGCCTAATCCTCCTTATGATAACACCGTTCATGAAAAGAAAATTGTGAGAGAAACACACATTGAACTGATGACTAAGCCGACGGTTTTTGAAATGAAATAATCATTTATCGTGACTTTTCAGATCAGAATTTCATGAAGGATAATTGTCTACATACAGCCCACAAGGTTAGGAGTTCACCCTAAAGGTTTGACATACATTTGCTTCCAGTTAAAGCGTCTGGGTTCTTAATTTGACAAGTTTGGACTTCAGCCATTGACCCGCTTCGTCCATCCTTTCTCTAAAGTTGGATCTTGAGACCAGCGGAAATTGAAAAAGACGATCATCATCATAACTTCATTTCTTGATAAGAATACTATAGACAGAATCAGACCAAAAGGGGTGCACATATTTCTTCTCGTATAGACAGCTTATATATTTCTTCATTTATCAGACGAATTCAGTCACTCTATTCAATTTTTGGCCACAGTTATCTATATATATTACAGACTGCTTGAAACTAAAATGATTATAATATACTGCTAGTGGCAAGTGGCAGAGTGCATGCACTTTCTTTGCATCATCATGTATACATTTGTCGAACTGTTCCAAATGAATGCAAAATTTGATTAAAAAAAAAAAAAAAATTATAGGATCTATAGTCTTATGCCCAGGATGACCAAGGAGTTATCTCCTTGGGATGACCAAAATGAAATGTAGTGAATACTATTTTGGACAAATATGTTTAAATATTCACCATTTGATGCAAACGAAGTCGATCGTGTGACAGGACTAATTTTGGCTCTACGAGTGAACTCGACTAATACATAACTAAACATGTAACAACAAACAAAATTAGGGATGCAGTGAGTGTCATCTCCCGTAGTCAGCTGAACGCGTCTCGTTACCATGACAACATCAAATATAAGATATCTTCCAGTGGTTCAGGTATCAAGCATTAGGACACGTCCAAAACTGTTTCGATGGAAACAAAGGGTATGAAGAAAATCGGTTAATTTGTCACATTACTTTTAGATTAACTCTTGGGTTGTCGACCTCTCGTATCGTACTTTATCTTATGAGGCGTCATTCGCTTCGTTATAGGATCGCGGTCAGTGAGTGGAGCGGCTTTTAATAGACCTGTTCACAAAGTTATTCAAATTTATGGATGTTTCTTTCCTGGGGACCTAGTAACGAGGTATTCCATTAACCTATTATTGATCAATGAACTACAATACTTGGAATCCAGTTTGCATACATTACTTGTTGCTATGTCTGACAAGCCTCTGACAAGCTTTCAGGGTGTTAAGAACAACCTTTGTTTTAAAAGTATGCATGAAATTTGAATATATTTGTGAACAGGTTTATTGCTCGAAGTTCGAAGATTGACGTCAAGGGTTTTAGATCTTGAGATAAACAAATAATAATAAATCTCGATAATCATGATAATTGGAACATGATCGCAAAGACTACCGAAAAATCAACTTTGTTGGGGCAAATTTCAGTAGCCTTGTCCATCACCTATTGAAATGTGTGAACATTACAATAACGTATTCTGTAATCCGAACATGATTTCTATGGGATGTACAATAGGGTATTGAAAAGGCCCTTGAGTTGTCAGTTAATTTCTCGAAAGTCTTTGCGATCGTGCTTTGGGAATAAAAACGAAATCGTAACTATTTGGAACTTTAGTAACTAAGTTTATTTTAAGCTTAAATTCTGTTTTATATAGAGATATCAACCGGACTCTCGATTTGATTTTAAGTGCTTTTGGGGTAACGCATGACATTATTTTGGCAAGAGTCTAGAGCGATATATTTAGCTCATCGAGGTCTGGATATCTCCTTAGAATGTTTGGATGATTTTGAGGATATTTGATGACTTAAAAGAAAGGTTTGGCACCGTCGTCTGGAAGCGATTTCTTTTTTCGTGGTAAAATGTCTGTCGTCACGTCACAGATATATCAGGTCTTATTTGGGTTTGGTAAAAAAGATCCATCTTGGATTTTGAAATGTCTTATTTTCGGTACAAAGTGAATGTATTGCCCTATTTTCTCAGAAAGGCTTAATTTAATGATATTGGAAAATGAAGAATTTGTTGGTGAGTCTCTTGAGCGTGTACCTGTAAACGAGGGACAAATATAATGTCACCTCGACCTTAGGCGGAACTATTATCATGATTATGCAATACGAAACTCGCGACTCTAGAAACTCTAGCAATGAAATTTAACTCAAGAAACTGTAGTAAAGTGATTTTGATGGTATAATCAGGGAAATGTTAGTTACATTTTCCCTAGTATAATCAAAATCATTGGATTAAACAAAACTATTGATACGTGCATGGATTATCTCAGATGTACAGTTCGTAGTCTTTATTTATAGAGGTTTTTCGAAGGGAAAGAGGCCTATTATTTTACAGCTTCTAAACTTTATGTGAACTTGGGGTGGGGGCTGGGGTGGTAGGCATATGCAAAGAACTTAGGCCTATATTGTAGAGATTCAATCATAATCATATTTGTTAAAATTAAGTTGATAATGAATTCGAGAAACGGTTGTTCCTCTAAATATTTCAATCCAGAGAATGAGAGGTTGTTCCTGGATGAATTATATGACATCTCCGTTGACGAAGGTCAAAGACATATCAGTCGCAGTGACACGTAATTCCCCATACGTCTGTGACGACGAGGTATCCAGCAAGCAGACCGGAAGTCTAGGGTCTCGTCAAGTGTCGTTTGACCCTAGGGGGTCATCCCACCTGGCTAAAAATAACACAACCTAGTCTACCATCCAGACTTGATTAGGGCATAGGATACAAGTCATCCAAGTTCATGATACTCGACATTTCCTTTGAATTCACCATTCACCCTGTTATACAATAAATGACTTCATTATTCATTCATTCATTCATTCATTCATTTATTCAGTTCTGAATAGAAGTACAAGTACATAGTATACAGTTTACATGTATGATCACAGAAACTTATTATTGATTACTTTATGATTACAAAGATTGTACTCTTCAATAATATAAATCGTAGATATTTCTCTCCCTCAATAATTGCGAATCTTGTTTTAACTTTTGATTATTGGAAGAAGATTAGAGGGAAATCAAGTTTACTTTGATCTATTCTCTACAAGAAAAGGAAAATCGAACCGAGGATAGAAACAATTGTCCTCCCTATCATGGATTTCACTTTCATTTGCGAAGGACGTCGGAAGCGGTTATAAATTATAAAGAAGAAACTCAGCGAGCAAAATCAATTTCTTTTTCAGTAAGCCTGGTAAGACTCGAAAATGGATTGCTCATGCTTACGGGTATAAGTTAGATACATGAATGAAAAGTGTAGAACTAATCCAGATAATAAGTATTTATCTCATTGGAGACATGAACAATGATGATGATTTGATAACTCTATATCCAAAGGGGGACATTCAATCGAATGCGTTGCTCTTGGATGTTGAGTTGAGGGTATTTTGAGGGAAGGAATTTACGCGGTTCACGCGAAGGCCCCTATGAGTTATATGTGCCACGTCTGCAACAGGGGATGCTATAGGGCAAGAAGGACGTTAGTGTATATACTTTAAAACAGGGCTAACGCCCTTCTAGCTCGCAAGAGATGATTGTAATGTTCTTGACTGAACATCTTGATCACGTCTGCTCGGAGCCAGAAGGGCGTTACCTCAATATACCCTTTTTCATATTGTTAACGCCCTTTTGACACAGCAGATTTATGACGATTTAAAGAATGAAATAATTGCCATAAGCCCCCAAATTCAAGACGTTGACCTAGTTAGCGGAGTTACATTGGGCTTAGTGGACTGGTCTTTTTTTTTCTTTTCTTTTTTTTTTTTCTTACTGTGGTACTAACATGGTGATAAACTATTTTAGCAAACACGACCGTTACAGATACATTGTGAGGGAATACAAATAAACCTCAAATGAGTAACAAAAGGACTCTAATTCAAAAGACTTTCAATGGAGTTTGCGCATCAAAGCAGTGGAACTATTCACTAGCTAAAAGGCTATTAATGTTGTTTGTACATTTCATTACCACACTATACATGCTATATAGGCAAAGTGGAAGTATAGCGTCATTCCGGTTACATAAACCATGTCTATTTTCGAAACTGTTTCAGTCTCCACATCTTCCAAATGCACTTTGTAAATTTAACCTAGTTGGTCTGTAACAACCCTTTACGTGAAACATGAATGTGATGAAAGGTCCTCAGTTTAACGTTTAAAATGGAGTGATACAAAATGAAATTAGTTGAAAGTATTTGGAAGCAAGATATCGATAAATCAAATACGGATTGAAAATACAGGAACTTTTTAAAAATCAAGTTTTTCTCCTTGTTTTTTTTATACTTTTGTTGCTGCCCGAAAAGATAGCAATATGAGGAAAATATTTTCTTGTTGCAAACTAAAGAAAATAACAATTTCTCTTTAAAAATTCTATTAATCTATACAAATTATCCATAATCCAGCAACATGAGAAGTCTCTTGGCAAACTTGATTAAACTTGAAGTAATAGTTCCCAATATTAGATGGTTCTTTCGTTTTGAAGATTTCCACAGTATGTATAAAATTAACAATAGTTACGATAGCGGATCATATAACAATGTGGTATGATCGATCTGGATGTAAAAAGAAATCAATGTTTTGAAGTAACAAAGATGAATAATCGTTTAAGATTAGAAATAAATTCTTAATGGAGACGATATACAACTTGACCCCTGCGATGACTGAAGGGGAATTATGGCAAGTTTCCATCGTGTTAAGCCGGCCAAAGTGCCTAGGATATATTTGGCATGTGATATTATATATTTTAGGATACCATAATGTGTTTCAGTATGTGTTCAAGCAGGGAAATGTAACTTCCCTGGTTGAAGACTGCCTTCCTGTTAGTAAAACTGGGAATAAGAAAATTATTATCAGAATGAAGAGGTGAATGAGCATGACAAATTATCTAAAAATTGGTTATGTGTGATAAAAGTTGATTTCTTCACTGTTGTTCAGAAATCGTCAGTTCTGTGGGCCTACTTATTTTTTTCTGAGAAGGCAGGTAGTTTTTACGTTTTATGTATTGATAGAGGGAGAAAAGAGAAATAGAAAGAGTGAGATAAAAAAGAAGGGGAAAGAATGGACGAAAGAGAGGGAGGAGAGAGAAGGAGAGAGAAAGAGAGGGAGAGTGAGAGAGAGAGAGAGAGAGAGAGAGAGAGAGAGAGGGGGGAGAGAGAGAGAGAGGGGGGGGGGTGAGATAATCTTCAAGAGACCCCTGAATTTTGCATTCATGATTTATTAATAATTATTTCTCATTTCGTCACCAATATCATCAAGCCATTCCGAAATCCTCTGTTTCCGCACAATTGTTTGGGGCTGCAGGGTCATCGTACTTCAAAATAATACGTTTCGTTCATATCATGATTAGACAGTACTTCTCAGATTACACATTATGGGATGAAACTCATTGAATGTCTCCTTTTTAAGCCTGAAGAATACGACAGAATTCTCATTTCGATTAAATTGTCGATATACATGTAGGCCCTATTGCACATGTGGGTGAAACACCGAAATGGTTTCCTTTTTAAAAAAAAATATATTTTCTGACTTGAATGACTTGAAGACAAAGTACATTCGAGTTTTTTCTACATTTTTTTAAACAGAGAAGTTTCCCCGACTTCATAATTACATTTGCCCGGGAAGATACTTCGTTTAGTTGCATACATATGCCATATCCCTGTCTAAGATGCCCTTCTCTTGAATTAAAATTTGTGAATAAATTGTCATGTCGCACTTGTCAACCCATAGGGGAGGGGAGGGGAAGGTCTAAAATGATATACCTCTTATCCGCCATTCAACATTTGTGATCAGAGTCTTTGTGGTAGCCCTGCATGGTAACGAAAAAAAGTTGAAAAGTCTTCATTAAATTTTTATGTTGTACCCCAGCATCATGCCCATGAAAAATGGGTTGACATTGTTAATGGCTACTCTCTTAAAAGCTTTTCAAAGTTGACATTAGAAGTTTATTTTTTAAAAAAGGTCTGACGAGGACAAGCAGCTTTGAAACCCTAAGTACATGCATTTCTTGAAAATTAGTTAAATGACTCCCTTTCTCCCTGTTGCCCACCTTGTAAAGCAAGTTTGGAGAAACACAACAGCAGAACATTTTATTTGTGGCATGCAGGTTTACCTAAATTACCACTTGTCAATCACTGCTTTAGATAATGCTGCGGCTTAACTTTCAGAATTAAGTTACCCGTGTTTACCATCGTGGTAATCCCCTCTTTTGAAAGGCACTTGCAATAATTCGTACAGCCCTGCTAATTATATAGCACTGTTCTAACTATCATGGTTACTTATAGTTCCGATAAAACCCCTGTTGTATTTGATTGTTTGAATGTACCGGGAATAGGAAGGGAATAAGTAAAAGCAAAGCTGAACATGGATCAGCAGGTCCCTAAGCTCAAAGTTAAATCTTGCATCAGGGTGGACCTCCTTAGACAGGGGTTTGACACCTACTTTTAAGGTACTTCAGAACTTGGCTTATAATAAGTCGATGCTGTTCTTTTAACCATCTTCACGAATCTATAGGTGTTGGTGTTGTTCTGCTAATGACGACA
The DNA here is from genome assembly GCA_025618425.1 of Heliocidaris tuberculata. Taxonomy (NCBI): domain Eukaryota; kingdom Metazoa; phylum Echinodermata; class Echinoidea; order Camarodonta; family Echinometridae; genus Heliocidaris; species Heliocidaris tuberculata. Next base: position 15,448,973 of record CM046841.1, read on the forward strand.
CCGTAGTAGTTTCCGCTCCCGTGTTACACCAGGGGTACCAATTCATCTTCTGCAGTGGGAGAGGGGACGCTCAGGATACAGTTGTAAAGTCACTAGGGGTCAACAGCCCCTGCCCCCTGCCCTTCCCCGCAACCGACGCCCCTATAATAATTATAACTGCCATTAAAATTGTTTTAAGAAATGATAAGACAACCTGAACCAAAGGAGATCGTATCACTGAAAGAATCGCATGTGATGAAAGGTCGTTATGTCAGTGATTATAAGCAAGGGCATAAAAACCGGGAGGTCATGGGTTCGACGCCCCGTCATAATTATGTTGGGTCGATGTACACTCAGTCCTGGTCCTCAGATCGGATTTGATGTCAAGTAGGTCTGTCAATATGATGTCAATATGGTTCTTTATCTCAGACCATATATCAATCAAAGTCCGTAGGCCCATTAAAAGAGAACATCTAGTGTGTTTACTGTTACTTTTAATACTTTTTATCATAGATATATATAACTCTATGATGATACGGGTACCATGCTCAAAGTACTATTATATAGGCCTAATCTGTTACAGATTGGTTACCCTGCCTCGGTCATATGGTCTGCCGGTTACAGACCACCTACAAGTTAGCTATGACTCGTTCTAATTCCCTGAGCAAAGTAGGCAAATAAACTTCTTATCCGTAAAAAATAACATTTTAAACCAAAGCTTGGGGAACATCTCTAAAGTGCGTATTGCTTTCGGCTTAGCATGCTTATAGTGAAGGCGGCAAACATGACAAGTGGATGTCCCTCTCTCCTACACTGCAAGGCGAGAGGAGACAGCCTGTCGGCGGGCTCACGCTGGCAGGGGGAACGTCAGTCTCCCGTTCTACCCGTCTGCGGCTTGCGAAATCCTTGGAAATTAACACAAAAATAAACGTCGGTGTGAGAACGTTTGCCAAGGAATTGCATGATATGCATCAACACTCACACGCAAGACTCCTGGAAAGAAAAAAACAAATTATGAATGAAATGTTAACATATTTGCTGTATCATGCTCGCAGTCATCAAAATTAGGTTGTTAGTCCATCATAGGCTGTATTATTCCGAACTCATTTTACATGTGGTCGGTTGTTATTCAAGTTATTAGCAGTTTCCTATTTTATAAAACTAAGCGCATTTTTGTCGTCTTCAAGAGACGGAGTTGAATCCATGACCATAGTGTGTTTTGTAATCCTGACTTGATTGCAGATTGCGTGAGAATATTTTACCCGTCTCACAAATTCTTGATTAAGAAAAAACAATAACATTTGTGTTATAAGATGATCTAAAACCCTCGTAATCAGCCCAAAAAGATTATCTGAAGACTCAACACACTAGACAAGTTTTTATTTCAAAGATTTAGATCTATACGGTCAAAAAATCAATTCATCTATCTGGCGAGGTAAACTGGCGAAATAATTACCAGTCCTACAAGGCAGTGTGAATTAAAGGTTGTGCGGTAAAGTGCTGTAGAGAATTAGGTTTAGATAAATAGTCTAGAAGTCTAGAACGATATATTCTGAACGTTTTCTTAAACATGATAATTGTTAGATATTCCAGATATTCCTGAATGTCACCAACACTGAATAGCAATACACATAATTATAGACATGTGGGACTACACAAAGTTAACGTGTATCCAGAATTTCTTGGTCAGATGATAAACGATGTCATTACCTTTTGAAACAAGAGAGCAATTGAATTCTTTTCGTTGCTGCCATATATTCTTCCATTTGAGAATAAGAATGGTGAGCCAGCTTCTCAAATTATTGTTTGGGAAAGCGCTTCACAAGTTTCATCAGTGTCCTCAGCCTCCAGCCTGTTTTAAAGACCATACAGGTACTTTATTTGACTTTAAGCAGACATGTTTAACTTTGTTGTATAAAAGTGTGTTTTTCGATTCATTTGTTTAGCCAGCCACAATTTTCATGCCCTACCAGTTCTTTGGTCCAAGACCACACACACAAGGTGTATTGTTTAGAGATAACATTATCACATTCTGAGGACAAACAGACCATGGAATGGGTGATATTGGACCAAGACGGGACAGGGCGACTGGACACAGGAGTTGACCGTATGTCCAGAAGTATTGACCATTTTTACTAGGGCGGGTGATAGGAGGGGGTGGGGGTTCGAACACAATTTGCCCAAAAGATAAGTTTACCATTACGGTTCTCAGATTGCAAATTTGAAAACAGAAAATGTTGATGGTGGGACTAGGTAGAGAGTCACACCAAGACACACCCCTCACAATATATTGGGCATTTAGCTTCATGACTCGACAAATAGGATCTGACCGTATGTTTTTAACCCATTGACTGCTGGAACCTGGGGAGCGTTTCATCAAGTGTTTTGCCAGTGATTTTTTTTTTTTACCGATAACTGTTATAAGCTACTGAAATCCTTGCATCTAATTGGCTGAGAGCAAATTTGTCGGTAAAAATCACTGACAAAACACTTGATGAAACGCTCCCCTGGTGGACCCTGTATTAAGCCTTAGGGAATATGAGAATTTCAGTAGTCAGTGGGTTAACCTAATCATCATCGTCACCATCACCACCAAGATCATCCATCAGGAGTTTCTTAAGGAAACTTAACAGATTTTAGCAATATTAGAGATCTCATCAAATGAGTATTGCAATTGCATCTCTTTATATCTCCACTTCCTTAAAACAGATATGTTTCAGACTAGTTCCACTATAAAATCCCTAGCATAGCATATCGAAGACAAACTTACGTCACACGTTGATTGTTACAATGACATCGTTATACAGTGATTGTGCTAGTGTATTTGATCAATTTTAATTTAAATCGTTTGTGATTATCGATCTTTGGTGACAAGCCCAAATACCTTCGCGCCAAAAATATCAACGTAAAAAAAAAAAACTGTTAACACCACCTCCAAATCTCCGGCCCTGTTTCCGCTCTCCGAATTAACCCCACATCTCACCAAACATGCCAAAGAGAATAGGCCAATCTCCGGTCTAGTTAAACTCGCCGGATACCGTTAATAAAACTGAGAAATTATCCATCCCTCTCCCTTTTGACTTGCTATAATCATGTAAGACGGGTTAATTTAAGAGGACGGGGAAGATGTAGAAGACCGATTGTTCTATCATAAACGATTCAATCGTGTTTAGACAAACATGTCGGATAATCGCTGACGTACATCAAACCGTGATGACGTCACACAGGAAATGTCAGAAAAGTGGACGAAAGTCAAGATTATAACATGATTTAATAAGCAATCATACATGATAAGGTCACATGATAGATGACTGAATATATTTTTCAGCGGGATTATAAGGTCGCGGCTGCTTGAACCCGAATCAAAAAATATTTTGATGATTCTGGAATGACAGGTGAAGCCTATTTCATGTGGTCTTTACCGCGCATGCTCACCGCGAAAAGTGGTTTGTATGGAAGATAAGGTGGAGACAAATTGACGTTTCCTCTCTCCAATTTGACTTCCTACAAACAAGTCGATTTTCCTGAGAAAATAATAATAAAGTATTTGTATTCTTTAAATATCAGTTCTTCCCTCATACCTCAACTTTACCTTAACTTTCATTACCATCAACTGCAATTTCTCTCTGATCAGTCGACTTTAATAGCCAGGGTTTATTCTACATTTTCTCCCCCTCCCTCCTCTTCCTCCTCCTTCTTTTCTTCGACTTCTTCTCCGCCGTTTTAGAAAACAATATTTCCAGAGGATCTTGAGAAAGTAGACTTGGTCTGAGTAAGGAGTTATCTTGGTCTGTGATAACTCCTTGGTCTGAGCTCCTACCGAACTCATTAACGTTAAAGGGAAATCCAACCTTAATAGCAAGTTGCTTTGAAAGAAAGAGGAAAAATCAGAGAAACAGATTGGTGAAAGTTTGAACGAAATAGGACAAGCAATAAGAAAGTTATGAATTTTTGAAAGTTGTAATCACTATGCTTATGGGAAGTTCAAATTGGCCGAATTCGTAATGTCACTGTGATGTAGCTGTGGACAACTCCCCCATTCACTCTAACACACAAAATGATTAAAATGTCACTTTTTTTCAAAATGCATTACTCAGTAGGATCTTTTCGTTCATGAAGACCTATAACAATATGCTATCTCCAATATATTTTGAGTACAGCCCCGAGGGTAAAAGCGCCTCGAAGAAAACCGCAAATTAATGATATTTTTGTGTACGACAAATGGGAGAGTTGTCCACAAAAATGTCACAATTGACTCACCAAATTGCCAATTTGAGATTCGCATAGATGTAGTGATCTCATTTTTCAAACATCCATAACTTTTTTAGTCCTTGTCCGATTTCTTTCAAACTTTCACCATCCTGTTTTTCTTATTTTTCTGCTTTCACACAAATCATCTTATTACCAAGGTTGGATTACCATCAACTGCAATTTCTCTCTGATCAGTCGACTTTAATAGCCAGGGTTTATCCTACATTTTCTCCTCCTCCTCCTCCTCCTCCTCCTCCTCCTCCTCCTCCTCCTCCTCCTTTTCTTCGACTTCTTCTCCACCTGTTTAGAAAACATTATTTCATGAGGATCGTGAGAAAGTAGGCTTGGACTGAACTCCTACCGAACTCATTAACGTTTTAACTTTCATTACCATCAACTGCAATTACTCTCTGAACAGTCGACTGTAATAGCCAGGGTTTATCCTACATTTTCTCCTCCTCCTCCTCCTCCTCCTCCTCCTCCTCCTCCTCCTCCTCCTCCTTCTTCTCCTCCTCCTCCTCCTCCTCCTTCTCCTCCTCCTCCTCCTCCTCCTTCTTCTCCTCCTCCTCCTCCTCCTCCTCCTCATTTTCTTCGACTTCTTCTCCACCTGTTTAGAAAACATATTATTTCATGAGGATCGTGAGAAAGTAGGCTTGGCCTGAACTCCTACCGAACTCATTAACGTTTTAACTTTCATTACCATCAACTGCAATTTGTCTCTGATTAGTCGACTTTAATAGCCACGGTATATATCCTACACGTTCGATAATGTCATTAAAGACCAGCGTGTAATATGGAATCAATTATGAACCCCAGAGTGTGCTCTGGATAATCAGACCATTAAAAAAACTTCCACCCTAGTCTCATATCGATATGCTGACGGTAGTTTTTCTTTCTTTCCGCAAGACGGGGAGTTCTTGCTAAATTAACAAGAATATTGGGAAACAAAATATTAATCGGTTAATTTTATAGTTTTCTCTATGAAAACTATTATAGATATGAAAACTTCATATGAGGAGAAATGCTCATAGCTTGCCAAACCCTGAATCAACGCTTGGATAACATTCGTCAGTTCGTTAAGCCCACCGCACACTATACGATCTGACTACGATCCGACTTTGGGAGAATTTGCAATAGATTTCAAAATGTAAAATCTACATGACGGAGTTTCTGAATAGTCATATGAATAATAAAATCGAAATTTTGGAGGGTCGTGCGTTCCCTTGAAGGAGAAAAGGCCAAATCAGCCTCGAATCGTAGTGACGTCACATCAGTCGTGCGATTGTCTACGATTTGAAGCCGATTTGGCCTTTACTCCGAATAGCGGGCTTACTAGTGCACTGGAATTTCGATTGTCGTTTTTACATTTATATATATACTATTCAGAACCTCAATGAGGAAGATTGTGTTTGTTTAAATTTCAGTATGTCATTGCTTTTTTTTTCTTCAAAAAACGGGATCGCAGTCGGATCGTATAATGTGCGGTGGGCTATGCAAGATACAATTTTATTGTCATGATTGTTGAGTAACAGTCTGAAGAAAATAGTGCCTGAGTGATTGATCGAGTCATGCCTATAGATAGACGGTGTGGATGCTCTCATTGTTTAGTTATAATGATGATGGTAGTCTAGATAGATACCCTGAAGTGTGAATGATTTACATCATGCTTTTGCTTTGGAAAACTGTACATGCATGAGATGCTCGCTTTGGTAGCCATGGTGACGGGATGGAGGAAGGGATACCGACTAAATGATTGGAGACACTTCAGGTGATACTGTCAAATCATGGACCTACTACGTCAAATGGAGCTTACCTTCTTTAGATGTGGATTGTGATTAAACACAGTATATGCAATCCCCTCTTAGAAGTTGAGAAAAGGATGAAAGAAGGGGAAGAAAAGGAGGAGGAGGAGAAGAAGGATAAGGAGGAGAATATGAGGAAGAGGAGAGGAGAAGATGAAGAGGAGGAGGAGGAGGAGAAGGAGGAGAATACGAGGAAGAGGAGAGAAGAGAGAGGAAGAGGAGGAGGACGAAAATAAGGAGAAGAGGGAGAAAGAGAAGGATGAGGAGAAGAAGGAGGATAAGAACAGGGAGGAGACGGAGGAGGGATAGTAAGGGAGTAGGGAAGCAGGATGATGAGTACGGAGAGGATGATGATGATGAGGAGGAGGATGAAGATGAAGAGGAGTAGGAGGAGGATGAAGAGGAACTGGAGAATGAGGAGCAGGAGAAGCAGGACGAGGAGGAGGGACTTCGTATAAATATACATCACTTATTGTTGCAGGGACACTATAAGTAAACTCAGAACTTTGAAGTACGCATGATCGCAAAACCCAAACAAAACACAAAAACATATATCATGACGTAAAACCCCCGATTGATGTCATCATACCTGAAGAAGTAAAGAAACAGAGATCTCACATAATACAAGAGACAAACGAATATGATGAAACCTTTTATGCGTTTGAGTTTGTTTGAAGGAAAAGTAATAAGCGCTGTCAAATAAAGTACAGACACTTGGATAAGAAAATATATAAAACTGGTAAGGTCAAGCTACCTTTCACGCAACCATTACAATTTCAATTTTAATATAGAGTACCATATTACGGAAAATTAAATACATATTTATGGCAGTTGGCAATGGCATGCCTCCCGTGTATAAATCTTGCTTACTGTATAGAAATTGAAAAAAAGAGAGAAGTTTGGGTCGGAATGAGAGCGGCCTGAAGCGCTAATAATCTTCACTAGATGTCAAGCTATTATGCGGAGCAGCGAAAAGTGGCATATCGCCCGCCCGCCCATTGTACCCTTGCGAACACGAGTTAACATTTGATAACTAAACACGATCTCGATCGCGCCTGCATCACGAACTGGACTTCGCGGTGGTGGATACCCTCGGGATGATCGGGAGGGCAATAAGCAGTGATAAGAGAGGGGTAAGTGAAGAAAAATTAGTGTCATTATGAGTTCGCGATGGTTGGGGATAACAGCAATGGCTTAGATAGCCCTTGGGGATGTATAAGAACCCATACGTTGCACTTTTTATTTAACGTTTATGTCTTTTTCTTTCTTTTTTTCTTTTCTTTTTCGTTTGTGTCTTGTTTGTAAACTCGAGAAGAAAGGAGAATTCAGATGATAAAAAAATATGAAGAAAACAAACGGAAAGTGAAGGGGGCTTGGTGAAGAAGTACAAAGTTGGAAGAAAGTGGTGTAAAGAGATCAAATGAGAAGCATAGAATGAGGAAGTTAAGTAAAGATAAAAGAGCGTGGTAGGAGAAGAGAGAGAGAGAGAGAGAGAGAGAGAGAGAGAGAGAGAGATAGGAGGAGGGGGAGGGGGTCCAAGAGAAATCTTTTGGGCGGAGTGGGGAGAGAAAGGAATAGATGGAGAGAGAGAGAGAGAGAGGGAGAGAAAAGGGGGATAAGAGAGAGAGGGGGATGAGAGAGAGAGAGAGGGGGAGAGAGAGAGAGAGAGAGAGATGGATAATGAGCGCATGCGAGTTGATCTTCAATACATCATTTTCATGCTTACCTCTTAAAAGTATTAACAGGATTTAAGTGAACTCATTTTCAATCTCGTGTAAATCAATACCAATTAACACCGTCATGACCGTGGAGAATAAATTGTTTCGTGCTCTTAATTAACACAGAGAAATCGTACAACTGCCCCTTTCCCCTATCCTATAATACGACATATTATCTTTCGTTTCACATTTGGATTAAACAATGTGCATGATGTGTAAATTCAACTGATATACGGTGTGCATGCTGTCGGTAAAAAACTACTTGTCGTATTGTTTTTATTTTGATGAAAAATGCCATATAGAAATCCATTCTTCAGATTTCTGATATAACTGTAAGCAAACAATTATAATTGTAAACAAACAGAATTGTTTGATATTTTACCTGTTCGAAGACCTCGATAAAGGCATCGATTTTTTTGTCTGTATGCTGACCAACCAAAAACCTATTTAATTTTTACTTTGGACCGAAGACGTCATACCTTTGGGCATTAGATTACGCTGGACATCGTCCGAGTTCATTTGTCGGTAAACAATTTCGCCTTGATCAGCGGAGAAAGATGGAGATAAAGATGAGGGAGAAAGGGGGACAGGGAAAGGAGTAGAGAGAGAGAGAGAGAGATAGCGCCAAAGAGAGTGAGAAAGAGAGAAGGAGAGTGGGGGCGAAGGGGGGGGGGGAGCACGGGTTACCAGAGAGAGGGGGAGAGAAAGAGAGGGGATGGAGAGAGGTGGAGACACACAGGAGAGAAAGGGGCAAGTGAGTGAAAGCAAGATCCAGAGAAAGAGTGAAATTGAGAGAGAGAGAGGGAGAGAGAGAGAGAGAGAAGGGGGGGGGAGATGGGGAGTTGTGAAGAAAAGAAGGAGTGAGAGGTTGTAAGAGAGAAGGAGAGAGAGAGAAAGAGAGAGAATAAGATAGCGGAACAATAAATCTGGAGACATGGATAAAAAGAGAATGATGATTTGTACTCTACTTCAAAAGAACAATGACCTGTATAGCGACTCTTCTTTTTATTGTGTTGTAGTACGATGCACTCCCAATATCACTTACAGGCATCACGCACACAACAAATCTTGTTCTCTATAATCTATATAGAGTTATATACATCTATGTAATATATAGACAGATTTGTTGTCAAATGTGGAATTCAAAAGTGAAAAATGGCTTTCCTTTATCTGAAGTATCTGAAGTCCGGTAAACAGGTGATGGAACAGTGGTATTTAATGTTTTTGTTGTTACATTTCTCCCCCCCCCCCCCTTTATTTTTACTCTGTATTTATTCTCTTACTTCTTTATATATTCGTATCCCCCCCCTCTCTCTCTCTCTCTCTCTCAGTCCTTGTTCACCCCCATTTTTCCCCTTATTTATCTCCGTTCTTTTCTTCCCCCTTTTCATATTTCTGCTCCATGTTGCCATGTAAAAACTCTTTTTAATCTTCTTAGGTATCGTAGTTTTGAATTAAAGAATCATAATTCATAAACATGATAAATGAAGAGCAAATGAGATTCACGACATAGTGAACAATTTGAATGTTCGAAACATTTTTTTAAAACACACAAAACACACAAAACAAAACAAAACTTAATCAACCAGTAAAATCATATTCAATTCTAGAATTTCATGAACATTTCCTTTTAAGAAATCCAGACCCACATCAATCGGCATACAAAATGTCGAAGAAAATCACATTAGGGTGACACAGTTAAAAGTAAAAACTTCCATAAAATTGACCTAATTATTGCAATAAATATATTTCAAATTAGGCCTGATAAGTACTATAAAGAGTCATAAAAATCGAATATCGAATAACAAGCAGCATTAACTTTAAGTCGAAGTACAAAATATATTTATGTTCATCCACTTTTTACTGAATTATTAACCTATTGGCTGCTGGAACCTGGATGGTCCTGTATTAAGTCTATGAGAATGAGATAATTCAGTAGTCAACGGGTTAACCCACTTGACTGCTTGAAACCTTCATGTGGAATGAAAATTGTTTTACAAGAATTTCTAAAGACATTAAAGCTAAATACATGATATTCTATTCAAAGTTATGGAATGAGTGGACGTCAAACTTTACAATGTGTGATGATAATGGAGAACGAGTTAAATGAACCAAAATATCGAACTGAAAAAAAAGGAAAATCGCATATCTGAAAAGGAAAGATAAAACATTGTAGTCCTTGAGATTTTTACTTGGACTTATCAAAATATTTGCGAATTTAAACTTTCTCGGGATATGAAATTGACCTACAAGTAAACTCGAAAGATATGAGTTTTTTGTTTTTTCAAATAAAATTCCAATCAGTGGTCAGGGAGGAATTACGTCGTCTGTTTTTCGATTTTGTGAAAGAAATAAAAGGAAATATGAATATCATACAAAACAACTGGTACACGGAAATACAGCATGATGAACTTTTCCCGTTGCGGTTTTTTTTTTTCGAAATAGATTTCCCTCTGTCTTTTATATCAATAATTCAAGTCTCCTTTCGAAATATGTAATTCTTTTCACTTTTTGTTGGTGGAAGATAGAAAAAGGAGGAAGAAGATTTCATATCTGAATGATATGAAGAAGATTAAGGCAATGTACGTCCTTTGTAAAGTTTAATGTGGATTATATGAGCTGTTGCGAATTGAGTGAAATAGAAGGGGTTGGCATTTGAATCCAATATCGGAGTTTATGTCGGCTTATTTACGAAGAAGCCGAGTATGCGAGAGCGATGAAAAAGAGACAAGTTATTGGTTACGAACCGACTGATTTGTATCATTCTTTTCTGCCATAATCAATTTTGAGTTGTTTTGCGGAAAATTCAAGATTTTAGAGTATATCAGTCGGAGCGTCTTATAAGTGAAATGCCAAATTACAGATATTTGGAGTTTGATGGAGACTGCGGTTGCCGTGGTTACCGGTTATCTTGGAAATTCACGATTTCATCATTATTTGTTTTTATTGATTGGTTAGACGACGAATGCAAATCATGACCGATAAGAAGCATTTATTATCATAGATTAGATAGCTTTTCGAGTTAGCAAAGGGAATGACTTTGATAAATCAACTTTTGCAGTGGCCCAAATGCAATTTGCTTTCATCGTGTAGCTCTTTGTGTATGTTCTTACCAATCATGCCAATATATCAGTATATTTATTTAGTGAAATTGAATATGAGCTGAACTTATCGGAATAGATGATGGCAAAGTAACTACATGTACATGTATACATCAAAATGTTTAGGGCCTACTGTTCGACTGATTTATACTGTTTTTGTAGGCAGTGATTATTCATGATTTGAATAAAACTTCGTTTTTGATATTATGTCGTAGTCATGTGCACTGTTTTGTTTTGTATTGGTTTTTAAATGGCAATCACATGCAAGAAAACAACGTTTTCTTTTCATTCAATACACATTGTCTATATAATCTGCCTTATCACTTTTAAAAACGAAATTTAAATGCATGCCCGTGATGCTTGATGATAAAATCATACAATATACATTATCGCGGCACCATTTGAATAAACATCCTGATGTCTTTATCACTCATTTTGGAGTCTCATCACGTCAACTTTAGCAATCCTCATCCAACTCGAAAGGATGCTAAATGCAAATTCATCTGAGGCGACGACACTCAAAAAAACCGCATTATGTATCTGTCCAAGAAAAATTTCTTGGATGTTTTCCAGGAGAAGCCAGCATCCCAGGTACTTTACAAGGAAAGCGCCACAATTTCCTCCTTTCGAGAACAATTTATCGATATCTCCATCTCGGTCAATAGTCATCATCTCTCTGCAAGTAGTGTGTTTATCTATCTATCTATCTATCTATCCATCTATCAGTCTATCCAACCTTTTTATCTAGCCGCAATCTCTCGACCTATATGTATGTATGTATGTATGTATGTATGTATGTATGTATGTGTGTGTGTGTATGTATGTATGTATGTATGTATGTATTTATGTATTTATGTATTATCTATCTTTCTTTCTTTCTATCAGCCTATCAAATTTTCTATCCAGCCACAATCTATCTACCTATATCTATCTATCTATCCATCCATTTATCTATCTATCTATCTATCTATCTATCTATCTATCTATCCATCTATCTGAATATGTATGTCTATTTCTCATTATTTTAAATGCCACTCATATTTAACTATCCTTCGAATAATGATTGTGTCTGTAATCTAATCCTTTTTATGAGCTTTGCCGTACTTCATGACTTGTAAAATCAAACCGCCTAAATTTCGGGGAAAACCTGAATTTTCCGTGAATAAGAAAAAAAAAATCCACCTTCATATCGTGCATAGCCATCTCTCTCTCCCTCTCTCTTTTCTCTCTTTCTCTTTCTCTCTCTCTCTCTCCTCCACTCTATATTATCATTCATTTCTCTGTATCAACTTTTCTTTCTTTTCACACCTCTCTTTATCATGTTTATCTCCTTTCTCTCTATTTCCATTCTCTTTTGATATCTCGCCCTCTGTGGATTTCTCTCTTTCTCTCCTCTTAGTTATTTATCCCGTTATTTTGTTTGTGCTCTCTCTCTCTTTCTCTCTCTCTCTCTCTCTCCTTCTCTTATTCTCCTTTCCTACACTATCTCTACGCTATCTCTACCTCCCCCCGTCTCTCTCTCTCTCTCTCCTTCTCAATTCATTGTTCACCAGCAGGCAATGCTCATTGTTGCCTGAATCCTTTAAAACATTATGATGCCAAGTTCTTTTCAAAATTGCAAGAAAATGAGGGCAAATGCTTTTCCGGAGGAGCGGAATTTCATTGAATTAAGTTGAAGATATGATTAAGATAAACAAAATTAAATTGAGAAAGCAGAATATTTATTTATTTAACCACCTTGATAATTCGATTGTATCGCTTAGCAGCAGCAACGTAGAAACATATATTTTGAAAATCCGAGGAGAGTCGTCGAAACTGCAGAATTGCTACTTCAAACGTAAATCATAATTAAATAAAAGCAACATTTATGTCTACTTAAAACTCTATACTGTAAGGCAGTATGACGGAGAAGCTGTTAGAGATGAGACTGAGGATGGGGTGAGGGTAATGATAAAACTTACGACCACCACCACCACAAACATGACAAAGATGATGATGACAGTGATGGTGATGGTGGTGAAGATGATGATGATGGTGATTGTGATGGTGATGTGATGGTGATGGTGATGGTGAAAATGACGATGACGATGACGATGTTGGTAGTTGTGGTTATAGTGACGATGATGATGGTGGTAGTGCGTGGTGATGGTGATGATGATGATGATGGTGGTGGTGGTGGTGGTGGTGATAATGACGATGATGATGATGACGATGATGGGGAAGAGGAGAAGGAGAAAGAGGAGGAGGGGGAGGAGGGGGAGGAAGAAGAGGGGAAAGATGGAGTTAGGGGTCTGGAGAAAGAGAAAAGGGAGGAGGAGCAGGAGGGTGATTAGGTTGATCATGCGTGTTTGCTGATGGTTACATGATGATGTGGATAATGATCCCATTTCAGACAGTACTTAAGGCCCATTTCTTATTTTCTCGCTACCTTGATCACGTTGATCAAGATGATAATTATTTTCTTTTCTATTTTCAGTCAAAACGTAAAGGTGAACAGCGCTTCGTGGATGGTGGTCTTACGCAACGCCACGGTCACGTATGGCGTACATTGTTCTGTGTCTTAGGAACAGCTTAGATGATGCCCTCCTTTGCCATGGCAACCATAATGACCTGGAGACAGGCCAAGATTCTCGCACGCTCCAAAACATGGGATCTAAACCAGGCAAAATAAAAGAGACTTATATCTCTGTTTAGTTATTTAACATATTATTACTGTGTCTTCACAATCATATAATTCTTATAATATACCTTCTCTTTTAAGACGTTAGTATAATCATTTTGATGGGTTGATAACGTAGGGATAGTACAATGTGATATTTTGTAATATACTAAATTATGTATTGCATATCTCCTGTCGAATTTTGTTTTCTTTTGCACACGGTTGTAATTTTCCATCATAACTTGGTATGGAGCTTCCCAGATATAGAGATATTGGTTGTGACAATTATGCATAATACATGTGTTTATCATAATTTTCCAGATAAAATGGCATTTCGTGTGTGTTTGAAACTGTGAACGCTCTACGGATTTGTAGAATTTGTAGAATTTTATTAACTCTTTCGACCCCCTCTCGGGGTATGAGAGTACAAACAAACATGAAGTATAAACAACAATGTATAACAGACTTGTGAATACAATTCATGTACATTATACATAGATAATGACACAAAGATACAAACGATAATAGAGTGTATAAGATTACAAACTTGAACAATGTAACCAACTTGTAAATACAATGAATACATAGATAGTGACAATAATATATGAAGTATACGTAGATAGTGAAAATAATATATGAAGTATACATAGATAGTGACAATAATATTTTAAGTATAATACAGTCTATTTACAAGTTTTATAAAGCAGGCTGTTTCACTATCCTACCACTACGAGTACGTGTAGGACTATGTCCAACTCTATTTGTACTACCTAAGATGATTGAACAATCTTCTTTCTCTGTTTTCTGAGAAAACTGCAACATTATAAGGCGAGTAAATCTTGCTAAATAATACTGTAGTAGTGATAGGCCTACTGCTTTTTACTAATTCTAGTACTACTACTACTACTACTACTACTACTACTACTACTACTACTACTACTACTACTACTACTATTACTACTGCTACTACTACTACTACTACTAATTCTACTACTACTACTACTACTACTACTACTACTACTACTACTACTACTACTACTACTACTACTACTACTACTACTACTACTACTACTACTACTACTATTACGACTACTTTGGGAATTGACAAATATTCATTATTTTGTATTTCATTGAATGTTGGAGGGAAGTGTAATGAATTGTAAGCCCCTAAACGATTTCATATATGTAATGTTTTTACAATATCCCAATATCGTTTTGATAGGTAAATCCTTAACATTTTAGGTGTCAAGGATATTTGAAAGAGATTTGTTATTGTAAAGTTATGGCCTAAGACCATATGGATGAACTACAAAATGCTTCTTAACATTAAATTCAAGACAGTTACCTTTCTTACGAGGTAATGATCTCCTGTAGAATTCTCAGAAAGTCCATATTGTGGAAAAGGCAGAGGCCTACGTCCCTTTTCCACATCGAATCTTAATGCATGTGCATAAATTCAATTGAAATGCAATAAGCAATCTATGCTTAGGTCACGTAGAGTTCAAAGTCATCATGTAGCATGTGGTTAATGTCAAGATTCGGGTTAACCGTCCTTCTTGGAAAGCCCGGTTATCCGGCTTCATTATCCCTTTAATCAGGAGCGGAACCGCTCCTCCCCTTGAGCCCGATCCGGCACGCTCTGCGGTGGCGCGAAACGGCACTCAAGGGGTGAAGATGAAGAGCTTGAAAGGGCTCGTCATATTTGTCCGATAACGATGACGGTAACGAGATTTTCAATTAAAGGGCTGGTCACATCTGCCCAATAACGATAAAGATAACGAGATTTTTCATTAAAGGTACACCCTAGAGCTGCCCTATACTATTAACATACACGAGCATGATCACACGTACACACCATTTAGTAGAGTGTACCTTCAATTGAAAATCTCGTTATCATTGTCGTTATCGGACAAATGTAACCAGCCCTTAAAGGTTAACCCTGCTGGCCAGTATTCTGAACTCCGGTTTAACTTAAACTCCAGTCTAAGTTAAACCAGAACTTTAATTAAAAACTGACTTAAACCGCAAGTCCAGTCTGAATTTCTGTACGAAGTTAAATCTCACTTGACTGGAGTTTAAGTTAAACCGGAGTTCAGAATGTAATTTTCTAAAACTGCTTTGTTTTGCTTGCTTTGCTTTGCTTCGCTTAGCTTTGCTTTGCTTTGCTTTAATTTTTCTTTGCTTTGTTTGCTTTGCTTTGCTTTGCTTTGCTTTGCTTTGCTTTGCTTCGCTTTGCTTTGCTTTGCTTAATTTTGCTTTGCTTTGCTTTGCTTTGCTTTGCTTTGCTTTGCTTTGCTTTGCTTTGCTTTGCTTTGCTTTGCTTTGCTTTGCTTTGCTTTGCTTTGCTTTGCTTTGCTTTGCTTTGCTTCGCTTTGCATTGATTTGCTTTGCTTTGCTTTACTATTTGATTTATTTTATTTCTGCTTCATTCTCACTTTTCCAAGAGCACTTGCCACATTAATTTTGATTTGTTTGTTTATTTTCTGTTTGATTCTCTTTTTCTTCTCTTTCTTTTTGCATGTTCACAATTCATCTGACTCTAAAATGGATAAAAATAATCAATGTATTCAGTTTCAAAAATAGATATAAGACAGGGCCCCTCTTCCTTTCAAATTATTTTTCTTCCAAACTCACATGACTACATGGCGTTTACCGTTCGACAGTTCGTCTGTATAAGTAGGCTACTGCGCGGAGATCCAACTTGAAAGTGATACTTCTCTCGATGCTGAGTTTATTCATGAAACAAGCATGTGATACATTCTTTCCCTTCAAGTAGAATCCAACGGTTCAATTTGAATTTCCGATGGGATATCGTAACCTGTTGGGTTTCCAACGAGAAACATGAATTGCTTTCAGCAGCATCATTGGGATTAGTCTGATATCCAGGCGATTTGACATCCATTTCACAAGGTATGTCTCGTTATTGCAGGCTGTTTCTGTCCTGAGCATAGACTAATCATCTCTCTATATCTACCTATTCTACAAGAAGCTAAATCTTATCTAAAGAGTCTGAATTACAGTCTTCGATGATGGTTTGTATGAATCATTGAGAGAATAACATTAAAGATTTGCGCCTTGGAGTCAGGCTGCATCGGGCGTAGCAAGTTTTTTATCGCTGATTCATGCTGCAGTGTATAACTTAATTACTTTTCAAGTGACATAATACTACTCACGACTTCCCTCAGGGGTCCAGCAAAAAAAGAAGATCATTACACACACACACACGGTTGAAGTCTTGCATCTGGGGATGTTCTCGTTTTCATTTCGATTTGTTTTCTTCTTCATCAGATTTCATGAGCCCAAAAATATATATTTACAAGGCCTACACTGTCTACAGGGTCAAAGGTAGCATAAAGCTCCGTAACCATGGCAACCGTCTTGAAATCGGTGCAGTGAAAATCGAGAGAAAAAAATCGTGATTAGAGAGTTCTGAATTAGTGTTTGTATACAGAAAAAGGCGGGAATGTGTTTTTATATATTGGTATAGCAGTCCTTAACTTCGAGTTGAGTTAATAGATCACACGTTATAACAGCAATCACACCGATTAACCGACTCCTTGACCACCTTCACCTATTTGACAAGGCATGATAAAGAAGCTTGCTTGTTGAATCCAGGTGTTAGTAAACACAGACTAACTTTTTCATTTCCCCCCCCTTTGACATAAAGCGCATTTTCATTCAAATGGCATTCGATTTTATTTTTTCAAGGGGGGGGGGGGGGGGGGGGGGGGGGGGGGGGGGAGGGGGTGGTACTTTTTTCCAGATGGAAAACTTGTCAATATTCATTATATTTTTATGTAAGCTATACTGTCTTCTTCCTTCTGACAAATTTTGGTGCATGGGATTTAAGAGGGATAATGGACCCGACAATTTTAAGGGCGTCTGACACCTCTTTTTTAATTTTTTTTTAATTTGTGTGTGTGTGTGTGTGTGTGCGTGCCAACTTGCCAACCAGAGAAAAGATAGTAAAAATTATTTCGGAATTTATAGAGGATGAAAAAACTCTAGCGTCAAAAGCAGGTAGACTGCATTTGCATTTACGAAAATGGGAACACATAAAAAAATATTCAAGTCAGGTATGTGGACTGGAGGGGGGAACCTGAGACGATGTAGTATGAATAGGTGGATGCGTATGGGTGTTTTTTTGTGTGTGTGTGTGTGTGTGTGTGTATGCGTGTTGTGTGGATGGTGGGGTGTTTGTATGCTGTGATATGGGTTAAGTAGGGGGACGAGGGGGGGGGGAGGGGGGAGGGAAGTAGGTAGAATAAGGAGTCTAGAGTAAGAATGAATTATGTTATACAGTCTGATATTCATTGTCTTCGTCTTTTTTTTTTTCTTTTTTAATGATTACATTTCATTCAATGATATTTTTGTTGTATATGCCTTGTTTCAATGATTTTATCGAGTGTTATTTGTTGTATACATTCAAGACGAATGTTATGTTATATATAATAAAGATTACTGAAAAACAAAAAAAAGTGCGTGGCTGTGTGTGTTTTGTATTGTAAAGTCATACTGCATAATTATCTACTTCCTTTCGACGAGGTTTGGTGCTTGTACTTGAAGGGGGTCCTGGGGCTAACTCCGAAGGTTACGGTTGGGCTGACAAAACTGTTATCAGTGACTTCGGCCTAAGCAACTTTAAGGGGTCGATTCTTGGTGGGCGACTCTCTCTCTCGGGACAGGCTTCCAGACTACTTGGTTCTTGCCGAAAACGTGTATGAAAAGTGTTAATCAAATCATGATGAAATTGCATTAATCGCCTTCGTCAAATTAATAATGGAAGTACAAATACTTCTTCTTTCTGCTGTCAATAAACTCGAGTTAAGTTGTCATCACTATGACGGAGCAAAATATCTTCTTCATCTTCTTAGTCTTATAAGTATGATTGGTTTGGATATTTAGGTCAGAATGAACCCAGTTTCCTTAGTTGTAATTAATTACTCAGTCAGGGGCGTGGGCCATCTGCGCCTTCAAATCTGTCTTCGTAAAACAATAATGACTTGGATTTGAATGACGGCAAGAAAGTAAAAAGTAGATTGTTTGGTTTCATTTCGGAAAAGGGTGTTTTTTAACATGAGGTTATCGTTACGATCAAGTGATGCATATATTAAGTTCGAGATATATAGACGATTTAAATAAGGATCCGAATTATAAAAGCGAATTGTGAGTTTTTTTCGGAGCATTTAGATAAAATGATTTTGAAAAGAAATAATTATCTTCCTGCTTTTTAGATTTGTTATGTAGACAAAGGCTTTCATTTTATGGTATCAGCATGTCTAAGCTTTATTTCCGAGTAAGATTAAACTAATTTTATTTATTTTTTTTTTTTAATTGAATCACTTCTGGAGTCATGCATTCCAATGACGTCGTGAGCTCTGTGGTGATATTGATGATAATGATGATGATAATAATGATGATGATGATGATGATAATGATAATAGTGATGTTAATGATGATGATGACGATGGTGATGATGTTGGCGATGATGATGATGGTGTTGGTGATGATGGTTGCTATGACAACTACATGTATGTTGACAAGAATAAAATAAAATAGATAGAGAAGGACTGGTTGCTAAGACCAATTGCTAAGGGAATGGATGAGTAAAGATGAAAGGGGTTACCCCAGTATACTGACAGCCCACGGGCCCTCAGCCCACGAGACCGACATTAACTTTACAAAAGGTTCCCTAGAACGACACCCTACGTGACCGACAGCCCATGAGAAAAAAAAAAACAAACAAACAAAGAAATACATAAGAAAAGAAGAAAGTTCCAAAAGATCCACAAGACCGATGGCCAACAAGACCGACAGTCCACGAGACCGCATAAACAAAGAAGTGCATAAAGGGAGATAGAACAATGTCGGTCTCGTGGGCCGTCGGTCTAGCCAACATGAAAAGTGGCTAGAAGGCTGTCGGTCTTTTGATCCGTAGGTCTAGTGAACCATCAAATAAAGTTGTCAGAAGGTCCGGGAGACCGCGGCCGTCGTCGGTCTAGTATGCTGTCAGTCTCGTGGGCTGTCGATTTAGTGAACCCTCAAAAAAAAAAGTCTTCATAAGACCCGCAAGACCAACATTTTCATGGGCTATGTACAGCCAAGATGAAGATGCAGATATGATAGAAGACTAGACAGGGAGGGTGGAGCAAGTGGAGGTTATAGGAATTGACAAGTATGTCATCACGGCCTTCGTTTCACTGGTTCACCGCTGGAACGAGATGATGAATTTGGGTCAAAGTGATCAGATAATTTCCTCGCCCCTAATCAATTACTCACATATCGAAGGGTGTGGATGGAGACCCAGTGACATAAAGTACGTGGTCCCTTATTCATATATCCTTACCAGCATGCATAGGCTTACGGGTCCGATTTCGCCAAGGGGTCGATTTGATCTGACCCCCCCCCCCCCCCCCACCACCACCACCACCACCACCCTCAATCATTCAAAATGGTCTAGAGCCGCCACTGCGGCAAGTGAGATTTGATGTGTTTTGTCGACGAGTCTTGGTCGCCCTAGAAAGCAAGCGGCTGCCATGTCCTTGGTGTCTTGCTGAATCTAGATATCCAAACCTATGTTATCGTCGTCATTGTTGATGTTGTTTGTTGTTGTTGTTGTTGTTGTTGTTGTTGTTGTTTTTGCTTGATTTGATTTGGCAAGAAGTAAGAATTCACTATCTTTCTACAAAATGGTTCCATTTGATTTTATTTCATAGGCTAGTCTGGCCCAGTCTTGCTCCAAGGAGTATTCCACCTCTCGATGAAAATACGTTTGTTGAAGTCTGGAGTATATACAATAATTGAATTCCCAATTATCAGTAAGGTTATTCTACATGCTCCAGACTGAATTAAACATTTAATTAAAGAAAAAGTTGGGTTCCCTTAAAGGTGAAAAATAATTTGTGAGCTTTCTCATTTTTTTCGATACTAGTCTGGAAGAACATCATAGTAGAAACGTCTCCAGAAATGTATTGCTTTTTAAATGCCCTCATATTCGAAATATGACACGGAAAAACTCACATATCTGGACCAAACTTCCATGCAACATAATGTGTGTAGTCCCATTTACTCATTTCTGTGTGCAGTGCATGTGATTTTTCAGCAACTTATTGTGTCAATTTCTCATCATTTCGATGACTGCAAAACCTCAGAGTATACATAAATTTGTATGATATATATAATAAAATTTCCCCCATTGCTTGCAGACAGTTCTTTCACAATGTAATCGCATGGCCCATAACCCACCTCTATCTACAAGGAGCTGAAAAACGAGAAGCTCACTTAAATTACTAAGGAGTTACTCCTTGATATTACGATCTTCGCCCGTCGTCGCTAATGCAGAGTGTTGGCCTTGGGAGTTGTCAATGCCATGGTCAAAGAAGACGATTCATAAGAATCCCCTTTAGTCATAGCTAAACACAGAGGGATCCCCAGAAATAAAATAGACTTCTAATACTTTACTCATCATATTTCCCTGGTCACGCCGGCCTTAAAAGGCTAATACTTTTAAGCCTATGTCTTATGTTGTCAGAGGCTCAAAATGCAACTGACATGACTGACAGAAAAGCGCGGAAAGAGACAAACATTCACGATGATACGTCATTATCCAGCTGCTCTTTAGACGTTAAAAATTACAGTCTAATCTAAGTTTGACCGTAATGAAATAACTCAATTTGATGCAATATATCCGTAAGGTGTTTTCTTCGCTATTGTGTGTCTTCTCCGGAATCCTAACTTTTGTTTGTCGCTATGCTGGGCAAGACCGGGTGAGATTCAGCATAAACGAAATGAAAATGTGCAATACAGAAAATGAGTGGGACAAAAATATCCTATACATGGGCATGAACTGCCCAAAATATTGATCTGACGCAGAAGTGCCCATGGACATGTTTTAAACACATTAATTCAGTTAGAGTGTTAGAGAGTCACAATTTGACCCCCACCCCCCCCCCCCCCCTACCTTCCGCTTCAATTTTTTCTTTTCTTTCTTTACATTTTTCCAGGTTCAATTGCAAAATGTTCATTCTAGGAAGGGGAAGTTAACATCGACAATAATAATAAAAACAACAACAACCACACTCCACCTTTGCTGAATTATCTGACGATCAATATCACTATGCTCCCCCCCCCCCCTCCAACCAAACCTGTCTATATAGTTCCCATTCTTCAAGCGAAAATAGAGAATAAACTACAACACCAACTACAGTGACAATCAGGGATCAAAAGTTGGTCTAGTGGTAACGTACGTCTACGTTCAGCTCTCTGCATGACAAACTGACTCTGATCGGACCCAGATTCGAATCTTAGTCACGTCTTTCGGATGGTGACGTTTAAGGACGGTCCCAGACCTAAATGATAAATTATTTTATTGATACACAACTGTAAAAACTGAATTAGCAACAATAAAAACAATAATGATAGCATCAACTACACCTCACCCTTGTTTATCTGATAATTAATATCATTATCCTCCCCCCCCCCCCCCCCAAGTCTAATTCCTACTATGATAGCAATCATCCTGCCAGTTCATCATATCAGTTTATGATGAAAAATGAACTATTTTGGTATCTGGAAGCCAAAGGAAGCTATATCCTGCTTATCACCTATCCCCTATGAGTATCCTATTTCTCTGATACTCTAACCCCTATTACTTCCTCGATGATTTCCGGGAGCCGTGAAATAGCCCCTGTGCTCGATAAAAACAGTTGGAATTGGCAACAACAACCAGAAGAAAGGATTTTCGATGTTTTTTGTGGCCTGCCCTCAATTTTTTTTTCATTCAGTGTTTGGCTTTATTTGAGTGGTTAATGTATATTTCCTTTTCAAAGTAACATTTTTTTTTTCTTCATAAATGATAAACAGAAATCACTCCATGCAGGTTTTTATTTTGTTGTAGTTTCACCTCCGCCCCGCCCCCCCCCCTCTCTCTCTCTCCCTCCCTGCCTCTCTCAATTTCTATCCTGAATTCTCTCTCTCTCTCTCTCTCTCTCTCTATCTATCGATCTATCTATCTATCTCACTATTCATCTGTCACTGTCCCGCTTTCCTTCGCACTCCTTTGCCTATTATTATCTCCTTCTTCCGTTATCTTGCTCATCCTTCCCCCCCCCCTCTCTCCCCCTCACCCCCCTTCTCTCTCTCTCTCTCTCTCTCTCTCTCTCTCTCTCTCTCTCTCTCTCTCACTTCTCCCCCCCCCCCCTTCTCTCTATCTCAATCTGCACAGCCATTATAGCCATGTATCAGTAATAAGGTCAAGTACCATGATCCCTCCCTTCATGGTCATGTTCAATACATCATTTAAGTTACATAATTTTAATGCGTTGGAGGATAACAAATCTCTACATCTTTTGCATTTTATTGAATATACGAAAATCTGTGTTTTACTCTCAAGTGCATCATTCAAAGTCAATCTATAAAGAATTATAAAAAAAAAAACGCACACACATTCGAGGGCATTCAGGACAATATTTTGGATGAATTATGTGTTTTCTGCAAAAGCAACAAGGAAGCGTACCTGTGATAATTGAATTATCTGCGATTCTTTAGAGAACATTTTCCCTTTCCGGGGTCATGGAAATCTTCAAGGAGCACCGGACAGTTTTGAGCGATAACTCGCAACTTCCGTGAGTTCCACCTCAAATTTCACTTGCTGAATGTCGATATGATTATGATCCCACTTCGGGTATATCGAATATGTTGAAAGAAAAGAAAAGAAAAGTAAAAAAAAATCCCGTATAAAACGTGTAAAACAACGCATACGGTGTGAAGTTCTCTGAACCACCATGATGAAAATGAAAAATGAAAGCAGGGAACTGTAAAAGAAATCTGTTAACAGCTCCCTCGTGATAGGTTGTATTGCTTTGATAATCACGTCGACGGTTCTTGTTTCACGTATGTTGTAACTGATTTGTCGATTGATTTATTTGATTAGGCCTAACGTTCTAACTGATTCATTGTTTGAATGACTAGTTTAATGATTGCGTGGCCATTAATTTTGATTACTGATTTGTTAGGCAACGAGAAATAACAAATTGAATTTAAACAAGAATAGGACATCCGGACGACTCCTTAATTTATTTTACACTTTTCGACAGTTCTTGTCGAAATTTAACCCACCTGTAGAGAATCAATTTGACGGGGTAGGCCTATTGTTTTGTCCATTGAAGAGGCACTCGTAATCTGAATAAGAGATCCGATGTTTCCAAGTTGAAGTTGTTGTTTAGTTTGTTTTGTTTTATTTTGTTTTGTTTTGTTTTTAGAAGAATCGTGCTACCTTCAACCTAGTCAATCATTTTCTCATAAACTTCAGTCAGTGCCTTTTAAAATCTTTACTGAGGGTATGTCACCTGTGTCAGCACCGATTCAACGAGTCATGTGCGTTGTTTCGGATATTATCATGGATGATGATTGGGGAATGCTTCATGTCGAAATAAAATCCAAAGAAAGCTATAATCATGGAATCATGGAGTTCCGAACGAGGTCAAACGCTGTTTATGATATTATAGAAAGCAACAACAACAACAACAAAAAAAGAGGCAATGGCTCGGCACAAATACACAAACTAAAGATAAACAGAGGAAGTGTTTCTTTTCTTCTTTTCCTCTTTTCTTGCAACAGTAAATACCAACAGACAGGAAGTTATTAACTGGATCCAAATTGCGAAAGAATGACACCTTCTTTTCAGACCTGTCCCCTGTTCTTTATGCCTCTTTGTATCGGACAGAATAGGTTGACTAGAGCGAAGAATTCGTTTATAGAGAGGGAGGGTCGCCCCCCTTTCATTGCGACAGATTGATGTATTCCAGTACTCTGTCATTTCAGTTTCAATGATTGTCAGCAGTCATGGGAGGGTATATTCGAAGAGCCATTAAGTAATCAGTATACAGATGGAAGTCAGCTGTGCCGTTTGCACTTATCTAAACTGTTGCGTATTGACTGCAGTATAAGCAAGGAGTTATCACAGTTCTGTGATAACTCCTTGGTATAAGTATAGATACACCAATTACATACAGGTGGCCTGTACTTCAACAGAAGAAGAAGAAGAAGAAGAAGAAGAAGAAGAAGAAGAAGAAGAAGAAGAAGAAGAAGAAGAAGAAGAAGAAGAAGAAGAAGAAGAAGAAGAAGAAGAAGAAGAAGAAGAAGAAGAAGAAGAAGAAGAAGGAGAAGAAGAAGAAGAAGAAGAAGAAGAAGAAGAAGAAGAAGAAGAAAGAAGAAGAAGGAGAAGAAGAAGAAGAAGAAGAAGAAGAAGAAGAAGAAGAAGAAGAAGGAGAAGAAGAAGAAGAAGAAGAAGAAGAAGAAGAAGAAGAAGAAGAAGAAGAAGAAGGAGGAGGAGGAGGAGGAGGAGGAGAGGAGAAGAAGAAGAAGAAGAAGAAGAAAGAAAAAAAAAAAAAAAAAAAAGAAGAAGAAGAAGAGGAAATGAGTGGCCTGTTGGCCATGCGCTTCACAGAGCAAGATTTAACTTACACCAAATGCACATTGAGGATTGGGTCTAAAGTCATTAATAGATAAATTATTCATATATAATATACACGACATTCAAGTGACTAAATGTTGGTAGAGAGATTCTCATCTCAGGAAGCTTTAACTCCTAAGAGAGCTCTTATTTAAGTCCAAAGAATAGTCCAAAGAATTCCAATAGTGGAATATCACTTGATTGTTTCGGCCTATACAACTTCTTACATGTAAGCCCATATCCAAAGGTCCCTGTTATGGTCAAAGCCAAGACTGGGACCCACCATATAGTGTTCTCAATAACCTTAAAGATTCAAAGATGAGTTACCACCCTTCTAGATTTAAGTTCATAAAGAAGCACGGAGTCAATAGTCTTGTAGCGTAAACATAATAACGAGAGTCAGAAAAAACATGCCCAGTATAATAAATTTCTTTCTTTCATTGTTATCTGTTTAACCACGTTGAAATGGCCCTTCGTTTATAAAATAAGCCGACACATTCCCACGAGGTTTATAGTATATCCAAAGAGGGGGGTAACCGTGCCCCCTTTCCTTGAGATGCCGTCATGATCTTGAAGGCGCTTCCATGCAGTTCATCAAACGGTATGGCGTGAATACCCCCTTCTCCCTTATTGTATCCACAATGCTCAAGTACAATTGTTGAAGATCGCCCTTGCGTGTAACTCTTTCCACAAGATATCCCAAGGATTAACTAGTTTAACACGGGTCTATTTGTCCTGTCTGTATGCCGAGGTATGTTCTAATGCTTTTCAAGGATTATCACTGCCTTTTGATAATGTATAGTCGCTTTGTGAAAAGCAATCGATTTGTTAAATTAAGGGCCCACCACTTGCTTACCCCATCGCGCTTGTGGGCCCTGTCTTGAGAGTAAGCCTTGCCAGACCCTTGTTATGTTTGAATGGGGATTAGAGTTTGGAGTTTGACGAGTTTTAAATTGGCAATGTAATAAATAAGGGGTGTTGGGTCACGAACCTGTATATTCTTTCCTGGTTGGGCTAAAGACCCATGTGGTGCCAACTATGTTAAATTTTCAGTCTATAGATCTAAAATTGGTCTCGTTGGTTTGACACCCCTACTACTCCCCTTTCCTCAAAAGGAAACCCCCTAAACCGAGAACGTTTAGGCCTATCATCATGCCAAGAGAGCATGTCTCCAAAAATGCATAGTTTTTACAGTCACTGACTGAGAAAAACAATATCTTTTAAAATCATTTAGCTACAGGCCTACAGTCTTATACCCCTCTTGATGCATGTTTGTTAGCAAATTAATTTTCATGAATGGAACACAATCATATTATTACTAATTTTAAAGAAGAGGGTATAGAAAGAAGGATATGAATAGATTACTTATTACCAGGCATGTCCAGACTTGCTATAAGTACAAATACAAATCTTCCGTTGCTCTCTTCATAAGATCTGGATGTGAATGCCATGTAGGATCTACATATTTTTGTTCCCATCTTGGCTATTGAGGACTGCAATTATTGAAATCCTTCAAAGTATCGAGAGTTTCCTAAGAGAATGTCTACGATTTCCTTGATGACAAAGTACACTGCAATTCTTGTGAGGTGATCAGTTGTCCCTTATACAAGCTTGACATAACTGTCTATCCTCTCGCATAATGGTAGGTTGAGGCTTTCATATAAGAAGTCACTATCTTTGCGGGATACCCATATTTCCAATCTTGAACTGTATTGATGATGAAAAGGTTTTTGCCATTTTCAGTTGCTAGGAGATTAGGATTAACGGCTACCCCCAGTGGGAGGCGCATGAAGAGTTGTATTAGCTAATCGCCAGCCATTTACATTTTCTTTGAGTCCTTGAAAGATTCTATTCTCCCGACTTTCGCGGGCAATTTTCGAGGAAAATAGAAAATCGTGGTAGGTTGTCGGTGATTATGCGATTTGCAATTTACAGGCTATTGACTCACGAGCCTAACCTGAGTGAAAAGGGGTATGAAAGGGGGCAGCGGAGGGTCAAACCACGGGGTCACGCTGGGGTAGGTAGACTCCCAGGTCAAGGTATTAGCTACTCACTTCAGTGTGTGTGGACCATGAGGACCGTATAATACAGGTAATATTTGATTTGATTTGATTTATTTACCAAAGACAAAGGAGTACAATACAATTTCATACAATAATATTTACATATAAATGAAAAAAATATTGACTGGTACATGGGCCGTATAAAAACAATGCAATAAGAGCTAAAAAGGTGCAAGGGCCTAAATGATTTTTAAAACAGATTATGTAGTAAAATATTGCAGATAATAGCACTAGATAATCAACACGTATATATGACCGCTATATAAAGAGTCCTTGGTTCGAAGCCCGTGCAGAGAACCATTGGTCGTTTTGTGACGCAAAGACTCATACTTAATAGATACAAAATTTATTTTTTTTAATAAAGTAAATAAATGACAGACTGGGGCTCATAATTTCGGACGAAGATTTAAATTTGTGGCAATGTAGAAATCTCTTAAAGTGATTGATTAACTTTGTGAAAAATTGTAAAATCAGCTCAAATGCCAGTGAATTGTGTGCAGTCCTCTAACTACATACATAATTAAGGATATGTGAAAGTATGAGAGAAAATGGAACCCGTTTACTATCCTAAAAAAGAGAAAATCGCGATCAATCGCTAGCGCAAGTCGCTCGGCTTCTTCGCTGCGCTGCAGTCACAAAAACCAAGCACCGGCGCTTGGCGATTTCAGAGCGGGTTTCCAGCCCGTATGGTATTCTGTGATAGAGCGAGGTATGCCAACCCTAAGAGTTCTTTAGAGTTCGGTGGTACTCTATCGCGACATCAATGTTCAATCGTAAATGTCTTGATATATAAACGACCGATCAGCTTATATACCTCAGGCGATTCCTGTCTGAGCTAAAGGTTTGCAATTATGATTACAGCATTAGCTGGAACAGTGATTTTTTTTTTCAATCCTGGGCAAAGTTAATCAATGGAACCCGTTTACTATCCTAAAAAAGAATTAAAACTGTCAAACTAAAAAAAAAACACTTAACAAACAACAACACACAACTACATCGTTGCCAAATATATTGTATACATCTGGCTGTTCCTTTCAAATATTGTTGCTTGAAATCTATTTCACCTGTCATTTAGGTTTTGAATATTTATTCGCAGAATCATGTATCTCAAAAGTGAAGTCTGTCTAGCAAGGAGGCTTGCCTATAGAAATACCTCCTTGCAGCTTGGTCCTGCCTCCCTGGTTCTACTTATAGCAGCCTACAAAGTACAGACGATGTAGTCGTGAGCAATAAGAGTTCTTGTTGATTTGATATAAAAATTATTAGTATATTATAAGACAATGAGCTACATGCTTCCCCATACTAGAGGTTCAGACCATGATATTTGTGTAGTAACTGACTAACTGTACACCGACAGTCTTTGGAGCCCCTTGGGATAGGCAAGGTCTGAACATCTATGTAGGAATGTGTATAATTGTCGAGTCCAGACAAGCAGAGAGTCTAGACATTCAAATAAACCTCGTGTGTCCAGGGGCCCGGATAAAGTAGACATGCCGTGTGGTCGGACTCATGGCAGGATAGATGGTTTGGATCATACCAGCATAATTTTCTTCTTGTCGAGGGAAAATGATCTGCAAAATATAGGCCTGTACAAAGACCACATGAAAAAGGGTTAGGCCTATATGTTAAGATCCTTGGTTCGAATCTCGGACTGGGGCCCCTGAGCTCCTCTGTAATATAGGGTTTACAGTGGGGGCCCTCGTGGCCCTACTTGATTGATTATTGTTTTCACACACACACACACACACACACACACACACACACACAATAAATAATGAAATAAGAATATAGAAAATACTAAAATACTTAACGAAGATCCGAAAGGTCCTTTACATATTCACTTATTCGGGGGGGGGGGGCTTGTATGGAGTTTTGTTGTTGTTGTTGTTGTTTTTTTTCTATTGCAGACAATAGGGACCGTCAAATCGATTTACCAAGGAGGTGCCTAGTACCTCCTTGATTTTAACATGTTCAGGTAGTAGACCTCGAAAGCTGTATGCAGATAACCCTGTATCTACTCGCTTGTGGATGGGGAGGAGATTGGGACGGGGAGAGTAAAATAAAGATGAAAATATTGGACGATCCTTATTTGGCGCGGGGTTCTACATGCAGATGAGATAAGAAAGAAGTCTTAGGTGTCTAGCTAAACAGATTTTGGATGATGGGATGTTTGGATGGGGGGGGGGGGGGGTCGATATCTCGATGAGTGGCCAGGGTGGGATGGAGTAAGGGGTTGATGCATGGGGGCTATGGAATGTCGTCTGTAACCTATCATTCTGGAGAGTCCCCCAAACCATCAGCCCTTTTAAACCAGCTCTTTTCATCTGGAGATAGACCCCTGGTGTGTTTGCACAGTGAGGGCCTATCTCAAACCTCATGCCGCACCGCATCACAAAAATACTCGCATAGAAAGTGACCTAGCGTGAAAAGAATGCGAAAAGAGGGCTTTACAAGATGCCTTTCGTAGATACTGCACTGTAAGAACTATGCGTTGCCGAAGAGAGGCACAGTGAGCAACGTAGAGAGATGGGATAAAAGTCACCTCTTTGACTGTATGTAAAGAATATTTAAAGCCACTGTGGGGAAAACGAACCCCCTTTACAGCCTTTTAAATAATCATGATTGCGATTATCGAGAAAGTCTATACCTCGTGCTCAACTCTTTCGTAATTGTATGAGGCTAATAGTAACAGGAATACATTATTTTCTTCCATATTTCAAGTCTAGCTTGTTGATGACTTCCTCACATCTCCGTGTTCATTGATATATATATTTTTTAATCATTCACGCCAATTAATTGACATTGATAAAGATTATGTTACTTGTCTAGTATAGTGGTATCTACATGGGGGAAGGGGGCGCCGATCCTGGGGTAGGAGTGCATGGGAGCATTCCCCCCCCCCCTCCCCGTCAAAAAAAAACAAACCCCAAAACGCATCAGTGTATGTTGTCAATCAACCCCTTCTTCATCGTTAAACTAGGTGTTTGACGCCCCCCCCCCCCAACCAATAAAAAACAGTCTGTAATAACGCAAGTAGACCTACCTGAGAGGTATGACTAATCGCAAACCCTCAACCCGTGCGGTCTGTCTACTGTAAATAATGGGTCTTTCTTTCCTTTTGAATTTGAATAAACCAAAATGACGTAACAATAATCCAAGTTGCAAGCTGGGGAATGTATGAAATGTGCAACTCCAGATTCCCTATGCCCACCTGGTTAATTAGTGGTATATATGCTGGTTTGTTTTAGCCTTCCAAAATCAAAGAAAAGTTTGAATTCATTTGTCGAAAAGTGGACCGTTTCCCCGATTTTGAAACGTCATATCTTTCTTTTTTCTCTCTAGTTAAACGAGTATTCAATTATTTTTTTTATGCTTTCCGAATTCTGTCAGCACGGTTCTCTTTCAACGGTCAGGTCAACCTCAGGTCGTATGGTGTACAACACAACATTGACCTTTCGATTCTCTCTCTCTCTCTCTCTCTTCTCTCCGCTCTCTCTCTCTCTCTCTCTCTCTCTCTCTCTCTCTTCTCTCCGCTCTCTCTCTCTCTCTCTCTCTCTTTCTCCTCTCGTCTTTCTTTTTATCTTCATCTCTGTCCTCAGCCTCTCTCTTTCACCTTCTCTCCTCTCTCACTCTCTCTCTCTTCTTTCTTTTTCTCCCCTCTCTCTTTCTCTCTCTCTCTCTCTCTCTCTCTCTCTCTCTTTGCCCTATCTCTTCCCCTAAAGTATCAGTCTCCCCACTCTTTTTCTTTCCTTCTTTCTTGCAACAAGAATGACCTGAATGAACGATACACAATGCACGTCGTTGGGAAGAATTAGTAGCTTTCCTATAATTATTGTAAAGGCGCTCGAGTGCACACACCATAAAAGGGACATTTTAGCTATATGACTAACTCTAATTGATAAACCTTGATGAAACGGTAAAAAATGTAACCATCTCAATGAAAGGGCAGGGTATAGATTACGGAAGAGCAAATAGATGGACAGATAGTTAAATAATAGACATCATAGATAATATATGGATATATTAAGAGAGAAAGAAAGGACAGACGAATAAAAGAAAGGTGAAATATTACGGACAGACGAAAGCAGACGAATGTATAGGTTAATATGATTCGGGAACTATACAATCAATCTGCACAATCATCCATATTCATTCACGGATTATTTCTGTAATATACATCGCGATCAGTCAACATATTATTTCACGATCAGTCAGCATATTATTTCACAATATAAAATAGATTAAATTTTTTAATCCTCCCATCTTTTTTCTCCCTCCCTCTCTCTTTCATTCTCATATTCAAGCAATCAGATTTTGTATCTTGTCCCGACACCTTTCTCTCTCTCTCTCTCTCTCTTTCGTTCATTCTGTCTCTCTTTCTCTCATTCTCTCTCTTGATTATAATTATATCACCTGCATGTATTCAAAGTTATATTACGCTTTTTCTCTCAATCTAGCCAATGTTATACACAATCATTCCCACACAACACACTATATTCAATCTACTACATCCTTCAATGACATAATAATCATATCGTACAATTATCAATTTCATTTCTTGAAAATGTTTATTTTGAAAGTTTTTTTTTTCCTTCATTTTCTCACTTTTTTAAAGTTACGAGTAACAAAGTCTTGTATCAAATGATTTAGGCTCAAAAATATATTACAAATTTCATTAGGAAAAATTCACCGTTGTAAATGACATACATTGTACAAGCACGTATTTGTCGCTATCACTGAATAAGTATCAACACCTCGTATTCATAATATATTACCGCATTGTTCATTGAATATAAAAAAATGACACCTTATACACTATCCTCGAAATTGGAAGTTAGACAAACAAATAATGTGTCTATTTGGCTGGAAGTCACAAGATATAATAAAATGAATAAAAAACAATAACAATGACTCGATACTGCACTGGGATGCTGGTATACGCAATAACTTTGCATATTTGTGAACATGAATTCTGGTTCAAAACGGGAGTAACTGCTTGCCTTGATTTTTGCTGCAACGAGGAGCACTTTTCAGGCAGTTTTTTTGAGGCAGATCTACGAGAATATCTTTTAAAAGCGATGTGCTACGTTTTCACGCTACATGTCTATGTCTTTCTACGCAAGCAACTTTTCCTTTGACAATCTGTAAGCTCTTTATTCTACAAAATATTATTTTATTTTTTTAAAAAGCTGAGTACGAAATTTTAGAAATAGGTTAGATAGTATCTCTATGTACAAAATAGACAGAAGAAATATATATAAAACATTTACGAATGTACAAGAGCGTTAATAATAGTCTATGATTTTCCAAATAATCTGTTCTTTCATACAAAATATTTTCAATCTGATTTAAAAACCCACGGAATTTCCATAATAATACACCACCATCGTGTAATGTAGACAATCTGATAAAATGTGAGGTTTTTAACTCAAATCAAACTTTCTATATTTTCTCTCAAATAGTCTCTTTCCTTTTTTTTTTCAAATATCTTTCTCTTTCAATCTCTTTGCAAAATAATTTTGGAACTTCTCTCGGAATTTTTCTCATCCACAAAAATCGAGCAAACATCAGTTAGCTGGAATTTCATATCTAAAGCTATTCTATCACATAGTACGCACACTGCCTATGAAATACAAAATGTAGATGCATACATATAGCTTCACAAAAGTACAACATATATTATTATACCTGTACAATTCCTTTGCATAAATAATATAAATATTGATAATAGTTGTCTGACTAAGAATGTAATCTCTCGGAATTATTTAGAGTGCAGTCGAAATTTGTTCAAAATCTCCCATGGAAAACAAATAGACCATCTATCGAATGCAATGCTTAGTAGAACATGCTTGCAAAAAAATCGAACGATTTCTTAGATTGAAATTACAAGAAATTCGACGCATAAATCATTTCAGAATTTAAATTCAGTGATTAAATTAACATGTGTAAAATAAGCAATGTACAAAACACCACATTGAATAAGTGAATACACCGCATTGTTTGATAACGCTGTATCCCCACTATCACGGTTGAATAGCCGTTTTGTGTGGAGAAGTTCACGAAAGGTCAGAGCGATTGCAGTAAAACTCGGGACTTGTTCGCGTGCCAAGATTTTACTGGAGTTCAAGGCTTTTTTTGTATAAATAGTTTCTATAGCTCCGCGAGGTCTAATTTTTGCAGCAATGAATGCACTTCTTTTAGCGTCAGAGCAGATGTACTTCAAGTACGACATAAGTACACAGAAATGAATTTTTTTTCTACAATACTCCTCTCCTACAGATACATTTTTAAAAATTGCCTATATGAGACTTTTCAACTGTAAGGACTATATACAACGACGAATTGATTGTTGCAAAAATTGTTCAGTCTAATGTCACTGTAAGGCATACTTCTTTCTTGTAGTTATTTTTTTTTAAGTGGTTGACAAAAAACAAAACTCACATGAAAATCGTTGACAATTTTTTTAGCACGACCATCGCCAGCCTGCAGCGATGACTCACTTTGCAAATATTGGAATGGGAAAGTTTTCAAAAACCTGAATGTCCTTCAGAAGAAATTAGTGAAAAGTCATCAAAAAAGACTTTTCGGCAGGAATATATGTTCAAGAGTTGTTGATTTTTTTTTCCTTTGCAGAAATGTTCAGGAAAACACAAAATGTTCGGCTTTTAGTTGTAAGCTGAAATCATGGACGAAAGCAGCCAATCTGAGTCTATGAGTTCGCTTACCTCTGGTGTTGTGTAGTCTGGGAACTCGAAATGACTGCCGTTACTTCCGACGGAATCGAGCGGGCTCAGGTCGTCTGGTAATGTTCCAAAATTAAAGTTACTGAACTCAGAACCAGTAAGTCCACCAGGGAAGACAACGTCTTCAATTGATTGTGCACAGTATGAAGATCCAGTCGACATGGACGAAACGGAGGAGTTTGTTGACATGGACGATTGCTGCGATACGTCTGACGATGCTGGACTCGAGCACGTTGTCGATGTAGCTCCGCTGGGGACGCCGAACTCGTAGCGCTGCATTTCGTATGTCTGCTGGATATTCGCGTAATCCTCATAGAGAGACTGCTCGTTGCAAGGGTCCGTGTTAGAGCCGGTCGGGCTGGCGGGGACCTTGGCGGGAGGAGTCAGCTGGCTGGGTACTAGCTCTACAATCTTGCTCGCCTTCATGCTCTCTCGGAACTTCTTGTCGATGGTGAGTTTTAGCTTGGGGATTTTCTCGATGCGGCCGGATTGCACGATCTGGTGGGGGTTGTGCTGGTCGATAACGATCCCGTTCATCTTCGTCGACTTCGATGAGGACTTGGGCTTGCTGGATTTCGGCTTGCTGCTGGTGGTTTTAGCAGCTTCTGGTTTAGCGGTAGGCTTGGACTTCTTGCGGGGTCGGTACTTGTAATCAGGGTACTCAGCCATGTGTAAAAGTCGCAGCCTTTCTGCCTCTTCCACGTACGGAGCCTTTGCCACCTCATCGAGGGTCTTCCATCGCCTACCCAGCCGCTTGGAGATCTCGGCGTTGTGCATATCAGGGGTAGTCTCCATGATCCTTCTCCTCTCTATCTGCGACCAGACCATGAAAGCATTCATCGGCCTCTTGATGTGCCCGTTGTTGCCCTTCCAATTCGTCTGGCAGATATCTTCAGCGATATCGAGGGTCGACTGGCGCAGTTCTTCGGATGAACCCGTTGATCCACTGGACGGGGAGCCGTGGCCGTTGGGAATTTGCTGTGGCTGCATCGTTATAAGTCCATTTGATGGGAGGTTTTGAGGAACCATCTTGAAGTCAGCATTCACTTTCGTGAAGAATACAGGTGCATAAAATCAGCAAAGTGGTATAAATCCAAAAGCGTAGATTCAAACGAGAAATCTACGTCTCGACGAAATAATAATTTTGACTAAGTTCAGAGCGAAGATTCCGCAAGTGCTGTGAGGACAGCAATACAGTGCATGCGGTTCTTACTCGTGTAGTTGTCAGAGAAATTATGAGCTTTTCCGTGCACTCTGCAGTATTTATACCGAAACTCCCACACAACGCACAGCACGCAGCGCAGGTGCACTGTGTGGATACGAGAGCAAGGTTGATGAATAGAAGACACGCCTCCGTGGGCGGAGCTTACTAGTTGTCGATCGGGTGAGTGCCTCAGCTCATCATTAGCATACGAGAAAGATAACAGTGTGTGAGTGTATTATGTGCGTAACGTTGACTCATAGCCAAACGCCGAACCTTACATGTTAATCGAGAAAAATACCTAAATTCCTCACTTTTATTCCAGTTTTAGTTGAAAATGTGTAGGAGTATCTTCTGAAAGCAACATTTTTCCATAGCAATGTTTCCAACACCAGCAAAAAAACTATGCCATCAGACAAGATAAGGTGTATTCTATACACACATTGATGGGAACCAAACCTTCTGTGCCGTTCGCATGGTATAAAGTTTTATACCACCATCGCTCTAAAAGTTGATCACTCATAAAACGTTAGAGCTCTCAAATCGCAGGTGGCGGTTTTTGGTCAGAAAAACTTGACTCAACTATTTTTCTCGCCCATGTTTTTACCCCCTTCCCATTTCAACTGTAATAATTTACTATTTTGGCACATTCTACCATAAATCATTTCAGGTATATTTCGACCGGAGTTTTTATCATCTTATTATGTTCAGTATGATTATACACATCATGTAACATTCACGTAGATTAAATTAAAGGGGATAAATTGACGACAAGGCTTTAACCTAAGAGTCAGAGAAAATGAAGATTAAAAACCGTATAAGTAAGTATAAGCTTGTACAAGGAGAATTGAAATCAGAAGTCAATAATTCATCTTGAATCGGTAGTATGATATAAACACAGATGCTTAAAACTCGTTAAACTGATCCATATTTAAATATATGTGTAAGAATTTAAATTTATTCTTCTAAAACTGAATTTTTTTTTTTTTTTAATTTTTTGGTTATACACACGAACTATATTTGCTCTATCTTGGACCCTGCTTATTTACTAACTAATTTAATTACCAGCCCATATATAACATCACCATATCTTTGATACAGTTTGAAAATGAATTATCTTTATTCACCCCTATGGTTCAGTAAATTTTATGTAGATCTGTTTTTGGCATTCTTCCCAGTAACCTTTGAAGCGGTAGGAGTAGTATGATGTATAATTGTGTTAGTCTAGTTTTTACTACCAGTAACTTTCTGTTATAGTTATGCTTTGATCATTTTTGTTATATGACTATAAGATTCATAGCTTTCTAAATTTACACCACTCAGTGAGTTTGATGCACAGAAATAGACCGAGATTGCATTAAATCCATATTTTTGTAAACAAATAAAACGATAAAAGAAAATAGTTCAAGTATTCGTGATTTCAGTGAAATAATTTACAGTGCAATGTTGCACCGATCATGCTTGAGAAATTTGTGTTGGTGAAAAACATATTGGACGATAGCGGGCGTAGTGCAGCCAAAGTTAGCGGTGCCCGAACTCAAGATTTGCTCAACGACAAGCCAACCGCTGACTAGGGTCGCAATTCAAGTAGTGTTGAATATTCATGAAGTAGGTGTGTCTTAGTTGGCGTCGCAGGCGCCGCGGCGCGTGCCAGGCGCTCGCCTATTTCCATTACGGCGAGGATTATAGGCCCGCGCGAGGGGAAAAAAACGACAAGTGAAGAAAAAATCTCGCTCCGTCGCTCGAGAGAGATGGATAATAAATTAGGCGCTGTTCCTAGATAGTGACATCCACCCTCCCTAAGTGCCAAGGTGATATTGTACTCCAGATACGAATCGAAACCGAACGATTTGATTGGTCGAAACCAGTTCGCGTGGCATGGTCGTGTGTCGGGGACTAACAAAATTAACATTAGAAAAAGAGGGGAAAATA
Source organism: Heliocidaris tuberculata (assembly GCA_025618425.1). Classification (NCBI taxonomy): domain Eukaryota; kingdom Metazoa; phylum Echinodermata; class Echinoidea; order Camarodonta; family Echinometridae; genus Heliocidaris; species Heliocidaris tuberculata. The sequence continues at coordinate 15,485,874 of CM046841.1, forward strand.
TATGTTCTCTGTCGTTGCCACACCCACCGTCAAGCAAACTGGTATTGGGGCTATGAACTGCAAAAGTTTGTCGGGATTTTGGTGGCCGGGTGTTTTGATCGTTAGAGGGCATAAGGCACCGGTGTGTGGTGGTACAAAATGTTCCAAAACATTCATCTTTGCCGTACTCCACTGTAAAAAACATGTTTTTCTGTTCCGTCAATAATTGTAAATTACAGTAAACATTAGTTATTTACAAATTCTGTAAATGGTGAATACTTGTTTATTCAACTTCATCAATCAGAATTTTAAACATTAAACTACGAGTACCACTCAACTCAAAGTGGGTTATACATCTTATATTTCGATGCGAAATGGCAATAGAGTTTTACTCTTCTTGGTTCGGAGGAAAAGATCTTTCTCCCGTAGTCTCCTGCTACTCAAAAACAAATTTGTATTATGATTTCTTCGTTATCGATCGCTCTTTTGAGCTGTTTTAAATCATCATTTTGACATCCTGGGGGAGAGACATTGGCAAAACAAAAGACACTGGGAGAACTTTGGTCTGGGTCTATCCCTTCGCAGTCTTATCGATTTTTGAACAAATAATACTTTTCCTTGAACAAATGTGACTATGTGTTCTGTATCGTGGAATAGCCGACAAGCGGAAATTAGTTTTTCTGTGTATATTTGTAACCGCTGTGGATTGTGAGGTCTCCACGATATGATTATGATGGTCTCTAAAAAGGTAGATTTTTTTTTCTGTTTTAAACCGAGTTCGTGCAATTCATGAAAATTGTGGAAAATAATCTTGCACGCGTACACGATGAGAAGTTAAGAGAAAACATTAGCGTGTTTGTCATATCGCTTTCTCTTCTACTAAAAAAATCCTGTTGGATTATTAACGAAGGATGACCATGATGGAAGTTGTTTAAATACTATCTTTTGATAAAGAGAGACTACAAAAATTAGCAAGACAGTCGGAAAGATGTTCCAATGAAGAACTTTCTTGACATTTTTCAGAGGTTGATCCCCAAACATGCGATGTGTGGAACCATGCGATTTATTTGGCATTAAAAGTCCTTTGTGCACGTGGTCTATTGAGAGGAAGAAGGCGTTAACTCTGTATGAATATAATTATGCGTTAATACCCTTTTGGATTTTAACAGACGGTATTTGCCTGTAAATGTATGAAATTATAGTTCCCCAAAATAATACTCCATCTCAATTTATATGATTATGACTTCATTTTTTTGGTGTTAATTAACAAATATTTTACCCCCTTTTTTTAAATTAAAATTCATAAATTTATGAGTGTCAATAATTCTGGACCTCGTATGAGAATGAAAGTGCAAGACGACAACTTTTGGATGCTAAAAAGTGACAAAATCTTCGCGTTGCGTGATGCACGCGTTACACGCTGTCATAACAAACGAGCTTCCGTAAGCGTTCGCCATTTCTCCCCAGTGTACCCGATGAAATTCACTTCGTAATAGGCATAAAAGCGCGTTATGACTTATTAATTAAATTCAGTTAGTTTCCCGCATTATAAAATTTTTACTTTTGGTTTATTTTGGTGAATGGGTCATTCTTGCGATCATGAACGCATAATGTTATCATTTAGATGCTATTTTCTTTCGATAATTATAGTTTCAGATGATCAATAAAAGTGGAGAGCGATGTTGATTTTTATTTCGTTTCTTTTAAAAAACTAGCGTAGGGCTATAAAACTTCACCTCGATAAGTCCTTTCGTTTTCATATTTCAATCAATCTTTGGACGCATTTGCTTGAGGATCTAACCGCAGCGCAACGTGATCCTTGCTTAGCAGCTGTCTGTTGCCCAAGGTGGCCAATCCAGTAGAAAATAGGACATGTGTTCATTAAGTTTTGTTCTTTAAAGAGCTGATTCAAACATTTCGCAGAAAGCATACTCTAACTTAATTCATCTTTTTTTAAAAGATTTATCCATGCACTTGTCATTATTTTTGTGTAGCGAGAGCTCCCCATAAGCGGTTTGAGTAGCAGAGCTGCGGAGTCTCGTCGAGCGCTTGAAACAATTATCTTCTCGGTCAAGTGGTGGCGCTATAGCATGTAACTAACTATGCGGTTGATGTGCTCATCGATTTGTGAAAATCGGTTTTATTATAATTTTCCCATTTGAAGTCTGTGCTGTCACTTACTAAATTCATATTGGTATCTCTGGACACAGAACGGGTAGCAACGGAACTGGTTATACAATACATTCATTTGAATGAGGAATAAGTATATGAAACAGAAAAAATAAAGAAACTTGCGAAAATTGTATTTTCTATAAATGGATATTAAGTTGATTTATTCTCCTCTGACCCTCTCTCTTTCTTTTTCTTTCTCTATCTCCCACCCTCTCCCTTCCTTTTTTCCTTTCTCTCTCTATCACTCTATCATACTCCTCCCTCAAACTTGCTCATTTCTTTCTCCTATAATTATACCAACCCCCTCTATAAATTTAGGTGTGTGTGTGTCTCTCTCTCTCCATCTCTCCCATCCACAAACTCAATTCCCCCCGTAATTACGCCCCTCATTCTAGTTTACTCTCTCTTTCTCTCCATTCCTCTCCGATGTCCCCCTCTCTGCCTCTCTTGTTAATAATCATTGTTTTTTTTAATAGAAACAGGTCTGTTTAAGGAATCTCGTTCTTACTTTTGTTACTGTTTTGTTTTGTTTATGTTATTTTGTTTTTTTTTTGTTTTACTTGTTTTGTTTTTGCTTTGTTTGTTTTTGTTTAATGTTTTTGTTTTGTTTTTGTCGGTTTTTTGTGGATGGGGTGTTTTTGTGTTTTTGTGTTTTTTTTTTTTTTTGAATACCCCAAAGTAACACTGAATGCAGGCGCATTAACATTTAAAAAAAAATAGATAGGGAAATCTTTCTGTATAATACGATTCACAAAACTGCATGGATGATCGGGAGACGATACCGTATGAAAAAAAAAGGAGAAAATAAAATGTAAATCATGGTTAATTGAACAAGGCGCCGTATTGTAGATAAAACGGAAAGTTAAAAGAAATATTGATGAAGGCAAACGGCGTTGGATGCTATCACAAAAGTGAAACGCACTCATATCAAGGAATTATTATAAGCGAACCTGCTGAGATAAGGAGTTATTACAAACTCTTGCCCATGCAGATAATAGACTCTATACCACCATGCCCAGATTAACTTTTAATCACAGAACAGGTTGTCAGGGAAAAGTGCAGGATAAGACGTTTTTGTGACAAAGAGCCTATACAATTCCTCACATTAATTTTAGCTGATATCATCAATAATTATCTCTGAACCCAATATACGATGAGAGCAATGATTGAATTTCATCGTTCGTCAGTCAAGCTAGGGAGAGAAAAAGATAGAAGGGGGAGAGAGGGGGAATGAGAGGGAGAGAGGAGGAGAACGGGAGAACGGGAGAAAGAAAGAAAGTGAGGATATTAGCTGATAAGGAAGAAAGAGAAGGGGGAGAGAGAGAGAGAGAGAGAGAGAGAGAGATGGGAAAAGAGGGGGGAGAAGGGGAGAAGGACCTTGAGACAGACGTGAAGAGAGAGGTGAAGAAAGGGAGGAGAAAAAATAGAAATGAGAGGGGGGGGGGGGGGGGGGGGTTGTAACATGTCGAAGAGTGGAAGTTAGGCAGGGGTAGTTTCCTACGAGTATATACCGGTGGGAACATAGTCAGTGACCCCCGGAGCGCCGGGGCAATCTAGCGCTGATGGGCCCGCAAATCAGCTCCCAATGAAATTTTATGGTTATGAGCGAAGATAAAATTGATGACACACGTTCGCCCGAGCTGCCGGGCGCTTCTTAGCCTCTGCTCCCGCTTGTTTGCCGGGTGCACGGAGAATTTTCTGGCAAGTGGCAGAAAAACTCCGTGAGAAAAATTTCGTTTCTGCATTAAAAAAAATCATGGTAGTTGCATTACCATAATTCAGCTTGATAAAGATTCGTTGCATGGCAACATTTGTAGAATGTAAAATGCTTTGAAATAAGAAAGAAATTGCAACGAAAGCTTGCTTAGTGGACAGAAAGACGCTGGTTTTCTCAGGTTTTTGATTGGTTAATTGTAATCGTATATTGATCATAGCTTTTATTGCCAGACTCTGTTCAAGATTAAATTATTCCATGTAAAATCTTGAGTAACGAGTGTCTGAAGTTTACATCCTTGTGATATTTTGTTTGTCTTTTTTTTCCACCCTCAATTAACATGTGCCTTTATACAAACAAGAAATGTTTCTATACAAAACGATTAATTTCTATTTCTTGGTACTGACCCATGTAGTCTCTAGGAATGTCTTCCTACATAGTACCCATTTAGTATACACCTGGGTGGAGAGTGGCAAATGTACATGAATGTCTTGCCAAATGACTTTATTGCGGTGGCAAGGATTCGAACCCCATACTATGTGCATCAGAGTCTGATGACTTTGCACCAGGGGTGTCATGGCGCGCTCTCTCTCTCTCTCTTTCTCTCTCTCTATCTATCTATCCTTCCCTCCGTGCCTCTCCATGCCCCCCCCCCTCTCTCTCTCTCTCTCTCTCTCTCTCTCTCTCTCTCTCTCTCTCTCTCTCACGGTGATTCAATTTCAAAATGTCTCCATATTTGATTTCTTGTATAAGACTCAAAACATTAATCAACATGTCTTCCAAATCAAACCTTTTCCACAAAGTTATTCACAACTGCAATTTTATTATTCTCTCAAAACCTGCTTTCACATTTTTATTGATACTATGCATTACTTGGCAACGACAATCACGACAATGCTGTATGTGATACAAGACACCAAGCATACTGATTTCGTTTTAACTTTAGTATCTTATGTATTATCTATTGGTCTACCTGCATACGCTATCAACAGCTGGGCTAATTCGTAGTGAATTGAATGTTTTAGTAAGTTTTTGTGTCTGATCGTGGGAATATATTTCGACATTGAGATCATATCAATCGGACATATTCTAGTTTCCCATGATATAACGTGTATACTTAGTACACGCGGCCCTATACCGCCAGATTTCTTCCCCATCTGTCCCCTCGTGAAAGAAACTACAAAGCTGTCTTTACAAAAGACACAAAACGCAAGAAGTTTAGAAAGATTTTGTAAGGTTCTATTCAATTCTCCTTTTTTGCAAGGTTTTGTTTGCGCAGTACGGGGTCTGATAATTCCACTATTGTGTCACCCGGCAAAGGTCACACCAGGGGGCATTTGCCACGCGACCTCAAAATTTGCATGATACCGGTGATTTGCATAACAATAGCGCTCTTCTGACTTGGAGATTTTTTATGGGTTCGGGTAAAGGGCCGCGTGCTGTGTGATAGAAATCAGACTGTGCGCTCTGATTTGTGTCTACGTGTGTCCGTTTCTTCTTCTTCTTCTCTCTCTCTCTCTCTCTCTCTCTTTCTTTCTGTCTCTCTCTGAAAAAAAAAAGAACCCTCTCTCACTTTTCAAAAGAAGCCTTACTTATGTCTCATATGCTATAAAAGTTTTTTTTAAAGGCTATATAGGACGAAATATCACTTTTGGTGGAATATTTTGTCGAAAATGATGGTTTTGTACATTTCTCACCAAATCATGACACGCTCTTTGTAAACATAACTATGAAAGAGAAATGGCTTTTAAGACGCTAAACCTGGTCCCTGAAACTTTCCGTTTTGCTTTTCATGCTTTTCAAGACATTAAATATCAATGTGTGCAAATTTCAGGTCCTAATCCAATCCTTAAATTGCATCATGACATTCCTTGTGCAATTGTCTTATTTCACAGTTTAACCAGAAAACTGGCTGCATTTTCCCCCGCTTCCTTATTCTTAATTTTCTCCTTCTCCTTCTCCTTCTTCTGTTTCTCCTCCTCCTCCTCCTCCTTCTCCTTCTTTTTATTCTTCTTCTCCTTCTTCTTCTTCTTCTCCTCCTCCTCCTCCTTCTTCTTCTCCTCCCCTCCTCTTTCTTCTTCGTCTTCTTCTTCTTCTTCTTCTTCTTCTTCTTCTTCTTCTTCTTCTTCTTCTTCTTCTTCTTCTTCTTCTTCTTCTTCTTTTTCTTAATCATCATCTTCCTCACCTTATTATATAAGTTGTAGGCCTAATTTTCGTTTGAACTTTGATAAATAAAATAAGATAGCTTGTCAGTCGAGCACACATCAGGTATTATCCAACCAGGGGGTGTTTCATAGAGCTGTTCGTAAAGTTACGCATGACTTTACGAATGACTTAAATATGACAAGCCAAATGGGATACTCAATCATTTTTAAGTGCATCAACTAAAGTTGAACTGTGCAGATGTAGATTAACATTCTTATTATAACAAGGATTTTCAATTCAAAGTATATTTTTTGCCCTAATCTAATTGACGTTATTGGAAATACAGTCGCACTTTATTAAAACATCAGTAAAAACTTTGGGCATCCTATCTGGCACTTCATATTCAAGTCATTCGTAAAGTTATGCGTAACTTTACGAACAGCTTTATGAAACACCCCCAGGGAAATGTAACTTAGTTACATTTCCCTGATCCAAACTCATCAAAAAAAAAAAAAAAAAAAAAAAAAGGAGAGATGCAACACTCAATTAAGAAACAAAGGATATATAACGATAACAAAATATCACATATCTTTTTACAACCATTCCTGTTTTCATTTCATTTTATTCCGGAAACTTTCACACGGAGATTACACAATTTTCGAATCCTCAACAAGATTAAACAATCCCAGATGTACATTTGCAAATTAATCATTAGATTTGATACCCCCTTTATCCATCGATATTCGTGCTTTCGCCCGCATGCGCGTAACCAATCGGCAAAGAATTAAACAAATTGCTCAGATCGCAAGCGCTGTTTGGCTCTGATTTTGCCGGGCGAGTAGTGATTGGAGGCGAGAGCGGAGAGAGTTTGGTCACCACTGTTTTCATTTCCCACGAGGCTTATGAATGATATTACCAAGAGCTAATTACCCTATAACGGTCATTAATATTGGCCTGGCATATTATGCAGTCCGCGCCTGATCAATAATTTAATCAACGATTTACGCACGTAAAATTAATGTTGTATGCACATCGTCACGAAATTAGTGTCGGTTGATAGTGTGTCAACTTAATTAATGACAATGACAATGATCAATGAAAAAAAAATGGCTTAATAAATGCTCTAAATCAAATCGAATAATATAAATTCAGGTTGATTTGCTGTATACCTTTTCACCATCGTTATAATAGATCAATATTATATAGACATCAACGCAATAACATTTCGTTGTCATGGTTGTCGAGATTCAAGTTTGCCATGAAAAGGGACATTCTATTCCAAAAACTAATTTGTAGCTGAATCATTATTCTCATCGCACATGAAACTATATATATATATATTTTTAAAAAACCTGCCTTATATATTGATTATGCATCGATACCAATATCCGCGTCACATAATCTTCATAATGTAAAGAACGTGTTGTTTTCAAAGGCCGGAAATTATTCCAACATTCAGACAATATTATGACCATGATGACAAGGCAATAATGTACTGCATTTATAGAAAGCATTGATTTAAATTATTATGCACCGTTCCTTGATTGTGCTAGTTAATTTCCGTATGTTGATACATTTTTTTTCATGCTCTTCCAAGTTTATGAAAAAATACCAGAGTGTAGATTTCTTAATATCAAACTGAATAAACATCGTAATATTAGTGTTATTGAGGGCACAAATGATAGAGATCATGTAATAAAACTAATATAGGATATCTATTATCATGAATATAGTACAAATAAACCCCCCAAAACAAGTTTGGAAACTCAAGTTTGATAGGTAACATCTCTCTTGTCATGGCATAATCATTGCTTTTTTTTCAAAGGGATTCGGTAACTTTGTGGAGGCTTGATTTAATAAATTGTTGAATTTTGATATCATTCTGTCTTGTATAATGTTGTTCAGAAGGATAAATAAATAGCCAGACATAGAAAGGTTTTTTAAATATATAATGCTATTATTAAGATATCTATGACTGAATAAACCCATTTACGAAAGCGTACGGCCATACGCTTTAGTCTAACACTGAGTCTATAGGGGAAAACGAGTCTGGCATTTCCGGTCACTTGCATATGTTTACTTTTGTGAAGCACATGATGATTTTGAAGTCCTTTTCCCCCCTGGGCTTCATTTTTACACCATATTACATACACTGATAGCATGTAAGGCCAGACAGCTCAGATTTTATCAAGCCTCTACAAAGTTACCAAATCACTTTTTAAAGTATCATTAGAAAATGTGTCTATTCCTCTTTAAAAATTTACCATATCTGTTACGATTTTGCAGTGATTGAATGAGCAGTACATCAGAATAAGGGGTAGGGTCAAAAGTGAAAAGTTGCAAAATGCACTGTTAAGCACTGGTATTGTTTATGCAGAGCTTTCATCTTTTCTTTGATGTCAAAGAGTTTGATTTGACTGTGGGGCTGTTTTTCCCAACTGGTCACCCATGAATGCCAAATTCTAAAGAATCCTGAAAATGAGTTTCAAACATGAAAATAAACATGAATTTAAGCCCTGTGGTTTCTCTCGTGTTTTTTTTTTTATTTTTTAGATGATATTATGTGAAATGAAGTGTATTGCATGTGTTGTTTAAGTGTTCATGCTTGTTTGTTTTGAGTGATAATGCATTGTTTTAGTGCTTGCATGTTTGTTGGACTTTATGCATATTTGTTTCAGCGCAGTGTGTATGTTGCTCATGAAAGATCACATGAAAACACAGCAGCCCTACACTCTAATTCAAAGAAAGAAGAATGCACAGCCAAACAGGAGCAGTGCATTTTGCAACTTTTCACTGTTGACCCTGCCCCTTATTCTGATGTACTGCTCATTCCCTTACTGCAAAATCGTAACAAATATGGTATAACTTTAAAGAGGAATAAAGACAATTTCCAATGATACTAAAACAATTAATGATTATGCCATGACAAGAGAGATATAATCGATCAAACTTGAGTTTCCAAACATATTTTGAGGGGTTTATATTTTCGCTAAGCACATTTCGGCTACTGAAACCCGTCATTCAAATCACACGATAACATTCATGACAGAACATCACAAAAAGATAATTTGGGTCATTTTGGAATGAATCCCAAACACAAAATGCGTTTGTTACAATATCTTTATCAAATGATTCTAGATTTGCATTGTGAGTCGTAATCTCTGAATCGAAACGGTTCGTGTGCCCAAGTCTCCCCTCCCCCTCCCCCCCTCTCTCTCTTTCTTTCTTTCTTTCTCTCTCTCCCTCTTTAATGTGTTTACAGTGGTCTGTAACAAAAGTATACGAAAATGGAAAGACATAACGATGAATGAATGATTATACATGACGATAAACTCTTTTTATTTTAAAATGAACTGTTCAGCCCCCCGGACAGCAAAAAGTACTACTTTATTCTTATTTTTGGTACAATATGTCTTCCAATTATTGATTCTAGATTTATTAATTTAGTTGAATCGCTGAATCGGAACCACCGGTTCGCGTGCCTAAGCCTTCCTCCCCCTCATTTAAAAAAGAAGAAACTTAAAGGGATACTTTGGTAGGCCTGCATGGGCGATTTCCGATGAGAGAGGAAAATATACTCGGAGCTTCGTGTCACTTCGATACAAGGACTTCCATCGCACGTGCTAAAACATGTGATTCATATTGGACCACCTCTGAGATAAGACTGGCTTGTGTTTTAAATTTCGCGCGGTGGGAAAGTAATCAAACATATGAAAAGTAATTACAGAGCCAGCTCTCTGGTAGAGCCTGGGATTAGTTACGTAATCGTGGCGACAACGAGTCGCGGCAGGGCAGTGCAGAAGCGATGGCTAGACTAATCAACCAGAAGTTAACCGTGTTTTGTATTTGGAAATATTTCAGCATTACACTAAACTTGTTTGGGGGAACGAGGTTACAACCAGTTACAAGACTAAGAGCCCGGGACTGGTTAAACCCGAAGTATTCGCCGAGCTCCAGTTCGGTCAACTTCGTGCCGTCCGATTATTTATGACCTTAGTCCGACGGCCTCGCACAACGGGCGTGCTATGTGTACAAGTAAACGAGCCTTTTGCAAATTCCGCACGATTTCATTTCCCCATGAGTTCTCATTAGACTGCCCCTTTAATGTGTTTCCAACGGTCTGCAACAAAAAGGAAACGGACTGATAAATTGATGAATGCTAAAATGATGATAAGCTCTTTTTATTCTAAAATGAACTGCTACTCCGAACAACAAAACGTGTTCATATACAATATACAATATGTCTTCCAATTATTGATTCAAAATTTACAATTTGAGTCGTCATCGTTGAATCGAAACACTTCGCGTGCCGAAGTGCTTTTTGATCTCAATTCAATTTTCAGGATATTATTGTACTTTCAACAATCTATAACAAAAACAACTCGAAAAACTGGGCAGGTACAATGATGAATGATAATGATAAATCATGATAATATCTCTTTTTTTTAAAATACATTTCTAGGATGAATTCCTACCCCAACATGAATAGAAATACTACTTTATTCTCTTTTGATACAATATTTCTTTCAATTGATTCGAAATTTATCACTTGAATCGCAATCAGGTAATCGTATGCGAGACGGTTCGCGTGCCGGTCTTTTCTTTCTTTTAGATTAAACTTTGTTTTCAACAATTTATAACAAAGTCCCAAAACCTGATCGACCGTTAATTTCTCATTATTTTTTTTTTAATAGAAAGAAACAGCCATGAAAAACGTGAATGGAAATAGAGCGTGTTATCCAATAACTCGGCTTGCACACATCATGCTTGACAGCCACGCATGCAGGACCACACAAAAACAGAACCAATTTGTTACCAAACAAACACAATGATTTATTTTCGTGCATTATTATTACTTTTGGGGGGGGGGGGGTGGGGGGGGGGGGGCAGCGTTCTTGTAGCCGCTTACTTAATACAGGTGTATTTTTTTTTGTATGTCGGGTAGAAGGTGAGTGGGTGGTAGGTAAGGGTTTGTGGAAGATGGGGGGGGGGGGACCTAATCTAGCATGCCTTAGTTTACGTGCCCTTAATTTTTATGGCATCATAATTTATGCATATCCTTAACGGCACCTGTACATGTGAAAACTTTTTTTTTTTAATTTGTGTTGTGTTGTTTTGATTGTCAGAGCATTTCCGAGTAAAAAAGGGCTCCTAAAATATGATTGTTCATTATTGTTACAAACGAATTATGCAAGGGGCTATATTCGCGAGATTCGTCACTACTCTGTTACTTGACTTGCATGCATGAGTCTCCGAAACTTTCAATGTTTTTAGGCGGAGTTTTAGTTTTAGCAAATCTTTTGCAGACTTCCATCTTATCAGAATAATAACAAGCCCTGTAAAACAGATTGGCATACATTACATCATGCATCGTGCACGCACCCAGTGAAGATTTGAAAATAAAAATTAAACACAAAACTACTCCTGACAATTCACCACCACAACCTGCTACAAACTCGCACAATAAAACGTATAAATCCTATCCTTGCTAGAATCCTAATGGCACTACCATGACTACCGGACAGACAAACAAAAACCTTTTTCAGATCAATTCGCTAGAAATAAGTTGTTTTGGTGGCCCGAAGGGGTATCCATATGTACTATATTGACTTCAAACGGGGTAACGGGTACGTGTTAAGAACGTCTTAATTAACCGTTTTATTCTCTTCTTTTAAAAAATTGGCGTTTGGGAGTGGTATGTCTTTGTTCATCGGCCAGAGCGCGTGCCAGAAATCAAATATTTACCAGGCATTTTTGTTACTCTCCTTACTCCTTACTAAATGGCTTAAAGGAACTGGAATAAAAGGGTAGGAATTAAGGGTGCGGTGGAAATCCTACAGCAAAGTTTAGAAAAGAATATAAGCGGGTGAAGCATGTAGAAGGATAGAGAGATGGAAAAAAGGAAAGAGAGAGAGAGAGAGAGAGA